>CP141128.1:69407353-70778353 GCA_035236585.1 Warburgia ugandensis
TTGAACAGGGTCCAAGTGGTTACTACTAAATAATTTATAGTGAATGGTAATTGGTAATACATAGGGTAGAAGCTCTATCATGCAGTAGATTGTTAGGTTGAAACTACATCATGAAGAATATTATTAATGGCAATGTTGAATACGCCTCCTTTGATACCAAGGTCCTCACTTGATCCGCTGTTTTGATCTATACAAACTGAAAAACTTGAAAGAGATTTTCTTGTGCTTACACAGTTGATGTTAAAACTGCCTGATCAAGACTCTGTTTTTGGCCCACATAAAACTGCATGATCATCAGACTTAGGGATCAAGCCTCTGTTTTGACCTATAACAACTTTGTACTTTCTTTCATCCCTGTAACATACCAAATTCCATTCTTTAATGCAATTTCCTTGATTTCCGTAATTCCATTGAAACAGATCGTACTTTGTTAATGTATTCTGCTTGTATCTTAAAGTAGAAATTTAATTCTAGTCAGTAAGTATTCAAGGATATAAGTCAAGAGGACCTGAAGCTTTTTGTACCTATTTTAGCAACTGTTAAATAGGAAACTTGCAGCATCTTGCATATGTCGTGCGAGATACTGTGTTTGAGACTTCATAGAGAGAGACATGGTCTGTTCAAAGAAGTTCTTCAGCATACTTATGACAGATATTTGGTAGTCATTTTATTCCCAGAAGATAACCTGGCTATATTTCTTGACATTGTTTGTCTAATCTGGTACAGGCTGATGAGAGAGCTGTTTTGAAGCATTTCGAATGGCCTGAAAGGAAAGCTGATGCCATGAGGGAAGGTGCTTTTGAATATCGAGCACTTAAAAGGCTACAATCTGAAATTTCTTCATTGGAAAATGATGCTTCCACACCATGCGAAACTGCATTGAAGAATATGGCCAGCTTACTGGATAAGTATGTGCAGGAGCAATATAGCACTTATATAAGCTTTTGATTCTCTTTTCTGGCTTGCAATATGTTTCTTTGTTTGTAATTCACAAGTTCCACGTGGTGTGTCTGTCATGTACTTTCAGGTCTGAGCAAAGCATTCAGAGGCTGACAAGATTACGAGCATCAACCATGCTTTCTTATAAAGAATGTAAAATTCCAACTGATTGGATGCTTGATACAGGAATGGTTAGTAAGGTATGTTCTTGCCTTTCCTGGAAAGCATGATTTATTGATGATGAGAAAAAGGAAATATGGGACATCACATACCTGACTAAAATTTACCTGTGTGAAACTTCAGGTAGATATGCTGTAGTTTCCCATACAACAGCACTTCAAACATGGAGTTAAATAATTGAATGTTAGTACGTGATAGCAAAAAATGTGGAAATATGTTTATGTACATAGAGACATATTAAAACTAAAGAGAAAAAGCTTAACTTGTATTATACATGGAAATACACAGAAACTAGAAAGCCTTTTCTGTATATAAGCATAGAAGACTGTAGTTACTGGATCTTCAAGTTCCTTAAGGTAACAATGCGATATGTCTATCAAAACTTGCATTATTTTTTATTAGAAATATATTGAAGTTTAAATGATGCATCCTATATATAAAATTTGAAGTTCAATCTACGACTGCAGTCTGATACCTGGGGATCAAGGAAGGATGACAGATGGGCCCATAACAATTCCTAGATGACGTGTAAACAAGATAATCTGAGGTATTTCCTACAGTGTTATCTCCTTGAAAACCGTCCAATCCAATGTGATTATAGCTCTAAAGAACTAACTAAAACACTGATTTGGAAATTAACACGATGTTTCATGGGATGTAAACGTTTATAAACATCAGAAACTGATGGTGGCTGATAAATTAGTTGGAAAGGAGTTGTTAGCAGTTTCTATCCCTAAGGTGCAGAGGTTTTACCATTCACCTGTTTCTCATATATTCTTTGATGCATATACAATTAAGTACTACGAAAACTCTAGATGAGTGTCCAGCTGGAGCACCAGATATAGTGTATACTTTTATGAGAGCATTTGGTCTCTGTAGAAGTCAAATTTAAAATGAAAAGTACTGCTTTCCTGTGGAACACTGATAGAAACTTCAATCGAATTCAAATTCCAAAAGATTAGAATACAGAATTTCAATTCCACTCAGAAAGAAAGAATGCAGAGCTCTGTAGGTTCTGCTGTATACAAGATTCTATGATTACACTGTTCTGTATACAAGGTTCTATGATTACAATTCTCTAGCTTTCGAGGAGCTAGAACCTCCACTCAATCCTTCAATCATCCTCTCCTCTTTCCTCCTCTTCCTCTTCCTCTTCCTCTTCCTCTTCCTCTTCCTCCCCTCTCATCTCCCTTTCCATAACTGTTTTTTTGGCATATCTAAACAGATGTAACTGCCTCTAACTAATGTCACAGATTTACTGAATTCTGTTTATTCTGTCTTTACTTCTTCTTGTATAATACTTGCCAAACCTTCCTTCTTTAGCCTCATTTGATGTAACAAACACTATCTCTGTCCAATTGGCCAGTGCCTGGCAAGCAAGTCTCATCCACCACAACATTCTCATCTAACTGTTTCAGGCTTTCAGCCAATCAAGGTACTTCCATAAATTAACGTAACTAAAGCAGTCAATAAACCAGGAGCTAATGTCATCAACAGACTTCATCTTTGAGAATCTCAGTAGTTGACAGTTCCCAGTTAGCCATTACACCTTCCAATCTGGAGGGAACCAGAACTTTCATTACACATGGTTTCTTACCTGTTTTACGGTACATCCATTTTTTCTGCTATGATAAATTTCCATATTTGTTGTATGTCAAATGCCTCTCCAGACACATACTTCAAGTTACATGACAGTTATCCTACACTTATTTATGTTCTTTATGCAGATAAAGCTAGCATCTCTGAAGTTAGCCAATATGTATATGAAGAGAGCGTCAGTGGAGCTTGAGTCAATCCAGCATTCAGACAGGGAATCGTCACAGGAGGCACTGCTGCTTCAATGCGTACGTTTTGCTTACAGGGCACATCAGGTAAGTCCTGAGTCATTTTCTTCTACTTCAGCACCTGGTAATTGTCATCTTGAATATTACCAGTAATTACTAGATGGTGATGGCTTTTTCAGTTCATCTCCCCAGGGAACTCCCCTGGAAACGTCATAATAATCGGAAGAGATGTACAAGCAAATACATGTATTTTTTTAATATGGACACCTCTGTGTAGCATGATTTGATCAACTTTTAAAGCCGACCTCAATATTGAATGATTTAGGGTCAAATTGGAGCAAACCAGACTTTGCTCAAGTTTCTCAAGATTAAAATATTTCAAATAATAATGATTTTCCTCAAGCATCAACTCAGACAAATTGAGTTGCTTTACATTTCTCAAATACTGGATCAAGTTTTATCATATGCCCTGTCAAGTCTACAACCTCCAAGTACTTCTAAAGAACCTTTTAACATATGTTTACTCATTCATATACACACTCAACATCGTTAAATATTATCTGGTTGTGCAGTTTGCAGGAGGACTTGACTCGGAAACAATGTGTGCTTTTGAAGAGATACGACAACGAGTTCCTATGCAAGGAAGTGGTTCACGAGAATTGCTAGCAGGGATACCATCCTCTTAAGAGCAACAAGAGTTTCCAGCCAAAGAATTGAGCTGGAAAGCCATTGTTTGTTTTCTTTTTCTTTCTTGAAATGATAGGAAAGCCATTGTCACACCAAGACAGTAGTTCAGTAAAATATTTAATTTATGAAGAAACGAGTTCGTAAATTAAAATGGTATCAGCAAAGACTATTCAAAAGAAGAGCATGAATCCTGTTACAATCAATGGTAACCTTGATGATTTTCTGTATAAGATTGAAATTGCTTTACTTCTGGAAGTTAAGTTGCTGAAATTTTGTGTGCTACTCTTTGTCTAAAACCTTATCCAAGATATCTGGAACTTTAACTGGAAGCCTTGAAAATGGGATCTGACTGTCTCCAACTGAAATCTACTCTTAAGTTGGAGGCATGGTTGAAATAGAGCTCATCATGATTCTCTGTCTGAAACAGATGCAAGAAATACATGCAGCACTACAATATACAGATTCATAATAATGCAACCATCTCTTGTTCCATATGATTATAACTTGAGCCCAAATTTGAGGGGATAAATCACACAAGTTGTAATATGATCGGCACTTCTATTTCACACTTTCAACCGTGACTTCTGGTTAAAGTGATTCTATTATGCCTTCTGCCCAAAGCAATGACGGTGCTTGGAATGCAGAAGGATGGATGCATTTTGTCCGAATGAATTCTGCATGCTGTAACCCAGAAGTGACGATGAGATCCGCTGGGAGAGAAAGCTGCTGAAATCAAAAGCATTATGATTCAAAAGGTCATCTTTTGGAGAGAAAAATTTCTCACACAGAACCATACCTCAACAATCTAATAAGGAACATTGGAATTTATTCCAGACAGTCTACAAGCAACAGTACAGTGGCGGTGAATGAAACACCACAGTTAATTGTATCCCCGTCAACTCTAGCCAATAGGGAGGACTGCAGAACCAGATCAGCTGTACTAGACCCATCTGATTGTGCATATATATATTTATACCACCAGTAACTGAAACCCCCCATATGTAGTATCAAAAGTATCCCAGCAACTGAAAATATGTAGAAGTCGACCCAGCTTTTATGCCGCAGCCAGTACCAAATAATTCCAATTTTCTGAATCTTCCTTCTTTCAAATCCAATCAAAACTCTAGAAATTAATCTGATTCACCAAATTAAACACAAACTTCATGCCAAAAGGCATCTAGTGCAGTTGGTCGAGGACAACATGGCACATCTCCTCTTTATGTTTGGTTGGAGGTTCAAGGTGGCACTTTTCCCTTATTGGGAGATTTCAAGTTTTAGAAATAGTTAATTTACTTCGTAACACTTTGCTTTTAAAAAAAAAAACCTCAAATTTCATGAAGGAATTTTCAGATTCTTGAGAACGATCAAAATTAGAAACTTTGTTCACATTTTAATTGTGATTATTTGCCCAATTTGTTTTCCTACTGTTTCACCAAATATTCTGAATCGAAACTTTATAACTAGGACTGAAAGCGGCAAAAAGAAGAACATCTAACCATTCAATAGAATCTACAGAGAGTCAGTGACACTTTCCTCCTTTACTACAAGAAGTGAAGAACCCCAATATAAAATCAAAATGGGGTGCCAGTATCAAACTGAAGCAGTTTCAATCCGACTCCTGCAATCCACCCAAAACGATGGAACCAACAAACAACCCACCTGCTGCAGCCCCCAAAACCGCCGCTAAAACATATTGTCCGGCAACAAGCACCGCCGAGTCATCGGGAATCAAAACAATCGATAGGATCGCCGCTACAACCAGCGGTAAGGATACCGATGCCAATGCAGAAGGAGAAAAACTCGCTGATTTTTCCAGCAAGCTCAGCAACCCCAATTCCTCGGCCTTGGAGAAAACCCCCAGTTTCTCAATTGAAGAGAGAGTGAAACCCATTTTCTCCGCCTTTGACAGAAATCCAGCTTTCTCAACGTTGCTCAAGACTTTCTGCTTTTCTAATTTCTTGAACACGTCTACGTTCACTTCTTCGCTTCCTTCAACAAATATTCCAGCTCCGAACCATTGTTTCTTCCAGTTTTCGTCGTATTTGTTCACCTGAAAGTGAAGAAACAAGAATGAAAATCAAACGAAGAACTGGGCTTTACATTATAATGAACTTTCATGGCTGATGGAAGTCGAGAACGGGGAATTCGGCTTTCGTCCTAATGAAGTTTCTGGTGGATGCAAGTTGAAAACAGGGAATTGGGTTTTCCAGACTTCATGAGTGGGTTCTTTTTCTAATGAGATTTCATGGGCAAGGAGCTTCAGAAGAGCGACTTGAGTTTTCTTACTAAAGAAATTTCATGGGCTGGAAACAGGGAATTGAGTTCTCTTTCCGGGGGATATTACATGGAGCGTGGAGTTCCAAAACATTACAAATGAAATTCAAGGTGAATAGAGGTTGAAAACAGAAAATTTGCTTTCTCTGTAATGAAGTTCTTGGCCGGTCCGTGTTTACCTTTTTCTTGGGCGCCATGGCTAAAATTTTGAGAGTTCTTTTCGTGGAGAAACGAGTTACAGAAGAAGAGAACGGGAAAGTAGGATGGAATGTACGGGAGTAAGCGGGAGCTGCTGTTCTGATCGCCATTGGAGCTGCAAATGGAGATGATCTTTTGTTCTGTTAATGGTTTTCTTCCATTTAGGATCTTCTCTTCATGCAAAGCATTTGCTTGATGATTTTCTCTTTTTTTCTGATTCTGCAAGGAAAAAAAATAATGAGAATGAATTAGGGAGAACAAAGTTGTGTGGGAGAGAGAACTGATTGGATTTCTCGTAAGGATGGGAGAATCTGACAGCCAATCAAGGGAGGAGCCCTATCTATACTGTAAAGTCTGTGGTGTCTCGGAAAAGAAAAAGAGGGAGAAAAGACTGGCCCTCACGTGCGGAAATTAATTTCTATGAAAAAATTAATTGAGAAATGGTGTTAACGGGACTTCAATTTATTCACGTTTTCTCGGAATTTATGGTTATCCTCTCTACTTTAGGCTACATGTCAAAACTTAAATGTAAATCTAGCCATTCTAACTTTGTTGTTTCTTTTGTTTTTACGCAAAGCAACGTAGACTATTGCAGGGCATTCTCCTAGAAGCGACGCGCTACATCGGATCTCTAGTGTAGTGAAAAATGGGCAAGGGCTGCTAGAACGTCCCTTCAGAAGCAACACACTGCATCAAAATGTAAGTCCAATGAAAAGTGGACATGGGTTCATACCATGGAGATCAAGAAAGGCCATAGTAAATAGGGTATCTCCAGAATATAAGATTCGTATCGCCACATTAAATATAAGGACACTAATAGGCAAGAGTTTGGAGTTAGTAGACGCTCTGAAACGTAGGAGAGTCAACATCGCCTGTATCCAAGAAACCAAGTGGAAATGGGCTAAAGCTAGAGAAATATATGGGTATAAATTATGGTATGTAGGAAAGGAAAATAACAAAAATAGCGTATGAATAATAGTAGATAAGGAATTAAAGGATAAAGTTGTGAACGTTAAAAGAATTAGTGATAGAATTATAATAATAAAACTTGTTCTAGGAGAGCAGATTTTTAATGTTATAAGTGCATATGCACCATAAGTAGGGTTACAAGATATAATCAAGAGACAGTTTTGGGAAGATATGGAGGGAGTCATGTAAGAAATTCCCAACACTTAGGGGATATTTATAGGAGCAGACTTAAATGGCCACGTAGGAAAAGATAAAGAAGGATATGATAAAATACATGGAGGGTATGGTATAGGTGAACGAAATGAGATGAGAGAGAATATCCTCGATTTTGCTTTGTCATGTAACTTGTCCATTACAAATACACTCTTTAAGAAGAGGGATGAACACTTAATAACCTTTAAAAGTGGACTTCATAAAAGCCAAATAGACTTTTTTCTACTTAAGAATAATGAATAATCTATATGTAAGGATTGTAAGGTGATATCCGGTGAGAGTTTAACCTCACAACATAGGTTAATGATTATGGATATCCATATCAAAAGATGGAGTAAAAGAAATGAACTTAATACATATCCAAAAACTAAGTGATGGAACTTAAAAAGAGAGAAAATAACCTCATTCAAAAATAAGTTGATGGTAGAAGGAAATTGGAACTATAAAACAAAAGTAAATACCATGAGGACTAATATGGCTGAGTCCATTAAGAAAGTGGCAAAAGATGTCTTAGGAGTATCTAAAGGTAAAAAGCTATTAGCAAAGGAAACATGGTGGTGGAGTGAAATAGTGCAAAAAGTTATTAAAGAAAAATGGATGCATTTTAAAGCATAGCAGAAGATTAGAAATAATGAAAACTATGAACAATATAAGAATGCTAAAAAGGTTGCTAAGAGAATAGTAAGGCTAAACTTAAAGCATATGATGAGCTCTACAATAGACTAAGAAGAAGAGAAGGTGAGAAAGATGTGTTTAAACTTGCAAAAGTAAAATAATAGAAGGGTAAGGACTTAGATCATGTTAGGTGTATTTGAAGCGACGATCAAAGGGCATTAGTTAAAGATGATGAGATCAAACAAAGGTGGGAAACATATTTTCAAAAATTGTTAAATGACAATGGCTCTGAGAATATAGGGATTGAAAATAATATAAATCTAAATGACATGGGATATTATTGTGATGACCTGGGTTTTCACATGCATTTTTAACTGCAAAACTAATTCCTAAGGCGGAATCAATCCCTATTTTAAAACACTTTTAGAAAACAATGCAATGCAGCGGGAAAATCTTTTATTTTAAATTCATTTTGCAAACCCCGTGTGTCATTTGCTTTCGAGATGAATAAAGTAGTTTAGAAAATTACAATAATCATAAGTGTCTTCCTAAGTCTATCCAGTCACACCTTACAGCCAAACTATAATAAGTACAGATGCATGTCCAAAAGGTAGAGAGTTTACTTATATTCATACTTGTCCCTTCTTCATTTACTTGATCGTAGTACTAACATTTTCTTATGCTTCTTCTATTCCTGTGTGGAGCTAATCTGTAAAATGAATATATTTGGGTGGGTATTTCTCATACCCAGTAGGTGATCTGATACTACTATTTTGAAAAACACGGTAGGCAACATGCATAATTCAAGGAGCTTTTCATGTAAAACATCAGTGATTCCTTTTTTTGTGAACATGCATAATTTTGCATAAAACGTAAGCTTATTGATGCAATTTCAGCCATAGATTCCTTCAACAAAATCTAATATTCAATGATATAATTATGACTTAAATAATAGAGTAGAAATCAATAAATCCATGTAAGAATAACTCGGTAAACACATTAAACCAATGAGTCAAATATAATAATTATGAAACTCTTAAAATAATCATCATTCAAAACAGATGATAGCATTACTATAAGTATCATGCCCTTGGTCTTTTGGCTAACACACCAAGCCAACTGGTCATGAGTGCTCATATACGACCATCTCAATGCTATATGCACATCGATAACACTTAAATCATAGGGTCACTATGCTCACGATTAGCACACAGCTGGAATCGTGTGGCTCCGGTATCTGGAGACCTCCCCACCATAGCCTCCATGGCAACTATGGCTGTCCTCGAAAAGGGTGCCGTGAACACCTCCAGTGGTCATCCCTATTTACCACAGTAGACGAGGAAGGGACAATGCCATTTTTGGCAGCGATACCATTCACCCTTTGGTGGTCGAGGCCGAGAAGCCAACCCCATACATAATAACCTCTCAGCATAGTGCCCACCAGGCTCAATAGCCCAAAAAGCATATATAAGAATTCAAATCTTGGTCATCATAAATCATGTAATTTATGCAAGGATTTTCAGAACATGCAAATAATGCATAAAATCTGTTCATGCCAATAGTCCCATTCAAGTTCATAATTCATGAAAACAATTACGCATGCTTGTATAAGAACATCATATCTCAAAAAGCATACTAAATACGGTAATAAAGCCAAGTAAATTATTTAGAGTTTGGAATGCATTTGAAAACTTATTAGTATCAGACTACCTACCTCGATTGTTGTCACTTAGCTTGCATTTAACTCGTGTCCCTCTTCAATGAGACCCTTAGTGTACCTTGGTGAAGTCCTAGATATTATTTGAAAATAAGAATCCAAATATTATTTTCTATTTTACAGATCAACGGCTAGATCTATACTATAGGTTATGGATCTTTGATTTATGGGTTTCTAATGGTTAATTTATGTAATTTAGGGTTGATCTAGGTATATTGATCTCCTAATATATCAAATGGATCAATTTATTAGTTTTGATCATCTTTGATCTTATCGATCTACGAGATTTCTATGGTTTTGGGGCTATAGTAATGTAAAATAGTCCTCTGGTCCTAACTTTTATAGTCTCATTAGGTCCGCATCATCATTACGAACGCAATGGTTCTTTCGGATCGACGATTAGAGTTATATAGTCTCCTTAATTGTGTTTTTAGGGTCGTAAATCTATGGACGAACCAGATTCGTCCATATCGGGCCAGCACGTCATAATGTCCAAGATGCGTGTGGGTCCTGGTAGAACAGAAACTATGTTTGCACGTGTGCGCATGCCCGAACGATGTGCCAGGGCTTGCGTCCTGGATGGTGTTGCGCAGATGCATCTTAAGCATAGGTGCACGCACGTAATGGCTCCGGGGCGCTCTTTCGTCCCAGTCGAACCGAGACCATGCCCACACACGGTGCGCACTCGAAGTCTGTCCCAGGGACCATGTTCCAGGTGCGCGTTACGCAGCATCCCTGGGACGCATCTAGTTCGATGGGTCAGCAGACCCATCGAGTCTGGGTTTCTTTCGGCATTCTTTGGCTGGGAAACGCAGATTCGACAAGGACTTGGGCTAGGAAGGAGAAAAATTAAGGGGGAAGGGTGAGGACTTACCTGGGCAGCCTGAAATGACGACCTTAACAGTGGGTGTGGCCTCTTCCATGCTGAAACCCTAGCTTGCCAGGTTTTTGGGTGAGGGCAGTAGAAGAAGAAGATGGATGATTGGGGGAGAAGGAGGAAGGGTTTTTATAGAGGGTGAAGGCGGCGTCGCCATTTTTTACGACTCTGTGTAGGTATGGAGGTGCTGTGCACCACCTGGCCTGAGGAAGAAGACGACACGGGTGGAGGGGTATCGTTATCAAAACGAACCCTTGTGTTTTTAGCCCTTTTTGTTTTTAAGTTCAAATTACACAAATGCCCCTCATCTTCAAATGCCCATAACTTGGTCATACGAACTCCATTTTTAGTGTTCTTTAAGGCATTGGATTCCATTTCAAGCGAAGAATCTAATTATGTAGACATTTCTCATAAATTATTTTATTCCATATTTTAATTAAAATAAAACATCTAACCACCTATTAAGGTGATTTAAGCATATATTAATTCCCAAAATAAACAAACCAAACACCATGATTGATCATGGTTGTAAAAGTGATATAATAGTATTGACAAATTTGAGTCATTACAATTATACATATGAATGTAGGATTAGAATACCTGAAGTAAAAGATGCCTTGAAAAAGATGAAATCATGAAAGGCCATGGGGCCTGATGGTTTACCAGTAGAGGTTTGGAAGCATTAGGGAGATATTGGGGTAGTTTGGTTGACCAGGTTGTTTAACAAGATTATAAAATCAAAGAAAATGCATGATGAGTGGACGAAAAGCTCTATTGTACCAATCTATAAGAATAAAGGAGACACACAAAGCTGCACTAATTATCGAGGGATCAAACTTATAAATCACACTATGAAACTTTTTGAAAGAGTGATTGAGAAGAGGCTACGGCATGAAACAAGTGTATCAGAGAATTAGTTTGGTTTCATGCTTGGGAGGTCTACCATGGAAGCTATTTTCTTACTAAGACAATTAGTAGAGAAATATAGGGAGAGGAGGAAAGACCTCCACATGGTCTTTATCGACTTAGAGAAAGCTTATGATAGAGTCCCTAGAGAGTTAATATGGACGGTGTTGGGTGGTAAAGGGGTTTCTGAGGGATATATAGACATAATTAAAGATATGTATGAGGGAGCGGTAACAAATGTTAAGACCACTAGTGGCGTGATTGGTGATTTTCCTGTCACTATAAGATTGCACCAAGGATCGACATTGAGTCCATACCTTTTCACATTAGTTATGGATGAGTTAACAAAACATCTACATGAGGAGCTTCCTTGGTGTATGCTATTTGCAGATGATATAGTCTTACTTGATGAGACAAGGGAGTGTGTAAACATAAACGCTAGAGTTATGGAGAGAAGCATTAGAATCAAAAGGATTTAAAATTAGCCGAACTAAGACAGAATATGTAGAATGTAATTTTACCAAGGAGAGTAGGAGTAGAATGCCAGTCAAGATTGATAACCAAGAAGTCCCCGTTAAAGACTACTTTCTGTACTTAGGATCAATGATTCATGAGAGTAGAGAGATTGAGAGGGAGGTTACTCAGAGAATCCAAGCAGGTTGGAACAAATGGAGATGTGCATCTGGAGTTTTGTGTGATTGACGGGTGCCACTCAAACTAAAAGAAAAATTCTATAAGATGGCCATAAGGCTGGCCATGCTCTATGGATTAGAGTGTTGGGCAGTTAAGGAACATCATACTCATAGGATGAGCATCGCAAAAATGAGGATGTTGAGATGGATGAGTGGTAAGACAAGAAAGGATAGAATTAGAAATGAAAATATTCTAGGAGATTTAGGGATATCACCAATAGGTAACAAGATGAGGGATACCAACAACAGCACCAGTTAGAAGAAGTGAGGCAATACAAGTAGAAGGTTCTAAAAGGGCAAGGGGAAGGCCCAAAAGAACGTGGATAGAAGTGGTGAGGAAAGATTTAAAAACTTTAGGACTAAATGAAGCCATGGTATTTAATAGAGTGGAATGGAGGAATAAGACTCATGTGGTCGACCCTGAATTGGGATAAGGTCTTGATGATGATGATGATGATGATGATGATGATGATGATGATGATGATGATGATGATGATGATGATGATGATGATGATGATGATGATGATGATGATGATGATGATGATGATGAACATAGACTATTGCATATAATGGGCATGGAATTTTGGACTTAGCCTATTTAATTATTAGTGAACAATATAAATAACATAAATCTTCTAGAACATGTGTAGATTGGAGTGTCCCGTCTACCTTAGACAAGAATAGTCTCGATAGCCAAGCAAGTCTACACATATAAAACTTGACTCAAACATAGCTATTCCTAGCCAAAGCTTGAGGCCTAGTTAGAAAGCAATTGAGATGAGAAAACACCAGGGTCAAGATAAACAACAAGAGAAAAAATAATAATAGAAAAAACAAGTAGAATAGACTCTTGTGACAGGAACACATTCGTAGAAAAGGAACCAAGTTGGCTTTTCAACCAGATTCCTTTAAGAGCCCAAACTCATCTTTACTTGCCATTGTGTGATGTTATAGAAATAGAACTCCAACAAAATCTTCTTTGAACTTCTCTAAGGAATTATAGAGTGGATTATTTTCTCTTATTTGGATCTTCACTCCTACATCAACACCCTATTTGGCTAACTTGTGAGCGAACTCATTACGTTCTCTCAGTGAATGAGACATTCATATCTCCATATTTTTTTTAAAATAAATTTGTTTGCTGCATCTTCTATCCTATCAAAGTGCTCCCAAAGTGCCTTATTGAAATCTTCTAACAATGAGATTACCACAATTTAATCGCCTTCCATAGTTTGCTTGTGGAGGTTCAAGCAATCACAAATTCTCAACTCAAGAATATCAACATTGATGTCTATATCAATGGACTACCAAAAGGCATTATGTTGAGATCCACTATCATGTCTAATAATGATGCCTAAACCAGCTTGTACTAATGCACATGAAGCTAAGCCACCAAACTTGGGCATGCACCTATCTATTGGAGGCATTATTTATAGAGATGATTTTTAATTCTATGCTAAAACATTTCCACAAAGAACTTCAGGGTCTACTAATGTCTTTAACAAAAAGTCTTTAAAAATTGGCTAGTTGGTGAGCCCAACAGATGGTAGTGTTATTAATCTACTGACAACCTCTACTCTCTGAGAATAGTTTGTTGTAAAAGAACTTCATATTTCTCTCCATTTAAATCTTACCTTCAAGACAGTTAGCATGATTAAGACAGTAAATTAAAAGGTAAAAATAGCAAATAAATAATAACACAAAGATACACATAATTTACATGGTTTGGTAAACTTATGCCTATGTCCACAGGGTGATTATATTGTTCTTCACTATGAGAGAATCAATAAGATTACAATAAAGAAAGAGAAGAAATTCACCCAAATCACCCTCTTGGTCCCTTAAAATCATGCTCCCACACATTTTCTCAACCTAGAAGAAAGCATCAATAATTTTAATGGTTTAAAAATAGTTGTACGAATGGGTTTATAAAAGGTCATCAAGACCCACTCTCTACGAAGCCCAATTGCCGTCTCTCAACCACTTTTAGTGCATCCCTCTTCAACAAGGAGAACTTTTCCTCAGTTAATACCTTAGCTAGGCATACCTCATAAAGGAGAGGGTTTTATCGAAGATGATTCCAGGCTCGAATAAAGGAGGAGGGTTTCGTATCAGGTTCTAGCCGATAAGGAAACTCGTAGCAAACCCTATGCATGAATTGATTTATGACATTTCCTTGGGCTAGGGCATTCCCTGTAAGTGACGTGATGCATCAAATCCCAGATTTGGTGGAAAATAAGCAAGGGCTACCAGAGTATTCTCTAAGAAATAACATGCAGCATTAGAACCTAGGTGTAGTGGAAAGTGTGCATGGGTTCCTTCACCTTTTGAGAAGTGTGTGAATGAATAAGCTAGGTCAAGAGAATAAGATTCATACCACTACATGGAACATAGGCACATTGACATGTAAGAGTCTAGAGTTAGTGGATGTGATGAAATGTAGTAGAGTCGTCATCCCTTGTATTAAAAAAACTAAGTAGAAAGGGGCTGAAACTAGAGAAATCAATATGTACAAGCTTTGGTACTAGAAAAGGACAATAATAGAAATGATGTAGAGATAATGATATACAAATATTTAAAGAATAAAATTATAGATGTTAAAAGAACCAATGACAGAATTATACTAATAAAACTTATTTTAGAAGAGATGATCATAAATGTCATTAGTGCACATGCACTATAACTAGGATTAGGGGATAAAATCAAGGGATAGTTTTGGGAAGATATGGAGGTGGTCATACAAGATATTCCCAATATAGAAGGGATATTTATAGGAGTAAATTTTAATGGTCATGTAGGAAAAGAAAGGGAAGGATAAGATAGGGTACATGAGAGGTATGGTATTGGAGAAAGAAATGAGATTGTAATATCCTTAATTTTTAGGATAAAATAGGAAATTTTTAAATAAATAAAAATAAAAATTCATAGATGGAAATTTTTTCTGAAAACATAAGAATTAGAAAGTGCTCGTCAATACGAGTCCAACGCCACCAAGAACGTGAAAAACGGAGCTCAAACGAGGGAGTTATGAGCCGTCGAAGTTGTAAGGGCATTTTGGTCTTTTGACAGAGACGTGTTACACAGGGGTCCAAATTGATAATGGCACCCCTGTCTTCCACACGTCTCTATCAGTCCGGTGAAATCACCGGAGAGACATGGAAAGAGACGTGTGGGGAAGAGTTTCTCTTCCCCTAGGACTCAAATTCCTATATCTATTCTTCCCCAGGAGCCAAAACGCTCCACTTTGAGCATTTTCTCTGAGTTTTTACTCAGAACCCTAGCCTGGAAAGATTGCACTTTTTCGGCAAGTGGAACCCCGGCAACACGAGCAAACCCAGCCAGGCGCAAGGTAAGCCTTAAACTCTATTTTTCCGTATTTATTAAATAGGAAAACTAATTAGAAAAGCATGAAAAAAATTAGGAAAAATCGGATTTCCTGGGAACCTGTGTGCACGCTACTGTTGGAGCGTGATTTCACGGACCAAACCTCGTTCATTTAGAAATCACACCATCCAACTAGTGCACAAGAGACCCAAGAGCAAACCCTTTAAATTTGGGAGTGATCCAACGGTGGATTTCTCCAGAAAACGCAAAAACCAGTACCTAGGGATGATTTTAGGAACTTGGAAAAAATCATTTTAAAACCATGGTTTTTGGCAAAATCAGTGCAACAGGAGGGAATAAATGGATTCTAGAGAGAATTCTGAAGAAAATGGCACAAAAATCATGCAAAACGGAGCACTGTAGCTCCGCCGGAGACGACCAGAATCTGGTCATCTTCTCCGGTGTAGTCAACGGCGCCGGTGCCCTGGCGCTGACGCCAGGACACACGAGGGACGACGTCACACGACATCATCGTCGCACGCGTGCGCGGCACCGCTCGCGTGCGGGAAGGCGCCAGTAGGCGGTAGCGGTGGGGCCGGGACGCTGCGCGTCCTGGTGACCGTGACGCACGCGTCCCGTGCCGTGTCTGCATCTTCGTGCGTCTTCGTGGCACCGGTATAAGCCGGTGTAAACCAGCGGAAAAGGGGTCGCCGGTATAAACCACCTTATGGTGGTCCGGCAGGCCCCATTTGAGGGTAGTTTTCACTAAAACTTGATTTCTGGGAGCTAGAGAGGTCCAAATCACGATCCGAAAGAGGCGTTGTGACTGTATTGACGATGCGGACCTAGTTTTAACTTTAAAACTTAGAAATGACCACTTTTTCTTTAGAAAAATATTAAAATAGTGATGTGACATGTACAGGTGCACTTGAATATACCAATTAAAGGGAGTTATTAGCAAGCTAGTGGTCTCACACTGAGGTAGGTGACGACAACTAATGTTTTGCCTTGATTTTTAAACCATGTTTAAACATAGCATCATGTGTGATTGTGTTTTAAATTGCAATTATTATTTACCGTGGATTTCATGCGACATTGAGTACAAGATGGTTATTCCAAATTGAAACATTTTACTGAATAAACTTATTTCAAATGCTTTTACAAGCATGATGTAAATTAGTTATGCTTAATTAGAGACTTATATCTTATTATATATATAGAAAATGCATGGATTTACATGGAAATGAGAATAAAGGCTTATTAGCTGGTCCTTTTATAGGCTAACCCTAGGATGAGGGGCATGTCTTGGGGATTGCAAGCTATAAGTGCTCTTGTGTTTTAGCATATACATATGATTTCCGTGTTTTATATTTGATGATGGGTGCTCTCACCCGGTGGGCGCCATGTTAGGAGGTATAGGGCCGGCCACCCACCTTCCGAGATTATGATGTGATGATGTTGTGATATGATAGACACCTGCCCATAGATGGCATTCGGTAGGGGTTTGGTAACATGGATAGTCCACACTACCGGTCTAAGCCTTTCCATGGGGACAGACGCTAAGTCTCCCGTTATGGTGTCAACGGAGAGCGGCGGTGGTTTATACCCATGGAGGGTTGCCACTGCAACATGATGGTCCATATTCTTATTATGTGTACATGTATGATGAGCATGGTTATGGATGGTATGCCTGGGTGTGACGACACTCAGAGGTTGACTATGTGTACTCCTGATCAGGGATGATAGTGCGATGTGGTGGGACCCATTACTTTAGGGTGCCCTTATTCTTGTTGTATGCTCCATTTTATTGATTCATGTCATGTTTTAACTCCGTGAATTGCATGTTTTAGCATATGGAATAAATTAGCATTTATTTGAACATGGCATTATGATATCATTATTTTCATAAATGTTAGACTTTTCATCAGAGTTGTTCATTATTTCTTTCATTTATTACATTAATTGTCTATGTACCTACACAAGCGATAACTTGCTGAGGCATTGCTTTGTTTTTCAATGCCTTAGATCCCGAGCGCGATAACAGGAAAGGCAAGGCTGTTGAGAAGCCGTGAGAGCTGCTGAAGACCATTTTTGTATAGTGTTAGACAGTGATGTGAGTCATTAAACAGGATTATCATTTGGATTTTATTATGGATTGCATACTTTATATTTGGATGTGATTTGGATGTTTAGACATATGTTGGACATTTATATGGGATGGTATGATGGATAGACCATGGGCCATATCATTATTGTGTTTTGGACATTTATTTGATTTAAAATAAAGGCGCCGATTTATTTGACGTTGATTTATACGCGGATTATTTAATTTACATGTATGCTATTTTGAGAAAGGAAAACTAACACCTGGAGTTTTTAAGATAGGTTTTAGTAAAATGTTAAATAAAGCTTTTTCTCATGGGATCCCAAATGCTCTTATTTAAAATGCCATTATTATAAAAGGAAAAAAAAATGTCAAAAAAATCCGGGGTGTTACAGAGATGCTGGAAGCTATACTTAATTTTGCCTTGGCATATAATCTAACTATAATAAGCACATACTTTAAGAAGAGTGATGAATACATGGTAACCTTTAAAGGTGAACCATATAAAATCCAAATAGACATTTTCCTACTTAGGAATTCCAAAAGATCATTCTGTAAGGATTGTAAGGTGATATCCAATGAGAGTCTAACTACACAACATAGATTCATGGTTAGGGATATCTACATGAAATGAACTTAATAGGTGTCCAAAAACTAAGTAGTGGAACTTAAAAGGGGAGAAGAAATCGGCATTTATAAACAAGTTAATTGTATTAGGAAATTAGAATGACCAAATATAAGTAAATACCATGTGGACTAATATGATCATGTCATTAAGAAAGTGGCAAAA
The DNA here is from genome assembly GCA_035236585.1 of Warburgia ugandensis. Classification (NCBI taxonomy): domain Eukaryota; kingdom Viridiplantae; phylum Streptophyta; class Magnoliopsida; order Canellales; family Canellaceae; genus Warburgia; species Warburgia ugandensis. The sequence goes on from CP141128.1 coordinate 69,425,623, forward strand.
GATGTCCTACGAGTATCTAAAGTTAAAAGACAACCAACAAAGGAAACTTGTAGGTGGAATGAAAAAGAGCAAAAAGTTATTAAAGAGAAACGTGTATTTTATAGCATGGCAAATGGCTAAAAATAATGAACTAAAAGGATTGCTAAGAGAGCAGTAAGTGAGGTTAAACTCGAGGCATATGTTGATCTTTATAATATAATAGATTAGGATCAAGAGAAGGTGAGAAAAACTTCTATATATTGCATTTTAATCTAACACATCTCACATCTCTAGTATAAGAGATGCCTTACCCCATTGTAGGGTGAATCACCAAACTTTAAGGACAAACAAGATTGGTCAAGACCAATAATTGCCCAAATTTATCTACTATAATTTGGGTTTGTGAACACATATGTTCTGATGAAGTTAGTATGAACTTTTACTAAAATTTATTTTTTCCATCTTCTACATAATCAAGTAATTAATAGTCCCTTGCGTCAATGTGTTTTATCTTGGAATGAGAAAAATAGTTCTTTTCTAACCAAATCGCACTTTGTTCCACAACCTACTTGCATTTATGTCCCCATGAATTTTCATACCAAATATTTATTTTTATAATAGTTAGCTAGATCCTTCATCTCAAGTTCTAAACTTGGTTAAAAAAAAAAAAAAAAAACAATTTCATGCATATTTTTGTAGTTATAAGCATTTCATTTGTATATAGCATCAGCATAACATAGGAACCATCATCAAGTACTCTAAAGAAAACATATTTTTGCGTAGCTAAGTTTCAAACTAAAGGAATCAAACCTTTCATACAATTGCCTTAGAGATTGATTCACTCATATAGTGAGTTGTTAAGCTTTCACATAAAACCTCCTCTTCCCCTTGTTCCTTGAAAGCTTTTGGTTCATCCAAAAACATCTCCTTCTCCAACTCGCCATGAAGGAATGATGTTTTCACATCAAGCTACTCGTGCTCTAAGTCAAATTGTGCTACCATGGGCTAATATAACCTTGATAGAAGTATGCTTGACTATAGGAGAAAGCTTCCCGTTATACATGTCCTTTCACTACCAATCAAGTTTGAATTTATGTTCATCCTTTTCTATTGTTCCCTCTTTCTTCCTATAAACCTAGTTCCACCTAATTACTTTCTTATTTTTAGGCCTTTGAACTTGCTCCCAAGTGTTATTGCTCAATAAAGACTCTATTTCATCCTTTATGGTTGCCAACTACTTTTCCTTAGCCTTACAGCTAATAGCTCCTTGAAACTTGGCTAGATCACCTTGTGCTAACAAGGTGTTAGCATATCCTCAAATCCATACTTTATAAGTGCTTTGATTACTCCTTTCGGCTTTTATGTCGCACATACTTTCATGTCACACATACTTTCCTGTCATACTTATTGCTTCATAATTTCACTAGTTGTTTGCCCTTGACTATGATGACCATCACCTTCATCATCTACTAGTCCAATTGTTTAACTTAACTCCACCTGAACTGAAAACTTGCCAACATGATTTTTCTTCACTTGTTGATTTATAGTATCCCTATTTGTCAACATGTAATGCTTGTCAAGCATTACATTTCTACTTATTATAACCTTTAATGATTCTAAATCTCATAGTTTGTAGCCATTTACTCCATTCTTCTAGACAACAAAAATGCATTTTTTTTATATAGGATCCAACTTAATTTTTTTTGTAGATGTTTCTAAACATGTGCATAGGTTAGGCATCCAAATTAATACCTTCAAAATGGAATAATTTGTATGCATTCCAATCCATACATGCTATGGAATTGTACCATCAATTGCCACTAGTGAAAACCTACTAATGATGAAACACGTCATATTCACAACATCTTCTCAAAATGATTTACGAAATCCTATATGAATCCCCATGCATTATGCACATTTAAGGAGTGTGTTATTCCTGTGCTTGGCTACAACATTTTGTTGTAGACCTCATGATGTAGTGTAATGCCTCGTAATGCCTTCTATCTTGCAAAATCTTTTGACTTTTCTTTCCTTATTTTTTGAACTATTGTCAAACCTCAAACATTTGGCATGTTTTTTTATTTCCTTTGTCACCCCTGGGTTCCACTATTTAAATATTACAAATCCTTCAATTTTTTACTTTATGAGATAAACCCAAACATTCCTAGAGAAGTCATCAATGAAATTGACTAAACAATGTGATCCACTATTCCATAAAACCTCTACATGTCCTTCAACATTAGTGTATATATTCTTTTGGCTCTTTGCTAGTATATTTTCATGTTTGAAAGCTGATTCTATAATATTTTTCATACAAGCAATATTATCAAAAACTGAACTTACAAGAATTAAGTCCATTAATCAATTGATATTTGTGAATTGATTTAAAGCTTTCTCACCAATATGATCCACTCTCAAGTACCATAAGGTCGTAGTGTCATTGTCTAAGTAACTCAAAATAGTTCTTATAGCTACCCTACTTGCAATTAGACTTCCTAGTAGCTTGTATAAGTTTCATTCCTTGTTTCCTTTCATGATGAGAAAGGCTCCTTTAAAAGCTTTGAGACAATTTTTTTAACATAAAGATGTATATCTTAGAATCAAAAGCACCCTAAGACACAAGGTTCTTTTTGAAATCCATGATATGTCATACATCACCTCTTTCTTCTTCTTTTTTCATCTTGCATTTTAATCTTTAATGTTCCTATTCCAATTACCATACATGCAACATTATTTCTTGTAAGAATAATACCTCCATTATAGGGTTTAGAACACTTAAAATATTCCCTATGTTGAGACATGTGATATGAACAACTAGAGTCTAGAATTCAAATATTAGAAAGATATTATCTACTAGAGGTGACCATAATAAGATCATCATCCGCTATTGAATTCTTTATGATGCTTGCTTGATTTTTTAAGAGCTTTCTTCTTTTCTTTTGTTTTTTTATCCAAGCACTTTGGTGTGCCTTATCATCCAACTTTATTTGACCTAATTTCTGTAATAGCTACACTTGAACTTTTTATTGGCCATTTCTCTTGACTTAGATCTGTACTCCTTACTTGACTCTCGTCTTTCTTCTTCCTTATCTAGAATCTTTTACCACCAACCCATTGGCATATGGAATATCATCATTTGACTTTTTTGCAATTCAACCTCCATGAAAACAGAGGTTACCTTATCTATGTTTAAGGTATTGCTTCCAAATAGCATCAATCTTATGATCTTATTGAATGTGTGAAGATGATCCATAAGAGTGGATCCCTCTTTCAACCTCGACCCATAAAGTTGGTTTTAAGAAACAACTTATCTGTTAATGAATTTTCCATATACAGATCTTCTAGCTTTTTCCACATGTAAACAACATATTCTTTATTAATAATGTTGTGCATTACCTCATTACAAGACAAAGACAAATAGCATTGATTGCCTTCATCTTCATTTCAATCCACTCCGAACCATTCATGGCATCTTGATTCTTGTCAATCATGTACAACTTTACATATTCAATCTTTTTTGCAAAAGTAACTCCTTTATCCTTCATATCCATAGAATGAAGTCATGCTTCCATCAAACGTCCCAATCTTGAAATTTCATAGTTGAAGTTGAAGTTTTCATTGTCGTTGTGCTAAACTATCCTTTTATGCACCTTCTACAAGTAATTTTTGCTTGTTATTACTAGCTGAACATGAGATTTCAATTTCACTTTCTTTTAGCTAAGAAAGATAGCATGTTCAAAATACTAATTTAAAGAAGAGATCACACAGAGACATACAAAATTTATGTGGTTCAGCAAATTTAAGCCTATTTCCATAGATTAGTTGTGTTATTCTCCACTATCAGAGAATCAACAAGAATGCAATAGAGAAGACAATAATTTTTACTAAAATAGACCTTTTGATCTTGTAAACCTCTCACATCTTCTCTCAAATTGGATGAATATATAAACAATGTTTATAATTCATAATAGTTGCATATGAGTTATATAGGCCCTTAAAGGCCCACTCAAAGAAACCCAATTGCTCTCTCTCTCTCTCTCTCTCTCTCTCTCTCTCTCTCTCTCTCTCTCTCTCTCTCTCTCTCTCTCTCTCTCTCTCTTAAGTAAATCAAGTGCATTCTACCATATGTTGTGGTGGTGAATTGAGATACTCACACAACACCTAACTTCCCAAAGGAAAGCAAATAGCATTATGTTCCATCATGTCTTTGTTATCTTTGATTTGAAATCAATCGACTAGGAAGCTATCTATGTTTCTACCTTGCTTTATCATTAAGCAAGAAGCTCAAACACAACTTTGATCAATGTTGTTTCAAGATTAGATTTTCAAGAATGAATACATGCTTTATAAAAAGAATAGGGACCTTATACCCTAATTGTATTAGGCTTTAGGAAAGATAAACCCCAAGACACATTAAAGAAGCCTATGCATTATTCTAGGTTTCCAACCAAATTTACTCACTCAAGATGTTATCAATGTCAATAACTAGGTAAATGGTTTTACTATTGTTAAGTGTTCAATTTTGGTAAAAATACTCCTAATTTAGTATTTAATTAAAGCATATAGACCATTAATTTTAAGATTTTACATAAAATATTTCATTTTAGCTTTAATTGGCCATCCAACCGTTGAATTATAAAATTTAGTGGTTAGATGACTATTAAAGCTAATGAACAGTTTAGATTGCGCTAATTGGGTCCTGTGCATTGCAGATCGGTCAACTCAGCCGTGGACGCTCCAGATCGAATCAAGGATATTAGATGGAGATCAGATGAAGTTTTATGGAAAGAGACTGAAGACTTTGAAGACTTGCAGAGTTCTAGCAAGACCAGGATACTAGTGGACCCCACCTATCTCTATCACTCTATCTCCTCTTCCTTCTCTTTCTCCTCTCTTTTCTCTCTTATCCCTCTCCTTTCTTCTCTCTCTCTTCTATCTCTTTTTCTCCTTCTCTTATCTCCCTCTCTTTCACGTGTCTCTCTCTCACTCTCCTTTTTATTCCCCTTCCCCTCTCTCTCCAAAAAACATTCTTCCCCTCCTTGTGGGAGGCTGGGCTGGCAACTTTTCCCCTCCTCTTCTTCCCTTTTCTCTCCTCTTCTCTCCACTCCCATTCTCTCTCTCAGTTACTCCCCACCTCTGCATCTAATCAAACCCAATGCCAAGCCGGCCATAGGTGCGTGACACACCAAGCTGGCCGGCACAGTTTCCTTCTCCATTCCTCCCTCTCTTTTTCTCCCTTCATTCTCTCCCTTGCTCAATCTCGCAACTCCTCCGCCACCCAAACCAGCACCGGTGAACTCCAATCTCCAGCACCCTCTTTCACCTTCTCTCTCTCACTCAGGTCCTCTCTGATTCATCCCATCACCAGCCAGCCCATCTCGGTTCCCAAGTTTCCCTGCTCTGTCGCACTCCCTTCTTCATCGCCTAGATCTCCCACGTTCTCCAGCTCCTTCGCCCGCACTATCTCCTCTCTATGTGAATCTACTCCAACATCACACCGCCCAAAAGACACCCAGATTTCTTCACTGCCCAGACCACCGAACGACCTAGTGAGGAAAAACCCAGATTGGGTTTTCCGCAATCTTTTTTCCCATCTTCTTCCCCATCTCATCCACCGACGAGCACTCCTCCGGACGCTCTGGGGAAGAAAACCCAAAACTGGGTTTCCTCCAGCATCCCATTTCTTCTCCCTCTTCCTTCTTCCTCCCTTCTTCTCAATCCCCCTTCTTCTCTGAATCGCATGGCCCAAGGAGAGAAAACCCAACTCGGGTTTTCTCCCCATCTTCCTTCTCTCCTTCCCTTCCCTTCCCTTCCCTTCCCTTCCTCTCCTTCTTCTTCTCCCTTCTCCCTTCTCCCTTCTCCCCCTTCTCTTCCAGTTTTCTCCCACATTTTCCTGGTGTTTTCGTGAAAAACCAGAAACCCCAGAGAATTACGGTTCTGCCCTTAGCAGATCTCAGAAATTACAAATCTATCCTTTGATGGAAATTCCATCTGTGTCTCCAGTTTAATTCCAACTGAGTCCTTGATTTAATTCCAACTGTGTCCCTATGCTATTCTGGTTTTACCTTATCTTCATTCTGACTATTCAAGGACAGTGCAATCCAAGGACAGTGTTATCCAGGGACAGTGCAATTCAAGGACAAGCTTATCTAGGATGCCTTTTAGTTTTATTTTCTGTTGTCTTTTGAATAAATAATTGTGCAAACAGTAGAAATTGAATAAATTTATATTTTAGTTTATTCTTAGTTTATTTTTAGTATAGCCTTTGTTTTTATTCTTTTATTAATTGAATTTTATTGAAAACTCCATCATTTTAAATCAAGTCCTCGTGGGATTGACCCGTACTTGCATAAGCTACACTACAATAGCCCGTGCACTTGCGGTTAAACAATTAACAAGTTTTTGGTGCCGTTGCCGGGGACTTGCAATGGAGTTTTTATAAAATTTAATTAAAAATCCAAAAAAATTCAAAAAATTAGGAATTGCATTTTAGGCATTCTTAGGTGCATCTTTAGGCATTTTTAGTTGCATAACTACTTTATTTTCTGAATTTGGTACTAATCATTATTTTTCTTTTTCAGGAAATTGGAGTGGAGCATCATCAATTAGATAGATTTTACTTGCTTTCCTAGATTAGGAATTTTTTTTATTTTTGAGTGAATCTTGTAGTGAGGCCCCTTGTAATTTGCATTTTCAATTTCAATTTTAAAGGATTGTAATAATACAGGGCAAGTGTGGGATAAGGTGGCCCACACTTGATCTTCATCAGAAACCTCACTGTAAGTCTTCTCACTCATTTATTTTCTAGATTAGGGTTTGCATTTAGAATAATTTGCATTGTTTGGTAGTTAATTGCATATAGAAAGTATCTGTTATAATTGTTGCATCTTAAAGTTTTGCATTAGTTTATTGCTTTCAATTGCATTTTAGGACACGTCTAACGCTTTAAGGTGAATTATATGTTGATCGAATTGCCATGGTGTGTGAAATTTAATTAGTAAGGGCACCCTACCCCCACAAGATCAAGGGTGGATTTCATCACCACTCCTTGGCCCACCTAGGATAATCACCTCAAGCGCGCAACCCTACCATTCACATTAATTTAAAATCAATCAGAAGAGACCTATAAGGTTATCACATGCTCGTAGGACCCTCTTAATTGGACATGATTTACTGTCACTCAAGTGGCTTTTGATCACTGTGGTTATTGGGGGTTGCCTAATAGAGCCTCGCTCTTCCCCCACCTCCTGTCGACGTTTGTGAGGTCTAAACGCCTCCTTACACGAGGGTTGTATTAACCACTTTGGTTAGAACCTAACTAGTGAGCAGTAGTCAACTTCTAAAGAGAGGAGGAGCGTTAGATTAGGCTAATTAAAAGCATTGTCCCCACAGAAAATCAAGAAAATCAAAATATCTATGCTTGTTAGCCTTAGGGGATTGCTTGATTGTGTCCTTGATAGTGCATCATAGTAAGCATTTAGGTTGCATCATTTAGGATAGTTAATAAATAAATAAATAAATAAATAAAAAGGAAGAGAAAGTAAAAAAGAAGAAGAAAGAAACAAGAAGGGGATAGATAAAGGATGACTCATACAAGGAATAGGTTATTTGCCTCAAGGCAAGATACTGAGTCATATTCACAACCTCAATACAACAATTACTATGCTTATCCTGAACCACAATATCCCAATTCTACTTGGCAATATGACTCTATATATAATGATTGTTATCAAGAGCCAATGGATGCACCTCATGCATTTACTGAACCTAGTAATAATTACTATCCCGAGACAAATTACCAAGATTATAGTGGATGGGATAGGCATCAGGAACATTCATGGTCTCATGATTATCAATCATCTCAGGAAGAACCAGCATGGTCGTACCCTAATCAACCCTACCAGGATTATCACGAAAATCAAGAGCAACAATTATGGGTCCAACCTAATCACTCCTTTCCCAGTACTCCAATGACACAACAGTATATGCCTATTGAGTCTATGCCTTCATCATAGGAGGAAGACACATTCGACGAGAGCCTTAGGGTATTAGCAGAATCGACTAAACAACTTCGTGAAGTGATGGGTCAATTTATGGAAAGATTTGGAGGATTTGTACCAAATGAGGATAAGGATGAACCATCTATTAATGATGATAGGATAGAGAATTCAGGTGATCATTTTGAAATACAAAGTCCCCTACCATCCACAGAAATCTCCAAAACAGATATACTCGAGGCAGATTTGAGTCATTGTTATGATTCTGATGAAGAGACATCCATTGATGAAGATGATGAATTCATAGAAACCTCCAACACAGAACCACTCAATTCTTGTCCTGTCTATTTTTACAAAATTGATGAAGGAACATCCTTTGAAGAGGTAAAGGAATTGTTGGAGATTGTGCCACTAATGAAAACTTCTCAATGGCAAGATAAAGTAAAACCCCTTACAGAGCCTAAAATTCAAATTGTGCCTTGTAATATTGCAGACATACCTGATTGGGACCGACATACCTTATTTGAACAACCATTAGATAAGCAGTTAGGCCCACCTGAAGTATTACATGTGCCAATTGAACATGAGGAAAAAGAGTCCATTGATACACTGTCCATACCTCAACCACCTTTAAGGTACACACTAGAAGATCATCAGGATGTAAGCAAAACCATGCCCCCTCCTCTATTAATACAAGAACAATCTTATAAGGAAGGGAGCCAGCTTATACCTCAATCTCAGGAAAATGTAAGGGAAAAGGAGGACCATTCACATCTATATGGTCCAAAAGAATGTAAATTCATGGTAGTTCACATTGTTATAGAGATTCCACCACCCAAATTTTCAAGGTGGAGGAATTATATTGATTACAGTGAAATTTTGAAGATAGGAGATCATCATAGTGGTTCCACTCAATTTGCATTCATCGTAGTCTACCATGTTATATTGCTACCTTCACCAAAAATTTCAGGGTGGATGAAATATATAGACTATCGTGAGATTTTGAAGTGGCGTGAGAAATCTTGCCATTTCATTATTGGAATTAAGAAAACTCAAAGATAAATGAGGATATGTCTGGCTGAAGACGTTAAACTTAGCGCTCACTAGGAGGTAACCCAGAGTTTTTCATTTTTGTTGTTTTTTGCATCACCCATATTTGTTTTAGGTCCTACTTTTTAAAACATTGAGGATAATGTTTCTCTCAGGTTGGGGGGTGTAGAATTCTAGCATATTCTAGTTTTTTATATATAGATTTTTAGGTGATTTCATTGGTTTTTCATAGAAAAAAATTGAAAAAATGAAAAATTTTAGGTCATTTCCTATACCATGATGAGAATTGGATTTTCTGAAGTATAATCTAGATAACTTTAGCTTATCAATGGAATTGAATATAATTAATTCATCATTTTACTCATTTTCTAAAGTATTCCATGAAAGCAAAGTATGAGATTACATTTGTACACCCAGTTGCATATAGATAGTCTAAATTGATAAGTGGCTATAACTTAGAAATTCTGAAGAAATTCAGTGGAGACCTATAACCTAAGTGAGTTTTAGAGCAATTCATTTGTTTTGAGAGGTTATAAATGTTCCAAATTTTCTTCAGCGTGCTTAAAGAAAATTGATCTCAAACTCTTAAAATTTGGCTAATTACCTGAGTAATTAGAATACTATATTTAAAATTCTGGAAGTTCATTGAATTTGATAGATTATATGAAACCTAGAAAATGATTTAGGCCATCATTGTTGTAAACCTAGAGATATAAAGCCTACCCAGAAGTATTTTACCACTAGTTAGCCAAGTTGAGCCTTTTAATATAAGCCTTTTCTTGTGTCACCCAAAATACCCTTTACCCATATTAACCCACTATAGATTATCCATTACCCATTTTCTTTGAAAATAAGGTAGAGATGAATGAAAGAATACCTTTTAGTTGCAATGAAAGTAGAAAAGTGGATATGAAGAAAACAAATATTCTTTAAAGTGAGTCAAAAGTACTGAAAAAGAAAGAAAAGATTCTGAAAAAAAAAAAAAAAGTTTGAAGAATACAAAGAAAAATAGAAAAAGAAATATTCACTTTAGCAAAAGAAAAGAAGAATTGTCAATTTTGATAGAAGACCTCTACTTATTTTTTAAAGAAACTTTGAATATCCTTATACCCTTTCTTTAGTACCCTGTCCTAAGCTTATGTTTCGTCCCAATTAAAGACCTATTGATTCTAGGATGAATATAGTCTTGATGAGGAAATGAATGGATAGGATTAAAAGAGTGGTATTTCTAAATATTCCAAGGTAATGACATATATTCCAAAGGAATCAAAATCATTAAATTCCTTATTAACTCCCATTCTTCATGAGTATTTGTGAGCTAAATTTGTTTTCATTGACTCTTCTCACATAATTAAAAGAGAGATATGATTTGAACCTTCTATCTGAGAGATTTTATTTCTAAGCGTATGCCATTAGTAAGGATTGAGGTCAAAACATATTTCAGATGGAGTTCAAAAGTTGGAAGTCTACTTAAAGATAAAGATTATTCTATGTGTAGACTGTATATGCACACAATCACTCTGAGATCTAAGCTTAAGTGAAATATTTTTAGCATATGGGTAGGGTTTTGAATTATTTAGTCATCTTTATTAGTTTGCTAAAGTTGATAGATTTATTGAAGATAATTCTCTGGAAAAAAAATAAAAGAAAAGGAGATGACCTAAAAAATAAAAATTTTGAGTTGATTTCTTCGCATCTTTTGCTAGGGACTAGCAAAATGCTAGTTGGGTGTGTGTTAAGTGTTCAATTTTGGTAAAAATATCCCTAATTTAGTATTTAATTAGAGCATCTAGACCATTAATTTTAAGATTTTACATAAAATATTTCATTTTAGCTTTAATTGACCATCCAACCGTTGAATTATAAAATTTAGTGGTTAGATGACTATTAAAGCTAATGAATGGTTTAGATTGCGTTAATTGGGTCATGTTCATTGCAGATCGGTCAACTCAACCATGGACGCTCCAGATCAAATCAAGGATATTAGATGGAGATCAGATGAAGTTTCATGGAAAAAAACTGAAGATTTTGAAGACTTGCAGAGTTCTAGCAAGACCAGGATACTAGTGGACCCCACCTATCTCTATCACTCTATCTCCTCTTCCTTCTCTTTCTCCTCTCTTTTCTCTCTTATCCCTCTCCTTTCTTTTCTCTCTCTCTTCTATCTCTTTTTCTCCTTCTCTTATCTCCCTCTCTTTCATGTGTCTCTCTCTCACTCTCCTTTTTATTCCCCTTCCTCTCTCTCTCTCTCTCCAAAAAACGTTTTTCCCCTCCTTTTGGGAGGCTAGGCTGGCCAACTTTCCCCTTCCTCTTCTTCCCTTTTCTCTCCTCTTCTCTCCACTCCCATTCTCTCTCTCAGTTACTCCCCACCTCTGCATCCAATCAAACCCAATGTCAGGCCGGCCATAGGTGCGTGACACACCAAGCTGGCCGGCACAGTTTCCTTCTCCATTCCTCCCTCTCTCTTTCTCCCTTCATTCTCTCCCTTGCTCAATCTCGCAACTCCTCCGCCACCCAAACCAGCACCGGTGAACTCCAGTCTCCGGCACCCTCTTTCACCTTCTCTCTCTCGCTCGGGTCCTCTCTGATTCATCCCATCACCGGCCAGCCCAGCTTGGTTCCCAAGTTTCTCTGCTCTGTCATACTCCCTTCTTCATCGCCTAGATCTCCCACGTTCTCCAGCTCCTTCACCTGCACTATCTCCTCTCTGTGTGAATCTACTCCAACATCGCACCGCCCAAAAGACGCCCAGATTTGTTCACCGCCCAGACCACCGGACGACCCAGTGAGGAAAAACCCAGGTTGGGTTTTCCTCAATCTTTTTTCCCATCTTCTTCCCCATCTCATCCACTGGCGAGCACTCCTCCGGACACTCTGGGGAAGAAAACCCAAAACTGGGTTTCCTCCAGCATCCCATTTCTTCTCCCTCTTCCTTCTTCCTTCCTTCTTCTCAATCCCCCTTCTTCTCTGAATCACACGGCCCAGGAACTCGGGTTTTCTCCCCGTCTTCCTTCTCTCCTTCCCTTCTCTTCCTCTCCTTCTGCTTCTCCCTTCTCCCTTCTTCCCCTTCTCTTCCAATTTTCTCCCATGTTTTCCTAGTTTTTTCGTGAAAAACCAGAAACCCCAGAGAATTACGGTTCTGCCCTTGGCAGATCTCAAAAATTACAAATATGTCCTTTGATGGAAATTCCATCTGTGTCCCTAGTTTAATTTCAACTGTGTCTCTATGCTATTCTGGTTTTACCTTATCTTCATTCTGACTATTCAAGGACAGTGAAATTCAGGGACAGTGCAATTCAAGGACAAGCTTATCTAGGATGCCTTTTAGTTTTATTTTCTGTTATCTTTTGAATAAATAATTGTGCAAACTGCAGAAATTGAATAAATTTGGATTTTAGTTTATTCTTAGTTTATTTTTAGTATAGTCTTTGTTTTTATTCTTTTATTAATTGAATTTTATTGAAAACTCCATCATTTTAAATCAAGTCCTCATGGGATCGACCCGTACTTGCATAAGCTACACTACAATAGTTCGTGCACTTGCGGTTAAACAATCAACAACTATAGTTTATGGTAATCTATGAAGTCAATGTGCATAATAGAACATATTTTTAGTACTCTACTTTTGAAACTTTAATGTCAATGTGCATAACACACTTCTAATATTCTACTTATGAAACTTTCCTATATTTCTTACCGAGAGTAGATTATACTATAATCTCTAGCTGATAAAAATACAATTGTAGCTAAATTTTTATTATCTAAACAATTTATCTTGTTTGCCCTATCTCTAATAGGCCTTGCTCCAAGAGGCAAACAAAGTAACAATGCTAACATCTAACCCTTTAATTGCTCATATTGTTAAATTTAGATTCCTTTTCTATCTTTGACCAATGCAATCTACATGTACATGAGCAAAAAGGCTTATAAATCGAGAAAAGATTCAGAGCTAATGAGTGGTTTATCATGAAGATTTTGATCCCGCTTGCACGTTGACCCACCAAGCTTAAACTACAATTTCCTATTCGGCCATCAAGCAAATATAATGTTTACATATGTAGTTTAGAGCATGTACGTAAAAGGCAGCTCAATGCATGAAGATCCCCTGCATGCAAGGTCCAAGGAAGGGGGGGCCATAAAGGGTCTATAGTTTGTAGCCTTACATTTTCCAAGAGGCTATTTTCACGTCTTTATCCCATTACTTCCAGGTCATATGGCGATAATTCAACTGTTGCGACCAAGGCTCTCCTTCAATTCAAAGCATGTACGTAATCATGCTAAATGTACAACGAACAAATAGTAGTGATTGTTGGTGGAATTGTTCACCTTGTAAGCCAAATCTTAGATGTGCCTCCACTAGATAGCACCTTTCCCTTCTTCTTCTTGAACTTTCTAAGCTGTCCATTTTCCATTGAGTGAAAATTGTGAAGATCATCACAATTGAGATCTTTCTTGGTGCATGGCTCACCCATGATTCAGTCCAGAAGATCAGCGGCTTAGATCACCAATGTCAGAGAATGTTTATCCATTACATCATTTTTCTATAACCACTGTACTTGAGCTTTCTCTTCAAAAAGGATGATGCTTAACACAAGTTTTGATTACGTTCTTCTTCTTCTTTCTAATGCAGGTGCTAGCAACTGAGACGTATTTGGTCGATTAGTTTGCAACCCAGAGAATGGCTAGGATAGAGAAGATAATTGAAAGTTGAATCAGGAAAGGAGTTTGTAACTCTCAAAATGTTTATATGGCATTGTGTGAGATGAGATTAGAAGAAGAGAGGTCATTGACCTGGATGAGAATGTCTAAACCATTGCCTGTCATTACAGTGAATGTAAGAGAGTATGGGCAACATTTTTTTCTTTATAGACCATAGTTGGCAGTATATATTGTATGATCCTCTCTCTCTCTCTCTCTCTCTCTCTCTCTCTCTCTCTCTCTCTCTCTCTCTCTCTCTCTCTCTCTCTCTCTCACACACACACACACACACACACACACACACACACACACACACACACACACACACACACATAATATTTCATTGTGAGGACTTTAAGCATCTTAAGTACTTATAACATACCATCATGGCGGTAGGCAGGGTGGCAGAGCACCAGACGATAGATCCCCTCCCATTCGTCACTTGCTGAGCTAACGTCGCAATGTAAGTAATTAAGCAATAGTTAGAAAGAGTAAGTTAAGTCAAAAAATCTATTAGTAAATTAAGGTATTTAGAGTGAGAAAAGGAAATAGAAGATATTGAGTCAAGAATCATACTTCGTTACTACACTTACAGCTCTTCAAAGTTTAAGAAACATAAGAATACACAAAATGGCAAAGACTCATATGTACATTGGTTGCTTCTAGGTACAAATTGTCTCTAGCTTCTTCAATATGTCTTTGTAGGTGTGGATGCTCTTAAGCATCCTAAGAAGTAGAAGCTGCCTTTTTTTAATTAAGGTGATTATGTTCTGTAGATCTAAGCATTTCATAATGTTTGGAAGGTTAGAAATCAAATTTCACAACCATTAGATGCCTCTAACATGTATGTCTTCGAGTCAGAAATCAAGAACATTCATTTATATTTCATTTTTCAAAGATCCAAAGCAAGCAATTAGGATTGTTCAAATGTGATAATTTCTTTGTAGGTTATTTAATTTCTGCATGTGGTACATAATAAATTGCTCATGTCTTCAAAAAAATCCTGCCCTATAGGTAGTGCCTAGTCCTTACAATGCTTGAGGGCATCTACATTTACGAGGACTCTTCTTCAATTGAAAAGTGTCTGATGATCATGACTAAAGAAATTATTTCGATCAATCCACTCAGCAATGCAACTCTCTATCCCTTGGATGATGGATCAGGGGAACAAGGTTGTCAAATACGTGAAGAATGAAAGTAGATTGCAGGTGCCTGCTTGAATTGGTCGTCAAGTAGGAAGTTTGAACTCTTGGCTGACTATAAAGAAGGATCCCTGTCACTGATTTTCCATATAACACCTATCGTATTGGTTCTTAAGGGGAGCTTTGGTGCAATGGTAAAAGTTGTTGTTGTGTGACCTTGAAGTCACAGGTTCAAGGTGTGAAAATAGCCTCTTGCAAAAATGTAAGATAAGACTGTGTATTATAGGCCCTTATGGTCCGCCCTTTTCCAGGACCTTGCATAGGCGGAAGCTTTGTGCACCAGGGCTGCCCTTTACCTACAGTATTGGTTCCAAGGACATTACTCTTGAGGTGGTTACTCCAAATTTTCCACTCCAATTATGATCTCAATTTCTTGATGACATTGGGGGTAATTAAGTGGGTCCACCCATCTGCATGATGGGACCCACATGATTGTAAGGCGTGGATATTTCAATATTCATTCCGGGAGCATCATTTGCAAGTCACTTATTTTTAGACTCGTCTTAGCAGAGTTTTCAGTCGTTGGTTAGTTTCTATTTCCTTTTCCTTATACATCCTAAATGACAAAAATGATCTTTTCAATTAAGGTTTTCAGTGAAGGAATTAGAGCGATGCTTTAGTAGATGAACGGATAAAATCACCCAGATGTTAAAATAAAAATTGCTAACTTTCTTCAAAAACATAAGATGCATATGGCCCACCAAATAAACTATACATGATGCGTGGACAATGGTAAGGGCATAATTGTCATTAAGAAAAAAGTGGAAGTTTCCAGGTATCCATCATCAGCAACAGAAATGACCTTTCAACTTACTGCATTCCACATCCCTGTCGTAAATCTATCGGTCCGATTCATCAAAGACAAATTTCAACGGTTGGATTTGATTGGCAGCGCTTGCAGATGCGCGCCAACAAGTGGCCGAATGTGGCAAACAAAATAACCGTCACGAGCCACCACGCGCCAACCGTTGCATATGCCCACGTGGGATCTCATCATCTTTAACCAATCAACTTCGGACACGTCATCCTTCACCTTTCTACTCTCGCAAAACCGTTGGGAATGGAAGAGAAGTAAAAAAACTACACCAACTGCAAATTCTCAACATCCGTCTTTAGAATAGGCAGTGGAGATTTCCTGCGTGGTTTTCCGGCCAATTTCCAGCTTTCCCGGTGCCGGCAATGCTCACTTCAATGACTCCTCTTATCCCAGTGGACTTAGAACTGCCGGCAAACAACTTCCTACCAGAGTTTTGATTGTGAGTAGTGAATCACGAGATGGCAAGGCTATTAAAGGGTCTGTAGTTTCTTACTGGAGTTTTGAATTTTCCGACGATGGACACCAGCAATACTACGCTTCCCCGAGGTGTGGTGGGAAGAATGAGAAGAACATGAGGAAGAGAGTGAAATTGATTAAAGGGTTATCGAAAGATCTGTCTGCATTTTATGGGATGGGATTCGGTGTTGACAATGGTGATGGATTGCTTGGAGAAGTTAAAGGAAAGATGATCGCGGTAAGTTTTGTGGGTTTTTATTTTGTTGGTTCTGTTTGTTTGATTAATGAGTTAATTGATGGGCCTTGTTATTTCTTATTGATTTCGAGATATGTGTTTGTGGGTTTTGATTGCTTGATGAATTAATTGCTGGGTTTTGAAGATATGATTTATCTGTGTTGAGTGGATAGTCTATTGCTTGATTGATCTGGGTTTTTGCAGCTGTATATAGTTTTTAATCATGGTTCTTCTGAAGTATTGGTTCAGAAGCTAAGTAGCTGTTGCGTACAGTATCTAATGGAAGCACACTTTCAGGGTTTTCCTACTTAATTAAGAATTTATATTTTTCTCTTTCTATCAATGTTTATGTTTAGGATGATGGATGAATTGGAATTTTTGAGTTTCAATCGGTTGTTTTGAGTTGACAAAAGGAAGAAGAAAAATCAGTTGTACTTAGTTGGTCAAAGTTTCCAATCAGTTGTTGGGCTGTCTTTGAAAATCGTACATCTGCTACCTAATTTGAGTTTTCTTCAGTTTCAGGTTTCATTTCAGCTGTTTAAATAGGAAATGGGTAGTTGGGATGGTTTGATCAGTGCTTCTTAGCACTGTAATAACTAAAGATTGGAGTTGAGTGTCACAATATATTTCCTTTTTTTTTGTTCTCTGACTGAATTTTAATGGTCTGAAATAAGTATCACAATATTTGCCAGGAATTATTAATGGCAGGAACTGAAAACACAATATTTCACAAGACCCCTGCGCGTCTTAATGAAAGCCTTCAATTTTCTCAGAAGTACGGTATTGCTGTTATTATGAAGAAATCAAGCCACAAGGAATTGCTGTACATTTGAATGGGAAGATCTATAACACTGCAGTGATTCTAGAATTGTCCTGCTATTTGGATAATCTACAACATCTGTTTTTTCATTTTCTTTTGCTTCTATCATTTTTATCTTTGAAGGGGAGCCTTGGTGCAACGGTAGAGTTGTTGTCATGTGACCTTGAGGTCACAGGTTCAAGGAGTGAAAACAGCAACTTGCAAAATGCAAGGTAAGGCTTTATACTATTGACCCTTGTGGTCCACCCCTTCCCTGGACCCCACATAAGCGGGAGTTTTGTGCACCAGATCTGCCGTGCCCGTTTGGTCCAAGAAGAACAGACTTCTTTATCTCATTTTGATCTAGTTTAGAGGTTCAGAATTCTGATACATGGATTCTTAATTTGACGGTGTTCATCTATTTTCTTATTAAATCTTTACTGGTTTCATTTTCCAATCCTTGTACAAGTATAACCAAAAATATGGATCGGCCCTTTTTATTGCAGATGTATTGCTCAGGAAAACCAATCGTGATCCAGACTGTAGTAACTTTCTCTTTCCTTGTTCTTTCACATGCAGGAAGCTGCAGAGGTTCTGCTGCAACAATTAAAATGGCTAAAAGCAAAGGAGAAGGAGATGAAGAGAAGAAGGAAAGAAGAGAAAGCTGCACTAAAACTAAAAGAATGAAAGTCATGGCTGATGATGGTTCAAGTTCTTCATCTGAATCTAGTGACACTTGAGTGTAGAGGTGGTGGACATGAATCAACTATGAAGTGACGCACTTGCCGAACCACATTCATGTGAAGCTGAAGCACAATTAAGCACTTCAGACTCATCATCCATGAAAGAAAAACAGACAATCAATGTCGTTGAAACAGCATTTAGACAAAATATCAGCCATAGCAGCAGTCACTGTAGTACCAGTAGTAGTTTGAATACCACAGCAGTGGGAACGTCAGCTGAAAGAATTGAAGTCTGTATGGGGGGCAAAATCCAAGAGATCAGGAGCTCCAGAGCTGCTTGAGGAATTCCAGAGGACGGTCAGAATTGAAGTTGCTGTCATTGGCTGTAAGTGCAAGGGTAAGTGCAGAGATGGACCAAATGTTCAAATTTTGAACTGTTTTGAGGATAATATGGGAGAGAGGGGAGGCAGTATTGCCGTTTTGGTTTCAGAATTGGCACTGAATTGGTTTTTCAATGGTATTAAACACGCTTCAGTCATTATATTTGCTAGTTTGTATGCTGATATCTCCTGAGAAACTATAGCAGCCTTTGTTAATCAGGTCATTCTGAAATGAAGTAATGTCCTCGTCAAAATATGATTCCAGATATCATTTCTAAATGTTAAATTATGGACCTCGATTTCCAGCGAAAGACCATGTCCAAGTGCATTGAGCATGTCTAAGACCAATATTAGTGTCCCACTTATTATTGCTATTTTTTTTACATAAAGTCATAATTCTATTGGATACTACTAAATAAGAGTCTGGAGTCGTTTGAGGTGCATTTTGCTAGAACATCTATAGCTCTTTTCTCTTAGCAGAAAGAGTGGTAAATGGTGGATGAGGATGCCCACTTCAGCCATTTAGAACAGTCCCTGTGGTGCAAGTGGAGATGCCCAATTGGTGACGCAGCCCATTCGAAGTGCTTGGATAACTATTTCGGAATCTGCCGTTTCGAGCCCAACTTACCATTTCCTCAGCTTGTGGCAGCCACAAAAAGCCTGGGCCTCTAATTATTGCAGGTCCCAGATTTCTCTGCCCAGTCAAAATTGAGTATATATTGACCTGGTGGAGGACTCCATCTAACATGGGTGCAACATCTGTTTCTACCACTTTGCTTCCTTTTCTAAAGAAAGATCTCATCCTCAGCCTTGTGTAGTTGACAGCGTTCGTTGAGGTTTGCAATCTATGAGACCATGGTTCTCCAACTGTTTGCTTGTCTATCATCTAGCAATTTGTCTTCATTCACATTTTGGTAACGTGAAAACCGTATGGGCTTAGATCTGTCCTGTCAGCAATATTAAAATTCCCTGTTGGTTTGATCCACAATGACGTCCAGACTAGCAATGGGAAAGAAAAAAGGAAGAAATGAAAGAGGGAAAGAGAGCGAGGAAGTAGGTTGAAAGAGAAAGTTGAAGACACATGGTGTACATGTGGAAGTAGGTTAAAAGAAAGGAGATGAGTTGTAATAGCTTGTAATAGTAGTACTATGTTGAAAACTAGAGAGCAGCTGTTCTATTTCGCTTTAGAATTCAGAGTTCCAAAAAGAAGAGACAAAAAATGATGAAGAGGTGAGTGATATAGACTTATTCTAAACGGGAATTGAGATTGATGAATCACATTATATCTTATAATATATTCGTAAAATCTAGGTTATTCCTCTTGGTAATCCTGTAACATATGAGAGAGCTTTTTCCAACTTGCAGAGTGTAATAGGTTGCACTCTCTTTGGTTATAAGGTTTTTCTAACATTCAAAAGGTCATCCTAAAATCAAGTATATATGTATTCATAAGGTGAAGACTTCCATTATGGAAACAGGAGATAGCAGTAAATTGACACTAATCTAGTTTAACATGTCTTGTAGGACACAACACCAACTATAGCTCATAGCTCTCTGTTCAGGGTCTCAGTTAGCATGAAAAGTCTCGCAACTAAACCCCTCCTTAACAAGCTGATTGATAGCGTCTCTAAACTTGTAATAATCATCAACACAGTTATAAACTTGGTGAGAAATTCTTGCATACCCAAGTGTATAATTCTTATCCCCAGCTCCCTCATCCCCGTGTTTGGGTTCCTGATAATGTGTATGGACTTCGATGCAAAACCTCTCTCGTAAATGTATCCTCAATGTAGAAGCATCCGCATGACTCAAAATCTGCAAACCCGCTGGCAGACCAACCATGGCCATGCTAGAACACATATCTGGTGGCGATCCAAGATGAGTTCCCCAAGACTTTGCCAACATCTGCCCCATTGCAACAACAGCATCGTGGTTTCTTTTCCTGATACCTCCAATCCCACCTTCAAATCTGGTAACAAAATCTACGACAGAGGGAACTACAAGCTGTGAGCTGTAGTCTCTTGTCCCAATCCAAGCACTTTCTGCCGGTAACCCATTTCCATATTCATGAGAAACAAGCGGATGGTGCAAGTCAGACAATGCAGATGATTTCCTACAATGCAAAAATGCAACAGATGGTGGACAAAAGAACAACTTGTGCAAATTACTCGTGTAAAAATCAGCCCCAATTTCTTTCACGTTGATCTCGACAGTGCCCATTGCATGAGCTGCATCCACGAAAACCTGATCAACACCGTGCTCTCTACAAATCCTAGTCAACTCCTTGACAGGGATCACCATACTTGGCATCGAGGTAACATGATCAATCACAGCTAGTCTAACTTTTGTACCATTAGAAGTTGCTTTCTCCAAAACGTTTCTAAATTCAAGTATGATATCATCAACTGAACCAATTGGAAATGGCACTGGCACTTGGATAACTGATGCCCCAGCTCGAGACACATATGCCTTTATCGATTTCTTGACTGCTCCATAAGAGTGCTCAAGCACCACGACGGCATCACCTCTTTGGCATCTGCCCTCAAAGAAAGCCCAGGCTACCTGTTGGAGAATGATTGCAGTGGCAGTTGTTACGTTGTCGACAATTGAGACCTCGTCCACGCTATCAGCACTAATCAAATCCTTAATTACCATTCTTGACTGGAGTATCGCTCCTTTAAGGTGGTTGAGATAGAAATCATCAGGTTGGCGAAGGAGAAGGATCTGCCAATGGTCTTGAGCCGCAAGAATTACGGCTGGGCAGCTCCCAAAGCTTCCATTGTTTATCCGAGCGATCCCAGGCTCATGGTGAGAGAACTGACTAGTTATATCAGCATCAGTGATCAAAGGAAACGAGTTTTCTGCCTTCTTAGAGATGCAGTGATGGTGGTTGTGGTGGTTGTTGTTGTTGTTGTTGGAGCGAAGACAAGGCAAGGACGCCCATGATGTGCACTTCTTGGGTCTGACCCTGAAGAAATGGAAGGATTTTATTAAGGAAACAACCAACCTGTGCATTAATGAGATAATCAGAAAATAACTTCAATAGTTAGGAAATCAAAGAACATTGGTCAAGTGAAGGTTGGAGATACGATACGGTGCTCCCTCTCTTTAAGCTCACAATCGGTCAAGCAGCCATGGAAGACCTTCGTAGTGTCCAAATACTCAACAAGACAAAAGGCATTCTGGGATTCAAATATCACCAACAATTTTTAATAGGCAGCATTATCATATGTAATTGGCTTGTCATCGGCATCCGTCTTATGGAATAACTGTTCAAACTAAAGTTGGTATTGCCTCCCAGAGAATATGGAGGATGATTTGCCTCTGTCGTGGGCTTTGGCATATATCATGGAGCAGCTCAAAGCTAATCGTTTGGAGTATATAGGAGACAAACAGCAGGCCTGGATTATTATATATTTATCATTCAGAATGCCTGATTGATCAAGATTCGGTTACCTCTTCTTAAATTCCCCTACACGTACAGCCTACAGTTGGAAAAAGTAAATAAAAACGAATGGTTGACTCCAAGAAACATTGATCAGCAGTGGGCATGAAACTTGATCTCTAGCCAACCTAACCCATTCATCAAAAGTTTCATAATACATTAAAAAAAAACAGTGGACTTGTTTCCATAAAGTTCCTTCTCTTGCATCTGTGTCAGTGGATTACAGTAGATAATTCAACCTCCGCCAAATAGGTTTGACAACTGAACCGAGACACAAACAAACTTACTGTTAGGATCATTTTTCATTGATTGAGTCAATGATAGATTTCGAAGGAAGTGATAAATTTTCCTATCTATAAATTACGATACGATTGTAATCTTCAAACAGAAACAAATAATATTTAGTAAGATAAGCTACATAGAAGGTCAACTGTTTTACCGAGGTCTACGAGTCCGTATAGCCCTATACATTTTTTGCACTTTTAGATAGTTTTCATTTCCTCATTAGTGTGTGCTTGTGAATGCCCAGCGGGTCTCTTAAAATGGAAACATGCCCCCATTATTCTTTCTGTGGAGGTCTTTTCTTGTCTGTTAGTTCATCATCTCTCTCGGATTTTATATTGTGGAGCCACACTATATGAGTTTGCTTTCATATTGTGAGCAGTATTTTACTGTTGTTATGAGCCCCGACCCTAAATTCCATAATCTTTTCGACACCCTGGTTATAGAGTTGGATTGGAGACTCCATTCGAAAATAAATCAAGCTGAACGGTGACGATGTATCTTCATTTTATCCAGCATGACTGAATCCCTTTTATTTACAGGTTCAAGAATTTCAGCAAAGAATTAGCAGAATTAACTTTTCAAGTAAAGACTAACACATGCATTAAATATTGATACACTGGAAAGGACGGAACGATAACACGACCATAATAAAACTGTGAATGAGAGAGAGAGAGAGAGAGAGAGAGAGAGAGAGAGAGAGAGAGAGAGAGATTTTGGGTTTGAGTTGTTGCAGTGATTTGGGACTCAACCAAATTCGCAGATTTTGGAATTTGGTATTAGAGGAATTTCACTCTCCGAAATTCCAAACTCTGCCGCCCTTCTATGTCAAATTCGGCATTAGTATTCCAAATTCCAATTGGTAGAAGCAAAAGACACGCTATGGAGGTCAACAGAACAGGAAGTGGAAGCCAGCTTAGGAAATTTACTTGCAACTGCGGCTCAATTACAAAACAAGAAGAGATAAAGCGTCCATTTGCGGCCATAACCGACTACAAAATGCCATCTCTCCAACTAAATTAATATGGCAAAGAAAACACAACTTTTAGCCCTAACAATTATATTATATGCAACTGACTTGCCACTAAATGTACAAGAAACTGTGACAAGTCAAGAATACATGCAAATCCAAGAAGATCGGCCTTGTTATTCTCCACATCTGATAACGCCTCCTGAAATATTTCCGCCACACTGGACAAAAAATAAAATTTGCACTCACGTAAGGAATCTGTAAGATGTAAAAGACAAAAAGAAATTACCCCATCTTTCATCTATTCTTGCTCCTAAGGCGTGCTTCAGGTGCATTCGTAGTTTGTGTCCCGGTGATTTCACAGAGAGATTAAAAGGCAATTTGGCACACAATCAGAAAGCTTAGCAATACAATCAACTTCCGAGGAACAACGACACATTTCAGTAATAAGAACAAGCTATAAAGTGATAATACAATATGTTGAGGAAGCATATAAACTTTTGTGTAGTGTTGTGCATGGATAGGATTTGCCTCAGGAAGGTAGGAAGATAGACAGGTTTTGGAGGGCTGAGATGCTACCATGAAACACAGGGCACTAAGAACTTGTTCTTGAAGAAGATCACAACTAAAATTTATCCCAAAACAGATTGGAGGTTGCTTCTCAATGATGTATCCCTTAGACAATAGGTCAGCAGTATTAAAGCCCCATGTGAGAAGATGAAAAAAAAAATGATAATAATCCATAAAGACACATATATTCTAAAGATGCCCATCAAATATTATAAAATAGCGGGTGTAGTAGAAGAGAACCTTAAATCCACAAGGCAAGAAGTTAGAACTCACTTATTCAAAGAGATAAAACAATTCTACTCAAAGGATAGAGAATTTGATACAAACTTGGATGTCTCACCCATATGTTTACATGCCTGTTTATACAACTAGAAAGAAGACTCTAGTATATAACTAGAATTATCTATGACCTAGAACCATCTTTTTCTTTCTTTCTTTCTTTTTTTTACTTTAAGCTAGAACACTCTACATATTCAACCAATTCTAGATTTTTCTCATATTATTATATTTCAATTATTTCTAGAATGGTCTACCCTCTAGAACCTTCTTGATTTAGACTCAACTAATGGGCTCATGGGCCATCATGCTTATGAAGGTTTATGGGCCATTACGTCCCACAGTACTCCCTTCTTCTTGGAAAGAACTCGATCCCGAGTTCTAATCCGAATAAAGAGGCTCTTGATACTCGAACAAGTCTCCTATATTGAATGTCTTGGAGATGTTAAGTTTGTATGGCAAATCGATCACATAAGCATTATTACTTATTTTCTTTAGAACCTTGTATGGGCCGTGCTTCTTGGGCTTTAATTTGTGATAAGTACCTATGGGGAATCTTTCCTTACACAAGAGCACCATCATTGAATCTCCTTTGTTGAATTCCTTAAGGTGTCGATGTTTGTCAGTAGCTTCCTTGTACTTAGCATTTGTGTCCCCTAGTTTCTATTTCACTTCCTCTTGCACAGCTTGGGCTTGTTTAGCCATGGCCTCTGCTGCCACATTCACTTCTAGATTGTGAGGTAACTAGACCACATCCACAACATTCCTAAGTAAGGTCACATAAACTATAGAAAAAGGTGACTTTCCAGTGGCACTATGAATTGCACTATTATAGGCAAATTCTGCTTGAGTTAGGGCATAGTCCCATTGTTTCGGTTTATCTCCACATATACTGCAAATTAAATTCCCAAGAGTTCTATTGGTTATCTCAGTTTTCCCATCAGTTTGTGGATGTGCTATAAAATTATGATTCAAAGAGATGTAGAACATCTTCCACAATGTCACCCAGAAATGACTAAGAAACTTCACATCTCAATCAAAGGTGATGGAGCGAGGTACGCCATGTAAGTGTACTACCTCCTAGAAGAATAATTGAGCTATATGAGATGTGTCTAATGTCTTCCTACAAGAAATGAAATGAGCCATTTTAGAGAACTTGTCAACAATAACAAAAACAGAGTCTACCACCTGTTGGGTGCGAGGGAGACCTAGTATGAAGTCCATAGATAAATCCTCCCAAATGTTGTTAGGAATAGGTAATAACATATAAAGACCAGTGTTTTGAGACTATCCTTTTAAAACCTGGCATGTGTAGCATTTATTGACAAAGTTATCTACATCTCACTTTAGTTGAGGCCAAAGGTATCATTTCTCCAAGATTACAATAGTCTTGTCTCTTCCCATATGCCTACTAAATCCTCCAGCATGTAAGTCTCAAATTAGTTTTTCCTACAAAGAAGTCTTTGGGAATGCATAGGCAATTAGCTTAAAACAAGTACCAATCAGGCATATGAAAATCATTGATAGGTTACCTCTCAACACACTTACACCAAATCTCTTTAAAATCTTCATCATCTCTATAAAGTTCTTATAGATACTTGAACCCCACAACCTCATGAACCAAGGTTACAAGTTAGCATGACAACTAAGTGGATCCGCAACGTGATTCAAAACACCAAAGTTGTGCTGAATAGTGAAAGGAATTTTTGAAGGAAAGTAGCCCACTTGGTGTGTATTTTGTCCAAGTGCTTCTGATTGTTGATGAACTTCAAGGCCTGATAGTCTATATAAATTACAAACTCCCTTTGGATCAGGTAGTGTTCCCATTGCTTGAGAGCATGCACCATTGCATAAAACTTTGACCATAGGTAGTCTACTTCTAGCGAGCCTCGCTCAGCTTCTCACTAAAAAATGCAATAGGCCTTTTCTCTTGGGATAATACAACTCCAATCTCCATATCACTAGCATCACACCCTACTTCAAAAACCTTATCGAAATTAGGCAATGCTAGTACTGGTACAATACAAAGCTTCTCTTTAATTAGTGTGAAGCTCTTATCCACTTCTTCACTCCATGCAAACTTTCCTTTCTTCAAACACTTAGTAACTAAAACCATAATAGTGTTGAGGTTTTGAATAAACCACCAATAGAAGGTTGTTAGATAAAAAAAGCTTCGAACTTCACTCACAATCTTCGGTGTGGGCCAATCGCGTATAACTTGGACCTTCTCATTATCAACATGAATCCCCTTTGAGTTGATCATATAAACCAAGAAAAGTATGCTATTGGTCATGAAGCTGCACTTTTTGAGATTAATGTATAGCTTGTTCTCTCATAAGACGGTTAAGACTTTATGTAAGTGATCTATATACTCCTTTTTAGATTTGCTATAGATCAAAATATCATTGAAATAAATGACTACAAATTTTCTAGAGAAAGGCCTCAATACCTTATTCATAACTAGCATTAATGTGCTAAGAGCATTGGAAAGGCCGAATGGCATAACCAACCACTCACATAGACCATCCTTAGTCTTGAATGTTGTTTTCCATTTGTCGCCTAATCAAATCTTATTCTGATGATATTTGCTATGTAGATCAATCTTTGAGAATAATTTCCATGCCTCCAGTAAGTCTAGCATGTCATTAAGGCAAGGAATTAGGAATCTATACTTGATGGTTATCTTGTTGATTGCGCGACTACCAATACACATATGCCAACTTCTATCTTTCTTTGGCATGAGCAGAGTAGGGATAGCACATGGACTAAGGCTTTCGTAGATGTGACCCTTCTGAAACAACTCTTGCACTTTCTTCTTTGATATTTCCCTTTCTAGTGGATTCATGGGGTAATGTGGCAAATTTGGGAGGTTGGCTCTGGGTACAAAGTCAATTTGGTGTTGAATGTCCCTTTGTGGTGGTAATTCATTTGACAAGTCATCAGCAGTGAGTTCCTTAAACTCCATAAGCAATGGTGGTAGTGGATCAGGAGTAGGTACCACTGAGTTCTTGTCGTCTTTTCTTTCAAGGGATTTTACCACCATGGCACATACTTGCTTGGCAGTTTTCATGTTTGACATGAAATCAACCTTAGAAGTAGCAATTGTGAGAAGAGATTGTCTCCTAATTTCTAGAGATTTATTTGACACTATCTGTTATCTTGAAGGAGTCATCACTATTTTATGAGCTCCCCAAGTAAATAGATAAGTGTTATCTCATCCCTTGAAGGCAACATCTATATCAAATTGCCAAGGTCTACCTAGTAGTATATGACTATCATCCATATTTACCACATCACATACCACCTCAGATTTATAATATTTTTCAATAGAAATAGGTACATGGCAGATTTTTGTTACCTTGACTGCAGATCTTTTCTTGATCCAATCGATAGAGTAGGGTGAAGGATGTGGTCTAGTGAGTAGCTTCAAATGATCCAGGAGCTGCTTTGCAACAAAATTTTCACAGCTTCCAATATCGACAATTAGATCACAAACCTTTTGATCAATCGAGCAATTTGATCAAAAGATATTATGGCTTTGGTTGAAGTCTTTAGCCTTTGGAGCAAACAGTGCTCGTTGTACAACACAGTTAACTTGTTCTCCCTCTTCAATTGCAAATTTGGCCCCTTCATAAACATTATCCTTATATGATGCAGCATTATCAAATATTAGAAATAATGTAGAAATAAATGAAAATATTAGACTTATTATAAACTTTGAAAATAATAATAAAGGATAATAATGAATATAAATGTAAGAGTTAAAATTTCTACATAAGAGATAGTAATATCGCTAAATTTTTAAAATTGGAATGATATTACTTGGGAAGAATTTCAGGAGATAAATAAGTTTAGTAAAGGAGAAGAGTTTGACAATGATAAAAAAAAAAAATGATAAAAAATTAGAGCATGAATAAGTGATCTTTGAAATTTGAATAAAATGACAAAGAAAATAAGATATAGAGATATATGGAAATGGGAAAATAAAATCCCCCATGATAATATTTGGTTAGCAAACAAATTCTAGTTTATACATATGGTGCAACAATGCCAACAAATATGAATTTACCAAGTTATAACCGATATTGGTATAATAACTCAATTGTTAAATTAGCACAAAAGCTTATCAAGAATTAGAGGGATATTGCTATGATAACTTTGGTGAATTGATTGTAGTCTATAGTGAAAAGAAGTATATTTGGCATTGATGGTAAAATGACCATGAAAAAATAAAAATGTTAAATGATATTACTAAGAGTGAGTACCTTTTACTCTACATGGATGAGTTATTCCCAATCTATTATCATCAATTGGGAGTTAGAAATGAGAAACATTAGTAAGAAATAAAAAAAATAAAAAATCTTGAGTTATGTGAGTTGGATAAATGATATTCATGAATTTGATGAAAATGAGATATATTAGATCAATTGGTGATGACATATGAAATTAGTATACAAAAATCATGAGCATTTATACAATGTATATGATATGACACTTACAAAACTTATTAACTATCTAGCAAGTGTAACTGTATAAGTAAATGTAGAACATTATCATTAAATTCATATGTGCAAGATTAAACGAACAAAGCCAAGTATAGCTAAGTGGTCCCCAATTAAACATGTCAAAGTTGAGGTCTAGTCTTCAAACCACCTCCCTGGCAAGTTTCTTCCATCGCATCGCATCGCATGTTTTGTTTTGATTTTGTTTTGCTGCTGCCCGCCACTGCAAGGGGCCCACACATCGGACGTCAAAGACTCAAAATGTTTGACAACATGATTGAAGTTGAAGTTTCATTAATTGTAGTTCGGAGGAGGCTGTCCGACAGGTCGATAGCTAGGCGGCTTGACAGACTGGCACAAACATTGGCAAGTGGCAAGTGTTATAACATAAGTAAAGGATAGTTACAAAATAGCCGTCCTTTATATTTTAAAATATAGGATGGTTCAAAAATAGTAGTCCTATATTTTATTAAAGAAATATTATAAAATATAAGATGGTTATGACTTAACAATCTTGTATATTTAAAATTATAGGACGGCTTGTATACAACGGTCTTATATTAGATAAATATACAATAGTAACAATACATAATATAGGACGGGTTTCAAATAACCATCCTATATATATATATATATATAATATAAGACGGTTTTTATTACAGACGTCCTATATTATAGTTATCATACTTAAAGGACGGTTACGATATAATGGTCCTATATTTTTAAACATATATAGGATAGTTTATTGTTACCCGTCTATTATGTTTGTCAAATTATAGGATTGTTATTTCTTAACCGTCCTATATTTCTAAGTAAAATAAGATTGTTATTCATTAACCGTCTTATTTGTTTTTCCAAATATAGGACTATTATGCTTTAACCGTCCTATGTTTTTAATTAAAATAGGATCATTATTCACTAACCGTCCTGTACTTTCCAATAATATAGGACAATTATGTTGTAACGATCCTTTATTTTGTGATATTATAGGACTGTAGTTATCAAGCTGTCCTGTATTAGGTTTTTAATTTTACCTTTTATTTACTAACTTGATACAAGAGAGAGGAATACATTTCCAGTTTACACTTAGATCTTTTGCGTGAAAAGGTTAAAACCTAGCTGATTTTACATCTCTTTCAGTTTTTTCTTCCCAAATATCTTCATGACTTCAACCATTCTTGCATAATGAGCAGCACACCTACACCACCACAGGTATGTGTTTCTTTTTTGTTATTTCTTTATCATTCTATTTCTCTTTTCATTCATCACTCCCTTATTAGTAATTGGTGTTTACTATGAAATAAATTTTTCTTGTCAATTGCAATATGGGCACAAGCTGGGAGCACTGATGTTTCTGGTAATTTGAATATGCTGCACAACAATGATGATGATGAGCTTGCTGATTTGGAGAACGTGGAGTTAGTTTCAAAATCCAACAGAGGTAAAAACATAGGAAGCTAATGTCTTCAGTTTGGAAATTTTTTGAACACTTTCCGGTATGAAAAGATGTAAATGCAAGAAGTGCTTTGTGATATATATTTGTAATAGCAAATTTGGTAGATGTAACTTAAAATGTCATATGAAAACTTGTCAATGGAGCTCTTCTCGTGATATAGGCTAGTTGCTTTTATTTCAAAGTCAGGGGAGTATGTCACTAAGTTCAAATAATAAGTTTGGTCCTGAAGATTTTCTTGAGTTACTAGCAGTTACAATTGTTATGCATGATTTGCCTTTCCAATTTGTTGAGTATGATGGAATTAGAGCTGTACTAAAATATTTGCATTTAATTAGTAGAAATACAATAAAAGCAGATGTTCTAAGAATGTATAAAAGAGAAAAAGGAAAGATAAAAGAGATGTTAGAGTTGGCACCTGGTAAGATAAGTTTGACGTCTGATTTGTGAACTTCTTATATTACTGATGGTTATATAAGTCTTGCAGCACATTTTCTAGATACTGAGTGGATCTTATACAAGAGGATATTAAATTTTTGTTTCCTACCACCTCTACATAATAGAATATCATTAGCAGAAAAGGTATCCTCATTATTGGTAAATTGGGGGATTGAGAAAAAGATTTTTTCAATCACTTTAAACAATGCTTCTGTTAATGATTCTTTTACTGAGCTGTTAAGGCATCAATTAAACATCAGAAACACATTTGTTTGTGGTGGAGAGTTCCTTCATCTTCGTTGTTGTTGTTGTTGTTGTCATGTTTTGAATTTGATTGTGCAAGATGGTTTGAAAGAAATAGATGATGCTATTCAAAAAATTCGAGAGAGTATCAAGTATGTCAAAGCACCGTAAAGTAGAAAACAAAAAATTTTAGAGTGTACAAATCACATGTCAATTGAGACAAAAAAGGGCTTAAGACAAGATTGTCTTACAAGATAAAATTCAACCTATGTGATGCTTGAAGTGCTCTTTGTTACTAACGTGCATTTTGTCACTTAGAACTAAGTGACTCAAATTATAAGCATTGTCCTTCTATAGATGAATGGGAAAAGATTACAAAAATTTCAAAGTTTTTGGCAGTTTTTTATAAAGCTACTTGCATGTTTTCTAAATCCAAGTATCCCACATCAAATCTCTATTTTCGTATAGCATTTGTAATTTATTTGAGTTTAACATAATACATTAGAAGTGATGATGACTATATGAAGCGTATGTCCACCCAAATATTTGCCAAGTTTTCAAAGTACTAGTCTGAATTCAGCACCATTTTGGCAATTGCATGTGTGTTGGATCCTCGATATAAGCTCTCCTTTGTGGAATTCTTATACAAGAAATTGTTTGGTAATGGTTGCTTGGAGTTTGCTCAAATTCGAAAAAAGTTATTCTCTCTCTTCAATGAATATATGGTTAAGAGTTCCCATAATCCTTTCTCATCTTCCCCAACGGCTAAAGGTAGTGCTCTTAATGCTGATGATAGATAGAACTTGTCATATAGTCAAAAGGTTTTAGATGTCATGAAGGTAATTATATTTATATTTATATCTTTCAATATATGTCGCTTAGGATATTAAAATTTACTATGAATTGTCTTACATTAAGTTGAATAATATAATTGCATTGGCATTATGAATTTGATTCATTTGAAAGTGAAGAATGTTCTTTGGCAATGCAAAAATCACAATTGGAGCTTTATTTGAATGAATTAAGATTACAAGAGTCAAAGTTGGACATTCTTGCATTCTGGAAAGGCAATCAATATAAGTTGGTTGATTAATAATCTCTTGTCTCATTAAAATAATATTTTTTTATAATCTTATTTACATTTATATTTGATTCAAATGTTGATTTTAGGTATCCTAAACTTGCTACTATGGCTCATGATGTCTTGATCATTCTTATATCTACAGTTGCATCAGAGTATGCTTTTAGTATTGGTGGTCTAGTTCTAGACCAATATAGAACTGCTTTAAAGTCAGATTGATTTGTGTAAGAGATTGGCTATATGGATTGAAAGGTAATAATTTATGATTCTACATTTAATTTATATTTTATGTGAGCTTAATAATGACTAATGCATGTTTATTCTATATGATTGTAGACTCTGCCATTACAGTTGCCATGGATAAGCTTGCTAAGGACATTGTAAGCATAAGTAGCAGTGCATGACCACCTCAACCAATTGAAGACTCTAGAACAATTCATTTTGATTAATTTGTATAATTTTCATAACTTATATTAATTTATTGTGTTTGATATATTAATGGAAGTAGATTTCTCTCATATGCTACTTAATCCGCAGTTATTTACTATTATTACAGTTACTTGATTCATTTGAATCTCTTTTAGGACCTTATGCGAGTGGTGTAAAGTTTTGTGTTGCTTCTAAATAAAATATTATAGGAACTTTATTGGTAATTTGGTATAGATCAAGGTTCACCAATACTAGTTGGTAATGCTTTCTATGTTTGTCTGTGTAATTGTCGTGTGGAGCATGAAAGGAGTTGGGGAAATGAATTTCATCTTGAGAATTCATGTGGGGGTTGAAAATTTTAGTTCATAACTGAAAAACCCATATGCTCTTCTTCTGTTTTTCCTTCTAAATTATGAGCACTAGGCTACTTTTGTTTATTTGAAGCATGAAAGAACTGGTAAGACCCAAACTAGCTCGAAACTTCATATGCTTTCTGTGTTGCTCTAGTTGGTAATGCTTTTTGTGTTTGTCTGTGTAATTGTCTTGTGGAGCATGAAAGGAGTTGGGGAAATGAATTCTATGCTGAGAATTCATGCAGGGGTTGAAAATTTTAGTTCATAACTAAAAGACCCATCTAGTCTTCTTCTCTTCTTTCCATTCATTGAAAAGTGTTGGGTCCTCAACAACATTTGCAAAAATTCTAACCCCGTGAATAAGAGGGTTTGAATGCATTGGTGGTGCTAGCCTCTTTAGCTAGCTTTTCACCCTACATAAGAAAGCATGAATATGAAGTTCTTGAACAAGAAAATCTTACCCAAGTTAAGCATTTAAGTGCAATGTGCTGAACTCAAACAAGTAGATACAATTTTTGCTACAGAACCTCATTGCTGCATCTGACAAGGAGCAAACAACATTGAGAGCTCCAATAACCTAATCGATGAAGCATTTGCATCAAGGCATCCACTTCAGAAGATTAGAAGTATTCATTTGGGGGCAACTTTTCAGGTGATTAGAACCATCATGTTAACGAATCGTGTCGTTTCGTGTTGTGTCATCCAAACACGACTTAGTAATGTAATCATGTTACACAAGTTGTGTCGTGTCAATTTTTTTAAGAATTGAGTCATGTTCAAGTCAAAGGTTTTTGAAATGACTATTAATCGTGTTTGTGTCGACACAAACACGACCTGCCAATACAAATTGTTAGGCCTAAGCATCATGAAGTCAAGCACCTTCCAAATGATGCTTCTCACATTTGCCAGCATGTTCATGAATCCGCAAGCAACAAAGCGGATGATCTTGCTGGAGATGGTTCTTAGAATTTAAATCTTTATTGTAAGCCTATGATGCCTAGGGGGTTGCAGGCATCTTGCTCTGATGGGGCTAGTTTTGTGTAGCCAAGCTCGCCGGCACTTTGAATGGTTCCTGTAGACTAGCTTAATCTATCAATGAAGGTCTTCAATTGGTTTGAGGCATGGCTCTTGAAGGGTAAGACTCCAATCTTGCCTATCTTGCATGGTGTCAATTGTTCTTGAGAGAGAAATGAGCTGACATGAGATGAGATGAGATCTAACTTGAGATTACTTAAGCTGACTTAAAATTACTCAATTAGATAGGAGATGAAGTAAGATGACTGAAAATTCAACTTAAGGTAAAATGAGATGATTTTCACGTCAACTCAGCTCAAGCACCACTAACAGTGATGCACTCCATGTATCTTATATTACATTAAATCATCTCATCTCAAGCACCATTAACACCTTGTTGGATATATAATTAGAGGTAGAAGTCACTATACTAATGCGATATGCATTAATACCTAAATACCAGCCTTATTTTGGCAGTAAGTTGAAACTAACAAAATCCTCATCTAAATAAAGAGAAAAGCAAAGGGGATATTGTTTATATGGAGAATTTATAAGGCGTGTTTGGAAACTTGTGTTTTATTGTTTTTAGGATAAATTACTTTAAAAAGCCTCAAATTTTCTTGTCTTAACACTTTTACCCCCAATTCTCAATTAATTTAAAAAAAACCCTCAATTTAAGTAGTCATAACAATTAGAACTCAGAGTTTGACAGAGGAAAACATTGCTAGTTGCTTTGCTTATGTGCCCATCTATTTGGCAATATAAGAGTGATATGGAGGTGCCTTTCCATGTTGGCATCTGATCTGGCCCATCTCAGCAAACTTTACTGACATGTCATCATCTGACATTGCTGACAGACTACCTAAATTGAGGGTTTTTTGGAAATAATTGAGAATTGGGGGTATAAGTGTTAAGGAACAAAAAATTGAAGATTTTTCAAGTAATTTTTCCTTTGTTTTTATTGTATTCTTTCCATTTCACGGTAGAAAGCTGAACTGATTTTCTAGAAAATCAAAAGTACAATAAAAACAAGTTTCCCAGACACACTAAACTATCAAGTCAGAAATGGCATAATCCTTTACAAATCCAAGTCCATTTGCAAATGCTAGAGTGCACAAAAATATATAATAACTGCTAGATTGTTACTTGATCATTTTCTGTAGCACAATGATACCCAGATTATCAAATAGCAATATGATCTACTGGAGTAACAGGAGATCAAAATTGCCAATTATTTCTTAGACAACGGAAATTGACACCAGATGAGAATAAGCCTGTTTTTCCTCTTAGAAAGTTAGACACACACCCCGGTGCACAGCTTGAACCCTGATCACCCAAGTGAGAGACTCTCTGTGCCACTGTGCTAGAAGGCTTTGGAACGAGAATAACCATGCGTTTTGAATCATACAATCAATTGGGTATAAAAAAAGAAAAATGCATATTTATTCGACAAAATTTTGATCAGTAAATGGAAAAATTAACTTCTGTCACGAAAGATGATAAACATACTTAAAAGTCATATGGATTGACCAAAAAATACGTAGTTGTATGCATCAGCTCCAACCCGGCTTTTAAATACATTGTGAAATTAAGCACTAAATGAACCATTAATAGTCTCCATTTCTGTAAGATAGTTACAAGAGCCTTATCTCAAGCTTCAAACGTTATAAATAGATGGCTTCTTCATCTCGGCTTGTCATAAGCAGCTATATTCTGGGGTTCGCACTGAGGACTAAAGAGGCGGACAAGTAGAGCGGAGGTAGAGCTCATTGATACCGCTCCACAAGCAGCCCACCTAAGACTTCTTGGAACTGTTATCCTAGGACCTGAATTAAGCACACAAATCAGAAGCTTGATAAGGATTTATTTATGTAAGCATCGAGTACAATGGCCATATGACATAGACATTGAAATACATGGATTTACTTAAACAAAGACAGAGGCAGGTCTCAATTTTAGTAAGATTATAGCATGATCTCAAGCATCAACATAAACACATTTCTATTTATCCTTTTGTTGGGACTTCCTCAAAAGACGCTTTAACTTCAAGGCACACACACTGACCAGTGAGTGACATAGAAATGCAAGTTAAAAACGCATGTTCTTCACTGATAATTTATCAGCTGCTGGGCATCTAGATGTTGAATTGACTAAAGAAGACGATGAATGTCAACCAATTTTGTGGAAGCACTTCTTCCAATGACAGTTTTGAGAAAAACAGAACCTGTTGTACATCCTGCCTTTTCCTTCCAGCAAAAAGGAAAAGCTTAATGGTAGAGACACAATAATTGCTGAAAATGTAAAACAATATAAGAGTCCAAAACGTTCGGAAATTTAAACATAAGACCAGGAATAGGAAATAAATAGATACTACAACCAGAGGATTCATGAACAAGTCAAGCAGGAGAAGAGAAAGCCAAGGATTATGGAAGATTCATTAACCTTGTACCATCTAAAATTAAAACATGAAGGCTGTCACAGTAGTATTCCTAGAACAAGCAACATAAGAGAGCCAGCCCATACAGAGACAAGAAAAGTGGCAAGAAGGCTATTGAAAGCTACTCCTAAACCAAGCAAATGAAAGTTGGAGGTAGCCATCATTACTCCTAATACCAGCAAATGAGGAAGTTTCCCAAAATAAGACCAGAAAACTAGATCCGAAGCAAAGTAGGATACTCACATTCACTAACCAAGTTATGGAAGAAAGTAAAGTACCAAAAAAAGATTATTGTCGACCAGCAATTCTAGCACAAGCAAATAGATGGAACACAATCATGTTGTTTGGCACAGGGGATAATAAAGTGCGAATAATTTTTATCCATAGATAGTGATTCAAACACAGAAGAAACAGATTGTGCTGTTTGTTCTTAGATGAATTCTTGTCTATGTTCTAAGGCTGCAACTGCAGGCAAGAGAAACACTATCAATGGATAACCCAATCTATGGACTGTTATCCCTCTGCCAAATAGCCCCAACAAGAAGAAACTTACATTAGGAAGAAATCCAACTAGCAGACGATCAGATTTTGGCACGAACCCATACATGATTTAATGAAAAAATCAAGCATGTAAAACGAAAAAAAAAAAATTTACGAGGAAAAGGGTTGAAACTAGTGACCGTAATGCAATCTGCAGAGAACCCAAAAAGCTAATCCACCACCGACGGTGAAAATTCCAGCGGTGTGTCTCATCAATCTTGAACAGGGTTTCGCATCCGATCTCATCAGCTCCCCATCAGAAAATCCAAATAAACGCCTCAATGCCATTGATGACTACTTCTTCCTTCTGCTTCTGTAGGGTTTCTAGGCTTGCCTTCCCCCAAGCCTAAGAGCCTCCCTCGATCGATCGAAATACTCTACGCTAGTATGAGGCTGCCCACATGGCCCACCTGTGTTTGATGTTCACCTTTGACTGGTTGCTCGCTCATTGCATGTCTCGTAGCCCAAACTCTAGCTGGCAGTCGAATGATTAAGCTCTTGGTCATTCATTCTGGACTGTTCAAATACAAATTTCTCAATTTTATCCTTTGCCACGCTTTTACTCGTAGCCCCACCATACTCATAGTATTATTGTTGCTGTTGCTACTGCGAAGCAAACTATCTGGAAGCTATACCTTAATTCTTAAATTTATTTAAAAATTTTCTAATAAAAAAAAATATCATAGCAAACTTTTAACCAAACATAATAAGAAGAGGAGTCATGTTGTCTACAACGATAAACTATCGTGGACTGTTTTTGGCTAGGCCTGGCAATTCGGGTTAGCAGGTCATGTTTGTGTCGACATGAACACGACACGTTAGAGTTATGAGTTGACACAAACACGACCCACTTAATAATTGTGACAAGAATTCATGACCCAAACACAGCACGATTATTAAACGAGTCGACATGACACGACTTGTATAACATGGTTAAGTAAATATAAACTAAATAATAGAGAATGATTTCAAAAGAACCGTCCTATATTAGTCATGTAATATAGGACGGTTCAACTAGAGCCGTCTTATATTACATCTGTAAATATAATATAAGACGGCTCTAGATGAACCGTCCTATATTACACTTACATTATACAACTTCCTATCTTCGATTGACTCAATCACTAGAGTTAAATCCAGGTGAAATCAATTTTACAGACTTACTTTACTGGTTTATTTCTGATTTAAGAATTAGATCCCAACTGCATGATACCCCTGCTCCCCACCCACTCCCTAGAGCAATGCCTTGGTTCGTAGTTGCAGGGAATGGTGACCGTAAAAACAAGGGCCAAAAAATTCCCTTCCTTATTTGCAAACTGTAAGCACTATGGGAAGATAAGTTCATAAGATTATGGTGC
Source organism: Warburgia ugandensis (assembly GCA_035236585.1). Lineage (NCBI taxonomy): Eukaryota > Viridiplantae > Streptophyta > Magnoliopsida > Canellales > Canellaceae > Warburgia > Warburgia ugandensis. The sequence goes on from CP141128.1 coordinate 69,463,310, forward strand.
TTGCCGTGTGCCTGTGAATCAAGGTTACTCATAAGTGACGAATGGCGTCCAAGGCCTGTAAATCAGTTTACACATGATTATATAAAACTATCCTATATAATTAAAATATAGGACGGTTATAAGGAATCGTCCTATATTACATTTGATAGAAGTCCTCCAATGAATCATCCTTCCAAATAAAGACTAAAAAAACAAAGAGCTAATATATATGATTAAGTAAACCGCTACATGGACGACTACTCAGACTCCTGTAGATCCAAATCTTCCCATGCCTCTCGCTGTAGCATCAAGATCTTCAACCTCCAAAACCTCGGGCGTCATTATCCTCTCAATGATCAACTGAGCAATCCAATCTCCTTGCTTCACTTCAAATTCAACATCAGAATGGTTGAACAAAATCACGCCCACTAAACCTCTGTAATCGGCGTCAATCACGCCTGCACCCACGTCGATCGAATGCTTTCAAGCCAAACCAGATCTCAGCGCTGCAAATAACAAGCCCGTCCATGAGTATATCATCAAACGCATCAAAAGGTTTTCTATTTCGAGCACATACCTATGCGAGCGTAGGTTCCTTCGGGTATTCCTATGCTTAAATAGGTAGGAACAAGGGCTTTTCCTCTAGTGGGAACGGTTGTTGACGTAGAACTGGAAAATAAACAAACGATGGAAGATTGAGATGGGCATTGCTCAAAATCACTGATACCCAGATGGATTGAAGCATACATTACCTTGAAAGATCATATCCTGCTCAGAGAGGAGAACCTTTTGAAGGCAAAATGGACTTCTTGGAGAGCCTTTTTACCCTTAAAAGAAAGAGATGGTTTGGAGAACCTGTGGATATACCATTTTGGTTGGTTTTCTGAAGTTTGAAGAGGGGTTCGTTGGTTTCAGGGCTTGTGATTTGATCTTGTTTTCCCATTTTTGATTGAAAGCGCTGAGAATTCAGAGAAACAAGGGGACGAGTCGAAAATGAAGACAAGAAGAGAGCCTTTAATAGAGAAAAAATGTGTTGAAGAGGTTGTCGAAATTTGGGCGCCATTTCTTCCCGCAATATTTAGAACATTTTTCATTTGAAAGAGGGAGAAAGTAAATCCACTACAAGGATGGGTAGGCATTTTGAAGTGAATCCACTTCAACAGAAAGTAGCATGTAATATTACAGTTGTAATATAAGACGGTTCCAGATAAACCATCCTATATTTTAATATAAGACGGTTTTTGAAGAACCGTCTTATGGTTTCAACCACAGGTTAGATGGGTCAACGCGATGAATAAATAGGTCGCGTGTCAAATAGGTCGACACGATGGGTCACATTGATTGACCCAAACACAACACGATTTTTGGCGTGTCATTTTCGGGTCAACCCAAAAATGACACGAACACGATAAGACTCGACCCAAACCTGCTAAATTCATGTTATCGTGTTTGGGTCATGTTATCGTGTCGTGTCATATTTTGCCACCTCTACTTTTGGCTCTTCGTGCTATTTAAAATTGGTATTCTTATCAATTTCCTAAAGAAGAGTGTGATAACTATTATTTCTTTTTGCTTTTCTTGTCAAGGATAATCAAGACAAGGTGGACTACAAGGGTCAATAGTACGAAGCTTTACCTTACATTTTGCAAGAGGCTATTTCCACGCCTTGAACATGTGATCTCAAGGTCACACAACGACAACTCTACCGTTGTGCCAAGGCTTCCTTCACTATAGAGAGAAATGTAGCAGCTAAACTTTCAAGGCAACAGAAAGAACATTCAATAGTTGCCAAAACCTGCTAGAAGAACAACCAACGACAATTTGCAACATAAGATTAAAAAAAAAAAACATTTCTCCAAAATAGAAGGACATATGTCGATGTGCTACAAAATAAAAAGTACAAAGGTCACATGTGCACCCTAAACCATAACCAATGTGTTACTTTGCCTCTAAACTTTTTGCATCGATCTGTACCCTTAACCTTCTAGAAAAAAGTAATATAGCACTATGTTTCAATTTTCATTAGGGTTCTCTGATTTTGGGGCTTGCTTTGTCAACATGGGATTCATTTTGTGTAACATGGCCCCACATTAGATAAAACACAATCAATGAGATAGGCCCCGTCCAGCAGCAATGTAGGGCCCATCTTCTTCTCCCTTCACGTTTTCACAATCACCACCACCACTAGAAATTAAAACCATACACCCACAAATCAAAACCATAAATCAAACACTCAAACAAAATATTTAACCCATTAAAGCATAGAAAATTCTCGCGTACACAGTATGGTCTATTAATAAAAGTGTAGAAAAAAGAAACACAGTTGCTTAATCACTTAGGAGTCTTGAAAGCAAGGATGGAGTTGAACCCATTGATGGTCCGATATCCTCCAAAGCCAGATCATATATAGCTTCTCGTTGTATTTACAGTGACCTGCTTTTATTGCACCTTCCACAAAACCACCCTCTTGAAATGAAGTTTACTGGGCTCTCTCCCTCATCGCCTCCTTTCAACAGAGATTTGTTCTCTCTCTACAATGATTCTGAATCGTCCTACCCACCCCAAAAAGATGATGGATTCCTTGGATCCATTGGAAAATTTGCTGTTTGCTATTTGTAATTGATCTATTAAAGAATGCATTTAAACCTAGAAATGCTTTAACTAACCCATTAATGAGTTGTATCTACATCTAATGGCCAACTTACCGTTTACAATTCATATTATTCATTAATGGGTTTTCTAATGAATGTCGATTCACCCAAAAAATGTTGACAGTCAACGCTACAATCTGAGAGAGAGAGATCTAATGTGGCATCACATTAGCAAAAGTAGTTTCGCCTATGAAGCAAAGCTCAATACCTAGACGCCACCCCCCTTCCCTCTACTAAAGGGAGGAATAGGGCGGGACGACTGCTATACCAATCATCTGAATAATGACTAAATAAAAGATAAAAAAGCATGTTTAATAATAGGGTTTTTTTTGCAAAATTGCCATTATCTTATGTCATTTTTGCAAGAAAACCTAATGATTTTTTAATTTTACAAATTTTCCATTAAATTTTCAGAAACTTTACAAATTTGCTATTTTGTTAGATTTTTCTTTTTTATTATTTTTTTACTAAATTTCAATATTGCCCTTGTTCTCTCCAGCAGCCCTTTTTTTGACACATTTTTCTGCACCTCTGTGACCCCATCCGCAACGGACGTTGGGCAGGCGCAATCAACCTCCGGGGGAATCTTCGCTAACTATGTACCACGCGGGGGCGTAGAGGGTTTGCTAGCAACGGACAGGAGGGGGAGTGAACTGGGGGTGGTCCGAGTACCATGGAGTCTGGTCGCACCGCGCCAAGAGGGGAACGGCGGGGTACTGTGCAAGGGCTGGGGGAAGGGGGAGTGGAAGGGGAGGGGTTGGTCACACTAGCCGAGGGGGAGGACAGGAGGGGTTGGTCACACTAGCCGAGGGGGAGGGTAGGAGGGGTTGGTAGTCGCCCCAGGGGGGGACGCTGGTAGAGCCGGCCAGGAGGGAAGGGTGAACAAGGTATAGGTATGGGGGTGCCAGAAATGGGTTGTAAACAGGGGCTGCCAGATATAGATAAGTCAAAAAATGCACCGAAAAGAGGAGCTACCTGAAGAGAAAAGGGCAATATTGGAATTTGGTAAAAAATAACAGAAAAAATGAATGAAAAATTAACAGAATGGAAAATTTGCAAAGTTCTTGAAAACTTAATGGCAAATTTGTAAAATTAAAAAAAAATGTTGGGTTTTCTTGCAAAAACACCATAAAATAATGGCAATTTTACAAAAAACCTTTAATAATAATAATAATTTAAGGTTTATAAGACTAAACTGCCACGATGAAGAATTTAATGGCAAAAAGTAAAGCTGTTAGAAAAATGGAAAACATTTACCCGTTAATATTTGTTAAGGGGCTACATTAATGTAAATAAATTTGGAGGCACATTGATACATTGTAAATAGTTAAGGGGGATTTTGGCTCAAGGCCAAAACAAGAGAAAATCATTATTTAAATCCTAAACTTTTAAGTTTTTCAATTAAGTGCTGAACTTTTTGAAATTTTAGATTCATCCGGAACTTGCATCACGTTTTTAGAATCACCCAAAATCATTAGTGTGCCAAGCCCATGTGTCGTTGAGTTATAGTGTGAGAAGTAGACCATGTTGGGTTTTGTTGTAACTAGAATTTTAAGTTTATTTTAATTGATTATTTAAATCTTTGTTGGTACTCTGGATTTTAATTTGGGCAAAAGCCAAAAATGCTAATTTCATTATTAGCGGTAGTATAGTCCCCCAACGTATGAAGCATTTTAAATGTTATTGTTTTGTTGACAGCTTTGGCATAGTATAGAGTGCTTCAAAGTGTACTACTATCGAATATAAAAAAAATGAATTTCTTAATAGTTTGCTGCTTTGACATTTAAAGCCCCTACAAAAAATAAAAATAAAAAAAATCCCCATTTAATACAATTGTTTCTCATTACTACAGATTATAAGCCTCAACCATAACAAGAGTGGAAATAAACAAATGAGGTATGCATTGAAATGGGCTCCTAAGTCCTCAATTATTACTACAGAGTAAATGTAGGTCCAAACAAGCTTAATTTGAAAGAAATGATATTTAATTTCTCAAAATACAATAACTGACATAAGCATTATGAGATAAACATTTAGATATGAGTACCAAAGCAATCTCTAAATGAGTAATTCTTCTCAATTAAAACATCATTGTAGTATCAAAATATAACTTAAGCATTTTAAAGATATAATATATACAGTTCTCATTTGAAATATCTTGCTTTTGATGTAGAACACCCTACTAACATAAACAATGAAGGTTTTCTTTCTTCTTCCTTTTGTACATGACATATTGATGTACAATACCTTCTTGTTTATTTGTTTTTTTGTAGAAATGAAGAAGGTGGATGAAGAAGTAGAACAACCACATGAGGTAGTGGATGAAGAGCAACAGAAAGTGACATAGGTGATGATGCCACAAAGGATGAAGAGGCCTATGAACTTAGGGTTAGCGCAAGAGAATTAAAAAAGGAAGCAGATAATCACACTGGTCAGAAGCAGATAATGGCCCCTATTTAATCATAATGTAGATGCTTGTATGCCTTGTTTTGAGATTGTGATGAGATGTATTCATGCTAAGAGTTTCAAACACACTTTGTGCCAAGCCACACAAGAACAAGCATCTCCAAAATGGCTAGTAGACAAATCTATGGACTACTTCAAATTAGCATGCAAGATGAGAATACATGGATATTTGGAGATGATGTCAACATAAGCCAGTGTTTGAGGACTATGCAAAATGCCATGAAGATGATCCATGGGTGCTTGAAGGATCACCACTCATGGCTTTGGGAATATGTAGGGAAGGTGAAGCAGAAGAATTCACATACTAGGATTGAACTGCCTATTTAGAGGCCAACACCAGGAGGGGATGCTTATCTTTACAAGCTCTATGTATGTTATTGAGCATTCAATTATAGCTAAAAAAACCCTAAAATTAGCAACGAGACAGGTCATCTAACCAATTAATTTTGCATTATAGCCCTAATTGATGATCAAACCATTCTTTTGCAAAATTTAATGGCTAGATAATCATCTGGCAAATCAGATGAATAAATTATGGTTAAGAAGATTCTAATTGGATTTTATATATTGTAGATCAATCAAAATGGAATTGAATGACTTGGATTAAGTTAATTGAGACTAAATCATCAAAATGATACATAGATCTCATAATGCAAGATGGATCTAGGAGATGGCCAATAGAATAAATTATACATGAAGAAGGTTTCTAAAGAGAGAGAGAGAGAGAGAGAGAGAGACAGAGAGAGAGAGAGAGAGAGAGAGAGAGAGAGAGAGAGAGAGAGACAGAGAGATGTCATTATGAAGAATTGTTTCCTAATTGGAAACAAAATCTTAGCTAGAGATGCGTTTTCGACTATTTCTAGAAGATAAGGGAAAGAAAGAAGGGAAGACCAAAGCTTTATAAAGCAGAAGAGAACCGAGAGAACATCATTCTTATGGTGAAGGGAAGTGAATTGGGGCAAAGACTAAGGAGAAAAAGAAAGCTTCAATGAGAAAGAGGACAAATACAAGCCATCCCCTTCTCCTTCTTCAGTCAACTCGAACAAAAACCCGATCTAAACCAATCTCAACCACATCCCTCCCAGCTAAACTTCTCATCTAGCCATAACATCTTCCATCACTAGTCAATTCTTTCTCATTTACCAATTATATTCTCCTATTTCACAATCAATTTTTCCCTTGTCCTTCACCAATTTTTTCACTTGTATTTCACCATAGCAGTCCTTTGTTCCATCTAGTTTTTCTTCTTTCTATCCATTACTAATCACCACAGTTGCAATCCTCTATTTTTTCCTCTCTGATTCATCATTGTGTTCTCTTGTTTCCATCGTTATTCCACTTTGGTTTTCCCCCTATTTCAACCATCAATTTTTCCCTGCTCATTGTGTTTCTCAGCCATTTTTAACTGTCAATTTTTTCCCTTTATTCATCATGTTTTTCATTGATTTCTCTTTTTTTTTTAAAGCTTTTCTTATTTCAAGCAAAACCAATTTGGATTTCACTTCGATCTCCTTTTTTCACCTTCATTTCTACAATTCAAATAGACCTAAAGAGCTATTTGCATCGTTTTTTTCTCCCTTTTGATTAAAACCAGAAAAACACACACATTTCAATTTTACCCTTATTCTCTCTGGTTTAATTCCAATTTTTTCCTAATTTGTCTTTTTTCCTAATTTGTCTTTTTCTCTAGTTTGTTCTCATCAAGTCCCCGAACTATGCAGTTTTAATCCATGTTTGGTTTTAATTGAAACAAATTCAATCCTGCTTTAACCAATAGAACAACACTAATTCCTACTTTATCTCTTTTCATATTTTAAATTTATTGTTTTCAATCCCTAGATGTCCATAAGCCCTGATCTTACATTTGAAATCCATACAGTTAATAAAAGCTATTTAAATCATAGTTTCCTACATTGATCCAAATCATCTTATTTTTGAAAATTTTGCATAATCAAACATTTGAATCAACGATCAAGGACTGTAGTGTTTGATTGATGTGAGTCAACCTACTTGGATGTGATTGGATATGGTAAAATTTGGCTACATGACACAGCGATCGAGCTAGAAAAGTGGAAATTTAGCTTTTATTTTGTGTAATTTATTGTCTTTTAAATTTAAAATTATAGAATTTCATTTAAGCAATAATTTAGGTTTTTAGTGCTTTGTTAGTCAATTTTTTTAATTATTGCTAATTATAGAATTTTAAATTTTATTTAAGCTCTCATTTTTTAAGTTGAGTCCCTATAGGATCAACCCACATTTACATAAACTATACTACAATAGCCCATGCACTTATAAAAAATAACAAGTTTTTAGCACTATTTTTAGGGACCTGCGATGGAGTTTTCATAAAATTTTAAAAATAAAAATATCAAAAATTAAAAATTTTAAGAATTTCATTCATTTAGCATTCTAAACATTTTTCAATTTTCTTAATGCATAATCACTCCATTTTCTAAATTTTTCCACTTATTACTATTTTTAATTTTTAGGAAAATTGGAGAAGGAATTGAAAGAGGATCTCAATTAGGATACTTCAATTTTTATTTTAAGCAAATTGTAGGGAGGGCATATAATAAATTTTTTAATCATAATTTATTTAAAAAGGTTGTAATAATACAAGTCAAGGGTGGGCCATTGTAACTTAAAAGTTGAGGTGAAATGTAAATGGTTTCACCCATGTACAAGAAAACTTTATCCAAGACCCCACTGTGAGTGGCCCTAACTCCTTATAATTCTTAAATTATGGTTTGCATAATGTTTTGGTAGTGTAATTACATATATGTATATATATATCATAATTTATACATGTTGCATTTTAGGGCTTACATTAGATTATTGCTTTGTAATTACATTTTAAGACACATTAATTACTTTAAGGTGATTTTATCTATTGATCAAATTACCATGGAGTGTGAAAATTAATTAGTAAGGGCACCTGACCTCACAAGATCAAGGGCAGATTTCATCACCACCTCTTAGCCCACTTAGGATAATCACCATAACACATAATGCAACCTTCTAAATCAATTTAAAATTAATTAAAAGAGACTTATAGAGGCTCTCACATGCTCGTAGGATCACTCTTGAAAGGAGGTGACCCATTGCCACTCTAGTGGCCCCTATCTAACTGATAACAGTAGTATTTAAATAACTAGCTTGCCAATATATTCGATAACTTAAACTACCTACAGCTACCTGAGGATGGTGTGAAGAGGTTGATTAGGTTAGGAACTGACATGTAAGTGGTAAGGCAAGACTAAAAGAGAGGAGGAGCATTAGATTAGGCTAATCTAAAAGCTTCTCCCCTCCCCCCCTAAATTTAAGAAAATCAAAACATTTTAGCTTATTAGCATTATGGATTGTTTGATTTTCTCCTTTGTATGTGCATCATTTTAAACTTTTTATTGCATCATTTACTTTAGTTTTCCTTTTACAAACTTTAAAAAAAAAAGAAAAAAGAAAGAAAAAGCAATATGATCAGTTGCATTCAATGATTAATCTACACATTAATCAAAGGGTAATCCACACCCCATCATTAATAGAGATAATATTTTCCCATGGAGGAACAATCTCCTCTTCAATAATGATGAACTACCTCCCATCTTGGATAATGATGATGTTTCCTCATGCATAACTAATCCTTTCTTTGATGTAGATGATCTTTCACCTCTCTTTAATGATAAAATTCATCCATGGAGGAATCATTCTCCATCACCTAGAAATTGGAGAAGAAATTATAAAATGGAATGGGACCAACATAGAGCACACCAGGATAATTGGCTTAACCAAAATCCTAATGGCAAACTTTGAGAGAGTACTTATAGCCTAATTATACTAGCACACCTTTATGCATAATTTTACCTCAAAATACTGGTATAATTAAATTAAAGATATGAACAATATAATTACTTTTGAAATTTTATGGGTTAGATAATGAGAGCCCTTACCTACACTTAAAAGAATTTGATGAAGTGTGCATAACCCAATATATACAAAACATTGGATAGATATGGTAAGACTCAAACTTTTTTCTTTTTCTTTAAAGAAAAAAGAAGACATGATTTTATTCACTGCCAGAAGGTTCCATATGAACATGGAAAGAAATGACTAGGGAGTTCTTGAAAAAGTTCTTTCCTATATATAAGAAAAATACTCTCCACTAAAATATAATTAATTTTACCCAAAAGGAAAAAGAAATTTTCTGTTAATACTGGGAAAGATTTTAGGAATTATTGTTAACTTATCCATATCACGGATAATTTTGTATATCATTAGCTTCTTTATGAAGGAATCAATTTTGATATACGCCAATTTGTTGAGATGATGTGCACAAACTTGGGATGATTTAGAAAAAGCAGATTACCTAAAACAAGCCTAAGTCCACCACCACATCTACTAGGGGAGGAATGTATACTATATCTGAAAAAGATTACATGAATATTAAAATAGCAGCCATAGCTAGAAAAGATGAGGCCATGGAAATGAAAACAATTTCCTCTAAGAAGGTCGAACAGGTGTGTGGTATTTGTGAAACTAACACACACCCCAGTCAAGAATGTCCCACCATTCTAGCATTCTAGTATGCACTTATTGAACAAGCACATTCTTTTGAGCAACCTTTTTTCCCATCTTTAGAGACATATAATCCCAACTAAAGTAATCATCCCACTTTTAATTGGAGAAATGGATATAATGCTAATGTCTCACAACATGCCCAACACCACCCTTACCAACCACCTTAAGGACCACTTGCTCCTGAACCTTATCTTCCTCCACCTAAGTGGCAAGTCAAGGATAACTTTCATCAATTCTTGCAATACCAGGAGAGCCCAATTAAAAGAGAACATACAATCCATAATTGAGTTGAAGGAAATGAAGTCTTAAATGTTGTAGACCCTTGAAAAAGGACAATTTTGTATCCCACCAAATGTAAACCCTAATGATATGCATGTGGTAGGTAAGATTAATTATTCAATCACAAATATAGAATAAATAAAGGCAACCAACATTCTTCATAGTGGTAAAATAGTTGAGAAATCTAGTAACAAAAAGGCTAAAATGGTATTAAAACCTATTAAGAAAAAAGATAAATTTGTTGATAAGGAAAACATCTCACCCACTAAGCCATATCACATCCTTGCCCTATTTTCATAAAGGATGTATCCAGTTCTAATAATTGCCTCTAGTTATTAAAAACATCCTAGAGATATATTTGATACCATGCCCTATGATAAAATGAAAAAATCAAAATTACAAGATAAATTTACTCATCCTTTCTTTTCAAAGGCCTGTCTAGCCCATTTGTATGAGACCCAGGAAAGTTTTGAACTTTGTAATTTTTTCTTCTAAAAATTTTTCATCTGTAATAATTATGTACCATTGTTTTTCAGAATTTTCCTTTAGTACATCTCTCATTTCTTTATTTCTCAATGCAGTGTTATCATCCTTTTTTTTTTAAACATTGAGGACAACGTTTCACTTAGGTTGGGGGTATAGAATTCTGGTGAAATCTGGCATTTTGTAGTTGTTTCCCTTTTTTAAAAAAAAAAAAATTGAGCTATTTTTGAAAATCTTTCAAGATTTTTTAAGTCAGTTCCTATGCAATGATGATAGTTGATTTTCTAAAGTATAGTCTAACTAACTTTACCTTATTATTGGAATGGCATATGACCAATTCATTTTTTTACTCATTTATAAAGTATTCCATGAAAGCTAAGTCTCATATCACATATGTACACACGATTGCATGTATGTAGTCTAGATTGATAAGTAGTTATGACTTTAAGGTCCTAATGAACTCAATGAAGACCTAAGTAAGTCTTGGAGTCATTTAATTATTTTAAGGGATAATAAATGTATTCCAAATTTTTTTTCAGTGTGCTAGATTTAAATTTGATCCCACCAACACTTTAATTTGGCCAATCCCTTAAATTATTAGAGTATTACCTTTAAAAATCTGGAATTTTATTGAATCTAATGGGTTATATAAAACTTAGGAAATGATATGGGCCATCTTTACTCTAAACTTAGAGACATAAAGCTTAGAAACATTTTTACAAGTACTTAGCTAATTTGAGCCTTATATAGGCATTTTTTTATTAGACAAATCACCTTTTCCCATATTACCCCAAATAATATATCCACTACTCATTCCTCAAAAATAAGTTAGAGAGTATTGAAGAAATATTTTTAAGTTACAATACCATAGAAAAATAAGTGAATATGAAGAAAAAGCTCTTTAAAAATGCTAAAAAGAAAGAAAAGTTTAAAAAGAAAATAAAAAAATGAACAATGAGAAAAATGAAGGAATATTCACTTTAGTGTAAAGTAAAGAAAAAAATTGTTAACTTGTTAGAAGATCTTTACTTTATTTTGAAGACATTGAATCCTATATACCCTTTCTGTTCATAACCCTGTCTTAAGCTTACATTTTGTCCTAGTTGAAGACCTATTGATTCTAAGAGGTATATAGTCTTAATGAGGATATGAATAGATAGAATTTAGGGAGTAGTATTTTTAGATTTCTTAGTAATGAAATCCTTTCTAAAGGGATTAGTAAAAATAGTTCCTTAGTAACTCCCTTTCGATCATGAGTATGTGTGAGATATTTTTGGTCTTATTGATTCTTCTCACTTATTAAAGAGAGATATGTTTTACACTTTTTTGAGAGTGTTTATTTTTGAATGTATGCCATTAGTAAGAATTGAGGTCAAAACATATTTCAGATAGAGTTCAAGAGTTATAGTTTGCTTAAAAGTCAAGATTTATTTTATATGTAGGCTGTACACACACACACACACACTACACTCTTAGAGTTTAGCTTAAATAAAATATTTTTAGCATATGAGTAGGGTTTTGAAATTTTTATTCATTTTTACTAGCATGCTAAAGTTGTAATTTGAATATGGATTCTCAAAGATAAATTTAGGAATTACCTTCCTTGAATTTTGTAGGTAAATTCTATGCAAACTTTCACAAGGATTAACTCTTCTACTAGGGTAACCTAGGGATTTAAGGACTTATTGTGTATACTAAATGTAATCATGAGTACCTGCAAGAATGACAAGTTGTATCACTTTTAATAAAATGATTTTTTGCAAGTTTTATTAAGGACTAGCAAAATACTGATTGTGGGTGTATTGAGTATTCAATTTTAGCTAAAAAACCCTCAAATTAGTATTAGGATAGATAATCTAACCAATTAATTTTATATTATTAGATTAAATGTGCATTATAGCCCAATTGATGATTAAATCATTGTGTGGAAAATTTTAATAACTAGGTGATCATCGGAGCTTATTAGACGAATAAATTTTGGTTAAGCTTATTCTAATTGGATTTTATGTATTATAGATCAATCAAAATGGAAGTGGATGACTCAGATTAAGTTAATGGACACTAGATCATAAAGAAGATACATAGATCTCACAATGCAAGATGGACCCAAGAGATGGATAGTTGGGCTAGAGTGCACATGAAGAAGGTTTCTAATGTGATCTAAAGAGAGATCCATAAAAGGAGGGAAAGAGATGTATTATATTGGAGAATTTTTTCTTAATTGGAAATAAAATTGTGTTTTGCGCTGTTACCAATTGAGTAGCTAGAAGATAAGGGTAAGAAAGAAGGGAAGATCGAAGCTTTATAAACCAGAAGAGGAGAACCATGAGAATATCATTCCTATAAGAGAAGTGAAACATAGCAAAGACTAAGGAGAAAGACAAAGGCTGAAGGAGAGCGAGGATCAATATCAGCCATGTCCTTCTCCTCCTTCATTCGACTCAGACAAAAACCCGATCCCAACTAATCCTAGCCACATCCCTCCCAGCTAAACTTCTCATCTATCTATACCATCTTGCATCATCGGTCAATTCCCTCCCGTTTACTAGTTGGATTCCTCTATTTCATAATCATTTTTTTTTTTTTGTCCTTCATTGGTTTTTCCTCTTGTTTTTAACCATAGAAGTCCATTATTTCATCTGGTTTTCTTCTTTCTATCCATCACTAATCACCACCATCACAGTCCCTTAATTTTCCCAATTTTTCCTCTCTGATTCATCACTGTATTCTCTTGTTTCCAATCATTATTGCACTTTGGTTTTCCCTTTTGTTTTCAACTATTAATATTTTTTTTTCAGTTCACTATGTTTCTCAATTGTTTTCAACCATCGGTTCTCTCCCTTTGTTCATTGTGTTTTTGTTGATTTCTCTTTTCTTTTTTTTACAAGCTATCTGTGTTTTAGGCAATACCCAATTCTAGTTTCACCTCAATCTCCTATTTTTCCCTTCATTTCTACTATTCAAATAGACATAGGGAGTTATTTGTATCATTTTTTATCTCCCTTTCAAACAAAAAAAAAACTACACATTCCAATTTTACCCTTATCCTCTCAGTTTTAGTTCCAATTTTGTCTTAGTTTGTCTTTTTCTCTATTTTGTTCTTTTCTCAACAAGTCCCTGAACTATGTAGTTTTAATCCCTGTTTGGTTTGGATCGAACAGAATCAATGGTCTAGCTTTAATTGACAAAACAACTCTAATTCCTGCTTCATCTATTTTCAGATTTCAAATTCACTATTAGATCTTCAACTAAATTCAATTCCTAGATGATTCATAAGCTTTGATCTTATATCTAGAATCCATAGAGTTAATCAAGGCCATCCTTATCATAATTTCATCCATTGATCCAAGTCATCTTATTTTAAAAAAATTTGCATAATCAAACCGTTGAATTAGTGATCAAGGACTTCAATGTTTAATTGATGTGAGTTGATCTACTTGGATTGCATAATCAAACCGTTGAATTAGTGATCAAGGACTTCAATGTTTAATTGATGTGAGTTGATCTACTTGGATGTGATCAGATGTGGAGAATTTCATTATCTTACATAGAAATTGAGCTGGAAAAGTGAAAATTTAGCTTTTATTTTGTTTAATTCATAGTGTTTTTAGAATTGTAGAATTTTTATTTAAGCAATAAATTTAAGTTTTTAGTGCTTTGTTAGTTAATTGCTTTAATTTCTATTAATTTTAGAAATTTAAATTTTATTTAAACTCCCACTTTTTAAGTTGAGTCCCTATGGGATCAACCCGTAATTGAACAAGTTGTACTACAATAGCCCATGTACTTGCAAAAAACAACAACATATATTTTGATAGGCTAGTTAGATGATGAAAAGAAGGGTGTAGAGCAATAATTGGTTTGGATGGATGCTTTTTAAAGTGGGTTTGCAAGGTTTTGTTACTATGTGCTATTTGGTAGGACACTAATGATCATGTGTGCTTAGTGGCATGGGTAGTTCTACAGGTTTAGAATAAATATTTAAGGACTTGGTTTATAGAGCTCTTAGTGACTAATTGGGTATCACATTTTAGGGGCTAAGACTAATAGTCATAAGTGATAAGCGAAAGGTATTTTCAGTTTAACATCTATTTTGTATTATGGTTGTATCTCTTGTGCACTTATCAGGTGACTAATATTATTCTATTACAACTTGTTGCATGGGGTTATCCAAGTTGCCAAAGATTTGCTTCCATTGGCTGATCATCAAAATTGTGCCAGGCTCACTTATCCAATTGGAAGAAGAGGAACCATGGATCCAATTTGAAGATTGAATTTTATAACATTGCAGAGACCACTACATAGAGATCCTCTAAGAATGCTATAAGAGAGATGGAACTATTAAGTAAGTAGCCTACTAAAGATGTAAAAGGGCAAGATTTAAGAGCCTTTTGTAAGCTGTTTTCTTCTATAGCTCCAAAGTGTGATGGTACTACAATGGATGGCTATCATTAATCATTGAGATTAGTAAACTACCATGAATTGGAGCAAGAAAATATTTTTTTATTAAGACTTATAACAACTTCAAGCCTCAAGAAAGCCAATCCATTTCAAAGATTGTTTCCAAAAGTCAACATCTAGAAGGAGTCTGTATGAGCAAGCAATGTTAGAGCAAGCATTTACAACGCTTTAGTTTTCTCTCTCTCCACTTAGTTGGATGAACATGAAATCCTTACAATAATGCCAAATTTTTTAACTTCTAATCTTAGTTTTTCTATAACAGATGAATGTTTTCTTACAAAAGTTTATAAGAGAATTACTACTTGTTCTATTTCATCAACTTTGTATCCCTCCCCCCTTATCTCTCTTCCAAGATGTGCTTGCACTCATATTCACTTCCATTTTTTGTCTTATAAGCTTGCTCTATGGTGCAAGCAAATCTTGAAACTCTTAGACAACATCATCAGTTTCTATAGATTAGATTTGGGGTTCATAAAAAAGATTTTCAATAGAAGATGGAAATTGATGTAACCTCATGCTCTGTAGAACTTGAAAAACTCATCAATTGGGCAAGTTTTGAAATAAAATTTCTATCTTATCTACAAATGTAGTGATATGAGCTTCAAACTAGAAACATTTGGAGCTATTTTGTTTTTGTTTTATTTGCAATTCACTTATTTCTATCCTCTTAGTTAGATGTTTCCCTTTAGTGATGGTTGTTTCATAGTCATCAGGACTATTTTTACTTGAGAGTGATCAAGAAGCTATTAGCTCAAGCCAACTAGATAAACAATGGACTAATAATTCTATTATCTCAATCCAGAGTGACAGTTAGTTGCCTACTATTATAATATATAAGTTCACTCATCTACTGTCTCATCTTTATGGGAACTCTATAAGCTACCCTTTTAGAGGTTAGTTTATCTATGTAACATAGCGCATAGATTAAATAATTACATAGCTAGCTATTGAAATTATAGACAGAATTATTGGAATGACATAGACCATTTATTGTTTGGAATAACATAGCCGTCTATTGTTGGGTTCTAGTATTGTTATTTCCTTATATTACATGCAATTGCTTACAGATGTTTGACAAGATATAGACATCTCCCACCTACTTCAAGAACACAATCAACAATGTTAGAAACAAGGGACAAAACAAAACTTTGACACCCGAAACATCAAATTGATTATTATTCATAAAAGACCCCAACTCTAAACTTAGAACCACATCACTTGAATCCCTTGCCATGGAAGCAGTTGGTGTAACGACTTGTTCTATTAATATGCTTGCCATGTAGTTGGCAGCCACAACACTGCCTAATGCCCTAGAAGCTACTTGGTCCTTCCATTTGAAAAACCCAAACCTTTTTTTCAATCCCTGTTCGAACGTTTATAGAACTTTCTCCTTAGATTTTTTTTTTTTTTTTAATCCTTAGCTTGTAAAGTTTGAGCTTACCACACACCCATTGGGCAAAGCATCCTTAAACCTTCATCTTCATAGAATTCCATTGCTAAAAAAAACTTACTCCTCTCCAAGTTCAATTACGAAAGATTGAAGAATAAGGGAATGCTAATTGAATGGATTTTGGGGTAGCCCAAAAACAAAATTGAACAAAAAAAAAAAAAACTAGTTGTAGAAAGTTTGGGAGCATTGTATGGAGGATTTTGGGATTTGGTTCTCCATATTGGTTTTAGGGTTTCTTTTGTTGCACAAGGGTGTTGCAATAGGAAAGGTAAAAGGGAAAGGTAAAGTAGAAAATCAAAGTGTGCCAAGGTAGACTTTTTAAATATTTTAACAGTATAGAAAATCCAAGTTGGCTAGTCCACTGCCAACAACACAAGTCAACTATTTGTGGGTAGGTCATGTTGGCATTCATTTAACACTGTCAAGTAAGTTAATGGTTCTAGGTTATTTTGAAAATGTATTGCAAGTGTCTGAATAAAAAATCTTGAAGTTTTTTTGAATTTAGTTGAAAAACCTATGAAAGTTTAAGGTTTAAATAATGATTTGTTCAAAAAGAAAATACTAACAATTACTTCATTTCTGTTTGCATATCAAGTAAAAATGAGTGAGAGCTACAACTACTTCTATGGGATCAAAACTCTAACAGCATGGACACACAAAGTTTTAAAAGCTTTTGAAGCCAAGGCCAGGTCGACTTGGTTTGGACATCATAGATGTGTTCGCAAGGAGATGAGGGAATAAAAAAACAATGGAAAGCAAAGGATTACCCATATGAGGGTTATAATCAAAATGAATTTAGTATAGAAATAGAATAAAATGAGACAAAATGGGATTAATGGGGTAATGAAGGTAAGTAAAAGGAGAAAAGCGAACAATTTTACAAATAGAGAAAATTTATAAGAGCAAATGAGTAAAAGAGGATGAGGAACATATAGAAGAAAAGATGTTGTGGCTTTGTTGATATGCTTAAATATGGGAAATGAAGCTGTGAAAGAAAATATGTTAAAGGTTTTTAGGATCAAGATAGTGAAAAGTTGTAAGAAAAATTAATGAGAAATAAGAAAGTAACATAAGTTTCTTGGTTAATGAAGTTGATGATGTGTTAGGCATAATAAAATTTGTGCTAAGTTATTTAAAGAAGTAAAATTGATTCCATAGGTAGGTAATGTTTGAATTTGAGGTATTATATGATGGAGAAATCAATGTGCTTAATTAAAGGAGTTTTTCTTTTTTCCATGTTGGACACATGAACTGTTAAGTAGCATTGAATCCTAGTCAACCAATACAAAGGCTCCTTCTTGCTCCACTAGCTAGAAGGCCTTTACTTTTATTAGATGAGTATTAAGAGCTTAGTATTGATGTTGTTTCAATCCTCTTATTGAAGTGATTAATTGTAACAAGAATGCATTTGAACTATAAAGAAGATTTAGGGTGACATTCCATTAAAGTCCACCAAGTTGAGAATGGACATAGAGGTATATTTTAGATATTTTAAATCAAACTCATAATGTTGCCCACATTGCCATCTCTTATTTGTACTTTAGAAGGTGAAACCAATTTAGGACATGGCCAAGTATGTTACTAGGCCCATATTGCTTGAGCAACGATCCTTTTGAGTATCTCCTTCGGTGCTGGTTGGAAAGTTATGAAAAGAAGGATGGAATACGAGCATGAGCTATCATCCTATTCTACTACTAAGCTTATTAGAAGTGGAGTAAAAGAAATGATAGCATGTTCTCCAAAACTACCACTTCAAATGATTACCTTTTGAGTAATATAAAAGCTCAAGTTGTCCAAGTTACAAGTTTACTTACATATTCTGAACCATTCTTTCAAGAAGACCTTTTTGTACTTCAAGAATGGCATCAATTAGTTTTGTGAATAATAACAATTGTCTGGGTCACATGGAGACCACCTCTTAAAAAATTTATGAAGATCAATTTTGATGGCTCATCTAAGGATGATTTTGAAGCTGGAAAAGTATGGCCTAGGTAGAGACTTGAGGTGTAGTTACCTCTTGGCTTACTTAAAATCATTGGATAAGGCTCAAATAACATCACTGAATGACTTGCTCTAAACAAGGCCTATTATATGCTAAGGAAGATAATATTACCAATCTGATGATACATGATGATTCTTCATTGGTGGTAAAAGTTATGTTGAATTTGGACATGAATCTTTAGTGGGATCTTCAAGTGCATTGTGAGAACTGTTGGCAAATCCTTTCTTCCTTCACCGCTTGGGAAATTAATAATATATATCATAACAAAAATGGACTCATTGGCAAACAAAGCTTTTGTGTCAAAATCTTCTTTTTGTTTGTAAAGAAAAATTCCATTTTTGATCAACTAACTTATTGTGCCAAGACTCTCACTGACCATTCTTGTTCCCTAGAATTTTGTAATTTTTGCCTTCTTTAATAATTTTGCCTTTGTACCCAAAATAGACCTTTAAAAGTTGAATTTATTTGAAAATATAAAGTCATGAGGAGAGAATCAAGTGATTGAAGTGACCTATTCTTATTTGTGCTAGTTGTAAAGGTGACATCATGCAGGAGACATTTTTCTAAAGTTTCTCAAAGTCTCCTACTAGACAATACATATATGCTTGATGGAAGCATGTATATAAAATAAAAAAGCCTATATAAAATCCCCAGTATTGTCAAAGAAAACTAGAGATTAGAATTACATCCTTCTTTCCTTAATATAAGGATTTGCTAAGAGGCTAGAAGCTTTCTTCATCCAAATACGAAGATTGATATTTAAACAGAAAAAATGGGCCTAAATTTTGAGCCACAAGATGGCATCAATTGAACAAATATGGCTCAATGGTGGAATTAGAGACCAAGGTGGCACCAATCAAGGTGACATTAGTCACACTCTGTCACTTTGAATTGATGCAAGTCACTCTCAATCTTGCTCAAAGAGTTCGGTACAAGTGAAACTAGACACTCACAAATTGCTTTAAGTAGTCCAGTATTAGTGGTACTAGACAGTCTCATGTGCTCCCACTTAGTACTGATTGAGTGGTGTCGAACAAACTCATCATCAAGGGTGGTGTTAGTGGCCTCCCAAGTGGCACCAGACTATCTCGTTAGCAAAAGTGGTGTCTGTCTCTCTTCATCCCTCATTAAATGGAACTAAACAGTCTCATTACAGAAGATGGTGCCAATTGATCTCTTCCTAGATTGAAACTTAATGAATGATAATGTTAAGAACCTTTCACTCGTGGTGATGGTTATGTAATTGCACCAAATAAATGTACCATTATGTCCCTAACCATATTACTTAATTCTATGAATTTGGATGGGTGGTCTATCTCCTAGACTAGTCAAATAGGGGTATTTTAGACTAGTGCCAAATTAGAATTGGTTATGGATTCGATATCCCAGCCTCATTGACTACCTACAATAACTACCTACATGCCCAAAACCATGAATATGGATTCTCCCCTCCATTTCATACATCAAATTCCAAAATTAATAATAATTCGTACACCAAGAAGTATAGTTCTATCACTCCCTATTCATAAAGTAAGAAACTTTGTTGTTTTCTTACTATTTCAAGGTATTGAGGAGAGATATGAGCCTAGGTTTAACTAAGTCTATATTGACAGGGGTTAAAGCCATGACCCATTTTTGGTCTGTACTCCTTGAGAATGGAACTATGCTTTGGTCGCTTGGGGATTAATCAATGACTTGTTTTGATATATGCTTCCCAAGAACTTGACTTAGACTTCTTGATCCTTATCCACTTATGGCGATGCCTATAGCTAACCATCATGAGCCCTACACCACTATGGTGTCAACCATGATGTTGTACCTAATGAATTGACTAACCATGCTTAAACTATGCAAGTCTAAGGTGAGTATTGGCCAAAAATTAGGCCATGGTTCGTGTTGACATATTGTCAACATAACTTGGTTTAGGACTAAGCCCTTATGCCTAATAGGATGTTCATGGTCCCTTAAGCCATCTTTGGATAGGTTACATGTTGATCTACACCACACATGCTTATGACCTTGCCATTTTTAGAACCTTGTGACATACTATCACTTGGACCTCTTTATAGCTAGTCATATCTTACATATGGTCTTTCATCAACTTATGGCTCACATGCCTTATGTTTGTGGTTAAATGATGATTTTATAAGTTTACTTATTTTCTCATTTTGTGTATACACAAAGCATTGATAATAACAAATTATCAATTGTGACAGATGAGGCTATATCTCAAATATAAGCATGTATTAGCTCATTATAAAGAATTATGTTACATAAAGTACTCAAATAAAGAAAAATAATTGTAATGTAATGCGTGAGAGGGAATTCTTGCCTAATAGAGTAACTACTATCAAGATTCCTAAAATGAAGATACTTTATTTCATTAAAGTTTTGTTCTAGTGGAACAAAGTAGCTTCATTTTCAAATGTATGACCATACATCTATTAACTCTCATTATTTGAGTATTTCTTAGAATATATTTTTTCATGTCTATGTGAGCCAAGTGGGAGAATGCCAGATCTTTTAAATCAAACTAATAGTGTAGCCAACATTGCAACATCATGTTTTCTTATTTGTATTTTAGAAGTTTACTTTATTTGTCAATCTTAAAGTGGTAATGAGAGAATCAAGCAACTTATTACTATTGGTGCTAGTTTTAAGAGTGACATCATGTGGGTGACTATTTTTGCTAAAATTCTCAAAGTTTTTAACACACCAAATGTAAATGCTTGAAGCAAACATGTATATAAAGATAAAAAGCCTTTGGAGAAGCCTTAGTCTTAGCAAAGGAAACTAAAGTTTATGGTCCATCACCCTTCCATAAGGATTTGCTAAAAAATTAAAAGTTTCTCCATCCAAACATAATGATTGAATATTAAGATTCAACATCAAACATGGCCAGATGTAAATATTTTATTTTATAGGTTAGAGTTAAATTAAAATAAAGAAGCTTGTAGTGTATGCATCATATTGCCCAAATTACCAAAAATTACTACTTCGAGACAAAAAGCAGCCTTGTGTTGTTGATTGGGTTGATTCTACATTCGACGTGTAGGACTTGAATGCTATTTGCAGAGTTTTTATTTTTCATACATGTATGTTTTAACTAGAAATAGATACTTTATTTTATTTTAAAGGAAAAGAATAAAAAGAACTTAACCCACATTTTTCAAATTTAATTCCACTACTTTCTATTGGAAAAATTTTGTGTTGTGTTTGCATTTTGGGTTTTGACATTTTGGTATTGTCACATACTTAGGTATTGATGACATGTTAGATAAAATTATAGCTGTGCTCTTGCAAAGTACACTAGAACTAACTTGACAAATTATCTTCTTAGGAAGCATAACTCTATTTATGTGTGGGCAACATAGATCTTCAATATCTCAATTGCCTCATCATTTAATTGCACTTGAGTTGAACTCCATTAAATGATCACTTGTATAAGTTACTTTTTACAAACTATGAAATGATTTTCAAACTATTTTAAGTACTTCTTACCCTTTTTTATGATCAGTTGCCTAGACTATCTTATTTTATCCCTTTCTACCTAAATTCAACAAAATGAATAAGCAAATCAAATCTGATCTACACTTATCCAAATCTAAATGGACTTGACACATTAAACCCAATTTTTAAGTGGATTAAAAAGGCTCAATCCATATCCAATTTGCATGCATATACCAAATTTGTAAATAATCTGATTACAAAACAAATATTATTCTAGACTAGCACAGGTACTATGCTATACTACTTTCTAGGGTAGAAGAATCCTTAGAACCTAAAATCACATTAGAAAGTTAAACTTTGATTTACAAAAAATACCTTTAGAATTAATTTCTATAAAGTATTTTATAACATGAGATTAGCCTACAAGGTGAAAATACTTTTATAGATCAAACTTTAGCTCATAAAAAATTAAACTGATTTTTGACAGACAACAATGTTGTCTCCTTGCCTTTTTATAACCTAACTAGCCCCAATACTATACACAAGTTTATCTACCTAGAATTTCTAGTTTAAAATGTCAAAAATTGTGACTTGCACTATATTTAGTACATTGAACATAGAGGAATAAGGACATGAATATGCCACATGTTTTACCACATATGGATTCACATGTATTGCTCGTGTCAAATTTTCATAGGCAACTACTACCCTTGAGATTGTTTGAAGAATATGGACCCACATGTAGTAATAGGCCCAAATTTTTGGTGATCCAAAACCTTGCATCTTATAGACTAAAGTATTCCTACCTTTGAACAATTCTAAGCCTTTGATTTGTGGAGTACTTAGTAATGAAAGTAAGGTAGTAAACTCCTCTTTTTTCTTCTCTTTTCCTAATCATAAAAACTATATATTAGAAGCTTAGAGCTATGAGATGGGTGGATCTTGGTGGATTAGCATAGCCTACGTAGATGTTTGGATTGTTGTGAAGTATGGGGCCACTTGAAATGAGGCCTACACTTATTTAGATGTTTGGCCTTTTAAATGAATATTCTGAAATGCCCATGAATAAATCTATATGGATCATGGATTTAATGGATTGTATTGGTTCTATTTGATCTATGAAAAGAACTATAACATTGATAAATTCATGGAACAACAATGGTGGTAGCCTAGAATGGCAAGAAATCATTATTATTTTTTATATTATTTGATGCAATATAGAACATTTGCTTAGTGAGAACTTTTTCATTGATGGACATGCAAAGAGCGGTTGCCACTTCATATTAGCTTCCCAACTTGATTAGCTTATATATTTTAAAGTGATTTTAAGTACAAAAAGATGCGTAGCAATTTTGCAAACTTAATGAGCCAACATATAACTGTGTTAGGACTATTTGGCTCTTAAGCACTTCTTTTGAGTGGCCCAATTGCACAAAACTTTACTTAAGTGAGTGCTTCACAAAGTATACTTCTTGAGAAATTGTCATAAAAGACCTATACACAACTTAGTTAAATAGCTAACATGTTAAATCTAATTATATGACTTGGAGAGCTTTTTCCTCTTTCCTTTTTATTTTATTATTTATAGTACACACATATAATATTACAATGGTTTTCATATTCATTGTTTAAGCACCCTAATATGAAGCCAAAAGGGAGAAACCTTTCTTTTCTATTACAAAATCTTGTAGACTAATTATGTTGTTACTGTGAAAAGCAACAAAACTACTCTTTCCAACTTCTAACATCAAGAGAGAGAGAGAGAGAGAGAGAGAGAGAGAGAGAGAGAGAGAGAGAGAGAGAGAGAGAGAGAGAGAGAGAGTTTATCACTTGAGTAAAATTCTCACATTAACACCAAACCTGTCCAAAATTCATGGAGAGAATTGTTAAGTTCAAAATTTTGTATTAGTTCTAAGATCTACTATATGAGAAAGCAGAAGCTCATCCCCGATATCATCTATATCTCCTCTATCATTTTCATTGATCTTAATATCATATACATACCTTATCGCTCCTCCATCATTTCCTCCACCTCCACTTTCATTTCCTTGACTACTTAATAAAGGACCTCCACTACCTCCCTTTGCTTCCTTACAGCTTCCATTTCCTTCACCTCCACATTTGGTGCCCAAGGACCTCCATTTCTTTTGATGACAAATTCTTAAGGTCTATGATAATGAAGTAGTTCTTGAAGACCTTGAGGGTCTTTGGATTTTACTTAATGACTTTAAGGATTCTTTTAGGCATCATAAATAAATAATATTGGATAATGATTATTTGGGCTTTGTATTGTTAGTATTTTTTCAAAAATTTGAAACTTCTATTACACATCTAAAGAAATATCAAACAAGTTGTATGTACATTTTCTCATTGTTTATATAGTCTGGCATACTATATGAATACCAGTGGCTATTGGTAATGGGTGACATTATACATTTGATAACAATAAAAAATTTTGGAATTTGGATATTGCATGAGATTGTGATTTTGACTGAAACTTTTCAATTACCACAAAACCTAATTTAATCCCTTTATTACAAGTGAAATTTTTGCCAATTACATTTTTTATTGATTTTCCTTAATAGCATAGTGACATATGCCCTTCCCTTTTGGAGGAAATTTCAATCTTACATGGCATATTGTAATTGAGTGTTATTCTTACTGGATTTAGAACCTATTGTGTCAAATCTAGACATTGTGACTATCAGATTCTATCTTATGTCAATGTACTGGATAAAGTTAGTGACTCTAAACTCGTAGAGGCTTGATATTTGTTTATAATGTTGCATGATTATGGAGGTAATCTTCAATCATTGTCTACTCCATTTTCTATATAGAGAATTACTTCAATAATGCATCAATTGTAGTATTCAATATTTAGCTACTAAACTTTTCTCTTTAGTGACTAACTTCCATTAAACCATAGTAGTTATGATGAAGTATGCCCTGCTCATGCACGAGAAGGTTCAAGCCATATACCATGTCTTGCCTTATCCTCCTAGTAACAACATAAGAAAAAGCACCTATTTAACAATTTAATACATGGATTCTCAAATGAGATTGGAATAAAGACTTAACAATTAGAGTTAGGCTGTATGTGTCCTTTTGAACATTGATGTTTGTTCCATTTGAAAGTATAGAGACTTAAAATTAGACCTAAAGTTCATTGCATGGTCCATCTATTGTATTTATTTATTTGATGGTTTGGATAATAAAAACAAGTTGGTCTATTTATACATTTTTTTGGATGAAAAATATGTATAACTACAATATGAAAGCCTATAACTGCATGGATGAAAATAATAAGGATGTATTTACAATCTCATAGACCAGTGAGTTGGTAATACTTGCTCAAGGGCTCCTAGGAGGCCTTATCTTGGGATTCATGTAGAATAAGACATTGATATCTCATGTTATACCAATTTGTTTGTTCACTATTATTTGCGTGATTTAT
The DNA here is from genome assembly GCA_035236585.1 of Warburgia ugandensis. Classification (NCBI taxonomy): domain Eukaryota; kingdom Viridiplantae; phylum Streptophyta; class Magnoliopsida; order Canellales; family Canellaceae; genus Warburgia; species Warburgia ugandensis. Next base: position 69,488,563 of record CP141128.1, read on the forward strand.
GTTTAAGATCTCATAAATTTTTAGTACATTTCTTTATGCTAATACTAAAAACTTAACTAGAAAAAATTTGTCGCATTATTTAGAATCTCTTAAAATGTTAAATTTTACTCTTTGGCTCATGTTAGGGGATTTTCATTCAATTTTATCCACTGTTGAAAAAACTGAAGATGAAATCTCTCAAAAATGGATCTCTATTAGCTTGTTAATCTTTGTGAACTAGTTGATTAAGGATTTAAAGGTTATAAATTTACTTGGTCTAATCATAGGAAGGGATATAGGGAAATTATGGAAAGGCCACATTGAGTTTCAGCTAATAATAGATGGATAGAAAACATCTTAATTCATTTGTTGCTCATCTCCCTAGGGCAAGCTTGGAATATTGATGTTAGAGTTTCTTCTTCCTTTCAACTAACCCAAAAGTTTTAGATTCTAATTTGGTTGAATGGAATAAGAAATCATTTGGTAACGTAAATGATAAAGTTATCAATCTTACAAAGGATCTTGATAATATTCAGAAGATTGTTGGATAGGGAGTTTGACATTTTTGTGGATTTACATAATGCAATAAAGCAACAAGAATGAACTAATGCTAAAAAGATAGAGTTCAATGGCTCAAGGGAGGAGACTCTAATAATAGGTTCTTCTATAGAATGATACCAAACCACAAGAGAGTAATAAAACAATAGATTAATAGATCCATTTGGTAAAGTGTATTTTGATCATAAAGAAATTGAGAAGAATTTTATATACTATTTGAAGAATCTATTTTGTGATAAGATTCTTTAAAGATTACTTGAATAATCTCTCTCTTTAGGTGATTTTTCTAAGGGCAAGCTTATTGTCTCTCAACATCATGCCTTACTTTCTCCTCTTACACTTGATGACGTTAGAGATGCTTTATTTCAATGAGGCCTCTTAAGAGCCCTGGCCAAACTTTTTTATCCTAGGTTCTTTCAAAATCAATGGAAGACAGTATGTAGATTGCTCCTAAAAATGGTTAGAAGTGCATTTACATCAAGAAAACTTCTTAAGGAATTAAATTCAAGTTTTGTAACACTATTGCTAAAATTTCTGATGCCTCAACTCCTAATAAATTCTGCCCTCTAAGTTTGTGTAATGTGGCTTATAAGGTGATAACAAAAGTCATTACTAATATAATTAAAACTTTTGTGAAAGACCTTGTTGTAAACATAAAATTTTAACCACGCTCATTAACCCTAGTCTTATCTTAGGATAGCAATTTTCATTGATAGGGTCCCATCTAAGTGGTTTTAACCTTCTAAGGGCATTAGACAATGTGGCACATTGATACCATATATTTTCATCCTATGTTTAGGTGCCTTCATCTCTTTTACGTGCAAAAGTCATCCTCCTAATTAGCTAGGGAAATGCTTCCATTAACTGATTTTTTATTTGCGAATAATGTTTTATGTTTTGGGCTGTCATCATTTTCAAACTTTTTTATTAGAGGATATTCTGAAAACATTTCAGAAAGACATAGGACTAGAAATATCATATATCAAATCCTCTGTATTGATGTTCATCTAATATGTATCACTCATTAATTAAGAGTTTAAAAGCACTCTAGGAGTTTCAAGAAACTTAAAGGATGAAAAATAACTAGGTCTTCTCATTATTGTTAACTATGCCTAATAAAACAAGCTTGAATATCTTAAGACAATGTTATGGCTAGGCTTTACTATTGGAAGCAAAAGATCCTCTCTACTCTTTCCCACAAATATACTTCATGAATGTGAAAAATCTCAAAAATGCTTTCTTTAGGACCATTCCATAGATAGGAGGGGAGCAAACTTTGTTAACTACAATAACATCTGTAAACATAACTAGGAAGGCAAGCTTGGCTTTAGAAGTTTAGAAGTGGTAGATCTAGCTTTAAAGCTAAGTTGGCCAGAAAAAAATGATAAGTGATAATTCCATCTAGATAGATTATGTGAAGAATAGTATCCTAATGAAACCATCTTTCTAGTGGTGAAGCCACGATCTACTGACTCACTAAAAGGGAAATCAATTCTTAAGGTTAAATCATTACTGAGAACTGGGATTGAATGGGAACAAGTGAGACTTGGAAAGACCCTTGCGTACCTTCTCTCTGGTTGAATATTTGAACAAAAATGATCCAGATGATGTTGATATTGAAGCCCAAGTAAGTTTTATCATTGATGATCAAAATAATTCATGTAAGAATGAGGTTAAGGATGGGTGAAACAGTAATATTGTTGCTCTTATTCTTGCGGTGCAACCATTCCAAAACATAGAAATGTGTGGATTCACTCTAGTTCTGGTGAATTTACGATTAAATCTGCAGTAAGAATCTCTCAGCAAGGACAGGAGTACGTCATAGCTTGTACCAAGAGTGGAAATAACTATGGCACTTAAGATGTAAGCAAGAATTAAGCATTTGATTTGGCTTATCCTTCATGGCCAACTGCTTGCCAGTGTAAACTAGCTTGGAATGCTTCACTTGACTGTCCATTTTGTGGGAAGGATAGAGAAACTATTCAGCATATACTGTTGAATTGCAGTAGAGTTAAAACTTTGTGGTTAAAAATTTGTGGCAAAGACTGGATGCTTCCCTATATGCCTGCCTATCTATGGAAGGTAGTTCCGAGGATGCTGTAACTAAGTAGCTTAATGTTAGCTCCAAGAGGTTTAGATTACCAGTCCTCCAATATATTGCGTGCTACACCCTTGTTTGGTGTATCCGGGAGGCAAGATATAGATGTGTACATAATATCACTTCCTTGGTATTGATGATGGATGGTTCAGATGTAAGGCGCATATTATTGAACAGGCAAATCAAATTGATGCTGCTCATTTCTGTGCTCAAGCTCACCAGTATATTCTTATGCAATGACATGCAGGTGCAGCTGGAGTACATAGGGTCTGCAAAGGGAAGTTTGTAGCCGCATCCAGTATTGTACCCCGGATGAGTTAAGAGTCAGTTGCAAAGATGTCAAGATTTCCATCTACAGTTGAATCTGTACAATAGTCCAATGGTAGATATGTACAAAATGTCTAGTGATCGCCCACAGTAGTCAAGGGCTAGTCTTTTGCGTTTGAGACCAACGTGGCTAATACTAAATGTAATTGTGGTCCCCAAATCTTGTATGATGATATTTGTAAACTACGATTCAATAGACTGATTTACCACAACAAAAAAAAAAAACATAACATTGAGGGCATCTTTGCTGAAGTGTAAATGTTCTAAACCTTTACGTCTATGAGTCCTGGTAGGGAACACGGCTTGAGAGGGAGATATATTTGTTAACTACGAATGAAATCTGGCTTCATTGGCATACTAACTTTTACACGGTGGGGACTTGTTTCGATTGCTCAAAACTTTCCAGTTACTAATGCATACATATACGTCATCAATAGCTGAAATTGTTTAGTCCTTGCAAAAGAACGGTTGAAATTTTTTTTGCCAGTAATAAATCTAACTGGAAATAGGATTGTCAACTGGGATTATTAAGCCACTATAAATCCAAAATTAGGTCCTGTCAGATGGTTCGATCTGGATCCTTCATAAGTGGGGCCTGGTATGTAAAAATGGTACTCCATAACATATTGCAATTAGGTTCACTGCACTGAAGAACTCTTCATCTGAATGGAGCTCGCTCACATTTCATTGTTCAATTGAAGCTAAAAACCAAGCATGAGCTGCTACGGTTAAGAGTACGTACTTCTGATGTACAGGCCATGTGGACCTTTACCCAACTTTCACCTTTCATTTTCCTAGTTAGCACCCGATATCATGGTTTGTCACTTTTGACTTGCTCAAGGCTTGTTGCACTCTACAACAAATAAATTCGTTATAATCGCCAAATTCTTTCAAGCAATACACGTAGAGTCCCAGTAGGCTGGACTTTCTCATCATTCATCTATCGAAATGTGCCTCTTTTCTTACAGTTCTTTGCCAAAGCAGGAACTCCAACTGCTTCAGCATTGTATGCTATTATCCGCACATATCCCGAGAAGACATATTAACGAGGGCGGACCCAACAATTCAGCATTTCTATTTCCTCGGAGAATTAGTAAAACAAAAGAGGACGTGATATATGATACATTGGCTCAGGACGCATATTTACAATCTGCGAATTTTGGACTTCGGATCACCCAGATTGTTATCAGGACCACCACTACAACGTTTCAAGAAAGAGTCGAGGGTAGTCTGTTTTGCAGGGCTGCGGCTTGTTTGGCTGATGGAGACCTTCATTGTGTCCTCTTTACCGTCAAGCATCTGCACATCAACAAATTCACAAAGGGTTTTAGGCAACAGAGATACACGAATACCAATGGAAAGATGCAATAGGGACAAAGCACAAATTGGAAACTCTCATATTTTGCATTTTGACTTTAATTTTGCTATAGGATTGGGCAAGACACTTCATGGGCGAGTGGAAACCAAATAACAAATTATTCCAGGAAATACGAGATCTTGAGGTCACTTTTAGTGGGGTGAGAAAGAGAGAGAGATGGCTTAAGGTTAATTGGAAAGGAAAGAAACACCATTTATCAAGAACCATGGTGAGGGGCTAAACATTTGGCTTAGGTTAATTGAAAAGGAAAGAAACGTCATTTATCAATATATAGACGGTTGTAGTGTTTCATTTGAGACTTTTAATAGTAAATCAAGATGCTTTTAAACATCGAAAATGATAGAGAGACACTGCCCTGTGCTACCATAGGCCCATGCGCCCTGTATTTCCATTGGAGAGTCTCCCCATACATTATATATTATTACAAGAAAAAGAAACGGAGACCATGACATAGTCAACCAAGAAGATAGAAATAGCAAGAAACAACATATCCAAGAGCAAAAGGAAGATACTAGCTGACCAAAAGAAAGAAATTAAAGAAAGAGATTCTGAAAATTTGATACATACACATAGACACATCTTTGGTATATAACCAAATATTTGTGCATATATAACATACAGGTGTATTTATTTGTGTTAATTGAAGTTTTCTCCTCTCATCATTTCATTATACCGCAAAATCCAAATAAGCTTTTTAAACATCTTCCCTGAAATAACCTTTAAACTATGCTGAGCCGAATGCAAGAGCCATTCTCACTCGCATGGCCATATTTAAAAGATTGAGAAGAATAGGAAAGATGATAACCTGGCCCAAATTTTCCAGCTTGCTCTGAACAACATCCCTGGGAAGCAAAAACAAGATCAGTATTTCTCTCTCACACGCACAACAAGATAATTAAAAAAAAGAGCTTCAAGGAAGCATAAGCGATGGAACATAGTCATACCAGATTATGTCATCAACTGTGTCATTGGCAAGCAGGTAGTATATATTAACAGATGATACCTGCAGAGAGGCACTGGAACACTTGAGACTAGTCATGCTTGACAAGTATTGCAATTTAAGCTGGTAAGGCCTATATGTGCTGGTCAAATAGATATTACATTCATGGTACATGAATACAGATAAGGTTTCTTTACAGGGAGGTTATGCAAGCTCAAAAGGGCAGCCCTGGTGCACGAAGCTCCAGCCTATGCAGGGCCCAGGGAAGGGGCGGCCACAATGGCCTAAAGTAGGCAGCCTTACCTTGCATTTTTGCAAGAGGCTGATTCCACACCTTGAACCTGTGACCTCAAGGTTATGCAAGCTACAAGGAATAAATAATGACTTTGTGTAGCCTAGTGATGGCTCTGTTCAGATAGGATAAAAGGTCTAATACTGTTCACATGGCATCACCTATTATGCAATGCTGGTTAAACATCTGTAGTATAAGTTACAGTAGATCATGTTTATCATGCCCATGTGGGTGTAAGATATTGCTAATTAAGGATAGAATGATTGTGATATGAAATTAAGATTAATTTATTACTATACAGCACACTCAATTATTAACACCTTAAAAAACATGGAATGGATTTCAAATCCCATAAATAGTCTTCCAACAGTATGCAATGAAGGTACCAACTCAAGAATTTTGGTGTCATGACCAGTATAATCATTTCAACACCAAGAGGATTACCTACTGACAGACTTCAGTATGATAAGAAGTGGATGTAGTAAATGATATCAGAATAAAGTAAAAACAATTATTTCTAATAGATTGATACGAAGGGAAGCCTTGGCACAACGGTAGAGTTGTCACCATGTCACCTGAAGGTCACAGGTTAGAGGCGTGGAAACAGCCTCTTGCAAAAATACAAGGTAAGGCTGCGTTTGTGGTGCACCTCTTCCCTGGACGCTACATACATGATAGGTTTGTGTATCAGCCTGCCATTTTAGATTGATTGCAGCATGGTATCAGAAGTCGCAGCATCAAAGCTCAGCCAAGTCAAGGCAGAATTGAACTTTCCGCATTTTGTTTATATGAATTGGCCAATTTCTGCATGAGTCCCAAAAAAACCAAGCATTTTTTCCACATTTTTTGTCTGTGTCAGCCAAGTGCTCCCCTGCATTAAGCAACATCAACCCCTTATGGGAAGGTCTACATTTTGATCTTTGTTACTACGGTTTGCAGCCCTCTTTACCATAATTACAGAGCCCAATTTTGGAAAAAAAAAATGGCTAGGCAAGGATTTGGGAAGTTAGTGATTAGTTCAAGGAAAAAATTTTGGAATGAAATTTAAAACCAAATAATAAAAATTAAAGGGTTAAGATCATGCCATGCTGCTAGTATGGCCCCAAACATGGCTTTATGTGCTACAGATATTATTTGTTGTTTGCAATATGTATATCAATAAGTGATGCTGCATAAGGAAAAAGTACTTGTGGGCCCTAAATCTGCTCATCTAAGTAGCTGAAAAGAGTTATGTTTGACGTCTTTGAATGTGAGCCAGAAGATAGACGGTTTTGATCATAACCATTTTGGATCCACTATCTACTTAGCACATAAATCCTTGCTTGATAAACACACTGAAGTCTAATATCATTTTCCAATATATAAAAAGCATATTGTTAAGAAATTGATGAATAAAATGGAAGATAGCCAGATGTACTTGCTTCTTGTTTCCCCAGTAACTCAGATGTTTATCAATTTCTGCAGCTGCTGCCTCTTCTTATAGCATGTCCTTGTATATTGTGAGAAGCAAGCAAGAAAGAGTTCTGCTTTGTCATTACTGAGAAGAAAGAAATAGGGAAGCCACAGCATTTCACAATTTCAGGAAAATTGGAAGCAATACAGGATGAAGGAGACCACTAAATGTTATTTGTCCACATTCAGCTAATGGTAGAAAAGCAATTGTAGTTTGCACAAGTCATCAAATTCTTCAGAAATTCACTCTTTATTCAAAAAGATGGCAAATTATATGATTAGTTTGTGATGTAACAAAAAACTAGGGACTTTTTAAAGTTCCAAGTAGGATAGCAAAGTGTCTTGATTTTACAACTTTTGATAAATTTGACAACATCAGTAATATGCTTGGGGCTCCAGACATGGAAACACAGTGCGACTGAGATCTAAAATAATATTAACTTATCCAGTATGAGCAGTATGCATGCAGCAGTGACATTTCACTAGTTTTCAACAGAATATATTGATCCAACAGAAGAATTTAGTTTAACACAAGCACATAAACTGTTAAGCAAAGATACCAAAATATAAGCAGACAAATGTATAAACGAGATGGCACATTCTAGATCCTGTTCTCCAAGCCCAGGAAAGATGTTACTGGACGTAACAGTGTATAAATATTATTTGTTACCTGGCCAATCCTATGAGCACGATCTTCTGCTTGAACCAAATCACCTGGAGTCCAAGATAACTCTGCAAAGATCACTGTACTTGCTGCCGTCAAAGTCAATCCAACACCTCCAGCTTTGGTAGAGAGCTGCAAGGCAAATATTTGAAACAAGCAGTTAAAGAAAGTCGAGGTAAAGGATGTCAAACTCTTTCTAATTACAGTTCCAATTTCTAATAGCAGAAAAAATAGCAAACCAATAGAAAGTAGATTTGTAATACCACTGCTGCTCTAATATTGTCTTTCTCCTGAAATTCTGTAACTAAAGCTTGCCTAGATGATGGTGGGGTACATCCATCAATCTTAATGCAGTTCACTTTCTTCTTCTGAAACGGTTGGTAATTGCAGATGAGAGGGCATTAACCTTTGAAGAAATATAACATAAGTTGGGGGATCTTACGAGAAGAAACTCAGAAATTGAGTTGATCATAGGCTGATGATGAGCAAACACTAGGAACTTGCAGCCTGCCTGCAACAATGAGTAGATAAAACTGTTTCACAAACAATAACTAAGAGATAGTAAACAATACTGTCAAGCAAGCATGCAAAGCATCTCAAAAAGAGTTTTCATGAGTCACCCTTCATACAGTAGGGAAGCTTCTCCATAGCAGGTAAATACATGCATGTATTTAAATGGGTCACCTCGGTACTTAAATATACAGGTATTTAAAGACAGTCATCTTGGTAGTTTTACATTGGTAGATGAAGGGTCACGTCAAAGTCAAAGATCGCAGGCATTCTCTCATCCACCACCATGTTTGGGTACAATGCTTCCCAAAGAAAAGTTGATTTGGGGAGAAGATGATGGGACTCAATTTGCCATGTCAAACAAAATACAAACCTCCTCTAGAATATGCCAGATCCGACAAGATGTTTCTTACACTGTATATGGCCACCAGCCATCTCATATCCCAGCAACTAGAGATTGCTTGAAATGGGTATGACTAACAGTGAGGTACCTTGAAATGCGAATTTGTCATCTCATCTCAAGCACCACTAACATGGGATTCCTTGAGCTGGATTCATCAGCATCTCATCTCAAGCTAGACTAACAATGAGATGAGATGAAAATATGTATATCATGCAATCTCTAGCTAGATTAACCTTTGGATGGCCCATGTCAAGTCAGCTCAGGTTAGAATAACCCCCGGGTTGAATAATCTCCGAAAGTTCTATCTCCATTTACACTTAGATAACCACACATTGAAACGCATAATTGAAGAGGCACACTTACCAGTGGTTGAAGTGGGTAAGAATTAAATATGTACAAGCATAAATATCAATGAAATTTTATAGGGAAGAAAATAACAAATTACCTCAATGACAGTACCCAGGTAGTCTAGGACTGCTGGAATCTTTGCTTCAGCAGAATCATTATAGATCTGGAGTTCAATAACAAAAAGAGCAAAAATAACAAACTTGTGATTTAGTTTGAGAAAAAAAAGGCTTCAATAAATAGAACAGTAGCCCATCAGGATCACAAGATACCTATATGAGCAGGTACAAAAGCTTACTTATAGAAAAAGGACGCATCTGTTAGGCACCAAACCAAGACATACTAAAATAAACGTCCAAGATAGTAAAAGGCAGGATCTCTAGATAGCCACTCTTTACCTTTGGCGACCATGCTTCTTTTCCGGTCACCCCTCCATCGTCTCTAGCATTCACAGATCACCGCTATAGCTGCCAGATTGTCGCTGCAGCCAATCGCCACCGCTGGTGACTTTTCCAACAACCTCTTTTCAGGCCAGTCACTCCATATTCTAAGCCAGAAGGTGCCGATCTACATTTTTCCCAGAAGCGCCACCGCTAGTAGATGTCCCACACCGCTGCCAGTTGCCCACGCGCCAGCACATGGAGCGTGTATGGCCTCCTTCGTCGCCAATCTTGACCACGGACCACCCAAAAACCGCTGCCATCTCTGTCTGTGCCATCGATGACCATCACAGCACTGCCATGCATCTCCTTTTGTCGTGGACAGCGGCTGACCGCTCACCTTCTTGAGCTCTCTTCGATCCAAACGTGAATCGGCCCCCAGATAAGTAATCATGGCTTCAAAAAATGGCATTTTCACTTCTGTAATTTTTGGATCTCCTATTATTACGTAGGAGAAATTAATTGGTAGTAAAAATTATCTGTCTTGATCTACCTATGTGGAATTATGGTTTATGGGTCAAGGTTATGAAGACCATTTGGTCAAGAAAGAGAGATATTTCTGCTATAAACAAAGTACAATGGAAAAAGATTGATGCACAATTATGCAACCTATTATGGTAATCCGTGGACTCCAAAGTTTTACATCATCTTCAGGTCTATAAAATAAGTTTCAAATTTTGGACCCAGACCAAGGGCTTATACACAAATGATACTCAATGTTTTTACAAAGTTGTTTCTGACATTGTTCATGTTAGACAGCAGGACATGGATGTTTCAACGTACATCGGAAAGATTGCATCCCTCAAGGATTTCTTGTCTCTAATGCCTCCCATTGATGGTGCAGAAGCCCAACAAACACTGACAGATAAGTTTTTCATGATGTTGACTCTCATTGGGCACTGCCCTGACCTTGAATCCGTCAGAGATCAAATTCTTGCTAGCCCTTCGGTGCCTACATTGAATGAAGTATTTGCTCGCTTGTTGCGTATCTCCTCTACTCAAACAGTTACTTTTGATGGCCCTTCAGATTCCTCAGTTTTGGCCTCTCAAGCAAACACTCGAGGCAGCCATAGCGGCGGTCGTAATTGAGGATAGCGTCCTCAATGCACATACTGTAATAAGATTGGACATACTCAGGATTAGTGTTACCAATTGCATGGGCAACCTCCTAGCACTGCCAACATCGCCTAGTCATTTGACACCCAGTTACTTGACTCATCTAACATCTCCACATCTCAGAGTATTACCCTGACTAGTAATGATTATGATGCGTACCTCTAGTATCAGGCAGCCAAGTCATCTTTCATTGCCTCTGTCAATCAGAATAGTAATCCTACTATTTGCTTTACTCAGTTTTTTATTGGTCCATGGATTTTAGATTCTGTTGCTTTAGATCACATATCTGGTAACAAACACCTTCTCCTCTCTTACTAGTTCTACTTTACCTACTGTCATTCTAGCCAACGGTTCCAAAAACTATAGCTAAAGACATTGGTTTGGCTCATCCCCTTCCTACTCTTCCTCTCACTTCTGTACTTTATGTTCTTGAGTGCTCGTTTAATTTTATTTCCATCAGTAAAATGACCTGCACTCTTAATTGCTCTCTCACTTTTTGTGATAAATCTGTAATCTTGCAGGACCAGGGTATAGGGAAGACGATTGGTACAAGGCCTGAGTCTCAAGGCCTTTACCATCTCATATCACTTGCAGTTCTTGCCGCTTGCATCTCTATTGATTCTCCTGCTCTTATTCACAATCATTTGGGCCATCCCAGTCTCTCCAAATTTCAAAAGATGGTCCCTCATTTTTCTACTTTGTCATCTCTTGAGAGTGAGTCTTATCAGCTTGAAAAACATACTCATGTTTTGTTTCCAAAGCGTCTCAATAATCGGGCTATGTCCCCTTTTGAACTTGTCCACACTGATGTTGGGGTCCTAGTTGTACTATTTCTACTTTGGGTTTGCAGTACTTTGTAATTTTTATTGACGATTATTCTAGGTGTACTGGGTTATTCCTAATGAAGAATCGATCTGAATTATTCTCAAATTTTCAAAAATTTTGTGCTAAAATTCAAACTCAATTTAATGTTGCTATCCGTGTTTTACGGAGTGACAGTGTACGAGAATATTTTTTTACACCTTCCTTTATGTCTCAACAAGGAATTCTTCACCAATCATCGTGTGCCGACACTCCTCAACAAAATGGAGTAGCTGAACACAAAAATCATCATCTCATAGAGACAGCTCGCACTTTACTTCTTCACAACCATGCTCCTTTTGGTTTCTAGGAGGATGTTGTTCTCATTGCTTGCTACTTAATTAATCGTATGCTGCTTCTGTGTTGCATGATCAGATTCCCCATTCCATTCTCTTCCCCACACAACCTCTTTACCTTCTTCCTCATTGCATTTTTGGATGTACTTGTTACACAACCTTGCACCTGGGCAAAATTAGATTTCCGCAAAGGCCACATAATGCATCTTCTTGGGATATTCCAAGCTTCAGAAGGGGTATCGTTGTTATTCTCCTGACACTAATTAGTATTTTGTCTCAGCAGATGTAACTTTCTTTGAGCAGTCACCATTCTTCTCATCCACTATTAAGCCTCTCTTCATTTCTGAAATTTTACCTCTTCCCTATATTTCTGCTCCTAAAAGCACCAGTGAGGCCCTTTCACATCTTGGGTGGCAACAAGCCATGGTAGATGAAATGACTGCTTTGCATACAAATGGTACTTGGGACTTGATTCCTTTACCACCTAGTAAAACTATAGTGGGTTGCCATCGGATATATACTATTAAGATGGGTCCTGATGGACAAGTTGATCGACTTAAAGCCCGCCTAGTTGCTAAGGGCTATACTCAAATTTATGGTCTTGACTATGGTGACACATTTTTCCAGTTGTGAAGGTTGCTCTTGTTCGATTATTCCTCTCCATGTAGGGGTGGCAAAATATGACACGACACGATAACACGACCCGAACCCGACACGAATTTAGCGAGTTTGGGTCGAGTCTTATCGTGTTCATGTCATTTTTGAGTCAACCCGAAAATGACATGCCAAAAATCATGTCGTGTTTAGGTCAATCAATGTGACCCATCGTGTTGACCTATTTGACAAGCGAACTATTTATTCATCACGTTGACCCATCTAACCTGTGGTTGAAAATATATGATGGTGCATCGGGAACCATCCTATATTACATTTATTCATCGGGAACCATTCTTCAAAAACTGTCTTATATTAAAATATAGGACGATTCATCTGGAACCGTCTTATATTACAAGTGTAAATGTAATATAGGATGGTTCATCGGGAACCGTCCTATATTACATTTATAGTATTGCCAGGCCTACATTTGAGCTTCTGCGAAGATGTATTCCTTTCGAAAAGACTCATGTTAGTTAATTAATATGAAATGCAAAATTCTTTGTTGAACTTTATAGTCCACGTGTTTCAAATAATTGTACATCATTGTTTTATGATGACAATAGTTTCTCCACTTAATTATGATTGTCACTATTTACGATAAATACACCCACTCTTTGGTGATGATTGTACCCTCCTAAGTACTCAATATTTATTGCCTTTTCCTTGATACCGAAACAACTAACGAACGAAGCTTAACATATTTTGAGTAAAGTTTTCTAAGACGGTTCCAGATGAACCGTCTTATATTACAGGACTAATATAGGACGGTTCAAGATGAACCCTCTTATATTACAACTCTAAATACAATATAAGACGGTTCATCTTGAACTGTCTTATATTACAAGAGTAATATAGGACGGTTCTTTTGAAACCATCCTATATTATTTATTTTATATTTACTTAATTGTGTTATACGAGTGTTAAGTGTTCAATTTTGGTCAAAATACCCCTAATTTAGTGTTCAATTAAAGCATCTAGGCCATCAATTTCAAGATTTTACATAAAATATTCCAATTTATCTTAAATTGGTCATCCAACCATTGAATTGCAAAATTAACGATCAGATGATCATCAAAGCTAATTAAATGAATAATGAATGGTTCAGATGATTCTAATTGGGTCCTGTGCATTGCAGATCAATCGACTCAAGCGTGGACGATCCAGACCAAATCATGAAGATTAGATGAGGATAATGAAGCTGCATGAAAAAAGAAGACTTTGAAGACTCTTAGGACAGAACAAAGTTAAAGGCAGAGTTCTAGCAAGATTGGGATGCTAGTGGACCCCATCCTTCTCTCTCTCTCTCTCTCTCTCTCTCTCTCTCTCTCTCCTTCACGTCTCTTTCCATCTCCCACGTTTTTTTCTCATCTCACACCTCTCTCTCTCATCTCTTTTCTCTCTCCATCTCTTTCACATCTTTCTCTCCCACGATTCTCTCTCTTTTCTCTCACTCTCTCACGTCTCTCTCTTTCTTCATATACCCCTCTCCATTATCCACTCTTCTTGAACACTCGGGCAAGACCAAGCTAGGCTGGCTAATAATCCCCTCTCCTTCCCTTTTCTCTCTTGTATCCCTTCCTCTTCTTTCTCCTCCTCCAACTCCCCTTTCCTTTCACCTCTTCTAACCCTTCTTCTCTCCTTTGCTCCCTCACTCTCTCTCCCGTTCCCTACTTCCTCCTCTCTCCACTCCCATTCTCTCTCCCGGTTACCTCCCCACCTCTGCTCCACTAACAAAGCCAGGCTGGTCAAAAGTGCGTGACACACCAAGCAGGCCTGGCATCATCTCTCTCTCTCTCCCGGTTACCTCCCCACCTTTGCTCCACTAACAAAGCCAGGCTGGTCAAAGGTGCGTGACACACCAAGCAGGCCTGGCATCTCCACTCCCATTCTCTCTCCCGGTTACCTCCCCACCTCTGCTCCACTAACAAAGCCAGGCTGGTCAAAAGTGCGTGACACACCAAGCAGGCCTGGCATCATCTCTCTCTCTCTCCCGGTTACCTCCCCACCTTTGCTCCACTAACAAAGCCAGGCTGGTCAAAGGTGCGTGACACACCAAGCAGGCCTGGCATCATCTCTCTCTCTCTCTCTCTCTCTCTCTCTCTCTCTCTCTCTCTCTCTTGCGTTTTCCCGTTTCTTACCTATTTTTCGGCAAAACCCAGGTCGTCGGCCTCTTTTTCCCCCTCCTTTCTCCTCTTATTCCTTCTTTCCTCCTCTAGCTTCCTCATCCATCTTTTTGTCGGGTTCTGGTTCAGACACCGAAAAACGGCATCTCTGCGTCGCCACATGAAACCCAAGTCGGGTTTCCACTCCCGCGTCCCCATTTCTCTCTCTCTCTCCTTCCTCTTCCCTGCTTCCTTCTTCCCCCTCCAGTTTTCCCCTCAACATGTTTTCCCCTGGCAGATCTCAGTAATTCCACATCTGTCCTGTGTCTTTAATACCATCTGTGTCCTCGTTTTAATTCCATCTGAGTCCCTATTTGAATTCCATCTGTGTCCCTGATTATTCTGGTTTTTCATTATCCACATTCTGGCTTATCCAGGGACAGGCTTATCCAGGACAGCTTATTTAGTTGCATTTTCTGTTTTCTTTTGAATGAATAATTGTGTAAATTGCAATAGTTGAATAAATCTGGATTTTAGTTTATTGTTAGCTTATTTCTAGTATATTCTTTATTTTTATTCTTTTATTAATTGAATTTTATTGAAAACTCCATCATTTTAAATCAAGTCTCTGTGGGATCGACCCGTACTTACATAAGCTACACTACAATAGCCCGTGCATTTGCGGTTAAACAATCAACAAGTTTTTGGTGCCGTTGTCAGGGACTTGCAATGGAGCTTTTATAAAATTTAATTAAAAATCCAAGAAAATCAGAAAAAATAAAAATAAAAAATTAGGAATTACATTGTAGGCATTTTTAGGTGCATCTTTAAATTTTTTTAATGCATAACCACTTTATTTCCTGAATTTGGAACTAATTATTATTTTTCTTTTTCAGGAAATTGGAGTGGAGCATTATCAATTAGATAGATTTTTCTTGCTTTCCTAGATTAGGAATTTTTATTATTATTTATTTTTGAGTGAATCTTGTAGTTAGGCCCCTTTGTAATTTGCATTTTTAATTTCAATGTTAAAGGGTTGTAATAATACAAGGCAAGTGTGGGATAAGGTGGCCCACAGTTGATCTTCATCAAAAACCTCACTGTAAGTCTTCTCACTCATTTATTTTTTAGATTAGGGTTTGAATTTAAAATAATTTGCATTGTTTGTTAGTGTAACTCATATAAAAAACATCTGTTATAATTGTTGCATTTTAAGATTCTGCATTCATTTATTTCTTTCAATTGCATTTTAGGACACGTCTAACGTTTTAAGGTGAATTATATGTTGATCGAATTGCCATGGTGTATGAAAATTAATTAGTAAGGGCACCCGACCCCACAAGATCAAGGGTGGATTTCATCACCACTCCTTGGCCCACCTAGTATAATCACCTCAAGCGCATAACCCCACCATTCACTTTAAGTTAAAATCAATTAGAAGAGACCTATAGGGTCATCAAATGCTCATAGGACCCTCTTAATAGGACACGATTTACTATCACTCCAGTAGCTTTTGATCACTGTGGTTATTGGGGGTTGTCTAATAGAGCCTCGCTCTTCCCTCGCGTCCTGTTGACGTTTGTGAGGTTTAAACGCCTCTTTACATGAGGGTTGTATTAATCACTTTGGTTAGAATCTAACTAGTAAGCAGTAGTCTACTCTTAAAGAGAGTAGGAGCGTTAGATTAGGTTAATTAAAAGCATGGTCCCCATAGAAATTCAAGAAAATCAAAATATCTGTGCTTGTTAGCCTTAAGGGATTGCTTGATTGTGTCCTTGATTGTGCATCATTCTAGGCATTTAGGTTGCATCATTTAGGATAGTCTTTAAAAAAAAAAAAAGAGAGAAAAAAAAGAAAAGAAAAGAGAAGGCATGATCAGTTGCACCTAATGAATAATTTAAACACTGATCAAAAGAGTAATTTACACCCCAACATTAATAGAGAAGATATTTCCCCATAGAGAAACAATCCACTCTTTAATGATGATGAACCACCTTTCATCTTTGATAATTATGATGTTTCCTCATGGACGAGCAATCCTCTCTTTAATGCTGATGATCCTCCACCTCTATTTAATGATGATATACGTCAATGAAAGAATCATTCTCAACTACATGGAAATAGGAGAAAGGACCAACATAAAACACATGAGAATAATTGGCATAACTAAAATTCTTGTGGGAAGGCACTAAGAGACTATTTGCAGCCTAATTATACCAGCACACTTTCATGTATACTTTTACCTCCAAATGCTGGTATGATTGAATTAAAGGTGGGAGTAATTCATTTACTTCCCAAATTTTATGGGTTGGATAGTGAGAATTCTTACATGCATTTAAAAGAATTCAATGAAGTGTGCACAACTCAACATACACAAAACATCAAATTAGATATGGTAAAACTCAAACTATTTTCTTTTTCCTTAAAAGAAAATGTTAAGATGTGGTTTCATTCACTGCCATCAGGTTCCATACAATCATGGGAAGAAATGACTAGGAAATTCTTGAATAAGTTCTTTCCTAGACATAAGACATACTCTCCATCGAAATATAATGAATTTTACCCAGATGAATAATGAAACTTTCTATCAATGCTGGAAAAGATTAAAGAAATTATTGTTAACTTGTCCACATCATGGATACGAACTTTGGCACATAATTAGCTTCTTTTATGAAGGACTTAAATCTGATATGCGTCAGTTTGTTGAAATGATGTGCAATGGTAATTTCTTAAACAAACAACCTGAAGAGGCGCAAGAGTATTTGGAATGGTTGGCAGAGAGTGCACAAACTTGGGCTGATTCAGAAAAAGTAGGTTTCTCAAGCAAGCCTAAGTCCACCACCACATCCTCTAGGGGAGAAATATATGCTACAAATAAAAAAGATGATATGAAAATAGCATCTTTAGATAGAACAGTTGAGGCCATGGAAATGGAAAAATGTCATTCTAAGAAAGTTAAATAGGTGTGTAATATTTGTGAAAGTAATACACACCTCACTCAGGAATGTCCCATTGATGATGAATTGACACATTCTTATGAGCAACATTTTTCCTCTTTAGAGACATATAGTTCCAACTGGATTAATCATTCTACTGTCACAAATGAATATAGTGCTTTACAGAAGGCCGAACACCAACCTTATTACCAAAAACAAGGACTACTTGTTCATGGACCTTACCTTCCTCCACATAAGAGGAAAGTGGAAGATAATTTTCATCTAGTGATGCAATACCAGGAGAAGAAAATTGCTCAAATTAAAGCCAAATTAAAAGAAAATACAAATTCCATAACTGAATTGAAGGACATGATGTCTCAAATGCTATAGACCATTAATAAAGAGGAATGTCATATCCCACCAAATGAATATCTTGATGATATAGATGTAGGAAACGAGATTAATTCTTCATTTTCAAACATGGAACAAACAAAGGCAGCTACATTATTCATAATGATAACATAATTGAGCAATTTGGTCCTAAAAAGGCTGAAATAGTATCGAAACTTGTCAAAAAAAGAAATGAATTTATTGATCAGGAAAATGTCATGCCCACTGATCAATATGACATACTTGCTCCATTTCCAAAAAGACTGCATCAAACTCCCACAATTGTCTCTAATTTTGAGAAGCAACCTGAAGATAAATTTATCTTGCCTTGTGATAAAATGAAAAATTTTAAATTGTAAGATAAATTTATTCATCATTCCTTTTCAGAGGCTGTCCAACTCATTTCGTATGGGACCCAAGGAAGTTTCGAGCTCAGTAATATTTTTCCTCTGAAAATTTTCATCTGAAAAATAAAGTATGTAGCATAGTTTTTACTTTCTTTTTCCTTTTCAGATTTTTGTCTATATCTCTCAATTTTTTTGCATTTCTCAATGCATTATCATCATCCTACTTTTAAACATTGAGGACAATGTTTCTTTCAGGTTGGGGGGTATAGAATTCTAGCAAATTCTAGTTTTTTTTTTAGATTTTTAAGTGCTTTCCTTGATTTTTCAAAAAAAAAAAAAAAATTTGAAAAAATTGAAAAATTTTAGGTCATTTCCTATACTATGATGAGAATTGGATTTTCTGAAGTATAATCTGGATAACTTTAGCTTATTAATGGAATTGAATATGATTAATTCATCATTTTACTCATTTTCTAAAATATTCCATGAAAGCAAAGTCTGCATATAGATAGTCAAGATTGATAAGTGGCTATAACTTAGAAATCCTGAAGAAATTCAGTGAAGACTTATAACCTAAGTGAGTTTTAAAGCCATTTATTCATTTTGAGAGGTTATGAATGTTCCTAATTTTCTTCAGCGCACTTAAAGAAAATTGATCCCAAACTCTTTAAATTTGGTTGATTACCTGAATAATTGGAATACTACCTTTAAAATTCTAGAAGTTCATTGAATTTGATAGATTATAGGAAACCTAGAAAATGAATTAGGCCATCCTTGTCATAAACTTAGAGACATAAAGCCTACCCAGAAGTATTTTACCATTAGTCAGCCAACTTGAGCCTTTCAAAATAAGCCTTTTCTTTTGTCACCCAAATTACCCTTTACCCATATTAACCCAGTATAAATTATCCATTATCCATTTTCTTTGAAAAATAAGTTAGAAATGAATGAATGAATGAATGAATGAATGAATGAATGAATAGCTTTTAGTTGCAAATGAAGGTAGAAAGTGAATATCAAGAAAATAATTGTTCTTCAAAGTGATCCAAAAGTGTGAAAAGAAGAAGAAAAAAAAAAGAAAAAAGGTTTTGAAGAATGCAAAGAAATAGAAAAAGAAATATTCACTTTAGCAAAGAAAAGAAGAATTGTCAACTTTAGTAGAAGACCTCTACTTATTTTTCTGAAGAAACTTTGAATATCCATATACCCTTTCTTTGGTACCCTGTCCTAAGCCTATGTTTCGTCCCAGTTAAAGACCCATTGATTCTAGGAGAAATATAGTCTTGATGAGGAAATGAATGGATAGGATTAAAAGAGTGGCATTTCTAAATATTCCAAAGTAATGGCATCCATTCCAAAGGGATCAAAACAATTAAAATCCTTAGTAACTCCCGTTCTTCATGAGTATATGCACTTTTCTCACATAATTAAAAGAGAGATATGATTTGAACCCTCTATCTGAGAGACTTTATTTCTGAGCGTATGTCATTAGTAAGGATTGAGGTCAAAACATATTTCAGATGCAGTTCAAAAGTTAGAAGTCTACGTAGAGATAAAGATCAAAACAATTAAAATCCTTAGTAACTCCCGTTCTTCATGAGTATATGCACTTTTCTCACATAATTAAAAGAGAGATATGATTTGAACCCTCTATCTAAGAGACTTTATTTCTGAGCGTATGTCATTAGTAAGGATTGAGGTCAAAACATATTTCAGATGTAGTTTAAAAGTTAGAAGTCTACGTAGAGATAAAGATTATTCTATGTGTAGACTATATATGCACACACTCACTCTGAGATCTGAGCTTAAGTAGAATATTTTTAGCATATGGGTAGGGTTTTGAATTCTTCACTCATCTTTATTAGTTTGCTAAAGTTGATCGATTTATTGAAGATAATTCTCTGAGAAAAAATGGAGATGATCTGAAAAATATTTTCCACATCTTTTGCTAGGGACTAGCAAAATGCTGGTTGATGGGTGTGTTAAGTGTTCAATTTTGGTCAAAATACCCCTAATTTAGTATTCAATTAGAGCATCTAGGCCATCAATTTCAAGATTTTACATAAAATATTCCAATTTAGCTTAAATTGGTCATCCAACCGTTGAATTGCAAAATTAACGATCAGACGATCATCAAAGCTAATTAAATGAATAATGAATGGTTCAGATTATTCTAATTGGGTCCAGTGCATTGCAGATTAATCGACTCAAGCGTGAACGATCTAGATCAAATCACGAAGATCAGATGAGAATAATGAAGCTGCATGAAAAAAGAAGACTTTGAAGACTCTTAGGACAGAACAAAGTTAAAGGCAGAGTTGTAGCAAGACTGGGATGCTAGTGGACCCCATCCTTCTCTCTCTATCCTCTCTCTCATCTCTCTCTTTCTCTCTTATCTTCCTCTCTCCTACACGTCTCTTTCCATCTCCCACGTTTTTTTCTCATCTCACACCTCTCTCTTTTCTCTCTCCATCTCTCTCACATCTTTCTCTCCCACGATTCTCTCTCTTTTCTCTCACTCTCTCACGTCTCTCTCTTTCTTCAAATACCCCTCTCCATTATCCACTCTTCTTGAACGCTCGGGCAGGACCAAGCTGGGCTGGCTAATAATCCCCTCTCCTTCCCTTTTCTCTCTTGTATCCCTTCTTCTTCTTTCTCCTCCTCCAACTCCCCTTTCCTTTCACCTCTTCTTACCCTTCTTCTCTCCTTTGCTCCCTCTCTCTCTCTCCCGTTCCCTACTTCCTCCTCTCTCCACTCCCATTCTCTCTCCCGGTTACCTCCCCACCTCTGCTCCACTAACAAAGCCAAGCTGGTCAAAGGTGCGTGACACACCAAGCAGGCCTGGCATCATCTCTCTCTCTCTCTCTCTCTCTCTCTCTCTCTCTCTCTCTCTCTCTCTCTCTCTCTCTCTCTCTCTCTCTCTCTCTCTCTCTCTCTCTCTCTCTCTCTCTCTTGCATTTTCCGTTTCTTACCTGTTTTCCGGCAATTTCCAGGTCATCGGCCTCTTCCCCCCTCCTTTCTCTTATTCCTTCTTTCCTCCTCCTCTGGCTTCCTCATCCATCTTTTCATCGGGTTCTGGTTCAGACGCCGGAAAACGGCATCTCTGTGTCGCCGCACAGTCCGAGGAAGGAAACCCAAGTTGGGTTTCCACTCCCGCATCCCCATTTCTCTCTCTCTCTCTCTCCTTCTTCTCCTTCCTCTTCCCTTCTTCCCCCTCCTCCAGTTTTCCCCTCAATGTGTTTTTCTGGTTTTTAGTTAAAAACCAGAACTATGATAAAATTACAAGTCTGCCCCTGGCAGATCTCAATAATTCCACATCTATCCTTTGTCTTTAATACCATCTGTGTCCTCGATGTAATTCCAATTGTGTCCTCGTTTTAATTCCATCTGAGTCCCTATTTTAATTCCATCTATGTCCTTGATTATTCTGGTTTTTCATTATCCACATTCTAGCTTATCCAGGGACATGCTTATCCAGGACAACTTATTTAGTTGCATTTTCTGTTTTCTTTTGAATGAATAATTGTGTAAATTGCAACAGTTGAATAAATCTGATTTTAGTTTATTATTAGCTTATTTCTAGTATATTCTTTATTTTTATTCTTTTATTAATTGAATTTTATTGAAAACTCCATCATTTTAAATCAAGTCTCCGTGGGATAACCCGTACTTGCATAAGCTACATTACAATAGCCCGTGCACTTGCGGTTAAACAATCAACAACGAGTCGTGTCGTGTCGACTCGTTTAATAATCGTGCCATGTTCGGGTCACGAATTCTTGACACGATTATTAAGTGGGTCGTGTTAGTGTTGACCCATAACTCTAATGTGTCGTGTTCGTGTTGACACAAACAAGGCCCGCCAACCCGAATTGCCAGGCCTATCCCTATCTCCATGGCTACTATCAGCATTGGCCTCTTTACGAGCTGGATATAAAAAAAAATACTTTCCTTCATGGTGATCTAGTAGAGGAAGTTTATATGTGGCAACTGCCTAGCTTTGTTGCTCAGGGAGTGGTTTGGTGTGCAAATTACGCCATTCTCTATACGGCTTAAAACAATCTCCTCGAAATTGGTTTGAACGCTTTAGCTCTGTTATTCAAGAAGTCAGAATGCTTCATAGTGAAGTAGATCATTCTGTTTTCTATCAACACAACTCTTCGGGTCAGTGAATCTATCTAGTGGTCTATGTGGAGTACATTGTCATCACAGGCAATGATCAGGATGGCATTCAGACACTTAAACAACATCTCTTCCATCATCTTCAAACTAAAGACCTTGGAAAACAAGTATTTTCTGGGAATTAAGGCAGCTTAGTCTAGTGCAGGTATTGCCATTTCATAGAGAAAATATGCTTTAGACATATTGGAAGAGACTGGTATGTTAGATTGTAAGCCCATGGACACACCTAAGGACCCGAATGTTAAGCTTATACCAGGACAGGCGAAGCCTCTAGCAGACTCTAGAAGATATCAAAGGCTTGTGGGTAAACTAAATTATCTCACCATTACTTGACCAGATATCTCTTTTGTTGTAAGTTTAGTCAATCAATTCATACAATCACCATGTGATAGTCGTTGGGATCTTGTGATTCGCAATCTTCGATATATTAAAGGAGCACCAAGTCAAGGTGTGTTATATGAAGATAAAGGCCACACTCATTGTTGGTACACAGATGCTGACTGGGCTAGTTCTCCTTTAGACAGACATTCTACTTCAAGATATTGTGTTTTTGTTGGAGGCAACTTAGTATCTTGGAAAAGCAAGAAACACAATGTAGTTGCCAGATAAAGTGCAAAAGCTGAGTACCGAGCCATGGCTCTAGCTACATGTGAACTTATTTGGGGAAACAACTACTCTAGAAGATGAAATTCGGAGAGGATGGAAGTATGAAGCTAATATGTGATAATCAAGTAGCCTTACATATTGCATCTAATCTCGTTTTCCATGAAAGGACCAAACACATAGAAGTGGATTGTCATTTTATTAGAAAAAAGATCTTGTCAAAATGTATTGCTACTAGCTTTGTCAATTTAAAAGATCAACTAGCAAACATCTTCAAGAAATCTCTCAAAGGACCTCGAATTAAATAAATTTGTAACAAGATGGGTGCATATGACTTATATGCTCCAGCTCGAGGGGGTGTGTTGAATATAGCATTGTATTGTATAGCTTTACTTAGCCTTAGTCTTAGTTTTGCTTTATTTTTAGTCCCACATTGTACAGTTAGGAGCATATAACTATCCTTGTTTAGTATATATATAACTATCCTTGTTTTAACTCAAAGAAACATAGGGTATAGCATTCACTAGGCACAAGGCATCTAGCCTTTCTCACCCACTCCAAACATGATGAATGACTTAGATCTACAAGAAGGTATCACAATGCATGAAATAAAGGGGTGTCAACTTCTTCCACATGCTCTTAAGCATTGACTCCTAACAGAAGTAATGTATATAACATATATAGAAAAATAATATTCCTAACCCCTATTCAGGACTACCGCCAAGCCCTTACTTGGGGTTCTGGGGTACTTTTACCCACGAGACTTACCTTTTCGATAATATGAACCATTCATCTTAGATCTTAATAGTCCTACCAAAGATGAGACCTGCCCCAAAGTCACATACTTGAGATGACCCTACAATTGTGTTTTAGAGCTACTTAGAGTTCTAAATGGACTATAGTAAAATTGCTAATATTCAAATCGGCTCGGAAAATCAGTGACAGGATGAACCAGAGTATGTGATTTATGGGACATTGTCCATTTTTGGCAAGACTGTTGAGATGAATGGTTTAGATCTTTTAAAAAGGTGAGCCCCACTTGTACTTCTACGATAAAATGCCAAATTTGGGCATGGAAATAATCCTAAAAGGGTGTGGAAATTTCATTTTGCTTAGACATAGATATCACCGTTATGAATTTTGTGGAAGAGAAAGACCAGAGCACCAAGTTGTGATACATGCACTTTATTTCTCTCTTTAGTCCTATTCTTGTACTCTTTTTCCTGTATTGCTTCCATCAAGGGTATTCTAGAGTTGGTAATAATATTATTAAGAACAAAGCTAGAAATATTGTGGGAGCAATCAAGGGACCAATAATCTCCTATTCTCTTTTGTTTCTCTTTTCTTTTCTTCTCTCTTTCTTCATCATTCCCTCAATGTACCTCACCTTATATTTCCTCTTAGTATCCGAGTTCAAGATGAAAGAAAGAGAAAAGAATTACTACTACTTCTCAAGGCTGATTGTGTGAAAGGAAAAAGGAAGTCATCTCCAGATGTGCAGATTAGACAAGGGCTTTATGGTCACCCTAAAGGAGGAAATTCTTATATGGACCATGAAGTATTCTTGATCATCCAACATGTATACTACAATTGATATGAAGGAAAAATGTATAAGAAAAAATGGGCAAGAGATACTCGGGTGTTTCCCTTGAAGTGACGCACTACCTCGGATCTCGGGTGTAGTGGAAAATGGGCAAGGGCTGCTAGAGCTTTCCCTCAGAAGCGACGTGCTGCATCAAAACCTAGATGCAGTGGAAAGTAAACATGGGTTCATGTCATGGGGTTTAAGAAGTGTGTGGGTAAATAACTAACTTAGGAGAATAAGATTCGTATCGCCACATGGAATATAGGCACATTGACAGGTAAGAGTATGGAGTTAATAGATATGATGAAATGTAAGAAAGTCAACATTGCTTGCATCCAAGAAACCAAGTGATATGGGGCTAAAACTAGAGAAATCAATAGATATAAGCTCTGATGCAAAGGAAAGGACAATAATAGAAATGGATTAGGGATAGTGGTGGATAAAAAATTAAAGGATAAAGTTATAACATCTAAAAGAACTAGTGATAGAATTATAATAATAAAACTTGTTCTAAGAGAGAAGATCATAAATGTTATAAGTGCATATGCACTGCAAATAGGGTTAGAAGATAGAATCAAAAGACAATTCTGGGAAGATATGGAGGGAGCCATGTAAGAAATTTCAAACACAAAGGGGATATTTATAGGAGTAGACTTAAATGGTCATGTAGGAAAAGAAAAGAAAGGATATGATAGGGTACATAGAGGGTATGGTATCAGAGAACGAAAACAGATAGGGATGCTATCCTCGATTTTGCTTTGGCAATGACCTAGCCCTGGCAAATACATTCTTTAAGAAAAGGGATGGACACTTAATAACCTTTAAAAGTGGATTCCATAAAAGCCAAATAGACATTTTTATACTTATGAATATCGAAATATCAATGTGTAAGGATTGTAAGGTGATACCCAGCGAGAGTTTAACCTCACAACATAGGTTAGTGGTTGTAGATACCCACATTAAAAGATGAAAGAAAGGAAATGAACTTAATAGATGTGCAAAAACTAAGTGGAGGAACTTAAAAAGAGAGAATAAGATCACTCACAAACAAGTTGACAATAAAAGGAAATTGGAACAATGAAATAGAAGTAAACACCATCAGGATTCATATGGTCGAGTCCATTAAAAAAGTGGCAAAAGATGTCATAGGAGTATCTAAAGGTAAAAAGAAATCAGTAAAGGAAACTTAGTGATCGAGTGAAAAAGAACAAAAAGTTATTAAAGTAAAATAGGTGTGTTTTAAAGCATGGCAGAGGACAAGAGATAACAAAATCTTTGAGCAATATAAGAATGCTAAAAAGGTTGCTAAGAGAGTAGTGAGGCTAAACTCCAGGCACATGAAGATCTCCATAATAGATTAGGATCAAGAGAAAGTGCAAACAATGTGTTTAAACTTGCAAAAATAAGAGAACAGAAGAGTAAGGACTTAGACCACATTAAGTGCATTAGAAATGATGACCAAAGGATGCTTTCAAAAATTGCTTAATGACAATTGCCCTAAGAATAGAGGGATTGAAAGCATTGTAAACCCATATAATATTGGGCATTATATATACGACCGAAGGATTAGAATAACTGAAGTGAAAGCAACCTTGAAAAAGATGATATCAGGAAAGACCTTGGGGCCCAACGTGAGACCAATAGAGGTTTGGAAGCATTTGAGAGATGCTGGAGTAGTTTGGTTGACAAAGTTGTTTAACAAGATTGTAAAATCAAAGAAAATGCTAGATGAATGGAGGAAGAGCTCTATTTTATAAATTTATAAGAATAAAGGAAACATGAAGAGCTACACTAATTATTTGGGGATCAAACTTATGAGCTATACTATGAAACTTTTTGAAAAAGTGATTGAGAAGAGGTATTGCATGAGACGAGTTTATCGAATAACCAGTTTGGTTTCATGCCTGGGAGGTCTACCATGGAAGCTATTTTCCTACTTAGACAACTGATAGAGAAATAGAGGGAGAAGAGGAAGGACCTCCACATGGTCTTTATTGACTTAGGTCCTTAAAGACTTAATATGATGAGTATTGGGCGAGAAAGGGATTTCACGGGGACATATAAATATAAATAAAGATATGTATGAGGAAGCGATATCAAACGTTAGGACCATTAGCAGAGAAACTAGTGATTTTCCTATCACTGTAGGATTGCACCGAAGATCGGCCTTGAGCTCATACCTTTTCACATTAGTTGTGAATGAGTTACAAAACATCTGCACAAGGAGATTCCATTGTGCATGTTATTTGCAGATTGATATAGTTTTACTTAATGAGACAAGGGAGGGCGTAAATACAAAGCGAGAGTTATAGAGAGAAGCTTTAGAATATAAAGAATATAAAATCAGCCAACTATGACAAAGTATATGGAATGCAATTTTAGTAAGGAAAGGAGCAAGAGTGGAGCACCATTAAAGATTGATAACCAAGAAGTCCCCCCTAAAAGACCACTTTCGGTACTTTAGATCAATGATTCACAAGAGTGGGAGATTGAGAGGAAGGTTACCCAGAAAATCTAAGTGGGTTGGAACAAATGGAGATGAGCCTCTGGAATTTTGTGTGATCGGCGAGTGTCACTCAAACTGAAAGGAAAATTCTATAAGATGGCGGCTACAAAGCTGGCCATGCTCTATATATCAAATTATTGGGCAATTAAGGAATATCATATAGATAGGATGAACGCAACTGAAATGAGGATGTTGAGATGAATGAGTGGCAAGACAAGAAAGGATAGAATTAGGAATGAAAATATTAGATGAAACTTAAGAGTAACACCAATAGGTAACAAAAAGAGGGAGATTAGACTTAGATGGTTTAGACATGTATATTAGAGACCAATAACAGTACTGATTAGGAGGAGTAAGGCAATGCAAGTCCAAGGCTCTAAAAGGGCAAGAGGAAGGCCCAAAAGAACGTGGATAGAAGTAGTGAGAAAAGATTTTAAAACTTTGGGGACTAAATGAAACCATGATACTTAATAGAAGAGAATGGATGAACAAGATTCATGTAGCTAACACTTAATTGGGATAAGGTTTTCATGATGATGATGATAATGAATAAAGTCACATCAATGGCTATCCAAGGAAACAACATACTAACAACTAGGCATATGATAGTTCAAACAAGCAATGTTAACATGCTATAAGATGAAATTTACAGCAGTAGTGCATTGAGTTCCCAGACCTTGTTGATAAGATGCTTTTGAGAAAATTTAAGCAATTCAACTTCTTCTTCAGACTTGCAGGCCTTAATTTTGCTTTTCACTACTTCCAACTGCAAAAGAAAGGCAAGATGTGGAAATAAACCATCCAGTAGTTCTGGTAAATAAATATCTGGGAATACAATAAAAGAAAATAACAACTAAAATACCGTGCTATGCCCCCAACCAGAAAGGCAACATCCATAAAAGTTGCATTACATGACAAGAATATAATCCTAGTTTCTACCATGACCCTGCCCTGACAATAGGTGAAGCAACAATACAATGGAAAATCTTAACAACATACAATACGGCATAAGGAATTGCAAAACCAAGCCTAAACTGTAACCAAAACTACAAAACCAAGCCTAAACTGTAACCAACAGATAGAAGAACCATAGAATGTTGAACTACTAATTAGCGTTTTAATGATGATGAATTCAGGAAGGACTTACCCCAAGAATGCTAACACAATGAACAAAAACAGATGACTTCGTATTTATTAAGAAAACTAGTAAATCAGTCCGTGAAAATACAAGGAACCAAATCTAAGGTATAACTCTTTCATATAACAAATATATGATATTTAGGGTCTGCTTTATAGGAATCATATTCAAATATTCTCTAATGTTGAATGCCAAATATTATGCATGATTTTTTCATAAAATAATTACATAGTATGTAGCTGTGCTAAGAACACATTTTGTAAGCACTTATGTCTTATATATACATGTTACGAAAGGTTTAATTGAGATAAACTTAACTTATGAATGATCAATAAAAGGAATTTTGAATTTCTGCTAAAAATAAGTTTTTCGTTAAAAAAAAAAGAAAAGAAAATAGTGATTAACCAGATGGCTTCAGTCAAAAGTACTTTCGTACTTTTGATAACATATTCATATTTTCATACCATGACATTAATATAAAATACTTACGATAGTATTGAGTAAAAAACTGCCATATGTTAGTGACTAATTTGTCCCTAAATTGTGAATCCATGTTCTCCAACTATAATGCAGAAAAGGTCACCCCCAGTCCACGAAGCTCCTGTGTATGCAGGGTCCGAGGAAGGGGTGGACCACAAGCGTCAATAGTACGCAACCTTACCTTGCATTTTGCAAATGGCTTAAATCAAAAGTAAGACTTATAACAAAGTATTTTTTATAACACAGTTATATTTTCATACATTGATACTAAAAGATGATACTAATCAATCAAAGAAATATTTCAAATACAAAATTTAATTTAGGGATTGAAATAAATGTATAAGTGATTAGTAAATCGAAAAAGAAATTTTTGACAAAAGATTGCATATTTATGCCGCCTTGCATCAAATGGTTGTGCTTCGAGTTGATTCACATATCAATCTAGGGTATTAGATGAATAACTTAGGTAATGTTTGTTGAGTTCTTTTTCTTTTATATAATAGAATCAACTATTATTTGTAATGATCCAAAGTCATAGTTCCTTGGGGCCCAAGGAAATAAAGACTAAAATAGAATCAATAAGAAAATCTTAGTTAGTAAAATAAGCAAAGAGATAATTATTTACAAATATACAATCATTAAAAAAAATCTTTATTACATAGAGATGGACCATCTAAAAGAATTGGATTTCATCAAGAAAAATCCTATATTAGAAAAAAGCAAAGAAATAAATTATCTAAAACAAAGAAAATAAAAGAGACTACTATCAGAAAATAAGAACTCAAATTAGAAAATAAGTGAAAATAAAGGGGACTAACATTAGAAAATAAAAGGAAATTAGAAACTGACTTAAAAATTTTATTTGTTGGAAACAGTAAATTAGAGATCCTCCAAAATCGCTCTCAATCTTTTTTTTCTAAAATCTTATTGTTGATCTTCTCCTCTTTTCTCTTTTAAGTTTTCATGGTAAAATACGAATAAGAGAAACAAAGAATATAGAATGAGATTTGGAGAGAGAGAGAGAGAGAGAGAGAGAGAGAGAGAGAGAGAGAGAGAGAGAGAGAGAGAGAGAGAGAGATTTTAGGGTAGAATTTAAGATTTAAAGATATTTGAAAAAGAAAAATTTTTAAATAGTAAGAAAATCCACCTGGAACTGTAAATTAAGGAGAGGGTAGTAAAGGCAACAATTATTTATTACTAGAAATATAGAATTAAACCAGAAATGTGACCACGTGCACAAAAATCCAAACACTTAACACTAACAAACTTACTCAGCACTACTAGGATTAGGAAGGTGATACTCCTTTCTAATTTGCTTTCTTATCTCCCTCATTTTCTTTCTAATGGACAAACTTTCCCTCCCCAGCTTATCATGATATTTAGATAGTGCGCTACTGGAGGGTATGAGGTGAAACCTGGTTGGTATCACTACTCTTGGCTCTTGGAAAGAGCATAACAACTGGGTATTTCTAGATCATATCAGCTCTCCAAGGAATGTATGCAGCAAGATTTTCAGCTTGGTCATTCTTTCATATCTGTTTCCAAGCATGGAAATATTGCATTAAATCTTTGTGGATTTTGGCATGTCATTAACAATAGTGAGAAGCTAAAGATGGTACTGTCACTGCTCGGTTCCTATAAGCTATGTGTGCTAAGGCTTAACTTTGGTGAAGCAAGCCTCAATAACTTGGAGCTGGCTGGTCCACTGGTGTGTCATTCACAACCATGAGGGAGTGATTGTGGTTGAATATTAAGACCCTATTGGTCTTACAGACTCAAATAAGCTGAAGTTCAAGCTCTAAAAACCCTCAACAGACAGATCCAATGGTAATTGGAGGCACACGCAGAATGCTGCTACATTATTTTGATTTTATCAAAGACTCTGTATCCTTGGCACCTTCCAAACATCATACAAGAAGTGTTCAGTTGTCTTAATAGGTAGCAAGATGATTTTGCAAATGTTCAAACATAAGCTCATAAAATTGTTTATTGCACTCTGAAGAGGCAGTTGGGAGAGAACCACTTTGGATTCTGAGATTGTAGCGGTTTTCCTGCATTTTTCTTCCCCCTCCTTGGCAGATCTTAGACAATCTTGGTCTAGAGAGCACTACAGGTTTCTCTAATTTCTTTCTCATAGAATGAATTTCCTTATTTTCAAAAGATAAAGAAAATGATGGTTATGTCATCATCATCATCAAGACCTTATCCTAATTAGGCTTCGGTCACATGAATCTTGTTCCTCCATTCCTCTCTATTAAGTGTCATGGCTTCATTTAATTCCAAAGTTTGAAAAATATTTTCTTACCACTTCTATCCACGTTCTTTTGGGCCTTGCCCTTGCCCTTTTAGAACCTTTGACTTGGATCGTCTCACTCCTCCTAATCGGTGTCATTTTCAATCACTATTGGACAATGTCCAAACCATCTAAGTCTAATCTCCCTCATCTTGTTACCTATTGGTGCTACTCCTAAGTTTCCTCTAATGTTTTGATTTCTAATTCTATCCTTTATTGTCTTGCCACTCATCCATCTTTTGGGCCTTGCCCTTGCCCTTTTAGAACCTTTGACTTGGATCGTCTCCCTCCTAACCGGTGTCATTTTCGATCACTATTGGACAATGTCCAAACCATCTAAGTCTAATCTCCCTCATCTTGTTACCTATTGGTGCTACTCCTAAGTTTCCTCTAATGTTTTCATTTCTAATTCTATCCTTTATTGTCTTGCCACTCATCCATCTCAACATCAGCATTTTGGCGACGTTCATCCTATGTACATGTTGTTCCTTAACTGTCCAACAGGCCAGCCTTACAGTATCAAATTTTCCTTTCAATTTGAGTGGCACCCGCTAATCGCACAAAACTCTAGAGGCACATCTCCATTTGTTCCAACCTACTTGGATTCTCAGGATAACCTCCCTCTCAATCTCTCCATTGACCTCAAGTATCAGAAGTGTTCTTTTAAGGGGCTTCTTGGTTATCAATCTTTACGGGTGCTCCACTCCCACTCCTACTCCTCGCTAAAATTGCATTCCATACACTTTATCTTAATTTATCTACTTTTAGATCATTTATATTCTATTGCTTCTCTCCATAACTCTTAGCTTTGTGTTTACACCTTCCCTTGTCTTATCAGTTAAAACCATATCATATGCAAATAACATGCACCATGGAATCTCCTCGTGCAGATGTTTTATTAACTCATCTATAAATAACGTGAAAAGGTACAAGTTCTATGTCTATCCTTGGTAAAATCCTACAATGTTAGGAAAATTACCAGTCTCTTTGCTAGTGGTCCTAACGTTTGTTACCACTCCCTCATACATATTTTTAATTATGTCTATACACCCAAATGAAACCCCTTTCTTGCCCAACACCCACCATATTAACTCTATGGGGTCCCTATCATAAGCTTTTTCTAAGTCAATAAAGACCACGTGGAGGTTCTTCCTCCTCTCCCTATTTTCTCTATCAATTGTCTAAGAAGAAAAATAGCTTCCATGATAGACCTCCTAGTCATGAAACCAAATTGGTTCTCTGAAACACTCATCTCATATCGTAGCCTCTTCTCAATCACTCTTCCAAAAAGTTTCATGGTACGGTTCATAAGTTTGATCCTCCAATAATTCGTGCAACTTTGAATGTCTTCTTTATTCTTATAAATTGGTACAATAGAGCTCTTCCTCCATTTATCCAATTTTTATTTTTATTTTTACAATCTTGTAAAATAACTTTGTCAACCAAACTCTTAAGTATATCCTATATACTTCCAAACCTCTATTGGTATACCATCGAGCCTAGGGCCTTTCCTGATTTCATCTTTTTCAAGGCCTCTTTCACTTTAGCCATTCAAATCTTACAATCATATCTATAATGTCCAACATTATTTGGATTTACGGAACTTTCAATCCGCATATTCTCAATTACTTGGCATTTAGCAATTTTTGTAAGTAACTTTGCCACCTTTGTTTGCTCTTATCATTTTTGACTCATTCCCTTGTGTCATCACTTCAAATATACTTAACGTGGTCAAGTCCTTACTCTTCTGTTCTCTTACTTTTGCAAGTTTAAACATATCTTTCTCACCTTTTCTTGATCCTAATCTACTATGGAGATCCTCATATGCCTTAAGTTTAGCCTCACTTACTAATCTCTTACCAACACTTTTAGCATTCTTATATTGCTCAAAATTTTCATTATTTTGTCCTTTGCCATGCTTTAAAACACACTCATTTCACTTCAATAATTTTTTGCACTTTTTTCACTCCACCACCAAGTTCCTTTACTAATTGCCTTTTACCTTTAGGTACTCTTAAGACATCTTTTGACACTTTCCTAATGGACTTAGTTATATTAGGCCACATGGTGTTTACTTCTATTTCATTGTTTAAATTTCCTTTACCATTAGTTTGTTTGTAAATGAAGCTATCTCCTCTCCTTTTAAGTTTCATCACTTAGTTTTGAATAGCTATTAAGTTCATTTCCTTTATTCTATATTTTAGTGTAGATATTCATAACCACTAACCTATGTTGAGAAGTTAGACTCTCACCGATTATAACCTTACAATCCTTACATATTAATCGAAAACAGGCATTCCCTCAAGCTAGGGCATTCCCCATAAGCGACGCGCTGCATCGGATCCTGAGTGCAGTGAAAAATAGGCAGGGGCTGCTAGGGCATTCTCCCAGAAGCAACGTGTTGCATCTGATCCTGGGTGCGGTGAAAAATAGGCAAGGGCTGCTAAGGCATTCTCTCAGAAGCGACGCACTACATCGGATCCCAGGTGTAGTGAAAAATGGGCAAGGGCTGCTAGAGCGTCCCCTCGGAAGCGACGCGCTACATCAGAACCTAGGTGGAGTGAAAAGTGGACATGGATTTATACCATGGAGGTCGAGCAAGGCAATAGCAAATAGGTATCACCAGAACATAAGATTCGTATCGCCACATGGAATATAGGGACACTAACTAGCAAGAGTTTGGAGTTAGTAGATGCGATGAAACGTAGGAGAGTCAACATCGCTTGTATCCAAGAAACCAAGTGGAAAAGGGCTAAAGCAAGAGAAATAAGTGGGTATAAATTATGGTACGTAGGAAAGGAAAATAACAGAAATGGCGTAGGAATAATAATGGATAAGGAATTAAAGGATAAAGTTGTAGATGTTAAAAGAATCAACGATAGAATTATAATAATTATTATTATTATTATTCTAGGAGAGCAGATTATAAATGTTATAAGTGCATACACACCACAAGTAGGGTTACAAGAGATAATCAAGAAACAGTTTTGGTAAGATATGGAGGAAGTCATGCAAGAAATTCCCAACACTGAGGGGATATTTATAGGTGCAGACTTAAATGGCCATGTAGGAAAAGACAAGGATATGATAGAATACACGAAGGATATGGTATAGGTGAACGAAATGAAATGGGGGAGAATATCCTTGATTTTGCTTTGTCATATAACCTGTCCATTGCAAATACACTCTTTAAGAAGAGGGATGAACATTTAATAACCTTTAAAATTGGACTTCATAAAAGCCAAATAGACTTTTTTCTACTTAGGAATAATGAACAAGCTACATGTAAGGATTGTAAGGTGATACCTAGTGAGAGTTTGACCTCACAACATAGGTTAATGGTTATGGATATCCATATCAAAAGATGGAGTAAAAGAACTGAACTTAATGCGCATCCAAAAACTTAGTGGTAGAACTTAAAAGGAGAGAAAATAACCTCCTTCAAAAATAAGTTGATGGTAGAAGAAAAGTGGAACTATGAAACAGAAGTAAATACTATGTGAACTAATATGGTTGAGTGCATTAAGAAAGTGGCAAAAGATGTCTTAGGAGTATCTAAAGGTAAAAGGTTATTAGCAAAGGAAACATGGTGGTGGAGTGAAACAGTTCAAAAAGTTATTAAAGAAAAACGGATGCATTTTAAAGCATGGCAGAAGATTAGAAATAATGAAAACTATGAACAATATAAGAATGCTAAAAACGTTGCTAAGAGAACAGTAAGTGAGGCTAAACTTAAAGCATATAATGAGCTCTACAATATACTAGGAACAAGAGAAGGTGAGAAAGATGTGTTTAAACTTGCAAAAGTAAGAAAATAGAAGGGTAAGGACTTAGAGCATGTTAGGTGCATTAGAAGCGATGATCAAAGGGTATTAGTCAAAGATGATGAGATCAAACAAAGGTGGGAAACATACTTTCAAAGATTGTTAAATGACAATGGCCCTGAGAATATAAGGATTGAAAATACTATAAATCAAAATAACATTGGATATTATAGGTATGAACATAGGATTAGAATACCAGAAGTAAAAGAGGCCTTGAAAAAGATGAAATTAGGAAAGGCCATGGGGCCTGATGGTATACCAATAGAGGTTTGAAACCATATGGGAGATATTGGGGTAGTTTGGTTGACCAAGTTGTTTAACAAGATTATAAAATCAAAGAAAATTCCTGATGAGTGGAGGAAAAGCTCTATTGTACCAATCTATAAGAATAAAGGAGACATACAGAGCTGCACTAATTATCGAGGGATCAAACTTATGAGCCACACTATGAAACTTTTTGAAAGAGTGATTGAGAAGAGGCTGCGACATGAAACAAGTGTATCGGAGAATCAGTTTGGTTTCATGCCTGGGAGGTCTACCATGGAGGCTATTTTCTTACTAAGACAATTGGTAGAGAAATATAGGGAGAGGAGGAAAGACCTCCACATGGTCTTTATCGATTTAGAGAAAGCTTATGATAGAGTCCCTAGAGAGTTAATATGGAGAGTGTTGGGTGGTAAAAGGGTTTTGCAAGGATATATAGACATAATTAAAGATATGTATGAGGGAGCGGTAACAAATGTTAAGACCACTAGTGGTGTGACTGGTGATTTTCCTGTCACTATAGGATTGCACTAAGGATCGGCATTGAGTCCATACCTTTTCACATTGGTTATGGATGAGCTAACAAAACATCTGCACGAGGAGACTCCCTGGTGCATGTTATTTGCAGATGATATAGTCTTACTTAATGAGACAAGAAAGGGTGTAAACATAAAGCTAGAATTATGGAGAGAAGCATTAGAATCTGAAAGATTTAAAATTAGTCGAACTAAGACAGAATATATGGAATGTAATTTTAGCAAGGAGAGTAGGAGTAGAACACCAGTCAAGATTGATAACTAAGAAGTCCCCATCAAAGACCACTTTCGGTACTTAGGATCAATAATTCATGAGAGAGGAGAGATTGAGAGGGAGGTTATCCACAGAATTCAAGCGGGTTGGAACAAATGGATATGTGCATCTGGAGTTTTGTGTGATCGACAGGTGCCACTGAAGCTAAAAGGAAAATTCTATAGGATGGCCATAAGGTTAGTCATGCTCTATGGATCAGAATGTTGGGCAGTTAAGGAACATCATACTCATAGGATGAGCGTCACAGAAATGAGGATGTTGAGATGGATAAGTGGTAAGACAAGAAAAGATAGAATTCGAAATGAAAGTATTAGAGGAAATTTAGGGATAGCACCAATAGGTAATAAGATGAGGGAGACTAGACTTAGATGGTTTGGACATGTTCAAAGGAGACCCACAATGGCACCAGTTAGAAGAAGTGAGGCAATACAAGTAGAAAGTTTTAAAAGGGCAAGGGGAAGGCCCAAAAGAACATGGATAGAAGTGGTGAGGAAAGATTTAAAAACTTTGGGACAAACTGAAGACATGGTATTTAATAGAGTGGAATGGAGGAATAAGATTCATGTGGCCGACCCCTAATTGGGATAAGGTCTTGATGATGATGATGGTACACCTAAGTTAAAAAAAGTCTATTTGCTTTTAGTAAGTGTTCATCCCTCTCCTTAAAATATGTGTTTGCTATAACTAGGTTATAAGCTAAAGCAAAATTGAGTATAGCTTCTGCCATCTGATTTCTTTCTTCAATATTATATCCTCCATCATATCCTTCCTTTTCTTTTCCTACATGAACATTAAAGTCTGCTCTTATAAATATTTCTTGTGTTAGGAATTTCTTACATGACTCCCCCCATGTCCTCACAGAATTGTCTCTTGATTCCATCTTCCAACCCCACCTGTGATGCATATGCACTTATAACATTTATGATCTTTTCTCCTAGAACAAGTTTTATTGGTATTAATTGTAGCAATGGTTTTTTTAACGTTCTACAACTTTATGCTTTAATTCTTTATCTACCACTACCTCTTCGTCATTTCTATTATTTTCCTTTCCTACGTAACAAAGCTTATACCCATCGATTTCTTTAGTTTTAGCCCCTTTTCTACTTGTTTCATTGTATCTACTAACTTAAGGGTCTAACATGTCAATGTGCCTATGTTCCATGTGGTGGTACAAATGTTACTCTTGACCTAGTCTATTTACCAGCGCACTTTCCCAAACCTTAGCATGCTTCCACAGCACCTAGGTCTTGATGCAGTGTGTTACTTTTGAGGGTACACTCTAGGAGCCCTTCCCTATTTTCCACTGCACCTAATACCCAATGAAGCATTTTGCTTCCAGAGAATGCCCTAGTAGCCCTTGTCCATTTTCCACTGCATCCAAGATCCAATGCAGTGCGTCACTTATAGGGAACGCCTAAGGGAATGTCAAAAATTGATTCATGTATGGGGTTTGTCAAGAGTTTTACTTGCCGCCTGGCACCTAATGCAAAACTCTCCTCGACATACTTATTTTATTCAAATATAATAGTACATCACTCTATGGGTCCTAAGTTTGAGCTCTTTTGCATAGGCTGTTATTACCAGTTGCTAATGTAATCATTCAGTTTGCAAAGAAAGTTGCATATTTTGTCGCAATCAATCATTTACTAATTGGGACAAGCAAACAAATCGAGCATGTGAATCATTTATGCAAACTGAAGCTAAGAAAGGACCCTAACTTTTGTACTTAACGTGAAATAAACCCCAATTGATGAAAATGAACTGAATTCTTTTGGAAAAGACAATAATTCATCTAATACAACAATATTTCTAGTCAAAATGCTATAGATAAGATCATGGATTTGACTAAAGAACTTGTTCAACTCTACCTTAATGAACATGAACACAGAAAAGCTTGACCAAAGGGGACCAGAGAGAAAAATAGGAAGAGAAAAGAAACCTATGGCAGTGATACTCATGCAAAAGTTTGAAGATCTAATGAATTTGTATTTGAGAAAAAATTGTTTAATGTATGTCCAGAGGAAAAATAGATTAAATGTGTTTTAGAGAATTCCAACTTGAATATGTTAGAACAATCAAAAGGTTTAAATCGTCCAGGAATGTAGAGGAGAAGCATACCAAGAGTAGATGCCCGCAAAATGAACTTCTTTTATGTTTGCCCTTTCTCCTTTTAACAGTGTGAGGACTGAACTGATAATATCTTAGTTGCAAAGCAAGGCACTTACCAACTTGGCTAAGTGCTCAAGCCCTTCTTTCACCAATGTGCCTGTCCTTACCTCCATTCCTAAAATGCAATCAGTCTAGCAATTAGCAATTATATTTTTCCCATTGAATGTTAGAGTGCAGACGAGTCTATGTCACCAGGCTAGTTTATTTTCAATCTCTGTTTTCATTAGTAAGACGAAATGGCAAAGGCTTGAATCGTCCATTATACCCTCTAATATAAGCTCCAATTCAAAGATAGGAGTTCAGTTTTAGCATTTAGCTTGTACCAATAGAGAATATGGTTTCTCTTGCATCTCTTGTATATGAAGTCTCAACTAGAAAATCCTAGAAGAGATTTTCTCTGTTTGCAATCAATACTTGTGCAAACCATTCCATTTTGTTCTCTCTGAAAAAGCAATTGTTTGTTTTTAACTTTTCATTCTTGATTCTTGCTTGCTTCATCTTTGACCACACAAAAGACAGCGTGGGTCATATTTCTAAGAGAAATGGTTATTGCTTAGGATAATTCACCAAAGACAGGTAACATGACTAAAACATATGGTCCTGGTCCCACAAGGCTACACACCTAGTCATGGATTTAAACAAGTTTATCTATCAGTAAGAAGCAGAGACAAATACTTGTCATTATTCATAATTGTTATATAATACAGATATTGTTTATTTGATTGTATGTCCACCTTGGCAAGAAATTTGTATTCACCACAGTGATAGGAGCTAAATGAAGAAGATGAAAATATAGGATGACGAACCTCTTGTAACAAAATTTTGGCAACATGCAGTATTGTAGGTTTTGACTGTCTGACTCCATGACTACTACTGAAGTTCATGACCATGCAAAGAGGCAGATATATGAGTCTACAGTCACAGAACATGTAACGTCAAAACTGCAAACAGGCAACTAATACACAGATTCCTTAATGGAAAAACACATCAAAACTGTGCAACTCATTACGCACTCTGACCATGTTAAAATTAAGAGCAGAACAATCTTTTCACATAAAGATGCACATGCACATAAACACTGCTTGGTAACACTTAACTGAAGGATTCAATATAAACTGAAACATGCATTGCAAATAACTTAATTCTATAAGGTGGACAAAGTAATGCATTGAAGATAATTTAATTCTGTAAGGTGCACAAAGTAGCTTGACCTAAATTCTGACATGCAATCAATTATAGTATAAAAAGGGGAAATTTTCACGTAGTTTAATGGTCATAATAATCATGGATGAGGGTAGATTCAATCCTATCAATGGACAACGAAATAATAATGTATGGACGAGGGAAAGAGATGCGACCACATAAATTCGTTTAATTCTTAAATCTGGACATCCAATCAAGCCAACAGCTGTGCCAGAATTTTTACACTAACATCCACATCTTGGTTGCTCTAGTAAAATCATGTTGACAAATCTTTTCATGATTTCCTAAAATCTCAAACTCGTCATGAACCAATAAATTCAGAGATAAGATCAGCAGCTACTTACCTCACAAAACAGAGCACGAATTTGTTTCATATCTTTCTCATCCAAATCTAAAAAGACCTGAGAATTGGCATAGAAAATGATAAAAGGAAATGCTCAAACTGATTAGCCATTAATATACATCATCCTTCCCAATTAACTCCAAGAAGCCAGTCAATTTATGAAGGCAATTTATCTTGTGCGTAGCATGTCAATCCGAAAGTAATTTTAAGTATACCAAGATTGTTCATAACAAAATTGACAAAAAATGAAGATGAGAGAAAATTTACAATGCAAGTGGAAAATTAAAAGAGCTATATTACCAAACAATATCCAATATGAAGATGTATTTAAGAACTTTTACACGAGAGCTACAGTAGGATGTCCTAAGTGACCATGAAATAGATCAGAACTCTTTGCACAACATTATTTTCCTGTGAAAACAGTCGTAAAGTGTTTGGCTAACAAATGCTGCTTGCAGAATTGGCTCATAACCACACTGAATCATGTGAACCATCCTAAGGGGAAGTTGTCTATAATGAACAGAGATCTTTCATCCTTCCCTCAATCAGTTCAAAGGCATACCCTCCAGGTAACTTTGCACAAGATATCTGATTGGTAGACCGAGTACAATAACATCAAGCAAATGGTAGCAACCCCCGTTGATTATTTTGCACAGCAGGCAGCATACAAGACCCTCTCGGAAGATTGATGCAGAAACTGTCTTTTGACCATGTGTTACCTTTGTCTTCACTCTGGAAGCCCCGTCACGAAGTTCATAAAGTATACTCAAGAGAGCCCAGACCTAAGAAGATGTTGTAACACAGCCCCATGAATAGCACCCCAAGATTCCATAAGTGCAACTCTCCACAATGATGGATTGTTGCAGCCCGGTTTATGATTAGTGGACTTCAGATTTTAGAGAGCATTACCTCGGAGGACGATCTCACATACAATATTTTGTAGGGTGAGTCAGCTTTTTAGCTATTATTTTAGTCTCTCTTTTTTCTAAGAACCTTTGAGATTGAGAGGTTTAGAGGAAATTCTCATCCACCAAGAAGGGCATGCCCTTCTTCATTGGAAAGTTGCATTTGTTTTTGAGGGACATGCATATCACTTCATATCCATTTTTCATTGCCAGCCACTGTGATTGCTACATTGGAACTTATTGCGGAATAACAATAAGGAACTTAGAGGATGCTACTTTGTTAAATGGGACACAATGTGAAATCCGAAAAGTAGGAAAGCATGGAATTAAAGGTTGAAGCAAATGAACAAGGCATTTCTTGGTAAATGTCTTCAAATATTTGGTGGAGAAAAATAAAGTAGTGATAGAGAGGAACGGCAACCTCTCTGATTCTAAGACACTAATATCAACAAGCCTACATTACCAATTCAGATTGATTGCTAACTTAGTTGCTAATAAACTTTTGTATTAGTATGGTAAGAAGCTTCCTGCAATGACATAAGGCCTTCAATCCCAGAGTCAACAAGGTTTTTCTTGGTAATTAGCTCCAGAAGTTTGTGAAGAACAAAAGAAGGTTGTCGCAAGAGAGGTAACAACTACCTCTTCCTTGATTTTGATACATTGTATTAATAAACCCAACAATTCTGTTAACATAGTTATTAACTGATAATTTCTTATTTGCAACGCTTTGGGGCTGCCTATTCTACCTTTTGGACTCTAATCCCAAAGTGTAATTTTTTTATTCTCCCTTCAAAAGGAATTTTAACATACTGTTTCCCTCAACCTCCTATTTCCCCTTCACTAAAAACCATATATGAAAATGGCTACTAGTGATAGTGATTCCATTATTAGATAATTTCAAGACCGTGACAGTCATATACTGCAATAAGATTGTCTATTTACAACAAAATAGTATTGAGAACCAACATAATGCAATCAACTAAGATATCTGGATATTATTGAGGATAGGTCTAGATCTGGGACAAGAGAACAGTGATGGATTAATCTTTTGCAGAGCAAACCAATCATTAAGAACCTACCATGGAGCAAGTGGAATCCAATGGATAAATCGGCTAGAGAAGTAGAGGACCTGGTCATAATCTTGCATGATTATATGGGAATTCACACAAGAATCATTAATATTAATGCCTTCGTATCTTTTCTCTCCACCCACAGTTAACTTATTGTCACAGTTCTCATCTAAAAATGGGATGGTGTCCCATGTTCCACTTGTAGGATTGGAACTGATAGTCAGCTTACAAACCTTTCCCAGTTTTGTACTTGCAAAACCACAAATTAGCCTGCACGAAAATGGGAAACCTCAAGAGGCCAACCTGAATATTGTGGACAGGATGTTTATAAAACTTTTTTGGACTTCAGACATCCTTCATAACTCCTAAAAATAGGATCTGTCCTGAAGGATGGTCAACAAGGTCTACAATAAGTGACAGCTCAGAATTACACAGATGGTAGCTATGCATATTATAGTTAAATTACAAGAAGCAGTTAACATTTATTATCTGCATTAACTGATTCACAATCAGCAAAGTAGAAAATTGACATTGAGACCCTGTCACTATGAAACAGTACCTGCTGTCTGCGCTTTACTGGAAGCTCAGAAAGAACATCTTTCTTAAGCCTACGAATCATCACAGTTGTTTTTATCAAATTGTGCAGCTCCTCATGGTTGCTTGCACCTTGGTATAATCCAAATATTCCCTGCAAAATAAATCTCAAGACCATTACAGTTCATGTCTCACTGTGATAGCAAACAAGATTAGGTAGAGGAAAAGCTTTCTGAAAGGGAAGATACGAGTTGGAGCTTACACCCTTGCAATATCGGTTTCCATATTCATGAACATTTCTGTACACATCTGGATACAGGGCTTCCAGCTGAAGAATTTGAATAAATCAGTAGAGACTTACATATAGATAGATAATATATTTGGACATAACGCAGTCATAATATATTTGGACATAACGCAGTCAATTATACAATAAAATTAAAAGGAACCTGTTTGAATAGCTCGATTGGCCGTGATAAAGCAGGAGTTCCACTCAGCAGAATTGTGTACTGAGCTTTCTAAAATTTAACACATCATCAACATATAATTATCAGACAAAACATGAAGTAAACAAGGAACCAAAAGCAAAGCATCTATGGTCTCTCTTTCATTTGATTGCCTGCTGCTTATAGCTGGAGTCAAATAAAAGCACTTTCCTATAATCATAGTTTTTGCAGAATTATTTTATCGTTCAATGGGGTCATGGAAACTGCCTGTTAGTGGCAAAGTGAGACAAACCAGGCAAGGAGGGTACAGGGACTTTCAGAAGATGATTCAGTATTGTTGAAGTATTATGGACCACTTGTTACAATTTATTCATCTTAAGTGGACCTTGGTAACTCAGACATCTTCGTTGAAGCATATTGTGAGAGAATGGAACCCACTCAACATAATGAGAAGATTTAAACAAAGCAGTCACAGAAGTCACAGAAAATTGCAGGTCTTCCTGTTCTTGCACTTTTCACAAGAGTTTATCATTGCTAACCATCTCCTTACTGATCTTTTTATCTTTCAATAATGCCTATATGAAATCAATTAAAAGCATTCACATATTAAGACTGAGTTGATTGGTAGAAACACAAAACCTATATATTAAACATCTTATGTAACACAAAATAGATATGTACTTGTCGTAGGCAGACCTTTAGAAGTGGAAGGGAAGCATTTGTCCTCTTTGCTTGAGCATTCTTCAAGAAGTGTGATTCGTCTGCAATCACAATCTGAGTAAAGGAACTGTTAGTTATAGAAACATAATTAGCTCGCATACTAGAAGAACCAACATTCATATGTTGCTTCAGAGCTTCATTTTATATGCAATAATAATAACTTAGAGGAATCTTGGCTGTACTACCTAATATTTCAGCAGTACTGGATTCAGTTTTGCTAAGACTTTGTCTATGTTCAGGGGAAAAGTTTCAAGAGTTTGAAAAGCAAACATGAAATGACTTAAAAACCATCAATTTCCAAGCCATATCCAGTTTAATAGTTTTTCGCTAAGAAAATGCAAAAACATGGATACATTTAAGCAGGTATTCCTAACCAGAAAGTCTGAAGTCAGC
Organism: Warburgia ugandensis; assembly: GCA_035236585.1. Classification (NCBI taxonomy): domain Eukaryota; kingdom Viridiplantae; phylum Streptophyta; class Magnoliopsida; order Canellales; family Canellaceae; genus Warburgia; species Warburgia ugandensis. The sequence continues at coordinate 69,532,122 of CP141128.1, forward strand.
TTTTGGCAATGTAGAAACTCAAATTTTGACTTATTGTCTCCCTAGTGATGGAGATGAAGAGGCCACACATTTATGGAGCATTTTGATCATCCAAAAAAATGCTCAGAACTTATGCAAGGAGGCAGAAAACATACTGGCAAGCTGAAGGTAAAAGCCAAAAATTAAGAAGAGACTGTTATGTGAATATTCAAATAGGATATCCTGTGTGATTTAATGATTTGTTTTGAGTTGACTTTAGCTTTTAAGAACATTGTAGGATAGTTTATATGTTTCTTAAAATTGTCTAGCACTTTTTTATTAAATAGAAAGTGTTTTTCCTTTGGAAAATAGTTTGTAATTTAAGTTTCTTTGAATTTGAAATTTTTCCAGATTTGGAAAGTAATTTCTAAATTGAGATTGTTTGAAAGCATTTCAGACTGGGAACGTAGAAAGTTTTTATGGAGTTCTATATAAGAACAAGGGATAATTTTTATGGAGAGCTCTCTCTCTCTCTCTCTCTCTCTCTCTCTCTCTCTCTCTCTCTCTCTCTCTCTCTCTCTCTCTCTCTCTCTCTCTCTCTCTCCTCATCATCATCAATTTCTGCATAAGGGTTCATTGGGTGTAAAATTATATACAATCAAGTTAAGTGAAAATCACAATTCATCTTCAACAATATGAAACAAAGTATGAATTTATATAAGTCATGATTTTATCAAGTTTGGGCAATGTTTGGCAGTTTCCACTACAAAATCCAAAAGGTATTTTTTTATTGACAGAAATGTTGTAAATTATTTCATCTGTAGTGAACAATAGGGGTTTTTTGCCCTTTTATCTCTTTCTTTTCAACTTGAGGGGAAATCAAGGGCCAAAAAAAAAAAAAAAAATCAAAGAAACTTCTTTACTCCAAAGTTTCTCTCCAATTGACAGAAAAAACCCTTAAATGTTTTTATCCATTGAGAATGATGAGGATGTTTGAGTCTTTTATTCTTTTTTGTTTTCACTCCCTTTACAGTCTGCTAAAGAGAGAGAGAGAGAGAGAGATCAGCCCGTGTGCTTTCAAAATCATCATTTTCTAAAATACAGCTTTTAGCCATATCCTAAACTCGTAATTTAAAGAAGGTGACACAACTTTTACTATTTTGAAAATTGCAGTGAGTTGTCCCAACAGGTCAAATTTCAATGCACAATTTCCTTTCATTGTGACTTTGAAAATCCCAGCAAATCATGATTATGGATGATATCTGAATGTTATCTAGAAATGATTTCTTCTTTTTATTAGTTGAATTCCGGAGGTCTTGTTGGAAAAACAAGTCCTAAGGACTGATTAGCTTACAGGGCAAATTCTAGTCAAGAATTCCCTTGAAACCCAGCCGATTCTTACCCAAGAACCAGCTGGTATCATCTCCATTAAAATCTCATAAGTTTTAACTTATTGTCAATTCCTTTATTCCCCTTCAATATCAGTTCTATTTCATCCTAAACCTTGTTTATCTGCTTCAAAATCCAGAACAATCCAAATGCTAACCCTCAACATCCTTTTTTTCTCTTTCAAAACCCTAATTCATCCAACATTAATTGTTGCAAAGTCCCAAAACCTCTTCTGATGCCCATACAGCCACCACCATATTCCTGCTATTTGCAACCCAAACCACAACGACTCACTTATGTTTTGGGTTTCTATCAGCCCTAACTCTAGCTTTCACCCTTTTACCATTCTAAACTCTAATTTTCCACCTTTTAACCTTTCCTATCCTAAATTATTACTAAGTTATGTTACTTAAGATTTAAAGAAATAATTAAACGTTTAAACTAGTCAAAGGGGTGATTTCCTGTCCAGAAGGCCATATTTATATATGCACACATCGACATCTAGAGCTTCTTAGCAACAGCTCCACTTTGGCTGTAAGACAGCAACAGTATTCAAAAATATAACAACTTGGTGAACATTCTTTCTTCTATTCCAATCACATATGTATAATGTTCCGAAGTTCTTTAATTATTCAGCCACAAAATAATTACATAATAGTTCTAACTTCTAATGCTAACAATTCAAAGTTTGGAAGATACAATAGAAAATAAATATCTTCTTTCGGAAACCTTCCCATGACAACGAAAGGACTAAAACAATGCAATATCATGAACAAGCTTTGCACATCTTAACACCTCATCACTTAATCAGACAAAACATAGTAGCTGCAGGAAATGTTCACCATGTCACTGTCTGAATAAATATATATTAACACCAGTAAAAGAGGAAAGAGAAGTTAATCTACTGACTGTTCATGTGATTGACAACATAAACATTACCATACAAGAAAAATTGTGACAACTAGCAACTGGGATAGTCTAAAAGAGAGAACATATTCAAAAGAGTCCACGTTACCTTGAAATCTGAGGTCATAAGTACATCCTGTAATTTAGGTACAACGTCATAAGAAATTATGTTGAATAAACCATCAAGATGAATGGTAGCCTTTGCATTTGACTGCACTATCTTGAAACCTCCCCTGTTTGAACCCCCCATCTGGGATAAAACCACCTATAACCAACATTCAGAAGTTAATCCTTACACACCAATCCTATGCCTTACACAAACAAAATTCACTTTTATTTTTTGCATGCAAGGTATGCGAGGTTCAGGTTTTGGAGATTTGGAGTAGACAGAAGAGTACATTGAATATGTGAATACTATTTGTCCAAAACATACAATAAACAAGCATTAAAGGATTAAAATTTACAGCTGAACTTAAGCAGAAACTACTCCAGTATAATGCTTGTGTAGTGCCCTACTTTTCCATGATGAGCCATCTTTTGTTGAATCGAGCCGTTCATCTGATTTTCTACATTTTAGGTATCTTCTAAAAATCACGATGATTGGGTGATTATTGCAGAAAAGTATGCCTTGATTATTAGAAACGGACAGTTGGTAAAACAGTAGGCCTAGCTTTTGATGAGCACAACAACTTACCTTTGTCAGCCGCATCTGAGATCATACAAAAGAATCTCATCTACTATGTATCTTATCATTAACTGCTCTGATGGGATTTTCTACCCTACGAGTGGGACCCTTTTTTCACAAGAGGCAGAAGATGATCTTTCATGCCCATCTTCATTGACAACTCACTTCTCTCCCTTAAAGTTTATGGGACAAATGGTGACATTCACGTTATTCCATCTAAGGAGGTCAATGCCCAAGCTAAGAATAGGGAATCGGTGATTGACACAATCATGGAAGCAGCTCATCTTACAAGTATCTCGATACATAGTATTGAAATGATTATTCACTAACTTGGAAGCAGGAGAGGCAGTGAGTTCTAGAAATGGAGAGAGAAACTCGTCTCATGGAAACTCATGTCATAGGATAAAGGAACAGGCTGCAGATTCATATAACAATTAAAATTTCCCCCGACTCACCTGGATTAACAAGGTATGAGATCTTTCTGTTGTGGAAAGAAGAGAAGCTCTTTTCTTGCTGCCTCTTCTTTTCTAAAACAAGAGTATAGTCTATAAAGTAAAACCATAAAGGAACAATTGCCTTTTCCACACCTTGAGATTTAGTATTGTATATAGGACAAAAAGAACTCTGCCATTGCCAGTCCCAAGTCCGGATAAAAGGGAGGAGGGTTTTGCATCAGGTGCTAGCCTGCAAGTAAAACTTTTTGAAGAAGTTGAAGATGATTTTCATTATTTTCACTTCTTACTTACAAACGAATATACACAAGTATATTCATTTGTAAGTAAAAAGAGAAAATAATGAAAATCATTTTCAACTATGGCAAACCTAGCATGACATGAATTAATCATTGATATTCCCTCAAGCTAGGGAATCCCCCATAAGCGATGCGCAACATCACATCTCGGGTGTAGTGGAAAATGGGCAAAGGCTACTAGAGCATTCCCTTAGAAGCGATGCCCTACATCAAAACCCAGGTGCAGTAGAAAGTTGGCATGGTTCATATCATGAGGAGAGAAGTGCATGGGTAGATAGGCTAACTCAGGAAAATAAGATTCATATTGCTACATGTAATATAGGCACATTGAAAGGTAAGAGTCTAGAGTTAGTAGATACAACGAAATGTGGGAGAGTTAACATCGCTTGTATCCAATAAACCAAGTGGAAAGGGGCTAAAACTAGAGAAATTGATGGATATAAACTCTGGTATGTAGGAAAGAACAGTAATAGAAATGGCGTAGGGATAGTGGTGAATAAAGAATTAAAGGATAAAGTTATAAATGTTAAAAGAATTAGTGATAGAATTATAATAATAAAACTTGTTTTCGGAGAAAAGATCATAAATGTTATAAGTGCATATAAACCGCAAGTAGGGTTAAAAGATAGAATCAAGAGACTGTTCTGGAAAGATATGGAGCGAGTCGTACAAGAAATTCCCATCACAGAGGGGATATTTGTAGGAGGAGACTTAAATGGTCATGTAGAAAAAGAAAAGGAAGGATATAATAGGGTACTTGGAGGGTATGGTATTAGAGAATGAAACGAGATGGGGGAAGCTATCTTAGATTTTTCTTTGGCATAACTTAGCCCTAGCAAACAAATTTTTTAAGAAAAGGGATGAACACTTAGTAACCTGTAAAAGTGGACTCTATAAAAGCCAAATAGACTTTTTTATACTTAGGAATACCGAAAGATCAATGTGTAAGGATTGTAAGGTGATACATGGTGAGAGTTTAACCTCACAATATAGGTTAATGGTTATGGATATCTGTATTAAAAGATGAAAGAAAAGAAATAAACTAAATAGGTGTCCAAAAACTAAGTGGTGGAACTTAAAAGGGGAGAGAATAACACCACTCAACAAACAAGTTGATGATAGAAGGAAATTGGAAGAATGAAATAAACGTAAATACCATGTGGATTAACGTAGCCAGGACCATTAAGAAAGTGGCAAAAAATGTCCTAGGGGTATTAAAGGTAAAAGGTAATCAATAAAAGAAACTTGGTGGTAGAGTGAAAAAGTGCACAAAGTCATTAAAGAAAAACAAGTATGCTTTAAAGCATGGCAGAAGACTAGAAATAAGGAAAACTTCGAGCAATAGATGAATGGTAAAAAGGTTGCTAAGAAAATAGTGAGGCAAAAATTAAAGCATATGATGATCTTTATAATAGATTAGGATTAAGAGAATGTGAGAAAGATGTGTTTAAGCTTGCAAAAATAAGAGAACAGATTGGTAAGGACTTAGACCACGTTAAGTGCATTAGGAGTGATGACTAAAAGATACTAGTTAAATATGATGAGATCAAACAAAGGTAGGAAAGTTACTTTCAAAAATTGCTAAATGACAATTGCCCTGAGAATATAGAATTTGAAAGTCCTGTATACTTAAATAACATTGGATATTATAGATACGACTATAAGATTAGAATACCTGAAGTGAAAGAGGCCTTAAAAACCATAAAATCAAGAAAGGCCCTGGGCTCGATGGTATGCCAATAGAGGCTTAGAAGCATATGAAAGATATTGGAGTAATTTGGTTGACAAAGTTGTTTAACAAGATTGTAAAATCAAAGAAAATACCAAATGAATGGAAGAAGAGCTCTATTATATGAATTTATAAGAATAAAGGAGATGTAGAGCTACACTAATTATTTGGGGATCACACTTACGAGCCACACTATGAAACTTTTTGAAAGAGTGATTGAGAAGAGGCTATAGCATGAGATGAGTGTATTGGAGAACCACTTTGATTTCATGCCTAGGAGGTCTACTATGAAAGTTATTTTTCTAATTAGAAAATTGATAAAGAAATGTAAGGGGAGGAGGAAGGACATCCACATGGTCTTTATTGCCTTAAAAAAAGTTTATGATAGGGTCCCTATAGAGTTAATTTGAGGGTAGTGGGTAAGAAAGGGGTTTCATGGGGGTATATAGACATAATTAAAGATATGTATGAGTGAGAGGTAAAAAAATGTTAGTAAAGAGACCGATGATTTTCCTATCATAGTAGGATTGCAACAAGGGTTGGCATTGAGCCTGTGCCTCTTCACGTTGGTTATGGATGAGTTAACAAAACATCTGCATGAGGAGATTCCATAGTGCATGTTATTTGCAGATGATATAGTTTTAGTTGATGAGACCAGGGAGGGCATAAACACAGAGCGAGTTATGGAGAGAAAGATTAGAATTTAAAGGATTTAAAATCAGTCAAACTAAGACAGAGTATATTAAATGCAATTTTAGCAAGGAGATGAGCGAGAATGGAGCACCACTAAAGATTGATAACCAAGAAGTGCGCCAAAAAGATCACCACCGGTAATTAAGATTAAAGATTCACGAGAGTGGAGAGTGGAGAGATTGAGAAGGAGGTTACCTAGAGAATCCTAATGGGTTGGAACAAATGGAGATGCACCCTTGGAGTTTTGTGTGATCAGTGGGTACCACTCAAACTGAAAGTAAAATTCTATAGGATGGCTATAAGACCAACCATGGTCTAAGGATCAGAGTGTTAGGCAGTTAAGGCACATTATGTACATAGGATGAACATAGCCAAAATGAGGATGTTGAGATGGATGAGTCGCAAGACAAGAAAGAATAGAAAATAGAAACTTAGGAGTAGCACCAATAGGTAACAAGATGAGGGAGATTAGACTTGGATCGTTTAGGCATGTATATTGGAGACCGAAAACGACACCGGTTAGGAGTAATGAAATGCAAGTCCAAAGTTGTAAAAGGGCAAGGAGAAGGCCCAAAAGAACATGGATAGAAGTGGTGAGAAAAGATTTAAAAACTTTGGGACTAAATGAAGCCATGACAATTAACAAAGGGGAATAAAGGAATAGGATTCATGTGGCCAACCCCTAATCAAAATAAGGTCTTGATGATGATGATAAAATAGGACAAAAAGGAAAAAGCATCCATACAACAATAATGGAAAATATGTTGACGCCGTATCAGTGAATAAAAAATTATATAAACTCAATTTATCAACCATAGGCTTATGGAGTATGTAATGCAAATCATCTTCTAAGCAAAAGAAAAATAAGGGCTCTCTTTCATTAAAATGCTAAATTTCTCCATCCTCTAAAGCTATTTGATCACTTCTATATCATATTGAATAATAATCATAAACAAATGTTTCATTTTAGGTAAGTAATTGCAAGGTTATAGAAATCATATGAATTTTTTTATTATCAAATTTAATTTGATAGCCATGTGTTGTATGTACTCTTCTTTTTTTCTTAAATAAAAATGTAGAACATTTTGAAAACTTTACTCCAAACCTCTATATCTATCCCAGTCCTGTTTCCTTCTTGATTCCAGTAACTATGATTATAACCTAACATGCGATCATTAGGGGCCCACTTGACTTCCAATCATCTATAACAGAGAGATAGTTATGGGTGAGGAAAAGCAAGCCCCATTTATACTTCAGGTGCAAATCCTCATAACAGGGCAAAGACAAACAAAATAAATGGCAAGGATAAAGTAAAGAATAAGTCAGTTGGGACAAAGGGTAAAATTGGCATTTAACAAGGGCAGTGGCAATATCATAAATTTTGAAAATCATATGACAAAGACAGGCATTCTGCTTTCCACCTTTCAGAATACTAATAGATAGATATTGAGGAATGATAGATACAAGGTCACACTTGTATCTACCATTAGAGGGACAATTTAGAATATCCACATCACCAGAAGCAAACCTATTATCCTAGTTGCCCGGTCATAGTTTTTTGCTTCTAAAAGGAACGTGGAAATGGCAAGATCGATGGTCCTTCCAAAAATCTTCAATCTCTCAAAAGCATAGGAAGAAAAAACAGCCTTATAAAAGCTCCCTGGCAGAGAAAAATAATAGGTGAAGCAAGAGAACAAAGAAGACTGTATTCTCTCGCTGCATCTTACTCCCTTCAATCAGTCACTTTCTCCATCTCATTCTAATAGAGAAGAACTCAAGAAACTCAAGAAAAAATGTGATGGCAATTCTTGATATGCATTTCTGCAAACAAGAGCACATCCATTAGAAAGAGTTGTTTTGGTGTTACTTGACCATTTACTTGATGAATCTAATTGAAACTGTATATGTTTATTAGATCACAGCAATCAGCAGCTTAATGGATTACAGACCATAAATCTTTACTTGCCTTTTCTAAAGTTTCTGAGAAAAAGAATGAGTCACATTTTCTGCAAGCAAAGAAATTAATTTGAGAGACAGAGAGCTTCCCATTTATTTTCGGTTCTCCAAACAGAAAAATAGGCATTAAAATCACTTTTAGCTATCATGATTATCTTTTCTTTTGTGTTTTCATTGATATTAAAAGGAAATATATAAAAGAAAAAGAAAAAATATTAAAATGGAAAGAGAGAAATGTGTATGTCCAACACAGCGAGGAGTTGAGTCTGGTTTTGCTTGACCACGTGGATAGCCCACAGCGCCATTGTCATTGAAAGGAACAAATACGCCTTATATCTACCATTCCTCATTATTAAATACATCTAAGATAATATTTTTCTTTTGGGATGGAGAAGTTCTGTTAGCATCCATTTCTTCTTTCTCGTCCTGCCAATAGAAGAGAACATTTCCAGGTATATGTTCCAATTTGCCTATCCCTAACACTTCTATACGTGCAATCCTGAAAGGATAAAATAAGCAGAACTCAGAAAAAGGAACAGGAACAGGAGAGTATACCAGTATATCTCTTGGAGAAATGTCCACCCATTGTTGAATCATCTGCAAAACTGAAGCTCAATGAGTGCCCTTACTCATAATGTTTCATGCTGATGATAAAAGGAAGCTAACTTAGTTCGAGATTTAATAAAAGAAAATAATAATAACAAGGATTAACAATGCTGCAGCTCACCGAAGCCCAATGCAAGCGCAAGGAAGATGGGGTGAGAACAAGAACAGGCCAGGAATCTTGAATGCAAGTGGTAACAGCAATTGCCTGCAGACAACAAAAGGCTGGTTATTATATAGCCCGAATAGTTAACCATTCAAACAGCAGCAATTGGTGAACCAAAATTATTATATATCAGAGGATACTGTGACCAGTATTACTTCAGGATGAACCCTAGATTTTAAAAGTTCAAATTATCAATTAGTCTCAACTTTTGGAAATGTCAACTGCTGGAACTCAAACCACAGCATCAATTCTTGACAAATAAAAAGGCCTAGACAGCCTACGCCTAGAAAGCAATTTATCCAGTCACCAAAGACAGAGGCCAGCACCTATGACTTAGAACAGTTAGTGAGGCTTATTAAAGGAAAAAAACATCACTTTCATCATTAGCAACATAGAATAACCGTATTCTGGGGTTCATCAACCCCCGCAAACCCAAGGAAGCTTCATTCTCATCTCCTTACTGATTGAATCTCCTTAAGTTATAGATAAGCAAATGATAGTAAAGCTTTGTGCATTAAGTCAAACAGTAAAGTAATACAATTCTAGTAGTAGCAGTTGCAAATAAACTTATCATACTTTGTAAAATTATGATCACAAAGAAACCATATCAAATAGATACTAAAAACATACTTAACCAAGTAACTTTCCAGTTGGGCAACTGCCTAGGTAAACAGCTTCAGTATCATAGACTACTTGCTGTAAATTGAAATTCCAGCTTCCAATAGGACAGTTTAACAACAACCAGAACATGGCAATATCTATGGGACCCATGACACAGAAAACCATAACAAACTGATACTTATCTGTTAGCCAATTTAATAATTTGGTAATTTAGAAACTACACATGCTGCAGATCTTTCCATAAGTTTCTTAAATGCAGATTGTATTACGTAAATTGCAAGGATAGTTTCTCAACAAACAAGAACAAATTTCTAAAAAATGGTACTAAGAGAGAGATTCAACAAAATGCTCTAGGTCGTGCCAAAGAAGAATTTTCTTCAAAAGTTCAAGAAGTCAACATACAATCTAGACAGAAGGAAATGGCCTGAGTAACCTATATTAGATTCTAGAGGCTAGAAAACCAAAAATCTCAGATGGACTAATGGAAGCTCGGTGCACAAAGCTCCCGCATATACAGGGTCCCGGGAAGGGGCAGACCACAAAGGGTCTATAGTATGCAGCCTTACCTTGCATTTTTGCAAGAGGCTGTTTCCACGACTTGAACCTGTGACCTCCAAGTCACACCACAACAACTCTACCATTACGTCAAGGCTCCCCTTCAAACCTCAAATGAACTATCATATCTAAATACTCGTTGATTCTGGGTTATTGTGTCTAACAAAATATGAAGATCCTGCTCTGATTCAGTTTTAGTCAACTATACTAAAAAGGGCAGCCCCAGTGCACAAAGCTCCCACAAGGCTCAATTAAACTATCAGGGATAAATTGCACTAGCCATCATGCATATGAATTGCATGTGTTACATAAATATGAATTCTATAGCTGCTATGATCAATTACACTTTTAATTGTAAGGCATACTTAAGTCAACATCTCTGTCCAACACTTGGATTGCCAAGTTGTATCCTGTGTTATTCCCACATCCATACTAGTCCAGTCAGTCCCATGAAAATATATGAAGAGGTTTCAGTAAAGATGTTATACATTAAAATACAGTCATTTCCTTTAGGTAATGCAGAAAATTGTGATTGTAGATATTCATAGGTTTAGATTCTCCAGATGGTCTACCGAGGACCTGGAGATTGTCAAGGCACATGGGCAGCCTTCTTGATAAATGCCGCTGGATGGCATAATTTAGTTTTCAAACTAGGTAACTGGAACATACAATATGCAAGTAGCCTTTACATTTCAGAGTAACCTAGGATTCTGGTAGACACTAATGTTACTAAGTATAATTTAGGAATAGGGCCATATCAAAAGTAATTACGTATGCTATACATACTCAAACTCCAAACACCAGATGAAAGTATGCATTACGCACAAAAGAGATAGAGAAAATTTTCAAGGCTATAGAAACAGTGCCTGTAAAGTTTTCCCAAGACCCATCTCATCTGCTAAAAGAGCACGCCCTCCATGCTGCAGCACAAACCTAGAAGCAAATATATAAAATTGGATGTGTTATTGTAGAGGAAAACAGAAGATCAAATGCTTATGGTAAACGATTTAAACCAAGAGGATTTAGCATGGTATTCATTATACATAAATCATTCGAGCAATTAGTGAAATTGCATACCTTACACCATCCCGTTGAAATGGAAGTAGCTTCGACTCGATAAAGCTAGGCATCCTATCATATAGGTCTTGTTAAAAAAAAAATTAAGTTAGCACTCAATCTGGAAATATTGTTCTTGCAAATATACACATTTACAACAACAAATAGTATGATGCTATTCCAAAGAAAGGAAAGGTAATATGCAGAGATTGGTATCTCAAGTTCTTTACCCAAGAAAAAGAGACTTGTAAATGCCACAGATAAACGTAATGGCACTAGTGAACAAATTAAAATTAACAGTGCAAATTGCATCAATCTCAGCACTTCAGACATTCAAAAGCTTCAAAGATTTGGAAACTACATAGAACATCACCAAACCAATGAGCATCTTGTGAAAAAAGATGACCAAGGTAGTTGCATTCTTTGAGTTGAGATGGTATAATAGTTGCCAAAGGGAGGGGAATAAAAAGAACTTTCTAAAGCAGAGGGGAATACTAGGGGCAGCAAAATATGACACGACACGATAACACGACTCGAACCTGACACGAATTTAGCGGGGTCGGGTCGAGTCTTATCGTGTTCGTGTCATTTTCGGGTGACCCCAAAAATGACACGCCAAAAATCGTGTCGTGTTCGAGTCAATCAATTTGACTTGTTGTGTCGACCTGTTTGACACACGACCTATTTACTCATCACCTTGACACGATTCTAACCTATGGAATGGTTGAAAATATAGGACGGTTCCTCAAGAACCGTCCCATATTACTCAAGTTATATAGGACGGTTCCTCAATAACCATCCTATATTACTAAAAATTAGATTAAATACTAAAAATTAGCTAAAAATCATTAACACATGAAGATTCAAGCATGAGTAAGCTATATATGTGGATAAGAATAGGTATTAACTAATAAATATAAAAAAGAACAATTTTTTCCTAATTTTCGTAACTTATTTTTTTAGAAAATAACACTAACATTATCACACATGAATACACAACATGGGAAAGCTCTATGTGTGGATAGAAATACGTTTCAATGAAGAAATACGAAAAAACAACGACTTTTTTTTTTTTTTCGTAACTGATTTTTTCAAAATAACAGTAAAAAACCTAAAAATAAACTCAAATCTAGAGCAAAGAAGTATAAAACTCAAATGGAATGTTTCTTATACACAGAACTAAAACCCATCAAGATCTATGGAAAATAGTTAACAAAAAACAAAAAAATTGAAAAAAAATACAGATTGTAAAATTCATAAATACATACCTTTTTTTGCTTAGATCTATGAAAGATCGAAGAGGAATGGTCGTTTTTACCTTCTCAGACTAAAACCCATCAAGATCTATGAAAAATAGTTAACAAAAAACAAAAAAAATGAAAAAAAGGTACTGGTTTTTACGTTTTTTACAGAACTATATACAGATTGTAAAATTCGTAAATACATACCTTATTTTACTTCTGTGAAAGATCGAAGAGGAATGGTCGTTTTCACCTTCTCAGTAGATTGGACTATTGGAAGATTGAAAATTTGAAATCAGGGTTGATCAAAAAACGATATATAGAACAATATAACCGTCCTATAATATATAGAAGAAAATAGGACGGTTTTTAAATAACCATCCTATAATATATATATATATATATATATAATGAAATATAGGACGGTTTTTTTATAATCGTCCTATAAGTTATATAGGATGGTTATTTTATTTATTAGAAAGGTATAGGATGGTTGTTGACATGTTGTTGCATAACCGTCGTATAAGCTATAAGAGTTATGTATTTAATTAATCTTAGTTGAGGATGTGCATAAATAAAAATAGTTATTAAGTATAGAGTAAAGAAAGAGTTATGTAATTAACTCATCTTAATTTCCTTAAGGATGAGCTTAAAAAGACAGGGCACATATGTAATTAACTCATGTCAGTTGAGGATGACTGGATGAGTAAAGAAAGAGTTATTAATTAATCTTAGTCGAGGATGTGCTTTAAAAAAAATAGTTATTAAGTATAGACTAAAGATAGACTAAAGAAAGAGTTATGTAATTAACTCGTCTTAATTTCCTTAAGGATGAGCTTAAAAAGACAAAGCATATATGTAATTAACTCATCTCAGTTGAGTATCACCTTAAAAACAAAGTTATGTAAGTAACTCATACTGTCATACTCAATTCAATAGTTGTTGAGGTTGAGGATGAGTAAAGTAAGTGTTATGTATTTAACTCATCTGATCTCAATTGAGGATCAGCTTAAAAAAGCAAAGTTATGTAAGTAACTCATACTCAATTCAAAAGTTGTAGAGGATAAGTAAAGAAAGAGTCATGTAATTAACTCATTACATAAGAATGACTGAATGAGAATAGAAACAGTTATGTAATTAACTCATTACGTAAGAATGACTGAATGAGAATAGAAACAGTTATGTAATTAACTCAATAGCTTGAGAGTTGAGAATGAGTATAGAAAGAGTTATGTAATTATCTCATTAGTGGATAATGAGTATAGGAAGGGTTTGAACGGAATAGTTATTAGTTATGTAATTAACTCATTAGGTGAGGTGAGAATGAGAACAGAGAATAGGAGTTATGTGTTGAATTAACACAAAAGCTTATCAAGAGAGAATTATAGGGATATTGATATGATAACTTTGGTGAAACTAGAATTAATTATGGATTGTGGTCTATACTCTATAGTGAAAAAGTGGCATTGATGGTAAAATGAATAATAATCATGAGAAAAAAAAAAACAAAAATGTTGAATGATATTACTAAAGGAGTTACTTAATTTTACTCTATATGGATCAATGGATCATGGATGAATGAGTTATTCCCAATCTATTATCATCAATTGGGAGTTAGAAATGAGAAACGAATATTGAGTTATATGAGTTGGATACATGATAGTCATGAATTTGATGAAAAAGAGATATGTTAGATCAACAGGTGATGACATGTGAAATTAACATAAGAAAATCATTAGCATTTATAATTTTATACAATATATGACAGTTAGTTAGTCTCTCACTTGTACTTGTACAAGTTACAAAACTTGGTTAACTAATTTTCTACTAAGTGTAACTTGTACGTTTGTAACTGACAATGTGTAGCTAATCTTAAAAAGGTTGATAAGAAAATTAAAGACAGTGTGTAGGTGTAGCTAGGTCTTAGGTTATAAGTTATAACTTATACGTATAACAAACAACCAGCCCAGCAGGGGCTTTAGCATAATAAGGCTTCAAATTCAATTAGATAATTGGATTTGGGCTTACTTATATATAAAAAGACAAAACAATTGCCTTAGACTAAATTGACTTAGTAGACCTAGATAATTATTAATTAGTTAAACCTTTATTTTTTCAGTTTTCATTTTGGTTTCCCGCCACTACAAGGGGGGCCCACGCATCGAATCTAACATCAAGGACTCAAAATATTTGACAAATGATTAAAGTGTAAGTTTCATTAACTCCAGTTGCCACGTGCCAGTTTGGAATTGGAGGAAAGGGGGCTATCTGTCCCTGTCATGCAGGTCGGCGCCTAGGCTAGGCCGTTTGCCGGCACAAGCAGACTAGTCACTGGAAGTCTGGCACTTCATAACCGTCCTATATAGTTTAGTTAATTACAGGACGGTTATAGTTCAATAAACTATAGGACCGTTAGTTTATAACCGTCCTATAGTTTAACAATATAGGATGGTTATATCATAACCCTCCTATATCGTTGACATAATACACTAATGGATAAAGGCATAAGTGGGGCTAGGCTTTGGTGATCAAAACCATTCATGTGCAAGACCATGACTAGGAAATCTTATCCGTTGACTGATGCTAGCCTTTTGCAATTCTAAGTTTTAAATGGAAAGCTGAAAACTTTTGAACAGAACAGAACTTAACGTGAGAGAGAGAGAGAGAGAGAGAGAGAGAGAGAGAGAGAGAGAGAGAGAGAGAGAGAGAGAAGGATAAATTAATCTATGGAAAAGGCAATGGGATGCCACAACATGCTCACTTAATTTGTTGTTTCTATTCCTCATTTATTTGGTCTTTACGTTACATTAATTGTTTGGAGCAACACCGTATTGTCTCGATCACATAGTGGGAAATGCAAACATGTATGTAGCAATGTTCATTGAAGACTTAAGGCTGGGCTGCCCTTTTACACCGCATAAGATGGAGTTACATTAAACTAGAAAAGCCCAAACCAGCAATGCGAGAGAGTCGATCCCTTGTAGGACATGGATATAGAAATTGCCACATTCATTACTTAACGCTGTTGCCAGGAATATAGGATGGTTAGTGCATAACCGTCCTATATAGTAAACATATAGGACGGTTATGATGTAACCGTCCTATATGTTAACTATATAGGACGGTTATGATGTAACTGTCCTATATTGTTTGTATTTTATAGGACGGTTGTAGAATAACCGTCCTACGTTTTGTGGCTGGGTTCGATCCTTTCACTTGGGAGCAGTTTTTAACTAAGTCGTGATAGAAAATAGAGTTGTTTCATGTCGTGTCATGTATCCAACACGACTTAGTCAATTAATCGTGTTACACAAGTCATGTCGTGCCATTTTTTTAAGAACCGGGTCATGTACGAGTCATAGGTTTTTTACACGACTATTAATCGTGTCGTGTTCGTGTCGACCCATAACTCTAATCATGTCGTGTTCATGTAGCCACAAACACGACCCGCCAACCCGAATTGCCACCCCTAGGGAATACCGTGAAGCCACTATAATGTCATGAAATTTTGAAGTTGCTATACAAAGGTCATATCAGCTCTATTATATGAGGAGTTGATTAAGGTTCAGAAGGATGGTCAAAGTAACAATTGTTGACAGCCAAACACTCTGATGATTGGAAACCTGACCCCAAATGGTATGAGCCAAATGCAATATCACCTTTTAAAACCAGAATTCCACAACCAACCATTCATACAGTTCCTATGTTCCAAAAGCAGTTTTCCACTCTTCAGCTGATCCAGTTCCAGCTTGCCACGTCACAACTGGTCAAGCATATCATGTACCCTTGGTATTGGAAAACAGTACTTCACAATTATTTTGCACGCGGCCCGCTCCAAATGCATATCCTCCAACATAATCCTTGAGGTTCAAGCCACTGCACATTCCCTCACAAGAAATTCAGCTACCTACCCCATAGCCCTTCACTTCAATTAGACTTACAATATAATGTGGCAGATTGGGTAAAGATATGCTTTATACTAAATCAATATGGTGCTGGATCTCCTGTAAACACAATATATATAAGAGGAGATTAGTACCTCCCCAATATTTCATAAATATCACATCAGGACTACAATATACCATTTTTGTCCATGTTCTTGCAGGCACTTTGTCTTCCACCATGAACCACATAATTAACAAATTGTCCTGGTTTTCCAGGAGAAGGTAACAAACATTCATGGGGACCACATGGCACCATGCTTTGTGCACATATTATTAAGCATACAATACTGATCCTTTTGATACTTGAACCTCATAGCTGCATTTAGCAAACCAATTTGTAGGGTTGCATATGATTTTGTCTCTCCAGCAACCCTTAGCCATCCTCCTTTTTCTCATGGAGTTAACACCACCTACAAGCATCATAGTTGACTCATCACGGGTATGTTCTCTTCCTGTAGTCTTCATAAACAGGATCACAATCAAAGCTCAGGTCTTCCTCTCCTGTAGTTCCTTCCTACCAAAAAGTACTCTCCTGGCAACATTCAGGTAGCAATTGGCTGCCCAGAGACCCGATTCACCACCCCCAGTAAGGTGAACCAGAAGATGCTATCCAGTCAAATAACTCATGCAGAACCAAGCTCGCTGGATAAGCAAAGTATAATGGCCAAAAGGGTAGCTCAATTCCAGGCAATTTAGGTCAACTTGACCCGATTTTGAGAGCGATTGTTTGTCTACTCAGGAATGTGGTCCCCAATCTCTTTCTTCCTTGTGTATTCATGAGACAAACCAGAAAGTAACATACTTGTGAAGTCCTGATTATGCAATTGCAGGTTGCCAATATACTTTGAAAACAGTAGTTGATTAATGTCAACCAAATTGCTCCATTCAAGCAGTTGATGTAACTCCCTTGTGCAGTCATCAACAAATCGATTATCTTGCTTCAGATTCTTGAGGAAATTGTAAAGATGCCCCCATATCTGTACTTCATAAACTACTACTTCAGAACATTCCATCAGATCCACTAAAAGTATTAATCTTAAGTTTATCCCTAGTGCCCACAATTGTTTTTCTTGAAGAAACACATTGTCGCACACCTCTTAGGCAAGAGGCAACCAACTGAATGCACTTCTTATTTAGCACTTAACCATAATGAATAATTCTTTTACCATATGAAGCCACTGGAGGGAATCCCCATTGAAAGTCAGTCAGAGGACTCAAGAACGTCAATTTTGATACCCAACTCCCAAATCAGTTCTCTTCCAGGTCTTCTCACTTGATGATTCCTAGGATCTCTTTAACTTCTTGATGAAAAGGATTACTAAATCCTCTCACACTTCATCTTTTTAATGATTTGCTGCTTCCAATATATCAAGGTATTGGACAAGCTCATCTACCTATTCTACATCTCGAGTGCATATCCCACAGCATAGATTCACTTCTTGAGCCACACATCCACCTATATGCCTGAGCATGTCTCTTGGCTGCTCATGCTTTGATATCCAAATGTTGCAAGCCAAGTGCTCAAAAAATGAGGAGAACAGTCAGATCTGGTAGATTGGACACTTCGATGATCTCCAAGTCTGCTAGGTAGAAATAGTAAAGAGTTCCGGTACACGTCCATCCTCTTGAGCATGAGAAGAAGCACATGCCCTAGCTTCCTTGCATGGTGAAACTTTGTTCTGTAGATTTAAGCTGTTGATCACGTTTAAAATGGCTTAGCTAGGTTAGATATCAAATTTCATATTCTTTGGATGATTTTAGCCTACGTTTTCATTAGCAGAAAATAATCACCATCCACTTTTAGTAATTTTTCCAAAGACCCAAAGCTAGTAGTTTGGATCATTCAAATGTGTTGATTTCTTAAGGGTTACCTGCTTTTTATATGGACATCATGATAAATGGCTTAGATTTACAAAAAGAATCATCATGTATGAAAAAAGAAGGATGAACTTCTTCTCATACTCAAGAGCAGGTACACCTACTGGGACTCAATACTAAAATACTCTTTCTAAGAATTTCAGAAGTCCCTAGATTGCAGAGAGTGCAACAGTAAGATATTTTTCTCTAATGATAAAAAGTCTTCTGAATGTTTTACAAGCTTAAATACCATTGTTGGTGACTCCTACAGTCCTACCACAGCCATCCATCTCACAAGATTAAAGCAATCAAATCACAATAATTCAAATAGCTAAACAACACGACCCCACACTTATGTCCACTAGAATATAAATGGCCAGTAACTAAAGAAATAAGTGTTTGAACTAAGTATCCTGAGCTAATGCTACAGTTTAAAAGAAGGTGCACAAAAATTCTTGTATGAGATTGGTTGCCCATTTGTTCAGCTAACCGCTAGGACCTCAACCCCTTGGGTGGTCTTAGACACTCCAAATACCGATTAGCTGCAGTCACTGCATCAATGTCCCCAAATGGAAGTGCCCCTAGATGCAAAAGTAACAAAGAATTTGTAGCAATCTGGATTCTGAGCATTCAGCAGACATTTTCAAATACTGGGGTTTTCTAAAACCAATGAACAATAGAAGACTAGCAAACAAAGGCTGTGAGGGAAGCTCCCGTGATGGAACTCCATCCTTTATGACTCTTAGCCATGACCAGAATTTAAACATTGAAGGTAACCTTATGTTTTTGGGGAAAGCCTTGAACCAAGCTTGTGTCAAAGACAACCCAATCTTATATTTTCAAATAAAAAGAAATCAAATAGGTTCACCAATATAAAGGAAGAAAGAAAGACGTCACAGATAAGTCATGCACTGAAAATAACCCTGTAAGGGCTGTGAAGTATTTAGTTCTTCCTGGATATGTCAATGTAAAGAATGTAAAAAGGCAAAAATATATATGTTTTGTAAAGAAGATCAAATATGCTGTTGCTTAAGGGCCCTTATAAAATGCAAAACCTCATGATCCCACAGATTATAGTAGGATTCATACTCTTCATTAAATAATAAATCTCATGACGAAGAGGAATGAAAGTATAGTGTACGACGCTAAAGCAACTGGTGTAGTGGCCCACTTTTGCATTATGGGCCCTCATCATTGGTTGATTTACCCGACCATCTGAGTTCTATAACTCCTGATGCCTACTGCTCCAGGAACAATGAGGATTGGATGAACCTGGAATCTAAATAAGTGTGCTTTTGATCATAGCACATGGAAGGTCGAAACATTGTCTGAACAGTCCATAATCAAAATATAAGAAGCACAGTTTTCAGATGTTATAATCATCCAATCACCTTGGTTCTTGGGATGCAAGATATCCAGGGTTAGAAAAATCAGATGGACGGGCCTGATCAACCAGAGGTCGGTCCCATCATGCAAAATTGGGGTGCACTACAGAAAGTTGCTGCAGTGACTCGCACTATGCTATCATTCCTCCACAAAGAAAATGACCCTAGAAAAAACCCACTCACAGGGAGATAGATCTCTGAACTTGATAAACTTTAAATATGGTTTATCATAATAATACCATGGGATGTCTCATAATACTTGTCCCAGATTATAAAAAATTGATGTTTCTAAATCTTTTTCAGCAACAGAAGATCAATTAATTCTAGCTGCAAATTTAAATAAGCCATTCTTTTGATAACTAACTTTTTCCTAGAAAATCCATATGCAATCAGATATTTCAAAGAGAAATACTTTATCACTTTATATGCCTGCATCCAACGAAACCTGGAAGGGCTTCTACAGCAGTAATTGTAACTGTATAGGCTATAGTCCCCATTCTAAGAAAAAACTAGCATTAGAGCTATGTTCAACTGTTGAGACATAGATATCAACACTTACTTTGTAAATCTGGAACAGCAGAAGCAGCTGTTAGAGCACATCGAACCAAAGGGTCTAACTTCTGTAACTGCCAAACATATGAACAAGGGAAAGGTTCAGCAGAAGTGATTAATTTACAAACTTCAACCGAAAAGCAAACTCTCATATAGTATATAAAAGTTGTTCACAGCCACCTAACCAAGAAAAAGCATTTTGTCTCTCACCTAGGTGACCTGGGTTCAAGGCTGTGCAAGGGCGTAACTTTCACAATATATATATATATATATATATATATATATATAGAGAGAGAGAGAGAGAGAGAGGGGGGGGGGGGGGGGGAGACTTGGCGCAACGGCTGAGTTGTCACCATGTGACCGGGAGATCATGGGTTGGAGGCATGGAAATGGCCTCTTGCAAAATGCAAGGTAAGGCTGCGTACTACAGGCCCTTTGTGGTCTGCCCGTTCCCTGGACCCTGCATACACAGGAGCTTCGTGAAACCAAGCTGCCCTAATCGGGATAAGGTCTTGATACTGATGATATATATCATTATCAAAGCCTTATCCCAATTAGAGGTCGGCTACATAAATTTTATTCCTCCATTCCCATCTATCAAGTGTCATGACTTCATTTAGTCCAAAAGTTTTTAAATATTTTCTCACCACTTCTATCCACATCCTTTTGGGCCTTCCCCTTGCCCTTTTAAAGCCTTCGACTTGGATTGAGTCACCCCTAACCAGAGCCATTATCGGTCTCCATTGGACATGTACAAACCATCTAAGTATACCATCCCTCATCTTATAAACTATTAGTGCTACTCCTGAGTTTCCCCTAATGTTTTCATTTCGAATTATATCCTTTCTTGTCTTAACACTTATCCATCTCAACATCTTCATTTCAGCTACACTCATCCTATGTCTATGTTGCTCCTTTACTGCCCTACACTGATCCATAGATCATGGCTGGCCTTACAGCCATCCTATAGAATTTTTCTTTCAATTTGATTAGCATCCGCCAACCACACAAAACTCCAAAGAAACATAAAATCAAGATGGACTCAGAGTCATAAAAGGTATTACATGATTGTGAAGCTCAAATATGTTAAAACTTAAAACATATATGTGGTCTCTTTTGAATTTCAAGCATCTAAATCAATAAACAATTTTTTTGACAAGAATACCAGCACTTTCTTCAATGATGATAATCCACCAAGACCATTCTTTAAGACATTAACATGGTACTACCTCAACATGAGCACCATCCACTTTAGCAAGAACTTTCTCCGCCAATGGCAAAGAGGATGTTGGGAACAACCATAATCTGCAAGCTTCATTTTAAAATCATCAGTTCAAGCTGAAAGAAGATAACTACTTCACCCAAAATTTTAAATGCACATTCAAAAGTTACATTATCTTGCAAAAAAAGATCATCCAAAAGTTACATTTAGGGTACAAAACCTTTCTTTTGTGTGCCAACTAGCTTTAGGGATCTTGCGGCATGCCTCCACAAGTAACTGGAGGGAGACCAAGAATGAGAATGCAACTATGAAGAACTAACTTAAGGAAAAGAGCAAAGATGTTTTCTACATAAAGGGAAGAGACATTACTTGATGGTACTGGAACTTTGCAGATATGTTTCCACTAGTGTGAAGATAAAACCTAATGGAGAGCATTGGTAGGTCCTTGGTGCTGTCATTCTCTTGACACAAGATGGACAATGACAAAGATTAGAAAAACACTTAAAACCAGAAGAAGCAGGACAGCTTACAGAGGATGATTAGTAGATTGAGAAAAATCATGATTTTGCAAGACTTCTGAACATTTGCACCAAATCTCATTTAGGTTTTTAAATATCTAGTATTTTACAAAATGCAATTTTGGAGTATTTTTTTAAGATTTCAATATCTTGATAACTCATTTTCTGGTATAAATTATTATTAATTACTTAAGCCCACTTTACAATAAAACATATGAAGTCGGTCCTCATTAAAATTACAAGTAAAAAGGCCTACTCCCATAGTCTACCCAATACACCTGTCAATTAGAACCTATAATTGAACCTGTTATTGATGTCATAAGGTGGGGCCTACATTTAGATTATCTAAATCATTAAAATAATAGGTTATGTAAGTCTTGGTCCCATACATCTAAACTATTAGATAATAGCCTACATATGATTTTGGGCCTACATTTTAGAACATCTAAATAAAAGGGGAGCCTTAGCGCAACGGTTGAATTGTCGCATGTGACATGGAGGTCATAGGTTCGAGACGTGAAAGCAGCCTCTTGCAAAAATGCAATATAAGGGTGTGTGCTATAGACCCTTTCTGTGTATAGCAGCTTTGTGAAAGGGGCTGCCCTTTTTTTTATTTTAAAAAATGTGAGTGCAAGTCTTCTACGACCTACTAAAATGTAGGCCCAACTCTTACAAGCCTATGAATTGAATGGTTTAGATGTTTTTAAAATGTTGGTCCAAGGCTTACATGGCCTATTATTTAAATGTTTTGATCTTCTAAAAAGTGGTCCTAAATATCACATGACCAACTGTGAATGATTTAGATCTTCTAAAATGTAGGCTCAATTGTCACATGGCCTGTGATGTGAATGACTTAGAGCTACTAAAATGTAGGCCCAACTCTTACATATGACTTGAATAGTTTAAATATTCTAAAATGTGAGTCTAAGTCTCAAATGACCAATGATGTGAATGGTTTAGATTTTCTAAAAATGTAGGCCCAATTCTTACATGTGATTTGAATGATTTAAATATTATAAAAATGTAAGTCCAAGCCTCACATAGCTAATGATGTGAATGGTTTAAATCTTCTAAAATCCAGGCGCATAATGACCGAATGTGTGTATGGTTTAGATCTTCTAAAATGCAAAGAAGATGAATGAGTTAGATGAATCATAAAGTGGCCCCACATATTCTTCTATGGTAGAGGGGTATAAAAAGAGTTGCTTTAATTAGTAGAGAAGTCATATGGAGTATCATGTAGAACCCCATTTATTTGTTGGTAACAATAGCCCAAGTAAATATATTATCTTCCTCCTAGGTCATGAGTTCAAACGCAAAGAAAAACATGATATTGCAAAACCCTAGTGCTTTTAGTTTTTTGCATTCGTAGACCATGTCTTCATTTTACACTACTCCAATCAATCTGACATCTAGTAGATGTCTCAAAAACCAGGATTTTCACCACTAACAATTTCATATTTACAAAATCCAACTTTTGACCAATATCTAAATGCACTAACATTGAAATTTTCCAGATTTTTTCAATAATAACAGATATCTCAATATCCATTTATTCACCAAAATCTCAATTTATCTCAATCCACTAACCCCTTGTTACATTTATTTATAAGAAAGCAAAGTACTAACTTGATGGGATGTAGAGAAAGAAAAAGTCCTACCACTTTCTTTGCCTTCGCCCAGTGTACCCAGGATAGAAGGGGGTATAGCTTCCACCTGTAAAGGATAGATCAGAGAAAAAATTAATGAATAATGACATGCAATCCGAACCAGAGAACTCAACCAACATGGAGATAAATAATAACAGGAAAAAGACTGATGATGATTATTCCATAGAAGTTAAATCTTCCAAAAACAAGTGGCCATAGCAAAGTAAAATGAAACAGAAGCAAGAAATGTGAGGTATATACTTTGTGACAGAAAAGCCTAGAAATATAACATTAAGTATAATACATTCAGAAAAGCAAATAGAGCAGTAAGAACTGTATGATGTTTCCAAAGAAACAACATGTCAACTCATGAACTGTGGTTGATAGAAGTAGCTGTAAATTAATAGATAGCATTCTATTTTTAATCCTTGAAGGGGCTGTAGGTATCAATACAGATCATTTGACAACTTGTTCATACAAGTTAAGCCTCCAAAGTTGTTACCATTTTGATCAAGACAGCCAACACTTCAGCTGAAAAAGGTCATAAGAGCAATAAAGTTATTTTCTTTGTGATATATAATTAGTTTGATGCCTGTTTCTGCATCAAAAGCTGATCCATTTGTTTCCAGTAACCAACGATGACTGAAAGAAATGACTACAGATATGTATCAGTATCCATTACATGGGATTTCCAAACAACACCTGTATTCAACTGTGCATTCTGATTAACAGGCTTCATTTGTGTTTCCTAGAGTACGAAGTGCTTAGAAACAAAATAAGCCTAAGTCAATGCAAAGCAAAAAGACAATGCCAAGGCTGAAGAAAGTGAATCTCATTATTCACTCGACAGTCAACACTTAATGAGTTTGATAAAAGAGGAGACTTCAACTGAACCACATGCATGTGGTTCAATCAAGATAACGAACTAAGCCAGTGCCTGAAGACTCAAGAAGCTTTTCATCTGCCACTGTGGAACTTGCAGGATTGGGTAGAATGAGGAGTGGTATTTTGATATTTTCTGCCGCCCTTTCATTTGCATGTAAAGATCAGTTGTCAACAGTTCTCTGGTTGATCACTTTCAAAAGAGACAGCATACACCCAATTCGAGTAAATCTCTATATCAGAAACATATGAGAGGAAACTTCGGTGAAATAGATAAAGATCAAGAAGATATGATTAAAGACACAAAATAAATACATGACATTAGTTTACAGCTTCATCATTAAGGTCAGTACTCTCTCTTCTCTTTCACGTCCCATAAGCCCATAATTCTATTCAGAAATATGCATGCCTAATTTCATATATTTATTCTTTTTCCTCCATTTCAAAAACCTATAGTTTTATTCAAAAATCCTAACCTCCCATATTTATTTTTCTTTTTTGGTGGGAAAACAAGAATCTGGTAGCTAATCCAAACTAGGATTCTATTACTGGCAGAAGGTACAGAATTGCATGCGTGTATAAGCTTCACCAACCATATCACCATTGATAATACGATAAAGATCGAAAGCAAGGAAGTACGCCAAAGGTGAATCCCTTTAACAGGGAGATCTTTTTGGAAAGGCTGTCAGCTGCTGCATTTGCCTCTCCAAGCATGTGAGAGTTTACCATGTATGAACTTATCAAGCAATTTCCTTATCATGAAGAGCTTAAATCAATTTTGAAGGGCAAGTAAATGTGGCACTGATGCATTAACTGCATTAGATGAACCAGACTCAATCCAAATTCTTCATTAAGTTTTTTATCAAGTGCACATTTGAGCCCCACATGGATAGCCCATAATTCTAGATTAAAGATTTCAGATTCTTGTGTGAGAAAGGAAAAAGAAGTGATACAATTTTTTGATCTCACATATGACAACTACCATGAGAATATGGGGATTGTAAGTACCATAAAGCCAAATAACGGTGGACATTATAGATAAGATCGTAAGATTAGAATACCTAAAGTGAAAGAGGCATTGAAAAGGATGAAATCAGGCAAGGCCCTGGGGCCCGAAGGTATAGAAATAGAGGTTTGGAAGTATATGGGAGATATTGGAGTAGTTTAGTTGACAAAGTTGTTTAACAAGATTGTAAAATCAAAGAAAATGCCAAATTAATGGAAGAAGAGTTCTATTGTAGCAATTTATAAGAATAAAGAAGACATACAAAGTTGCTCTAATTATCGGGGGATCAAACTAATGAGCCATACCATGAAACTTTTTGAAAGAGTGATTGAGAAGAGACTACGACATTACACGAGTGTGTCAAAGAACCAGTTTGGTTTTATACCTGGGAGGTCTACCATGGAAGTTATTTTCTTAAGTAGATAATTAATAGAGAAATATAGGGAGATGAAGAAGGACCTCCACATGGTCTATATTGACTTAGAAAAAACTTATAATAGGGTCCCCAGAGATTTAATATTGTAGGTGTTGGATGAGAAAGGGGTTTCGCAGCGATATATAGACATAATTAAGGATATGTATAAGGAAGTGTAACAAAAATTAGAACCACTATCAGAGAAATCAGTGCTTTTCTCATCACTATAAGATTGCAACAAGGATCAGCATTGAGCCCTTATCTTTTCACGTTGGTTGTATATGAGTTAAAAAAAAATTGCAGGAGCAGATTCCATGGTGCATGTTATTTGGAGAGATTATAGTTTTGATTGATAAGACAAGGGAGAGCATAAGCACTAAGTTAGAGTTATGGAAAAATGCATTAGAATCTAAAGGATTTAAAATTAGCCGAACTAAAATAGAGTTTATGAAATGCAATTTTAGCAAGGAGAGGAGCGGGAGTAGAGCACCGGTGAAGATTGATAACCAAGAAGTCCCCCTAAAAGAATACTTCCAATACCTAGTATCGATAATTTATGAGAGTGAAGAGATTAAAAGGAAGGTTACCTAGAGAATCCAAGGTAGTTGGAACAAATGGAGATGTGCCTCAAGAGTTTTGTGCAATTGGAGGGTGCCACTCAAACTAAAAGGAAAATTCTATATGATGGCTATAAGACTATCCATGCTCTATGGATCAGAGTGTTAGATAGTTAAGGAATAACATGTACATAGGATGAGCATTGCCGAAATGCGAATGTTGAGATGGATGAGTGGCAAGATAAGAAAGGATAGAATTAAAAATAAAAGCATTAAAGGAAACTTAGGAGCAGACCAATAGGTAATAAGATGAGGGAGATTAGACTTAGATGTTATGAACATGTCCAACGACAACCAAAAAATGAAAGCTAGTTAAAAGGAGTGAGGCGATCTGAGGGCCCAACAGATAGAAGTGATAAGAAAAGATTTAAAAACTTTGAAACTAAATGAAGTCATTATACTCAATAGAAGGGAATGGTGGAACAAGATTCATGTGACAAGCCCATAATCAAGATAAGGTCTGATGATGATGATGATGATGATGATGATGATCACCTTGTAGGAAACCCTACATCCAATAATTTTAATTTCAAGACCTTATTCACCAATTGGTTTTAGTCAAACCCCTAACCCATGACACCTTATCTAAAACTAACTTCTCTCATTCCAAAATATGAAGCCTCACCACATGAAAAAAGCAAGGATGATATATGTTATCCCAAATCAAATATATCATGCACTGGATAACGGTTTTATATAACCATTTATTAGTAAAGCAGCAATCTCCAAATGGAAGAAAACATAAAAGATCCTAACATATTTATGTTCCTAACAGTGCTTGCCCATATAACTTGATATTGGCCAAGTTGTAAACCTGACATATGTCAGCTTCTGCATGAGCAGGACAACAATAGTGGCAGACAAGGAAAATGATCTAATATACGTGAGAGAGGGATCAGATAATGATTGGTCATGGCCCTGGCAAGGAGAAAGGAACCAGAACCAAATTCTATTGAAATTTAAGAATGCTGATTAGCTTGGAGATTGAGTCACAAGAAGACCAATTGAAGGATGTTGTTTGTTGACAAATGACTACCTCTTGTCCAGGAATGCTTAAAAGCATTAAACAGTTGGAAGACCCAATTCTTCCAAATTATTTGTTTTCTACCAAACAAATGCAATATGAGTGAGATACTTTTACAGGAAATTCATGTGCATAAAGATTCGAACATCACTATAAACTAGACACAAGTGATCAGAATGCAAATAAATTGTCTCAGAATCTATAGTGTTCATGCCAAGATGAGCTCCGAGGCACAGTCATATTGTAGCTGGCTGAGAATAAACTGCAAAAATCTGACCAAAGGATGCATTAGCTAGCAACTTAGATATTTGATTTGCAAGCAGTCCATGTCCAGAGGAAATTACAGCTCGAGGAGAAGTTATAAAGATACGTAAGAAATTAGCCATATTGGAGGCATAGCCCATATTAAGGGCATATTTGTAATTTCATATTTCATTTGATGTGTTTCACATGTAAGTTGTATCAAAGGAATTCAAGTATTCATAACTTTGGGCCAAATTTGTCGGTTTTGTAGCTTCATGCCATTAGTCTCCCACATATCATGGTCTGGAAGAAGAAAATAATTTCATTAGTTGGGTTGATCTTTGTTTACATCTTGGAACATCTTTTAAGAGGACTTCAAAAATTCCATCTTCTAAGAAATAGGTTGGGGTGTTTGAAGCTTAGAAAGTTTCTGATAGGTCAAAGTTGAAGTAAGATTACTAAAGGACTCATTTATAATTAGATGATTACCATGTATGAAAAACAAGGGTAGATGATACTGTTCAATCTTTAGGGTGCA
Organism: Warburgia ugandensis; assembly: GCA_035236585.1. Taxonomy (NCBI): domain Eukaryota; kingdom Viridiplantae; phylum Streptophyta; class Magnoliopsida; order Canellales; family Canellaceae; genus Warburgia; species Warburgia ugandensis. The sequence continues at coordinate 69,560,283 of CP141128.1, forward strand.
TTTTACCATCTTGGTAGGATAATAGGGACTTTTGTCCATATTTCACAAGTGTGAGACTGTTGTATTGATACTTGTCCATTTAGTTTGAAACTAAATATATAATCAGATACCACCAGCCTAAACCCTCCACAGAAAAGAATTTAGTTTTAGTGCAGTTCTATAAACCATGTGCATCAAAGTGCCACATGGTTTTGGAATTCAAAAGGAACATAGAGAAAGGAGAACCAAATTATGCACTTAAACATTCACGCAAGACCACAGTTGCAAAAATCTCCAAATAAGTGAAATTATTTTCTGAAAAATGTCCAACCTTTTGGCTCCCTGATTTAATCCCAAAGAATTCAGAAGTTCTCGACTTTTCTGAATTCAATGGGAATTACCAAATTAAAAATAAAAATTTTGAATCAAACAACAGTCTGAATAATTTGTCAAACTATCAAAATAATTTGTACATCTAGTTGCAAATTCAAGTTAAAAATTGCATTTGAAAAAAATAAAATAAAGTTAAAGATTAAGTTTTCATCCTTTTCGTGTTTTCTTTTTCCCCAAAGATATGCTGAATTCACCGAATATGTAAAATAATCAATCGCTGGATGTATAATTGTTCAGATCCTCCCAAGGCATTTTTTGGCTGAAGGTCTTGGGTTGTTAGCGCCTCTGTTTATTTTTGCCAAGTTAGATGCTCCGCTAATGAAATCACCGATGATTTGGTGGAACAGGGCATGTTCAGAGAAGCTTGCTCGTTGAAGAATATCTCCCTGAGTTAGACATTTCGTTTATCTCCAGTGATTTCTTAGGATCTTTAGTCTCTATTGTTTCCTCGACAATTTGTACAGTTTTGCTTTCTGTTTCTCGGCAGAGTTTTCTCTTCATACAGCGTCTAGTGCATCTCTTTTACGAGTACTTTTCCTTGTCAACAAAATTCTCCCCTAATAATTGACATGCCGATTAATTCCGAATTCTAATTTTGTAACTAAGTAAAAGACATAAAGCAGAATCTCAGGACACTACGAGGGGGGATTTGAAACCCTAGACTTACCGCTTTAGATCAAAGAACCAAGCTGAAACTATAAATAAATTGTAGTACCTTGTTGAAACATGATTCTAATTTTTTCTTGTTGGGAGATTGCTCGAAATTCCTAAAGGAAGAACTCTTTGAAGGACTTTCTCGGAAAGGAATAGGAGAAGGAGAAGAGACGGATGCGGTTGCAGAGGAAGATTTCCTCTCTGCGATCTTTCTGAGAGCATCTTGTTCTAGATAATCCATTTCTTCTGCGCTCAAATCCCAGTAATCGAATTCCATTGCACGATTGATTTTTCGCGCTTCTCTCTCTTTTCCTCTCTGCCTTCAGGGTTTTGAGCTAAACAAATCCAAGAAAAGGGAAAGTGGGCTTCTAAATAAAGGTTGCGGCACGGGATTAAAGGCGTGGAAACAACTTTTTTGTAAAAAATGCTAGGTAAAGTTGAATATTACAGGCACTTGTTATCCTTCCTTCCCCATGGGGTGAGAGCTTCGTGCATCAGGCCTGCTTTTTTATGCAAGAAGAGAAATCTGTTGAATGCTGACAAATGCAGTTTTTAGGATGCTTGAACCAGCCATATTTTTCAAGTTACCAGCCTACGAGATTGTGAACGAGCTGGATAAACAAATGTGGGGGCCTTCACGAAGAAGCGCGGTACTAATGGTGCATGAGATGTGATCAGCAAACCTGAGATGAGATAAAGCTATCTAGAGATTATTTGAGCCGGGTTGAGATGAAGTCAAAGTGACTAGAACCATCACATAAGTAGGGTTAAGATGAAATGATATGGCTCATTTTCATCTCAAGCAAAATAAAGAGTGCGACTGAATTGGGACGAGAAGAATGGCTCTCTTTTGCACTATGAATGAGATGAGATGGACGTAACATGTAAACCACCAATAGTAAGCTGGATTGAGATTAAGATTTCTTATCTCGTCTCAAGCACTAGCAATGACACAAGATGAGATGGTTTTCATCTCAACTTAGCTTAAAAACCATTAAAAGTTAGACGAGGAGATATCATTTCATCTCAGCTCAAGCATCACTAAAAGTGATATGGCCCATATCATCTTAAATCGGCTCATTTCATCTCAAGCACCACTAGCACCCTGTCTAAGTGATTATGTAAGAAGTATCCGATTAATCTGTTAACTGCCTATGCAAGACATCAGGCCTCATGTAGTCCAATGGACATTTCTTGGAGCAACCGAGGAAGTGGGCTTGGGAAACTAAGAGTTTTGCCATGACCCTTGTCTTCCACCAAATGGAATTTTAGCTCTTCGTACTCGCAGATTGACTGGCAGCATGGGCCAGTGCCTTTGAGCTAGTGGGTTGACGATGCTAGTATAATCCGCTTTACACTGTTACGTGTAGATCATTACATAAAGCCTTGCCAATTGGGCCTGTAGCTAAGAGTTGGAACTTAACAAAGCACTCTACATCATCGTCATCAAGACCTTATTCCAATTAGGAGTTGGTCACATGAATCTTATTCTTCGGCTCCCCTCTGTCAAGTGCCATGCTTCATTTACTTCTACAGTTTTTAACAAAGCACTCTGACAGCATGAAAATGCACGTAATGCTTGTGATTGTGTCTTTTGGTCCAGGTGGGGAACGAGCTTTGGTTGACCTGTGCTGCAAGTGGATCATTGGTTTGGAACTTAACAAAGCAAAGTAGCATATGGAAGTTCTTAAGGATTCCTGTCTCAAGAGCATTATTAAGAGTCATCTGCATGGCTTCGAAGGCTTTGCACTGATAAGGCTGGTTTTGTCATTCTTTGTGTTGGGAACTCATATTAGGTTGCTGCTGGGAAAATGAACCCCATTGACAAGGCTTATTTAATCTTTTTTTATTGGATTATGCTAGAATATGCATTGCCAACTTAGAAGGGGAGCCTAAGGCATGGAAACAGCCTCTTACAAAATGCAAGGCAAGGCTGCCTACTATTGAACCTTGTGGCCGCCCCTTCCCCAGACCCTGCATACACAGCTTCGTGCACCGGGACTGCCCCTCCCATTTTATGCATTGCCAAATCAGTAAGGTAAAATCCTGTGTAATTCAATATACCAGTTTATATAAGCCTTGTCAATCCAGGCAAAAGTGAAATCCAACAACTAGTAACTAATATGCTTCACTTACGACCTTATTAGCAAGGTTTATATAATCTACTTTATGCGATTATAGACTATCCATATAATCATGGTTAAAATCCGGCATAGCTTCATAAGGTGGATTACATGAACCTTGCTAATCAGGCCCTAAGTGCAGCACCTTCTTTTTAATGGTAGATTTTATTGAGAAAGCATTGAGTGGATTTATGCAGAACAGATGCAAACATTCAAGAATCTCTTCAAGTAAGAGCTAGGAACCAACCACACAGGCAAAGATCCCCTTGGCATTAGGGGGATGACATTGACTTTGCAAGAAATCTCTGTGCAGGTTTGCAGGTCATCTTTGTTCATGTTAGAAGGTCTCAAAGAAACTCATTCCATTGACATGCATTCCATTGAATGACCAACAAAACAGGCCAACAAGAAACTCAATCCAAGCCTATTGTTAAAAGTTCTAATTCTGCTGTCAGAGAGTGTCATTACTTTGCAAGCCAAAGAGATGCATTTGAATTTGCAGCCCTTCTTCTAACATGACCTGCAAACCTGCACAGAGCTTTCTTGCTAAGTTAACGCTATGCCACTAATGCCAAGGGGGTTCTTTTCCTCCCTTCAACCCACTTGGCAACATTCCGTGAATCCCTTCTATCAGCAAGTTGAAGAAACCATAATCAGAGCAACTAAGTGAACCATATTAGCTGGTAGCTATAGGATTTATAAAAGAACGAGAAAAAGCTTGCAATTTAGATTTGCTTCTCATAGTATCTTTTGCCAGCTACAAATTTTTACAAGGAAAAATAAATAAATGGAAAGCATTAACTATTTATTCTCAGAGGCTGAGAGAAACAGAACAAACCAAAACTAAAAAAAATCAAACTTAACGAACTATCTTGGTTACTCTTCGTTCTTTTTTATAGCAGAAAATAAGACCTGCCTGGAAATGTAAGTCTCAAGTTCCCTTGACACCTCTGTCAGTTTCAGATCAAAATTTCTCCTATATTTCTGCTTGGGTGATGGCATGATTGCTGTTGGGGTTCCAGAAAACCGTCTCCTGGGGGTTGAAAACCGCCCTGTGCCCCCCGGAAACCACCCTTTTGAGATGATTGGACTTGTCAAATCCAAAGAGACCTTATTCTTTTCCGGCATAATTGATGGCCCGCATTTCGTCTCTGAGGGCAGTGGCTTTAGTGATGGTTTTGGTTCTTCATTGGGTACTTGTGTCATGCTTCTTTCTCTGGCTTTGGCGGCTGCTAGTACAGCTTTCTCTTTGCTCATATTTACAAGCTTCCATGGGTCGATACTGGCATGGAAGCTGTGTTTCTTGCTCGAGTTCGAGGAATCATGTGCATGGTCAACTCTTATTGTCAATTTTGTTGTGCTCTGCAATTTATTCTTTAGTCAGGAAACTCATAAATTTTGCCTCTAAAATTGGAGAATGAAGTGTTAAATCTATCTGACCTGATCTGTTTTGTTTCCTCTGCATATGAATCTAGACATGAAACTGGATTTTTCTGGTGAATTGAAATCGAGGCTTTCATCTGATGAGAAATCGGAATCATCAGATAGTTCCATTAATTGGTTTTCTTCTTTCATTGCTAAAATATAATCGTACGTGCGCATTCCCTGCATCAGTTTATTAGGGAAAACGGTCCATCAGAAATTCAAATTTGGTAGGTGAAAAGCAGAAAACAATGGAGAGATTAAAATGTATGACATGATAAGGTGGAAAAGAAGAGAGAGAGAGCTTCTTGTCTCTGAAAAACAAGAATCATTTGATAAATCAAAAGAACACACTGTTATTCATCGAATGAGTTTTGAGAGAGAAAAGCATACTGCATTTGGAGTTCAGTTGTTCTCTGCGTAAAACTCACTTCAATGAATACTTCAATCCTGGGTATCAGAGCTTCTCTCTCTCTCTCTCTCTCTCTCTCTCTCTCTCTCTCTCTCTCTCTCTCTCTCTCTCTCTCTCTCTCTCTCTCTCTCTCTCTCTCTCTCTCTCTCTCTCTTATTCCTTAAAAGTACTCAAAATGTGCATATCAGGAATTGCAAATTCTAGTCATTTAAGCTATGCATATCAAGATAGAGATGGTGAAACTCTTCCAACAAGAAGTTTACCTAAGATTTGTATTTATTCCTTCTTGGAGAGTTAGCACTGTTTCAAGCTTATTCACAGGCAAAACACATTCTCTATCCTCTTTACTGAATGAGTGAAAAGAAAAAAAATCCTTGAAGTCTAATCTTGTTGAGCTTTGTAGTTAGTTTATTTGTTTTTCTAGTTCTGCAATGCTGCCTGACGGATCTAGTGTTTCCTTTCTCAGATCAATCAAGAAACTCGTACCTTACGAATTAGTACAACATGAAAGAAGAAAAGTTGCCCCAGTGCTGCTGAACTGTATGCTGTCATTAGAACCAACAGAGCCTGCAGGTTGAATGAGTAAAACAGTGAAACATGAATATCAGCACAAGACAAGAGAGCCCGGAATGTAACGTAGTACTGATAAAGAAGTCAACAATAAATAAAACATAAATGCACCATTACCAATTAAACAGCTTCATCTTGATTCTTGACATATGTAAACACAATAAAGCACTAAATATAAGTAATGAAATATTACTGATATTGTTGCAATAATCCCTCTTGGAAATTTTATATAGAGTTTCTGCTCCAGTTCCTTCGATATTCCTTTCCTATCTGCAAAGCAGCGAATGAAAATGGTGATTGCAGTTCCTCCTTCAACCAAAAGCTGCATGGATGTTGCACTTTCAGAAATCATCTCATATCAGTTGATATTATGATCACCAGGATAAACAAAGTTATATTTGTGGAATCATTCTTGGGAATATTTAAACAGAACGGGATGCAGCAAAACAAACATGTTCTTCAATATGAAAGTCTAGGAGAAAGGGAATTCTTGATTCTTTCTTTGGTGTATTATAAATTGAACTTCGAGTAAGAGGTAAGAGTAGAGCAACTGACCATTAACAAGACAAAAACCATTAGAAGGATGAAGAGGGTATAATTCTTTCTTCCAATGCAGTTGTTTAACCACTGGAGTGAAAAAGAACTCCATCAGTGATTCATTGTTTCTGCGGACTACAGCAAACCAACATCCAATTTGGAAGTAGCTTCTTACCCTGCAGTGGTGATCAAATCCTTCAACGCACCGATTACAGGTCCTGCAGTGCTTGCTGTGCATTTTAACCTGCAAAAGAAGCCAAAAATTTATTCAATTAAACCATAGTTTCATGTGAGGAAAGTACACAAAGACATGGCACAAAGGTAGAGTTGTCTTCGTGTGACCTTGAGGTCACGGGTTCAAGGCGTGGAAACAGCCTCTTGCAAAATGCAAGGTAAGACTGCATACTATTGACCCTTGTGGTCCACACCTTCTCCAGACCCTGCATATGCAGGAGCTTCGTGCACCGGTGCTTCCATTCAGTCCTAATTCAAGAGTTACCCTGGTGTTTCTGATTTTCTCATAATCGATATAAGTTTTAGTTAACTTGGTCCCAGATTCTCACCCTAGAGCCTGTTGACCAAGTTCTTGCGTTGAAAGTTTTTTTAGAAATTCAAGACTTCAACCACTATAATATCTAATCCACAACACGAATGAACCAGAATTTAAGGGACATCCATAACCAATAAACTGGCTAACTACTAACCTCAAAATCACAGAGAGAGCAAAACGTGATATCGTCGGCTTTGAGATCAGGTGCAACTGCATCATCCTTCATTACAAGTGGAAATAGCAATAAAGGTTCCATCTGTGCACTGTTTTTCCAGGGCACCAAGTACTTCCTCCTTATCCAACACTTGAGAATCTTTTTCTCAATTTTTCTGAAAAATCTCAGCACAATTTGACTCAAAATAAACCCGTAATTCAGCTTAGAGAGTCCATTTTTTCCAGCTTTCTTCTTGACGCTAGTTTTGTCAGACGGATCAATAGCAGTACACCTTGCAAATAGAACAATTATCGAAAATGCCTGAAAGATGAGAAATTGAACAGGTTAGAAGTACTAACGAGAAATGATAATCTTGGCAAAGCAGATTAGTAGAGTGGTTTTGTACTATACCACAAATGAGAAAAGTGTGAGAATTGTATTCTCAACTACTCTGTTTCCAAGAAAAGGACCCAGAAAGGCGTAAAAGGCCACAACGAGAAAACTGTATACTGCCATTGCCACAAGCTGCGTACAAACCAACACAATCTTAGAATTCAATCATTCAAATGCTGTAAGGTAAAAAATTCAGTCAAGAAAACAGTCTCAAGAAACCCAAGTGCCATTGTGCTGAATGCGTGGCTTTAACAAATAGGGAATGGAAGAAATCAAACACTCTAATATCTGGCATGCATTTCGTCAGCAAATAGGGTAAAAAATTCTTCAAATGATAGAACAAAATGTCCAAATTATGTTTTATCATATGGTTGTTATACTCTCTCATATGGAAGGAGTAAAATTAAAAAAATTCAGCAGCCTGGTTTAAAGAAATTGAAGATCCCTAGATGCAATATACACAGTACAATTTCTCAATAAATTGCACATCTGCCATTCTAACTCAAAACTAATTCAGAGGCGTCTGATGAAATTTTGGGTCTAAACTATATAAATCAATTTATTTTAGCTGATGAGTCTTAGGAAATCAAAGACGTCATGGCCGTGAAACATAATTTCAGTGGACAGGTTTTCAGCAAACCAAGAGGTTACACATTTCAAGACCTGGAAACATGATTTTCAGAAGCACTTCAACCCAAATATCCACACACATACACACATACCTGCAACGGATGAAGAGGGCGCTGCCAGCCGTGGCGTCTCATGTTCTTGAGATGCAGAAGAAAATTGCAGAGTTTAGGTATTGAACAAATGGCGAGCTGTTGACTCTCTTTTGATTTTACTCTGCTCACTCAAGCCCAACGGCTAAATCTTCGGATTTGAATTTGAGGTCCGCAGAACTTCTGTCTGAAATTACAGAAATAGCCTTACAAGTTTGTTTCGAAGAACAATACCGTAGAGCACGACCGCACGGTACGTTTTCGTTTGTTCCCACTTTTTGCGAGAAGAGCCCACGTTCGATTGATCCAAACGGTTCATCACATCATCCATCCAAAAAAATGTACTTTCTATGTTGATGAGAACATCAGCTATTGTTACATATGGGGAAGAGATTCGGCTCCAACAGCTATTTTTTTCTTTTTATTCCTTAGTTCTTATGGGCATTTTTGCTTTAAAGGTCTCATATATTTTCTTTGATTTTTCTAGATGGATCTTGTGTTTAAGTTTTTATTATGTTCTGATATGCCTTTTTTATTAAATTCACAAACTTAGATTTTCATTTATTGATGAATATTTGTGAACTGTTGTTGGCCTTTCTTTTTTATTTTCATTCAATTTGGTCTCATCAAATTAAATATGTCTATTATTCTTTGTGCTGAAATGTTGTCTTCTACCATTGAAAATGTAATGTCAAATGAAAACTTATGGTTCCAAGTCAAGCAAATCAAGGCCTAAGGTTCATATGCTGACGATAACATTCTTTTTTTTAAGTGTATTCTTACCAACTACAAAATTGTAAGCAAAATTTTTAATATTTTTAAAAAACTGGTTTAGCAGCTAATCCTACTAAATAAAATATTAATTTTTCAAAAAATGCTTGTAGAGGGATCACAAAAGTTATTCAAAGGACCTTGCATGTTGAAACCAAATTTTATTGAAACTTTATGTGATGACCAAGGTTTTTCAAATACTTTTGAAAAGTGGGGCCCCAATTTTTTAAAAACAATTTCAAAAACAAAATAACAAAAAATATTTTCAATGAATTTCATTTTAAAACCCCGATTGTCAACCATCAACTTATTACTTTATTATTTATGATTTAGTTTGATATTTAAATTTTAAAAACTCAAATAGATTTTTTATTTTCAAGTAAACCTTTTTAAAAACAAGTTTACTGCTTCAGGACCCATCCAATAGATAACCACAACCCCTTCATGATTACAAATCAAGTCCAAATACTGCAACATGATATTTCACTATTGGATTTATTCATGATATTAACATAAAATGCTCTAAAATTTGATATTCTAAAGTTTTAAATTATTTTAAATTTAATCATGCAGATTATTGATGCAAAATGTTTGGTGCATTGAAATGATTATTGTATTGCGAAAGCAAATATTTTATTTTGATTTTAAGAAGCATCTTATTCTTCTATCAAGAATAGTTTGCTGAGACATTGCGTTATTGTTGCAATGTCTCAAATATTGAGTGACAAACTGGACTGACGATCAATCAAATGAGTAGCTGATTGAGATATTATCGTCTAAGGGCATGTTTTAATTTTACTTAGACTATACATAGACATCTATGGTATTTAGGCTTGATGTGTGATCATGCAGGGGCTATGGTTGTCGAATGGATGGATCCTGGAGAAGTAAATTTGTTTTTAAAAAAATTTACTTGAAAAATAAAAAATCTATTTGAGTTTTCAAATTTTAAATATTGAACTAAATTATCATAAATAATTAAGTAATGAGTTGATGGTTGACACTCAGGGTTTTAAAATGAAATTCATTGAAAATGTTTTCCACTGTTTTATTTTTTAAATTGTTTTTCAAAAATTGGGGCCCTGCTTTTCGAAATGATTTGTGAAAAAGTGTTTGAAAAACCTTGATAATCACACTTTACCTTAGAGTTCCTTGTTTGGATAAAAGCTCTTGAAGCAAAAGACTTTCAATTTTTTACTGAAAAATCAAAAGCAAACATATGGTTGGAAAAGCAAGCTACTTTGAAAATTAAGAAAATTTACTTTCATTAAGTCTATGCTGTTAGGTATTCCTCAATATGCAACATCTTGTTTTGTAAATCTCAAATCGATTATTACTAGACATGAAAAATTGGAGAGGGACTTCTTATGAGAACATAGTAGTGATAGAAAAAGTATGCATATGGTTGGATGGGAGAAATTATGTGTGGAAAAAGCCAAAGTTGGCCTTGGAATAAAAAATCTTAGTCATGTAAATGCGTCTCACTTGGCTAAGTTGGCATGGTCAATTATTTATGTTAAGAAATCATTATGAACTGATTTTATTAAGACCAAATATTTTAGTAAAGATTATTTAATGGACGTTATCCCTAAAAGAAAAGATTCTTCAATTTGGAGAGCTATTTTGCAAACTAGAGAAGTTATTAAGAAAGGGGTGTATTGTAAAGTTGGAAATGGTGAAAGAATCAATTGTCAGAAAGATTGGTGGGTGGATTTCATTTTGTTAGGTTCATAACAAACCACCTTCTTCCAACATTATCTTAATGAGAAATTGGTTGCTTTGATGAACACTTGCTCTAGGGAAACTGGATGTGATTGCTCATAAGTCGGGTGAGGATTTATGAGACAAGGTTCCTAAAATTTATGTCCCTAAAACTTACCAAGAGGATGAAATTATTTGGAAATCTGATAAAGCATGGTCCTTTTTCATTAAGATAGCATATTTTATTATTAAGAATAATGATTTTCAATAGGATGATGATTTACTTCAAAAGAAATTTTGGGCTATTAAGCTTCAACCAAAAAGGAAGTTTTCTAATGGCAATTTACTTGGAATAAACTTTCCAATGCATTTACTTTGTTATGGCTTGATCATTTTGACATGATTTGAAAAAATTATTCTTCTCATGTTGAAACTATTTTACATGCCATTTTCTATTGTCAAAAGATTTCACCACTTTGGACAAAAGTTAATGATTAAATTTCCTCACTCAATAATTGATGCTAATTAGCCAAAGGAAGTTACTAAAAATTGGTTTTGAAGTTTTCCAAGGAAAGATAGAATTAGACCTCTATACCCTATTGCCCATGCTTATCTTGCATGGACGATTTGGAAATATAGGTATAAAATATTAAATAATAATGATGCCTTTTCTAATACTGAAATATGGTTTTATTTGAAATCTTGGGTTATCGAAGTTCTGAACCTTGATTCATCAAACTCTTCATATGTTTTATCAAAGTTAAACTTAATTAAAATTTGGGATCAAAAGAATTTGGTTAAAAAATTCATGAGAACTATTAAAATCCAATGAATTTCACCTATTGCAGTTGTAATAAAATTGTACTTTTGATAATGCTTCTCAAGGTAGTCCAAGTCCTACTAGCATTGGAGGAGTTTTTAGAGATTGGCTAGGCAATTTTCTTAGTGTATAGGTGTTTTGTACTTTTTCAAACTAACTATGTTGTAGAATAGTGGGTACTTGCTTTTAGACTACAAGTAGCTAAAGAGTTAAATTTTCTTGCTCTATAGATAAATAAAGATTTAGGGGGGTTTATTTAACGGCATGTGTTTGACGTTTTTGTTGGCAGATCTCTTGTGATATCTTCTATGATATATAAGATATGTGTCATATGTTCTGTGATATCTTGTGTGATATCTGAGATATGTAGCATTTGTTCTGTGATATTTCTGGTGATATCTTTGGTGATATCTGAAATATGTATGTGAATTGCATGTCAAAGTCTCTACTAATGGACCTTACATGTATTATGTAAATACTCATATGACACACTCTTGCTCTTTAGAGGAAATCTAGTAGAATGTTTTAACATGAAAGGCATCCATCTCCTCAGATTGATTTTAGATGTTCAATGGTTGAAAAATCATGCCAAGGTACAATCTTCCTCCAATTTGAACCATTGATTACTCTATAAGCATGACTTTAGGACCATTAGAGATCTGACAGAGGTGCTATGGTTTGGATGGTGTCAACCAGTCACAGGTGGGGATCACCACGCAAGGCAATGGCTGATATGGACTGTTGATCCACTAACGACGTCTAGTGGGGCCATCTTTCACCCCAAAACCCTGAACTGACCAACATGAGCAAAGTACCAGGACTTTGACAAAACCCAAAATAGCACGTTTATCAGCCTCCAATTTGAGGATCTAGACTGTCGATTGGACCAGCAGGCACTTGACCTAGCCGTCCAAATGAAGGGCTTGATCACCAACCTCAAGCTTTGACTGCCCACTTAGTTTGGAAGGTATTTATGCAAAGAAGTTTCCACTGGAATAGAAAAGGCGAAGACATCTAGAGAATTATTCCTTTGTATGCAGGATCATACAATGTAGTAAGATCCCACGTGACAACATGCATCCACTCCTCATCCCTAAATCTAAACATATGGACAGTGGACTTTAAGCCATTCAACTAAGGGATCTTAAAGGATTACTTTTGCTTAGCATGTTGTCTATATTTATAACACTCCAAGGTGAGTCATAGGATGTGAATTTTATTTTTTTAATGTGGATTTATAACTAGATTTCTGAACAAGTTTCAGAAATTGACAGATTGTTTGTTTCCCTGTGCATACGAGCTTCACTGTGCTTCCCTTTATTTTATTTTATTTTATCAGCAGGGAACTAGCAACAAACAATAGATCTGTTACACTTGTGCACCTCTTCCTTCTTTTATTCAAGTAAATGGAAACATATAATGAGGGAAAATATGGCCTTTGCCTTATACAAGATTGTACATTTAGCAATACAAGTAGATTTACAGGCCTCTCACAAATTCGCACAACCTTTCGCCATCACTGCCAGCTGCTAAGTGTGTTTAACAGAGATCATTCCACACCAAGGGATATGAACAAACCAGGTGTGCCAAAAATCTGTCCCTTATAAGTTCCTGTCAAGAAAGTCACAAATTCTCTCTTCCATGTATAATCCATCCTTAAGCTAGCGTGGCATATGGCGCTCATCTGGAAAAAGTAAAAGCTCATATGGCTTTCCATGAGCAATGAATGCATTAAGAAGTCTCACTGTGTGCCTGAAATGAACATTCTCATCAATCATGCCATGAACGAGAAGCAATTTTCCTCTGATCTTTGGCACATGATGCATAATGGAACCATTTTCATAGCTTGCTGGATTTTTTGAAGGCAAACCCATGTACTTTTCAGTGTATACTGTGTCATAACCATCCCATGAGGTCACAGGGGCACCAGATACTGCACATCTAAAGGTCTCGAGAAATCTTGCTAAGGACATGGTAGAGAGGTACCCACCATAGGTCCACCCATACAAGCCAAATCCGGCCAGGTTCTGCAAGGCCCTGCTTGATTGCCATTCAGCACCTATGTGCTGATATTCTGCATCAGCACGGCCAAAGCTATATTTGAGAGCAGCCTCAAATTTCAGTCCTTGCCTTACTGATCCTCAGTTATGAAGCTGCAAATAACGAAAGAAATTATGAAATTTTAAGCATTGGTGTGAGTGAATTTCATACCATGTCAAGAACCAGAAAGACTTCCAAATGTGAATGTACCCAATCAGAGAAATAACAATAACCATTACAATGCAAAAAGAGCAAAAGGAGAATAGGAGAGAGGTCGCCAGTTGCAGCCCTTAAAGAACTCCATTGTTCTTGCAAAATGAGTTAAGAATGGGAAAGAACTGATTTCCCTTGTTTTTCTTCTAAGTTGAGCTCTGGGTATCGTTTAGAACTTGCCAATTGTAGAATTTAAGAACATATGCTTCTTAGAACTTGAAGAAGTGGTGAGTTCCCAAAGTCTACTTGCTTGAAGTTAGAATATGCCAGTTATAAATTCTAGACTTGACCAGTTCTAGAAGCCTACACCCACCTAAGTAGATTTAAACAGTTGTGGAAGCAGAAACCAGATTGTGGTCAACTGCTCTCTTTGGCTCTATTGCATTGCAGTGATGTGAACATCAATCCTTTTAATTCTGCTACAAGACTACTAAAAATAAAAGATGAAAAGAAACCTACCAAATCAACTTCAACATACAAGATCAGATTGAAGAACAAGAAATCAGGGATAGATCTATCTAAAAGACTCAACTTTTGGCTCCATTTTATCATCTTCTAAGGGATTAAGCAGATCTAGAGAACATGTCAGATGGATCCTATGTCAGAATCATTCTCAGCAATTAATAAGCTGATTACTTTAAAATGCATGCTCTATCGTCTTACCAGGAACACCAGGTACGTTAATGTTGCTTATAGGATGCTGCTTCACTATAATGTCAAATAAACATGATTCATATCTAGAGTCAAAGCTTGATGACTGAAAGGAAATAAATGAAATTCTACATAATCTATCAATAAGGAAAATTATACATGACTAAAGAAAGAAGTACTTTAATGATACATTTTGGAAGTTTCTTTAGCATGGAGACCAGCTACTACTTACTACAGAAGCTTCCACGTGAATTCTCACTTACCATAAAGTATACAAATGGAAATAGGGAAGATATTGGCAAAGCTGAAAAATATAGTACATGAAGCTAGTAACAAAAGCATATCCTCAGGTTTCTTTCCATCAATCACATCAAAACCAAACTGAACCTGGAGACAATATTCCATGTGAAGTTGGAAATACATGAAAAAGAAGTAAAGATCATGCCAAGCTTTATCGACTGTAACTAAAGTGAAACTATAGCAATTGACCAAATAACAAGTCAAACATTATATATATATATATAACTATTCCAGCTATTACAAGATATTCCAGTAATCATGACAGTCTTTTAGAAGATTACTACAATTAACCACATAATATCATATATCAATTCAGTGACCGCAGAATAGAACCAAACAAGGTTTAGAATGCCCTGTTTACTCAGTTCAGAGGTCCATTGGTTGACAAGTCCTACATCTCCCACTTGAAGAATACTTCTCAACATATAAGACCCAAATAAATCTTTGGAGATCACTCACTTATTACAAAGAACATATGCAATTTTTTATCAAGGGAGATGAACATATATATATATATAAAGATATGCAATAAAGACACTGATACGAATATAATCCAATTCAACAAGAAGGCAACAATCTTATTTCCTTACTCGTTTGATACATGGAACATCCAGAATCTACATTGAAAAATAATTGGAACCTGGCCATGGTTCCTAATTGAAGGACCAGAATCTAATCTTCAGTTCTGTTGTCTTTGGTTTTTCAGTTCTTTGATTCTTGTCGACACGCCTAATTGGAAGCATAAATAGCCAAATAGGAAAAACTGAAATTTGTAGGCTAAAAAGTAACACAGCAATGGAGAGTTATTTCTAATTTGAACTAAATGGTCAAATTGCTGTCCAACCAGGTGCTGTATAGCAAAGAAATTTTGTTGAAGTGATTGAATTTGGCCTGAGTTTCAGCAAGTGCATAATATCAATCTGATTTTGATGCATGTTTATCCTACTTGCAAGCTCATTGGCCCTTTCTTTCCTATTTCTTAGATCTACAGTTGACACTTACCCATTGAGGAGAGGGAAAAACATATTAGTACCTTTTCGTATTTGTCATCCATGCCTGCAATTCTCTTTATATATAATATAGGTACAGACATACAAAACTTTTGACTCTTTAGACAGGCTTTGGTGAAACCAAATGCTCAAACAAGTTCCAACTATTATTGCCTTTTCTTGTGTATAAAGACCAAATATTTGTAAGGCTAAACTTTATTTGTTCAAATTTTAAGAAGCTTCTGAAACTTCTCTTCTGCTTAAGACATGGCACCTGGAATTTGTTGCTATAGAGTATTGAAAAGATCTTGTTATGTGATATCAAGATTATTTGCTCCGTCAACTAAGTGAAGCACCCTTAATGTAAATGCACGATCCACAGTTAAAAGAATAGCATATAAATTCAATAGAATGGACTAGGCGCTTTGGTTTACAGAAATCAAAGCACCTCAAATATCTGTCACCCCCACTCGAACCATTTCTTCTATTTACAACACCTGGTTATCTGCTGATACGAATTTTGTAGTTTCAAGAGTTAAGTTACATCTATGGACAATGAATTACAAGAGCTATAAAATATAATTGAGGAAACTGAATTACAAGAGTCCTAAAATAGTGCAGTGCCTTATGGGCAACAAATCCATCAACTTATTTCGTCTTACAAAATATGGATGAATGACATAAACAAAAGATGTTTTCAGAATCATGGACATAAAATTAGTTGAAATTGGTCATGACCAGATAAAAATTGGTCATGAGCCTCACAAGAAATTGAACAAACAAAAACCTGCGCAAAGATGAAGAAGCAGACTCGTCTGGGAAAGATCGGGTTATTTTTTAGGACGTTATTTACCTATTCAGAAGCAATGCTGGTAGATCTACCACCTCAGGTGGGAAATGGAAAATTCCTACCTCTTCTCTTCGTGGAAGCAGACTAGGGTCAACTTCTTCTCTCCAGCTTCTATGGTTTCCTACTTGTAGAACGAAGATGTGAGGGTTTCTGCATAGAACGAAGATGTGAGGGTTTCTGCTTAGAAGGAAGATGTGAGGGGCTCTGCTTAGAACGAAGATGAACGAAGATGCAACCACGAAGATGTGAGGGTTTCTACTTAGAAGGAAGATGTGAGGGGTTCTGGTTAGAATGAAGATGAACGAAGATGCTTACAATGAAGATGAGGGTTTCTGATTAGAATGTGGCAGTGAGGGGTTCTGCTTAGAACGAAAATGCAGCCCACGAAGATGTGAGGGGTTCTGCTTAGAACGAAGATGCAACCCATGAAGATGTGAGGGGTTCTGCTTAGAACGAAGATGCAGCCCAAGAAGATGTGAGGGGTTCTGGTTAGAACGAAGATGAACGAAGATGCTTACAACGAAGATGAGGGTTTCTGCTTAGAATGTGGTAGTGAGGGGTTCTGCTTAGAACGAAGATGTGAGGGTTTCCCCCTTCTTCTCTGCTCTTACTAGAAAACGCAAGTTGGAAGTTGTTTTTTCTCTCACTAAACTGAGGGCATGTTTACACTGCATAAATGGTTTAGCATATTTTCAAAACGCAAAAGATATCAGTTCCTCCATATGTTAAATAAACCTGATATCTTAAATATGCGAAACATATCACAATTAAATAAAACTGATATTTTAGATGTGCCGAAGATATCGAAGTTAAATAAACTCGATATCTCAAATGTGTCGAAGATAATGCAATTAAATAAACCCAATATCTCATATATGCCGAAGATATCATAGTTGAATAACGTGCACATTTGAGATATGCCAGTATATCTCAAAAACGCCTAACATGTGCAATTGAATAAACCCCCCTTAGAATTGGTGGTCAAAACCATAAATTCACTCCAACACCAAAGGAAGAACATAACTTGGATGACAAGGACCTTAAATCTAAATTCTTGGATCACAATGCACATAAATAGAGAGGTAAGCATGGTCGCATGCCTTAGCTAAGGAGGCTGTTAGATAAAGACTTCAAATAAGTGTATTTCTAACCCACCTAGTTTTATTTTAAAATTGTCAAGGAAGAATTGCTTAAACCTCCTACAAATAGAGTTGTGTAGTTCTTTAATTCTAACAAGAATAGGAGTCTATTGGTTATAATGATCAATAGACTGTCTATTTCCCCAAAAAAGGGGAAAATCATGCTAACATTATTTCAAGTTGGAATATTACTTGTTGGGTCTTTAGCAGTGTTTCTTTATGCTATGTTTTTTATATATTTTATTTTTAGTTGTTTTGGTTAGAATTGGTGAAAGATTAGAACTAAGAAGAAGAAAACACAAGTGCCTCTTGATGCTTGTTGCATTTGTAGATCTACTTTAGCTATTGCATGATCTCTTTAGAAAACCGAGAGATCGAGAGAGAGAGAGAGAGAGAGAGAGAGAGAGAGAGAGAGAGAGAGAGAGAGAGAGAGAGAGAGAGAGAAATGATGCCATTGATGTTGTTAAGTGTTTAATTTTGGTCAAAATTTTCCTAATTTAGCGTACAATTAGATCATCTAACCGTTCAATTTTACAAAACTTAGCTTGATTTTGAATATAAATCCAATTGACCATCCAAACCTTAATTTGTCAAAATCAACGGTCAGATGATCATTAGAGTTCATTAGATGACTAATGTGCGGTTCAGATGATTTTAATTTAGTCTTTTCTTTTGCAGATCAACCAAAGGACGCACGGATGGATACGAGTAAAAGATAACGGTGCAGATCATCTTAAAGGGCAATGGATGGACCAGATCACCCATGGAGATGGATGGAATAAAAATAATGGACAAAATGGAAAGAACAACTCCTTCCCCCACTTCTTTCTTTCCTTTTCTTCCTCTTTCTTTTTCTTCCTTTTTCCTTTTCCTTTTCCTCTTTCCCTTCCTTTTTCTCTTTTCCTTTTCTTTCTTTTCTTTTTCCTTCCTTTTCCTCTTTTCTTTCTTTCCTTTTCCTTTTCCTTTTCCTTCTCTTTCTTTTTTTCTTTTTCCCTTCCTCATTCTCACGTACCCAACTCTCTCTTCTTATAGTTTTTTTCTTCCCATCCATCTTTCTTTTCCTCCGTCACTTTTTCGTTCCAAACTCACACACTCCCTTTCTCTCTTCCTAACTCCCTCTCCCTTCTCTCATGCCCCATCTTCACCGCCCAGATCGCCAACCCCTCTCTCTCTCTCTCTCTCTCTCTCTCTCTCTCTCTCTCTCTCTCTCTCTCTCTCTCTCTCTCTCTCTCTCTCACGTTCTCCTTCCCCTCACCTCTGCTCCCTGCTTCCCTCTCTCTCTGCTTACTCCTTCCTCACCTTTCTTTCCTTCTATTTCTCTACAGCCTAGATTCCTCATTACCTCTATCTTCACCGCTCTCCCTCTCTCTCTATCTGCTTCTCTCTGTCTCTAGAATCCCACCATCTCATCTCCACCATAGAGAAGCTACAAGGAAGACTAACAACCTACAGGCCTCTCTACCCCTCTCTCTCCTTTTTCCTCACCGTTGCACAACACCCCATCACTTCCATTTCATCGGCCTCCACTCTCTTTCCCAACCATACCCGTTCCCCCCTTCTCCCACTCCTCTCTACTCCCTCCTCTCACTCCCCAGCCCTAGACCTCTTCTCCCCTCTCTTCCACAACCGTACCCAGATTCCCTTCTTCTCACCTTCTTCTCCTTAGGACCATCCTAGTCTCTCTCTCTCTCTGCACCCCACTTCGCCGCTCCACCGCATTGCTCCCAATTTCCAGACCCGATGCCGCACTACTCCTTCCCCCCTCTATCGCTCCTCTGTTTCCCAGTTTTATTACCCTTCTCCCTCATCGCCTCCAAGTTGTCTGGCTTCCCTTGCTCCTTCTCTGCTCCCACCAAAATCTCTGTCTTCACAGCACTGGTAATTAGCACTCTCCATCGCATGAGATGATGCGTCTGCAAGAACAAATCGACCAAGCTTTTCCTCTCTCCAGTTTCTAGTCCACCTCTCACATGGGTTGCCTTTGCCAGTCGCCAACCTCTCTCTCCAACCCCAAGTCCCCTACTTCCATCGCACTTGCCCAAGTTGAGGAAGCCACGCTCCTTGCGTTTGCACTCCAGCTCGATTGAAGCAGCCCAATACCTCTCTTCTCCCCATCACCAATTTTCCCTGCGTCTTCACTGGCCTAGGCGTCATCCCATCACCAGCCAACACACAGACTGGCGATGCCCCTCTGCCCAGTCTGGTCCACGCAACACCGCATGACACCCATATCGCATCCTCTCTAGACGGTCAACGCACAGCACCACCCTCGTATCCTCTATTCTCTCTTGTTCTCCCTCAACCCAGATTTCATCTCCACTGCACCGGATGCCCCGGGAGAGAAAACCCAACTCGGGTTTTCTCCCATCTTCCTTCCTTCTCGCGTTCTAGATTTTCTCCCCACCTTCTTCCTCTTCCCTTCTCCTTCCTCCCTCTTTTCTTCTTCTCTCCTCTTCCTTCTCAAATCCCACGTTTTCCTGGTTTTTCGTTTAAAACCAGAACCTTGAAGAATTCCAAGTCTGCCCCTGGCAGATCTCATAAATCCCATATGAGTCCCTGTTTTAATTCCACTTCTGTCCTTTATCAGAAATTCCATTTGGGTCCCCTGTTTAATTCCATTTGAGTCCCCGAGTTAATTCCAACGGGTCCCTATTCTATTTACATCTATGTCCCGGTTCTGTTTTATCATCATTTTGACTATCCAGGGGATGCGATCCAAGACGAGCTTATCCAGGACTGATCATTTTATTGCATTTTCTGTGTTTTTGGAATAAATAATTGTGTACATTGCAACAATTGAATAAATATAGATTTTATTTTATTGTTAGTTGAATTTTGCTATATTCTTTGTTTTGATTCTTTTTTTAATTAGATTTTATTGAAAACTGCATTTTAAATCAAGTCCTCGTGGGATCGACCCGTACTTGCATAAGCTACCCTACAATAGCCCGTGCACTTGCGGTAAAACATTCAACAAGTTTTTGGCGCCGTTGCCGGGGACTTGCAAAAGAGTTTTCATAAAATATAATTAAAAAATCCAAAAAAATCAAAAAATTTTAAAAAAATCAAAAAAATCCAGAAAAATACATAAAATTAGGAATTGCAATTTTTAGCATTTTAGGAAAATTTAGGTGCATTTTTCAATTTTTTTAAGGGCATAATCACCTTGTTTCCTGAATTTGGTACTAATTTCTAATTTTATTTTTCAGGAAATTGGAAAGTGGAGGAATTTGGCAAGTGGATCTTCACCAAATTGGAAACTTCCCTGCTTTCCTAGAATAGGACTTTCTTTTTCCTTTTGAGTGAATCTTGTAGTGAGGATCCTTGTAAATTGCAATTTCCATTTTAAAATTTAAAGGGTTGTATAATACAGGGCAAGTGTGGGATAAGGTGGCCCACACTTGATCTTCATCAGAAACCCCATTGTGAGTTTCCTCACTCATTTATTTCCTAGATTAGGGTTTGCATTTAGAATAATTTGCATTGTTTGGTAGTGTAACTCATATAGAAGCATCTTTTATAATTGTTGCATTTTAGGATTTTGCATTAGTTTACTGCTTTTAATTGCATTCTTAGGGCATGTTTAATGTTTTAAGGTGATTTATATGCTGATCGAATTGCCATGGTGTGCGAAATTAATTAGTAAGGGCACCCTACCCCCATAAGATCAAGGGTGGATTTCATCACCACCTCTTGGCCCACTTAGGATAATCACCTCAAGCGCGCAAACCTTCCTTTCACGTTAATTTAAAATCAATTAGAAGAGACTTATAGGGTCATCACATGCTTGTAGGACCCTCTTAATAGGACGCGATTTACTGTCAGTCCAGTGGCTTTTGATCACTGTGGTTATTGGGGGTTACTTAATAGAGCCTCGCTCTTCCCCCACCTCCTATTGACGTTTGTTGAGGTCTAAACGCCTCCTTACACGAGAGTTGTATTAACCACTTTGGACAGAACCCAACTAGTAAGCAGTAATCAACTTCTAATGAGAGGAGGAGCGCTAGTCTAGGCTAATAAAAGCATCGTCCCCACAGATAATCAAGAAAATCAAATATATTGCTGCTTATTAGCCTTAGGATTATTTGAGTGTGATCTTTTGTTTGTGCATCATTCTAGAAGTTAGGTTGTATCATTTAGGTTAGTTTTCTCAAAGAAAAAAAACAAAAAAACAAAAAAACAAAAAACGAAAAGAAGCTTCCCTTGTATACACTTTTGGAGACGCGACAAAACCGGAAGGTTAGTCAAGTACGACCAAAAAGACATACTGCGAGATCAGGCCACATCTATGGCTGATCAACGCTCAAGGGGTAATTCACCCCATGGAAGTCAAGGGGCTCCACTCATCATGAATGAGGACCCACCACCCTTGATAGAAGATGAATATCAACCTCCACCAAGGAGGAATAATCATCAACCAAATAGAGATTGGAGAAGAAACAATAGGGAGTGGGACCAACAAAGTGAACATGGGGATAATAATAATGAGGGTCATCAAAACTTTCGTGGTAGAACTTTAAAAGACTACCTTCAGCCTACACGCACCGACACACCATCTGTGTAATTCTTCCTCAAAATCTTTGGTGCGTTAGAATTAAAAACAGGAGTAATCCAATTACTTCCCAAATTCCATGGTCTAGATAGTGAGAGTCCTTATTTGCACCTTAAAGAATTTGATGAGGTATGTAGTACCCAAAGAACACAAAATATAGGTCTAGATATTGTCAGGCTTAAACTTTTTCCTTTCTCTTTAAAGGAAAAAGCAAAAATGTGGTTTAATGCGCCATCGAGGTTCCATAAGAACACGGAATGAAATGACTAGGGAATTCTTAAAGAAGTTTTTCCCTACCCATAAAACCAATACGCCGCCGCAAAATAATGAACTTTACCTAGAAGGATAAAGAATCATTCTATCAATGCTGAGAAAGGTTCAAAGAACTACAACTCACTTGCCCACATCATGGCTATGAACCATGGCGCATCATCAGCTTCATTTATGAAGGACTAAATTCGACATGCGCCGGTTGTAGAGATGATGTGTAATAACAACTTTCTCAACAAACAACCGGATGAGGCGGAGGGTATTTGGAATGGCTAGGCGAAAGTGCACGGACACGGGCTGACTCGGGAAAGAATAGAACATACAGATAGACCTAAGCCCAATAACACCCATGCTAGGGGAGGCATGTATGCTATGTCTGAAAAAGATGATATCAATGCCAAAGTAGCATCCCTAGCGAGAAAAGTAGAAGCCATATAAATGGGAAAGAAAAACTCAAATAAAGAAGAACAAGTGTGTAGTATTTGTGAAAGTATGTCACATCTTACTCAGGAATGTCCTACAATCCCTACTTTTCAAGATGTACTTCATGATCAAGCTAATGCACTTAACACATATAAAAGACCTTTCTCCCCATATTCAGACACTTATAACCCCAATTGGAGAAACCATCCAAATTTTAGTTGGAAAAATGGACCTACTGCTAATGTTCCACAATCAGGACAATATCAACCTCATCAACAAAACCAAGGACTTCTTACCTTACCTTATCAAACTCATCAACCTCCTTCTGGACCTTACTTGCCCCCACCTAAAAGGCATGTTGAGGATAATCAAAACGTTCAAAACCAGGAAAGGAAAATTTCTCAATTAGAGAGTCAAATAAAACAAACCAACCAATCCATGAATGAATTAAAAAACATGATGAGTCAAATGATGCAAAGTATGGAAAAAGGAAAGTTCCCAGCTCAACCACGAAGCAAACCCTAAGGGAGTGCATGCGGTTAGCATTAATGCATCCTCGATGAAACATCTAGCTCTACCATGGAGCAAACTAAAAGGTACGTAACCATTCTTAGGAGTGGTAGAAGAATTGAGAAAGATGAGCCTCAAAAGGCGAAAAGGTAGAAAAATCCCACGAAAGTTAAAGAAAACTCTAAACAAAAGGACCTGTTTTACTGTTGATCCATGTCCTATTCTGCTCCATTTCCTCAAGGTTACGTCAAGCCCCAAAGTCTGCTTCTAATGATGAGATTTTAGAAATTTTCAAACAAGTCAAGATCAACATACCGATCTTAGATGTTATAAAACAAATCCCATCGTATGCCAAATTCTTAAAAGACTTATGCACCATAAAGAGAAAATTGAATGTCCAGAAGAAGGCATTTTTGGTGAGCAGTTAGTTCTATTCTTCAACACCATACACCACCAAAGTACAAAGATCCTGGTTGCCCCACTCTTACTTGCATTATTGGCAGCTACAAGATTAACTAAGCTCTTCTTGATTTAGGATCTAGTGTAAATCTATTACCATACTCGGTATATGAACGGTTAGGTGCAGGTGAACTAAAACCTACATCTACTACGCTCCAGCTAGTTGACCGTTCTGTAAAAATACCGAGAGGGGTAATAGAGGATGTGTTAATCCAGGTAGAACAATTTTGTTTCCCTGTCGATTTTCTAGTTCTAGATACACAACCGGTGGTGAATGAGAAGAATGAAATACTGGGTCATCTTGGGACGACCATTTTTGGCTACGTCCAATGCCTTAATCAACTGTAGAAATGGTGTCATGAAACTGTCCTTTGGCAATATGACATTAGAGCTAAACATCTTTAACATTTGTAACCAACCTAGTGAAACTACTGATGATTTGCACAGTATTAACATGATCAATTCGGTTGTGCAAGATCGGTTTCGGTCGTCTTCCTTGTCGGACCCACGGAGGCTGTTTGGCCCATTTTAATGAGTTTAATGAGGATGCATTAATAGAGGAAGTTAATGCCCTCCTTGATTCTGTACCTATCATGGATACAAGAAAATGGAAACCTCATTTTGAGGAGCTTCCATTAAGTGAGATCACTTCCCTCCCATCATCGTAGAACCCCTTACGAGCACGAAACCCCAAATAAGCCTTTTAACATAGAATATGTGCACGATAGGGACCTACGACCTTCATTTGAACAATCATTAGATAATAAATTAGGCCCACACGATTTGTTGCCTATGCCGATAGAACGGAGACAAGAAAGAGTCCATTGATCTATTAGTCCATACATCAGCGACTCCAAGGTACACCTTTAAAAGATAATCGGGATGTAAGCAAAACCATGCCCCCTCCTTTATTAATACAAGAACAATCTTATAAGGAAGAGCGAGTCGACTTATATCTCAATCTCGGGAAAATGTAAGGGAAAGGGAGGACTCTTCACATCTATATGGTTCAAAAGAATTTAAATTCACGGTAGTTCACATTGTTATAAGATTCCCACCACCTAAATTTTCAAGGTGGAGGAGTTATATTGATTAGTGAAATTTTGAAGATACGAGATCATCAAAGTGGTCTCACTCAATTGACATTCATGGTAGTCTATTGTGTTATAATGCAACCATCACAAAAAATTTCAAGGTGGATGAAATATATAGACTATCGTGAGATTTTGAAGTGGCGTGAGAAATCTTGCCATTTCATTATTGGAATCAGGAAAACTCAAAAATAAATGAGGATATATGCTTTGAAGGCGTTAAACTTAGCGCTCACTGGCAGGCAACCCAGAGTTTTTCATTTTTGTTGTTTTCTACATCACTCATATTCATTTTAGGTCCTAGTTTTTAAACATCGAGGACAATGTTTCTGTCAGGTTGGGGGGTGTAGAATTCTAGCAAATTCTAGTTTTTTTTTAGATTTTTAGGTGTTTTCCTTAGTTTTTCAAAAAAAAAAAAAAATTGAAAAATTGAAAAATTTTAGGTCATTTCCTACACTATGATGAGAATTGGATTTTTACAGTATAATCTAGATAACTTTAGCTTATTAATGGAATTGAATATGATTAATTCATCTTTTTACTCATTTTCTAAAGTATTCTATGAAAGCAAAGTCTCAGATCACATTTGTACACACAGTTGCATATAGATAGTCTAGATTGATAAGTGGCTATAATTTAGAAATTCTGAAGAAATTCAATGGAGACCTATAACCTAAGTGAGTTTTAGAGCCATTCATTTTTTTGAGAGGTTATAAATATTCCTAATTTTCTTCAGCATGCTTAAAGAAAATTGATTCCATACTCTTAATTTTGGCTAATTACCTGAATAGTTAGAATATTACCTTTAAAAATTTTAGAAATTCATTGAATTTGATGGATTATAGCAAACCTAGAAAATGATTTAGGCCATCCTTGTTGTTAACCTAGAGACATAAAGCCTACCCATAAAGTATTGTTACCACTAGTTAGCCAACTTGAGCCTTTAATATAAGCCTTTTCTTTTGTCACCAAAATTATCCTTTACCTATATTAACCCAGTATAAATTATCCATTACCCATTTTCTTTGAAAAATGAGTTAGAGAAGAATGAAGAAATATCTTTTAGTTGTAATGAAAAGTGGATATCAAGAAAAGAAATATTCTTCAAAGTGATTCAAAAGTATTGAAATAGTCTGAAAAAAAAAAAAAAAAAAGTTTGAAGAATACAAAGAAAAATGGAAACAAAAATATTCACTTTAGAAAAAATCAAAGAAAGAAAGAATTATCAACTTTAGAAGACCTCTACTTATTTTCTGAAGAAACTTTGAATAACCTTATACCCTTTCTTTGATACCTTGTCCTAAGCCTACGTTTCATCCCAGTTAAAGACCTATTGATTTTAGGAGAAATATAGTCTTGATGAGGAAATGAATGGATAGAATCTAAAAGAGTGGTATTACTAAATATTCAAAGGTAATGGCATCTATTCTAAAGGGATCAAAACAATGAAATTCCTTAGTAACTCCCAATTTTCATGAGTGCATGTGAGAAAATTTTGCTTTTATTGACTCAACTCACATAATTAAAAGAGAGATATGATTTGACCCCTTTATCTGAGAGATTTTGTTTCTGAGTGTATGTCATTAGTGAGGCTTGAGGTCAAAACATATTTCAGATGGAGCTCAAAAGTTAAAAGTTTACTTAGAGATTAAGATGATTCTATATGTAAATTATACATGCACACACTCACTTTGAGATTTGAGCTTAATTGGAATTATTTTGGCATATGGGTAGGGTTTTGAATTTTTCAGTCATTTTTATTATTATGATAAAGTTGATTTGATTTATTGAAGATAATTCTCTGAGGAAAAAGAGGAGTTGACTTAAAAATAAAATTTGAAATCTTGAAATTTGGTTTTTCGCATGTTTTGCTCGGGACTAGCAAAATGCTGGTTGGGGGGTGTGTTAAGTGTTTAATTTTGGTCAAAATTTTCCTAATTTAGCGTACAATTAGATCATCTAACCGTTCAATTTTACAAAACTTAGCTTGATTTTGAATATAAATCCAATTGACCATCCAAACCTTAATTTGTCAAAATCAACGGTCAGATGATCATTAGAGTTCATTAGATGACTAATGTACGGTTCAGATGATTTTAATTTAGTCTTTTCTTTTGCAGATCAACCAAAGGACGCACGGATGGATACGAGTAAAAGATAACGGTGCAGATCATCTTAAAGGGCAATGGATGGACCAGATCACCCATGGAGATGGATGGAATAAAAATAATGGACAAAATGGAAATAACAACTCCTTCCCCCACTTCTTTCTTTCCTTTTCTTCCTCTTTCTTTTTCTTCCTTTTTCCTTTTCCTTTTCCTCTTTCCCTTCCTTTTTCTCTTTTCCTTTTCTTTCTTTTCTTTTTCCTTCCTTTTCCTCTTTTCTTTCTTTCCTTTTCCTTTTCCTTTTCCTTCTCTTTCTTTTTTCTTTTTCCCTTCCTCATTCTCACGTACCCAACTCTCTCTTCTTATAGTTTTTTTCTTCCCATCCATCTTTCTTTTCCTCCGTCACTTTTTCGTTCCAAACTCACACACTCCCTTTCTCTCTTCCTAACTCCCTCTCCCTTCTCTCATGCCCCATCTTCACCGCCCGGATGTGACCAACCTCTCTCTCTCTCTCTCTCTCTCTCTCTCTCTCTCTCTCTCTCTCTCTCTCTCTCTCTCTCTCTCTCTCTCTCTCTCTCTCTCTCACGTTCTCCTTCCCCTCACCTCTGCTCCCTGCTTCCCTCTCTCTCTGCTTACTCCTTCCTCACCTTTCTTTCCTTCTATTTCTCTGACCTAGATTCCTCATTACCTCTATCTTCACACGCTCTCCCTCTCTCTCTATCTGCTTCTCTCTGTCTCTAGAATCCCACCATCTCATCTCCACCATAGAGAAGCTACAAGGAAGACTAACAACCTACAGGCCTCTCTACCCCTCTCTCTCCTTTTTCCTCACCGTTGCACAACACCCCATCACTTCCATTTCATCGGCCTCCACTCTCTTTCCCAACCATACCCGTTCCCCCCTTCTCCCACTCCTCTCTACTCCCTCCTCTCACTCCCCAGCCCTAGACCTCTTCTCCCCTCTCTTCCACAACCGTACCCAGATTCCCTTCTTCTCACCTTCTTCTCCTTAGGACCATCCTAGTCTCTCTCTCTCTGCACCCCACTTCGCCGCTCCACCGCATTGCTCCCAATTTCCAGACCCGATGCTGCACTACTCCTTCCCCCCTCTATCGCTCCTCTGTTTCCCAGTTTTATTACCCTTCTCCCTCATCGCCTCCAAGTTGTCTGGCTTCCCTTGCTCCTTCTCTGCTCCCACCAAAATCTCTGTCTTCACGGCCGTAAGTGCTTAGCACTCTCCATCGCATGAGATGATGCGTCTGCAAGAACAAATCGACCAAGCTTTTCCTCTCTCCAGTTTCTAGTCCACCTCTCACATTGGTTGCCTCTGCCAGTCGCCAACCTCTCTCTCCAACCCCAAGTCCCCTACTTCCATCGCACTTGCCCAAGTTGAGGAAGCCACGCTCCTTGCGTTTGCACTCCAGCTCGATTGAAGCAGCCCAATACCTCTCTTCTCCCCATCACCAATTTTCCCTGCGTCTTCACTGGCCTAGGCGTCATCCCATCACCAGCCAACACACAGACTGGCGATGCCCCTCTACCCAGTCTGGTCCACGCAACACCGCATGACACCCAGATCGCATCCTCTCTAGACGGTCAATGCACAGCACCACCCTCGTATCCACTATTCTCTCTTGTTCTCCCTCAACCCAGATTTCATCTCCACTGCACCGGATGCCTAGGAGAAAACCCAACTCGGGTTTTCTCCCATCTTCCTTCCTTCTCGCGTTCTAGATTTTCTCCCCACCTTCTTCCTCTTCCCTTCTCCTTCCTCCCTCTTTTCTTCTTCTCTCTTCCTTCTCAAATCCCACGTTTTCCTGGTTTTTCGTTTAAAACCAGAACCTTGAAGAATTCCAAGTACGCACAGGAATCTCGGAAAATCCCATACGAGTCCCTATTTTAATTCCACTTGTCCTTTATCGAAATTCCATTTGGGTCCCCTGTTTAATTCCATTTGAGTCCCAGGAGTTAATTCCAGCGGGTCCCTATTCTATTTACATCTATGTCCAGGTTACGTTTTATCATCATTTTGACTATCCGAGGAGACGGTGCAATCCAGACGAACTTATCCGGGAGGCGATCATTTTTATTGCATTTTCTGTGTTTTTGGAATAAATAATTGTGTACATTGCAACAATTGAATAAATATAGATTTTATTTTATTGTTAGTTGAATTTTGCTATATTCTTTGTTTTGATTCTTTTTTTAATTAGATTTTATTGAAAACTCCATTTTAAATCAAGTCCTCGTGGGATCGACCCGTACTTGCATAAGCTACCCTACAATAGCCCGTGCACTTGCGGTAAAACATTCAACAGATGTTTTACCTCTTTTCCCTAATAAGTTCATTACATTTGCAAAATCCTTTTGTTGAGGTGTAGTTCCTAAGGTAATCATGTTTTGTTATATGGGTAACCCACATACCTACATAGTTAACCCCACCCACATGCATATTGGACATGTGGGTCGTGTTATAGATATTTTTACATAAGTTGCAAAACTAGCGATTGTGGCCAACTTTACACAAGTGCAGGTCACAGGCTGAATTTGACACCTCTATTACCATTATTTTCTAAAAGTCAAACACACATACATAGACTCGAACAACCCTAGTCACCTAGGTGAGATATTGCTTCTTGTGCTACTACGCTATAATATGGACCACTACTATAGAAAAGTCCATCAATTTCCTATGCTCACAATTACATTTCTTTGGATGTTAGATTTATCCAATCCTCAAGGTTTCAAATCAGTGGACATGCAAAGCTGAAAGATCTCATGGACAAATCTTGAATCAATTTGTCCATAAAAAAGTACCTCCATCTCAATCATTTCTTATAGTACACATTAAACCTTATAGATTTCGTATTTGGCGAGCTATCTTAAGAGCCCTGCCCTATCTTAATGTAATGGCTAATAAGCAACGGCACTCAAATTAGTTTATGATATGATTTCTAGTTGAGACCATGCCCACAGACGACCTTCTCTAAAAAAGACATTCTATAGGATGAAAATCCTATAACCATATTGAATACGATCATCAATCTACAAGAAGGAAAAAATGGGATCCACAACAATTAGCCCAATCCCTATTGAGCTTGAACAAATCAAGAAGATGCTAGTTTATTTATAGCAATTTGATCAATTAGTGTGGACCCATGCTTCTTCTGGCCAAATCAGCATAAAAAGGCACATCAAACTCAACACAGTCATGAACAAAATCCGCTCACCTTTATATGGGAAAAAGTATGGGCCCCTTTGTGTTAAGGGAAGATCAAAATGTTCCTTTGGCTCTTAATATGGTCGTTGCCCACTACAAACAACTCTCTAATAGGTAGTAATAATGGCTTACCTTGGCCCCTTTGCCACCATGAACTAAAAAATGTCATTGCAAGTTATCTGATAATGCAATACTATCAAGCATCTTTGGCGATGACTTGTAGGACCTTTTCATTATACCTTTCATTATATATCTATTATTGAAGCATTCACTAGTGTCTTAAACCCAACCCTATTCACCATAGCATGATAACACTTTTTCAAAATGCACATACTTACTTAGCATGGTCAATATGGACAGTGCAAAATTGAGTTGTCCATACTCAAACTGCTTTAAAACTCTCTAGAATTATGTCACACTTTGGGCGAAGGTGATTGAAGTATGTAACTCACTACAAGATTGGAACAAGCATAGTCAAGTGAACATAACTACTCATGGAATGGAAGCAAATCAACCTCCACTTATCTCCACATAGAATATCATACATGGTGGATCCCTCTGTAATACAATTAGTATTTGACAACTCAATAATGGACAACCAAGGTTATATAGGTTCTCAAGGTTTAGTAGTTTGCTTAGGAATAAATCAAGCCAATTCATTGTAGAATCCACCCATGTTTGCATGAAGAAACCAATATTGAAGCTAAGGAGATAGCCTTATAGTTTGGGTTAAATTTTGCAATCAATCTAAATTGTCTCTCCTTACACATATGCAATGATTTGAGTCTAGTGGTAAAAGTGATGTGAAAAATAATAAAAATGATGTGGAAGACCCTCAAAATTTAGAAGGAATGCCATAGAATGGGGGACTAGCTTCAGCATGCCTATATCAACCATGTATATAAGAAGGCTAACATTATAGTAGATGTGCTAGTCAAAGAGTGTCGCCTACAAACTCAATGTTGGTGCCAAGATCTTCTCTATCGTTTCTATCAAATGTGCTCATGAAAAATATAATAGGAGGGGTTATAAAAAAGGACAAGAGGACCAAAGAACCAGACTAAATTGGATTGAAAATTTAGGTTTTGGCCTTCAGTTGAGATATATGGTCCAGTGCCATTTCTTTGCCTAGTTCCACTTATGTTCTTGAAGAACCGTATCAAAACCAAAGAATTAGACTATTATACCCTAATTTTATACAATTAATATTACTTTATGTAAGGGTAAATTAGTCTTTTTTAGCTTAATTTTTACAAGATTGAAAATATCTTGAACATAAATTTCTTGGCAACTAATTGATAAGGGCAATAGGTTATTTTAAGCCAATTGGTGGTTACTTGATGACCTGGATTCCAATGTTTTAGAAGGTTTTAACATCTTGGACTAGTGAAAATTAAGTGAACTAGATTTCTTGTACTATCCAGGATGGATCCTAAAATTCTTGCAATCCTACTCTCTACAGTTGCATCAAAGTCTGCACTTAGTGTGGGATGTAGAGTGTTAGATGAATCCCTAGGTCATTGTTCCCAAAGATAGTGGAGGATTTGTTTGTAAACAAGATTGGTTGAGTGCTTCAGCATGAGATAATCAAACTATTATTTTTAAAATTTATAATGTTTTCATTTAACTTTCGCTAAATATTAAATGTAACTTTGAAATTTGTATTTGCATGTGCTAATATTAGATGTAACTTTGAAATTTGTAAGTACATTAGTTGAGACTGGTTCTATTTTGTAGAAGGAAGAGGAAGACCAAATCTAGTTATATGTTAAGAAAAAGTCTACCATTATGTTGATTTAACTTTATGTTAATTTCACTTTTGTTCCTTTATGTTGGTAAGAATAAGCAGAAGATAGACTCCAATTTCTTCCTTTATGTTGATTTCTCTTTGATTTGTTTAAATGCTAATTAGACCCCAACCGAAAGACATTAGCACATCATGCCCTTCTTAATAGAGTACTAACAGCAAGCGAGATAAAGAAAGCAGCTGCCTTATCATGGCATGTGGTTTGATTTGTTGTTTCATGTGCACAAATTTGGATGAAGATGCGATTGACTCTATAAGTTGGAATTTTCTTTAGATTTTTACTAAGTAACATAATCATTATGTGTGGATTAGAAGAACTTGACTTCAAGGGTAGCAATATACCCCATTTCTAATGGTTTCTCCTTATAACTCTCTCAAGAGTTCTAGAACTTTGATTACGTATTACTATCATGGTTTCACTTTGGATATGTTTTCAGTCTAGACATTTAGTAAATTTACTCACCTCTTTCTTTTTAAACATCTGATTTGCGTAATGTTCCATTATGGAGTTAGTTGTCTCTTGCCTATTTCATTCTTGGTGTTCTTGTAAAAAAAAATTATTCTTATTTTTATCTTTTATTAGAAATTTTATACCTAGTTCCTTGTAAGAGAATTCTTTATCCAGATTCTTGTAATTTGATGTCAAGATTTCAAGATTTCATCCTTGTAGTAGAATGTCCATTTTACAACTTAAGTTCCATTTTATCTCATAATACTTGTTTCTTGCTTTCATTAATACTTGTGTCAATTCAGCACAACTCGTAGCTGTAGTTTAGACAATAGCTTGGATTGGTGATTGCAACACAATAGTTATCGCTTTCACAAGGATATTTGTTGTGGCTTTGGCATATTATAGTATATTTATGACCAGCTCACTAATGAATTCTCTTAAGGCATATTTGCATCCACTTTGCTTCATAATAGAATTCATTACCTTTTGTTTTCATATCTTTGAGTGTAGTTATGACTGCAAAAGCATTAAGAATTTCTTTAAAGCTAACAATTTTAAGATTGAATCAATTTTGGTACCTCCATTATCTTGTCCAAATGAACTACTTGAACAAGGAAATTCAAAAACTTATTTGCAATATAAGAAGTAGAAAATCTATTGTCTAAATCCAACTCCTTTTTTGATCAAATAAATTGGAGATACTGGTGTTTGTGTTTGCTCCCACTCATTGTTGTTGATTTACATCTCTTATGTTAGGTTTAAATTTGCGATGTGACATTTTTTGTTTTCTATTCTTCACCCTTAATAGACTCTTCATACAAATAGCTCCACATATTGTCTTTCATAATCATAAACTCATTTGTTTATATGGCATTTTGTAGCCTCTATTTAAAATCTTTTTAAAATAAAAATGTATATCCTCAATTTTAGCTCAAATTAGTAAATTATTAAAGAAATTAAATTAAAAATTTTATACATGGAAGTTGGTCCTAAAAAACTTAAAAATTAGAAAGTACTCGTTGATAGCTTTCAAACGACATAAAGAACGATAAAACGGAGTTCAAACGAAGAAGTTATGAACCATTGAAGTTTAAGGGCAGTTTGGTAATTTGGCAGAGCAAAAAACATAGGGGCCTAAATTGATATTGGCCCCTGTCTACCTTACCTCTATCAGATCCGACGATTTCGCCAGAGAAATCATCAAAGAGAAGGCGTAATAAGGGAAGAGGTTCATTCCTCATTCCCAAACACAACTTCCTAATCTAGTCTGCTCTTCAATCAGCTTCTAATCTCTCATCATCATGCCATTGTTTCTCCTAAACCCTTGCCTTTGTAAATCTGTGTTTTTTCGGCGAGTAAGGGCTTCGACAAACATCAAGCGACACCCAGCATTAGAGGTAAGCCATAACCCTTCTCTTTTCATATTACAAGTGTAAGGAAATAGCAAGGGAAAACGCATGGAAATCAGGAAATCCAAGAAAAATGAAATTTTTCCTAAGAACCCTGTGCATGCTATTGTTGGGGCATGATTTTATGGATAAAGCCACATTTTTTACGAATCAAACTGTCCATCTAGTGCATGATAGACCCTAGAACAAACCCTTTAAGTTTGGGAGAGATCCAATGGCTGGTTTCTCCAAAAAAAAGTGAAAAACAGTACCTATGTGGAAATTTAGGAACATGGAGAAAATCACATAAAAACCATAGTTTTTGGAGAAATCAATGCAAAAAGATGATAGAAATGGAAACTAGACAAAATTCTGAACAAAATGCCTAAAAAACCATGTGATTTGGACACCTATAGGCTTGCCGGAGAGGATCGGAACACGGTTGTCTTCTCCGGCGACATCAAGGGTGTCGGCGCCCTGCGCTGACGCCAAGACGCACCCCAAGAAAGCATAACGAAGAAGCACAACGGGCGTGCATCTTCACATGCGCTGCGTCCGTTGCTCGTGAGCGTTGACAGGCGCTATCGCCAGCGTGCGGGATGCGCTGTGAGTCCTGGCGACGGTGACGCACACGCGGTGCGTCCTGGCGACAAAGACGCATGCGCAATGCGTCCCGGTAACCGGGACGCACGCAGCCCGTCCCAAATGCTCATCGCGCATGCGTGCGTCCTCGTGGTGCCCGAGTAAGCCGGTATAAACCGGTATAAAAAGGGTGCCGCCGGTGCAAACCACTTATGGTGGTTGGTCATGCCTCATTTTACGTATATATGCATTTAAAACTTAATTTTTGGGAGCTATAAGAGTCCAAATCACGATCCAAAAGAGGCATTGTGACCGTATCAACGACGCGGACCTAGTTTAGCTTAAAAACTTATAAATGACTACTTTTAATTTAGAAAATTTTTAAAATAGTGATGTGACATGGACAGGTGCACTTGAACATACCATTTAAGAGGATTTATTAGCAAGCTAAATGATCTCACATTGAGGTAGGTGACGAAAATTAATGCTTTGCCTTGATTTTAAAACCATGCATAAACATATCATCATGAGTGATTGTGTTTAAATTGCATTTATTATTAGCCATTGATTTCATGAGACTTAGAGTATATTATGATTATTACAAATTAAAATCTTTTATTGAATAAACCCATGACAAGTGTTTTTTATGAGCATGATATTATTTGTTTATGCTTAAATAGAGACTTCTTTCTTATTATATATTTGAAATGCATGAATTTGCATGGAAATAAGAATAGAGGCTTGTTAGCTGGTCCTTTTAGAGGCTAACCTTGGGATGAGAGGGCATGCGTTGGGGATTTTGAGCTACGAGTGCTCTTGGGTTTTGACATACACATGATTTCTGTATTTCTATGTTTTATGATGGGTGCTTTCACCTGGTGGGCGTCATGCTAGGAGGGATAGAGCCGGCCACCCTCCGAGATTGTGATGTGATAGACACCTGCCCATAGATGGCATTCGATAGGGGTTTGGTAACATGAATAGTCAACACTACCAGTCTAGGCATTTCCATAAGGACAGACGCTAAGTCTTTTGTTATGGTGTCGACGGAGAGCGACGGTGGTTGAGACCCATTGGCTTCTTTCAAAACTTCAAGATTAGCCTCACATGATGTACAATCCACCCACAATAGTTGATGAACTCTCCATTGATTTTCTTCTTCTTCTCCTACTCTTCTCTCAAAAAAATTTCTAAACAACAACCCCACCTTTGAAAGTGAGATGCTTTGAGCTTATATCAATGGGCTATCTTCCTTGTTTGATAAGAAACTTAAAGAATTAAGAAAAACTCATTTTTAAAAGTGATTAGTTTAGGAAACATTTGTAACTCTCTTCCTCTTTTCTTCCTTTCCTTTTCTCCCCCAAATCCTTTCTTTTCTTCTAAATCTTCCCATAAGCAAGCCTTCCATATTATGTGAAATAAAGTCTCAAATTAGGATTTTTTTACTTGTTCAAACATTAGTCAAACTTACCTATTTCAATTACAAAAGTACTCCCTTAAAGAAAATAAGTGATTTTCTTAGAGAAACAATATAAAACTTACTAATTTAAAAAGGTCTTTATTTAGAAAAGTCCCCAATTAGAGAAATGGTGTTAAGAGAAGGAAATTTTTCAAATTAGGAAACATCCCAATTTAAAGAGTTTTCAAAAATGGAAAGTGAAAAGCATTTTTTATCTTGAATGTCTCTTTGCTAATTCTTAGCACCCACATGATCATCCAATGAATCTTTGATTTCCATGGCTAGATCTCAATCCAACAAATCTTAATCTTGCTATAAAAACACATAAATTAGCTATTTTAAAGCCAAAACTCAAGCATCTCATTCCTAAATGCATTACTTTTAATTTCTAATAAATTAAACCCCTTTAAGTCCTAATTTGAACTAGAAAATAAACAATGGAGGTATAAATTTATACATAAATAATATTCATCAACAATCTGCTTGTTGACAAATCTTATCTACGAAGATAGTTTGGTGACAAGTTAATGCAAATTTCCCAAAATTTTCAATAGAACTTAGAAAATTCAAACGAGTAATTGTTTAGGGGGCACTTTTTGACAAAATACTCTTTTCCCAACTAGGGCCCCTATAAGCCTCCTTGTGATTGATCCAAATTTTCTTAAATAGTTAGTTATCTGTGCATCTAATAATGGCCAAACATATTAAGGCCCAAGAATGAAGAAAACTTATACTCAGCTAGCATTCTTGATATCCCATGTGGGCCAACCTAATTGGAATATTCATTGGGTTCAATTGACTGATTACCCAAAATTTTAATGTAGGAGATGCCACATAAGATGTTGTTAGATGATGATCTAAAGGAATTGGCTCCATTTTAATGACAAAGCATTGAATATATGACCTAAATAATATACTTACGTCCCTATGGGTAAATGCCTTCATATATACCATCGATAAGCTACTTAAGTTTGAGTTGCCTATATGTTTGAAGATATATGTAAAAGGGCATTCTTTTTACTTTCAACAACGCATTAAAATGGGCCACTTCTTTTTCTTCTTGTCTTAAGGAAAAGTTCAAACTAGAAAAGGGACGTCTCTTTTTTTCCTCTTTCCCCTCAAGTCTAGGAGATTTATTCTTCTAGATCTTTCTCTATATAAACTTTTATTTCAGGTGTAGTTTAAAAGAAATGAAGCTCATTTAGATATTCAAATTCCATTGGCGACATACTGATTCTTTTCTATTATAATTCAGTCCTGGGGTAAAGTGATGGGGTTGAAATGTGCTTTTTCAAAACAAAAACAAAAAAATTAAGTCTTTAACCTCAATTTGAAATCTAGAGTGGAAAGTGTTTTATACTTGAAAAGAAAAATTATCCTTGATTGAAAAAGAAAGATGGAAGCTAATAGCCTTAAGAACATTGGGATTTAAGGAAGTTTGGCTAGCCTATATTGGGTGCCTACATCTTCTCTCTCAAGGAGTTTACCTATTTGAGTCCACTAATTTCTATGATATATATACCCAACATCTCTAAATCATCAAATTTTTTATGATTTGAGATCAAACAGCCATCCTTGAAGTGAACCTTATGTTGATTTTTCATCTCTAACTACCTTTAAAACTTCTCTAGTAGCTAGTTTGAAATGGTTTCCCATGAGAATGCTAAAATATTGGTTGATCATCCAATAGAATTCAAGGAATTCCAAAACCTATTTTTGAAGCATCAACTATAAATATAGAAGTTTTTTATGAAGAAAACATCTCTTGCATAGATTGTATATCAAGCATTCTATAAAGCTTTCATGATCAATCTTTGAGAGAGTTATGAAGCTCATTTGAAATCATTCTCAAGTATGAAGCATGGCAGTCAAGTTTGTGAGGTGCTTAAGAATTTAATATTCAAACAACTAGAGGATTTCAATTCATATTTTTTGGTGTATTGTACTCGTATCTTCTCTTTCCTTATATTTGTTTTGTATTTCAAAAGAGAAGCTTTTTTTTTTTTTTTTTGTGTCTGGAGAAAGGGGTGTTTTTCCTTGAAGCAAACTATTTAGAAGCTATACCCTAATTCCTAAATCTACTTAAAATTGTACTAGTAAGGGGAAAGAGCCATCTTGAACATCCAACTAAGTGTAATGAAGAGATACGCCATGTTGTCTACGACCAATTGTGCTAGACAGCTTTTAGCAAAATATCGAGTAGTTTGTGCTTGAAAAAGTCATGACTTAACGCTGAACTTGCACGAGTTTTTCAATTTAAACCTAAATTATTTGAGATTCTATTTTCATTCTGAACTTGAAAATTAATTTCAAGTGAATCCAAAACTGTTAGCGCTGGAGATGGTGTTAAGTGCCAGCTGACGTGTTCTGCCAACATGGCAGTTTACATGAGAGAGAAGTCAAAAAGAGAGAGAAAATTGGCCTATTTTCGCTTTTCCCATTCAAACCAGACTTGTGGTCTTTTTATTTGGAAGATGGCACTATTTGTACCTTTGATGAAACATATACGTGTTTCAGCAGGTAAAAGAGATGGACTTGACCAATAAGCCACAAGGAATAACATCAGAAACCATTTCATCTGCCTATGCTATGCTTGAAAAAATGGAAGTACATTTTGTGTTATCGGATGATCATCCACTAGTACTGGTTGAGGCCGACAAAACAAATGCTTAGTTTTTAACTTAATCTTAGTTTTTCTGTAAAATAGATGACTCTCTCTCTCTCTCGCAACAAAACCAAATGTTAGAGATTCACTACATCTCAAAATCAGTAATATTCAAAAGAAACTGACTTGGTTTCCATTTGTTCGACATTTTCATGGCTAGCTAGG
The DNA here is from genome assembly GCA_035236585.1 of Warburgia ugandensis. Classification (NCBI taxonomy): domain Eukaryota; kingdom Viridiplantae; phylum Streptophyta; class Magnoliopsida; order Canellales; family Canellaceae; genus Warburgia; species Warburgia ugandensis. The sequence continues at coordinate 69,598,810 of CP141128.1, forward strand.
TGAAGAAGCTTAACACTTTAAGTGCCCATTCTTTGCAGAATATGTCAGTGAAGGGGAGATATTTTTCCTCTGGCTGCATGCTACAGACCCAATTTATAATAGTTGGATCAATGAACATAGAAATCCTTCTGCCATTAATAAATTCTACAAGTTTGGCCTCAAAAAAATGATAACATCGCATGTGAATCTATTTCACCTCAATTGCAAAACCAATCATATGAATAAGGTGGTAAAAAACGCTAGTCAATTCTGAATTGGAAAGCATAATCCATGTGACCTCCATTGCAACCTTGGCTTTAAAAGCTATCACATTCAACCAATTCTTTCTCTGAAAGAAAGATCAAATCACTAGCAACAATCTTGTTGATTCCTTACACAGCAGCAATTGTCGAACGTGCCCAGCAATTCCGGCAGCTTCCCTGATCTTTGACCGTAGCAATGACACCTTGGTCCCTCCAATCAACGAAATCCGGCAACTCCTCTCCCTACCATTAGGCATACTCATCGCTCTTTGGGGTTGAACTCCTCTTGGTGTCAGCTTTGTGCTCAAACGCAGATATCTATACTCTTCATCAGTGAAATCTGCAAACTTGTTCAAGCCCAATGTATAAATATGATCCCCAGTGTTATGTTTGTTAATGAAACGGAAATTATCCTTGAATATCTCAAATCTCTTCTCCTTCTCACACAACCCATTTTATGCCTTCCCATTCTTTCTCAGCCACGATTCATCCAAACCCATCACCTCCTCGTCGCTTCCACCATTCGCCTTCTCACTCCACGCTGATTGTAACTTATGATCGACATGTCAATGCAGGAAGGGATAGTAAGAACGCAGAAGAGGGCGAGCAGGGAAACCTTGGCCCTGGCCAAACCCAAACAAAGAAAACGCAGCAATGCTTTCACTTGAGAAAAGGCTGGGATCAACGTAATCTTAGTAGATACGCTTACATTTTTCACTTTCAGCCCTTCAAGTGCTCAGTTTTTAGCTTTCATCAATATAAAAATATTGGAAAGAAGTAGATAAGTGGGTCAGCTAGGATACTTAACCAGGGAGAGCATCGACAGCGATAATCTAATCAGTGAAGCTGAGAATCCAAGGTGTTGAACACTCTCTAGGTTTTATTTTGACTGAAAATGGGCAAAATGATGCTGGCTGAAGGTTTTTTTATAATTTCTGATCCACTACCAGCGGGGCAAGAAGAAGGGGTTGTGTGACCTTAAGTTCACTGGTTTAAGGTGTGAAAACAGCCTTTTGTAAAAATACAAAGTAAGCCTGCATACTATAAACCTTTGTGGTTCGCCCTTTCCTTGAACCCTGCATATGCGCAAGCTTCGTGCACCGGAGCTGCCTCTTATCAGCAGTGCAAGAAATTATCGAATAGGCGAGACACACTGGCATTTGCTTAACACTATAAGGTAGTTAAGGGTTCCAAGTGTTTTGGGAAAACAAAATGCAAGTTCGGAATTTATCTAAGGGGGGTTTATTTAATCGCACATATTAGGCATTTTTGAGATATGCCAGCATATCTCAAATGTGCATGTTATTTAACTACTATATCTTCTGCATATTTGAGATATCGGGTTTATTTAACCGCGTTATCTTCAGCATATTTGAGATATCGGGTTTATTTAACAGCGTTATTTTCGGCATATCTTAGATATCAGGTTTATTTAACTTTTATCACGTTGATATGTTTGGTGTTATTTATAATATGCCAAATGTAGTTTTTAGTATAAAGTTGGCTCCTCTTTTAGACAGAGAAAAAACAAAAAAAAAAAACAGCATTTTTTAGAGAGAGAGAGAGAGAGAGAGAGAGAGAGAGAGAGAGAGAGAGAGAGAGAGAGAGAGAGAGAGAGAAGAGCATCTTCTTCGTCCCTTGAAGGAAGGCTGCCCTTGAAGAGAAGTCTCCTGTTTTCCTTTGGTTCCAAGTCTTGGCAAGAAAAGCTCTCTCCAGCCTAGGTGGAAAACCTGTTCGCCACCACCGGATTGAGAAGTCCCGACAAGTAGAGGAAAAAGGTCTGCTAGCACCAAATTTAGGCGGATCTACTAGTCTTGTTCGCCGAAAAACCATTCCACAAATAGCTACTCGATGAGATCTAAAGTCGCCTGCAAAAACCCACTTCGTATAAGGTCGGAGAAAATGTAGGATCTGAAAACCCTAGATTCGGTTGTGCGCAAAACCCAGTTTGTTTAGGGTAAAATCCAACTTCCCTGCAAGGTGAGATGGCTTAAGTAAGATCTAGAAACCTCCACTCTTGGTGAATGTTTTTGGGTTGTTGTTATATTACCATTTGTCTACTGCTATTCATGATTTCTGGTTTCAATGAAACCTTCTGTAAAATGGTTATCTGCTTTTTTTCTGTAAAATAGATGTTGTTCCTGATGTTGTGACAACGTTCTGGTTTCAAGGAAGGCTGTGTCAAAGATGTACCTCACCTTTTCCATATTGAACTTCATGAAGAGATGCTTAGAAACCATATTTCTCCCAACATTTCAATTTACAATGTCCTTATTGATGGTCTTTGTAAAGAAGGTCGAATGGAGGAAGCATCTTTGGCTTTTCATTGTGCTATGGATAGGGGTTTGGTGCCTGATGTTGTTGCATATGGTATTTTGATTCACGCATACTACAATGTTGGAAGATTAGTTGATGCTATGATGCTCTATGATATGATGCTGGGTGAAGGTGTCAAGCCTGATGGCTTAGAAAGAAGCAATTAAAATGAAAGTTGTTGTATTCATGCCAGTTGATGTATACTTTGCCTGAACGTTGCATAATTTTATGCGCCAGGAACGCGTTGACGATATGTGCCCGCTAGAGGAGATGGGAGACATTTCTGATTCTCAAAGTGACAATGACAGTGGCAACTACAACTTAAATAATGATTTAGATGATGAAATTGTCACTGAAGTCAACTTGGAGAGGGTGAATGCTGGTATGCAAGTGTTGCATCAGGATGAGATGGAGATGTAGGGTTTACAAACAGTCTTGATGAGCCCGAACAATTCACAGAGCACACGGTTACACCCTACCCAGGAATCTGCTTGTCGAGATGCTGCTGCTTGGCGTGCTTCCATAGCATAGAAATTGTGGTTTGATTATGCTCATAGAAATAGCCAGTAGTTGTGCGTTCATGTCATAGAAAATGTAGTATTGATACTCTTGTTTAAGGATGTAATGGTTAACTGCTTGAATGTTTGATTTGCAACTATATATACATATGGTAATGTTTTTATCTCATATAACATATTTGAGTGTACGTGACCATATGATTATTGATTGGTGCTCTTCTATGAACTTCATATTGGGATCCTTGACATGGCTGAGAGATGCCCCGAATCCAAGTAAGTGGTATTGTCTTCTACGTTCTCATTTAAGTTTCTATTATTTCTTTAACTTTATGTGTAGAATGAATATTTTGTCTTTCAAGTAATGAGTAGACTGATAAATTAGCATTCATAATTTCCATTCACAGAGAAGTGAGGGATTTAGGGGGGAGCCTTGGTCGCGTGACTACAAAAGTTGAGCTACGAATGCTTCAGGTTTATAATCCTTAACATAGTTTATATCCTGGTGCTAAAAAAGAGACTAAAGAAACACTTTCAGTGTGACATTACCATTTTACATTGCAGTGGGCTGGAGTACAGGGTGCTGGAAGTCCTCATTTTTGTTGGGACTCTGTTTAGGTGTTGGAAGTCCTCATTTCAGCATATCAATGCAGTGGCGCAAATTAAAAAAGCTAAATTTGGAGCTATTGACATGGACGTGCCAACATATTTGTGTTGTATTTGGAAATTTCGTTTGTTGAAAGCTCACTCTCTAAATCATGTTGGCTCAACTCAGATCTGTTGGTTTTGTGCAGGGCCATAGGTGATTGCCATATTCTTCTGAAGATTATACTTCCATTTTAATCCTCCTGCCAAAGATTCTCATGGCATATTTATTGGAGATTTTACATTTATTCATTCTATGTTTATTGGCCCCCTACCTCCAAGTATGAGTGAGTTCATGTGTTCCATCTGGTTAGCAATTATGCTTTCAGCTTGTGTAGATTTTGGGTCCTTGAGTGTGGGAGAAAACATTGAAGAGTATGTTAAGGTTAATGGCTTTGAGATAGATTTGCATGTGCAGAATTCACTGATTCACATGTACAGCAAATTACTGAGTGCATGTAGAATCCATCATAACATTCGGCTTGCAGAGTATGTAGCTAAGCATCTATTTGGTTTGGAACCTCAAAATACTGGAAATTATATATTGATGTCTAGCATATATGCCTCTGTTGGCCTTATATTTGATTTGAAGGCCTTAAAATTTCTTTTTGTGTTTTCATCAAGATAAGTCTACTAAATCTGAAGTTGCGTTTTCCTCTCTTTTCATAGAGCTGAGAACATGGCACAGAGGCTGCAGGAGAAGAACCATTGCTTGAGGGGAAGAACCATTGCAGGGTTTTGGGGCAGAGTTTCAGCTAATTATATTTAATGAAGGCCTTGCAAGAGAATTGATTTGATGCTTGGTTTGCATTCCTCCATGGCCAATGCGTATATGTTTACAACAAATGTGAAATGAGACACACATTTAGGTTTGACATCTCTTGTAATTTTAGTAGTAGTTGTTAGGAAAATTTTGAAGTTTGTAATGACTAGGAATGAAAGCTCAATGACTTGTAAACTTCGACATTGTTGTTTAGGGGATGCAATTCTTGCAAGAATTTTTTTTTTTTTGGAAGTATGTATTTTCGGAACTTTGCTCACATGTGAGGAAAGAGATGAAATGAAAGAATCTCCAGCTGAATTTGTGAAGATTCTTCACACAGGGGGAGTTTAGAATTTCTCTGTATCATGACTTTTTAAGAACAACAACTTCAGATGTAACTTTTCTTATGCAATATGGTTTACTTTTTATTGGATTGGAAATGAGATGTGAGGTAGTCTAGCTCAAGTTGATCAAAGAGAGGGCTATTGACCTTAGTAGCCCTATCTCTGAGCTTGTATGCAGGAAGATGAGCCCTTCAAAGTTGAGAAACCCATCTCCGTCTAAATCAACAATATCGACCATTATTTCATCTTATTCTGTAGATACCAGGCTCCTAAGTATCGAATCATAGACTCGGGTTCTAATGATGTAGAGAATTTGAAATGTGAACAGAATTTTATCGAATTTGAGTCAGATTTTGATTACAATTGGAATTTGGCAAGAACTTCAAGGAGTGCTTGCATCATTATTGGGTTGCTTACAATATTTGAGATGTTTAATTAAGGAGTGTCTATATAAATTTTTTCAGCTCCTTTTATTATCCAACTTTATATTATGTTGTCATCTTTATTTGTCCAATAGAAAACTCATTAACAATAGCTGTAACTTGGAGGAAAAAAAAAATCTCTTAATTAGCTTTCAATTTCTTCTGGTTTGGGAGAAAACCTGTTAATTTAGTTCTCATTTAGAACCAGTCAACAAAGATTTCATCTTATTTGGGAGAAACCCATGAACCTAGCTCCTGAAAACCATTAACATAAGAGCAGAGAGAGATGAACACGACTCTTCAAAACTATTATTAATAGAGAGAGAGAGAGAGAGAGAGAGAGAGAGAGAGAGAAAGAGAGAGAGAGAGAGAGAGAGAGAGAGAGAGAGAGAGAGAGAGAGAGAGAGAGAGAGAGAGAGAGAGAGACAGAAGAATTAAAGATGAGAGGGCTATTGACGTTATTGTTGAAAGTGTGCACAACAAATATTTTTTTTTTAGCACATTTAGTGTAATATAGGACGGTTTACCTGGAACTGTCCTATATGTGCTTAAAAAAAAGAAGAAGGTTGTGCACACTTTCAACAATAATGTCAATAGCCCTCTTTGTCTCTTGCCCCTCTTTCTCCTCTCTCTCTTTATTAATAATAGTTTTGAAGAGAATATAGGATGGTTTACCCAGAACCGTCCTATATTCCTTACTATATTACACTAAATATAGGACAGTTCTGGATGAATCGTCCTATATTTAGTGTAATATAGGACGATTTACCTGGAATCGTCCTATATGTGCTTAAAAAAAAAAAGAAAAAAAAGAAAAGAAAAGTTGTGCACACTTTCAACAATAACGTCAATAGCCCTCTCTGTCTCTTGCCCCTCTTTCTCCTCTCTCTCTCTCTTTATTAATAATAGTTTTGAATAGTCATGTTCATCTCTCTCTATCTTATGTTAATGGTTTTCAGGAGCTAGGTTCATGGGTTTCTCCCAAATAAGATGAAATATTTGTTGACTGGTTCTAAATGAGAACTAAATTAACAGGTTTTCAATGTAATATAGGACGGTTCTTTTGAAACCGTCCTATATTATTTATTTTATATTCACTTAATCGTTTTACACGAGTCGTGTTCGGGTCATGGATTCTTGACACATTAAGTGGGTCGTGTTTGTGTCGACTTATAACTCTAACGTGTCGTATTGGTGTCGACACAAGCATAACCCGCTAACCCGAATTGCCAGGCCTGATCCATTGAGTGTTTCCTAGCCTCATTTTCATCTACCATTCAAGATATTATCACTTGATTTAAGCTTTCTACATGATGAGCTAAGGTGTACTGCTTGCTTTTTCTATACATTGCAGTGGATCCAATTTTTTCTATGGACAAGAGTTCCTTATGGGAATCACTGGCGGATGTGCTTATTACAACAAAGGTACCATAAAATCCTTGGGCCTTAGGAATATCATAAGCATAGATTAATGGCCCAGATAATTAATAAATATCAAGTGGCTAATTCATATCATGGCATATTCCACAAATATAGCTTATTTACGTGTAATGTCTGAGAGCCATATGTTTTTCATATCAGAGGCATATCTCAGATATCACCAGAAATATCATCAAAGATATCACAGAACAAATGCCACATATCTCACATATCACACAAGATATCACAGAACATATGACACATATTTTATATATCACAGAGGATATCGCAGGAGATATCACAGAGATATATCTTAGATATCACAAGACATGTGCGATTAAATAAACCCCCCTAAAACTTCAAAAAAGTTTAGGATTGAAACGAAAAACTGGTGCAAATGAGGGTATAGATATATTTTTTTGTGCAATTTTGAATTTCTCATAGAAGTTTGGGCTTTTTTCTAAACAAATTTTTTATTTTTCTAGTTTTAATATTTAAAGAAGAGCCTTGGCACAATTATAAAGTTGTTATCTATGACTTTAGTATCAAAGATTCAGGGTGTAAAAACAGTCTATGTAAAACTGCATACTAAATTCCCGTGATTCCTTCCAAACTTAGTGTGCCAGACGGCCCTTTATTTTTATTTTAATATTTCGTCCCTAATAAGTACTTTAAGTAGCTTGTCCAGACTCTTCTATACTCTTTGGTGACAATCCCTTCAACGAGGGCTCGGGAATAACGACCAAAGTCTAGTACTTCACGAGATGCACGTTGGAAGCCCCCTCAAGCACTTCATCAGTGGAGAAAATTGTCCCAGTGGATTAGCCACTGCGATTGCTCGGTTAGGACTATTGATAGGACATCATTGACCCTTGGGCTTTGACAACCAATACATGTCTACCTCGGATCAAGGACCATACAACTTCACTGTACGTATAATTAATAGCTCAAGTTCTGGTACGTGGTCCTTTCTGTTTCTAAAGTATGGCAAATAATGCCCAAGGAAAGTGCAAGGAAAGAGCCGCAAGAGTGTCGTCTTCTTGGATTGTCCTGCAATCTGATGGATGGATCCCACCACTTACGATGCTTTTATTATGAACATCAACATCAGCTTTGACGCAATCAAGTTTAGATCAATGGCCATAATTTTTTAACAAATTATGCACAAACCAACGGTCTCATGGATTCCTTCATTCTGTGTATATCTAGAGGGTCATCATCATCGTCAAGACTTTATCCTAAGGTCCCCTAAATCTTGTTCCTCCATTTTTCTTCATTAAGTACAACGCAAATTCAGTTCCTTGATCCGAGGGCCTCATGTCACAGTGGCATTTATCATTCATGGAATCTCATGACTACTGTTATTAGTTTACGCCACCTTCATTACCACAGGCCCACTCAATAAAGGGCCTGGATTTACACGTTCTAAACTAGCCATGCACCCATATCCTTCTGCCGTGGATGATCCCAACTGCAGTTTGTGTTACACTGCACAAAATGAAAGGCCCAGAAAATTCAAAAAGCGGCAATAGTTAAATCTAACCAACGGATAATTGAAAGATTAACGGTCCAGATCACCAAAACATCTGGCCCCCACTTGTGGAGACTTCTCATACGTGTACTTGAATTGTAACATATATTTTTAAGGATAGATATTCCGTAATATGCATTCTGGTCAAATTTGGGATATCTTGGGCCTTATCCCATTGGAGAATGCCTCAAGGCCTGACAAAACCAGACAAAATGGTTTCTAGAACAACTATGTAATACATACACAAAAGCCATTTCCTTTTCTTGTGGAATTCTCACCCTCTGCTCTTTCACTCCAAAGCTTAGCAGGTACTTCTGCTTCTCTATACCCACACTGACTAACTATCATCGGTTCATACCCATTTCCGTATCATATGTAAGTAGATTCCAAGTGTAACTTTTTTGTTAGAGATTTTTCAGATTTTCTTCTTTTGTGCTGGATTGATTTCTTGTTGTATTTCATCATCAGTTGCTGTATCAGGGGAAGAGTAGTCTTAATTTAAACGGTCATGGCTTCTCTAGCCATTTTCTTGTGTATGGTATTGTTTTATCTCTATTTGTTTGTCTTTCTCTCGTTGATCATGTATATGACTAGCAAGTTTATCTCTAAACATCCATCATGAACAGGATCATCCGATCCTTAGTATCAGAGTAGACCATATGAATTTTCTTCTATTCCGGAACCCGGAGAACTATTTGTTTACCCTTCTAAGTAGAGAGAAGCCATCCTTTTCCCTTTGGTAATTTATATGATTATTTTGCTTCAGCTGAAGTCTGCATCTAAAGATAGATAGTTTATATGATTATCTGTCTGTATAGTTTCATTCCTTCTTCTTTTTTTTTCACTAAATCATAACAGGCATGATGACTTGGACATGATTTGTTTTCACTTTGTTGCTGTGATTCTCCACTTCCTATGTTTGGTGATCATTCAGATAGTCTCCTTCACATGTCCATCATCGTTATCAGTATGGTATCTCCTGGATCATCTTGTATTTCTTCTTGTTTCGGAGCTCAGCTTCAGACCTCTTCCAATATAAAGTAGGTCACTTGTTTTGGGCAGGAAGAGTTCCAGCCTTAAAGTTTGATGTGGTTTTGGTAATATATCAGCAGCTGGTTTTTTTTTTCAGTAAAAGAATGGAGGCATTTGTGGGTACTCTTAGCATGGGCTTGTATATGAAACAGTTTTTGCTGAGTTTCATGTGTTTTCCTCCCAAGTATTTACTTATTCTTGGTGTCCAATGTTTTTCTGAATGACATTGTTCTTGGTCTTCTTCTGAGTTTTCCATAAATTTTGATAACTAGTACATATCTCTGTTGACTGTATTTGCTAGGAATGTTGCATATTTTAGTTGACGTTTAACAGTATTTTGTACACGAGTATTCTTGAACTTTTGTTTTTCATGTCTTTCTCACAGAGATTGCTTTCTTCCTTTTCTTAAAGGTTGCACTTATATCTCAGTGTTTGTTGGTTTCACATAATATCTAACTGTTTGTTCATATATGTAGTCAAGCAGTCTGTTCTATAGGCTGTGTGCAGTTTCTTATCTTGGCAACCATTTCTCAGTGTTGTTTCCAAGGTTTCCATTGTGTCTGTTGACTTTTATGCTTGGTTTCTAAACCATTAGCAACTTTTCTTAGCTCACTTGTTATTTCCTCACTGCTTTTCCATAGGGTCTAAAATTTTTTCTATATAATTTATCATCAGTATCTATGTGTTTGTGATCCCAAAGCCCTTGTATGCTATGTGTACTGTATATCTCTATTCAACTATTTTTTAATGTGGTATTTGAGTTGATCTGTAACGTGCAAGTGACTTCTATAATTATCTTGCAATATGACACTAAAATGCTTCTGATTTACCTCTGTTAATAATTTCAGGCCTCTATCAGATTTTTTTCCTATTTCCCCAACCAAAACCATGTATCTCCTTTTTTTCTTTTTTCTCCACATGATGAGTGGATTCGAGCCCATAAACTCTTGATTGTGAGACAGGGCCCTCAACCAAATTCGTCCAAAATTATGCACCTCATGGGAGATTTTCAAGATTTTGTGCAGCAATGCTAATGCTTGAACTATTTCTTCTACTTTGAAACAGCTATGCTCTAGGCGTATTGTCTTTTCCTCATTCTACTATTTACTCTTCCTCTCTGGAAATCAATATGTCATTGATTTATGCCTTTCCTTTTTCGATTCAAAACTTTAAGGCCATCATTGAGCATGTTGTGTAACCCTTTTGGATCTTATCCACAGGTTGTCTAAAATGGGACATAAATTTCTCTTGGCTCATATCTCTGTATTGGTCTTGTCATGCTCATTGGTGCTCCATGCTTCCTCTGATGGGCTAGTGAGGATTGGTTTAAAGAAGAAGCAATTGGATCTTAGTGGTCTGAAAGCTGCAAAAGTTGTGCAAAAAGAAGAACGCTATGCTGGAAGTATTCGCAAATTTGCTACCAAAAGTAACTTAGGTGATTCAGAGGTAGATATAGTGTCCTTGAAGAACTATCTCGATACTCAATACTATGGTGTGATTGGTATTGGGTCACCTCCACAAAATTTCACTGTGATATTTGATACTGGCAGTTCCAATTTGTGGGTTCCCTCATCAAAATGTTATTTCTCAGTGAGTTCTTTAATATCCATGTTTTGATATGTTTTTGTGGACCACATTTCTCAGTGCAGGCATGAAGTTAAGTTGTTAATGAAAAAAATATGGTTATGCAGATACCTTGCTACTTCCATGCTAGGTACCGGGCGCGTTCATCAAGCACTTACACAGAAATTGGTAATGTTGTTCCTTCTTGAACAATGTCTGTGTTGAATTTTGACCTCTACTGATATGCTGGATCCCAAGTTCAAGCTTCTTGTGATATGGCTAAGAAATGCTAACAAAACATTTCTTCAGAATTCGGTTTTGTTATTTGCAATTACATTTGTCTCTGTGCATTCTCCATTTTTATTAGCAACACTGCAAACCTACATGTCTGAAAGAGGTTGCATAACTGTTTAATCTAGTCAACATAACCTCCCTTCCTCCCACCCACTTCTTCTCTCTCTATGCGGAGTACACATGTTGATGCTAGATCTCTTATATGAGTTTAATGAAAATTTTGTTCACTATTGTATGTAAATTACCATCTCTGACTTTGTGGTAACTTCCTGTGGTGCTTTCTACTCTTCTGAAAATTGTAGCTACCTTGTTCTTCTTACTTCTTACCTTTAAATTTTCCTTATCCCAGAGCTTTATTTAGCTTTTTTCTGTCCCCTTATTGGACAGTTCTATTTTGGAGTACTGAAAGTTCTAGATTTTTGGGCAGTTAACATTTACTTATGCTACTAGATTCCCACATGTAGATGCTCATGAAGCCATGTTAATATTATGCTTCATTGCTTTCATTTTCAGGAAAGTCATGTTCCATTCATTATGGTTCCGGGTCAATTTCTGGCTTCTTCAGCCAAGATAATGTTCAAGTTAGTGACCTCGTTGTTAGAGATCAAGTGAGTTATTTTCTTGTTTCTGCTTTGCTGATTTTTGCCCCTGCCTCCATTTCTTTCGTTTCTTGAAGATGCCTCATGAGCTCAAGCTGTGTTATGTTTATAAATCCTGCCTTAGGTTTTCATTGAAGCCACTAAAGAGGCAAGTCTGACATTTCTGTTGGCAAAGTTCGATGGCATACTTGGTCTTGGGTTTCAGGATATATCTGTTGGGAATGTCGTTCCAGTTTGGTAATGTCTTGTGATTAAACTATCACAACCAGTTTTTTTTCTCTTGTTCTGTTTTCACTTAGCTTAACCCTGTTGTATTAGCATACATCTGTGAGGTCAGAGAAAAAAGTCTCCTTGACTTTTTATCCTGAACTGACTGATTTGTGTTCTTTAAAGGTACAATATGGTCGATCAAGGTCTGATAAATGAAGAGGTCTTCTCCTTCTGGCTAAACCGAAATCCAGATGAGACAGATGGAGGTGAAATTATCTTTGGAGGTATGGATCCTAAGCACTTTAAGGATGAGCACACTTACGTCCCCGTTACTGAGAAGGGATATTGGCAGGTTGGTGTGTTACAAGCTTACAATTGTATGATATTACCCTGTGTGTTATTTTTCATTCCTCATGAAAATTGTTTGATCTTTATCTGTTTTCAGTTTGAGATGGGAGATTTTCTTATTGGAAATCAGTCAACAGGTGAGATATTGTGTCCTGAATCTTGTCCCAGTTGCATTTTCCGTCAACCACCAAGTACATGGACTTATTACAAATTTCATGTCTGATAGGTTTTTGTGCTGGAAGTTGTGCTGCTATTGCAGATTCTGGGACTTCCTTACTTGCGGGTCCAACTGTATGTGTTTAAACCTTTAATAATTTACTAATTGTCTAAATATACGCTACAAATTCTGTTTCTTAGGAGTTCTGGTGATTGGAAATAGTTCTTGGCATATTAGCTTGTACACATACTAGTTCCCAGGAGTCAATCTCTTTTCATTGGCCTTCAAAATGACAGGTTCCAGTCATTGATGGAGTGGACCACAAATAAAGAACATGAGAGCCATATGCTGATTTCTTCTATCACCACAGATATTTAAAATGTTTAAGAGTTTGACCAGTCATTGGGCATTGAGATGCTTTTCAATGTGATTCTTGAAAGTTTGAAAATGGAGGAAAACATGAGTGACAAGAAGCTATGATTCCTTTCAAGTAACTATTTTCATGATGCAAGAGGCTACTATGATTTTCTTACTTTGGATCTCTCCAATCTTATAAATTTGTGTACAGGTTTGAAATGAATTTCAAAGCCTATCTTCCAAAAGTCAGAATCCCTGGCAGCTTTGCTCTTTATATCTATAACTTCCTATGGAACCAAATCATAGAGAATAACCAATTGGTACATGAATATCATCAGTGGTAAATTTTTATTCGATTCAACTGATTCATGAAGAGCCCATCTGAAAAAAAAGGAAGCCAGTAACTACAAAGAAATGGCCATGTAGAATTTACTTCTCTTGCCCGTGGGCAGTCATGTGCCTCCACGAGTCCAGTTGTTATTTCTTCTGTCAGAGTGGCATTAGTTGTTAATTACTTTGGCTGTTAGTAATTGAAGTCTGACCTTTTTATCTTTACTGTCATTCTAATTGTATCTAACTATCATCACTTTCAGACTATTGTGGCTCAAATCAACCATGCCATTGGTGCAGAAGGAATTCTCAGCACAGAATGTAAAGAAGTTGTTTCCCAGTATGGAGACTTGATAATAGAACTGTTAATAGCTCAGGTTTGTTGCAGTGTTTCTTGGAACATGTATGTTTTATATTAGCACGTTATGTAATCATTGAGCATCATTATTTGTCTTGCAATCACTATGATGACTGCAATGTGCTTCCCGATTGATTGCAGACACAACCACAGAAGATATGTTCTCAGATAGGTCTGTGTGAATTTGATGGGGCTAAGTATGTAAGGTCAGCAAGTTACATAATCACCCGATTAGAGAATATTTTCTGCTTCTGCTTCTGTTTATGTTTATCTTTATGTTGAGTGTTTTGTGTTCCTTTCTTTTTTTAGCTTTAATTGTTTCTTTCTCCATTATTGTGCTGAATTTGGAATGTAATTTCATGTAGCACTGGTATTGAAACTGTGGTTGAGAGGCAAAATGTGGGGAAATCATCTATTAGTGATGGTGCTTTATGTACTGCATGTGAGATGGCTGTTGTCTGGATCCAGAATCAGCTTAGACAGAATCAAACAAAAGACCGAATCCTAACATATATCAATCAGGTTATTTATATCTGAAATGCGTTCCTGAATTTACTGGAAAGTTGTTATAGGTTCTGTTTTGTAAATTGAATGATGCTAAATTCCCATTGTTTTCTAGCTATGTGAACGCATTCCAAGCCCTATGGGAGAATCAACTGTTGACTGCAATGACATGGCAAGCATGCCGAATGTTTCATTCACCATTGGAGATAAAACCTTTCCTCTTACTCCGGAACAGGTACACTTACATTGTCAGTTTGATTGTGCCACGTTATGTTTGAACTTTGATCCTTATGCTCAATGAAGATGCCACATAGTTTCTCTTCTCCTGCTTTTACATGTTTAAGAACTACTTGATCTAGATTTTCACTTTTTAATTTTTTGGTAGGCAAGCAGCTTGTTACAGAAGCACCCTAGCCATCCTTTATTAATAAATATCAAATGAAAACCATGATCCAGATTGTTATTGATGAATTATATTTGAAATATCGGTTTTGCCAGTGAATTTCTTTCTGTTTTATAGAAATATTGGTTGGTTCTGATAGATTGACAAGATTCTTAACCATTGATCTTTGATCATTTTCATCATTACTGTTGCATATTTATGTCTATGGTCCTTATCATTTCTTTCCTATTTTTAATTTTCAGTACGTAGTTAAAACTGGTGAAGGCGAAGAAGTCATCTGCATCAGTGGGTTCATGGCATTTGATTTACCTCCTCCGAGGGGTCCTCTCTGGTATGTCATTTTTTGGCCTTCGATTGAAGAATTTGAACTGTGGTGCATCCGTATGCATGTATGGATACATATGTGCCATTATGCTTGTGTGTGTGCGTGAGAGAGAGAGAGAGAGAGAGAGAGAGAGATTTGGGTGTCAAAAAACTCTTAACAGCATTGAAGTGTGATCCATCCCTCCCCAGAGGTAAGACTGGGACTTGGCTTTAAATATACTATTGGATGATGGATTTGTGCCAAAGTATTTTATGAATTCATGCATTCTCTTAGGTAGGCTAGCATTTATGCGTCCATGCATTGTATCTGTAAGTAGTGCAAGTATATATATTTGGAATTTTAGATGATTTGTGATGAATGTATTTTTGCAGGATCTTGGGGGATGTCTTCATGGGTGCATATCACACAGTCTTCGACTTTGGTAATCTCCAAGTTGGGTTTGCAGAGGCTGCTTAATGTGTCCATCAGAGGCGAGAATTTATAGAAACAGAACCTTTGTGATGAGCATGCCATGCATGAATGTTTCCACGCTTTCATCATCTTGTAAATAAATGCATCCTATTTAAGCTTAGGTGATAGTGTCTAGTAATTTAGCACTTTTTCTCTTTTAGTTTGAATTTCTCCTTTAATTTTGAGTATACCATAGCTTAAAGCAAGTAAAAGTATGGAGCTTATATTTTCATCTTCCCCTGTTTTGGTAAACTCCAGATGGTTTTATTTTGAATTTGCAATGAAAATTCAGGTCTTCAAAATCCCATGAAGGATTCCAAATTGATTGGAGAGGGTTGTGATTCTAAACGGTTGGGAGAAAGTGGATGAGCCCTGAGCTACAGCATTCCCACTTTACCAATGTAGATGTGCTATATACCAACATAGGAAGTCCCATTTATGGCAGTCAACTCCATCCTGTACTTTATAGGGTGCTGATCAGATGGTCCTAACTCTGATGAAGAGCTACACAGAGGGAATGTTCCTATTGATTGTCCAAAAATACTTACGACTCAACAATTGACTATTATCATGGTTTTGGCATTGGGTATCCAATATATGCAACCTGTCACACAGGTGAATGATCCAGATCAACCGATTACAGGTCCTGCACTGTAAACTCCCAAGTTACACCAAACTAGAGGATTAGTCACATTTATGAGTTAAAACTAGATAACAAAATTTAGAAGACGTGGTAGTAACTTCGTTTGATGAAAAGAAAACCAATAGTTCTTCTAATCAGGCAATCCGAGTTGTACGAAAATTTGGTTCTTCTTATGGAATACAGTAGTAGCGAAATTCTTTCTGATATCCATTTGGAGTTCATAGTTTATTTTTGCTTTTGAAGGGGAGCCTTGGGACAATGGTAGAGTTGTAGTTATGTGACCTTGTGATCACAGGTTCAAGACGTAGAAATAGCCTCTTACAAAATGCAAAGTAAGGTTGCGTACTATTCGTCACTTTCCTAGACCTTTACTTCCCTAGACCTTTGAGCACTGGGGCTGCCATTTAGTCCATTTTTACTCGACAGTGTATATGGAGATCATAATCTATTGAAGTATAAACCTCAATTCTCACTTAGTGAATTAGGCCTCTTGACTAAAATCCGATTAAACTTTGTTGCTAGACCCTTCCCGTTGATGCCATAAATGCCGACCCAAAAATAAAATAACATTCAAGGCCCTGCAAGAAACTAGATTTCTGCCAACAAAAAACCAACCCTCATTGGCAAGGTCATTAAAGAAGGGAACTAACGTTCTTGATAGCACAAAGAACACCCCTTAAAACATGAAAACTGTTGAGTTTGGATTCAACCGTCAAATGGCAGTGAAAGCGGTCGGATTCTTGATCGGCCAGGACTGCTCGGCCGATAAAGTTGTTTAGGGAACACGGCGTGTTTCTCATTTTGCGGTTAATTGCCGATGATTTTGGCCTGTCGGTACCGTTTTCGGCATAACAACTCCGACAAAATGGCCATATATTGATGTTCAAATATGTGCCAGCTCTGGCACCAGAATTTGTGGGTTTCTTCCCTTTTACTTGTCTTTCTCTTCTCCAGCATCGATCTCCGAAGTGGGTCTTCTTTACAAATGTCTTGCCCACGAAGTGGAAAAAGTGGTAGAGTTGTGTTGAAACTGTTGAAGTGAATTTTCGGTCTAGTTCGGGTTTGGTTCAGGGTCTAGATCAGATTTGGACTTAGGTTCAGTTTGGGGTTCAAGTTTTTCTGGGAGGAGGTGAAGGAAGAGAATGCCGCCGATGAAATTTTCGTCAGCGGTGACTGGATGGGATTCAAGGAAAGAAGTGTTTGTGCATGAAAAGCTAATGAATTCAAGTGCTGGACTGATCCACAGTTCCATTTGTTAAAAAAAAAATAAAAAATAGAAAGCTTACAAAGAGAACCAATTCAAGCAACAAAAAGATGATTTCTTCCCGGATGGCTATGAAGGAGAACTCAGATTTTAGGTAATCATATTCTTCTCACAGGTTCAAGGAAGAAGATGATAGAAAAGGAAGTCCCATTAATTGAATTTATGAAACGACAAATTACCCTAATAATTTCCCAGGATAATGGCAGGTGAACCCACTCCGTCAATTGAAACAACAATGCCGTTATGCGAGGCCCTACCAAGAGACACTTACCGTAATTTGGGCACTTAAGTGAGCTATTGGAAGGCCCTTATGTGAGATTTTCATGTAAAATTAAGGTACGTACATGAAAAAAATTCCTAAAATTATACTATATATATGAGCAACATAGGTAAAAGTTGTCATCGTGTGATCTTGAGGTCACGGGTTCAAGGCATGGAAATAGCCTTTTGCAAAATGCAAGGTAAGGCTGTATACTTTAGGCCCTTGTGGTCCGCCCCTTCTCAAGATCCCACATAGGCAGGAGCTTCGGGCACTGGGGCTGCCTTTTTTATATGAGCAACCATCGGGGGACCTAAAAATCTAGAGATCTACAGAAAAAGACCCTTGTAGATAACCTTGTGAGACGGCTAATAACCAAGAGTATTCACCACTAATAAAAAAGGCACGGTTGTGTGAGATGATTCAACAATGCTATCCATAAAAGATCATTTCTAGCTAGCAAGGAGAAGGAAGCAAACAGAGTGAGCTTTGTTTTCGTCAAGGGAAGGAAAAAGAGTTAAGGAAGAAAATATAATTCAACATAAATAAGAGAGAGAAAGAAAAAGCTTTAAAGAAAGTATAAAGCATGCTAACAGCCAAGTACGAAAGAAAGAGCACTAGCCAGCAAGCATGCATGGAATAAGACTTTGATGGATAGCAGGGTCTGGCACTTACCTTAGGAAAACATCCCTTACTGCATTTATTAAGAGTAAAAGGCTGTTGAAGACTTCTTGGCAATGAAAGGGAGGAAAGCAAGTAACTAGTACACTGTCAACAGAAGCCATGCATTGTAGGTAGTGGAGGCCTCCTTAGGTTACGAATAATAGCTCTCAGTTTAGGGTCTAAGTACGAGACAAAGACTTAACTTAGTGATCCTCGTTCTTTGAGTTAGTAAGTAAAAGATTCATGTGGATTACCAATCCTCGTGCTCCAACTAGCAAGCATGGGTGCAAAGTAAATTTAGAAAAAAAAAAAAAAAGAAGCATGAAAGATAAATTGAAGTATACAAAGGATGACCAAGAAAATGGGATAGATCCTACAGTTTGTGTGAAACAATTGAGGAAGTACCATGTAACCACCTTTTTTCTCTCGTGTTTCAGAGCTTTTGTTAGCTTAATAACCATACATGTCCCCTAAACTTAGCAGTTTATCCCAAACAAAAAACTTTGGCATGCCTCTATCTTTGAAGTAGCCAATACGGCACAAACATAATGGCTCAACTCAATTTTCATATCGTTTTCCACAGGCTCTTTACGGACTTGACAAAGTGAAAGCTGAATGTTCTCATCTAGCATTTCCCGTGTTCATCAATAAAACAAACCAACCTTTTCCAAAAAAAGAAAAAAGAAAAAGAAAGCTGAATGTTCTACTGCAGAATGATCCTAACTTCAAAAACAAAGAGCCACTTTTTATGGGACAAAGTATATCTTATCAGGACATTCATACTCAATCAGAATCTTAATAGTTTTCCCAAAAACTGGAAATAGTTGGTTGTGGCTGTAGTTGTTAATTTAGTTATTTTCTTGTTATTATTATCGAAGACAGACAATTTCTATGCTTTTTAGGATGCACTTTCACGATAGAGATAAACTACCTCGATCCTGATGCCTTTACTATGGGTGGTGGAGTGCCTTCTGTCACTCAGTCATATTGGGGAAAAAAATGATAATTCATTTGCATATATGGTACTTCTGTATATTCTCTAAGATTCTGAACACGTTCATGTAGTCGAGTTGTTTTCCAATCTAAAACTTTTCTTTAGAAGGTGGTAAGGAAATGTTGAATAGAAAATAGACTTTAACTGGAAAGATCGAGCTGATCTAGTTTGACGTGAAGTCCCAACCACCCTGTTCCCAAAGACTGAATGCAACAATAAAAGATGCATCACACAAGCCCTGAGAAGAAAAAGGAACAAATCCAAAGAAAACTGTAAACCAGCCCACTCGAAAGCAGAAAAATTAATCTATACTTTAGCATATCGTTTGCATAGAATGCAGTTTTACATAGAATGAGAAGTTAATGATTTCTGTCTGATGACAGTTTGCAAAAGCGGTAGACGAGATGCTATTCTTCTAGAGACTCTAATAGGTGGCCGCTCAGGCATCAGACCCTTCGGGAAGCAAAGGCTATCACCTTTGACAGGAGATTCTTTATACTATACGAACATGACTGATAGCTGACAGAAGTGAGAAAAAAAGGGCAGCCCAGTGCACAAAGCTCCTGTATATGCGGTGTCCGGGGAAGGGACGGACTACAAGGGTCTAATAGTACGCAGCCTTGTATTTTTTGCAAGAGGATGTTTCCACAACTAGAACCCATGACCTGAAGGTCACACGATGACAACTCTACCATAGCTGACAGAACTGATGCCAAAACATGATTCCTCTTATATACAGAATCTCAAAGTATTGACAAGATTGCTAGCTTTCAAGAAAGAAGCCTGCTGCAAATAGCTTAGTCTAGCTGAAAATGGGTATCAACAGAATCTTAACAGGACATGGATACATTCACAGTACCACAGGAGATGAAAGCTCAACAACCATAAACTAAACAGTGTCAAGAATGCAAAAAGAGTGTTGCCAAAAGTCCTATATGAAGTTTCATGGGGAGACAGGCAAGATAACCTAGAAAGTAACACCTTGGAGGAATCAAATAGAAGTTTCTCGAAATCCAGGTTCTGCAACACATGACACATTCTGTGTAATATGCCAGGAGATGCAAGGGCTTTCCCACAAAACATTGCAAAGATGTCTAATGTGAAGTACCCTACAGCTGCCAACACTCCCTTTACAACTTAGCATAGCAATCTTAGCACTCTCATGTTTTCTGTATTAGATCTCTTTATAGCATGTCTGTAAGTTGGAAAGATCTGTACCCCGCAGCTGCCAATTCACTTTTGCTGCTCACCCTTTGGAAAGCTATCACATTGTTATTTTGACTGTCTAAGAACTAAAATATCTGGCAACATGTTCAAACTATGATTTTCAGAATGACTATGGATCTCCTCCACCTAGTGGTTTGAGATAACATACCTTACATCAAGAGCAAGACAGATGCAGCTGCGTCTCATTTCAACCTCGGAATTCTTTACAAATTCCCTTGCAGAACGAACTTCAAGTTCCCCATCACCAACATCCAATCTTATGTATTCTTTTCCTTTTCTGGCTGTAGTTTCTTTCTTCCCAAGCCATTCTTATGCTGTCAATAAAAAAGAATAAGGTATGTTAAAATATTGAAGTTAACATCACTGTAATCAATCCAAAATAGGAAGAATACAATTCCCACAACAAACAATTGTTTACTCAATTGCTGACAATTTCTGTGAGAGTGTACTCAAACTGTTGCTCAGGACCTCAAAACAAAATAAGATGCTCTATCATATTAAATGATGCCTTCATTGAAGACGAGAATATGAAGCCTAGACCATTCAAATAGGGTTGCTCAATGCAAATTTCAACTTACTGTGCTAATAAGTTGGCCTGACCAACAAAACGTTCTCATCTACAATAGAAAGGCTCTTATCAAATAAATAGTCAACACAAGCAAAGCTAGGCACACAACCATTGCACAGCTCAAACATACAATCATCCACTACAGCAAATATAGTGCAACATGCTGCTGAAGTTGGGAATACTAGCAGTGCCACTGTTCTAGGTAAGACTTATTTTTTCTGAGAAATAAAATCTACAAATAGAAAGAGCATATAATAACTATACTATGAACAAAGATTTCCAGATACATAGTTCTTGAGTAATATACCACTAACTAAAATGTCCACAGTCCTATTGCCTTTGCACAAGACGTGATTGCCAGAAGTTGCTGTATCTGAAACTTTGTCAAGATGCTAGCTAATTATTTTCAATGCCATAAATGCAGAGTCCTCTTTAATAGGTATCCCTTGGGGGAAATTCCCTTTGGTCCTTCAATGAGTGTCTAAGACTTCAGTCCATTAGATTTGTTATTTCATGAAGTACTTGAAACAAAGCAAGCAATACAGGCCTTATTTTGCTACAAACCTGAAATCCTTGCAACCTGGATCAACTATTGAATGGGATTTAGCTTGGTAGAAAACCCAGGGGGGGTTCCTTCACTGACCAACCACCAGTCCTTCTTGGATCTCCAGTTTTGATACCTCAAGCACCTCTTTTAGTATCATATTATCATTCTACCATTTCTTCTGCTTCCAAAAAAATGGAAGCCCACATTATATTAAGTAAGAAGGTTGAGAAGTAAAGATATGCATAGACAGATCTAAATCATCTTATAACCTAGTGGTGGTAGATGACTCTCCTACTCCTGCATGACGACAGTAGTAGTTTCAACAAATGTTTGTCTTTCTCTTGTAAGAAAATATAATCTCATGTATGCAAAGTCACAGTGAAGTGTGTGTGCAAATAACTGGTATTGGGGGGACCATAGAGAGATATGGGGATTCCAAAATACTGCTGCACAAATTCTGGAGGGTCACTTAAAGAGCCAAACCACAGTCCAGATTGGCAATCAACAACAATAACCTAGTTTTATACGAGTCCTTAAGAGTAAATGCATATATCATGAATTATCTAAACCAAATTTCCATTATAAAAGGAAAAGCAACCAAGACACAAGCTTTAATTTTTGGATGAATCAGGCAAGATACCAATCCTTGATGGGGAGACCTAAGGGTTTATTATATGCAAACACTAACCGTCAGGCCAGAGGGTATCGGTAGCTTTAAAGGTCTTATCTTTATGGATGAAGCAGAGAACATCTTTCCCATGTTGGATCTGTAGGTAATAAAATGCAACTGAAGATTTCAGAGTAAATCAAATCATAATATATGTTGCACGTGCTGTCCTTGTTACTGCAACATGACTGCCAAAGTAAGGATCACTCTTTTAGACTCTATCAGGAGATTAAACTGGTATTCAATTTTGTTTGCTTAAATATGACAAATCCATACAGGACCTTTGAGATAGGAACAAATTGACACGCCATAGAGTTCATTGCACTAGCATCAAGCTCTGAGTTACATATTTAACTTGTAAAACTGTATATTATTGAAGCCATTCAGAAAAAAGAAATACTGCATGTTGTAGGGCCTTCATGTTGCTCATAAAATATAAATACGCACACACTAACAATGTTTCCGTTCGACCTTAATCCTTCACAGCTTCACTTTTATCATTCTCAAATGTGACAGGAACTGCATTTTCCAAAAAATTTCTACAATTGGATCCATGAGCTTTGAAGAGGAAAGTTGCTCTTGAAGAGAAGAGGCTAATAAGCAGCTCCTCTGCTTCTAATTATCAATTATTCCATTGCTTACAAACATAGAGATTAAACATATCTATCCATTTTTTCCGGAATGGTGAGTGGAATCGCGCTCAACCTCTTAGTTGTCTCTATACCACACTGACCCAAATTGGTTAAGTGCACATAACGATAAACATATTTAACATCATCCCGTCTGTGCTTCATATCAGGGAATCTACATCAATTTCTTCACAACAAATTAATCAATCACTCTTCTATTACACTTACATAAATACAGGTCCAAGATCATAATTACCAAAAC
Source organism: Warburgia ugandensis (assembly GCA_035236585.1). NCBI lineage: Eukaryota > Viridiplantae > Streptophyta > Magnoliopsida > Canellales > Canellaceae > Warburgia > Warburgia ugandensis. The sequence continues at coordinate 69,621,660 of CP141128.1, forward strand.
AAACTTTTCTCCAACAAGCACTTTTACCCTTTCACAAATATTCAACTCATTGCAGAAAGTATCCAGACAGAAAGAGCAAGAACAGCAAAAGTAAACTTCCATACATTAGAATGGCTTTCTGCCCAGAAGTAAGTGAATTCCCACCAAGCCCAAACTGCTGATTCTGTGCAAACCCAGCGACCTCAACACTCTTACTAAAAAAAAATGATTTTGCAGCACCACAAGTGGGACACCTCCAATCATCTGGCAACTTTTCAAATTGAAATCCCGGAGGAATTGGGTAGGCTGGATCTCCGGCGGCTTCATCATACACATGGCCACAAGATCTGCACTCATAGATTCCAGTGTTCAAAACTGCAAATTTCTCCTCAAAACGACGTGGGTCCAGTTTAATTTCTCTTTCTTCAGCTGGGAATTCAGCGGAAACAGTTGCAGAGGAATTCGGTTCTTCAGAAACAAGTTCTTCAGAAATGGGTTTATCTTCTTTCGAGACGTTTATTGAGGATAGTGAAAATTGGATTCTTTTGGGCATGTGGAGAGATTGAATAGGAACTGTTCTGAGTGGAATGGAGAGATAGGCTTTGGGTTTTGTAAGTTGGATGTTGGAAGGGTTGAGGACGAAAGAGAAGGTAAGTCTAGCAGTTGCAGAAGCCATTTTCTTATGTCAGGAAGAAGAATGCAGGAATTTTCCGTTTTGGTCCTTTCTTCTGATGATTTGGCTGTGCTTGGGTTGGCGTTTAGAAGGTGTGGAGAATAAGAAGATCCGCGGCAGCATATGCCATTTTGAATGTAGCCGGATAAGGTGTGATTTAATTACTGCATGTAATAGGGAGCTTGACGGCTTTGTGTTAAGGTGAGTCAAACAAACTATAGTTAAGTTCGGATATGCCTATTCTGAATTTCCTGCGTTATGGAATGAGGAATGCGGTATGGCGGGGAAGACTTTTGGAACTCGCCAGTTATAGGATACAGAACTCGTGTTCCAACTCAAGTAGGTAAACTTCGGGAATTTGCCAGTTCTCTAAGTTCTAGACCCAGTAGCATAAGTTTTCAAGTACTAAAACTGGGGCAGTTCTTAACTCTGCTCTAGAAGAAAAAGAGATAGAGTTCTAGGGCTTGTTTGGACTTCGGCATCTAGATGTCTCTCTCACTCTCTTGTTTGACTTAGATCAGGCACCTTCTCTCTCTCTCTCTCTCTCTCTGAATTTGAAGCTGGATTTGTAGCACTATTTTGAGTTGCAGTTTTTCTTTTGTAGCAAATCGTTTGTGCATGACCTAACTAGCAAAATTCCTATGAAATCTCTCTCTTTGCCAATTTCTCTGAAAATTGATGGGCAATACTAGTGAAGAATCAAAACCGACTTCCTAGGATGACTTCTTCCCCAACTCATTCACTTCTCTCAAAAGCCACCACTCGAACTCGCAGTAGAGAGAGGAAGGGATCCCATTTTCTATTTCGGATCACGTAGTTGATTTTCATGCCCTGAGCTTAAAGGTTTCATACTCCCATATGTATTTTGGGGTTTAAGGTTCATATTATCTCTGATTTGGTTATTATATTGGTTCATATTCTCTCTGTTTATAGCGATACAGAGTTTGCTTAATGATAGTTCTTTCTTTTGTGCTTATTTTCTTTACAAAAATAACAAATGTGGTTGGTTTCATACATTGATCCGAGGGGTTTACATACTCTTTTGGTTTCGGATGAATAGTGTTCATATTGTCAGATTGGCTTGTTGATTTTCATATTGTCATGTTCTTTTTTTACATTATCTTATTATCTTTCATCTGATCAAATGGGTGCTTATGCTACTAATTAGTGGATGTTCTTTCTTTTGTCGCAATGGGAGCTTATACCCTTTTTCTCAGATTTGTGTTGGCTTTTCTGCCTTAGAGTTAAAGCTAAATAGTTTCCTTCTATTTAAGCTTGTTTTGTTTAATTTCTCTTTGTAGTTTATTTTTATTTTTGTTATTTATTATTTTTAAAAGTTTTTGTGGAGAAAACTAAACTAAATGATGTAACCTAGTCTCTAGAATAATGCACAAATAAAGGATATAATCAAATAATCTTGTGGCTAACAAGTTAAAAAGTTTTGATTTCTTGAATTTCTTTAGGGGAGTAGCTTTTAGATTAACCTAATCTAGATAGCTTTTAAAGTTGTCAGACTTGTTTTATTGCTTACTAGTTAGATCTTTGCTAATTCAACCACTTCACACTCTCCTCAGTTAGCTGAATGTAATTTGGGTATTAGAATGTGTTGGTAGAGTTAGTTGTTTAAAAACCAAGGTTGTGATGAAGTGTAGGGCAACTAGAGTGACAATAGATCACCTCCATCCAAGATGGTCATATAAGCTCAAAGGCTTTTTATAGGTCTTTTCTAAATAATTTTAATTAAATTTTTAAAAAGGCTTAGGATACACGAAAGGTGATGATTAACCTAGGTGGGTAAAGAGGTTGTAATGAAATTCATCCTTGATTTTGTAGGATATGGTGCCTTGACTATTCAATTTTCATTCACCACACTAGTTTGATCAACATATTTACCACCTTAAAGAGGTTGAACTGTCCTGAGAATGTAAGGGAAAACAATAAACTAATGCAACAGCCTAGAAAAGTATACAACAATTATAGAAGAATATTATCTATATACAATTAAGCTACCAAATAAATATGCAAAACAAAATTAATATGCAAAACCTAAACTAGGAAAGGAAATGAGTAAGGTAGACCCTATAGTGGGAACCTGGATTTAAGCTTTCTTTAAAAAGGGGTAAACCATTTATGAACCACCCCATCTCTACTTCCTCACTACAATTTCACTAAAAAACTAAATAAATAAAGAAAAAATATCTTAATTCAATGGTGCTTTAACCACACAATCACCTCCCCTGACAATAGTGCTAAAAGCTTGTTTGAGTTTTTTGACAAATGCATAGAATTTAGTTATAATATTATGAAGGGTTGAATCCACAAAAGGATGCAGTCATAAAATAAAGCATAAAGTTTATCTAGACTAATTATCCTAAAACTAATGCAAAATTAAAGAAAAATGCTTATTTTCTAATTTAATGGATGAGAGAGAAAATAAAATTTTAATCTAAAAAGATCACTTATTTTAAATTAGTCACACCACTTATTATTATTTTTTATAACTCAAGAATTGAATTGAAACTACAACTACCATCTCGAAAAATATTTTCTTTGAAAAATTAATTTAGAAACTTTTAAACATTAAAACCTAGATAATTCATCAAATTTTACCTATTCTATGTAAAATCTAACTATAATAAATAAAGATCAATCCCATCATTCATTAGAAAAAGTAATAACACAAAATCAAAGAGTTATACTAATGATGAAATTATCTTTTCTAAACTACTTTAATTTTTAAAATTAATTTCTTAAGACAATTAAAACATTAAAATTTTCATAAGTGGTGCTTATAACCAAAAAATAAGATCCCTCCAATCCTAGGCAAAATAAAACTAGACTAGCAAGACTTCTAAATTAATTCTATAATTTATAAAATAATAAATAAGAATCTCTAAAAAAATAAAACTTTTTAATTACGAAAACTACTTTCTAAATAATTTTTTTGTGGATCACTTATCACATTCTCTTATATGTCACGCATCAGGTCCTATTTACAAATTTTCTTAATTTTTTTTAAAATTAAAATACCAAAGCAACACCTCTCACTACATTTGCAAGTGAGAGATTGTCACTAGAAAAGTACTGCATAACTGAAATAGTCATGCTCTGTCATGTGCGTGTGACACTAGCTAACCAGCTTTCTTATCCTTGTTTACAATCTATAAATAGTCTAGTATAATTCATGGACAATCAGGCCTGTGAATATTTCTCCACCTTTGGCTACTGCTTTCTCCTACTTTTCCATGAAATTTTTCAATGAAACTTGTTACCTTGATATTAAAAATTCAATTGTACAATTATATTTAAATAAAGATAACAAAAATTAAGATATTCAATCGCAAATATTAGTTGTTCACAAACCTGCACAATAGTACTTTTCAAGTTTATTTCATAAAATTAAACCAATTCAACCATTAAATTTCAACAAAACTTATATGAAACTCTTTCTAACTCAAATAAAATATAAGCAAAAGATTACATCATTAAAAAACTCATCAAATAAACTAAACTAAAGGTGTAGCACTTAAGTAACTCACTGTTACTATTATGCAAATAGTAACAAGTAGCTAACTTCAATCAATTCAATTTATAAGATTGTAAATTAAAAATAAAAATAAAAAACCCTAGTCTTCTTCTACTTGATGTCTTCTATTTAATGGAACAAATTTTCAAGATTTTTGTACAGCATCGAAGCAGGAATTGATGCATGAAGTACCCATATTCACTAGCTTACATGCGCATTGATGATCTTCTTCCTTTTTCTCTGTTTTTCTCCAAATTCACTCCATCTTAGATTAGGTTTGAATTGCTTTTTAGTAGTTTCTTTCTCTAATTTCTCTTTCTCCTGAAGCAAATTCAAAACCAAACTAAGTTTCTAACTTAAGAAACTTCTTCTTCCTCTATCTCTCCTTCTCATCAATGCACAATTTTCTTTCCAAATTTTTGCTTTCTCTTTTATCTCTCTCCATATCACAACCAAGCAAGACATATGTAGTACCCAAGCAGCTGATGGTTCATCATTACCATTAATAATGTGGGACATACTCAAATATATTAACACCAAAGAAATCTTTTGGATTTTTGTTGATCAAAGTCATCCATTAGTTAAGATTTATTCTTCAATATCTTTCTAATACTCTCTTACCCCTTTGATCTTTCATCTCACATGAAATTATCTTGATTCAATCCAAGAAGTCCAAATACTTCATCAAGTCCATCTTGATAATGCTTTCACGTTCATGACCAATTATTCTAAAGGTGATGCATTCTGAAAGGTTTTTCTAGAGACATCTTGACCTTTTGGAGCTAGATTTCTTAAATCGCTATAGATTTTCTTCAATTTGCCGCTAATCTTGGAGTCTTTAGACCATTTATCACTGAAAAATATTCAACCTTGAACCATTTTATCTTGATTCTATCTAGATCTTCTAATTCATCTTAAATTGATTGTAGCTATTCATTTCAATCTAAAGCTTGATCTATAATCCAGAATATTGATCAACATGATTTAATCACATGGATCTTGATCCACAACTTTCAAAACATAGAAAAAATTTGAATTAGTATTTTACAACATGTAGTTTTGCATATACTTACCCTTGATCATCATCTAACTTTGAAAATTTATCAATTTACGATGAGAATATGAATAATTATTTTAATAAAAATATATCCTATAAATTTAAAAGTAAATAATCAAATGAACTAAAATAACACAAAAGTGAGGGTTTTTAATATAAAAATCAACACTCAACACATTGGAGAAAGAGAGAAATCTATTACTAAACATAGCTCACAATGGATCTAAGTACCTTCATTTCATTAAAAGAATAATTACATCAACTAAAACAGCTGAACTTGTCCAGAGATTGCATTTCACAAAATCATATATTTTACATTAAAATAACTAAAAGTGTTGCTTATTTCGACAATAATTTCAACATTGCCATAAAGCATACAACGATCATATCATTCATGGCCCTTAATATAATTTTAGCAACTTCTTGCTAACAACTAATCTTCCTCGTGGGTATCACCAACTTGTCCAAGAAAATTGGTTGTCAAAAATCTATGCTAGCACTTGATCTTCATTTTTTATCCATAGATTTGTCCAAATAAAGTGTTTAAGTTCAATCTTTCTGCATTTGGGACTTTGTAGAACACCCAATTGGGATTGTTTGCACTTCTCAAGTTGTAATGACTGTCTTACCATGGTCGTTCACCAAACCCTTGTGGTAGTCCAAACCTTGTTCAAGGTGCTATTGTGGATGATAACAAAAGGAGAAACTCAACTAGAAAGACAATGGAGGAAAAAATGGTTTAGGGGTTTTGCTAGCTATTAACCAAGGTACAAGAAGAAGAAAGGGGAAAACCGTTTAATGATGGTTTTTATTTTTCAAGTTTTTTATTTTATGTTCAACCAAAATTATAAAAAGAATCCTTAAGTATTTAAAAATTGTGTAATATGAGCCTTGGATGGTGATTCCATTAGAACTTTTGACAAAATAGTGGAAGAAGGAGTCAAAGTGGTGAACTTTGGTAGTTGATGCATCGAAAATGAAGTTTACATACTAGAGAGTGCATGTTTATATCACACCATAGTTTAGGAAATGTATGGACATTTTCTTTGACTTCTAAATAAAAGATCGCACTTGTGGTTGATCCTAACTCCGCAAATGCCGGTCCTAAGCTTGAATGAAAAAGGAGGAGGGTCTTGCGTCAGGTGCCAGCCTGCAAGGTAGAAGTTGAAGATGATTTTATTATTTATTTCCTTCTTGCAAATGAATATGCATGTGTATATTAGTTTGCAAGGAAGAAATGAAAATAATCTCCAGTTTCTTAAAATATGGCTACCCTTGCGTCAAGTGCCAACCAGCAAGGGAGTAGTTGAAGATGATTTTGTTATTTCTTTCCTGCTTGTAAGGAAGAAATGAAAATCATCTCTAGCTTCTTAACACTATGTCAACCCTAATATGACATGAATCAAAAACTAACATTCCCTTAAGCTAGGGCATTCCCTATAAGCAACGCACTGCATTGGATCCCGGGTGTGGTGAAAAATGGGCAAGGGTTGCTAGGGCATTCTCATAGAAGCGACGCGCTACATTGGATCCTGGGTATAGTGACAAATGAGCAAGGGCTATTAGAGAGTCCTCTCAAAAGTGACGCATTGCATCAGAACCCAGGTGCAGTGAAAAGTTGACATGGGTTCACGCCATGGAAATCGAGAAGGGCATTGGTAAATAGGATATCTCTAGAGCATATGATTTGTATTGCCACATAGAATATAGGGACGTTGACAGGTAAGAGTTTGGAGTTAGTAGACACGATGAAATGTTGGAGAGTTTACTTCTCTTGTATCTAAGAAACTAAGTGAAAAGGGGCTAAAGCTAGAGAAATCGATAGGTATAAATCATGGTATGTAGGATAGGATAATAATAGAAATGATGTAGGAATAATCGCGGATAAAGAATTAAAGGATAAAGTTGTGGACGTTAAAAGAATTAGTGATAGAATTATAATAATAAAACTTATTCTAGGAGAGTAGATCATAAATGTTATAAGTGCATATGCACCACAAGTAGGGTTAGAAGATATAATTAAGAGACAGTTTTGGGAAGATATGGAGAGAGTCATGCAAGAAATTCCCAGGACTGAAGGGATATTTATAGGAGCAGACTTAAATGGCTGTGTAGGAAAAGACAAGGATATGATAGAATACACAAAGGGTATGGTATAGGTGAACAAAATGAGATAGGGGAAACTATCCTTGATTTTGCTTTTTCATATAATCTAGCCATTACAAATACACTCTTTAAGAAGAGAGATGAACACTTAATAACCTTTAAAAGTGGACTTCATAAAAGCCAAATAGATTTCTTTCTATTTAAGAATACTAAATGATCAATATGTAAGGATTGTAAGGTGATACCTGGTGTGAGTTTAACCTCACAACATAGGTTAATGGTTATGGATATCCATATCAAAAGATGGAGGAAAAGAAATAAACTCAATACGTATCCAAAAACTAAGTAGTGGAACTTAAAAGGAGAGAAAATAACCTCATTCAAAAATAAGTTGATGGTAGAAGGAAATTGGAACTATGAAACAGAAATAAATACCATGTGGACTAATATGCCTGAGTCCATTAAGAAAGTGATAAAAGATGTCTTAGAAATATCTAAAGGTAAAAGGTTATCCGTAAAGGAAACATTGTGGTGGAGTGAAACAATGCAAAAAGTTATTAAAGAAAAACGTATGTGTTTTAAAGCATGGCAGAAGACTAGAAATAATGAAAACTATAAATAATATAAGAATGCTAAAAAGGTTGCTAAGAGAATAGTAAGTGAGGCTAAACTTAAGGCATATGATGAACTATATAATAGACTAGGAACAAGGGAAGGTGAGAAAGATGTGTTTAAAATTGCAGGAGTAAGAGAGCAGAAGGGTAAGGACTTAGATCATGCTAGGTGCATTAGAAGTGATGATCAAAGGGTATTAGTCAAAGATAATAAGATTAAACAAAGGTGGGAGATTACTTTCAAAAATTGTTAAATGACAATGTCTCTGAGAATATAGGGATTGAAAATGCTGTAAACCTAAATAACATTGGATACTATAGATATGAATGTAGGATTAGAATACTTGAAGTGAAAGAGGCCTTGAAAAAGATGAAATCAAGAAAGGTCATGGGGCTCGATAGTATACCAATAGAGGTTTGGAAGCATATGAGAGATATTGGGGTAGTTTGGCTAACCAAGTTGTTTAACAAGATTATAAAAGAAAAGAAAATGCCTGATAAGTGGAGGAAAAGCTCTATTGTACCAATTTATAATAATAAAGGAGACATACAAAGCTGCACTAATTATCAAGGGATCAAACTTATGAGCCACAGTATGAAACTTTTTGAAAGAGTGATTGAGAAAAGGCTATGTCATGAGACAAGTGTATTAAAGAATCAATTTGGTATCATGCCTGGGAGGTCTACCATGGAAGCTATTTTCTTACTAAGACAATTGGTAGAGAAATATAGGGAGAGGAGGAAAGACCTCCACATGATCTTTATTGATTTAGAGAAAGCTTATAATAGAGTCCCTAGAGAGTTAATATGGAGGGTGTTGGGTGAGAAAGTTGTTTCGCGGGAGTATATAGACATAATTAAAGATATGTATGAGGGAGCGGTAACAAATGTTAAGACTGCTAGTGGTGAGACTGGTGATTTTTTATCATTGTAGGATTGCACCAAGGATCAACATTGAGTCCATACCTTTTCACATTATTTATGGATGAGTTAACAAAACATTTGTACGAGGAGATTCCCTAGTGCATGCTATTTGCAGATGATATAGTCTTAATTGATGAGACAAGGGAGGGTGTAAACACAAAGCTAGAGTTATGGAGAGAAGCATTAGAATCTAAAGGATTTAAAATCAGCAAAACCAAGACAGAATATATGGAATGCAATTTTAGCAAAGGGAGTAGGAGTGGAACACCAGTCAAGATTGATAACCAAGAAATCCCCGTAAAAAACCACTTTCAATACTTAGGATCAAGCAAGTTGGAACAAATGGAGATGTGCATCTAGAGTTTTGTGTGATCGGCAGGTGCTGCTCAAACTAAAAGAAAAATTCTATAGGGTGGCCATAAGGCCATGCTCTATTGATCAGAATGTTGGGCAGTTAAGGAACATCATGCTCATAGGATGAATGTCGCAATAATGAGGATGTTGAGACGGATGAGTGGTAAGACAAGAAAGGATAAAATTAGGAATGGAAATATTATAGGAAATCTAGGGGTATCACCAATAGGTAACAAGATGAGGGAGATTAGACTTAGATGGTTTGGACATGTCCAAAGGAAACTGAAAAAGGCACCGGTTAGAAGGAGTGAAGCAATGCAAGTAAAAGGTTTTAAAAGGGCAAGGGAAAGCCCAAAAGAATGTGGATAGAAGTGGTGAGGAAATATTTAAAAACTTTGGGACTAAATGAAGCCATGATACTTAATAGAGAGGAATGGAGGAATAAGATTCATGTAGCTGACCCCTAATTGGGATAAGGTCTTGATGATGACGATGACCTATGGTTGATCCTACCCATTCATCTACTTCTGCAACCACATCTGATGAGGTATCATACTTATATGTAAATGCACATATTTTCACTGAGAAAATATTGGTGAGGTAAAAATGGATAGTGATAATATGTGCTCATGAGTCCCCTAGTAAATGTTACAAATTACCATAACTTAAGGGAGGCTCAAATTTGCCAACAAACGTCTATCACATTTGGTGGTAGACAAATGGCATCTCCCATAGAATACACTTGGTTGCAAGTTTGAGTCACTACATTCTCTTTGGCCAAGGCTTAGATTTAGGAGTCTGTGTGAGAGTGATAATGTGTCTTTGTAATTCCTCATTCGTAAAAAATGAAGAAATGAAAAGAAAAGAAAAAGGTAGGCTCAGAATTGTAAAGATCCAAATCATTTATAATGTTGCCCTTGTGAGGTCCCAAGGAGGGTATTGCTTTATTGGATTGTAATAACTTTATATATTTGCCAATGATTGATGGACATGTATTAGTTCTTCTCTTGTTAAGTATAATTTGATATCAACTTGTTGAGTGTTGGGACATTGCCCATATAATGAATGGATTGCTTTGTCTTTGCATTGACTAAATGGTAGTGTTGTAATGCATGGGAGGGTGAACTTCATATAGATGACTCGATGATAAAGGTGTTTAGGTGCATACCTAGGAAAGGGTCTACCTAGGGACATGGGTCATTACAATTTTAGGGGTGAAGTGGGCCCAACAAAGTGCTCAATAAGAAGAACAATTCAAGAAACCAAAATAGTTGCACATAAGAATATAAACACAGATTTTTAAAGTAGTTTGACCAATCAACTAAGCTATCTACTTCCACTCTTTCAAAGTATTTTGTACTTTGAATTCCATTAATTCTATGAAAGATTTGTGCATACCATTTGATATTGTGTTGACCACAAACATATGAAAAAGCACTTGTAGCAAGCTTTTCTTTTTTACAAATACTTAGAGATTTTTTCAAGAATAAGAACACTACATCACACTCTCAAGATACAAAAGAAGATTTGAAGAACAAGAAGAAATTTCTCTGAAAACATTCAATGCAATGAAAAAGAATAGAGAGGAAAATTTTCAATGCAAAAGACTGAAAGAATTTGCACAAGAAACTTGGAGATGCTTGAATGCTAGCTGTTTGATCTTTAGTTGAATTCTCAAACGTTGTTTGAATAGGCCAAGAACCTCTAATCTATGGCAATCTTGAAAATAGATTTTTTTAGAGATAAAATTTTGGCTTTTAAACAACTAAACACCTACTGGGGGCAAGATTTGAAATTGAAAATGATAATTGTAGCTTTGTCCCCACAAGCAATTGACTCATTTTTCTAAGCCAATTGACTTGATTCCATAAATAGTAAGTCTACTTCTAAGTTAGTTGACTTCTCATCTTGGTCATGGACTTGATTTGACAACTAAAATAAAACCCACTTTGTTGTGTGGGAGTCGACTCATCATTCTTAGACAATTGACTTCATTTATACTCAAGTGAATAATCTAGTTAGATACTTAGCTACATTTCAAAATGGAGTTTACTTGATATTTTTAGTCAATTCAAATCCTTCAAGCAGTTGACTTGATAAATTTAATCAATCCACTTAAGAAATATTGATAGTTGACTTTATTTTCAATTTTAGTTGACTTAAGTCTATTTGAATAATCTTGATTTCATGAAAAGCTAATCCAATGTTATTGGTAAAATTTAGTTGAGTTGATAAAAAAACTTGATTTGCATGGACCAAATTCTTCACATGAGTTTGACTTGAAGATTAAGATAACATACTTCTCTCACTTATCTGTATTGAAGATCTTGACTTTTCTCAAAACTTCTCATCGAGTCGACTCACAAATTTTTGGCAGTTGACTATCTACCAAGAAAAATTACTCTTTGAGGAATGGTACTTTTGTTATTTGATTTTAGGTGACAAAACATAAATAGTCTACTCAGCTAATACAATGCTCTACAGGTTGCCTAAATATATCAATTCAATTCGGGGCATTCAATTGGCATTCTCCAACTTTTCAAGCTATTCTCCAAAGTTTAGTTGACTAGATTTTTGGCTTTCAATGGGATTGCTTATTTCTCAAAATCCAATAAGCTTATTTTGAGATTTTAGTTGACTCAATTTTGTAGAGAATGTTGATACTTTTGGGAGCTAATACTATATTCTTTGTCAATTTGTTTTTAACCCATTGTATCATCTTGCACATGTACTAGACAAGCCAAAAACACCATGTTTAGGTTTTGTTATCATCAAAATGTGAAGGATTGAGTTAACATTCTTCCTCTTTTTAAAGATGAAGAAACCTTTGAAAATGCATTCAAAAGCTAGAAAATTTATGCAAAATTCTTCTCAACTATTCCCTCTTTCCTTTTTGTTATGGTTAAAAAGGGTATAACATGATAGAATACCTCATCTAAACCATAGCTCTACCTTAAATTATGCTAACTTTATATACAGGAGCTACTCTAAAGTAAAATAATGAGAATTTTAAATAGATAAACAAATGGAAGGAGTAACCAAAATAGATACATTCATTACGTATATGTAATAATCTACATTCTAATCTTAATTCATGTTTTCATCCAAAAAGTAACATTCAAATAGATAAGATGTCTTAAGGCATTACAAAAAGCTTTACATCTCAACTATCACATTCAAACATATAAACAAAACAAGTTGAAAATACAAGAAAACAACTTTTAGGCAGTTTAATTCACTACTCCTCTAGTTATTCAATTATAGTTGGTGCCTTCTCAAATGGTTTTGGTGGTTCAAGGACTTTAGTCACTTCTATCAGTGAAGATGGAGACTTGCGTGTGGGTTTGGAAGTTGGTGGTGGTTTTTGCTTGGGTGTAATGGTTGATGCTTTGCTCTTAGCCTCAACTTGAAAGTCTCTAAACTGCTTCTCCAACCTCTTCAGTCTATTCTTATGATCCATCATCCAACTTTGATTCAATAGACTATGGTGGAGTTGAGCTTAGATGTATGCATGCATAAGCGGAAGTGGTAAAGTACCTAGAGGCCTTGTAGGCTTAGATGGACTAGTTAGCAGCATCAAATCCTTTCTTGCATTACCTGCTCAACACCTATCCTCACTTCTTCTTCTTCTTCCTTTCCAAGTGGCACTTTTCAGTTGATAGCTAGTAGTGTCAATAACTCCCAAAAGGCAATGGTACTTCAACCTTATTCTCGTTGATCCACATGTGCTCAAGAATGCACTAAGCCACATTGAACTTCTCACCCTTAGCAATCCTGGATATGAGCATAATTTCCATGGTGCTCATTAGAGTGAAGCTACTATACTTTGGAATCAAAATTTGACAAATCCAAGCTAACAAAAGTCTCATCTCAAGTGACAAATCATTCACTTTCACTTCTCCCCTGTAAGTAATATCCACTCTTCCTAAGATAAATCTCGGCATCTCTCCTTTGACACTTCTAAGGTCATCTCCTTCTCCTTGTACACTCCTTCATATGCTAATCCAAACAACTCACCCAATGTTTCCTTTCTAGTGTGTCATGAATTCTCCATCTTTGTCCAAGTTATAGTAGGACAACATTACTACTATCTCATTGTGAGTGTTTTTCATCTCCACTAGACCCTTTATTCCAATATCACTAAACCATTTTTGTTAAGTGTTTAATTTTAGCTAAAAGACCCCCTCGTTTAGCATTCAATTAGATCATCTAACCGTTCAAATTTGCAAAATTTAGCTTGATTTTAAATTTAGCTCAAATTGACCATTCAAACTTTAATTTTTCAAAATCAATGGCCATATGATCATTAGAACTTATTAGATGATTAATGTACGGTTCAGATGATTCTAATTTAGGCTTTTATTTTGCAGATTAAGTAAAGGAGGGTTGAATGGCTCAGATCTATGTTCAACGGTGCAGATCAAGCGAAGATCAATAAGGCAAGAGTCCTAAAAGGAAGAGGAGTCCTAAAAGGAAGAAGAGTCCTAAATGGGAAGAAGAAGAGTTTCCTAATAGGAATCTACCTCTTCAAGGAAAGAGTTGGAGTAAAATAAGAAAGGGAAAACAATTATAAAAGGGAGAATCGTACAAGCCTAAGGGAGTTTTGAGTTTTTTGGAGTTTTGAGTTTAGTTTTATTTTACTTTTGCTTGCCATTCTAATTGCTCCATTGTTCTCCTTACTTTCATTGTTAAATTTTCTTTCTTTTCATTTTTCTTTGTTTTTATTCAACTCTCCAACTTCAATCCGTCTGATTCACAACACAACCCCATCACTGGTTGCACCTAGTTCCAGGCATCATTGGATCTGTTCTAGACGATGCCCATACCAAAGGTGTCAATTTTTTCTCTCCATCTTTACCTCTCCACCACTACTCTTCTCCACGCCTGTCTCCCCTTCTTTTCTATTCCCTTTCCCCTTTGCTCATCCAATTCCTAGAGTAGGCACCATTTTCCCTCACCAAACGCCCAGCTCCACAATGTGATAGCCATCTTTTCATTGGCTCAGGCAAATCTGGCATGACCGTGCAACGCCAGAACCCAACACTCAGACCAGTCACCTCTACTTCCTCTGCCTTTACCGCCCCAGCCAAGCACGAACCCAGCTTCCTTGTCCATCATCGTTCACTTCCATTTGCCTTTCCTCCACCAGCCGCATCTAGATCATCCCTGTCTTCCACGCATAAGCAGCACCAACCAAGCTGCTCATCCACACCTCTCCCTTCACTAGCTTCCATCTCTAGCATCGTTCTTTGTTGTCGGTCGGCCCAGGAATGGAAACCCAAATCAGGTTTCCCTCCTTTCCTCTCCCTTTCTCCCTTCTCCTCTAGCTCCCTCTTCTTTGTTGGGTTATTCCTGGTTTTTTTCTTAAAAAACATATTTTTTAATCAAATTCCCTTTTTGCCCTTATTCATTTAATTAAAATTACATGTCTGTCCTTTTTGTCTAATTACATCTATGTCCTCTTTTTATTTACATATGTATCCCTATTTTACTTACATATGTGTCCCTGTTCTATTCAAGTTTTATTTTATCCATCTTCTAACAGTGTTATCCAAGGACAGTACTATCCACAGACAGTGTAATTCAAGGATCTTTAATTAGTTTTATTTTACGTTTTCTAGACTTGAAATTTATGTTAATTGCATCATTTGAATAAAGATGAATAGTTAGTTTAATTCTATTATTTTTTGTTTTAGATAATTAAATTTTGTTTCAACTTCTTATTTTTAAAGCGAGTTCCTATGGGATCGACCTATATTTGCATAGATATACTGCAATAGCCCATGCACTTGCCAAAAACATCAACAATGACACTGTTGCTAGGGACTTGCAAAGGAGTTTTTATAAAATTTAAATAAAAAATACAAAAAAATACAAAATACAAAAAAATACAGAAAAATCAAAAAGTGTAGGAATTATAGAGTTTCAACATTTTTGGTAATTTTAGGTGCATTCTTCAATTTTTTTGGTGCACAACCACCTAATTTCCTGAAATTGGTACTTATTTCTAATTTTCTTTTTCAGGGAAACAAGAAAGTGGAGGAAATTGGTAAGAAAATCTTCATCAACATGGAAATCTCCTTACTTTCCTAGAATACGATTTTGTTTTCCTTTTGAGTGAGGCTTGTAATGAGGATCCTTGTAAATTGCAATTTTTATTTTTATTTTAAAGGGTTGTATAATACAGGGCAAGTGTGGGAAAAGGTGTCCCACACTTGATCTTCATCAGAAACCCCACTGTAAGTTTCCTTAGTCATTTAATTCCTAGATTAGGGTTTGCATTTAGAGTAAATTTGCATTGTTTGGTAGTGTAACTCATATAGAAAGATCCATTTATAATTGCTGCATTTTTAGGGTTTTGCATTAATTTATTATTTTTAATTGCATCTTAGGACACAATTAATGCTTTAAGGTGATATATATGCTAATAGAAATGCCATGGAGTGTGGAATTAATTAGTAAGGGCACCCTACCACCATAAGATTAAGGGTAGATTTCATCACCATGCCTTGGCCCACCTAGGATAATCACCTTAAGCGCACTACCCTACCCTTTAATTCAAATTAAAATAAATCAGAAGAGACCTATAGGGCCATCACATGCTCGTATGACTCTCTTACTAAGACACGATTTATTGACACTCCAGTGGCTTTTGAGCACTGTGGTTATTGGGGGTTGTCTAATAGAACCTCGCTCTTCTCTCGCTTCCTGTTGACGTTTGTGAGGTCTAAACACCTCCTTACATGAGAGTTGTATTAACCACCTTGCGCAGAACCTAACTTGTAAGTAATAATCAAATCTAAAGGAGAGGAGGAGCCCTAGATTAGGCTAATTAAAAGCATTGTCCCCATACAAATTCAAGAATGTCCAAATATTGTTGCTTATTAGCCTCAAGGATTATATTGTGCCCTTTATTTATGCATCTTTCTAGGAAGTTAGGTTGCATCATGTAGGTTAGTTTTCATCTTTAAAAAAAGAAAAGAAAAAAGGGTCTATCAAGAAGGGGGATAGATTTCATAGATTAGATGCATAGATGGATCGGTTAGATCTTATGGAAAGTCAATCGCTTAGGTTAATAGCTTCTAGGCAAGTTGCGCCACAACCTCAATACCATAATAACTATACCTATTATGAGCATCCTTATTCCACTCCTTCCTGGCACCCATCAAGCTCAACATACAATGAATAATATCAGGCACTAATGGATGCACCTAATGCATTCACATATCCTAGCAATTTTTATTCTGAGACAAATTATCAAGACTCTAATGGATGGGCTAGGCATCATAAACAACCATGGTCTCAGGATTACCAATATTAGGAAGAACCAAAATGGTCTCACCCTGGTCAGTACTACCATGATTATTCAGAATATCAGGGTCAACCATCATGTGTTCAGCCTGCTCAGTCCTTTTTCAGTACCCCAATGCCACAACAACACCAATCCTATGAGTCATTTCCTCTACGGGAAGAACCACTATTAGAAGAAAATATGCAGCATATGTGCGAAATAATAGCACAAAGGAATACAGAATTAAGACAAATGATGGAGGATTTCACTGAGAAAATAAAACAAGGGAGGGATGAATTTGAGGAAACCCGAAAACAAATTAGGGGGAATAAAGAGCCATTTATTCTTAACACTATGATGGAAATTTCCTATGATCCTTATGAGCCACAAAGTCTACATCCATCCTTAGAAATCTCTAACTTCGATATACTTGAGCCATGTTCTGATTCTGATAATGAAGAGACTTCCATTGATGAAGAGAATAAAGCTTTAGAAAAATCCAACCCTAATCCTTTAGATGCGTGTCCCACCTATTTATATGACTATGATGAAGACACATCTATTGAGGAGATGCATGAGTTGTTGGATATTGCGTCTCTGATGGACACTTCTCGATGGCAAGCTAGAGTATATCCTCCTATAAAGCATGAATTTCAAATTGCACCTTTCAATGTAGAAGATGTACCTGATTGGGTCCTAGGGGCCTTATTTGAAGAAACATTAGATGATAACATATGCCCAATTGATATCGTACCTGTGCTTATCAAACAGGAAGAAGCAAAGTCAATTGATATGCATCCAAATACTCTAGGGTACACATTAGAAGATAACCAGGGTTTAAGCCCAACCTTGTCCCTGCCTCTAGTAATACAAGAACAACTTATTAGAGAAGGACAGAGTCAGGTTATTACCCTAGTTCAGGACAATGATAGGGACACGAGGAAAAAGATAAACTGAATAGAATGATCATTATTATCTCTCAACTTGGTCAAGACAAGGACTATTTGTCAACATATGGTCCAAGGAAATACATGATAGTTCATGCAGTCATTGTGTTACCCTCACCTCAATTTTCGAGGTGGAGCAATTATATTAACTATTGTGAAATAATGAAGATGGAAGATCATCAATATGGTCTCACTACCTTCACAATTGCAGTGATCTACTGTATTATATTCGTATCACCACCTAAAATTTCAAGGTGGAGGCAATATATAGATTATTGCAAAATTCTGAAGTGGCATGAGAAATCTCACCATTTCATCTTAGGGTTAGGATTAGGACACATAAGCTGACCCAATTAAATCTAAGTTTAGAAAGTTAGGTAATGTATGGCTAAAGATGTTAAACTTAGCGCTTTTTAAGAGGCAACCCAAGGGTTTAGAGTCTACATCACTCAACTTTCATATAGAATCTTATGTTTTCAAACATTGGGGACAATGTTTCATTCAATTTGGGGGTGTAGATGCACATAGAGATTTTGAATTATCTTAAGAAATTTTTTTGACTATAAAAAAATTGAATTTTTTTTTTTTTAAAAAGAGAAAAAAAAGTTTTTAAAGTAGAGTTCCCATACTGTGATGAGAACTAGATGTCCAAAATTTGGTAAATATACTGTTTTCACCTCTTAATGGGAATGCATATGATTAGTTTTGCATGTCATTTATGTGTTGAAGCATTTTATGAAAGTTAATTCTCGAAAACCAATTACATACAGCACATAATATAGACTAATATAGAGGTATGACGTAGAGACCCTGAGAAAAATCAGTGGAGACCTGTAACCTAGTGAGAGTTTGAGACTATCTTCTTTTAGAGAGTTATAAGTAATTCCATAATTTCTTCAGCGTACATACATTAGTGTGATCTTGTTATCATTGTTTTAGTTAAATATCAAGAATAAAGATGAGTAATAGCTTTAATTCCAAAAATTTATTGAATCTGAGAGGCTTTAGGAAGCTTAGGAAATGATATAGGCCATCCTTGCTCAGCCCAGAGATAGAAAGCCTACCCAATATAGTATACCACTAGTTAGTCTATTGAGCCTGTTATTAAGCCTTTTCTTTCTTAACCCCATTAACCTTAACCTAGAATAACCCAAAATAAATAACCACTACCCACCTTCAAAATGAGTAGAGTAGAAAAAGTTCAAAAATAGGACACAAAAGTCAAAGAAGTGAAAAAAAAAAACCTATCTTTCTTCCAAAGAAAAAAGAAAAGAAAAGGAAAGACCAAAATTTGAAAAAGAAATTCACTTCAAGTACAAACCCAAAAGAAAAGTTGTCATAGCAGATATTCATTATAGACATCTACTCAATTTTGAACCTTTGAAATTTTTATACCTTTCTTTTCTAAACCTATCATAAGCCTACATTTATCCTAGTTAAAGAGCTATTGATCTTAGGTAGACATAGCCTTAAAAATGAGATAAAAAGAAAGAATTAAGGTAAAAGACCCCTCATATTCTTGGTGATAACATGCACTCTTAGGGATCACTTTCCTTTGTCTCATGATCGTTAAAAAGAATTATGCGAACCATCAGCTTGTTGGATTAGGTCACATAATGAGAGAAATATGTTGAAACCCCTTATCTGAGAATTTTATTTCTGAGAGTATACCTGTGAGGATTTGAGGTCAAGGAATATTTCCAATGGAATGTAAGCATATCTAGTAGAAGTCAAGATTTATGTGGCTGTACGCACACATATGCACTCCAAGGAATAGCTCAAATAAAATGTCTTTAATATATGTATGGTGGGTAAAATTATCAAATCCTCTTCATTAAGCTGTGAAAAATTGGTAAAGTTACTAATGAATGAGGATTCTCTGAGATAAAATAGGGAACTCAACCTTATTGAAATTTGTATTCACTATAAACCCTCACGAGGCCTAACTCGTCCACTAGGGATAACCTAGCGGTTCAAGGACTTATTGCATATGCTAAATGCAATTGTGAGTACACCTTGTACCAGTTTTGTGTAAAATAGTTGTCTGCATGTTTTGCTCGAGATTAGCAAAATGCTGGTTGGGGGGTGTGTTAAGTGTTTAATTTTGGCTAAAAGACCCCTAGTTTAGCATTTAATTAGATCATCTAACAGTTCAAATTTGTAAAATTTAGCTTGATTTTAAATTTAGCTCAAATTGACTATTCAAACTTTAATTTTTCAAAATCAACGGTTAGATGATCATTAGAGCTTATTGGATTATTAATGTGCAGTTCAGATGATTCTAATTTAGGCTTTTATTTTGCAGATCAACTAAAGGAGGGTTGGATTGCTCAGATCTATGTTCAACCGTGCAGATCAAGTGAAGATCAATAAGGCAGGAATTCTAAAAGGAAGAGGAGTCCTAAAAGGAAGAAAAGTCCTAAATGGGAAGAAGAGGAGTTTCCTAATAGGAATCTACCTCTTCAAGGAAAGAGTTTGAGTAAAATAAGAAAGGGAAAACAATTATAAAAGGGAGAATCATACAAGCTTGCCATTCTAATTGCTCCATTGTTCTCTTTGCTTTTATTGTTAAATTTTCTCTCTTTTCATTTTGCTTTTGTTTTTATTCAACTCTCCAACTTCAATCCATCTGATTCACCGCACAACCCTATCACTAGTCGCACCCAGTTCCAGGCATCATCGAATCTGTTCTAGACGACACCCGTACTAAAGGCGTCAATTTTTTTTCTCCATCTTCACCTCTCCACCACTACTCTCCTCCATGCCCCTCTCCCCCTTCTTTTCTATTCCCTTTCCCCTATGCTTATCCGATTCCCAGAGCAGGCACCATTTTCCCTCACAGAATGCTCAGCTCCACAGTGCAATGGCCAGCTTTTCATTGGCTCAGGCGAATCCAGAACCCAACACTTAGACTAGTCACCTCTACTTCCTCTGCCTTTACCGCCCTAGCCTGGCACGAACCCACCTTCCCTGTCCATCATCGTTCACTTCCATTTGCCTTCCCTCCACTAGTCGCATCTAGATCGTCCCCCGTCTTCCATGCACAAGTAGCATCAGCCTAGGCTGCTCATCCACATTTCTCCCTTCACCGGCTTCCATCTCTGGCGTCGTTCTCTGTCGTCGGCTAGCCCAGGAATGGAAACCCAAATCGGGTTTCCCTCCTTTCCTCTCCCTTTCCCCCATCTTCGTTAGGTTACTCCTGGTTTTTTCTTAAAAACCAGATTTTTAATCAAAATTTCTTTTTACTCTTATTCCTTTCATTAAAATTACATGTCTATCCTTTTTCTCTAATTACATATGTATCTTCTTTTGATTTACATCTGTATCCCTATTTTATTTACATTTGTGTCCCTATTCTATTCAAGTTTTATTTTATCTATCTTCTGACAGTGTTATCCAGAGACAATGCTATCCACGACAGTGTAATTCAGGGATATTTAATTAGTTTTATTTTATATTTTCTAGACTTGAAATTTATGTCAATTGCATCATTTGAATAAAGCTTAATAATTAGTTTAATTCTATTATTTATTTATTTTTATTTTAGATAATTAAATTTTATTTAAACTTCTTATTTTTAAAGTGAGTCATTGTGGGATCGATTCCTATTTACATAGCTGTACTATAATAGCCCGTGCACTTGCAGAAAACATCTACAATTTCTCCCTATAATCACAAAACTTGTCTAATTAGCCTTGCCCATCAGGCCCTTAGACTGGAGCATAGACCAAAGAGTTTCACTAATCAATTGCTTGTAGATTAATGACAAAAGATCTAGCATGGTACTTAAACTTTTGCGTCCACATGAGCGAATATATGTACGATCAAGACCGTTAAACATCCAGAGGATCGAAGGTCTAGGATTATTCGACAATGATAAACTCGGCTGCAGCTTGAGTGGATTTGTGGGGTGCTGTTGATTAAGCGATCGGATTGTGTCCACCTCCCCGTGCGCGACATGTAGGTCCCAACAAGTTTCTTTGTTAGGAAACACGTGATAACCACATTAGCTTTTCCCAAGGAAAAGAAACAGCGGTCCAGATTCGCATGTGCAGTTGGACGGTCAATAAAGTTTTACATGAAGGGTCCAGATATTTGATCGGCCCACGTTAAGCTTTTGATACACTCGTGGCCCCATGACTGACTAAAAGGTCAATCCACCTCGGGATTATAATTCAACCCTAACATAATCGCGTATAGAAGAAGTTCTATTGGACCCACCACGGAACGTGATGCGACGCATCATCTTGATTTCAATAATCTGGTTGGCAATGATTGGGAGAATGCTAAATGCACGCGCCTGTTTTGCCTGAATGGTTCCATTTATGGATGATCTGACCGCTCATTGCTCTGATTTTGACCCACAAGTAGATGAGAATGCATATGGATTGGATGATTCTGAAATTTAAAATAAGATAATTTTAATTATTTCTACATCCTGAACCTCTGACCTCATGTCACACGGCAACAACTTGCTCCAAGTCTTTCCCTTAATAAATAGAAAAGCCGAGTCTAAAAATTTAGATGATTGGTTTCCAAGTTTTTAAATAATTTGTTTTCAAATACATCTTATTGGATGGTAGATAAACCAATACTCTCATTTTTTAATTTGTTATATATTCAAAGATAAAAAAAAAAATGAACAACTCAGATCATGCAAAGATAAGCTCCATGGTGCTGTATAGCCCTCCCTTTGCGGTCACGTTAGCTTGAACTTGAATTTAGGAGCTATTATGGTGTTCGTTCCCGGAGATAAGTTAATACGGGATTTCCACTTTTACACTTAAGTACGTGTGGAGCCAAGCAATTGGTGATCACAACCGTTGGTCTTCTAAAACGCATGTTTGATTTGGATTGCCAAAATTATTTTATGTTGGTGACGCTTAAATTTCGGATTTGTTAACGTTTTCCAACAACTTTTATCAACCTTCTCCACTTTCCCTGCATACAATAATGGCGATCAGATCCTCCGACCGGATTTTGCTTGTTGGTGCCTGGCCCACATTGAACCCAAAATTAGAGATTGATTGGGATTCTGATCACAAAAATCTCCTTCGCGCGTGTAACTTCAGGACCCGGATCTTCATCTCGACGAATGATCGACGGTCGGATCCATCTTACTTCAAGTGGTTTTGCCCCACATTTAAGTCTATCGGCCGTCGCAACTGGTCCTTAGTCCCCCAGCATACCCGTCCAAAGGAGCATCGATCCCGTTATAATTACAATTAGATTCGATTCGCAATCAATCCCGACTGCAACTTTCCAAAGAGAGAGAAAAACGGAACAGGAACGGAGAGAGAGAAGAAACGAAAATGGCCAGGGAAGAAGATCAAAACATGGACGAAGAAGAAGAAGACGACGACGAAGAAAGCGGAGAATACGAAGATGTCGAAGACCTTGAAATCCGACAAAGGACTGCAACAACAACGCCACGACCAGAAGAAGATGAGGAAGAAGAATTTGAAGAGGAGGAAGAAGACCTAAACTCACCATCTCCATCTAGTTCTTCTTCCTCCGACCAAAACCCTAAAAACCCTAATCCTATTTCCCCTGATCCGAAGCCCTCACCTTCCCCCTCCGTCACCGTCGCCGTCGCGGCTGCATCAACGATTGCCCCTCAGAATGGGGGCCTGGCGGATCCCCCGCCACCGGCCATCGAAACCCCCGGCGAGTCCGATCCTAAACGGCAAAAAACCGATGAAAAGAAGCCGCCGGCTACCTTGGATGATTCCCGGCGCCTTTTTCAACGGCTTTGGACGGATGAAGACGAGATCGGACTGTTACAAGGGTTTCTTGATTACACCTCGCAGCGCGGCCCTTCGAGTTCTTCCTCTCACCACGATACAGGCCCTTTTTACGATCAGATCAAGGATAGGCTGCAATTGGACTTCAACAAGAATCAGTTGGTGGAGAAACTTCGAAGATTGAAGAAGAAGTATCGAAACGTTGTGAATCGGATTAGTTCGGGTAAGGAGTTCACGTTCAAGAGTCCTCACGATCAAACTACGTTCGAGATCTCGCGCAAGATCTGGAGCTCAACTGGTAGTGCGAGAGGAAGAGTTGTGGAAGACGGAGGATTGGAAGAGGACGAAGGGAATTTGCAGAATAATGCCAATAGTAACAATGCAAATAGTTCGGAAAAGAAGGCTTCAAGATCCCGGAGGCGTTCAAGGAAGAGACCAGCGGTTGAACCAGAGGAGAATTTATCTAATTTTCCGCCTCCTCCGCCATCTTCGTTGAATGTTCCGAATGTTATAGAGGATACAGTGAGAAGTTGTTTATCACCCTTGTTTAAGGAGCTGTTGTATTGTGCAACAAACGGGCCGACTAATTCTGGGATAGGCGGTGTGGCATTGAATCCGCTGCCATTTAATTTCGCTGGTAATTCAGTTGGTTTGTCGAGTTCGGAGGGGGTCGATGAGAGGTGGAGGAAGCAGCAGATTTTGGAGCTGGAAGTGTACTCAAAACGGTTGGAACTGGTTCAGGAGCAGGTCAAATCAACATTGGAGGAATTGAAGTCGATGGGCAGTTGAGGGGGGATTCTTCTATCAAGCGTAGTAAGTCCTCGACTATGTTTATTTGTAAGGAAAAATTGTCGATCCTTGTTGGATCAGTTTGAATTTATCTGGTTCAGTTTAATTATGGATAAGGTACTGTGGTAATAATTTTTTTTAATTTTA
This sequence comes from Warburgia ugandensis, assembly GCA_035236585.1. Lineage (NCBI taxonomy): Eukaryota > Viridiplantae > Streptophyta > Magnoliopsida > Canellales > Canellaceae > Warburgia > Warburgia ugandensis. Next base: position 69,645,811 of record CP141128.1, read on the forward strand.
ATCTTTTCTATTCTGAGATATCTCGTAGTTTATATAACTTGAAGAAGTAACAGGTGGAATTGATGGAAAGAAAGGGAATTCTGTTGTGCACATAATTGCTTTTGTCTTTGCCTCTGCTTCCCAAAGCTTGTATGGCTTGGGATGCTCTAAATATCCTTTTTTGTTGTTGTGACCATTTGCCTTTTGTTTCTTGTCCATCTTGCATATTTATAGGTTCTGGAGAATCAATAATCTAAGTTTGGCTGAAGGTTTACTTTGCTGTGATTAGCAACAGCTTGAGTCGTATTCTTCTCTGTTCATTGCAAATTTGGTTTTAGTAATTTTGCTTGCAAACCTATATCCCATATTTTGATCTTTGTAAGTTTGTGACAGCACTTTCTAGCAATTTCTTAGGTCTGCATTGCAATTATCAACTTCATTGTAGAGGCTATTCTGTCTCTTTTATTTTGTAGACAATGACAAAAGTTAGAACAAATAAAACCAGGATAACTAAAGACATTTAAGAAATTTAGGAAGCATTACCACAACTGCAAGTAATGACCTGGCTCAACAAATTAGCTCACGTTAGTGTCTTCTTGAACTTTTGGGCTATCTTTCCAGAAGTTATTAATCTGATCCTTTCCAAAATAGAGTCGTCTTGTCTAGGAGAAGACCTTGAGTACTGGCCAAAATCTCACTGTTTGATGCTTCATGACTATCTCCTTGGACCAACCATCATTCATAAAAACTTCAAGTTTAAAACTATATACAAAGTGCTTCAGTATTTCAATCAAGATTTTATATTCCAAACTTAAATATATTAAGTAGGTCCAAGGAAATCACATCCATGACATACCTAGACACAATGAAAAACTATTATTGACAAAAAGAAGAGAAAAACAGTTCTCATAAACAAAAATGATCATTTTCCCTTCTGAGAAAAACAGTTGAGGAGAAAGGCAATCAGATGCCCTTCCAGTTGTAAACCTTTAAACTTCTGTCGTGTTCTTACCATTTCTCAGAAGGGAAAATGATCATTTTTGTTTATGAGAACTGTTTTTCTCTTCTTTTTGTCAATAATAGTTTTTCATTGTGTCTAGGTATGTCATGGATGTGATTTCCTTGGACCTACTTAATATATTTAAGTTTGGAATATAAAATCTTGATTGAAATACTGAAGCACTTTGTATACAGTTTTAAACTTGAAGTTTTTTATGAATGATAGTTGGTCCAAGGAGATAGTCATGAAGCATCAAACGGTGAGATTTTGGCCAGAGACCATGATCTTTGAGCAGGAGATGTACTTGTTAATTGGGATGGAGTCCAATTAGGTCAAGAATCAAGTAAACTTAATAGGAGAGAAGTTGGTCAAGAATTGCTCCCATGTTCATGGATGGAATGAGGCCAGGTCCAAGGGAGTGAGAAGGCAAGATTGACATGCTGAACTTCCATCAAGTGGTACCAAGGGGAATAAGTTTGTCTGAATGTTGATTTGGGATTGTATACACATGGAGTAGGATACTAGACTTAATTTTAGGCAAAAGAAGTAGGAAACGTCGCAAGTCACGTCTTCTGGATTTCTGACAGGCCAGCTATAGCAAAACCATCTCAAAATACTGCCCCAGTCATTGTTTATCTAGCCATGGTTAGTACATACAACTTTTTGTATAATTAGATGTAAAAGGAAGCTACGAAAAACCATGGAGGTTTAGATCACAGTGCTTTGGGATCAGCCATGCAACTGATTCATTGCAATGGGATCTAGAGGTGAGGAACATGGCAAGTTTATGTAAGGTTTACAGGTTGCTTTTAGTAGGTAGGGACATCACTGGTAAATCCCTAATGGCAGTATTGCTGGCCATGTAGCTAAAATGTCTGATAGTGAAATCCTATGGTCCTACTAAGGATGCTTTATTAGAAGAGAGATCCTGTTGACTACTTGCTAAGAAACAACCCATCACTCCAAGATGGGTTTTGAAATGCATGGGAAGAAAAGAGAAAGTGCATTGGTTATTGGCTCCAATTTTATTTATCTAGGTAAAGAATATGGTGTTAAAGTTAAGTCCATTCCCAGGGTCCCTCTGTTGCTTACCTCCCTTGAAACCATAAACAAAGAAATGGGTGGGTGGTAGGATTGCATGCTCACCTTTGTTCTGTGTAAGGTTTGAGGGCTAGGAAGTTTATTAGGATTAGAAAGGTAGAAATGCTGAACCATTCAAGGAGAGAGAAAATAAGCTAGCAGAATAGGGGAACTGAAACAGGTAGCATTTGTAGGATGAATATTGAAGGTTGAAATATTAGGGTATTGGAAATCCCTACCAAAGATTGATGCCCTCTCATGTTCTTATTATCGTATATATGACAAAACTAAGTTGCAGTTATTGCCCTAGTGGCTGTGCAGGAAGTGGATTGGGGTGAGAAATTTGATTGGAAGTACCATGGATCTCATGTTGTTATTATTGGATATGAAGAAATTTCGGTGTCTATGATATTTAAATATAGTTATACTACAAGTTATGAGGCCCATGACATGTGGCTCTATTTATTATTGAATGAGGGAAAGATTCTTGGATAAACTAGATGAGTCAGAATTTTTACACCAGATTGATGATGTGGAGATGGTTGCTATATTATTCCTTTGCTAATGGGAAGAGTAGTTACTTGCACCATGTAATTACTTTGTTAGTTTTCTAAGCAGCTGCCTTCGTGGATCTCTTATCATTTGGGGCACACTTTAGATGTTGAACTGTAAAAGATGGAACTCATGCACTTGAGCATGAGCTAAAAAAAGAAAAGGGCAGCCTAGTGCACGAAGCTCCTGCAGACGCGGGGTCCGGGGAAGGGGCCGACCACAAATGGTTTATAGTATACAGCCTTACCTTATGACCTGGTCATATACTGCAATGACTCAACCGTTGCACCAAGGCTCCCCTTCAGCACAAGCTATGATTATAATATTCTTATAATCAGCATACAGCAATACAACAAATAAATATGAAACATAGAAAGTCTATCATCCTGATGTAGCCGTAATACACCTGCTCAAGTTGAAGTATCAAGTATTCATTTAAGCAACTTACAACTTGCCTCTGAGAGGAACAATCTTGATGAAAATAGACTTTGGTCATAATATCTGCTATTTGATCTTTGGTCAAAATAGATTGAGCATCTAATTGACCTTGGCAGTTAAGTTTGGCACAAAATGAAAGTCAACTTCAATGTGCTATTTACTGGTTTGGAAAAGTGGATTATTGTTAAGATACTAGCACAAAGATTATCACACTATACCGTGGGTGGTGACCTTGATCGAATACCTAAAAATGCTAAAAGAGACAGAAGCCAAAACCTTGATCACATACCTAGTCCAAGGAATAGAGACAGAAGCTAAACGATCTCAGCTGTTGATTTGCAAGTGCCCTATTCTAAAACTGATTACATGAAATATGCAACTATCTATGGCTTTCATGCAGACCACGAGATTAGGTTGTTGCTTACACCAAGGTGTCCAACCCAAATCAGTATAGGAGGAGGCTTGTGATTGAGATGGTGCAAACTTGAGATAATGATACTGTGAGAGACCATATGCTTTAGACAGTGAAGAATGCCCTTAATTGCTTGCTTATCATGCATATACTGCATAACCTAATAGACCTTGTTAACTAAAAATCATAGTTCCAGCCTTGTCAATGTAACATAATTTGGTGCATTAGTTGCACTCCTGTAGAGGTTTGATCAATCTTTTGGTCCCACAAAGTTTGGATTTTAGAGAGGTTTAGCACATTCAATGTTCATTGCAATATATTGATGATATATGCTTGTTGAGATAGGACCATTAATGTCAGCACTGTGAATAACCTCAATTTTTGAGGATAATTTTTAGATCTCCCAAGTCTTTAAGAGAAAAAGAAGACTTGAAGTGCTTGATGAGCTAAAGAAAATACTGAATTCATATTTCCTGTAGTACAGTTTCATCAACTTTAACAAGTAATAATTATACCATTTCACTTGAAGTGGACAAAGCATTCTCCATTTTGGGTCCAACAAATCCATGTGAAATGCTGAGAGAACTCATCTTGTTCATGTGGTCTCCATAGTCATTATTATCTTAATCAATATGTAGTTAATTAGAAGCCTTGAGGGCTGGACGCACTGATGATTGAAAGTGTATTGGTGATTACTGAGTTGAGTATAGGCTCTTGCAATTGCATATGCTGAGATCATTTGGATTCTATTGCTTTTAAGTGAATTATTATTCAATCAAGGGACCTATGCTATTGTGTAATAACTTTCATCCTTTTTATGTTATTACCAGTCAGCTTTTCCACACCTACATAAAACACATTGAAGTTAATTTCTTTTTGTATAAGACATAGTTGCCAAAGGTCAGTTGATGGACGATTTTTCAATGGTCAAACAGCAGATGTTATGATCAAAGCTATGCCTTCTCATTGTTTCCCTATTTAAAAGAAAAGTTGAAAGTTGCTTTATAGGAGACTTCAACTTAGGGGGCATATTGGGATTACATCCAACCAGTGGACTTTCTAGGTGTCTAAGAACTGAAATAGGAAGGTCAATCACTGATGAGGAAGGGCTGGGTGTCTAAGATGAGAGAAAAATGGCACCAATTTGTGAATGTTAAATGGAGGAACCGGATAAAAGATACTAATATTTCAATAGCATTGACAATGTTACAAGGAGAAATGTATTAATTCGGTTGAAGTAAATAGACGGTAAAGTTCGGATTTTATTTTGGTTTAAAGAAAAGGGAACTGGTTTCAAAGAAGAAAGTAAAACTTCAGATCTTACTTCAGAGGAGATCATTCTGTCCAACAAATGGTTATATTTGGCCAAATGTTGCTTTTCTCTATGACTTCTATGAATTTTCTTTGACTTGTTGGCATAATGACAGCTGTTTTAATCTTGTCTTGTCTTGCCCCTGAGACATTGGTATGGAGTTGTATTCACAATCAAAAGGAATTCTGTGATTGACTAAATCATTACTTATGGCCTTCTTACATGGTTATTTATTTTTCTGTTATGGGACGCACGCACCTACGAGCACCTCAAACCCATGAGCTACTAGGTATTGAGAGTCCCTTCTTGCGCCACTGCACTACAAGGCACAGTTTTAGGGATGTTTTTGCCTAATTCTTAGCTAACTCCTCACCTTGAACAAAGTAATCAGGCAGTTCCATTGGTTTTATTCACAACAAGGTTGAGGAACTGTTTCAGGGATTTTAGGCTGATTGGTCTTGTTAGATGTGTTTACCAAATTCAAGCCCAAGTGTTGGCTTCTAGGATGAGTAAAGCTTTTGAGAAGATCATCCTCAAGGTGGCTTTGCTTCAGGAAGGTAGATCCTCGGAGCCCCTATTTTGAAGAAATATATTGATTCTCATTATGGTAGCTGAAAGAAGGCATACTTATGATTGAATCGAGAATGCATGTGATAGAATGAATAATATGAATTCTTAAAAAGTTTTACGGGAAGTTCCCCTTCCTATTTCTCTCCTTTGCTCTCCAATTAATGCTTGTTCTTGAGGCTCTAATAGGATGCTGGAGAAATTTTTAAAACTCAGTGGCTTGATTGATGTGGGATGGCTTTGCTTCCACACATTCAATATGTGAGTGACAACCATGTCTTCCTTGAGACTCCTAAAGTTGGAGTTAGCAATTGGGGGGATTGGTTTCTACCAGAAAATAAATTTTTTACAAGGTATAGATGAAGAGTTATAGGGAACTTATGTAGGATCGCCTCAAATACTTGGATGTAGTTTGCTGATCATCCTTCTTCTTATTTGGGTCTTTGTCTTGGTGTTGGTAGGCCTCCTAGATTATGTACGACCTGTGATTCAAAGAACTATATGGAGATTCTCAGCCTACATGCATGTCATCCATACAAGGGTGAATTGTGGGGAATTATTCTCATAATTCTTCTCAACTCCACCAGCTAATTTACTTGCTGCTTGACTAGTGTTTTTGATAGGCTGGAAGTTGGGAGAACTTATTTTATTTGAAATGTTGAATAATGCAAAAAGTATCATCTCTTGAGATTTGGCATTGTTTGTAATTCAAAAACATCAAGGATTGGAATTTGAAGACTTGAGGATATGACTAAGGCTCTTTTTGACAGGTGGCTCCAGCACTTTTGGGTGGGGGAGAATCACCTTTGCTTGATGTGATTATGAGGCTGTTTTCTCAAAACAGTAGATCTGGTTACTGCTGAAAGTAGCGATATAATCTAGCTTATGGAGGAGAGGTTGAAACATCTCTGCATTTTTACAAGAGGATTTGGTGAAGTTAGAAGTAGAATGTATTAATGGTTTGGTACTTGGCGTGATGGGATCCCTCTTTATGACTCATGTCAGTACCTTCTTGCAGTGTTTCTCATCATGATGCGAGTATCATCCCCTCATACACAAAATGAGGTGGTATGCTGCCTTTGCATATTTGGGAGTGACTGTTACATGTCATTGGGATTGTTTCTCCACTTGGCTTCTCAAAGATGTGGTTATTTTGGATATTATTACAAATTGGATGAGGAAAAAGATGAAGAGGAAGAGGAAATTCATGTGAGTCTGGGTATTGTTGTTTATCTAATCCCTCTTATTTTAAGACAGTAATGGAAATCATTAGCCTGCCTGTACCAGTATATAAGATATGGATAAGTATATACTCTTTTAAGAGGGGAGATATCCATATCTGTGTCCTACATGTAAGAAGATTTAGACAAGATGTCTACCTCCCCATCTGCCCTGTATATCATTGAAGTGGTTTAGAGAGGACACACAGTCTTTGATAATTACTGTGGCTACTCACTTTCAAGGGCTTAGCAGAGACTGTTGGTGATATGAAAACTTGAACTCTTAGCAGTCAAAATAACAAAAAGAAAAAAGAAAAGAAAAGAAAAACCTTGAAGTCTTGGTGTGATTATTGAGTAAGCTGTATTCAATTAGCTATGTGAGGGATATTGGGTTGGATATCGGTAGCCTGCCAGTTACTTGATCATTGAGGTCCATTATGATAGATGATCTCCTGATTCTAATGTCAGGTTATTGCATTTTTCCATCTTAGCATATTATTCAGTCTGCTGCATCTGATAAGATTTGTAATGACATTTTTGCTTCTCACTGGTGTAGCTGTTATGGATATCTGTTTGGTCAGCTTAAGTACAAGGGACGCTCTATCTTCTTGATGCCCTTTTCGCTTCTCTGGGCTCCATCGAGTTACAACTTTGGTGGATCTAATAGGGAGTGATCCTGGGACCTACGACAATAGGGGTTCTTTAGGATGATGTTGACTTTGTTGTTAACGTTTTCTCTCTATTTGATGTGGAAAGTGACTTCGTCAATGTTATCCAGTGTTGAAGTTAAGAAAGACTGCGTTGGTTAAGTCTACCATCAAACAAGTGTTGAACTGATGCACATCATCAGGTCTCTTTCAATTCCTTCCAGTCTGCACAATTTGGAGCTTTCTCTTGCCTATAGTGGTTCCCACAAGTTGTTGTAGTTTTATACCATCCTCCATCTGATGATGTTTGATAAGATCTTATTTATTGTTTTTTCCCTTTTGGCTTCTTATAACCAGCTTTGTCATGCACATCCTGCTTGCCCCTATCCTTCTGCTCTAATAAATCTCTCAGTGCCATTTCATGAGGAAAAACTTGATACTTTGCTGGCAAGTAGATAACTATGTTTTTCTCTCTTCTTCTTTTTATGCATATATGAGGAAGAAATCCAAGCTGCAAATTCATGGGTGCATTATTGCTGTTTGAGCAATCTGATTCTTTGGCAACCTATCGAATATATTGATTTTTTTAAAATTAACTCCATGGTCACACATGTGTGGGACTCTGAATGGAAGACATTATGGATTTGATGTTCAGAGTGATCAGATGCATAAATGACAACTTGAACTGACCATAGAAGGCTTAAAAATGTGAATAAATTCTAGATCCATATGAAGGTTTGGGTTAGTAAGGACTTCAAAACCTCTTGCTTTTTGTAAGTTGGTGAGAAGTTTCTCAGCACTCTTAACTGTTACAGGGAGGTATATCTCCACAAAAATAAAATTTCTCCACAGATATGGACCTGATGTTCGTTTCACTGTTGAAATGCTGAAGTTATACACCAATTTTTAACAAAGGAGTTTATTAATTGGTCGACTTTGTTATACCTGCAAAATAGAAAAAGGTGACACTAGTGATCTTAAAGTGAAAAAGAGAATATTTGAACTTTTTCACCATTTATTTTGGTGCGATGTAAGCAGAGACCTGAACCCACAACCTGTTGGTTGCGAGACCAGGCACTTAACCGACTTGGTTAAGTGCTCAACTTAGAATATTTTTTTTTGGGGAAGATGGAGAAAGCATTTATGTGTAATTTTCTTTTCAGATTTTATGCGGTACATTAGAGTGTGAAGCAGAATCGTAGGAGTTTGAGAGGTGCAGTCTGGGCATAACTACTTATTTGAACTTGAGGTGCAATTAGTGTCCCATTATCGTGATCTCTCATTGCCTATTCAAAACCAGTTAAATATTCCAAGACATATGATGACACCAGATGCAGTAAATTTAACCACTAAACTGGAAAACTTTAACAATCAGTTTGTGTTTTTTTCATTTGAACAAGATTGATGAATTGAATGTATTGCTAAAGTAGTGGTTGATTTTGGTATATCCTAAGATTTGTATGTAATGCTAAAGAAGTGGTTGATTTTGGAAAATCCTAAGAATTGAATGTAATGCTAAATAAGTGATTGATTTTGGAAAATCCTAATAATTGAATGTTAATGTTAAAGAAGTGATTGATTTTGGAAAATCGACTAGCCACAGAAAGCTTGGTTGACCACCTCCAAACAAAGGTTCTTCCGAGGAGCTTTAAGTGCCAGTAAGTTCGATGTTGCCTCAAGTGTTACAGAAGACGGGAGAAGGTTGTTTCTTGATACAAAGATCAAGAATGTGAACATAACCGTGATTAGCGAAATGCATGATGGGTCCAATCAAAGAGGGCCACATTGTGTTTGAACAAGATAGTTGCATCCATGAAGCATTTCGAATGAATGTTAGTAACATGTCTTGTCAGATTCCTGGTGTCTACCAGAGTCTGAATTTCCGAGATATTCTTGCTTTGACTATTCATGTTTGACATTCATTAAAATATTTCCCTAGAAAACCCTTTGTGATCTCATCATCAGTTATTAGACAGAGGAGCCACCAGAGTGAAATTGTATATGTGAATAAAAAACATGGAATATTTATCATCAGTTCTATTGTTTTTGCTCACTTTGGTTTGCATCCTTTAAGTCACAATATCAGGATTAAGCAATTATTCTTCTGATGAGACTCATCCAGTTAGGGCCCCACTTGGGCTGTTCCAAGCATCCTTGGGTGTGGAAATCCTTACTTTGGAAATGATCTGAGCATCACACAGAACATTTTACTGGCTTTAATCATTAGGTCAAGCATGCAGTCATTATCAATTAGACCTTTATGAATCCAAAATGTAATTTCTGATTTAACTTTCTGCCAACATGGGAGAGGTCATTGGAGTTTTGGCAGTTGAATTCGATTATCTTGGGAAAACATGGTGTTTTTTGGGCAGCAAGGAGACTGACCAAACTGAATTGGAGGGCCTGAAGAAATCCGGGACATTGTCAGCGAGCATCAGCTTTTCCCGCGATTGTAACACCTCTCTGTGATCACTTTGGAGGCATTGTCAGAGATGTTATCACCTCCTCCCCTACTTCCCATATAGTGAAAAGCGATAAACCTTCGTTGACTTGAAGATGCTACTCAAGATGACTTTTGATTCTGTGGGTGATGAACTATGAGAAGCGTAATGGGCAAGAAGATGGTCAGGGAGATTATATAATTTCCTGGACTTCCAGTGGTGATCCATGATAAATCTTCCATTGACCTGAAAATGATCAAGAAAGATTGCATACTTCTGTGGGAATAATTACGTATGAGAAGCCTTAGAAGGGGCACAACAGTAGAGTTGTCGTTGTGTGACCTTGACGGTTCAAGGCGTGGAAACAGCCTCTTGCAAAAAGCAAGGTAAGGCTGCATACTATTTACCCTTGTGGTCTGCCTCTTCCCCGGAACCTGCACACATGGGAGCTTCATGCACCCCCATTTAAGTCATAGTAGGACAAAGTGGTGCACCCAAATTATCCGACCCTTCATTGTCCTTGTCATGGTGATCATGAGATGGAGCTGTCCCGGCAATCCATGTTAGGTTTGCTCCTGTGCTGTCATTTTCGGTTTTCATCTTTCACATGTAGATACCCTAAGAATAAAAGCTTTATTCGAGAATGAACTGATCTGATCCAAGATGAATGTAATTCGCTAGCTGCATTACTGGTCTAGTGGAAGTTGAAGTTTGGCCTTTCAGCTCCCTCGCCATGAATGCAGAAGCTGGAGCTGTAATAAAGAATAGGAAGTGCAGAATTTCTTGTTGCCGCCAATACTGCATAGGACAAGACTACGAAATCTTTGGCTGGAAATAGAAAAGCTCTATGTAATACCGTTCTTTCTGATGTTCAGTCCATGGTTTAAACACCCTTATTTGGAGTTTTGCAGCAAAGTAAAGAGTGATCTGAACCATCCATCTTACCCATCTTGCGGTAGATGTGTCATGTCCCAAAAATCACATACTTTGCGTGATCCTGCTGTTATTTTTCTGAGTCACTTTGACTAGTTCTGTCCTTGTCGATTTTGCTACCGTCCATCTTAGAACTCAAAATTAGCTTAGAAAAGAACATTGGTAGGACAATCATAGTTATCTGAACGATGAGCTGCATTATAAGGTCCAATTTATATGGTCAATTTGATCATTCAGTGAACATACTAAATCGTATGGTTGCTATACCTTGTCCGTGCAAACAGGAAGGCCATGATCTCACGTTTTACAACCTACTACTAACGGTATTAGATTATGAATTTATGAGACCCACATAAGGCCTTAAGTGCAAAATTAAGTGGAAGTGGACGCGTTCATTGAAACAGTTCTCTTCACATTAGGTTATGCGGCTAGCATTCATTTGCTACTTACCCAATAACTTTCCAACACTCAGAAATACAAGACATTAAACAGTGAACAGTGGTGGATATCATATCAAGTATACTTAGGATAATGTAAGTGCCAAACAACCTCTGGCGCAGCTAGTTGTAGAGAACAAGGCACCTCCTGGAATATGCTTGGTCATACAGCTTTTTTGCTTTGGCTGTGGATTAGATTTAGGAGAGTGTGAGTCATATGCTTTGTGATTCATTCTTCTCTTGTAAAAGAAAAAAATGCAGAAGAAGAAGAGAAAATTGCATTACCCTTTATTTACATCTCAAAAAAGGTCAAGAACTCAGAAACATAAGGGTTAGCACTTCTTAGTTCCTATAATTAAACAGACAATAAGATAAACGGTTTAGATCCCTAAATCATGGGCCCACTTACCCTTCTTTACAGCTTCTACACAAACATCTCATTGCAATACCCTCGGTGATCGATGGCCTGGACCTTCTGTCTGCTGGACGCATTTTGAAATTAAAGCTGCTACAGTAATAATAATGTCAATTGGCAAATTATTTTGTTTCCAATTAAATGCATTTTGTTTAGTTGAGTGCAGATCTAGTCGTCAAATATGATTGTTAACTACGTCTCATAGTGTCTGACTGTCCATATCAGCGGATCAAACAACTAATTTCCTGAATGTGCATAATGTTTGGGTCACTGGAAAACGAAGTTGAACCACTGAGTGACAGTGGTACTGAAGCGTTCCTCGCTCATGTCAAGCTGCTGACTTCATGGCATAACTTATGACTGTCTTAGTAAAAACTCAGGATTAGTAGAAAATAAAATGAGAGAGAGAGAGAGAGAGAGAGAGAGAGAGAGAGAGAGAGAGAGAGAGAGAGAGAGAGAGAGAGAGGATACTCCTGGGAGGAATACCTTGGGAGGGTTAGGCAGATAAAAAATGTAGCTTGGTATTTTTTTCAAACATTAAATTGTTCATGCGATTCATCACAACTTAGAACCCCTAAGTGTGACAGCTTTCATCCAAAAAAAGAACTTGACGAATTTTTTTTGTTGTTGCCATTTTTTTGCTGTCAAATGGATGGTTTTTGTGTATTTTTAAGCATTTCAACAAAAACCCGTGCATTTTACAACAAAAAAGGGCAAGAAAATAAGGTCCTAGGAGATATTTTATGAAAGTCGTCGCATTTAGGTTGGGGCGAATCAAATAAATGGTTTGGAAGTTTGAAAAAATATAGAAAAGTGGGCAGACAATGCTTGAGCCTCCTGGGAGTATTAGTCCTAGGAGCATCATATAATTCCGAGAGAGAGAGAGAGGTTTAGATTTAAAGTTAAAACTAAAAGAGTGTGAAAAAGTTAGGAGAAGATAAGACAAAGTTAATCGAAATCGATTTTGCAAAAACCAAATGGAAAATATTTAGCAAAACTATTGTAACTTTAATTATTTAATATATATTATATTATCCTCCTACTTTTAAAGGTCATTAAAAAGTTAAATTTGCTATAGTTTTGCTCTAGAGATCTACCAAAGTTATATGTTCTTACTCTCTAATATTTTATATCTTCTTTAACTAAATGTTGCAATATAAATATTAGTTATCATAACTCCTTGAATTTCTACTAACTTTGCTTTGTCTTCTCTTCCATTTTTATTTTATCTTTAAATCTAAGCAAACCTCTCTCTCTCTCTCTCTCTCTCTCTCTCTCTCTCTCTCTCTCTCTCTCTCTCTCTCTCTCTCTCTCTCTCTCTCTCTCTCTCTCTCTCTCTCTCTCTCCCTATTTTGGTTCCTAAGAATCAACTATTATAATTATTCCACTAATCTTATGTTTTTGCGAACCCATTTCTCTTTTTTCATTCATGTAGACACATACATGCACATATATATACATATACATATATGTGTGTGTGCGCGGCATGTGTATCTACACACACACACACACACACACACATAATATGCTAAACTAATTCCACTATGGGTGCGGTTTAGTGGACACATTTCTTTGGGCCCACCTTTGAATCATCTAACTTGTTCATCTCATTGTACCATATATATGTCTTATAGATTAAAATGCATGTGATTTTGAAGATTCTAGCATGTAAAGAGCATCTGACATGCTATGTTTGGAAGTAAACAATTTACAAACTATATAAACAACATATAATCTCTTAGAAGCCTGAATCATACATATCATATGATTTTTGACTTATAAGAAATCTAAAGTTAGAGAAATGAGATGAACGATTTCTATCATTGAAAGGTGCGCTCCAAAACTATGGTAGTTGGATCACACCCCATAATGTGGTGAGTTTAGCATTCCTCATATATACATAGAGAGAGAGAGAGATGCAAAAAGAAACACATCACTCGAAAAAAGGGTCACAACATTGGGAAGCACTATTTTCAGCTACCCAAACTATGTTTATAGGCATAACTACTGTGTGGTGAACTTAGAAATTTAAGATATGTTCTATCTTGATACTTTATAGCCAAGGTGTGACAACCCAGGTTTTTCAAATTCCTTTTTAAGAATTATTTTCAAAAGGCAGGATCCCTATTTTAAAATTTCTTTTAGAAAACAAACAGCAAAACACCTTCATGAGTTTTGAAATCACACATTTTTACATTTAAAATATAGCAAGTCAAAACTTATCATTTTCTAAAATTCTTTCTAGTTATAGCCTATAGTATAATAAGAATTAAATATATTTTTACTTGTCTAAACTGATTATCATAGTTACATAAGTACTTAATTGTCTCACAATATTTATAAAATGTACAGATCATATGTACATTGTCTACACTCTCCCTGACTATTTGGAGCGCTTGATCTCAACACTCTTGCCTTTCCCTTCTTCATGTTTATTTGTGGAGTTGATGGGGTGAGTATAGGGGAATATACTCAGTAAGTAAAACTAAGATCACAAATATAAATCAAAGTAAATTTGTGTCCACGTACTCATGCATATAGTGAAATATCCTTAGGTATGTTTCCTAAGGTTTATCAATATAAATTTGCAATGCATCATTTACACACCTTTCAAACATTCCATCAAAGATTTCAGTTCAGTTGAGTATAATAAAAGTATAAGAATAATGTGATATGTCAACATCAAAAGAGTCTTCGTTAAACATGTGCACAAAATTGATGTTAAATTAGTTGTGCTTAAAATCTCAATTTAAATTACATATAGGAAAGTCCTTGTCAATTTTTCTCAAACATATCAGTTCTCAACATACAAATATAAATACAGCAACTCTCAAATCATCCAAGGCATTGTCATGCCTAGTGGCTAGGGTATCTATGACTCTATTACGTGTGTGGTGCCTAAAAATCAAACTGCGACAACTGCCTTATAATGGGACACTCCAACACTCCAACAATTACCCAATTATGAAACACTGTAGTAAAAATCCATGGATCACTATGTTGCGGCAATTGCCTAATAGTGGGACATTGCATGCTTAAACGTTGACACTAACTGTGTGAGACTTACCACCATACCACATGGGAGGAGAACGGATTACGCAATGTAGCCTTCCCATGATGCCACGCTCGAAATTTAGCCACTTGGGCTTGGTATCGAAATACCAACTTTCAAAATGTGGGTGGCCATCCTTATAACCCTCCTATCCTAGTCTCTATCAAGTGAAAGCGTCTGCTTGGCAAACCAATTCATGAAAAATCTAAGTACAATTATACCCTTAGCGACATATTAGTCACCCACTAATCACATAATTAGATGCTGATCATGGTTTAAAAAAACAAAATTTTCATTTAAATGTGAATGAGATATCAAATGTAAATAATGCACAAAATTTAGTTAGAAATTAACTCATGTTACGCACTTTACCATTTCAAGTATAATCATAAAATCTCTTTATTTTTATGAAAAATTTGACAGAGTTTCCCTTGGCTATAGGACAATGCACTTTTAATGCATGTGATACAATTCACTTGGTAGTCATTATTTAATGTTTAAATAAAAATAAAGACTCTTTCTCTTAATAATCTTATTTACAATTAATATAATAGTGATCACATAATTTAAATTATAAGGATGCTACATTTTACAACCTCAAAATGAGTCATCAACTACAATTTAAGTGTAGTTATTACATGTATTTAACAAAACAATGCATAAGTGCAAATAAATGTGAAAACTTAGCAATCTTAAAATTTACCCACCTCAATTTGATGGTTCAGATTTAAGGAATCAATTACGGGTCAATTTGGATGTTGATCACAGATCATGGCATTTATCATCAATTAAGCATCAATCTAAGAGATATGAAATAAATATCATAATTTAATCTCTTGATCGTGGATTTATACATTAAAACTCTAATTTGAACAATTAGATTGTTCATGATCTACTATTTAACCTTAGATCAGATACGAAAGTCAATTTCATACATCAATCGGTGAGATCGGATGTTCTAGACCTAAATTACATAGATCTAAGCACTAGAGTGATCAGATCTACAATTTAATAGTCCAATTAGCTTTTATGCATTTAACAAGCTTTTTACTTCCTATTTTTAACCTAAATTATCCTTAACATGTAATTTATATCATTAGATTCATAGCTCTACTATCTAATCATGTTTTCAATGTTTAGATTTGTAGATCTAGCATCATTTGTGCACCATTTTTGGATAAATATTCAATGGTTATATGATCTCTGATTGAACTTTGTTAACATGGATGTGTCCATCCATATAATCTTCCCCATTGTGTCCTTGCCTGAATTTAGTCACTGTCGCCGGAGAAGACGACCGAAAAACGGTTGTTGTTGGCAACTATTACACAATATTTAAAAATGCAAAATTTTAGGAAAATAAAACATGGGTTTTGTAGGTCTTGATTTTACCTTCACTCCTATGAAATATGGAGTGATTTTGTTATTGTTTAGTGCCGAATTTTTTGTTATTGTTTAGCAGGATAGTCGACCAATTTTTTCACCAAAAACTGGTGTTTTTCTTATTGATTTTCACAAGGGATATAGTCAAAAGGCAATTTTTCTCTAACCGTAACTAACCCAGCCAATAGCTCATTAGTTAGTTGCTTAGGTGGCATTTTTTCAATGTGTGAAAAAGTTCAGCTGGTGGAAACAATTTGCACATTGATGACGATGGCATGCATGCAAGATAGAGAGAAGTGGAGAGAAATAGAAAGAGAAAGGAAGGGAAAGAGGGAAGGGAGAGGAAAAGGATTACTGCAAGAGAGAGAGAGAGAGAGAGAGAGAGAGAGAGAGAGAGAGAGAGAGAGAGAGAGAGAGAGAGAGAGAGAGAGAGAGAGAGAGAGAGAGAGACGACTCCCTCCTTGGTGACAAATAGCCAAGAGTACAGCTCCATGTGTCGAGCTCCTCCTAGATGACCGTCACATGGAGTTTGTTAGTGTGAGGGGTGCCGTTATCAATTTGGCCGCCTCTGATATTAGAAAATTTTGGGTTTTCTGTCTCCAATCTCTGTTTCATGCAAAATTAGTGCCATTGAAAAGCTCTTGTCATGTACATTTTGAATTTTGGAGGGTTTCAAAGTCTTATTTGGGGGTTTTTGGTGAATTTACTTTTACGAATTTCAGTTTTAACAAACTTTGATTATGTATTCCAAATTCAATCAAAATAGTGACAAAATGTAGGGTTGTTACATAAGGTTATCTATCATTTTTATCCTCTTGTCTTCAAACCATGCTAACTCATGATAGGGACATAGATGAAGTCTTTGATAGCATGGAAACAACATTAAGGAGAGGATCTCTCTATCACCCACGAACATCGTAGGTTGTCATAGTACCTTCTCTCTCTCCTCTCTTGATTATGTTACTAGGGTACTTGATGATTCTCGTAAGCGCATGTCTAAGCCCTACAATCTTTGAAGAGATAGAAACCTAAACCCATATAATATTTGAAGAGGTCTAGGGTCAAATTTTAACAATATCCGCCTTTATGAATGGGATTCTCAAATGATTGAGATTCATGGAGGATGTTTTGGTGACATTATTGAGGTTGACTAGAAAATTTATTCGGGTCAAAAGCTGATTATGGTGGGGTATTAGTGGAGATTAGGAATTTATAAGTGGGGGTTCCAAAGTTGTTAATAGTGCCAGCAAAATGGATAAGCGAATTAAACTCAATCCAATTTGCACAGATATCGATCATAAATATGTGGATTTCTATCCATCCTACATAAGTCATATAGAGTTATGGATGTTGACCTTTTTTTTTGTTGAAAGATCTAAACTATTAATCTTGTTTAATATGCCTTAGATTGACTAGGTACCAAATTCTAGGAGTTGTAAATCATCATCATCATCAAAGCCTTATCCTGATTTAGGATCAGCTACACAAATTTTATTCCTCAATTCACCTCTATCACATCTCATTAACTTTTCAAGAGTATTTAAATCTTTTCTCATCACTTCCATCCACATCCGTTTTGGTCTTTCCCTTGCCCTCTTGGAACCTTTACCTTGGATTGACTCACTCCTTTCAAAGGTAAGTGAAAGGCCAATATAATAATAATAATGGAATGGAACTTTCTTCTTCTTTTTTTATATCCCATAATATCCACTAAATTTGATGGAATTTTAATTTGAAATCTCTAGTGTATCAAAAATGATTCTTTGCCCCTTGATAAGCTCATAAGCAAATGTGATAGCTTTGAAAGAGCACCATTGAATTGCATTGTACAAATTTTGAAAGTGTGAGATGACAAGGGAATTTGGGATCTTGAAGCCATCATACAAATTGCTTATGGTATTTTTTTTCCCATGATTTTATTAAAATTTTCAGCAATAAACAAGAAAAAATATGGAGAGAGAGCATTACCTTGTTGAATTCCTTAGGATCCTCTAAAGAATCATTTGGGTGTTCCATTCACTAGTATCAAGAAAAAAAATCAAGTGAAGGGACACTTTCGTCCATCTTCTATAAAAGATAATATGATTAAAATCTTTTAGAGTATCAGCTCCCACTTTGTTTGGAGTTGAAGTGCAAATGAAGCATGAATGTGCTTGTGAATGGGATCTCCATGATAGAAACCATTAATAAACTTCATCACATCCTCCTTAATGAAGTGTCAGCATACTTAAAAGAATTTCATGCAAAAGCCATTCGAGCCTGGATTGCATCTCAGCATAATGAAGCACCCACCTTCTCAACTTCATCTTCTGTAGAAGGCTCTTAATAAACTTCCTCTTGGTGACCACATCACTCTTCCTAAAATTGAGATAGTCAAAGAAAGGGCTATGGTGGTCTTTTGAAGAATACAACTTCTCATAGAAACTGACAATCTTTAAGCAAATTTCTTTAGGATTCTCAACTCTTCTACCATTCACCATAACTAAGGTAATTTAATTTTCTCATTTATGAGCTCTAGACATCCCTTTATTTTAATAATTTAAATCGGGACCTTTATTTCGACTTTATTTCCTTGAATGGTTCTAATGAAGCTAGTTGTGCCTCTAAAGTCTTGGAACTCCTCTTCATCACATAAGAGAGTGCCATACTCTTCCATATTCAAAATAAAAGTTTCAAATTTAAAGCCTCCACTTATTTTTTCTAATTTTTATCATGCTACCTTGACCATTTCTTTAGACAACAAAATTTGACTCACCTTGGTCATTACAAGCCAAAACTTTATTTCGTGATTATGATTTGTGATATCATCCCCAATGATGGTTGCAGTTGCTCATGGAGCATCCTGTTTATCTAGAATTCCAAGGAAATACAGTCAAAATGCCTTGCTATATCACAAGCATGAAAGCTACGAAGTTGAGAAAGAAATGGCATGCAGTCACATGTAACCTCATGTAGTCGAATGACCAAGATTTTTTAGATTCATAACCTCAATAGGTGGTCCTCCTTGAGCAAGATAAGGTGCAATCAAATGGCCTTAGAAATGGTCATGTGATCACATAGCTCAAGAGTCATGGTACATGCCCCTTCTAGAAGATCATTGAAGTCCCCAAACAATGATGCATCCATGTGGTAGCATGACATCCTCATGTGACTGCAAGTTTCATGGGTAGGTGTCCCATAAGATGTAGCCACAGGACCTCAAATGCAAGGATGTGACAAGCATGCTGAGGACCTTGGACACATACTCCCTTATAGAAGATGATAGAATAATCCAGATGTAGTGTCCATGTGGCCTTATAACTCGAGTCATGTGACATGTAAGAAGTTATGTGACATGCCACATTTCATGTGATCGCATGACCCAAACAACTAGCAAAAAGTATAGAGGTTGCAATTTGATTTGCTGAGGTACTCTTTAGAAGCATACATAAATGGGTGCCTTCTAAGAGCAAAAGGAGGCAATTCTTCATGAGCAAGGTGCTTCACTCTTGAAAATCTTTCTTTAGGTTTTCATAGCCCAAGAAGGCTAAGAAAACTCTTCTATAAAGTGAAGAGTGATAGATATTACCTGGGTAATGCCTAAGCTGGCTAAATTTTAAATTTTACTAAGGAGGAGTCTCTTTTAGAGTATTTCTATAGTCGAAATTCTTTATATTGGTTTTCCAACATTATGGTCTTCTTTCTTTTTGATAGAGTCATGTATAATTTCTTTCTTTTTCTCTTTAAGTTTCTAATTTTTATTGCATTTGGAGTAGTTCATATAGAGTAAGAATTTAATCTTATTCCAGCTTTCTGGTATATTTTCTTGCTTTCTAGTATAATAGTTTTCCTATTTTATAGTGTAGTAGAGTAGAGTTTCCCCTAGATTAGAGGGGAAGGAGAGGAGCTAAGCTCCCTCCTTCCCCCAAGAATCTCTGAGCTTGGTTGAGAGCTCTCCCTAACATATTGTAGGGGGAAATTTCTCAATAGAAAACCTAAAGAGGCTCACTCCTAGCTAAGTAGAAATACCTATTTAAGAAGGCTTGCTTGTTTTGTATAGCAAGGAAATCTCTCATAAGGCAACATATATCCTAAGTAGGTGCTTTCTTCAAGTCATCTAAGCATATAATCCTCTCCTTGCATCATCAAAATGTTTTAAAGTACTCATTTTAGGATAGAAAGTAGGAATTAGATCTACATAAGATAGCCATCTCTTATGTTTTGCAACTTGAGACAATTTAACTAACTAATTTAGTAGAGATCAGATTGCAAACCTTGTGACAAATAGAATGGTCATGGTAGATCAGTTTTCCTTTGCATGTTATTTACTACTTTTCTAGAGTGACAGATAGAATGGTACCTTAGATGAACTTGCTTGTTGAACAAAATAAGTAATCCACACACCCTCATGAAGCACCTTCTACAAAAAAAAGGAAAATCTTGAATTAAGCAATAAGGGAGGATAAAACAAATTTAGTAATAAAGAGTGACAAACTTGTTTGCTATCATAAACTCAAAAACTCATGCATCTGTATCATGGGTATCATATTTGTACACCCTTAACCACAAGCCTTGATAGGATTTTGACTCTCTATGGAAGATCATATGGGAGGTCATGACCTAGTGGTTGGAAATAGGGAGGAGGTTGATGAAAAGGTCCACCTTTAGTAGCACTCTCGAAATGTATCAAATAGAACACATCATGTACTATTAACAAAGGCTTCTATGTGTACCTTGGTGCACCTTCTTAAGGTATAATGGTAGCTATAAGCCAAAGGAGCCTTTAGCCTTGTTCTATTGCATACCACATGTGAGCTTCATCCCATGCAGATAATCCCTCAATTGCATAGCCTTTAGGAATGCATGTCCCTTTAGGAACACTTAGTTGGAGTTAGGCTAAGATCTTGTGTAAGTGGTGCTTATTTGTCTACTCTAATGTAGCCAACTAAGGAAACCTATCCACGCCTTTCTGCATATCAAATCTTAAGGCTAGTACACCACTGATGTGTGTCCCCTATTTAAAAACAAAAAACAAAAAAAAAAAGAATTCATAGGGTAGAAGGGGTGGAGTAGACCTCAAAGAGGAGAAAGATTGAGAAATGAATTCACCTTATCCATTTCACAACCCTTTCAGCTTGAGCCTTTATTATAAACCTCACATGACTCACTAGTCTCATCCTTAAGCCTTCTAGCAAATACCATGTCTAAAAGTATTAGAACCCCATCCTTCAAATAAATCCTAAGCAAGATGTCCAACAAAATGGCCAATCTGTGAGCCATTAGGACCTGACTTCCTAAAGAAAATTTAATAAAAAAAATAGCTAAAGGAACCCCAGAGATTCAACTTGAAAGAAGAATTTCTTGAGGAAAATCACTTAGTGGCAGCTATCCCTACTCCTCATCAAACCAATGCCATGCAAACCATTCTCAAGTTTGATCTAAGTGAGTTCAAACAAAAAAATTAGAGTGGAGATAGATGAAGGCCATAGGAACTCAAACAGTGGATGTTAAGTTGTTGAGGTTGTTCAGGCATGCCAAACTGCTGAAAGACTTAAAGATGCCAAAAATTAACAAGTATGATGGGGAAGGATGCCCTAAAATCCACTTGAGTGCTTACCTCAATAGTCAAGATACCTTTTGGTTCAATATTGACTTGTTGTCTTGCATATTCCATAAGTCATTAATGGGGGATTCCTTGACTTAGTTAATGACAGCAGGCCAAGTCACAATCCGAACATGGGAAGATTGCCAATGCATTCATTGGTCAATTCTAATACAATGTTCAAGATGAAATCACCACCAGAGGTTTAGACTTGGTTTGACAAGAATTGAAGGACACTTCTTCCACATTCCTGATCTCTAAGGGAGAAGGTAGCAAAGATGGGGGTTAAGCCCCACGAACAAGAACAAATTCATATCATACTTTGAATTCTAAACAATACCTACCTACTTTTTCGAAACATCGAGGCCCTTAAAGCACTTATGTAACACCCTAGGGTTCCAACAGTCACAATATTGTCTACTTTGGGGCGCCTATACACTTCTCACGGTTTTGTTCTTCCCCAGTTTCCTAGGGAAAATGCATTGTTTCGTGGGTAGAGTGTACATCGGAGCTAATATTGTCCTCTTTGGGTCCCTCACCCTCTTAGGCTTCACCCCTCAAGGTTTTGTTTCCTTAGGTCCCTCACCCCTCTTGGGCTTCACCCCGCAGGACGCGTTGTGACCATTAAAGTTTCCCGAACTCTTATAAACAACCCAGTTTCCTCTCCCCAGGTAATGTGGGACTAACTCTCTGTCCCTCACCCTAACCTAGAAGCCTGCCAGCCTTCTCTTAGCCCACCCTCATTGGCCCAAGGCTTCACATCTTACCCCCTTAGGGAACACGCGTCCCCGTGTGATAGCCACGACCAAGCGCTTGCTTGCAGCTAGCCACCACACCATGAGGGGAACTGGCTTTGATACCATTTGTAACACCCCGGGGTTCCAATAGTCACAATATTGTCTGCTTTGGGGAATCCATACACCCCTCACGGTTTTGTTCTTCCCCAATTTCCTAGGAAAAATGCGTTGTTCCGTTGGCAAAGTGCATAGCGGAGCCAATATTGTCCTCTTTGGGTCCCTCACCCTCTTGGGCTTCACCCCTCAAGGTTTTGTTTCCTTAGGTCCCTCACCCCTCTTGGGCTTCACCCCCAAGAGAAGGCTGGCAGGCTTCTAGGCTGGGGTGAGGGACAGAGAGTTAGTCCCGCATTGCCTGGGGAGAGGAAATTGGGCAGTTTATAAGAGTTTGGGAAACTCTAACGGTCACAACACGTCCTGAGGGGTGAAGCCCAAGAGGGTGAGGGACCCAAAGAGGACAATATTGGCTCCGCTATGCACTTTGCCAACGGAACAACGCATTTTTCCTAGGAAATTGGGGAAGAACAAAACCGTGAGGGGTGTATGGATTCCCCAAAGCAGACAATATTGTGACTATTGGAACCCCGGGGTGTTACAAATGGTATCAAAGCCAGTTCCCCTCATGGTGTGGTGGCTAGCTGCAAGCAAGCGCTTGGTCGTGGCTATCACACGGGGACGCGTGTTCCCTAAGGGGGTAAGATGTGAAGCCTTGGGCCAATGAGGGTGGGCTAAGAGAAGGCTGGCAGGCTTCTAGGTTAGGGTGAGGGACAGAGAGTTAGTCCCACATTACCTGGGGAGAGGAAACTGGGTTGTTTATAAGAGTTCGGGAAACTTTAATGGTCACAACGCGTCCTGCGGGGTGAAGCCCAAGAGGGGTGAGGGACCTAAGGAAACAAAACCTTGAGGGGTGAAGCCTAAGAGGGTGAGGGACCCAAAGAGGACAATATTAGCTCCGATGTACACTCTACCCACGAAACAATGCATTTTCCCTAGGAAACTGGGGAAGAACAAAACCGTGAGAAGTGTATAGGCGCCCCAAAGTAGACAATATTGTGACTGTTGGAACCCTAGGGTGTTACATAAGTGCTTTAAGGGCCACGATGTTTCGAAAAAGTAGGTAGGTATTGTTTAGAATTCAAAGTATGATATGAATTTGTTCTTGTTCGTGGGGCTTAACCCCCATCTTTGCTACCTTCTCCCTTAGAGATCAGGAATGTGGAAGAAGTGTCCTTCAATTCTTGTCAAACCAAGTCTAAACCTTCCGTGGTGATTTCATCTTGAACATTGTATTAGAATTGACCAATGAATGCATTGGCAATCTTCCCATGTTCTGGATTGTGACTTGGCCTCGTCATTAACTAAGTCAAGGAATCCCCATTAATGACTTATGGAATATGCAAGACAACAAGTCAATATTGAACCAAAAGGTATCTTGACTATTGAGGTAAGCACTCAAGTGGGATTTTAGGGCATCCTTCCCCATCATACTTGTTAATTTTTGGCATCTTTAAGTCTTTCAAATAGCTTGGCATGCCTCGAACAACCTCAACAACTTAACATCCACTGCTTGAGTTCCTATGGCCTTCATCTATCTCCACTCTAATTTTTTTGTTTGAACTCACTTAGATCAAACTTGAGAATGGTTTGCATGGCATTGGTTTGATGAGGAGTAGGGATAGCTGCCACTAAGATTTTCCTCAAGAAATTCTTCTTTCAAGTTGAATCTCTGTGGTTCCTTTACTATTTTTTTTATTAAATTTTCTTTAGAAGTCAGGTCCTAATGGCTCACAAGATTGGCCATTTTGTTGGACATCTTGCTTAGATTTATTTGAAGGATGGGGTTCTAATACTTTTAGACATGGTATTTGCTAGAAGGCTTAAGGATGAGACTAGTGAGTCATGTGAGGTTTATAATAAAGGCTCAAGCTGAAAGGGTTGTGAAATGGATAAGGTGAATTCATTTTCAATCTTTCTCCTCTTGAGGTCTACTCCACCCCTTCTACCCTATGAATTCTTTTTTTTTTGTTTTTTGTTTTTAAATAGGGGACACACATCAGTGGTGTACTAGCCTTAAGATTTGATATGCAGAAAGGCGTGGATAGGTTTCCTTAGTTGGCTACATTAGAGTAGACAAATAAGCACCACTTACACAAGATCTTAGCCTAACTCCAACTAAGTGTTCCTAAAGGGACATGCATTCCTAAAGGCTATGCAATTGAGGGATTATCTGCATGGGATGAAGCTCACATGTGGTATGCAATAGAACAAGGCTAAAGGCTCCTTTGGCTTATAGCTACCATTATACCTTAAGAAGGTGCACCAAGGTACACAGAAGCCTTTGTTAATAGTACATGATGTGTTCTATTTGATACATTTCGAGAGTGCTACTAAAGGTGGACCTTTTCATCAACCTCCTCCCTATTTCCAACCACTAGGTCATGACCTCCCATATGATCTTCCATAGAGAGTCAAAATCCTATCAAGGCTTGTGGTTAAGGGTGTACAAATATGATACCCATGATACGTATGCATGAGTTTTTGAGTTTATGATAGCAAACAAGTTTGTCACTCTTTATTACTAAATTTGTTTTATCCTCCCTTATTGCTTAATTCAAGATTTTCCTTTTTTTTGTAGAAGGTGCTTCATGAGGGTGTGTGGATTACTTATTTTGTTCAACAAGCAAGTACACCTAAGGTACCATTCTATCTGTCACTCTAGAAAAGTAGTAAATAACATGCAAAGGAAAACTGATCTACCATGACCATTCTATTTGTCACAAGGTTTGCAATCTGATCTCTACTAAATTAGTTAGTTAAATTGTCTCAAGTTGCAAAACATAAGAGATGGCTATCTTATGTAGATCTAATTCCTACTTTCTATCCTAAAATGAGTAATTTTAAAACATTTTGATGATGCAAGGAGAGGATTATATGCTTAGATGACTTGAAGAAAGCACCTACTTAGGATATATGTTGCCTTATGAGAGATTTCCTTGCTATACAAAACAAGCAAGCCTTCTTAAATAGGTATTTCTACTTAGCTAGAGTGAGCCTCTTTAGGTTTTCTATTGAGAAATTTCCTACAATATGTTAGGAGAGCTCTCAACCAAGCTCGTAGATTCTTGGGGGAAGGAGGGAGCTTAGTTCTCTCCTTCCCCTCTAATCTAGGGAAACTCTACTCTACTACACTATAAAATAGGAAAACTATTATACTAGAAAGCAAGAAAATATACCGTAAAGTCAGAATAAGATTAAATTCTTACTCTATATGAACTACTCCAAATGCAATAAAAATTAGAAACTTAAAGAGAAAAAGAAAGAAATTATACATGACTCTATCAAAAAGAAAGAAGA
This sequence comes from Warburgia ugandensis, assembly GCA_035236585.1. NCBI lineage: Eukaryota > Viridiplantae > Streptophyta > Magnoliopsida > Canellales > Canellaceae > Warburgia > Warburgia ugandensis. Next base: position 69,671,408 of record CP141128.1, read on the forward strand.
CCATAATGTTGGAAAACCAATATAAAGAATTTCGACTATAGAAATACTCTAAAAGAGACTCCTCCTTAGTAAAATTTAAAATTTAGCCAGCTTAGGCATTACCCAGGTAATATCTATCACTCTTCACTTTATAGAAGAGTTTTCTTAGCCTTCTTGGGCTATGAAAACCTAAAGAAAGATTTTCAAGAGTGAAGCACCTTGCTCATGAAGAATTGCCTCCTTTTGCTCTTAGAAGGCACCCATTTATGTATGCTTCTAAAGAGTACCTCAGCCAATCAAATTGCAACCTCTATACTTTTTGCTAGTTGTTTGGGTCATGTGATCACATGAAATGTGGCATGTCACATAACTTCTTACATGTCACATGACTCGAGTTATAAGGCCACATGGACACTACATCTGGATTATTCTATCATCTTCTATAAGGGAGTATGTGTCCAAGGTCCTCAGCATGCTTGTCACATCCTTGCATTTGAGGTCCTGTGGCTACATCTTATGGGACACCTACCCATGAAACTTGCAGTCACATGAGGATGTCATGCTACCACATGGATGCATCATTGTTTGGGGACTTCAATGATCTTCTAGAAGGGGCATGTACCATGACTCTTGAGCTATGTGATCACATGACCATTTCTAAGGCCATTTGATTGCACCTTATCTTGCTCAAGGAGGACCACCTATTGAGGTTATGAATCTAAAAAATCTTGGTCATTCGACTACATGAGGTTACATGTGACCGCATGCCATTTCTTTCTCAACTTCGTAGCTTTCATGCTTGTGATATAGCAAGGCATTTTGACCGTATTTCCTTGGAATTCTAGATAAACAGATGCTCCATGAGCACCGCAACCATCATTGGGGATGATATCACAAATCATAATCACGAAATAAAGTTTTGGCTTGTAATGACCAAGGTGAGTCAAATTTTGTTGTCTAAAGAAATGGTCAAGGTAGCATGATAAAAATTAGAAAAAATAAGTGGAGGCTTTAAATTTGAAACTTTTATTTTGAATATGGAAGAGTATGGCACTCTCTTATGTGATGAAGAGGAGTTCCAAGACTTTAGAGGCACAACTAGCTTCATTAGAACCATTCAAGGAAATAAAGTCTAAATAAAGGTCCCGATTTAAATTATTAAAATAAAGGGATGTCTAGAGCTCATAAATGAGAAAATTAAATTACCTTAGTTATGGTGAATGGTAGAAGAGTTGAGAATCCTAAAGAAATTTGCTTAAAGATTGTCGGGCCTATGAGAAGTTGTATTCTTCAAAAGACCACCATAGCCCTTTTCTTTGACTATCTCAATTTTAGGAAGAGTGATGTGGTCACCAAGAGGAAGTTTATTAAGAGCCTTCTACAGAAGATGAAGTTGAGAAGGTGGGTGCTTCATTATGCTGAGATGCAATCCAGGCTCGAATGGCTTTTGCATGAAATTCTTTTAAGTATGCTGACACTTCATTAAGGAGGATGTGATGAAGTTTATTAATGGTTTCTATCATGGAGATCCCATTCACAAGCACATTCATGCTTCATTTGCACTTCAACTCCAAACAAAGTGGGAGCCGATCCTCTGGAAGATTTTAATCATATTATCTTTTATAGAAGATGGACGAAAGTGTCCCTTCACTTGATTTTTTTTTCGATACTAGTGAATGGAACACCCAAATGATTCTTTAGAGGATCCTAAGGAATTCAACAAGGTAATGCTCTCTCTCCATATTTTTCTTGTTTATTGCTGAAAATTTTAATAAAATCATGGGAAAAAAATACCATAAGCAATTTGTATGATGGCTTCAAGATCCCAAATTTCTCATCTCACACTTTCAAAATTTGTACAATGCAATTCAATGGTGCTCTTTCAAAGCTATCACATTTGCTTATGAGCTTATCAAGGGGCAAAGAATCATTTTTGATACACTAGAGATTTCAAATTAAAATTCCATCAAATTTAGTGGATATTATGGGATATAAAAAAAGAAGAAGAAAGTTCCATTCCATTATTATTATTATATTGGCCTTTCACTTACCTTTGAAAGGAGTGAGTCAATCCAAGGTAAAGGTTCCAAGAGGGCAAGGGAAAGACCAAAACGGATGTGGATGGAAGTGATGAGAAAAGATTTAAATACTCTTGAAAAGTTAATGAGATGTGATAGAGGTGAATTGAGGAATAAAATTTGTGTAGCTGATCCTAAATCAGGATAAGGCTTTGATGATGATGATGATTTACAACTCCTAGAATTTGGTACCTAGTCAATCTAAGGCATATTAAACAAGATTAATAGTTTAGATCTTTCAACAAAAAAAAAGGTCAACATCCATAACTCTATATGACTTATGTAGGATGGATAGAAATCCACATATTTATGATCGATATCTGTGCAAATTGGATTGAGTTTAATTCGCTTATCCATTTTGCTGGCACTATTAACAACTTTGGAACCCCCACTTATAAATTCCTAATCTCCACTAATACCCCACCATAATCAGCTTTTGACCCGAATAAATTTTCTAGTCAACCTCAATAATGTCACCAAAACATCCTCCATGAATCTCAATCATTTGAGAATCCCATTCATAAAGGCGGATATTGTTAAAATTTGACCCTAGACCTCTTCAAATATTATATGGGTTTAGGTTTCTATCTCTTCAAAGATTGTAGGGCTTAGACATGCGCTTACGAGAATCATCAAGTACCCTAGTAACATAATCAAGAGAGGAGAGAGAGAAGGTACTATGACAACCTACGATGTTCGTGGGTGATAGAGAGATCCTCTCCTTAATGTTGTTTCCATGCTATCAAAGACTTCATCTATGTCCCTATCATGAGTTAGCATGGTTTGAAGACAAGAGGATAAAAATGATAGATAACCTTATGTAACAACCCTACATTTTGTCACTATTTTGATTGAATTTGGAATACATAATCAAAGTTTGTTAAAACTGAAATTCGTAAAAGTAAATTCACCAAAAACCCCCAAATAAGACTTTGAAACCCTCCAAAATTCAAAATGTACATGACAAGAGCTTTTCAATGGCACTAATTTTGCATGAAACAGAGATTGGAGACAGAAAACCCAAAATTTTCTAATATCAGAGGCGGCCAAATTGATAACGGCACCCCTCACACTAACAAACTCCATGTGACGGTCATCTAGGAGGAGCTCGACACATGGAGCTGTACTCTTGGCTATTTGTCACCAAGGAGGGAGTCGTCTCTCTCTCTCTCTCTCTTGCAGTAATCCTTTTCCTCTCCCTTCCCTCTTTCCCTTCCTTTCTCTTTCTATTTCTCTCCACTTCTCTCTATCTTGCATGCATGCCATCGTCATCAATGTGCAAATTGTTTCCACCAGCTGAACTTTTTCACACATTGAAAAAATGCCACCTAAGCAACTAACTAATGAGCTATTGGCTGGGTTAGTTACGGTTAGAGAAAAATTGCCTTTTGACTATATCCCTTGTGAAAATCAATAAGAAAAACACCAGTTTTTGGTGAAAAAATTGGTCGACTATCCTGCTGGTTTTTTATTGTTTTTCGGCACTAAACAATAACAAAATCACTCCATATTTCATAGGAGTGAAGGTAAAATCAAGACCTACAAAACCCATGTTTTATTTTCCTAAAATTTTGCATTTTTAAATATTGTGTAATAGTTGCCAACAACAACCGTTTTTCGGTCGTCTTCTCCGGCGACAGTGACTAAATTCAGGCAAGGACACAATGGGGAAGATTATATGGATGGACACATCCATGTTAACAAAGTTCAATCAGAGATCATATAACCATTGAATATTTATCCAAAAATGGTGCACAAATGATGCTAGATCTACAAATCTAAACATTGAAAACATGATTAGATAGTAGAGCTATGAATCTAATGATATAAATTACATGTTAAGGATAATTTAGGTTAAAAATAGGAAGTAAAAAGCTTGTTAAATGCATAAAAGCTAATTGGACTATTAAATTGTAGATCTGATCACTCTAGTGCTTAGATCTATGTAATTTAGGTCTAGAACATCCGATCTCACCGATTGTTTATAAGAGTTCGGGAAACTGGGTTGTTTATAAGAGTTCGGGAAACTCTAACAGTCACAACGCGTCCTGAGGGGTGAAGCCCAAGAGGGGTGAGGGACCTAAGGAAACAAAACCTTGGGGGGTGAAGTCCAAGAGTGTGAGGGACCCAAAGAGGACAATATTGGCTCCGCCATGCACTCTGCCCACGGAACAACGCGTTTTCCCTAGGAAATTGGGGAAGAACAAAACTGTGAGAGGTGTATGGGCGCCCCAAAGCGGACAATATTGTGACTATTGGAACCCCGGGGTGTTACAACTTAGTACCTGAATAGAGTATAATCTTCTTACTGGCCTCCTTTCCTTCTATGAGAATACTAGTAGAAATAAAAAGTATTAATGCCTTGCCTTAGAATCCCTAAAGAATGGAATTGAACTAAATCCAACCCACCAAAAATTGAAACCTTAGAAAATCCTACATCCCAATTGGAATAGCATATAAAACATCCTTATAGAAGCTTCTAAAAAAAATATTATTGTCCATTTGCACCAAAACCCATCCCTACCAATCCATACCCTAAGTGTGATAAGCATGGTCATTGCGATTGTCACAAAGCTTTGGGTCACAACAAGGAAGATTGTCAGACTCTAAAAAGCTCATTGAGGAGATGATTGAGCAAGGAATAATTGAATCCCTTGCCAAACCATGGAACTGCTACAATTAATCAGGTGTTTGTTAGAATAATCATCCTCATGCCTAGCTATAAGATCCCATCCATTGTCAAAAACCAAACAAATCTTTGCTAACATAGATACAATTATGATAGTGATGATCTAGGAGTTGAAGATCCATATTGTTAGTTTGATCATGAGCCTCCTTCTTACGACACTTAGGATGGTCCACTAATAGAAAGAGTAACCTAAATAAAGCAATGGAGGAAGGAAAAGCCAGACATAGAAGCCAGTTAGATACAACAAGTAGTAGGGCTAACCCAATCTATGAAGAGCATCACCTTCTCAAACAAATAATTGGGTGATGAAGGTTGCTATCGTGTCATGCCTCTCTTAATTATCGTTACCTATGCAGGAAAAAGTGTGTATTGTTTGGTTGAAATGATGGGTCTTCCATCAATATTATGCCAATGGAGACTACCACAAGCATAAGAGTTTACTTAAGGAATTCCACCCTACATGTCATTGAATTATGGCATATGGTAGCTCGAAGAGGAATGTTCTTGGGATCTACTTCACATAGATTATGGTTGGCCTAGCCACCTTGACTATACCCTTTCATGACCTCAAGATCCAATCCTCCTTCAAGATCCTATTATGGAGGACCTAGATCCATGCCATTTACACCATGCTATCTAACTTACTTTTGAGGTTCGAGTTCATTCATGCTAGAAAAAAGATAGCCATATAGGGAGATAGTATGATGGAGGTTGAATCCACCTTCACTAAAGGGAGTTTGTCAAGATGAATACATACACAATTCAGAAACCCTATGAAATGATGTGGAAGACTAATACCAATGAAAAAACCCTTTTGAATGTGTTGAGAATACTAAGAGGTCTAAAATGATGCAAGGGATGAACTATTTCCCTGATGCACCATTAGGATCCCTAGGACATAGCATCACTAGACCTGTTTAGGCCAGGATGCAAAACAATCAAGGAAGGTTGAGCTATGAGTCTGTTAAAAAAGGAGAAATTTGTGATAGTCTTTAGAAAGTTTCCACTAATGCTAAATGCTTAGCTTATCAAAGAAGGAGAAAACTTTCCTTACTATGGTTTCCTTAAACCATGGTTCAATCCTTGGGCCTATCAAATGTAAACAAGTTTCAAGATCTTTTTTGATGATAGATACTCTAAAGATGAGTCATACTTGAGACCAAGGAATCATTGCTAAAGTCTCCAATAGATGATGAATCTGTTAAAGAAGAGAGTTGATGCCTTTTTATGCTCAAGAAAGAGACATGTTTCACTATTGAGCTAGACCCAACCTTGTATGTTAAACCTACTCCTGAAAATCATTTTCATGTAACCAAGCCTCCTTTGGCTCTGATCTCTCTGATGTACTTTCTCTTTTTAATGAGATAAATCTAAATCTTAAGTATTTTTTTGCCTCTAATAATGAAACTTGTTGGACATATGAGGATTATGATCCTCTCCTTAAAAACAAAACATCATAATACTATCATAAATGAAGAAGAAATTAAAATAATCAGCATAAGTGATGAAATTGATAAAAGAGAGGTCAGAATTAGCAATACTCTCTAAGAGGTCAAGTATAAGTAGTTAATAGGGCTCTTGAACCAATAACAAGATGTATTTGGATGGTCATATGAAGATCTATCCAAAACTAATCTAGAGATTGTGTAGCACACAATTCCACCCTTTCCAAATGTAAGGTTGGTGCAATAGAAGTTGAGAAGAATGAGAAAGGAAATGTAATACCTGTAAATTTTCTCACACAATTATATAATATTATTTCAGTATTTCATAAAAATTAGGAATTTGAATTTTCAAAAAATTGATATTTATAGAGACCAAATTGAATAGTACTCTAAAAATGAAATCCAATGACACTAAGAATGCCTAAATCGAAGTTCGAATAAAAAAGTTATGAAGAATTGAAGTTGAAGGGCATTCTGGTAAATTTTAGTAGGATCCATTTATTTATTTATTTTAAACAGAAAATGTGAAACATGGATGGGCGTTTTGATAATGACACCCCCCAGTCTCATCACGTGTACAGTGGGCAACAGACGGGGCAGCCATGTTGCTATCATCTCCATTGTGTTTCATACACCCCACCCCATCCTCTCCCCTCCTCGTTTCTTCATGTTTTACCCTTCCTCCTCCCCCCTGCCACGGGGTTTTGCCACATTTTCACTAGCTTCTCCCCTCTCTTTTCTCCCCCATCATAAGGATTGCACCTTTCCTTTTTTCCTTGGTTTTTCAGCAACACATCACAATGAGAGTCCACTAACAACATCTAAGTAGGCCCCCTTTCTCCTTGTCCTTCTATTTTTCTTTCCTTCACACTAGCCATACTGGTTTTTCTAAGTGGCAAAGTTCAATTGGAGAAAACCAATCTAGCAACAACAAAAAAAAACCATCTCAGGGACAACTCGAATGGATGACCTGAGTTGTCTATTGGATTTTTGGACCCTCTAAACCCTTGGAACATGAAAACAGTCAAAATACATGCCATCTAAATAGTAGATCTAAAGGAAAAATAATGGGCTTGTGGGTGCATCGTCCCTGATGGATGTTGCGCCCAGGACACATAGAGGCAGATGCGCTGGCAAGACCACGTGCATCATTCGTGGGCGAAATTGGATGCCTGTGCATCTTGGTGACAGAGACGCACCCGCATGCATCTTGGCAACTGAGATGCACACGCATGCATCTTAGTGATGCTGCTTTGCACTATTTTCCATCCAAATTTTGATATGGACTATTAAAACTAATCTGAAACTGAAAATCTTCAATTGTGGAGGCTACATAAACCTAAATTTTGATCCAAGACACCATTGGATTTAACTCAACGATGTGGACCTAACTTTGTGATGAAAACTTAGATCTGACCACATTTTGACTTTTTAAAACCTAGAAATCATTGGATGACTCAGATTGGCCAGATCAAAAGATGATCATGCCTTGGAAATTGACCAATTAGATGATCTAACAAGTTAATAGACGTATTTAATGATCAAATCACACAATTTGACTTGGATTATGATATAAACCATTAAATGAGAGAAGAACCATAAATCTAGCTGATCAGAGGACGATTTGACCATCAGATCAATAGTTTGACTATTAGTACACATGTGGACCTTAGAAAAATATTGTAAATTTGATGGATTGAGGTATATGAGATACCCAAGAGGATGTTTAGAACATTCCAACTGTTGATTGTCTCAGAAATTACAGATTAAGTAAGATTGGATTTTAGAAGCCATCATAAGTATTGATCTGATCAATCAAGATCAAATTTGACCATACAATTGTTGGATTGACTACAATAATAGAAGAAAGACTAGTGATATGACATTCATCACTAGGGATTGTGAAAAATTGAATGATTTGGACCGTCATTGCAACTTACGACCAAGATCAAAGCTTAGACAAAAGATTAAGGAAAATTAGACTTTAACTAATGATGAATGAACACTAAACCACCTAGATCAAGGAGGATTTAGAGTGATATGAGTAGAAATGATGAGTGCTGAGTGATAAGTGATGGATTATATTATGTGTAGTTTAGATATGTGCATCAGATAGTGCTAATTTGAGAGGTGGCACGCCTGAGAAAGTTGGTTCTCACTAAGGTAGGTGACAATGTTTAATATTAATATATTTTGTACAAAATCATGGATGTTCATTGGGTGATTTTGTGCATATCAATGATTTGATGCTTGTTTATTTAGCTTTATGACCTTAAGACTATTATTTAACAGGTATAGTTTGTACTTATGCATGATCATTCTTATTTATATGTTTTCCACAAATTCAGGGTTATTTGGATATTGTGATGCTTTGATTCATTGCTTTAATGGAATTCTTTATCCACGAATTTATTGAAGAGGCTTGTCTATAGTCCCTAAGAGACTGACCTTGTGGTGAGGGTAGTGCTTTAGGATGTTGAGCGAATTTCGTATTTTCGCATATTTATGATGGATGCTTAAGCCCAACAAATGTTATGCGAAGTGGGATGTAGGGTTGGCCACCCACCCTCTAACTTGATGAGATGATTAGACACTTGCCACAAAAGAGGGAAAATTCGTAGGGAGTGGTATCAAGGGTAGTCCACACTATGGTCCATTCTCTACCCCCCTCCCCCCCATTCCCAACAGATGTTTAGTGTCCTGTTCTTATGTCAACGGGGAGCAATAGTTGGTAGACCCAGGAGTTAGTTACCAATCCAGCATGGGGATTCATATGGTTGTTTTGAGTTTTCATGTAGTATTATGATCATTACTTGGATTGATATATCTATATGTACCCACGGCATGACGATGCATGGAGGATTGGTATGGTTGAGAATTGTGTTAAGTGTTCAATTTTGGTTAAAATACACTAAATTTAACATTTAATTAGATCATCTAACCAATCAATTTTGTAATTTTTAGATAAACATGAATTTTAGCTCCAATTGATCATCTAACATTAATTTGCAAAATTTAATTGTCAAATGATCATCAGAGCTAATCAGATGTATAATATGTGATTTAGGCGATTCTAATTTAGTCTTATGTTTTGCAGATCAACTAAATTGAGAAGTGGACTGCTCATATCATCCTAAAAAGCATTACAATGCAAGAGGGAATAATTTATAATTGAAGATGAAGAAGGAATGGAAAATTCTTAATAGAAAGAGGAATGGATTGAAAAGGCACTCAAAGAGGAAGGCATCTCCGTAGCATAGAAAAAAGGATAGTTTTGAAAATAAAAAGAGAAGCATTGAAGGAAAGTGGGAAGAAGGAAGGACAACCCGAGGGAAGGCAGCTCCAAGGAAGACTCTCTTCTCTCTTTCACTACCTCTCTTTCTGGGCCGGCTCTTTTGCGAGGATTGTTCAACACCATAGAACTGCAGGGGGAAGACCAAAGGCACCCTGACTTCTCTCTCTCAAATTACTTTTTTCATCACCTTAGAGCTTCTTCTTCCACCGTAGGAGAACCTGAAGAAACCTTATCCCTAGCTCTTCTCATCTGTCATACAGTTGTTCATCCTCAGCCATTGTTCCCTATTTCTCTTTGTCTTCCTTTCCAATCCTATTCACTGTTCTATCATCCCTAGCATCTCTACTATTTCTCGTTGTTTCCATCTTCAGATTTTTTTCAGAAATCTCTCAAATCTCCTTCTTTTCACAAATTTTCACAAAATCCGACTCGGGTTTCCTTCACCCCCATCTTTCCCTTTGTTTCATCTTAGCTCCCTACATTTTTCCTATTTCTCTTGGTTACAATTGAGGAAGAAGAGGAATTTTCATAAAATTTCCAATTTTCCCCTTAGCTTAAATTCATTATCCTTGTAAATCTCCATTTAGTCTTTTTCCATATTTCGTCTTTACCTTTATTCCTATCTTACTTTATATCTGTTCTCTTTTGTTCTCAGATTAGTTTAGGAACTAAGTAATCTAAACCCTGTTTAATTTAATTGAATCATCAGTTTAGCTTTAATCAACAAGATCACTTTATTTTTTGAGCATTTTCTCATCAGATTTCCAATCAATTCTTAGATCTTCGTCTTAGGACAATTCCTAGTCGATCCATTAGTCTTGATCTTCAATCTGAAATATAAAAATCTAATCTAAGCTATCCAAATCCAAATTTCTTTCCCAGGTCCAAATTATCAAAATTTTGGAAGATCTGAATAATCCAACCATTAGATCCTTAATCAAAGATATGAGTGAGAGGTTGATGAAAAGTCCATTGACTTTGATGAGACTAGATTTGAAGAAATTTGTCATAATTAGGAAAGTGGATTTTATTTGTTATTTAGTTTAATTTTCTATATTTTTGAACTTGCAATTCTATAATTTTCAATAGTTGAATAGATTTGAGTTTAAAATTCATTTTAATTGGGTTATTATTATTTCTTTTAATTTTTGGTTAATTAAAATTTATTTAAACTCCAAAATTTTAAGTCGAGTCCCCGTGAGATGGACCCATACTTGCATAAACTATACTACAATAGCCTGTACACTTGTAGAAAATAATCAACAAGTTTTTGGCACCATTTTTTGTTACTCATAATGGAGTTTTCATAAAATATAATAAAAATTAAAAAATATCAAAAATAATTTTTTTAGGAATTGCATTGTTTTAGCATTTTAGTGACTTTTAAGTACAACTTTCAATTTTTCTTAGTACATAATCATTCTATTTTCTGAATTTGGTACTTATTACTATTTTTATTTGGCAAAAAGTTGGAAAAGGATGAAATCGAGAATCTAAATTAGGATAGCTAAATTTTTTATTTTGAGTGAATTGTAGTGAGGATGCATTGAATTTTTTACTAATTTTAATTCATTTAAAAGGATTGTGATAATACAGGTCAAGGGTGGACCATTGTAACTTAGAAGTAGAGGTGGAATGTAAATGGTTCCACCCCCATATGAGAAGATATTATTTGGCAACCCACTGTGAGCAATCCTCGCTCCTTAAAGTTCATAAATTAGGATTTGTATAGTTAGAATACATTTGCATTGATTGGTAGTATAATAGCATATAGATAGCATACTTGATAATTGTTGCATTTTAGGGTTTGCAATAGTTCATTATTTTTAATTGCATTTTAGAGCATGCTTATCACTTTAAAGTGATTTATATGTTGATCAAACTGCTATGGAGTGTGAAAATTAATTAGTAGGGTACCCAACCCCACAAGATCAAGAGTGGATTTTATCACCATCTCTTGGCCCACCTTGGATAATCACCATAAGTGTGTAACCCAGCCTTTCAAATTAATTTAAATTTAATTAGAAGAGAACTATAAAGGCCATCACATGCTTGTATGACCCTCTTGGAAGGAGGCGACCCATTTCCACTCCAGTAGCCCCTGTTTAACTGATTATGCTGGTATTTAAATTACTCGCATTGTTGCACATTCTATGACTCGAACTACCTATAGCTAGCTGAGGAGGGTGTGAAGCAGTAGGTTAGGTTAGAATCTAACTGGTAAGAGGTGGGGCAAGTCTAAAAGAGAGGAGGAGCATTAGATTAGGCTAATTTAAAAGCTTCGATCCTACACAAATTCAAGATAATCAAATTGTCTGCTCGCTACCCTTAGGGTAATTTTGTGGTCTGTCATTGTCCATCATTAGCAGTTAGGTTGTATCATTTAGGATAATTTTTTATCAAAAAAAGCACATAAAAAAGGAAGAAGTACTCATTTGTTGTATACAATAGTTTGTTTCATTGTATATAAAGTTGAGAACAAAGGCCTATCAAGAAGGGGATAGATTTGATAAATTAGATGCATTGATGGATATGATAGATAGTATGTAAATCATTTGTTTAGGATTAAGATTCTAGGTTAATTGCTCCACAGCCTTAGTAACATAATGATTATGCCTATTTTGAACTTCAATATCCCACTTCTTCATGGCCCTCAAGCTACACATATAATAGATATTATTAGGAGTCAGTGGATGCACCTTATGCATTTACAAAACTTAGCAATAACTACTATACTGAGACAAATTACCAAGAGTATAATAGATGGGTGAGGTAGCATGAACAACCATGATCTCAGGATTATCAACCATATTAGGAAGAACCAGCATTGACCTACCCTGATCAACCCTACTAGAATTATCAAGAAAATCTGGGACAACGATCGTGGTTCCAATTGGATCAATCCTTTCCCAATACTCCAATGACACAACATTATGTGACTTTCAAGTCAATATCTTCAACACAAAAGGAAGAAACATTAGACAAGACCCTTAGGTTATTTAGGGAGTCAACTAAATAATGTCATGAAGAGATGGGTCGATTCTATGCTCCATTTATGGAAAGGATTGAAGAATTTGAACCAAATGGGAATAATGATGAGACATTTATTACTAATGATAGGATAGAAATTTGATATAATCATTTCGAGCCACAAAGTCTACAACCATCCATGGAAACCCCCAATATAGATACACTCAAGGCATATTCGAGTCATTGTTATGATTTTGATAAATAGACATCCATTGATGAAGAGAATGAATCCCTAGAGACCTCCAACCCAAATCCACTCAATTTATATCCTACTTATTTTTATGAGTTTAATGAAGGCACATCCATTAAGGAGGTGAAGGAATTGTTGGAGATTGTGTCATTAATAAACACTTCTCAATGGAAGCTAGAGTAGAACCCCCTCCAAAGCCTAATAATCCAATTAAGACCTGATTGGCGCTCACAATCCTTATTTGAACAACCATTATATTAATTTAGGCCCACCTGAAATCTTACCTGTGCCTATAGAATAGAAAGAGAAAGAGTCTAGTGATGTACTGGCCTTACATCAACTAACTATAGGGTACATATTAGAAGATAATGAGGGTTTAAGCCAAACCATGTCTTTGCCTTTAGAAAAACAAAAACAACCTTTTAAGGAAGTGAAGAGTCCATGTATACCCCAATTTTAGGACAATTTAGGAAAATGGAGAAAAAGATAAATTGAGTACAATGGTCATAGTTATCCCTAAATTTGATTAGGAAAATGACCATCCATCTCTATATGGTCCAATAGAATTTAAATTTACAGTAGTTCACATTGTCATAATAATACCACCACCTAAACTTTTATGGTGGAAGACATTTATTGACCAACGAGAACTTTTGAAGATGGAGAATCATCAATGTGGCCCCACTAAATTTACAATTGTGGTGGTTTGCTGTGTCATAATGCTACCACCACCAAAATTTTCAAGGTAGAGGAAATATATCGACTACATAGCGATTTTGAAGTGTTATGATTTTTTTTTTTCTATGTTATTATTATAATTAGTATAGGTTCAAATAGTTAAGTTAGTTATAAGCTATGTCTAGCTGAAGACATTAAACTTAGCACTCACTAGGAGGAAACCTAGAACTTTTTAGAAAGTCTCACCTTTCTGCATTACTCATTCATCATTTTGGTGTCCTATATTTCAAAACATTAGGGACACCATTTATTTTAGGCTGGAAAATGTAGAGTTCTAGAAAAATCTAGTTTTTTAGGTTTTTTTAGCTAATTTTCTTTATTTTTTAAAAAAATTAAAAAATTAAGGTCAATTCCTACACTATGATGAAAATTTGATTTTTCTGAAGTATAGTCTATATAACTTTGGATTATTAATGAAATTGCATATGATTATTATATAATTTTACTCATTTTCTAAAGTATTCCATGAAAGCAAAGTCTCAAATCACATTTGTACCACAGTTATATATACATAGTCTAAATTGACATGTAGTTATAACTTAAATCATTTTAGAGGTTATAAATGTTTCAAATTTTCTTCATTGTGCTTAATCTAAATTTGATCCCACCAGACTTTTAAATTTAGCTAATTACCTGAATTATTAGAATATTACCTTTAAAATTCTAAAAGTTCATTGAATTTAATTGATTATATGAAACTTAGAAAATGATTTAAGCTATCCTTATTTTTATCCTAAAGACATTAAGCCTATCTAAGAGTATTTTTACCATTAGTTAGCCAAATTGAACCTTTTATATAAGCCTTTTCTTTTCTTACTCAATTATTACTTTACCCATATTAACCCAGTATAATATATTCATTACCTATTTTCTTTGAAAGATAAGTCAGAGATGAATGAATAAATAATTTTTAGTTATAATAAGAGTAGAAAAGTGAATATCAAGAAAAGAAATATTCTTCAAAGAGATTCAAAAGTATTGAAAAGAAAGAAAAAGTATTAAAAAAAGTTTAAAGAATGTAGAAAAGTGGAAAAAGAAATATTCACTTCAGGGAAACAAAGTGAAGAAAAAATTTCTACTTTAGTAGAAGTCTTCTACTTATTTTTGAAGAAATATTAAATATCCTTTATACCCTTTTCACTTTATAACCCTGTCCTAAGCCTACATTTCGTCCTAATTAAATGCCTATTGGTTCTAAGAGGAATATAATCAAGATAGGATTTAAAGAGTAGTATGTCTAGTATTAAAAGGTAATGACATCTTATCCTTTCTAAAGGGATAAAAAATAAATTCGTTAGTAACTCCCATTCTTTCATGAATATATGTGAGATTAATTTGTGTTTGTTGATTGTACTCACGTATTTAAAACAGAGAGATGATTTTAACCATTTATTTGATAGTTTTAATTCTGAGTGTATGTCACTAGTGAGGATTGAGGTTAAAACATATTTTAGATAAAGTTCAAAAGTTAGTGTCTATTTAGAGATAAAGATTATTCTATATGTAGACTATACACACACTGTTAACTATTTAATTTTGGCCAAAATACCCTTAATTTAGCATCTAATTAGATCGTCTAAGCAATCAATTTTGAGATTTCATATAAAATGTTGCATTTTGGCTCTAATTGGCAGTCTAAAAGTTGAATTGCAAGATTTAATGGTCAAATGATCATTAGAGTTAATCAAAGGAGTAATGAATGGTTTAGATTATTCTAATTTGGTCTTGTGTGCTCCAGATTAATCAAATCAAAATTGGATGATCTAGATCAACTTGAATGGACTAGATCAAGATGAAAAAGTTTCCTTGAAAGAGAGGACTTTGAATATCATCAGGAAACCTAGATAGATAAGAAAGAAGAAGAGTTTGAATTAAAATTAAACTCCTCTAGAAGATCTATAAAAAGAGAAGAAATCTAAAAAATAAGAAGTTTTGGAAAGGCCAAGAGGCTGGTAGAGCTCTCTCTCTCTCTCTCTCTCTCTCTCTCTCTCTCTCTCTCTCTCTCTCTCTCTCTCTCTCTCTCTCTCTCTCTCTCTCTCTCTCTCTCCTGCCAGTCACCCGTCTTCTACTTTGCTCCACCCCGATCAACCCACTTATTAACTTTTCCAGCACCGAATAGAACCTAGCGCTGCCCAACATTGGTGTTGAAGCATTGGATAGTACCTGAGCCACAACTCCTCTCTCGCCTGCATTGCCTCTCTTCTTCCTCTGATTCTCTCATTCTCACTTGATCACCCTCCAACTGGCACTGCTCTCTCTTACTCCCTCTTGGTTCCTGCCCTTTCTCTTTGTCTGTTCAATTGCAGCCGACTGACACTTCCCCTTCTCTTTCTCTCTTTCACTCTATGTGTCTTGCTCTCTCTCTCTCTCTCTCTCTCTCTCTCTCTCTCTCTCTCTCTCTCTCTCTCTCTCTCTCTCTCTCTCTCTCTCTCTCTCTCTCTCTCCTTACTCTAGTCTTCCTCGTCTCCCAAAGTTTTGCCTCTCTTTTTCTCTCAAGTCTCTTCCTTGTTTGAAGAACCTAGTACTAGGCAGTACCCTATGGCTCTGCCCAGCAAAGCCCAGACCCACCGTAACAAGCCCCCGTCACTGCCTGCACTAGCCTCCCACCTTCACTAGATCCTTCACCGCGTTGTTCTCCCCCTTTGTCTCTCCCTCTCTCGACTTCCCTGCACTGCACCAGACTCCCAGTCACACCAACCATTCTCTGCTACACCACACCGTTTCCAATCACCAGCCTCCTCTGTCTCTGATTTCATCGACGCCTAAAGCGAGATCGCACTGGCCACCCCCAATTGCCAGACCGGTGCAAGACACCCACCATCTCCTCCTTACCTCTCATTCTCTCTCTATCTTCTCCGACTTCCCCCTCCTCCGTTGTCTTCTTACTCAGCCTTCTATTTCTCTGTTTTTGTTTAAAACCAGAATATTAATAAAATTCCATTTTTTTCCCTTAGGAAAATAAATACAATTTCTTCTGTGTCCCTAATTTTAATTTCATCTGTGTCCTATTCCTATCTTAGTTCAATTTTATCTTAGTTCTGCCTACCCATGGACTGTGTAATCCAAGGCTATTTATTTAGTCTAATTTTCTATTTTTTTAGAACTAAAAATTCTATAATTTGCATCATTTAAATAAATCTAAAATTTTATTTTACTGTTATTTTATTTTTATTATTTTCTTTGATTTTTAGACAATTAAATTTTATTTAAACTCTATATTTTTAAGTTGAGAGTCCCTATGGGATCGACCCATACTTGCATTAGCTATACTAGAATAACCTGTGCACTTGCGTTAAAACAAATCAACACACACACTATGAGATCTGAGCTTAATTGGAATATATTTAGATATGTGTAGGGTTTTGAATTTTTTATTTATTTATATTAATATGCTAAAGTTGATAGATTTATTGAAGATAATTTGCTAAGAAAAAATGGAGATTGACTTTAAAAAGATTTTTGAAATTTTTTGGGTATATTTACTACAAAAACCACACGAGTCTTAACTTGTCCACTAAGGGTAACCTAGGGATTCAAGAGCTTGTTGTGTGTGCTAAATGTGATCGTGAGTATATATGAAAGTGATAATTTGTACAAATTTTATAAATTAGTTTTTCTAATGTTTTGCTTAGGACCAGCAAAATGTTGGTTGGGAGGTGTGTTAAGTGTTCAATTATGGCTAAAATACATTAAATTTAACATTTAATTAGATCATCTAACAAATAAATTTTGTAATGTTTAGATAAAATAAGAATTTTAGCTTCAATTAACCATCTAACCATTTATTTGCAAAATTTAATTGTCAGATGATCATCAGAGCTAATAAGATGTGTAATATATGGTTTAGATTATTCTAATTTAGTCTTATATTTTACAAATCAACCAAATTGAGAAGTGGATAGCTCAAATTATCTTAAAGAGCATTACATGATAAGGGGGAATAATTTCTAATTGAAGACGAAGAAATCCTCCTAATTCCCTTCTTTTCACAAAATTTCACTATTCCAACCAAAACCCAACTTGGGTTTCCTTCAAATCCTCCTCTCCCCCTTCTTTTGACTTCATCTCCTTACATTTTTCCTATTTCTCTCAATTATAGTTGAGGAGGAAGAAGAATTTTCATAAAAATTCCAATTTTTCCCTTAGCTAAAATTCATTAATTCCTTACAAATCTTACCTTTATTCCTATTTTGCTTTATCTCTTTTCTATTTTGTTCTCATATTAGTTCAAGAACTAGCTAATCCATACCCTATTTAATTTAAGCCTAACCAATTTAATGGTTTAGCTTTGATCAACAAGATCACTTTATTTTCTAAGCTTTTTCTTATCAAATTTTCAATCAATTCTTAGATCTTCATCTTAGAACAATTCCTAGCTAATGCATCAATCCTGCTTTTCAATCTAAAATCCAAAAATCTAATTTAATCCATCCAAATCCAAATTTCTTTTCACAATCTAGATTATCAAAATTTTGGAAGATTTGAATAATCCAACCATTGGATCCTTAATAAAAGATATGAGTGAGAGATTGATGAAGGTCGATCGACTTTGATGAGACCAAATTTGAAGAAAATTTTCATATTCAAGCTAGGGAAGTGGATTTTATTTGTTATTTAGTTTAATTTTCTATCTTTTTGAACTTGGAGTTTTGTAATTTTCATTAGTTAAATAGATCTAAGTTTACAATTTATTATTATTTATTTTCTATTATTTATTTTCATTTTTGGTTAATTAAATTTTATTTAAACTCCAAAATTTTAAGTCGAGTCCCCATGAGAATGATCCATACTTGCATAAGTTGTATTATAATAGCATGTGCACTTGGAAAAAACAATCAACACATGCTCTCCCAACGAGGGGCATTTGTAGACATTATATTTTGACTTGCCTTGATCATCATAAGTCAAAAATTTATTCCCCAATGATGGTAAGCATTTATTCCTACATCATCCCATTTGTTTAAAATTCCAAAGAAAACATAGTCCAAAGGCCTTGCAATACCAATATCATGAAAGATACTAAGTTGACAAAGAGAAGGCAGATGATCACATGACACCCTCATGTGGTTGCATGACCCAAATCTCCCTAATGCATCACTTGGACATGTAGCCTGATAGAAGGAATCGCGATGCGGTTGCATGACCTCAGAAGTGATCATGTGACTGCATAATCTAAGAGTCATGTATACGTGGCCCCTTCTTGAAGATCATAGAAGCATCTAAAGGATGACATGTCCATCTAGTCACATGACATCCTTATGCTACTGCACATCATTTGAATAAGTGTTCTATTTGGACAGGATTGCATGACCTCATAGGGGATCATGCGACTGCATAGTATGAGGATCTAGTAGACATACTCTTTATAGAAGATGATGGAAGAATCTAGATGATGATGTGTCCACATAACTACATAACTTCATTCATTTGACATGATTGAGTTTCATGTAATCACATGACCAAATAGCTAGCAAAAAAATATAAAATGTTTTATTTTGATTGGCTGAGATATCTGTTGGAAGTCTATATAAAGGTTTACTATTAAGTGTCCATGTTATACTAAGAACCCTTACTTTAGCATTTTTTTGTACATTTTATAGTTCATTTTCCAAATTATAGGATATATTTTACTAAAATATTTGTTTTTTATTTAACCATAATTTGGTATTTTTTGGCTTAGATCAATATCTAAAGATAAGTATGTGTTAAACTATGTTGTATAATACTAATTAGGATTTTTTTATAAATATTTTGTAGGTGGTAGATCAAGATTTAAGAGTAAGATCAAGGTAGACAACATTTTGGATCTTTGATCAAGCTTAGATCAAAATCGACAGTTCAAATCAATCTAGTATGAATTTGAGTGATGCAGATCAAATCCAAAAGTAATAGGTTAAGTTTCAACATTTTTTCAATACAAATGATTGAACTGTCTATTGATTCTAAGATTAGAAGCGGATTGATGAAGATCAATGGTAATCTAAATGATCTGTGTTTGAATGGTCAAGATCACTTCAAATCACCTTGGAATGAGATGTTTCAAGCATGACTATTCATAGATGTATAGACTTCATCATCTTGGAGGAGGTCAATGGATTGAATTACCCAAATTCATCATTTTTATGCAAAATAAAAAAGATGCCCAATTTTAAACATTTTAGACATTTAAGATTAGATCTAGAGAATAAATTAAATATTAGAGGACTGGACATGATAACTGCATGCCCTAATTGTTAAGTGTTCAATTTTGACTAAAATACCCCTAACTTAGCATTCAATTGGAGCATCTAACCAATCAAATGTGTAATTTTTAACTTGATTTTTAATTTAGCTCTAATTGATCATTCAATAATTAATTTGTCAAAATTAATGGTCAGATGATTAAAGTATGGTTCAGATGACTCTAATTGGGTCATATCTTTTGCAGATCAACCAAAAGAGGTTTGAATGGATCAAATCGAATTCAATGATGCAGATCATCGTGAAGATCATTAAGGCAAGAGAGATGATTTCTTAAAAGAGAAGAGTTCTAATTAGAAGAAAGGAAATCATTGATAAGATTTCCCAAAGAGGAGATCAATTTGGGAATAGAAAGCTGCTTGAAGGAAAGTAAAAGGGGAGAAGTTTATAAAGAAAAGAGGCGACCAACTTCACACTTGCCTCTCCTCCACTCCTGTTTTCGCAGGACACTAAGGAGGAAACTCATCAACTTTCCTACTACTTCACGCCTCTATCTCTCTTCGGGCTAGATATTAGGCGAAAAAAACCGTGTCCCCATCTTTCTCCTCTCCCCCTCCTTCCTCTTCTCTCTCCATTGTCTCTTCTCTTCTTTCCCTAGGCTAAACCATAGGAGGCAGACCCCCCACTCTCATCTTCCCTCTCCTTTCCACGCTCATCTTTCCCCTCTCCTTCTCTCAAGTTTCTCTCGTTTCTATCATTCTCCCACATTCCGTTTCTTTCCCCTTCTCTATCTCTATCTCTCCCTACTTCCTCTTCTCTCTCTCCACTCTCTATTCTCTTCAACACCCCTTGGCTGGACATAGGAGGTAGACCTTCCTCTCTTTCTCTTCTTTCCTCTCCTCTCCACCCTTATCGTCCCTCTTCTTCTCTTCAACCCCTTCTCGGGAACTGTACAAGGCAAGAGCGCACCACACCCTCTTTTCTCCTCCTCCTCCTCTCTCTCTCTCTCTGTTCTTACCCAACTACCCCAATCCTCTGCTTCCATCTACCCAGACCTAAATCCCATCTCTTCTCCTCTATCCCTCTCCCTCATTTTTGGCATTGCTCCACCCAATTCTCTTCTTCACCAGCACAAGACTTCCTCTTCAACATGCCCAGGCACCCAACAGCCCAGCACGGACTCACCCCCATCTCCTTTTCCTAGGCCAGATCGTCACTCTGCTTATCTTCTTCTTGTCAATGCAACACTTCCCAGCACCCCTCTACTCTCTTTGATGGCCGGCAACACTTCTTCCCAGCAGTGTTAGGCCACTGGTCTCCTCTATATTCACCAGCCATGACCGTACTAGAGGCCGCACCCAACAACCTAGATCACTGCTCATGTCAAGTCCTCTAGCATTTTTCCTGTCATCGAGTTCCCCGAAGGAAACCTGATCCTAGTTTTTTCTTCTTCTCCTACCCCCCTTCTCCCTTCTTCTTCTCACCTGCAAAAGAGTTTTCATAAAATTTAACTAAAAATCTATAATAAAAAATTTAGAAGAAATAAAAAAAAAAATAGGAATTGCATATTTTTAGCATTTTAAGCAATTTTATGTTTTTTTTTTCAAATTTTTTAGGGAATAATCACCTTGTTTTCTGAATTTGGTACTTATTTCTATCTTGCTTTTTCAGGAAATTGAAAAGTGGAGGAAATTGGCAAGTGAATCTTCATCAAAATGAAAATTTTTCTGCTTTCCTAAAATAAGACTTTCTTTTTTCTTTTGAGTGAATCTTGTAGTGGGGACCTTTATAATTTGCAATTTGCAATTTTAATTTTTAAAGGGTTGTATAATACAGGGTAAGTGTGGGGTAAGGTGGCCCACACTTGATTTTCATCAGAAATTCCTTTGTAAGTTTTTCTCACTCATTTATTTCCCAAATTAGGGTTTGCATTTAGAATAAGTTTGCATTAGTTGGTAGTATAATTGCATATAGAAAGCATTTTTTATAATTATTGTATTTTTAGGGTTTGCATTAGTTTATTGCTTTGAATTGCATCTTATGACACGTCTAATGCTTTAAGATGATTTATATGCTGATTGAATTACCATGGAGTGTGGAAATTAATTAGTAAGGGTACTTGACCACACAAGATCAAGGGTGGATTTCATCATCACTCCTTGGCTTACTTAGGATAATCACCTTAAGCGCATAGCTCTGCAATTTATATTAATTTAAAATCAATTAGAAGAGACCTTTAGGGTCATCACATGCTCGTAGGACCCTCTTAATAGAACGCGATCTATTGTCACTCTAGTAGCTTTTGATCATTGTGGTTATAGTGGGTGTCTTAAAAATCAAGTAATTTTTCCATGCCTTCTATTGACGTCTGTTGAGGTCTAAATGCCTCCTGACACGAGGATTGTATTAACCACTTTAGAACAGAACTTAACTAGTAAGTAGTAGTCAACTACAAAAGAGAGGAGTGTTAGATTAGGTTAATTCAAAGCATCGTCCCCACAGAAAATCGATAAAATCAAAATATCAGTGCTTGTTAGCCTCAAGGGATTGCTTGATTGTGTCCTTGATTGTGCATCATTTTAGAAGTTAACTTATATCATTTAGGTTAGTTTAAAAAAAAAAATAAACACAAACAAAAAAGAAAGAAAATAATAATAATAAATAAAGGAATAAAAAAGAAAAGAAAAGAAAAAGACATGATCAGTTGCACCTAATGAATAATTTAAACACTAATCAAAAGGGTAATTTACACCCTAGCGTTAACAGAGAAGATATTTCCTCATGGAGAAACAATCCACTATTTAATGATGATGAACCACCTTTCATCTTAGATAATGATGATGTTTCCTCATGGACAATAAATCCTCTCTTTGATGCTGATGATCCTCCACCTCTATTTAATGATAATTACTTTTCAAATTCTATGGGTTGGATAGTGAGAGTCCTTGCATGCATTTAAAAGAATTCGATGAAGTTTGCATGACTGAACATGCACAAAACATCGAATTAGACATAGTAAGACTTAACTATTTTCGTTTTCTTTTAAAGAAAAAGCTAAGATGTGGTTTCATTCACTGCCATTAGGTTCTATACAAACATGGGAAGAAATGACTAGG
The DNA here is from genome assembly GCA_035236585.1 of Warburgia ugandensis. Classification (NCBI taxonomy): domain Eukaryota; kingdom Viridiplantae; phylum Streptophyta; class Magnoliopsida; order Canellales; family Canellaceae; genus Warburgia; species Warburgia ugandensis. The sequence goes on from CP141128.1 coordinate 69,694,148, forward strand.
AAGTTCTTGAATAAGTTCTTTCTTATACATAAGACAAATGCTCTCTGCCAAAATATAATGAATTTTACTTAGATGGAAAAAGAAACTTTCTATCAATGCTGGGAAAGATTCAAGGAATTGCTGTTAACTTATCCACATCATGGATACGAACTTTGGCGTATCATTAGCTTCTTTTATGAAGGACTTCAATCTAATATGCACCAGTTTATTGAAATGATGTGCAATGGTAATTTCCTAAACAAACAACCTGAAGAGGTGCAAGAGTATTTGAAATGGTTGGTAGAGAGTGCATAAACCTGAGCTAATTCAGAAAAAAGTAGTTTACCCAAACAAGCTTAAGTCCACCACCACATCCTCTAGGGGAGAAATATATACTACGACTGAAAAGCATTATATGAAAACAGCATCTCTAGATAGAATAGTTGAGGCCACGGAAATGGAAAAATGTTCCTCTAAGAAAGTCGAATAGGTGTGTGATATTTGTGAAAGTAATACACACCCAACTCAGGAATGTCCTATCGCTCCTGCATTTCAGGATTCAATTAATGAACCAACACATTCTTATGAGAAATATTTTTTCCTATCTTCAGAGACATATAATTCCAATTAGAGTAATCATTCTACTATTAGAAATGAATATAATGTTAATGTCTCACAGAAGGCCCAACACCAACCCTATCACTAAAAATAATGACCACTTGCTCCTGGACCTTACCTTCCTCCATATAATAGGAAAGTGAAGGATAATTTTCATCAAGTCATGCAATACCATGAGAAGAAAATTGCTCAAATTAAAGTCCAATTAAAAGAGAATACAAATTCCATTGAAGGACATGATGTCTTAAATGCTATAGACCATTGATAAAGAGGAATGTCCTATTCTACCAAATGAAAACCCTAATGGTATGGATGTAGGAGATGAGATTAATTCTTCAACTACAGACATGGAACAAACAAAGGCTGCTACCATTATTCATAGTGGTAACATAATTGAGAAATCTAGTCCTAAAAAGGCTGAGATAGTACTAAAACCTGATAGAAAAAGAGATAAATGTGTTGATCAGGAAAATGTCACACCCACTGAGCAATATGACATCCTTGTTCCATTTCCAAAAAGGCTACATCGAGCTCCAACAATTGCCTTGTGATAAAATGAAAAATTTTAAATTCCAAGATAAATTTATTCTCCATTCCTTTTCAGAGGCATGTCCAGCTCATTCGTATGGGACCTAGGGAAGTTTCAAACTTAGTAATATTTTTCCTCTAAAAATTTTTATTTGTAAAAATTATGTAGCTTAGTTTTTATTTTTTTATTTTTCAGAATTTTTTTATACATCTCTCAATTTTTTTTGCATTTCTCAATGCATTATCATCATCCTACTTTTTAAACATTGAGGACAATCTTTATTTCCAAAAAGTTGGTGATATTTAATCGCAAGTGCACGAGCTATTGTAGTATACCTAATGCAAGTACAGGTTGATCCCACAGGGACAACTTAAAAAATGAGAGTTTAAAGAAAATTTAATTGATAAAAATTAAAAATAAATAACAAATAGTATTGGAATTATAATTAGAATTCAGATCAAATCAACTACTAAAAGGTACAGAATTTTCAATTCCAAAATAAAGAAAATTAAATTAAATAACAAGAAAAATCTACTTACCTAGATTAATCACTATCAATTTCTTCAAATCTAGTCTTCTCAGATTTGATCAGCCTCCATCAATGTCTTCAGAATGTCCTTGATTAAAGATCCGATGGTTGGATTAGTCAGATTCCTCAAAATCCTAAAGATCTAGAGTAATTTGTGATTTTGGGATTTGGACGGTCTAGATCAAGTTACAAATTAAAGATTAAAGATCAGATATGTTAATTAAGTCCAAGGATATCTTAAGAATGAAATAGGAAAATTAATTGAAAAATAGATAAGAAATTGAGGACTCTTGGTTGATTAAAGCTAACATGTTGATTGGGTTAAGCCTTAATTGATCTAGTTGGATTAGATTGTTCCTAGATAAGAAAAACATAGACAAAATAGAACTGGAATAGACAGGGACATAGAAGTAATTAAAAATAGAACAGATCAGGAATTAAAAGGAAAGAGCTAAGGGCAAAACTAGAATTAAAGAAACTTTTCAGAATTAAATAAAAAACCAGAAATCTACCTGAGTAAGAAGACTACTCAAGCAGTGGGAGATGGGGGATAAGGAAGAAGAAAGGAGAATGGGGTGAGGAGAAGAAGAAAAAACCCAGATCGGGTTTCCTTCAGGGAACCGTCTGACAAGGAGAAAAATGTTAGAGGAGGACCTAACATGAGCGGTGATTTGGATTGGTGGGTTTGGCCTCTGATACGGTCCTGGCTGGTGAACAGAGAGGAGACTGGTGATCTGACTTTACTGGGAAGAAGTGTCACCTGCCACCAGAGAGAGCAGAGGGTTGCTGGGAAGTGTTGCACGAACCAAAAGAAGAGAAGCAGAGTGATGATCTGTCCTGGGCAAAGGAGATGGGGGTGAGTGCGGTGTTGGGATGTTGGGTTCCTAGGCGTGCTGCAGAGGATGTCTTGTGTTGGTGAAGAAAAGAATTGGGTGGAGTAGATTCGAAAATGAGGGACAGGGATAGAGGAGAAGAGATGGGATCTAGGTCTATGCAGATGGAAGCAAAGGACTAGGGTAGTTGGGCAAGAATAGAGAGAGAGAGAAGAAGAAGAGGAGAAGAAGAAATAGATGGAAAGCAGGAGAAAATCGAGAGAGAGAGAGAGAGAGAGAGAGAGAGAGAGAGAGAGAGAGAGAGAGAGAGAGTAGACGACAGAAGAGGGGGAATGGGGTGATGTGAGAGAGAGAGAGAGAGTGTCATGGGAGATGGAGAGAGGAGGAGAAAAGAGGGGGTGGTACACTCTTTCCTTGTACGGTTCCCGAGAAGGGGTTGAAGAGAAGAAGAGGGATGATAAGGGTGGAGAGGAGAGGAAAGAAGAGAAAGTAAAGAAGGTCTGCCTCTTACATCCAACCAAGGGAGGCTGAAGAGAATAGAGTGGAGAGAGAGAAGAAGAAGTAGGGAGAGATAGAGAAGGGGAAAGAGAGGGAATGTGGGAGAATGAGAGAAACGAGAGAAAGTTGAGAGAATGAGAGGGGAAAGATGAGGGTGGAAAGGAGAGGGAAGATGAGAGCAGGGGGTTTGCCTGCTATGGTTTAGCCTAGGGAAAGAAGAGAAGAGATAATGGAGAGAGAAGAGGAAGGAGGGGGAGAGGAGAAAGATGGGGTGATGTTTTTTTTCTCCTAATATCTAGACCAAAGAAAGATAGAGACATGAGGTAGGAGCAAAGTTGATGGGTTTCCTCCTTAGTGTCCTGCCAAAACAAGAGTGGAGGAGAGGAAAGTGTGAAGTTGGCTGCCTCTTTTCTTTATAAACTTCTCCCCTTGTACTTTTCTTCAAGTAGCTTTCTATTCCCAAATTGATCTTCTTCTAGGGAAATCTTATCCGTGATTTCCTTTCTAATTAGAACTCTTTTCTTTTAAGAAATCATCCTCTCTTGCCTTAATGATCTTCAAGATGATCTACACTGTTGAATTTGATCTGATCCATCCAAACCTCTTTTGGTTGATCTGCAAAAGATAGGACCAAATTAGAGTCTTCTGAACCATACTTTAATCATCTGATAAGCTCTAATGATCATCTGACTGTTAATTTTGATAAATTAATGATTGAATGGTCAATTTGAGGTAAATTCAAAATCAAGCCTAAAAATTACAAATTTGATCAGTTAGATGCTCTAATTGAATGTTAAATTATGGGTATTTTAGTCAAAATTGAACACTTAACACTAATCATTAAGGAAGAACCAGTGACAAGTTTCTAAAGTTTTGAAATAAAAATTTTCATCTACAAGGATTGCTTTGTCTCACTACTTGCTTGGATGAGGTGGAAAGGTGTATGGAGGCTTCCTAAGTGAGAGTACAAAAGGTAAGATAGGTTTGAGAAAAGGAAATATAAGGAGATAGAGTTTTAGCAAGTGGTTTCCAAAAGAGAGTCTTGGACGTCTTTATATAAGAATCAATGAGGAAAGTCTTGGTCATTCTCTAAAACAAGGGAAGGAGAATGAAGAATTAGTGAATAGGGGAAGAAAAGAAAGCTAAAACAAGTTTTTCTATTGGTTTTTAAGGGGAGAAGAAATAGAGAAGCAGGGAAAAAGGAGGACTGTCTATAGGTTTTCTGTAGGAAATAAGTAGCCCAATGCATTGGGTTTTATCTGTAGATAGGCGAGAAACATACCAATTATTTTTATGTTTTACAAGTTGTAATTAATATCTACTTTGCTATCTATTATATGATCAAGGAAACTCACAAATTAATCAAGGATTTCATCATTGATTTGGGTTTTCTTTTTGTTGCTTTGTTTTGGGTTTCTGCAAAAAATAGTATTTTGCTTTGGTTTTTATAAACTCTAATTCCCATTATTTCTTCAATTTTTTATTGATCTAAAGCTTCCTTAAGATTTATCTCTATCTAATAAGCAAGTTTGTGTCATATTCCAGTGAGAATTCAAGTTAAAAATTATTTCTTTTTAGTGAAAATAGTAACAAGGACTGCTGCTATTATGCAAAACCTGTTACTATTTTCATTCAAAAAGGGCAAATTTTGTTTGTTTTCTTCAAAATTGGATGGTTCCATTGGATTCCTAGGCATCTAATTCACTTATGAACAAAGTTTCATTACTAATTCCAACTTGAAAATAGTAGAAATCACAAAGGTAAGTCATGGAGTTTTTAACACATCGTCTTTGTTTTCTTCATGAAAACAATAAATTTTTAAAAATTTATGAATTGCCACTATCATTCTCCAGTTTCTGTTATCTCTTTATAGCAATTATGATTCATTCTTAATTTTGAATTTTGGTTGGTGGTTTTCCAAAGGAATCAAATATAATCCTTGCCATGGTGTAAAGTTATAGTAGGTATATTTGGTTTTATCTTATGAATTAAAATCTTTAATATTTCAAGCTATGCTAGTGACACTCTCCTACTACTATTTTCCTATTGTGAGTGCAATTTTTGCTTTGACCATTTTTTTTTTTCAATTTCATGAAGGTTGGAGTGGAGATTCTTGGCTACGAGTTGATGTGTGACACATCAAAGAATTGCTAAGGGAACTGCTTTGATTTGAATAATTTTTCATCATAATTTATTTCTTTATAATCATAATAATAATCAATTAAGTGAAATTTAGTTACTATTTTAGCATAGTTGTAGGATTGTTCGTTTCTATAGTTTTAGATTAGTTTAAGTCATTTAAATTTCATTATTTTAGTATAGTAGATTTGAATAATTTCATTCTTAGTTTAATAATTAGGATAGGCTAGTTTTATTGTTTAGGATTAAAATGATTTTAGCCTAAGTTAGGAACATCACTTACCTATTTCTAATATTCTAATTATCTTAAAAATAAAATTTGAAATTAAATTAAATTAAAAAAAGTTAGATTCATCCTTAGAATATTTTTTTGATTTTGTATCATTATTTTTTATACTGCATGCTTGGAATTGAATACTTGATCCATTATAGTTAGGTTTTACATAGAATGCTTACAATTTGATGATCTGTCTAGTGTTGTAAAGTTTAACAATTTATAAATTAATTTTTCAAAGAAAACATCTTTCAAGAAGGTAAATGTAGTTTCGGTTTGATTCTTGAGTTACTTGAGAAATAATAAGTGGTTGGACTAATTTTGGATAGGCAATCTTTAATCGTAGCAATTCAACTTTAGTTAAAAAATTATTTTCATCTCATTCATTTACTGAGTAGCTATCATATTCTTCAATTTCTACATTAGTGTTAATTCATTAGTTTAAAATACCTTGGCTATTTATTAGTTGTTGCACTATATCCTCCCTAAGGATTTGATCCTACATAATACTACAATTGATTAAATGAGCACTTGAAGGAAAATTACAAACCAATTTTTGGCATCATTGTCAGGAAGGTGATCGTGTGGTCAAAGCACTATAGGATTAGGATAGCTTTTATCTTTCTTATTTTTCTTTTTGAGTGGAACCATAGTGAGAATGACTTGTATTTCATTTTTAGTCATATTAAAGGATTGTAATAATAAAAGTTAAGGGTAAAACCATCCTTTTGTGAAAGTGGAGGTGGTTTATAAATGGTTTACCCTTGTATGAGAAGACTTCAATCCATCATTCCACTCTATAAGGTCTATCTTGCTAATTTCTTTTCCTAGTTTTAGGTTTTGCATTATTAAAGTAGCTTTGCATATTTGTTAGTTAGTATAACTCATATAAATTGCATTTATACTTAATTGTTTCATACTTTTTTAAGGTTGTTCGTATTAGTAGCACCTACTTAACAAAGGATAGCCTAACCTTAGCTAAAACCAATAAGACATAGGCTATCTAGGTCATATTATCTCGTCTGTTAAGGCTTGAATCATTAGCGTAAGTAGCATATAGATAGTTGCATTAGTTTATTATTTTTCTTGTATTTTTAGGATGTATTTACTCTCTTTAAAGTGAATATGTGTTGATTGAATTGCCATGGAAAATGGAAATTAATTAATAAGGGAATCATACCCAACAAGATTAGAGGTAGATTTCATCACGACCTCTTAGCCCACCTAAGTTAATAATCACCTTTCACATACCCTATCCTTTTAGTTCTAATTAAAATCAATTAAAAGAGACCTATAGAAGCCTTTGAGCTCATATGACCTTCTTAGAAGGATGCAAATTATTGTTATTCTGGTGGCCCCAAGCTAAATTAACACATTAGTTTTTAAATGATTAGCTCTGCCAACACATTTTGTTACTTAGATTACCTATAGCTAATTAGAGAGTGCATGATGTTGTTGATTTAGTTAGGATTTAATTGGTAAGTAGTAGAACAAGTTGGAAAGAGAGGAGGAGCTGTTCAGATTATGTTAATCTAAAAGATACTCCCCTTAAAGAAAATAAGCAAAATAGAAACTTTTCAGCCTGTTAGCCTTAGTAATTGTTTGATATTGTGTCCTTTGGTTGTGCATCATTTTAGTCACTAGGTTCCATAATTTAGTTTAGGTTTTCTTTGTCTAAAAAAAAAAAAAAAAAAATCTTTCAGTGTATGCACAATTGAACACCTAAAAAAAAACCAGAAGATTAGTCAAAGTAAACCAAATTACCATACAACCAGATTAGTTGCCCATAATGATAGGCCAATAAGCTAATCAAAGGGATAGTTTACCCCTTAGAAATCACTAAGATGATCATCCACCTCTTCCACTACTACTAGTGGATGATGATGATGATGATCTTCCACCAAGGAGGAATCATCCACCAAACAAAGAGCTTGGAGAAGGAATCATCCACCATAAATCACTATGAGAAAGTGTTGAATCAATTGTGGATCTTCTACAGAACTTCTACTTTGACATTCACCCTCGTAATATATTTCTAACTCCAAATGAAAATCTAGAAACTACAGTAAAGCCGATCATAAAATAGTGTCAAACTATTTACTTTACAGTTATATAACTATGTCAAAAAACCTCATTCACTACAACTATGTAAATCAATTCAAGTCACATCGTCCATTGTTTTATGAGCACTCACATTGCATTGTTTTACTGTTATATACATGAATCCTTAAGAGCTCTAAAATTTCTATATATGTTTTTAGAAAGATGTATGTGCTTCCAGATGTTGGATTTTAGACAAAGGATCAATTTCTCATGTAATATGTGCTCTTCTATCTTGAGATTTTGTTAACTTTGAGATGCACATTTTTACTTAATGGGTAAGTGATTTTGAACCCTATAAGGATATGAGTTTTGAATAGTGCACCAAGGATGCAAATAGTACTTATGATTTATATGACTCATGATAATCATTCAAAGGGCTTAAGACTGTAATGACACTATGCTAAGAGGATTCATATTGGCCTGTGACCTACGAATAGGATACCAACTTGATAATAAGGTTATTTATGAGAGTATGTATTAGAAGAAGACTACTTCTATCTAGAAGCGATGACCTTATGAGAGTTGGTAGTTAGCACGTACGGTGTCAGCGGTCAAGCGTAGCTGGAAGGTAATTCCTCTACTTGCATAGTTGACCATCCACTTATATAAACATGTCATTCAACATCGAGAGTTTGAGACCAACTACCTATAAGGCCAATGGAGGGATGTTACCATCCAATTATATAGTATGATTATTTTAGATGTGTGACACATCTCCTATCTAATTTAGTGCATCTATTGATTGGCAGCCTTTATTCAAGTTTTGTTACTATGAAATTTGATATTGATGATCAACTGAATGAAATTGTTGATTTCTATAGTTTTCAAAATAGATTATGAATTTCTTATTGAGTGATCATGCTCACCTCCACCAACATTTAAGGTGAAACTCCCAGAGACTAGATCAGCTTGTATGAGTGGAAAAAATTAGGAAGCTAACAAGAATAAGTACGAAGAGTAGTCGTAGCTTTAGTGTAGCTATTTTAAATTTGATGTCATGGAGTTATTGTTGACGAACATGGAATAAGGATTGAATTCTATTTATGTGGAACTATGGATGACTTATTTTCTTTGGGCTATGACCAGTGGGTCCTATTAATGTTTACTTTGAGTATATGTGTAGTTTTGAAATGAAACCCGAGCTTGAAGAAGCAATTTTGCAAACTAGTATACATGTCGTGTTTCTAAATGTTGAAAATAAAAATAAAAATTAAGGATATCATGACATTTTCTAAAGGAATTTATGAAAGCTATTTCTGAAAACTAGGGTTGTCACACACGTGGCAATCCTAGAGCAAGATACATTCATGCTCCCTTTTATAGAGCATGGATGTTTAGATAATGATGTGTCCATGTGGTTGCATGACGTGCTCATGTGATTGCACATCCCATGGATAGTTGTGCCCTAAGATGTAGCCACATGGTCTCAAAAGCAAGGATATGAACATCCTTCTTGAGGACGCTTGTAGATGATAATGTGTCCATTTAACTCAAGTCACGCAACAAGTAAGCGGTCATGCTATAATGCTACATCTCATGCAATAGCATGACCCAAGCAGCTAGTTAAAAAATATATAGATGTTGTAATATGATTGGTTGAAGAATCCCTTAAAAGCCTCTATAAAGGGCTACCCTCCAAGAGTGAAGGAAATCTTGAAGTGTATTCAATGCAGTTCTATTATAGCTAGACTTCATTTTCAAAGAATTTTGAGCATTCAATTACCCAATGAAATTACTTTCTTTCGAGTGATTTGATTCATCAATAGGGGACCATCCCACACCATAAGAAGTTGCTTCTTGAAATCTCATTGTTCAAGCACAGGCTAACCACTGATTCAGTCTTTGAATCAAAAGCTAGATCTTGCTACTACAAAACCAAAGGAACACAAAGTAGAAGGGACTCACCAAGCAAGGACATAGTTGTCTGTGTAGGCAGAATCAAGTTTCAAATCATAAGATGACGAACGACAATGATAGAACCATACCTTATGACGAAAGGAGAGAGTGAAACATAGAACGAGACCACTTTGAGAACAAGACACCCTAGACAAAAAACTGGTGAGAGTGAGACCTCTAAGATATTTCCCTATTGGATTCCAATCCAATACTCTATTTTGAAGAGACCACTAAAAGAAAAGAGAAGAATGCCACCATCAAACTTCTTGAACAAGCCCCATCCTGGGTCTTTCTTTCTTAGTGTAGTTGGTTCTCCTGTATTAAGATCTTTGACTACTGGCTTGGCTAGGCTGGCCTTCTATTAAACATGGTAAGCCTAACCCCTAAGCCCATCACTCACTAAAATATGAGAATCCTCCCTCTTTAGGAGTTAGAAGTCCTCTCTTGCCAATCTCAGTCAATTGAATATGCCCTTACTAATATAGGGCTTGACAGGTTTGAACTTGGCCTTTCCTATTCTTTTCTCTAATTATTGAACTGGTGTCTAAAAGACAACAAAAGGGGGGAGGTATAATCTATCTTGGCTCCGTATAATAACTTTAAATGACATAACTAGTCAAGGAAAGCAGAACATTAGCTCATCGAAATGGCATTCCCACTTCCTTTTTGAAAGCTAGGATTCTGATTTGCTCATGAGTAAGGTGCTTTACTCTTGAAAATATTTTTATAGCTTTTCATAACCTAAGATGGCTGGAAAAAAAGTCTTCTAGAAAGTGAAAGAGTGGTATATATTACCAGGGTAATACCTAAGGGAAGCTAAATTTAAATTTTATTAAGGAGTCTCTTCTGAAGTAGTTCTAGAGGAGTTTTCTATATTGGTTTTCTGATATTGTGATCGTCTTTCTTTTTTGTAGAGTTAGGTGTAGTTTCTTTTCTTCTCTCTTTAAGTATTTAGTTTTCATTTCATTTAGGGTAGTTAGTATAGAGCAAGAATTTACTCTTCTTCTTGGTTTCTTGTAAAGTTTCTTGCTCTCTAATAGAAAAGTTTCCTTGTTTTATAGTACAGTAGAGTAGAATTTCCCCTAGAGGAGAGGAGCCAAGTTCCCTACTTCCTCTAAGATCATCTAAGCCTGGTTGAGAGATCTCCTTACTCTAAAGTAGGAGAGAGTTTCTCAACATAAAGCCCAAAAAGTATCACTCCTAGTTAAGTAGAAGTGCTTATTTAAGAAGGCTTGCTTGCTTTATGTAGCAACGAAATCCCTTCAAGGCCATATATTCTAAGTATGTGCTTTTGTCGCATCTTCTAAGCATGTAATTCTTTTTTTACATCATCAAAATATTTTTGTACATTCATTTTAACTTAGAAAGCAAGAAATAGATAAGATAGTCAGATCTTATGCTTTGCAGCCCAAGAAAACTTAAGAGACTTGTCTAGTAGAGCCTTCTCTCATCTCTAATGTTCTAGGGTGGTGTTGGTGCCTAATACCTTTCAACCCCATAAAAAGCTACGAACTTAATATCTGGAATATTTATAGGCCCTAAAGCCTTCTCTCTAGGTAGCAACTATGAGTTCACAAATTAAGGGAGGAATTTATAATTCCACCTCTAATCTTCCAAGATACAAGGACATACGATTGAAGAACCAAATCAGTAGAAGAGGCCAATCGCACTTGAAAGACCCCTCTTCAAGAGAGTCCCCTTGTAGAGTGGGTGTCCACACTTTAGTTTCTTCTTTAAGAACTTCAATTCGAGTGCTAGGCTTCTACCAGCATTGGTTGAAGAAGGTTGAGCACATTGAAATCACCACTCTTCCACCACTCTTCCATTAGCTTGACAATCATTGAGTTGTGCAACCAGACAATTTCGAAATGGAATTGTTTTTCACCCCATGAGTCCATCTTAGATTTCAAGGGATTGGTTTGTGATCCGAGATATGGTCTTGAATGATTGAACAAAAGGAGTCCAAGAAGAGCTCAAGCCAATCAACATCACACAAAAAACAACGACTTAGAATTGGAGGAGATTGCGTGTTACTCCATGTATAAAGACCATCCGAGAGAGCAAGATCTATGAACTCCTACGAATCAAGAAAGTTGCCGAAAGCAATAATAGGTGGAGTAAAATTTATTGCAGTATTCCTTTCATCCGGAGATTTAATCACATTAAAGTCACCGGCCATAATCCAAGGGTCTACCCATCTTTGTTTAATCAAAGCTAGTTCCTGCCGTGATGAATCTCTTTCATGATCATCTTTTGCAGCATATACCCCAGCACACGTGATGCGCTGATATTAAGGAGAACCGAGATCCAATCTACTTCAAAATATTTTTCCTTAAGACTAAGAAGATTGTGTTCCATGCGACGAGCATTCCCCCTGATAGACCAATTGCATCCCAGTGGAGCCATCCATAATTGTTGAGATGTCCCACAGATCTAGCCTCAATCTTAGACCAAGATGTGCACTTTGTTTCTTGGAAAGATATTAATCATGGATTGAGCTTCTGCATGCTATTTTGATTTCTTACTCCTTTTCTTTTGTTGCCTAACCGACAAAGGTTTCATGAAAGGTAAATCATCTTATCACCATTTCATCTTTCACCCCATTCAGATTTGAGTCTACCTTCGTGACCCCATTTGGGGTTGAATTAACATCATGCTCCATTTAAAAGCTAAAAAGTTCCTGTTTTGGAGAAGCTTACACAGGAAGAAAAAAAATAAAAAATTATCACTTCCTTTAAAATCTCATTCCAGTTAAATCACACACATTTTGAAATGAATCTTATCTTCCTTTGGAAGTTCCCCAGTGACTGAAATTTCTCGGTTACTGTTGAGTTCAGAGAGCTTTGTGAATGTCTAGGTTTTGGTTCGGGCTCTTTGTTCCTTGAAAGCATCAAGCTTACCAACTTATATCATGCTACCATTATCATCTTCAGCCAGAATTCTTCTCTTTCCCTTAACCTTTGCCTTCCTATTCATTTGACCAATGATTTCTGCTGAATCGAAGAATGAGTAGGCATCATTTGATGATTCCCTTTTCTTCTGCCGTTGTTTACCTCTGAAGATGGCATGGACTTCAGCTCCCTGGAGAAACCCGGTGGGGCGTCCTGATACTGAGTTGTCAGCTTCTTAGGGTATCGATAGAACATTAGAATCAATATTAAAAGCAAAGTTGGGGGCCTTGGCAAAGTTTGACCGTTGGGCATTGGATACGAGGACGTCGACTGACATCTTTGCTCTGTAAATCTGTTCATCTTCTTCGGGAGACCATTGGGGAAACTTCTGGCCGGAGTTTCATTTGTGATGGTGTTTGGCTCAAGACTTAACCATTGCGATCTTACACTGATCCGGAGATCCCTGTTCTTTGCATTAACTTCAATTTTCGGCATGGTTGGCGGAGTCCTTAATACGGTGACTTTTAAACAGATTTCTTTTCTTTTGGAGTCGAAAAAGCTGTGGCTTTCTCAAGCTCCATGAATTCCCAAAAGACTTGACGAATCGCCTTGAAAGTGTCAGGATTCCAATCATGGAGTGGCTTACTTGTTACAGACAATCTATAGACGGCCGATAGGACGAAAGTTGGCTCCACCATGAATGGATGTATTCGAAGCGTTTGTCCTTTCTGTTAGTCCAAAGATCCAAAATAAGCTTTGCTGATTATTTGGAGGGAGGAATGAACAAGATTTCCTCTTTGTTGTTAGCAAGCCATGTTTCAATGTCTTTAGAGAGACCCCAGGCAGAAATAGCCCAGTTTTTAAAATCAGTTCACACCAATCTTTTCTTGGGTGCAATCCAATCACCACCCAATCAAGAATATCCATATCCTCCTCCACCACTGTCTGGGACTACTAGATGGTGAAGTTATGTTCGACTGTACCATCTTATTCTCCCCATGCTCTCTTAGTAGAAAATCTTGAACTAGACATTCTGGTTGAATTTAGGAGTTTCCGTAATTCTTGATGAATCCTTGAAAGCTTTCTTTGAGTTCAGGAAGTAACGAAGATCAGACTTCGGAAGATGAGTTGGTTTTCGAGCAACATTATTAACTCCTTGACGGAGGAGTTTTTTGTTTGGGTTTTTCGTCCATTTGGGACCAAAATTTCCCACATCTCCAACATGAAAAATGCCTTCTGAAGTGACGATAATTGCAAGACCAGCATATCCAATATGTGAAATTATCATGTCTTCTCACCAACCGGGCTTTATGCATATTTTCTCTTCTTAAAAAGTTTTCTTTCGCATTGAAATCTAGATGTGCTTTTAGGATTTGGCTTGGTCTGATTGTGAGCCTGCTTCCCATCATCCGAAGGGCCGAAAGCGCCTTGATGAAAAGATTCTGTTTCTTCTTTATGGTGCAGTTTCTCTTTGATTTCTTCGTCAAAGCTTTTCAGAGGGGATTTTGATTTTTGTTTCCATCTGCCTCGATGAGAGTTGCTACCTTCTGAGCTCTCACAATTACTATCCATCATGCCGACAAGAATTAGAACCAAGAAACTGAAAATTCTAAGGATAAAGCTAACAAAATAGCCCCGGAAAATTCCAAGTGCCAAAGAATTAATGCCCAGTGGTTGAGATAAATCCAAGGCCGATTAAATCAGAACTACATAGAGGTAATCTGTACGTCTCTAGTTAGGCACTTTCAACAAAAATGGGAAAGGGATAGAGTGGTCGTAGCTGCTTATTTGCTTTGAGAATGTAAGTGCATGCAAAGGAATATCAACTCAAGGACCAGACTAAAAGACGCACAGGCATGGAGTGGCCACTGAAATTTACACAGGGCCAGGACGAACTTTACGTAGTCGACTGTCTTGCACTCGTATTCAGTTCTTCGGCAGTGATAATAGTTACGTTAGTGAAGTAGGGCAGCTTGGGTTTAAGGCATAGAAACAAAAGGATAAGACTGCATACCATTAACCCTTGTAGTCAGCCCTTTCTACGAACTCGTACACCAAGGCTGCCTTTTTAGTCCTATAACCTTGGCCGTCTAACCTTAGGTAACTTCATCCATTAAGTCTTGTGGCTGTCAATGCTGGGGAATGGCATCACTTCCATGGACAAGTTAATCCTGGGATTGGTATCACAGTGCCCATCAGCCCCTCTAAGATAGTCCATGGGTACGATGCTTCATTGTAGGTTTGTCATAGTACTTGCCGGTATATGGAGTGTACATGCAGCAAGTATGTTGCTTTTACATCACAAAAAGGTTTCAATATATGATTTTAACCAGTTACTATTTGGCCACCCAGGATTCAATCTAAGACCTACCTTGAAAATAAGCGGTTTGAATCACCAAACTAGGCACTATACGTATAGTTTTAAATGTGTACAGGATACTGATCTACACATGCAAGTGGACCCACTATTTCTATTATCTAAATCACAAATCTGATCTCACTCTTGCAGCTGATCCCAATATGGTGGAGATAATATTATTAGGCTTATCCAGTGGCTATGGCTATCTACGGCCACATTGCATCATAGGGAAATGGTTGTTCTAATTGTGACATCATTTCTCTGAAATCCTAGCCACATCATTTCTCTGAAAAGAATTTTTTTTTTTTTAATGGCCACTGCTCCGAAAATATTAGAGTCGTCAGACATTATAATTGCCTCTTAGTAATCTTATTATTCGTTTCTTCAGGTATTTCTTTTGTAGGCAGAAATTGATTGCACACATAATGACACCTTTTTTTTACACTTAAACACACTTAAAACTTGAGTTCGTATCACAAATAAAGGCCCTGTTTTTTTTCTCCTCGGTATCGGAATCTCACTTTTTGATGTAGGAAAGCACAAAAAAGTTTTCAGAATCAGATGGTCATAACTTATGTGCTATTGACTCTTTTATCGCATTGACGGCTTAGATCAATAGTGAGGCCCACTTTGAAAATAAGCGTGCCTCATTAGTTGTACCAAGATTAATCCAACATTGAGTAATTAGTTTATTTTATAGAAAAGTACAAAGTCTTTAAAAAATTATTTACTTATTACACTTTAATCTTGAAAGTTCTCAAAAATCAATTTAGTCCTAAAACTATTAGTTTGAGCTGCACTTTAGTCATTTTTTTAACTTTTCATCAGCAAAAATACGATTGAGCCCCACAAATAATAGCCTAACCCAAAACTAAATTATTTTTCTTGAACTTTAAGGACAAATATCATAAGTAAATAGTTTTAAGGATTAAAGTATACAATTTTTTTTAGAAAATAATGAACTATTGTATGTGAGGCCCAACCATTAGTTTTGTTGGCTGAAAGTTAATAAAATGACTAAAGTGTAACCCAAATCAATAGCTATAGAGACTAAATTGTTTTTAGGACTTTAAAAACTAAATTGTCATAAGTGAATAGTTTTTGAGACGGAAGCGTACTTTTATTTTAATTTTATTATGGTTTAAAAAATGTCTACCCAAATAGATTATCTTTTTCTCTCAAGTTATGATAATTATACTTCAGTTTATTTAATATAAGGGAGTTGATATTCCTACTTTCCTTTGGTACTAATGCCACATATTCTTTTGGAGTTTGGTGATAAATGTACATGTGTGGTCCACCTTTTGAGTGGTTAAATCATTCATCTAAAAATCACGCAATATATGGCTGTGTTTCAAAAAATTATATATTTCATTTGAAATAATTTGAAGATTGATTTTTAAGTTATTTTTAATATTATTAAAAAAAATTTATTAATTTAAAACTCAAAAAATTAATAGTACAATCATACAATATATATGAATTTTTTATCAAATCTCATCTATGTAAAATAGCTAAAATGAACGATTGGATCATGATGAAAGTAGGCCCCTTAAATTAGACTATGGGAAAACTCTTAGGGGGCTTTATTTAACGGCACATGTTTGGCGTTTTGTTGGCACATTTCTTGCGATATCTCCGATGATATAATCTATGATATCTTAGATATGTGTTATGTGTTATGTGTTCTGTGATATCTTGTGTAATATATGAGATATGTGAGATTTGTTCTGTGATATCTCTGATGATATCTTTATTGATATTTTCGGCGATATCTGAAACACGACATGAGATAAAAATTTGAGAATTGTGGGTCCATAATCTTTTCCCTAGTTTTGATATTGGAACCAATCCCTTAATTGAGAACTATGGGCCCATAATTTTGGGGAACATTATGCTTTTATTGGGTATGGGCTTGAGTTATGATATTTCAAAACTGAAGGCATCCTTGTAGATAGTCAATTCCTACTTCCGATTATCTCATCATTTTCTGGAGCAAATTCAAACACAGGCAACAATTAGTGGATCATTACAACGTGAAGCATAGACTAAAAGATCAGACATGATGAATATGATATCATGTCTATGGACAACATGACTATTGAAATTATACATGATCTGAGTAAATAGATTAAGCATGAAGAGTAGGAGATCAATTTTTCATGCCAGATGAGGGTATAGATAAGGCCTTCCTATAAGAATTATATAGTTAGATCTGACCAAATAGTACCACAAATTGAATACTAGTTAAAAGGAGTGGGAAAAAGAAACAATAACCCAAGAGGTCTAACTCGAGGCGGAAAAGATGTCACCTATCAGCCCTTCTTAATACAGTACTAGTGGTAAGGGAGATAAGATGAAAAATAGCTGCCTTGCTGTGAGAATGCACTTCCTAATCAAAATAAATGTTGTTTTGGGGCAAGACAAGAAAGGAACTTGTTCTTTGACACTAGGGATGATTGTAGATTGCAAGAGATGACTTAGTAAAAAGGATCTACAAGAAGAGGTTCTCAAACCAGGTTCCAATACATAGTTAACACTTCTCACAAATTTCATATTGGCATGTGTCATATGTTTACACTTGAGAAATTCTTCTGGAGACTATGCACCAAATTCATTTTTCTTATGAATGTTCGTGGGCAAGTAGACTTGAACCTCCAAACTATTTAATAAAACATTTGCACCTTGATTACTTGGAAATGAAAATACAAACAAGCAGTTATTACAATTTCATGGAAGAATCTAGAAACCTGGAACTCAATAGTATGAATGAAGAACAAGGAATTACCAGGACTGGATAAGACAGCACAAGGTCATGGAACTGAACTGTCTCTAATATTGATTTTGTTATCCTCATCTACGTCATTGTTCTTCTTCACTACCAACCAATACACATATTGTAAATGTACAAATTGCACTAGTTCAAGATAATGGCTAATAAAAAGCTAATAAATGGTAAGTAACAGGAGAGAGAGAGAGAGAGAGAGAGAGAGAGAGAGAGAGAGAGAGAGAGAGAGAGAGAGAGAGAGAGAGAGAGAGAGAGAGAGAAGGAAATTTCGAAACCTCCTAATACAGCAGAAGTCATTGGAGTGAAATATTAGACTTCGGAATTCTCACATGTGGTGGAGTCTGATCCTCAGTCCCTGTAAATAAGCCGTATCTAGTGAATGACAGGTGGCATAATTGGAATTAGAGCAGTGATAAAGGATTGACTCAATGCAATTTCTGAAGTTGACTGTCCACTCCAAAACCATTAATGCCTGTTTATCAAACTTAAACTCTAGTATTTAGAGTTTGAATCATCAACACCATACCAAGAGGCAAAAGTTGATTCCATTTTAATCATTTCCATTTTCTTTGCCTACAAATCTCAATTTAGAAATGCCAAGTTAATTTAATGCCTACTGAGGCCTTCGGAGAGATTAGGAAATTGAAGTATTTCCTTGTTAGGGAAGAAAACAAAAATAATTGGCTAGGTTGTAGAAAATAGTTGGTATTCATTCATGATATTTGTCTTATGGATTGTTTAAAATGGTGAAAGAGAAATATCCTCGAGAGGTTGTTTTGCACCAATCATTGTCCTGGATATGGGTATATAAAGTCATAAAGTTGTGATACAAAGGTGTGGATTGTTTAGAAGATACTATTTCACTTGTACCATTATTTAGAAATGGGAGAAGGTCTTGAACTGAATTTAAAAACAGAGAGGTAGAGATAAGAAATGCAAAAAACAATTTCACAATGGTTCCTCTTATTTCTTTTGGAAATTATGTATAATAAATCATTAGTTCACAAATCCCCAAAAGTGGGCTTTGCTACATATGTGCAAACTTGGTTTTTGTATGTCTCCCAATTACTTGAAATTAATTTGCAGTTTCATCAAACTAATTGCATCATCAAAACAAGAATAGCATACTTGAGAGTCAAACTCAACTCCTAAGACCTTGAAGAACAAGTTTTCTTTGCAAAGATGGTAGGCTGCAACAAGGACCACCTTAGGAGCACGTAAAGTCCCATCTTCACAAGCCTTATCTTAAATGTGCTGATTAGAAGTCTTGTTGCTCCACATCCCCAACAAAGAACTCTTACATCCATAAAAAATTATTCAAAGAACCCTTTCCTCACAAAGGCTACAATCAAGGTCCACATCGAGAGCTTAAGCATGACAAACGATGTCCTTACCACCTAGTTATTGCACTTGTTTCAAACCAATCAAACCAGATAGATGTCACAACAATTCCTTGTGCGACTTTAGACTCCTTGTGTGCTGATTATTCGCACAAAACTTGAATTACATATATAGTATAATATTGCATGGTTTAGATATATTACATGGTTGTGCCTTCTAGGCCTCAAATATTAAAGCCTTATTATGGCCTCATACAAATGCACCTTTTATAGCAAGACATGAATGACAAATTTGGCAAACCTAATCAATACAACTCATTGACATTACACTCTTCAAGGAAAACTTCAATACGTGAAGGAGACCCACAGCTGTCTTCAACTATAAGTGCTTTGTCATTAGACGCCATGTGTCCAATGATCTTGTAGATCATTTCCATCTGTTCAACAAAAATATCTCACTCTTGATATGAAAACTGCAGAGATCATCATCCCAATAAAACAGAGAATTGGAGAATCCTTGTAGCATTCATAAGACACTCCATACCTGCAAAAGAATGAATAAGTAGAAGGAACCTTGATACAGGAATTTTGGCATTCATTTTGACAAGATTCATAACACTTCAACTCATATTCCATAATGCCAATGTATAGGAGGTAACAATATTCACTAACTATATGTATATATGATCATGAACCTGCATGTTCAGCACCATCAAATCACAAGTCACCACCACTAGATACATAGGCATACAAATCTTCTATGGAACAAATTATAGAGCCAAATGTTGTGTCCAAGAGTTATATGCTTTGGCTCTTCAAAATCAGCAAGTAGGCTGCCGTAACTCTTAGGAAAAGGAATGACATCTTTGATATTGTCAACTCCCACTCGAAGCCAAGACTAAATCCCTAGTGCTGGATAGTTCCATGCTAGAGAATATCTATCTACCATTGATATTTCTCCAAATTCAAACCAAAATTGGATTTTGCATCCATTGTTGTCATGATAATCTTGTGAAAACAATGCATGTTATATCTTATATACAGTCACTGAACCCACACACTGGATATAGGAGCTAAATTGGTGAAGGCATATTAGCAAGAAGCTTAACTTGCAGGGTTTTATCATGTCTTGTGGTTTAAGAGAATAGGATGTCTATGGGTTCTTAAAATGTTTTTGTAGGTCAAATCCTCGCAGTTACAGAACAAATGCAAAGAAAAATGGAAAAACAAATACTAGAAGATATGGGTGCTTTTAAGCTTTGTTAAAAATGAAAATAAAAGAGAATATACATGGAGCTTAAAGGTTCAAATGGCCTAAGCTGAAGAAAAAGGAAAAGCATAAACAAAACTAGCATAGCTGCCACCTCCATTGCCTTTGGAAACTCAAATTTGTTATCCTAATCTCAAGTAGAGCAAAATGCATTTTAAGTAAAAGAACAAAGCTTGAAGAATAAAAAAGAAATGAGGTTTTCTATTCGAAGACCAAGGGAATATTCTAAGGGAGAAAAAGATGAGCATCTCGCCCAAAAGGTCCCATGGTTGTAAGTTCTTTCTTTAATCATTTAACATTTAAAATAGGCAAGGATTCTAACAATGAATTGTAGAATAGGTGTGTTTCCTGACATCTCAAAAATTATTGGAAAATCTTCTTATTTTCGAATAACATACTCTCTCTTCCCTTGCTAATATGTGTAATAAGATACAATTAGTAGAAAAAAGAGAGAGTGAGAAACAGATGTTATTGTTAAAGGGTTTTATGAGCACACACCATGAATACATGCTTGCTTTGGAGAAAGCAAAGAAAACAACCATCAAATGAAATCTTACCACATCTTCATTGCATTAGCTCCAAAGAAAGTGGCATAGAAAAACTGAATAAATACAATAAGGATCCATTAGCTCCAAAGAAATTGGCATAAAAAAACTGAATAAATACAATAAGGATCTATTAGCTCCAAAGAAATTAAGTGAAACAAATAATAGAAACTTGAATGAGAACAAGAAAGATTGTACCACTTACTTGGATTCAACTTCCTCTCTCAGCCATGTCAAAGTCCCCCATATGAAGTTCATAGAAGAGCACTAATGAGGAATTCAGGGACTTTATAGAAAGAGAATGATCTCTCTCTCTCTCTCTCTCTCTCTCTCTCTCTCTCTCTCTCTCTCTCTCTCTCTCTCTCTCTCTCTCTCTCTCTCTCTCTCTCTCTCTCTCTCTCTCTCTCTCTCTCTCTCTCTCTCTCTCTCTCTCTCTCTCTCTCTCTCTCTCTCTCTCTCTCTGTTACATACCACGATCCTCCCCAAAGATTACAACAAACCGACATGGTCATTTACTCCATCTTGTAATGAATCAGCAGACTTCGGCACCACATTTTGATTGAACCTAGGAGCATCCAACTGCTCTCTCTAACGCATTGTAGTCCCAAATGGTGGTAAGGGTGGTAGCTCAACCAGCATGTACTCATCAAGCCAAATGAACCATCCCGTATGTTGTTCGTTGGCAGGGCAACGAAAGTATCACTTGCCACGATTGAGCTTGCAACACACATGGAGTAGCAGCATAGGCCCTCGACCACATGCACACAAGGGGTGAGGGTTTCACTCCATTCCTGTAAGTAGACAACATGAAGGATATTTTGCTATGTAAGTAATACACACAATTAACAGAAGCAGACATCATTTAACATTTCATAATAAACTAACTAAATAAACCAAAAACAAGTTAGTACAAACTTTTTGAAGAGTTTTATTGCAACGACATGTTCCTTGTCATTAACGCATAATTACTGGTTGTTTCTATGAATATAATCGAACCACAATTTTTGTGCAATGGAAGTGCACCAAGCAGTAGCATCTCGATGAGCAGACTCTTGGGTAGACATAATTGTGTACTCTATGAATTATCTTCACTTATAAGGGCTGCTTGTAAACCTTGCATCTCCATCTCATCCTGATGCAGCACTTCAATTCTTGCATTCACCCTTTCAAAGTTTACAACAGTGACAACTTCATCCTCTAAATCACTACTCAATAGTATGTTGTCATTATCATCGTCGTATTGATAATCAAGATTCTCCCACATCCCCTGCCGGCCACATGTCATCAATGCATTCTTACCACATAAAATTGTGGAGTGCACATAATGCTTTCACAAGATTAATCTGTGTCCTAAGAGGAAAGGGAGGAGCAGTCTTAAGAATGGGAAATCTGGATTTTAAAACACCAAATGCTCTCTCTATTATGTTCCTCAAAGATGCGTGTCGAAGGTTGAATAACTCCCCTACATTTTGTGGTTGTTGCATCCCCTGGCCAAACTCCTTCAGGTGATACCTGGTCTTTTGATAAGGAGCAAGAAACTATTATCTATTTGCATAACCCCCATCAACCAGGTAGTACTTTCATGCACCATAACTGCTTCAGTAATTACTTTGAACTGTTAACATAGAACCTACGAAAGACCAAATATTAACATAATAGACCCTCAGGAATTGTCAATTGTGCTCCTCTCATAAGAGCTTCTTTGAGTACAGTGGAGTCATGTGTAGCCCCCTCAAAGCCACCTAAGACGTATGTGAATTGCATGTCAAAATTACAACATGTAAGAACATTATGTGCAATGAAATGCTTCCTATTATGCCACCTTGTCAAGTTGTGAGGACCCAGACCAAAAACTCTAACTAGGATCAATGTCCCATCAGCAACTCCAATGCAACCCTATAAATGAAATGATAGAGTGAATGTTAAGTGTGTGGCATCCAAAAGTGTCACATTAAAGATCAGATTAGAAAATTGGAGGTATTGTGAAGTGGTTGTCTCTCTAATAGTTGTTTGTAATCTCTAGATGGTCTTCAGTTTCATGAGGAGCCATAAGGCGACTGTACAATCGCAATAGCACATGAAGGACCTTGTGAAAGTTTGTACTGATGGTATAGGTAGACCTAAAAAGATCCTTCATTGTAGGTTCGTACCTCGAGTCCTGACCTACAATCATTAACAATGTTGCCACCATCTCCTCTACTATCACCCAACGGGTTTGCGGATTGAGGTCAACGTTTTGAAAAATATTAACTTATCAAACTGGAACTAATGCATTCTATATAATTTTTGAAATCTCGTCCTAGTTTCTTCATAAACTTTATGAAATTCCAAGTATCCTTGAGGTTTTTTTTTTTTTTTTTTTTTTTTTTTTTTGCACACATAGGTCAGGGCGTGTGCATATGCAGTGCACCATCCTCCTCATGTTGCCTAATTCGTGGAAGTATCGATGATGCGGTCATGCTTACCACATGCTGCACTTCACGAATCACTTCATCGTTGAATGCAGCGCTCTATGGAACCCCATTGGCCATTGCCCTGCATTGTGGCAGATTGAAACAGCGATGGGTAGAGAACAACATTTGTGCAATATCTTCAAACATAGATAACAACATCAAATGCTTTCATTCTAACAAATTTTTTACAAAGTCTCCTCTACTTTTCAGACATTTTATAGTTCACGCATGTGACAAGTTACACCTAATAATCAACATTTCCAAGCATAGAAATTCAACATGAAAAATCATATACTAAAGGATCTATTAGAAACACAAGAGCACCATAAACAAACAGCCTAAAATACAACAATTACTAAAGAGCCTCAATAGACAAGATCTGTTGCATATGTCCATGACTACAGATAATTAATATCCATGGTCCAATATAGAAACACACATCAAAGTTTCAAACAACAATACCCACAAAGTCATTGTAATCAAACTAGATAAGTCTCTCAAAAAGTGCACTCTCTTACAAATGCATCTTCACATACAGCAGTTGTCTCTTCTGCGGCCAACTAGCAAAAATCATCCTGAAGCTTAGGTCTGTTTTTTGCAAAATAGTATACCCCTTAACACTCTCTAACTTAGTTAGACCCTCCAAATTATCAATTGCAGTCATCCACACTGTGTTGTCCAGACCCACAAGTCTTTCTAGCCTTGATATACTGGAAGGATCAATTAATGAGTGGGGATCAAAGATGATGTTGTGGAGGTAGCTAGGTGGACACGAGATTGCAGAATGTCTTTTGATGGATCTTGTGGCTGCAATCCATCATTGTCCCCTTGTACTTCCTCCTCATAATATGGGACATGTGAGTCAAATGCATTAGCATCCATGTTTGACATGTCTAGTATGTATACGTCCTCAACCAGTTGTGTATACTGTTTGCCAATCATGCTTGATTCTCGGAGTGCCTCATCTTCTACAAAAATATTAATCCCAGAGCAAAATTTTCCTATGGCACTGGTCCCCCCAAACACCATCTTCATGTGTTCATAGTTCCATAAATTCCTACCAAATAAGCAACAAGCCTCCAGACTCGACTGAAAAGACACGTATACATTTGTAAGGGCATTATAAAGGTGATGTAAAGTACTATATTGTTGTAATAACGCGTTACCTGTAAGTGGTTATTCATTATCTCCTAAGTTGCAAGGAAGTAATTTTTCTCTACATCCCACCATAAGCCTGAGTCTCCATTCTTCAACTTTGCAAGTGTAACATACTTGCTCTTAAAAAGCCTTATCTTTGTATTCAACTACTTTATTGTCAAATCAACTCCAAATCAGATTTTGAAGTGAAGCAGCAATTTCTTAATCACTGCACCCTTTAACATACTTCCAGTTGCAATGATCCTACCCTCTGGAGTGTTTCAAGAATAAAGTCATCTTGTTCCTTAGTCCATTTATTATAAGGCCCTTTGTCTCCCTCAAATATGCCTTCAAACATTGTGTCCTGATCTTCACTATCAACTGGATTAGGTGTCACAGGAACTCTTTCCTTTCTTTTGCGCGGCATTTGAAAAGAAATATATTTGCTATTTAGGCTATCACAAGGCCTCAAATAGATCATACATTTAAGAGGATGCATCAAAATAGTGTAGTTTAATGTGGTTGCAGCTCCTAATCTTTCTAATTGTTGTAAATTCAATCAGTTGTTAATAGCCCAATTTCAAGATAAGTTCAAGGTGAGTGCTATTCTAAAATACAAGACACCCAGGGTAGCTTTATGAGTATTTATCTCATAACTTTATCTCAGTCCAAGTGAAAACAAAATGTTATCTACATGTACATGTTTCCTTTCACAAAATTACTCCAATCAGTGAGTTTGTAGTAAAAGATTGAAACAAATTTGATACAGACGGAAATGTATCTCCGTATAATCCAATTTGTATTTTCCTTCCATACCAACTTTATAGTAATTACATGGCTAAATCTCCTAGCAGATTTCAGCTACTAACGTCTCTTACGTACCTTGTGCTTTATGCTTTGTTCTCCTTTGACATGAGAAAGCTATGTATATTTCTTTTGTTCTCTTTGTGGTTAAGGGGGCATGTTCTCTTAGAAAATGAGTTTAACTATAGAAGTTGAAATGTTCCTTTGAACATTCTCTTCTTATGAACAAGACCCAACACACAACCTCTTAGAGGCTTCACCAAATTGCAAATAGAAAGACCACGTGCAAGTAAGAGATCCTAAATTGTACTTCGAGAACTCAAACAATGTGGGCAAAACTTTAGTACCACACAACAAAAAATATTCTCCCACTTAAATAGGAATCAGTAATCTCAA
The DNA here is from genome assembly GCA_035236585.1 of Warburgia ugandensis. Classification (NCBI taxonomy): domain Eukaryota; kingdom Viridiplantae; phylum Streptophyta; class Magnoliopsida; order Canellales; family Canellaceae; genus Warburgia; species Warburgia ugandensis. Next base: position 69,719,529 of record CP141128.1, read on the forward strand.
AGAAATAACCTACTCAAATTAAAACAATGCATGACATTAAATGGATCAAAGGAAGGTATTGTTAAGTGTTCAATTTTGGTCATATATACCCCTAATTTAGCATTCAATTAGATCATCTAACCGTGCATATTTGTAAATTTTAACCTGATTTTGAATTTAGCTCCAATTGACCATCCAAACTTTAATTTTTCAAAACCAATAGTCAGATGATCATTAGAACTCATTAGATAATTATTATACGATTCAGATGATTCTAATTTAGAATTTTCTTTTACAGATCAACCAAATGAGGCATGGATGGACAAGATCAAGGATCAATGTTACAGATCATCCATCAAGGATTAACAGTGCAGATCGAATAAGCTATTAAAAGAAACTTTGTGTTGAAAGAAGATATGGAAGAGATTTGAAAAGTGCACTTAGTTGGAAGTCCCGATGGAGGAAACTAAGTTAGAAGGCAAGTGGAAAGCTCTTAAAAGTTAGAAGGAAGGCAACATTCACATGGTAGGGGGCAACTTCCCCTTCTTTTCTCAACCCCTTCCTTAACCGTACAAGGCAAACCCCACAAACTCCCCACTCTCTTTCCCTCCTTATTTCCTTTCCCATTCCCTTGCCTTTCTTTTTTAACCATACGACGCACAACATCTTCTCATTCTCCTCTTCCCCTCCTCTTGCTCATTCTTATCTTCCTCTCGTCTTCTTCTCTTCTCATCTTTCTCCCCTCCTCCACCCTTCCTCCTCTCTCTCGATTCTCTCTTTTCTCTTCTCTGTGGGAGGCAGACCCCGCTTCTCTCTCATTTCCCATAACTATTCTTCTTTTTCCCACGTCTCTCTCCCTCTCCCTCTCTATGCTCCTTCATCTTCTCTCTCCCAATTCTCATTCTCATTCTCTCCTCTCTTCTCCTATCTCTCACCAGCCCTCTCTCCCACGTTCTACCCTTGGGGCTGGAACACGGTGGAGGCAAACCCATATCCCACTTTCTCCTTCTCCCTTCTATCCATCTCTCTTCTCCTTCTTCAACAGCACAACTCTCCTCTCTCCATTCTCACCTCTCTTCTTCTCTTTCACCTTCCCTCATCTTCTCTTTATCTTTATCTCTCCCTTACCTCTGCATTTCTTCTCTTCCTCACGCTCTTCTTCACTTCAACCCGACACCCAACTCTTCTCCTTTTTCCCGTATCTCTCTCTCAAAACCGCACTCTCTTACCTCCCTTCTATTTCTCGTTCTTCTCTCTTCAACGCACCCTCTCTTTGCTCCACCATCTTTTTTCTCTTTGTTTAATCAGATCGTACCCCCTCTTCTTCCTACAGCACAGCACCAGTCACTAGCCTGATCGCGCGCCAATTCCTCCATCTCAGGCATTTTTCTCTTCACCAGACGGTTCAGAGACGGAAACCTAAAATGGGTTTTTCTCCCGTGCCCCTCTCCTCCTCTTCCCTTTCCTTCTCTTCTCCCTCCTTCAGCTCTCTTATTCGTCTAGTTTTTTCTTAAAAACCATATTTTTAATGAAATTCCAGTTCTGCCCTTGGTCATTTAAAGAAATCTCATATATGCGTCCTCTTTTTATTTACATATATGTCCTAGTTTATTTCGGTTCTGTTTTATCCTTGTTTTTCTTATCCAGAAACAGCTTAATCCAACCCGATCAATTAAAGTCTAACCCAATCAACGGGTTAGCCTTAATCAAACTACAATCTTCAATTTCTCCTTCATTTCTTAGCAGATTTCAAATTAATTTTACTCTTTCATTCTTAGGACATCCCTAAATCTAATTGATATTTCTAATCTTCAATATGAAATCCAAAAAGCAATATGAACCATCCAAATCTTGAAATTACAATTTAGCCTAGATCTCTTTGATTTTGATGAATCTGATCGGTGGATCTATAATCAAGGATGTGCTGAAGACATATATGAAGGCTAATCATCTATCAAATTTGAAGATTTTGATAGTGATTAATCTAGGAAAGTAGTTTTTTTCTTGTTATTTGATTTTATTTGTTTTATTTAGGAGCTGAAAATTATGTAATTTTGAAAAGTTGATTAGATCTGAACTATGATTATCATTTCAATAATTCCAGTAATTTTGAGTGATTTATTTTTAATTTTAGATAATTAAATTTTATGAAAATTCCCACTTTTTAAGTGAAGTCTACGTGGGATCGACCTGTACTTGCATAAACTACACTACAATAGCCCGTGCACTTGCAGTTAAACATTAACAGGTATCGAAAAACCCATTCAACATGCAAAATGAGCAACATAAAAATTTGATTCTGTAACAGAGAAGATATGATTTTTTGAGTCGTATTTCCTTCCTAGCCACTAAAACTTTCAGTTTCACAACTCAATACTATACATATATATATATATATATATATCTACTTGCAAATATGACAGAACAATCATGGACCCTAGAAAATGAAACTAAATTATCCAGAACATGTCAGAAGTAATAAAAACGTAAAAATGAAAAAGATCCAAGCAAAAGATGGGGCTTTCCACATACTAGTTGGAAGACCCTCCTCCTTTTCAACTTCATCTTGAATTAATTATCCAAAACAAAGCATTGCTAGAATCAGGAGGTCATCGGGAATTAGACTAGAATCGGAACTCCTATCGAAGAAAAAGAGAAAATACAAGAATCGGATTGAGAATGAGATAATGTGAAATATGGTTTTCCTTTCCCTTTATTCCTCTTTTGCAAAAAATCGAATCGAGAGATTAAGAAGAAGGGAGAAAAGATTTATTCTTGTATAAGAGAGTCAGGGTTCTGAAAATAGGGTTTCCTTTCCGCGATCTAATTGCAGAGGCAAAAATATGCTCAAATCTTAGAAAACCCTAACCATGTAGCTAGAATTTCCTTCCAAAAACACATAATAAACCACCCAAAATCTGCTGAAGGAAGCAAGCAAAAGATCCATTTGGAGAAGAAAACTTACAGTGTATTGGTACTGAAACACATTGCTTTTGGGATATGTGACAACTTCTTCCCTCGAAAAAGCATACTTCTGTTGTAGATGTAAGAGCTTTCCCACGTTGAAGTCTCTAGCTTGTAGTGTTATGTGTTGAAGACTCCATCGTCTTCTCTCACTAGAAAACACTGGTTTTAAGTTGATTTTTCTCTTTCTACAACTGAACGCATTTTACACTGTAAAAATGGGTTTGCCATATTTCTAAAACACCAAACATATCAACTCCTGCTAATGTTAAATAAATCTGATATCTTAGATATGACAAAGATATTACAATTAAATAAATCTGATATCTCGATATGCCGAAGATATTGCAGTTAAATAAATTTAATATCTCAGATGTACCGAAGATATCATAGTTAAATAAACCTGATATCTCAGATATACTAAAGATATCACAGTTAAATAAACTATAAATTTGATATATACCGTGATATCTCAGAAACGCATGTGCAATTAAATAAACCCCCTTGTAAAAGTGCGATTATCAGTTCCTTGTAAATTTATGGATGTAGCTTAAAACAGAAATGAAATAAGCAGCTTCCACACGCAGCCTTAATGCAGTACAACTTCCAACCAGCAAACAATGAAAAACTTAGATGTGTTGACGGTGGTCGAAGGTCTGGTTGGAAGTGCAAGGGACTGGAAGTCAAAATTTTACCCATCTCTGGGCCCGTGGCATACAACAAAACCCGTTTCACTTTGCTAATAGTCAACGATGAATCAGCAGGGTTTTGTGGGTTTCCGCCGATTCGTAGAGACAATGTTCCAACAGATAGGAACTATATTTAATGTTGGAACAGAAAGAAAGCTTCCATTTCTCCCTGGATACCCCTGCTACTGTTGTTGGGTTTGGAGGGTTAGGGTTTGCCTTTTATTTTTCTGGTTTCTAGATGGTAGATGATTGCAAGTGTATTATGTTTGAATGAAATTGAAACTTGTTTCTCTGTTACAGAATTTGGGTTACAGGTTTGTTGCCGGATGGTATGTTCACATTGAGCGAGACAAAACAGCGAGCTATCCTGCATTAGCAAGGTAATTTCACTTCTTCATCTTTGGCTTGTTGATGTCGTTCTGTCTTGGAAGAATGTTCTTCTGTGCTTTCTTCACAACAATTAGTTTGTAAATGTTAAAATGCCTTAAAATGACGCATTAACTGCTCATACAATACCATCTGGAAGCCAGAAATCTTGAGAATCATAAATCTGGGAGAAGTGTTGATGTACGAAGTAGATGTGGTCATGTGGATTTTTATATTTATGTTTTGGGTATACTCTCATTTTTCAGATTCCATGAGAAGGAAAGATAATGAGTTAGTTCCATCTCATCGATGTTGAGATGAGATTGGAACGACTACCCCTCAATCCCAAAACCTTAAAGAATCATTAATCTGGGGTCTTAGTCATAGTGTTGATGTATGAGCTCACTCGATCAAATCAGTCTGGAATATTTTCCTGTCTTTGGTTGCAAGAATGGTCTAAATCTTTGATCAAGCTCTTTTATTACGTGTGCAAGTTATTTACCTGTGTTAAAGATTTGGAATTATTTATTTTATTACAGTTTAAGGTTTTGATATGTCTGCTTCTCATATGTAACAAATCCCAAAGTGAAAAGCTACCTTGCTCTTCTCAGTGGGATGGCTTAGCGCTGTATCTCCTTCCCAGTCAATTTTCTAACAAAAAGCACATTTATTTATAAAAAGGGGGCAGGTTGTGTATGTTGTGAAAATCAAAGAGAAATTGGATTATATTTGTAGTTTGGGTGTGAACTTTCACTTTTCCAAGTTTGCTGGAATAGAAGGCATAGTGTAGATACAATCTCATGGATGTTGAGAGAGATGCACAATTATCAAACTTATATGACACAAAGCAATTGTCTTAGCAGAGACAATTGGAAAGAGCAAAGAGGTAGAGGTGTGATTTGCTTTGGCGAGGGATTTGGATCTGCAATCTCCTTGATTATCCAGAGAAAAGTAGGGAAGCGTAAGGGTGGAGAACAATCAATGCCAGATGTCTGCAATCTCCTTGACAATCTAGAGGAAGACGAGTAAAACCCAAATCTACACGGATAAAAGTGTCAAAATCAGGGTCCTTTCCAAGGAGGTAAACGAAGGAGGACATCAGTCGTTCAAACAATTACGGACACAGGAATGGGTGGAAATGCAACTATGAAAGTTGCAGCCTGGACTATAAGAGGGTTGGTGGCTTAAGAAAGTGAAACCAAAGAGAGTAGCTGACTGAATAATCCATCAGAGAAAATTAGATGTTTAAAATGTCAATGACATGACAATAAACAATTGATGGCAAAGGAGGCCCTGTAGTTTTGGCCGTTTTACAAACTACATGAGCAGCACTTGGGAGAAAAATGTGGGACCTTACCATGGGTTATCAGGCTAAGTATTCTGTTTCAACAAATCTATCATCCCTGCAGGATGGTCTTTTATTGGATGGGTAGTGCAGTCAGTGCTAGATCGCGGAGAAGTTTGTGGATGGAACTAACTGACAGAAGAAAAATGGAAATACTTATGGTATCTTGATGAGGGCCTTAATACTGTGCAAGTTGCTCGTGAGACATCTGGACATAGCAAGTTGACTGCTAGCATGCCAAGGCTGCTACACTTCTTTCAAAGAATGAACTTATAGGCTTTCCATTAAAGGAGCATGGTATACATGTAAAATAACCAAACTACCACTGGTAAGCAGATTAGCAGGGTTCTTATCTTGAAAGAGAAGCATAGCATTTTTTTCTTTTCTTTTTAAATGGCTTGCAATTGCTCAAAGACTGATCCTCATAACATTGAATTGGTCAGAAGGATCATGGCCTTTAGGTTGAAATTGCATAGATTGAATGCTAGTATATACCAATTGGTAAAACCTGAGCCTGAGCACCTAGCCTAGCGGCAAGGTGTGCTTGTTCCAAAACAAACATTGCAGGTATAAGTACACTCACCCACGAGGTGGTTGGGACATCCATGCATGGGGTTAGAAGGGCATCAATTGGGGCTGGAGGAAATTACAAACTGTGAAAGCATGCAGAAAAGTGGTTTTAGGAGCTTATCTGAAAGGAGAAGCATGGGCAGTATTAGTAAAAATTTGGATAAATTGGACACACAGAGAGCAAAATTTGGAAGATTAGTTAGAAATTGAATAAATTCAGTAGCAGTACATTAGTACTTTAAACTGAGGAACTAATTGGAAGCAAAAGATAACAGCAACTTTCCTCACACAATGCTATGTTGGTTGTGAATGGCCAAATGTAAGAAAGAGGAAAAATTGGGTTGATGGGCAAGCTAGTGTGATTATGTTAAATTGTCTGCTAATTAGGTAGCTGATGCTTTAAGTAATTTGGCTATCAGAGATGCAATTCTGGTTGGTAACTCCATTCATGTTGAGGAAGGTTAACTGATCTGAGTGGTTTCTTGGGCATTGTTTGAAGGCCATTTTTTCAGTTTCCCTCTTAGAATGATGCGAGGGGTTTGATTTCTATCAGTATGCTTTTGGCTTTGTTCTGCAGTTGTTTTGTTTGGCTATATTTAGTGCAGGTATCTTGGTCCTGTCTCTTCGTACTACCATCATCAGAAGAAAAATGAAAGAGGAGAACTGGATCAACTGCATAAAGTGAGATTTTCAGCTAGTAGCACTGCAGCAGATGTGGCTGCTCCTTGAAATAAATGATAAGTGGTTCATTCTCACCCATGAATTGAAGACAAGGAGGCTTCCCCTTTGTATGCATTTCTATATAAATAGATGCAATTTGTAGAATGTGGATATGCATGTATATCTTGTAGGGTCTGTTTGGACACAAGATTGTATAGAACTGTGATCAGTAAAAACTGCACACAAAGGGATCTACAACATTTACAATTTTAGATACCGATGCTATCAGGCTGTTTGGCAACATTAAGGTCAAATTGCAATTACGTATCATGCGACACTCATGGCAGTTTATTTGGTCTCCAAATATGCAGTTTGAGTGACCAGCTCTTTGGTTCCATAGACAACTATTACCAACCGTTCTTTCTTCTTCTTTGTGGGCTGACCATTGATTGGTTCAAGTGATCCATCTGAGGGGCCCTTCCTTGGACTATTGAATTCTTGGTTGGTATTTAAACTTGCATTTGTGAAAAAAATATAAAAAAGTAAATTATGTTATAAGGTATCAAACTCTGCCAATGCCGGTCCCAAGCCCGGATGAAAAAGGAGGGTCTTGCGTCAGGTGCCAACCAGCAAGGGAGAAGTTGAAGATGATTTTGTTATTTCCTTGTGTGCAGTTTTTACTAAGTGGAAAGAGGCTCGGAAGTGACGCGCTACATCAAAACCCAGGTGCAGTGAAAAGTAGACATGGGTTCATACCATGGAGGTTGAGAAAGGTGGTAGTAAATAGGGTATCTCCAGAACATAAGATTCGCATCACTACATGGAATATAGGGATATTGACAGGTAAGAGTTTGGAGCTAGTAAACGCAATGAAACGTAGGAGAGTCAACATCGCTTGTATCTAAGAAACTAAGTGGAAAGGGGCTAAAGCTAGAGAAATAGATGGGTATAAATTATGGTACGTAGGAAAGGAAAATAACAAAAATGGCGTAGGAATAATAGTGGATAAGGAATTAAAGGATAAAGTTGTGGACGTTAAAAGAATCAATGATAGAATTATAATAATAAAAATTGTTCTAGGAGAGTAGATTATAAATATTATAAGTGCATGCGCACCACAAGTAAGGTTACAAGATATAATCAATATACAGTTTTGGGAAGATATGGAGGGAGTCATACAAGAAATTTCCAACACTGAGGGGATATTTACAGGAGTAGACTTAAATGGTCATATAGGAAAAGATAAGGAATGATATGATAGAATACACGAAGAGTATGGTATAGGTGAACGAAATGAGATGGGGGAAAATATCCTCGATTTTGCTTTGTCATATAACCTATCCATTGCAAATACACTCTTTAAGAAGAGGGATGAACACTTAATAACCTTTAAAAGTGGACTTTATAAAAGCCAAATAGACTTTTTTCTACTTAGAAATAATGAACGATTTATATGCAAGGATTGTAAGGTGATACCTGGTGAGAGTTTAACCTCACAACATAGGTTAATGGTTATGAATATCCATATTAAAAGATGGAGTAAAAGAACTGAACTTAATACACATTCAAAAACTAAGTGGTGGAACCTAAAAGGAGAGAATAACCTCATTCAAAAATAAGTTGATGGTAGAAGGAAATTGGAACTATGAAACAGAAGTAATACCATGTGGACCAATATGGCTGAGTCCATTAAGAAAGTGGCAAAAGATGTCTTAGGAGTATCTAAAGGTAAAAGGCTATTAGCAAAGGAAACATGGTGGTGGAGTGAAACAGTGCAAAAAGTTATTAAAGAAAAACAGATGTGTTTTAAAGCTTGGCAAAAGATTAGAAATAATGAAAACTATGAACAATATAAGAATGCTAAAAATGCTGCTAAGAGAATAGTAAGTGAGGCTAAACTTAAAGCATATGATGAGCTCTATAATAAATTAGGAACAAGAGAAGGTGAGAAAGATGTGTTTAAACTTGTAAAAGTAAGAGAACAGAAGGGTAAGGACTTATATCATGTTAGGTGTATTAGAAGCGATAATCAAAGGGTATTAGTCAAAGAAGATGAGATCAAACAAAGGTGGGAAACATACTTTCAAAAATTATTAAATGACAATGGCTCTGAGAATATAGGGATTGAAAATAATATAAATCTAAATAACATTGGATATTATAGATATAAACGTAGGATTAAAATACCTGAAGTAAAAAAGGCCTTGAAAAAGATGAAATTAGGAAAGGCCATGGGCCTGATGGTGTACCAATAGAGGTTTGGAAGCATATGGGAGACATTGGAGTAGTTTGGTTGACCAAGTTGTTTAACAAGATTATAAAATCAAAGAAAATGCCTGATGAGTGGAGGAAAAGCTCTTTTGTACCAGTCTATAAGAATAAAGGTGACATTCAGAGTTGTACTAATTATCGAGAGATCAAACTTATGAGCCACACCATGAAACTTTTTGAAAGAGTGATTGAGAAGAGGTTATGACATGAAACAAGTGTATCGGAGAATCAATTTGGTTTCATGCCTGGGAGGTCTACCATGGAAGCTATTTTCTTGCTAAGACAATTAGTAGATAAATATAGAGAGGGGAGGAAAGACCTACATATGGTCTTTATCGATTTAGAGAGAGCTTATAATAGAGTCCCTAGAGAGTTAATATGGAGCGTATTAGGTGGTAAGGGGGTTTCTCAGGGGTATATAGACATAATTAAAGATATGCATGAGGGAGCGTTAACAAATGCTAAGACCACTAGTGGCGTGACTGGTGATTTTTCTGTCACTGTAGGATTGCACCAAGGATCGGCATTGAGTCCATACCTCTTTACATTAGTTATGGATGAGTTAACAAAACATTTGCATGAGGAGATCCCCTGGTGCATGCTATTTGCAGATGATATAGTATTACTTAATAAGACAAGGGAGGGTGTAAACATAAGGCTAGAGTTATTGAGAGAAGCATTAGAATTTGAAGGATTTAAAATTAGCCGAACTAAGACAGAATATATGGAATGTAATTTTAGCAAGAAGAGTAGGAGTGGAACACCAGTCAAGATTGATAACCAAGAAGTCCCCGTGAAAGACCTCTTTTGGTACTTAGGATCATTGATCCATGAGAGTGGAGAGATTGAGAGGGAGGTTACCCAGAGAATCCAAGCAGGTTGGAACAAATGGAGATGTGCATCTGGAGTTTTATGTGATCGGTGGGTGCCACTCAAACTAAAAGGAAAATTCTATAGGATGGCTATAAGGCTGGCCATGCTCTATGGATCAGAGTGTTGGCCAATTAAGGAACATGATACTCATAGGATGAGCATTGTAGAAACGAGGATGTTGAAATGGATGAGTGGTAAGACAAGAAAGGACAGAATTATAAATGAAAATATTAGAGGAAATTTAGGGGTAGCACCAATAGGTAATAAGATGAGGGAGATTAGACTTAGATGGTTTGGACATGTCTAAAGAAGACCAACAACAGCACCAGTTAGAAGGAGTGAGGCAATACAAGTAGAAGGTTCTAAAAGGGCAAGGGGAAGGCCCAAAAGAACGTGAATAGAAGTGGTGATGAAAGATTTAAAAACTTTGGGACTGAATGAAACCATGGTATTTAATAGAGTGGAATGGAGGAATAAGATTCATGTGGCCGACCCCTAATTGGGATAAGGTCTTGATGATGATGATGATGATGTTATAAGGTATCAACTGCTTTATCATTATTTTTGGTGATTGGCTTATTGATCTTGTGCACCATCATAACTATTTGTATTTGCTTTTCTGCTGAAAGATGCTTTTGACTGGCTCCAACTGTCCATCAAATGGAATCATGACCACCATATAATGCCCTAATTTGGAGTGGAAAATGAATGGCTCCCAAAATTCAAAGAGAAAAGTAGGTATCCTACTGATTGAATTCTTAATATCATCCCCAGCAGGGAGGGAAGGAACATCGACCTCCTACCTGGCTTTGAGGATCCTAGCAGATGTCTCCTACCAATCTAATAGTTGAAACACACAATTGTGTCCGTCTTTAACCTCTCTCTGTCACGGATCATCTGGCGAACACTATAATTTTCGACTGGTTCAATTTCACAAAAACAGCAACCATTGTTCAGTATTTCATCTAGATAATCTGGAGCTAGTGGGGTTGGTTGGTGTTTGCAGGTTTCATCTAATGGAAAATTTTGGGTTCTGGTTGGCAATTTGTTGGCTTCAGTGGATGTTTGGCCCCCTGTATTATTTTCAAAGAACAATATCAGGAGACAACCTGAACTCCATCTAGTTTGCGGATTATATGTGATATTTCATTTCACAAGACTTGCTTGCCTATAATCCTTATTAGGCTATGCCTGATTCATGATGGTCTGTGAGTGTACTAGCATGCCTTAAAAGACAAGCTATTATATGATCATTCTCTGTAAAGTATTGATCTTGAGTAATATTGAGGACTGCCAACAGGAGTTGAAGAACCAACAAGAACAGCACTGAAAATCAAGTCTTGGTCCTTCAATTGGAACCAATGGTCCGGTTCCAATTCTTTACCAACAGAATCAAATTAATTTGTTCCACTTCCCAATTTTATGCCAGAAGAACAGGACCGGGACTGAGGACCGGATCATGAGACTATAATACACCTATGATTTTATATTTAATTCTAGTTTAGCTAAAGGGTAAAATAGTCCTTTAAGCTGAAGTTTTATAAGATTAAAGCTACTTTCATTATATTTTTGTTACCTCTAAGTTAGCAAGCCAAGTTGGATTTGTCAACCCAAATAATAGGGAGAAACAAAACATGCAATATCCTCCTCAAAGCCTCACTCTCTCTCTCTCTCTCTCTCTCTCTCTCTCTCTCTCTCTCTCTCTCTCTCTCTCTCTCTCGGCCAGCAGTCAAATCAATCAATTGATTGAAGATGTAGCCGACAGCCAAATTGATCGATCGATTGAAGAAGATGCTTCTCTTGAAATTATAAGTACTCAATTCTTACTGTTGTTCATGGTAGTAATTTTGTAGCTATGCTCTTTTATCTATGTTTTTCTTTGCTTCTTTGGGATCATTTTGTGCAAGTTCTTTCACTTTATTCTTTTCTTAGGCTAGGGTGATTCTCTCGATTTTGGCTCTTTTCTTCCCTTTCTGCTTTAGAAAAATTTGCATATCTTGGACAGATTTGCATATAATGTTATATGAAATATGTCCTGTGGAAAATAGATATGTAAATTTTTCCAAAGAAGAGAGCGTAGAAAAGAGCCATCATTATGTGCATGTTTAGAAAGGGAGCCTTTGGTGAAATGGTAGAGTTGTCATCGTGCGACCTAGAGATCCTGGGTTCGAGGCATGGAAACAGCCTCTTACAAAATGTAAGGTAAAGCTGCTTACTATAAACCCTTCGTGGTCTACCCCTCCCCGGACCTCGCATATGCGGAGCTTCATGCTCTGGGCTGCCCTTTTTAATTATGTGTATGTTCAAATGCTTGTTTTGTAAGAGTTTTCATTTTTCGAACTACAATTAGTTATTAGGTTGCATGAATACCCTGATTCAATAAGGAATAAGCGGCTCCATGTATTAGGCATAGAGAATGGATGCCATTGATGAAGAGGTAAAATCTGTAACTCTATAATTTTATGGAGAATGTATGCAAGTTTTAGCTAATTGCTATATCACATATGCTTCTAAATACTGTTTAATAGGAATATAGTTGTATGTAATGTTATGTGTTTGCAGTAAATTGGTAGAAGAAAACTAGAATTAGTTTAGTTACAGAACCAATTAGTACTGAGAACCAAACTGGAAGTCAACAAATTTGGTTATGGTCCATTATGTCGGAATTGACACCCTGAATGATCCAATTACAATCCTGCTGAAATCATAACTGTCAGGTTCCAGTTTGGGTGGAACTGAACTGGAACCAGTTTGTTTACTCCTGAATCAATATAACGTTCATGTTTGTTTACATGTATCAATTTCTGTCTTATCAGAGTAATCAACTTTTAATGGAGTATGAGATGGAATCCAGCAAAAACAGTGAAAACCCGACATCTGCAAACCATCTTTTACAGTGGACCCAGTGGCAACTTCTGGATTCCATTCTTCCCACTGGTGGATTTGCTCATTCTTATGGTCTTGAGGCTGCAATTCAAGCCCAAATTATTTCAGGGCCAGAAGATCTTAAGACCTATGTGATTCATGTGTTGGAGAACACTGGTAGCCTGCTTCTTCCTTTTGTATATAGTGCAAACAAGTCGCCTAACATGGAAACTTGGTGCACACTTGATAAAGTATTAGAGGCAACATTGACGAATGAGGTAAGTAGAAAGGCATCCATTTCACAAGGTTCGGCACTTCTAAGAGTATCAGCATCTGTTTTTTCAGAGGTTCCAGTTCTCAAGAAAATGAGAGATACCTTGTTAGGTTCAGGAACTGTTGCTTTCCACCATGCACCAGTTTTTGGACTTGTATGTGGACTTCTTGGGTTTGATGGCGGGACGTCCCAACGAGCTTACATATTTATGACAATGAGAGATATAATTTCTGCAGCGACAAGGTTGAATTTGATTGGACCTCTTGGTGCTTCAGTATTGCAGCACCAGATTGCTCCTGTTGCTGAAGAAGTGGTGAATAAATGGATGAACCGTCCTGTTGAGGAAGCATGTCAAACATCTCCTTTGCTTGATACAGTCCAGGGATGTCATGGGTATTTATTCTCTAAACTCTTCTGCTCATGAAATCTTGACAATAATGCCGTATAAATTTCTCCATGTCTTGCCTCTTTCTTCCCTGTTGAATGGACGTTTTCCTCTCTCTTGGAGTTAAGTGGGAATTTCCCGAGGTTTGTCCAGCCTAGTTTACCTCTGCTAAATGGGGCATAACTTGATGAGTTAGTGTCGGCAATCCTGATTCTATTGCATTCTGGGCCTTGTCTGTGCGTTGCCTGTCTAAGATTGGCCAAGCAGATCAACTTATGATTATCAAAAAGCTGGCCCCTGCATGTAAGTTTGCCTGTTGCTGTAAACCTTGTATATTTGGCTACTTGACCATCATTCAAGAGGTCTTAGTGAACAAGCTGCCAATTTTCTCCATTTATCTACTACAAGGGAGGAATTGAATAATCTCAACTTTCATTCTTGTTAGGTGTATCTGGCATCTCATTGACTGTTTGGTACTGTAGTCTTCTGCCCATACAGGATGCCAAAGGACTTATTCCATTTTTTCTTCTTTGGTAGGGGTGTGGTAGTGAGATTGGAAAGCTGTTTCTCATGTGCACTTGGGATGTTGAGTTTTTTTTCTTTGAGCCCTTCGGAATCGAATTCTTAAGTGGTATGATTTCGTAGAATTGAATTTCATAGAATTCATTTCACCATACTGGTGTTAATGCCGAAATGAAAATGGGTGACAAGCAGAGCCCAGGGGTAAAGGAACGACAATTTAATTCCCACCTCATTGGCTGAAAATTTTAGCAATAAGATCAGAATCGAATTGCCCCTGGAGAAGTCAGTTCGAAGTGATCTTTGTGCACAACCACTGGAATCTAAAGGGCAGCCTCAGTGCATGAAGTTCCTGAGTATGCAGGGTCTGGGGATGGGACAGACCATAATGGTTAATGGTACATAGCTTTATCTCACATTTTGCAAGAGGCTGTTTCCACGCCTTAAACCCGTGACCTCAAGGTCACACGATGACAACTCTACCGTTGCACCAGTTCTCTCATCCTGCACAACCATTGAAATCTGTGTCAGACAAATTGATTCATGATGGAAGAAATAGATTCCAAGGGCCTAACCACCTTCTTCCCTTCCCATTGTGACTCGAATGGATATTGAACAAACTGCCTATTCCACCTAAGCTAGTAACTTTCTGAACACTCCCACAGACTTCAAAGGAAGTGTGTTCTACAATCAAATAATGGAAGACTAGAAGACAAATTGTAGCTTAATTTGAAGATTTATTGTATTGCTAGTCAAACTAACTGGAAGCTTTTCTATTATATTTTGTCATACGAAAGGCTGTTAAAAAATGCAAAAATGAAAAAAAAAAAAAAAAAAAAAAAAAAAAGTCATATGAGAAAGAATTCCTGAATGAACAGGTCCTATATATAATTTTTTTCCAAAATAACTGCCAATTATAAAGATATTCAGAGTTTTTAATTTTTACCAAAATTATATAAAGGGGCAGCTCAGGCACAAGAAACTCCCACCTATGGAGGGTCTGAAGAAATGGTGGACTGCAAAGTATGCAGTTTTACCTTGCATTTTTGTAAGAGGCTATTTCCATGACTCTAGCCTTCAAATCACACGGCAACAATTCTACCAAAATTATCTATGAAATTGATCTTTGAGGAATGACAGTACGGTGGGCACCCATAAACAAAAGAACTCTTTATTTTATTGTGAATGGCAGTAAGACAAAAATAACTCTTGATTACTCGTTATTAACTAATGTTGATGATACTTCGAAGGCATTTTTGCAACTAATTATTTCTCAGACAACAGGGAATGTTTCAATGTCACTATGGTCGAGTAACCTTAAATCATGGTTGGAATTCATGATCAGATCACTGATAACGGTCCGAGCTTGTGGTGGCCACCAGATCAAGCAGTGGTCCCATGCAATGTGCAAACATAGTTCTGTACATCCGATTTCCAACAAAATTTTCCGATAACCCATTTGCCTTTCTCGTACCAGACATGGTCTCAATATCAGTCTGCAAATTATAGTCACAAAGTTCGGAGTGGGGGAAAATGTTGAAAAAATTCAGAAAAGTCAGAATGTATGAAAAAGAGACGGGCAAAAAATCGAGAATATCTGAAGAAATATGTTAATGAAATTTTTTTTTAATTACTCGGGAAAGAAATGAGAAAAAAGTCAAGAAAAAATTTGGAAGTCGTAAAAAATTGAAAAAGAAATATATAACCTACTTAACGGATTCTTAAGCAAAAACAGTTAATTAAATATAATGTTATAATGCATGGATATGAATACGAAGTCCAAAATTGAAAAAACTGGTGGGGGAAAAAGTCTGAAAATTTAGAAACATTAGAAAATTCAGGAAAAATTTATAAATATTTCAAAAGTATATAAAAAAAAAATCTCATAAAATGGCCTCCACTTTGGCAAAAAGTAGACAAACAACTCAAAATTTTCAGGTTTTCAAAGAAAGGCCTTCACTTAACCCCTTTTTTCATTTCAGGCATTAGCCGTAACCCTGAATCACCATTAGTGCAGTTAAGAGGCACAGTAATCTACAGTTTCCACATTTTCATCGTCCACTCTTGTCCTACAAGGGTTGAAGTATGCTTTAAGGCACCTGTTTTTTCTCTGAAAGAAAAAAGGGCAGCTCTAGTGCACAAGAAGCACCTGCATATGCGAGTTAGAAAAAGGGCGGATCATAAGGGTCAATAGTACACAGTCTTTGTATTTTGCAAGAAGCTGTTTCTATGCCTTGAACCTGTGACTTCAACGTGACATGACGACAACCCTTAGTTTTTTCTTTGGAAGTGTCTAGAAAAAGAGTAGGAAAATACGTTTTCTCTTAGTTTAAGCTTTCTCGTTTTCACTAATAGCATCTGACTGACATAGATCTAAAATATATTTCCAAATGTCCATGCAAGATTGTGGGCAATGGCTCTCGAGCCTGTCCATGATTTCCTGATCATCTGACATGTAAATAAACAGTTTTTTTATCTTATGTGAAGCTACTTTGCTTGTAGGCAGTGCCAGCTGTCTGTCTGGGGCATCGTCTTGCTCTGTATATCGATTGATTCGTTGGCTTACTGGTTATTATAACACGGCGTCCCATCCCATTGGGATACCTGTGGACGGGCACAATCATCTGCAAACCACGCACATCAGGTAAGTCCAGGAATGGGAATCAAGTTTATTTCGACTCCAGCCAACTCAGGATACCCTTTGTTGGTGCTTTGCCCCCTGTTTCCTCAAGAACTCATTGGACTTTCCCTGGCTCTTCCACCTTCTGGGCTTCCTTTGTCCCATGTGGTTATAAAAAAACAGAGTTGATGATGAATAGAGTGATGCAAGTGTCTGATGGTAGTGATGATGAGGTTGCTTCTGATAGTACAAGATTCAATAAGTGCAAGGGAAAGAAACGTGGAGAAAGAAAGTTCTACATGAAAACTACATCAAAGATGGATCCTCCATCTAAAAAGAATGCCATAAATGTAAAAAGCCTGAATGCATCAAACTTAATTGTCTTCTCTAGAAGAACAAGAAGAAGAAGCAATCAAAGAAGTAGATTCTTGCTGCAATATGGGGTGAGAGTGAAGATTTATCTTCTTAAAGTCATGAAGAAGCAATGGCAAACATCTGTTTTATGGCTGTGGCAGAAGAACCACAACCAGGAGATCATAACGAGATGGATGATCTCACTCATATTGAACTTAAAAGTGAATTTATTAATCTTGTTTATGATTCGGAGAAGCTTGGTTTGAAAAACAAATTTCTTAGAAAATCACTATCTGAAATCACTAGTGAGCTTGATAGAATTATTTGTGAAGGATATTCTTTGATGTTGGGAAATTTCTTTTCACTAAATTACTTCTTTTGTTTTTCTCTTTTATCAAAGAGCTGGGTAGCTGGTTCTTTTGAATCCCTAAATCTACTATGTTAGCCCAACTCTTGTCCTTTGACTGTGTATCATGTATTTATTCTTTTTCATGACTCTCAAAGGAATAGTTTTTTATATTAATGGAAATCCTTATCAATTTTAGTTTATCGTGAACATCTAAAAATCCATTCATTAGCTATGAATTCAAGATAGTTTATTGCAAGAAGCTTTGTTTTGAAGCTTGCTTTTGTTTATTGGTGTCACATAACTTCTTCTTTGATTTAATAATCTTCAGAATTTGTCAAATAATGTTATTTACTTCAGCACTTGTTTTAGTAGCCGTGGTTACAACAGACTCTAAACTTTTCATAATTTTGAGTAATCATTTTGTGTTTCTTTTCTTTTTTTCTTTTTCTTTTTTTTAAGAATTCATCACCTTACATTTTGAACCGCATGTACTTGAAAGATACACCTGAGTAGCATACATGTTCATTAATGTAGATGTTAAGTCCTCAAGACCGTAAAGTATGATCTTGTCTTCAAATTATTAGTAATACGTATTATATCTAATACATGCACTATAATGAATTCATTGAGATGAACTCATTGAATCTTAGTTTAGAGGCATGCTTAAAGCAACTCCTTGAAGATAGTAGAAGCCTTCCATTACAAGGGATTTTGGCAGCTCTATGTTCAGTATTCAACCAAGACAAACTCAATCTTATGCCTCAATTGATTTACCTCTCTCAAATTTAGGTTGTAATTTTGTTTCCAATAAATAATGCCTCAAATGGGTAGAAGATCAAATCTTTTAATAATCATTCCAAATAGTCATGAAATTAGGTCCTTCAAAATTCAAATTTTCAATTTTCTAAAACTCAACTGGTCCAACAAATCTCTAAGAGAAATAAGCATCTATTAATCATGGAGATTATAGCAATCTAACAGAATAATGTTTGAGTCTCAAAGAGTACATAAATTAGTCTATAGATTTGATGTCCCAAATGGTACATGACTAAACTTGCCTATAGATTTTATGTCCCAAATGATATGATAATTTGGTAATATAAGTACTAGATTTCAAAGGAACTAAGGAGCTTAAAGAACAACCTAGGTGTTGTGTATTTTAAAGTTAAACTTGCGCATATCGGTTGTAGTATAAATGTGCAAGTGAGGTCGATCCCACGAGAAATTGAACATTTTGTGTTAAATGAGCCTTTTCTTAAAATACTTAACCTAGCCAAAGAAAGTGAGTTTTATCCTAAACTACTTAAGCATGAAGAAGACAATTAAACATCCATAAAATTTAAGATTCAAATCACATAGAACACTAATGGAAAGTAAACTTCAATCATAAACCAAACATAAATCTCATTACATGGATTTGATGTACAAGAGTGGTGCACCTCATCCAAGGAGTACACACACCATACAATGTTCAAAATACATCCAAAGAAATCTAAAATTCTAATCTTAAGCAATAATGCATGTAATCAAGAGAGATCCAAGGAAAGGGGGAGAGATTGGGAAAGAAAGCAAGAGATGGGCAAACAATTTAGGAATTTCATAAGTAAGGAACTAAGCTTAAAAATCACACTCTCTTGACTGTCACTACAAGAGAGTTGTAGCTTTTAGATTCATAGATCTAAGAAACTAATCAAAGACAAACATTGAAGGGAAGCAAAGGAATAAAACAAGGATGTAAGGTAAAGACTTTGATCTAATAGTTATACTCTTTTGCTTGTCATTACCAATGAATTATAGCTCTTAAATCAATAGATCATGAAACTAAAGGCTAGTAATCAAAGAAGCTAACAACTAAACATGGAACCAAGGATCAAAACAAAGTAGGAATTCAAATACAATTAAAGAAATAGCTAAGAGATAACTAACCTGAACTTTGAAGTGGAAATCATTTCCACATGAAAGATTGATCAAAAACCCTAAGGAAGAGGCATGAAATGCTAGATGAAAATGGAAAGCTCTAAGGATGATTACATTGAAGGAGGTAGAAGCCCCCCGCCCCCCACCATGGTTCAAATTCGTGGAAGCCCCCATGGGGGCTATTTATACATGTTTTTAAAACTTATTCTAAGGTTATTTAAGGAAAAAAGAAAGGTGGGATGAGTTGGAAAGGAATGAAGACAAAGAAAGATGATTGGAATTGTTGATTGTTTAACCGCAAGTGCACGGGCTATTGTAGTATAGCTATGCAAATACGGGTTGATCCCACGAGGACTTGATTTGAAGTGATGGAGTTTTAAATAAAATTCAACTAAAAGAATAAAAACATAGAATATACTAGAAATAAACTAAAATCCAAATGTATTCAATTGTTCCAATGTTCACAAATATTTATTCCAAGGAAAACAGAAAATAAAAATAAAATGTGTCCTGGATAAGCTTGTCCTTGGATTGCACTGTCTCTGGATTAGTCTGTCCTTGAATAGTCTGTCTTGGATTACACTGTCCCTAAATAGTCAGAATGAAGATAAGTTAAAACCAAAATAACACAGGGACACAGTTGTAATTAAACAAGGGACCCAATTGGTATTTTTGAAATCTGTCAGGGGACACAGATGTAATTCTTTTGGGGACACAGATAGAATTTCTGAAATCTGCCAGGGGACACAGATGTAATTCCTGAGATCTGCCAGGGGACACAGATGGTATTTCCGAAATCTGCCAGGGGACACAGATGTAATTTCTGAAAAAGGACAGAGTTGGTATTAAAATGGGGACTTGTTGGTAATTCCAGAGATCTGCCAGGGGCAGAACCGGAATTTTCCCTGGGTTTTGGTTTTTCACGAAAAAACCAGGAAAACCGATGAAAACTGGAGAAGGGGAAGAAGGAAGAATGGGAAGAATAGAGGAAGGAGGAAGAAGGGAAGAAGGAGAGGGAAACGGTGGTTTTCTCTCACTCGGCAGTCCGGTGAAGAGGACCGCCGGAGAGGGAGAAATCGGGAGAAAACCCAGATTGGGTTTTCTCTCCCGTGGCCGTCCGGCTACTGTGGAAACCGGAGTAGAAGAGGAGAAAAACGCCGGACTGGGTTGTGCGACTTTTCAAACTGCCGGAGAAGATGGCGATGAAGGGGGAAAACGGGTTTTCTCTCTATGGCTGGCTGGAGATGACGCCGGAGGAGATGAGGAGAAAGGAGGAGAGGTGAAGCAGAGGGAAAACCCCTGGGGAGGAAAACCCAACTTGGTTTTTCCTTCTCCTGTCTGTGCGGCTACGCAGAGGCTGAGGGCGGTGGAACCATGGAAGATGGGAGGAGAAGAGGGAGATAGAGCCGGGCAGGAGTTGGGTTCTCTAGGCAGTCCGATGCGGTGAAGGAATCAGGGGGGAGGCGACAAAGAGCAAGAGATGGGCATCTAGGCTTGCCAGCTGGGCAATGAAGAGATGGAGAGAACTGGGCAGGGGAAAGGAGGTTGATGTTGGAGAGAGAGAGAGAGAGAGAGAGAGAGAGAGAGAGAGAGAGAGAGAGAGAGAGAGAGAGAGAGAGAGAGAGAGAGGGTCACCGAGCTAAAGAGAGTTTGTTTTCCGTGAATTTGTCTCTATCGATACATCGAACAGTCTCGGTTGTTCTAGTTACGAGTGTGGAGTGGCGGTGGAGAGAGAGAGAGAGAGAGAGAGAGAGAGAGAGAGAGAGAGAGAGAGAGAGAGAGAGAGAGAGAGAGAGAGAGAGAGAGAGAGAGAGAGAGAGAGAGAGAGAGAGAGGGAGACGGGGGGTTGGTCTGGTACAGAGGAGAAGCTGAGAGAGGAGTCGTAGGAGAGAGGTGATAAGAGAGTAAGAAATGGTATCGAGAGAGAGAGAGATCGTGAGAGGGGGGAATGAGAGAAGGGGAAGAGAGGTAGAGAAAGAAAGTCAGGGAGAGAGAAGGGGAAGAGAACATTAGAGAGAGAGAGAGAGAGAGAGAGAGAGAGAGAGAGAGAGAGAGAGAGAGAGAGAGAGAGAGAGAGAGAGAGAGAGAGAGTTGGGCGTGGAAAAGAGAGTTGAGAAGGTGGGGAGAATGTGCCGGCCAGCCCTCTTCCCTAGAGAAAAAAAACGTTCTTTTGAGAAGGAAGAAGGGTGTTTTTAAAAGAGAGATGGGGAGAGACGTACGTGAGAGAAGGATAAGAGAGAAAAGAGAGGAGAAAGAGAAGGATAAGAGAGAAAAGAGAGGAGAAAGAGAGATAAGAAAGAGAGTAGGGTCCACTGGAATTCTAGTCTTGTTAGAACTCTGCAAGTCTTCAACTTTGTCCTGTACTAGGATTCTTCAAATTCCATCTTATTTCCATGAAACTTCATCTGATCTCCATCTAATATCTTTGATTCGATCTGGAGCGTCCACGCCTGAGTTGACCGATCTGCAATGCATAGACCCAATTAGCGCAATCTAAACCGTTCATTAGCTTTAATAGTCATCTAACCACTAAATTTTACAATTCAAAGGTTGGATGGTCAATTAAAGCTAAAATGAAATATTTGATATAAAATCTTAAAATTAATGGTCTAGATGCTCTAATCAAATACTAAATTAGAGGTATTTTGACCAAAATTGAACACTTAACAGGAATAAAGAAATATGAGTGGAAGGTGGGTGGCTCCATCTTTTAAAGAGATGCCTCCACTCATGTCCCATAGTGGGATTATTTAATTGATGAGTAGAGAAAAAGATGGGTAGAGGTGAAAAAGAAAAGGAAAGTAGAGGTGCTTTCCTCCTATTTGTCCATGTGGTATTGCTAAGATGACTTTGTGGCTCACTTGGCTTGACTTCATAACTCACTTCATTGGCTTTAATGGCTTGACTTGTCTCTTTAGCTTGTGACCTTCTCTCATAGGTTATATGGCTAAACTGGCTTGCATAGCTCCCATGCAAAGGTAGCGGGTATGCATGGCTTGCTTTATGGGCCCACTTTGGCTACTTATGACTTTTCCAATGCTTCACTTGAAGTAATCTTGATCTTTGATCTAACTTTGAATTGATAATATTTAGGCTTTGAATTGATCTTCAATGTTTATCTCAATTGATCTCAACTGTTGGATCATTATCTCTCTTCTTACAAAAACTAGAAACTCTAATTAAATTCTATAAAAATATAATTAATCATATACTTACTTTGGATTTGCCTTTGAACCTACAAAATATGAAAATTTTGAGTTATTAGGTCAAAAATGTATGTGTTATAAATTTTGGTCTAAAAATCCTAATTTACACTCTAAGTACTAACACATGGGTAACTAATTAGGTGCTTTTTTTATTATAGAAAATTGAATACTTATCACTAGGTTTCAAAGAGGCTTGATTGAACAAACAAAGAAGAGAGCTCATAAAGAGTCTCAATCTTTAGGAAATGAGAGAGAACAAGTCTTGATACCTAGAAAGCCTAGCAGAGCACCTTTCTCTAAATTTCAAAGCCTTAAAATGACCACCTTTCTCCTCTATTAGACGTGATTAAGCCCCACAAAGGCGAGATGAGCTTGCTACAATGATGGTCCAACCCAAATAACAAATACATGTGTAAACCACATGTGTGTGCTTTGCATCTGGATTGCTGTGAACACATGTACACGAGCAAGTACACATATGCAGGGGGCTAATCATATTTTATTCTTTCTCGCATTGAAAGTGAAGAGGGCTGTACAAGATGCCTCCTCTCTACTTCTCTTCTCAATACCGATGAGAGACTATTAATCCTCTTAACTTAAAAACAAGCAAGAACAATAGCCGCCTCTCAAATATATATCGTAGGCAGCAATCATATTCTTCAGGCCTCATTATCATTTCATTTTTATTTTTTTCATCATTTAAGGGTTGACTCCCACACACTCCTATGATGGTCCAATGGTTCAGGGTTAAGCAATGGGAAGGTTAACAATCATCTAAGGGAGAACGGTTTTAGGGTTTGTCCCTGGGATGGGGGGCTAAAAGATGAGTGGTTAGATGTCTAGGCTTGTTACAGCTTACCTTGTCTAGATCTCAAAACCACTCTATCCTTCTTTATCACCAGGTCATGAAACCTTGTTACAGCTTTTTATCATCTCATGTTTTGTCAACATAGAGGGCTTGGGGCGTTTCACAATCTGAATCCTTTTCCATTAATGACAGAAGGGATAAAGGGAGAGAAAGAGAGAGCAGACGAAAGAAAGTAGCAATGGACATGTATTATCACATATGAGTTAAAGCAGCAACATTATTCATCACGCAGGGAATGGCTAACCTTGTAAGACCCAAATTCGTATAATGGTGCTTGCATCATGGTCTTGCAAGTTGGGAAGTGGAGACAAAATTGTTCCTACCACTAGAAAGGAAAGAAAATAACGTATGGGTTTCCACCACGAGAAGCTTGCTTCAGACTTCCCATTGTCTTTCCATCTCAAGGCTTACATTTCCTTGTATGACTGTATGTGCCTCACTTTCTCCAGAGACACTGTCACAGTCGATATGTACATGTAAGCATAATCCAATCCGATAATCTGACAACTGATAACATGTACGTCTGACTTCCATCAATTTTATGTTGATCAGCTGATTTTAGACCATTGATAAGCTGAGTATTTTACTTACCGTTTCGCCAGTAAAATGTGATTGTAATTTGTTGGATTATATCTGGGTGATAGATCTCTATTTGGGGTTGGACCAAAGCCATGTATAGACAGAGACAGTATTTCCCAGGCTGGGACCAGAGTTGAGCTCCTTGCTAGATCTTGACAATGATTTTTCTTGTAGTAAGGAATGCTAAAAGAGGATAGCCCGACGCACAAAGCTCTCGCAAACATGAGTTCGAAGGAACATATAATAAAAGGTTTATAGTGTGTACTTTGAATTTTTGCAAGAAGTTATTTTCACACCTTAAACCTGTAATGTTGCTGTTTTCGCATTTCAAACCCGTTACTTCTACTCTAAGAAACATGATCATGACTGTACCATTGCTAGGCGCTTGCAGTGAGAGATGTTAGTCTGCAATTCAATCTTGTCCGACTTGTATAGCACCCAGTTAGTGTAGTTTGATGATCCAAATTGTTCATTTACTTGACTTTTTGTCAGGTGAATGTTACTAGCAATGGGCAGCACTAAAGTGTGCTTAGATTATATGCAAACATCGATAGAAGCTGCTTACCATTGGAAAAGAAATAAATAAAATAAAATAATACTTGGGCTGCTTGTTTTATCCAAATAGAAGAGGAAAAAGGTCATGAATAATTCAATCTACATTATGTTTTTCGGTGCCTATCAGCCCCGACATCTTCACCTCTGCAAGCTAAAATACACCACCATCCAAACCGTTCATCTCACAAAACCAGAACAATAAAACTTTGACTATCCAATATTTGTGACAAACTCACGACTATTCAGTATGTAAGAAATGGCAGTTCCCAAGGAGCCACAATATACAATGTTATAGACTTTAAAATGTAATTTACCATATGTTATAGTATAGTAAATTGTTTCAGTGTTTATGAATTGGATTAATGTGTTACTAGACTTTTAAATGTACCGTTGTATTGTTGTTTTTCCTTAAACTATTTAAGGGTGCTTGCTCTTGAATTGTCAAGTGTTTCTCATCAGCGTGAAGCTTAATCTTTATTTTAATTTTGTTTTAGAAGGGGAGCCTTGGCACAACAACGATAGAGTTGTCATCATGTGACCTTGAGGTCACGGATTCAAGGCAAGAAAACAGCCTCTTGCAAAATACAAGATAAGACTGCGTACTATTAACCCTTGTGGTCTGCCCTTTTCTTGAACCCTGCATATGAGGGAGCTTTCTACACTAGGGCTGCCCTTCTAAAGAGTTGAATCGCCTTACCCCTTGCATTCTAGCTCGCAGAGGCTCATAGAAGGCGGAGCAATGCTTGGGTTTGCGCATCCTCATTATAAATCTAGTGTTACTCGTTCATTTATATGGAGCTACGGTATTTGTTATGATAGACTTGTGCTAAACTGTGAGATACAAATGTAATTGTGTGGGAAGAACATGTGTACTTCATCTTTTTACTCAAGTCTAGTGGATGTGATTTAGTTTTTTTGAGAAATGCTTTGAGTAGAAGGGGAGCCTTGGCGCAACAATTGAGTTGTGGCCATGTGACTTAGAGATCACGGGTTCGAGACATAAAAATAGCCTCTTGCACAATGTTACATACGGCTGGGTACTGTAGGCCCTTTGAGGTCTGCCCCTTCCCCAAACTCAGTGAATGTGAGAGCTTTGTGCACCAGGCTGCCCCCCTTTAGAAAGTCTTCTAAGTTGTTTGAGTTGGTAAGATAGGACAAAGAGTGTCATTATCAATTTCAACCCTCTCTTTTTGTTTGTAAAAATTTTGAATATTTTGAGTCCCAATCTCTGTTTCACGCATACTTTTAGCGTCGTTGAAATATAAATGACATAATAGCAGAGATGTATAGACTTCTAATTAAGGGATGGGCCAGAGAGAGATGCTTGTGTGATTTTTGTTTGTGTTATTTTTCATGGGCTCTGATGACCTTGGCAATCATCCAAAGTTGATAGGAAGGATCCCTTTCAAACATTTGGTGGGTCCCGCGCAGGTAGACAAGATGGTACAAAACATGGTTTTTGTTGCTACGCGGATTGAGGAAAGGGCTGATGATCTATTCTTTCATCGTATGGGTCTTCAGTGGGACCAGCGCCTTGATAGCTGTAAATATATAGTAGGTCCCAATAGAAACTTAGATAATAGGTTGCATTATTTTGATTTTAGCTAGTGGGACCCTTTTATTATTGGTGAAAGCGTCGCTCTTTTGAAGATAGCGTGGGCCACCTGCACACGCTCTAGGCTCATGGCTGGCCCAGATGGGTGAGCACCGAAAACAGAGTCGGGGCTCATTTAGCATTGCACATGTGCCGTCTTATTTTGATAATGACACCCTTTACTTTGTCGAGCTACTCATGTACGAAGTGAGATCATAATGTTAGAAGATCAGGGCGGTCAAATATGGTGGTTCCCAACATATCATAAGTAAGTGTGAAGATCCAGATCTATCTGGAAACGACTAAATATTACTTGGACATAGAGAGATTGTTTTACTATAGTCCATCCAGCATGGGGCCATCACATGGACGATCCAGATCCTCCTCCAGCCGAATATAGTGTGACGACATTCACAAGCTCCCAATTAACGACACAAATGGTCTAGTTATCCAAGAGAAGAAAAAGATGCACTTTTTTACATTTATTCATTAATATTCAACGATGCAAAGGATAGCCCTAGCATTGGTACAAATGGGATACCTCCAAAATAGATGAGAAAATGTAGGCTTTCTCCGATCATCATCTAAACAAAGAGATCGGGTTGGTGACGACACTGTGTTGGGGTGGTGGGACCTGCCTAAGCCAACAAAAATGAGAAAAAATGAGCCATCTTGGTCTTCGGTGGGGCCCTTATGAGCATGGATAAGCATTTGACTTTAGAAGTAGGAGGG
Source organism: Warburgia ugandensis (assembly GCA_035236585.1). Lineage (NCBI taxonomy): Eukaryota > Viridiplantae > Streptophyta > Magnoliopsida > Canellales > Canellaceae > Warburgia > Warburgia ugandensis. The sequence goes on from CP141128.1 coordinate 69,746,063, forward strand.
CCTACCTAAATTTGGCAAATTGATTTTGAGAGTCCTGCACGCTATCCCACCAATGACATGACTCGTACACGTCTCACATAACATGGCATATCCACGCGTGCATTGCATGGACATTGATATGCTTCTTCTCTCGAAACGATATATGAATTTATATGCCTACTTTATAAAAAAGAAGTTTGCACAAGTTATTCTCTGAAGTCATAAGTTTAAGGCGTAAAAATAATTTCTCATAAAAATATAATATAAAACTTTATAGACCTTTTAGAGTCCTTCAGAAAATCGGAAAAACTTTGTATGAATTTATATATGTAATTTGCTTTGTGCATGAGCAGGCACGAGACTAGGCCTTTCGTTTCAGGCCTTGCTGATTTTGGCTTGAAGCCTTAAACGTGAGTGGATAATAAAAATCCTCTTTGGAGGAAGCAATTGATCTTGGCCTTCCAATTTGACAAGATCCAAGTGGCAATTTGACAAGCTACATTAAAAGCATATATTTTATGATATCAACATCATATGTAATTAGAAGGGGAGTCTCGGAGCAACAGTAAAATTGTCATCATGTGACCTTAGGGTTATAAATTCAAGATGTAAAAAAAATCTCTTGCAAAATACAAGATAAGGCTACGTACTATTGACCCTTATGGTCTACTCTTTAAACCATGCATACGCTAGAGCTTCATGCACTAGGCTGCCCAATATTGTACGTAATTAACCCTTATATTGGCATTACTAAGAGGATGTGGAATCCCTATTCGTCATTCTTTAGGAGTAGACATTTTTTGCGGAAAGAGTTGGGACGAAAACATGCAAAATAAATGAATTTGGGATTGTGAAAACTTGTATATTATTGAGAAGATCATTCTCTTATGAAATTGCTCGTAAGCGCTAGTGATCAGAGCAGCTAAGCCCATCACAATGAATCACCTGTATCTCTAGGTTATGGTTGCAAAGATGCAATCATGCACATATTATGTGAGCTCGGAGGCCAGCCCAATTAATTAGCGTGCCTGATGGAAAAGTAGGTCATAGCTCATATCAAAGTACTTTCTTTAAAGCTAGCCAATGCTCATGCATGGATTAATTGGCTAGGTATCAACAGAGCAATCCTACAATAAAAACAAGTCTAGCCTAGGGCATGTCATAGCATACATCAAGCTTCCAACAATTGAAGCTTACGGGATTTTTCTGCTCTTTTGAGATTATTTGTAGGACATTTTGACTCATCAAGTCCATCTCCTTTAACAAAGGGAGACATTCCTTCTTTGCATTTTTTTCATTGAAAATTGTTTTGAAATTGAATTCAGATATGCCTCCAAAACAATCCCTCTATGAATTTTGACTCCAAGCACATACGATGCTTCTCTAAGATCTTTCATCCCTAACTTTCGAGACAACTAGCTCTTGATTTCCTTAATAAATATCACATTATTCACCACAAGTAATATTTCACCAATATAAAGTGTTACAATTAATATTTAGTCCCACTGATGTAACACATATGCAATGATTTACTACAAATTCATATTCCAACACAGCTTTGTGGAACTTTATATTTGTGATACCCTGGGTTTTACACAACAATATAATACCAATTTTTAAAAAGTTGGGATCCCTATTTTAAAAACTTTGATTTTAAAATAGGCTAAAAATAAAAATTCAAATAGAAAGGGTTCATTTTAAAACCCTAAGAATCATGCAACCACAAAATCACTGATTTAACAATGAAATTATTTCTATTTCTACTGAAAATCCAACAGTCTCCTCTGTATTTTGGATCATCACATATAACCAATACGATACGATCATGCATGATAAATACAATAAACATAAACACACCACATAGGAGACTTAGTCTCCATACACATCATCCAGATTAATTACAAATCTCGATAAAACCATAACCTTAATAGTAGAGTAAAAATAAAAAAGAATAACAATATTTTCTAGGGTCTGTCCGTGCACAACCATTATATCCAACGTGGATACATCTGTACATTCAAGTCATAATGTAACTCATACACATATACAGTCCACAAAAAAAATAACCAAGGTAAGGTTTTGAACAAACCTTATCCATTTCTGAAGTTTCCTCTATACATTGTTATAGACCGCCAACTCCTCACCTACTCTATCAGCATGCCATACCTATTACATCTCTCTATATCTTAAGCATTACAAAAGCATCACAATGCCTCAGCAAGCTATGCTTGTATACGTGACCACATTTAATATCAAATAAAGAATATGTAGTGTAATGTATAAAGATCAGGATTTATGATAAAGCTCATGGATGTAATACATTCATATAAGAAGTTGAATCATCAGATATCAAGAATGAAATTATGCATGAATAATAAGAAGTCCAAATCAAATACAATAACCGATGAGGATATAATTTCACACATAAAATATAGAAGTATCATAAACTAAATACCATGGTATTCATAACATGAATAATGCGTGTTTATGAAATTGGTAAAGCCAAATATAGTCAAGTCTATCATATCAAGCCATGAATGCATGTCATGAATAACATGGCATGCAACCTAACCATGTACCTAAAGTGTACCACAACATTCTCATATCTAGTAATGAGCACTCATACCAACCCCTTGGGTTCCTCACTTGTAGCTCACTCACCCAGCCCGTAGGCCCTCTCACATCTGGCCACCCACATAGGCTTCACCCTTGGGGTGCATCAGGATATAATCACCCATGTGTGTTTGTAACTAGACGTGCATACATAATAAGTGCATAGATAGCTGTGCTACAATGACAACCACTCCAAGGTATCAACCACTGCCGCTTATCGTCGATACCAACACGTAAGACTATAGTCCATTGAGGCATGGGAGTTAGTTGGATGGCATGAGTAGATTGCCCATGATTACCACAATCATATGCAGTTTGCCCAATATTAGGGCGGGTGTTTATCATCCATATCCCATATACTCAGAAAGCGGGTGACCAATCCTACAATCCTCCTAATATAGCATTCATTAGGTAGAAACACTCATCATAAACTACAACAAAATACGAAATCCTACGTTAAAAATTCGCATATGTATCAAAAATGGTGCATGAATAATGTAAAACGAAAAGATAGTATAAGCATCAGTAACACATGCTAAATGATAATCTCAGAAAAATCATAGGGTTGGTATACATATCCATGCATCAAACTATCAATGTAAATGAAGCCGTCTAGTGAACAATCATGATTTATAAAATCAGAGGAATACTAAATATAGTCACTTACCTCATATGAAGAACTACTTGTTTGTACCTATCAAATCAGTCAGACTCTACATTAAATCAATCCGCTCCAGTCTCACCACCTAGATACACATTACATCCAAGTCACACTTAGAATCTAATTTATCTAAGTTGGATTCTTAATTATAAAACAATATTATATTTTCGTATCTCTATATATTGTGTTCAATACAATTCAATTGTTCGTAACCATGGAATCTCAAGGTGGGGCCCACCTTAGTTGGTAAATAATTCAAATCACACTAAATCAGGCCCATTAATAGCTATCTAAATCCTCTTCTTAATTACATCATTATATATTTCAGAGCTATCATGATCAGATCATATCAATCTGAGGTAATTTATCTTTTCATTAATCAATTAGGCAATATTACATGCAATTCATGCATACTATTATGTAATCAAATAATTAGAATGGTAATATTATCATGTACAAGTCAGTCTGAAGGACATCTAGCTACTTGTGCGGCCATTTCATGAATTAAGCCCCTCAAATGTCTCTAATCAAAGATATTTGTACCAATCTGATGACACTTCTCCACCTAATCATGCTAGATCAAAGAATAACTCAATATTTCTAATAAATTAATCCCATAAAATCATCTAAACAATATGGATCATCGAATTGGATCCAATTTCATACCTGAATCCTCAATTGATCTTAACTGTTAATCAAGATTGGTTAATTCATCTAAAAAATGCTTCAAATCTAAGATATCTTGTATGAATCTTGATCTACACATCATGAGGATCACAATGAACTATCTATATCTTAAAATAAGGTCAGATCATCACAAATTAGATGCTTTGAGTTTTGATCAAAATCAACGATTTGATCTTCTCCGATCAATGAATGAGAACATGAGTATTGTTCCTTGCGTTGCAAGGATTGCGAGAGTTATCTTAGATCTCCGATATGCTTCTTGGATTAGCCAAAATAGAATATCAAAACTAAAGGGCTTAATAGGGTTTGCTAAGTCAACTCAACTCCCAAAACAAGTCAAGGTTGAGTTGACTCTGTGAGTCAACTCAACCCTGACTCGCTAGTGAAGAAAATAGTGGAGGGGAAACATGGTGACCGGCAATGTTGTCGGCACGATCACTATAGGAGTCTAATAGGAAACATGAATGGGGGGTAAAGGAAAGATCGGCACTAGCGTGTCCGATATGTGCGCACCGACATACCAAGCCAGTTGCGTTGGAGTGAAACCCAATGGGGCAGGGGGGGTGGAGAAGAGGGAAGAGGTGGGATGCTTACTAGCTAGGCAGTCCCTACTATGCCGAGGAAAATAGGATCTAGGCGCGAGGCCGTAGTACCTAGGCACGACTCCTGTGTTGCAAGCGCAACCATGAGGAACCCTAAAAGGGTTATCAAAAAATGGCAGAGGGAAAGGAAGTTTAACACATGCCGACCTATTCAATGGCCGGGCTATGCCGATGAAAGAGAGAAAATAGGGAGAGGGAAGAAACGAAAATGCTGACAAACGAAGAAGAGAAATCAAGCAAGGGAGGGAAAAGGGGTATGTGTGGTGGCCAATAGTGGTCCTTAGATTGGTCACCAATAGAACCTGACAGGGAAAGAGAAACAGAATGGGGGTTTGGCGGTGTATGCCGCTCAGTTGCCATGATTGCTACTCGATCGTTGTCTGTAACCCTCCCATAAAGGAGGACATGGGAAAGGCAATGAGAAGATAGACATGCAGAGCCAGCCGGCAATGGGAAACCATGATAACAGGTTTCTAGGTTGCCAGTGCTGTAGCTGGAAATGTCTGAGAGGAACGGGGTTATGCTCCAGTGCCGAAAAACCTAATAGGGGCGGGCTGTGCTTCGAAGTGGGGGAAGAGGAAGATCAGACGAGAGGGGGTACGAGTCACTAGGGTTTTCTTTTCCCTGTGTCCCCCCCTCGTCTAGTCCTATTTTCATACTCTGCATCCCACAAACAAACAAAACAAGAGGGTGCCATTATCAATTTTGACCCCCTCTAATTTAGTAAAACTTTTGAGTTTTTCAGTCCCGATATCTGTTTTGCACAAAATTAGTATTATTGGAATCGTATCAACGCGTACATTTCAAATTTGATAGTTTTTAGTCCAATTTTTGAGTTTTCAAAAAGTTTACTTTCGTGAAACTCAATTTCTATGGAATTAAAATTTTTATTTTATTTTCATTAAAAACATAATATAATACACAGAAAATGACCAAAAATTGAGGGTCATTACAATATTCCATCAGTGTGAAGCTTGTTTCAAACCATATAAAGATTTTTGTAGTTTGCGAACATTTCCTTCTTATCCAATGATTCAAAACCCTTACGTTGTATCATGTAGATATCTTCATATAAATCTCCACTCAAGAAAAGTAGCTTTCATATAAATCAAATGTAACTCAAGATCATAGAATGTTATAGTCGACAAGATGACTATTAATGAATATTTTGTGTACACTAGAGAAAAGCTTCATTCAAATCTATACTTCAATTTTGTGTGAAACCTTTTATACCCAGTCTTGCCTTGTAAGCTTCTACTTTACTTTTTGAGTTTCTCTTTTTCTCAAATATCCACGTAGACTCAATTGAAATGTAATTCATTAACAAGTCAATTAATTTTCACATATCATTTTTTATTATAGTATTGATCTCATCTATCATATCCCTTATCCAAAGTAATAAGTTACTCGTAATAATTGCCTCTTTAAAAGTAACTAGGTTTGCAGCATCAATATTTGAGACCACAGTAAATGATTCTCCATGGTAAGTGATACAATTGTCTCCTATAGCTCATCTTATCAATCTTTTTGGTCTTTCAAATCTAGAAGGAATTTCTATCTCCTAACATTTTGAAGGTACTTGTTGAATCAACCAATTTAGGCTTCTTATTGGTTACAATAGCAAAAAATGAGCATAAAACTTAACATTTCTACTCTCTTGATTTCTCCTTCTAAATCATTTAATCTGCCCTACAACTGATATACTTTAAATCATTCAGGATATCCAATAAATTGACAGTTCACTAATATGTCTCCTAATTTTGAATTATTGAGTTCCGATACAATGACATGTGCATCGTAATGCCATTCTCTTATGTGACTCAGACTTCATTTTCTGCCTATCCATAACTCGTAAGGAGGTTTGAGAATTGACTTTGAATGAACTTTGTTCAATATGTAAATTGTTATTTTGAATGATTCACCCTAGAATAGCCGTGACAAGGCAGCTCTTCTCATCATGCATCTTAACATTTCCAACAAAGTTCGTTTTCTTCTTTTTGCAACACTATTCCGTTGAGGAGTGTATATGGAATGGTAATTCTGATTGCAAATTCCATGTTTAGTATAGAATTCCTCAAATAATTTTGAAGCATATACAACTCTTTTAATAGTTTGAAGCACATTAATCTTTTTTTTCTTACTAATTTTCCACTTACACCTTATACTTCTTGAACACATTAAAAGCATGACTTCTTTGTAGTGAGATACACATTGCTTTATCAAGAGTAATCAACTATGAAAGTGATAAATGAACACGGTCAAAAAGATTTTTGGACTTGTCTACTTTTGGAAAAGCATATTGCACCATTTTTCCTTTCAAACAATATTCATAGGTTCCATAGTCCTCTACAATTTTCCTTTGTTTAAATACCTTCTTTGCATAGAATTCCAAATTGCTACTAATTGATTTGTCCCAGATTAAGATGCCAAATATAAAGAGGATTCTTTGAGTTCATCTTTCTTTTAGAATTCGATTATTTAGCATTTAGATTGACCATGCATGATGAATAGAAGATGCAAAAAGATCATCCAAGTAGAAGTTGTAAAGAGCCAAGCTTCTTATCACTTAGCTAGAAGAAGATCCTTTTGTTTTATTAAAACTTTTCCACCATTGAACCATAAGTTGAAACCCATATCATTCAACTTAGATACAGACAAAAGATTATGCTTCATACCTGGAACATACAAAGTATTTTCCAAAATTAAAGATATCCACCTAGAGCTTCAAAACATATGTGCCAAGGGCCATCTCTAGTGCTCTTTGATTGTTTCCATGTACATATGCATCTCATTCTCTTTCAATCATTTAGCTTTAGAAACCTCGTTAAGGTTTTTGATATGTGGACCAAACATCCAAAATCAACCCACTAGCTATTAGAAGAGACATCCACATAATTAACTTCAGTACAAACAAAAGAATTAAAATTACTTGGATTGAGAGATTCTTTCTATTCCTTAATTTCAGACAATCTACCTTGAAGTGACCTTTGCTTCTTATAGTAATTAAAGCAAACCTCTTGTTTTGGCTTCAAGTGCTATTAGTCTTGACGAGCTAAGCAAACATGTTAAATTTATGATTACCTCCTTGAAAACCTTTCTTTGGTTTAAGCAATCACTTCTCTCTATAAGTATTCAAATATGTGCATTCCTTCCTTTCCTATTTATGCCTTTTTTCTTCAAGAAAACACTAATTGAGCAACTCATCCATCATCGACTTCCTGTAATTTGTGTTATAATTTATGAGGGAGTTCTCATATGACTTGAGCAAACTACTTAGAATAACAAAGTAACATACACTTTATCTAGCTTAATACCCAATGATTTTAGTTCATGATAACGACTCATTATTTGAAGAACCTAATCTTTTACACTCTCTTTAGGCAAGAAGTTTGAGTTATTCGATTTAACTATTAGTCTTTGTTCCTTGACTTTGAAGTTTCAACAAACTCTTGGCAATGTTATCCATAAAATCCTTCGCATATCAAAGTTATCTAAACTTTCTCCATGTAACTTACTGACCAAATTAAGATATAACATTTGGCCATCTTGTTTGCTTTCATTCATTTTTTTTCTAAAACTCTATCTTAGATTGAGGTGTTTACATAGGTGGCTCACTTGGCTTTTCTTCAATGAGGGCATTGTTATAATTGTGCAAACTCAACAAAAACATGATTTTTTATTTCCAATATTTAAAATTTGAAGCATTTAATGGCTCAATCTTAAAGATTTCAAGCACTACCATAACTCGATCTATTACTTGGCTATATTAAGGATATTTCACATAACTAAATAACTACAATAGCCATTAAGAAAACTTGGATCAGAGTACATGATAACTAAGAAACCACTTTAATGTTAAACCCACTAATAAATTTCAATGTGCAGCTTTTTCGTGAAAACAAGATGGTCTTATATTATACTTCAAACTCCTTAAGCTCATCTTTGGGTAATTGACCTATATCTAATAAAATACACCAAATAAATGATCCAACTAATGCCAAGTAGGTCAAGTAAGATTGGTGTACCTTAGGGCATACTATTCTCACTTTTCTACCAATACATAGTTGTTTTATGTCATGACTAGCTTCTAGCATACATTAGCCATTAAATCTTCGAGATCAATCCCAATATGTCTACGACTAGACACAATTTAGATTCCTAATATCTCTATTGGGTGTAATGTTCATCTTTCAATTTGCTTTACACTCAAAAGAAAAAACATCAAGTTGAAGAGGTAACCACGAATCACGGTTCTGGCAGTATTTTACACAAATAAGGCCAATTAAACAAGTACTTCATGGTCACTTCAAAAATGTGAAGAATCAAAAACTAAAATTATTCAAAGCTCGTGTTAAATGTAAATACCAAGGTATAATAGCATAACAAAATTACTTTATCCATGATAGTTGCTCAAAAAAAGAAAAGAAAAAAAATCAACTACTCTCTTAAGTATTTCATCAAATAGTTGGACGCACATACTCATAGTAAAGCTAGAAATCATGAATCTGAAACTATAACAATGATATTCAACACTCTTAAAAGTTATGAAAATAGAAAAGAACACAAAGTATATGTAAAATAGTCTGAAGTCATCATAAACTTCTACCAAAACAAAATGAAACCCATTTGGAAAAGGAAATAAATGAACTCATGTGATCCTGAATGGGGTTTAAACTTGAACTAATCCAACTAACCTCTACATGCTTCATTAGCATTGAGTTTTAACCCTAACAACTCAATTCAAAGCAAAACCCCAAAATTAATAGGGTTTTACATGAAAATATAAACAAATTAAAGTACAAGTTTTTCTCAATTTCAATCTAAAAATCTCAATTCAGCCATGAATGTGTAATTTGGCTCTGATGTCACTTGTAGTCATAGAATAAATCAACTATATGAACCCACAATCAGTTCACACATCATATGATTCGTCAATTGTACTTTTGTTTGATGATTCTATATGCTTATAAATGAAATAGTTAGAAACTTTTAAGATACTAGAATCATTGGATGACATGCTTGTTGATCCACTAGACATCTAAAACACTTTCATTTGTTGGACTACCAACAGTGATTATTCCTTGCCACACACAAAACATGTTATTGTCATAGCAATGGTTAAAAGCAAAATCACAAGATGAGATCTCATGTTAATTCATCAAGCACAAAAATACAGTGCTATTTGAAGGATGAAAAATGATAAAGAGAAAGGTACTTGCTTGCCTAAGGGAGAAGTAAAAAATTATAATCAATGCCGCATAGCAATTTTCTTAGAACTTGTCTTTTCTCTTTATGCCATGTGGAATAATAGGATTTATTAGACTAAATGGAAAAAACCCCAAATTTCAAATATGAGTGTTCGTAGCACTCTTTGGTTTGTACTTCTCCTTTAAATAGGCAAGTGCTTGGGAGGGAATTATATTCTTACTTACTCATTTGAAGTATCTACTCCTTACCTTGGTGGATATTTTTTCATTAGTCAAGGTTAAGATTAGAGTTCAAAATCTATAGTAATTTCTTACTTGCTCATTTGATATTGTTACCCTCACTTTCCATGCAACTTGACAAATGATGTGCAATGGAATATCATTGTAAAGGTCAATGGAGCTATTAATCAAGGTTGAATTCACTATATAATTTAGTTCCCTCTTGTCTAGCCCCATTGAAGATCTAAAGCCACCTAACTAAGATTTTAGTTTTTAGATAGACTCCATGACGAGTGGATCCTAATATGGTGGATTTCACCTGCAGAGAGCTTAGCAGTGCATTAAAATGAAGGGTGGAAATCATAAATTCTACCACAAAAAATCAATTTATTTATTCTTTTAAGGTCGATAAGCTAATATTGAGCATGCAACCTGAAGGTAAAGTCTTGTGTATTTCAACCATTGACTTCAAGGCCAACACCATCGAATTCAATTCCATTTTGACTAGATGCACGCTAAGAGAAAACTAGGCTACAAGTGGAGTGAGTCTAGGCAACAGGCATTTGTCCAATACTTTCCATTATCGTGGCATTTGCAGGTGTAATCAGCAAACGAATTTATTCTGGAACGAGTTATTTCTCTGCTTACACATGTAGATGCCATAAAACATATCCATTACATTATGACGAGCTAACAACTCACTAATCGTTTCTTCACAAATAGCGCTTCCTCACTAGTTCCTAGCATTTTCCTTCTCTGCTGCTATTTCTGTCTCTTTCTCAACCTGCTACTTCAACCCATTATCAAAACTTTGTTCGGTTGCTTGTCCTGATAACAACATACAAAGCTCAAAGATCTCCCAAGGTAAATAATCCTTTTTTTTTCTTATTCATTGGTTTTATTTTCTATATACAATTCTCTCAAACATGTTACAATGTAATAGAAGTTTTTGTTGATTAGTTAATTTCCTTGTTTAACTTCATTTGCAAGTCTTTGTAAGTCAAGAACTGCATTTTTAAAGTCATTTGATCAAGTGTGTCTGAAAAATGAAAGATTTTGATCAAATACATCGGTCTTTCTCTTTATTGGCTCAGATATTGAGCCTTAAGATAATAAAGTATAGGATGTCTAGTCGAGCTACAATGTGTATAGGAACATGAAAGCACATAATAGGAAAAAGGGCAACCAGCCAGTAAACAAGCAGGTATGTATTAGCAAGCGCAACTCGTATTACCAATCGCCATCAGGAAAGCACACAAGCAGGAATAGGAAACCACTCCCCTAAATGCCCTTCTTAATATAGCAGCCAACAAACATGGCTTCAGAGTGTCTATACAAAGCCCTTCTCGTCTTGTACAAGATAAAATGCGTTATTCACACCCTACAATATGCAAGTTTTCTTTTCTATCTTTCTTTTGACTAGTGTATAATAAATATGTTAAAAACCTGTGTTATTAATGTTAAAGTAATTTTTAAGAGCATGTGTTAGATTTATAGAAGGGGAGCCTTGGCGCAATGGTTAAGTTGTCATGTGATCTAGAGGTCAAGGGTTTGAGCCGTGGAAATAATCTCTTACAAAAGTGCAAGATAAGGTTGTGTACTAAAGACCCACCACAAACCTCGCATACACAAAAACTTTGTGGATCGAACTACCCTTTTTTATCTATCAGGTCTATGCGTGCAAACCAGTTTGAGCCTAGTATACGATTACATGCACATCAACATCTGATGCATCATCAAGGTAAATGGATTTCATAGTCAACCAGTTAGTACAAATTGTGTCCTCATGTATTCATTTTTATTTGCCTATTTGATGGGATGTTGATGGATAGTTAAGATTGTTTAATTCATAGACACTACAAAGGTGGGGACTCTGTGTGGCACCCCGTGTTTTTCCTTTAAAAAAAATTGCATTTATTTTGGAAAGGTGTGCACCAATATTTTTAGAAATTCAAAAACAATGAAAAACATATTCTTTGAAATTCATTTTTCTAAAAACTCAGACATCACCTCAACTCCCATACTATACATAATATAGTTTTTATAGAAGATAAACATGCATTTTATGAAACAACAGGACCCATCCAGTGGTTCACATACACAACCCCTATAATCATTATGTTAAATTATCAAGTAGCATAATCCAAATAACTAACTACACAATACAAAAACTTTAACAAAATATATACATGAGCATAGAGGTATGGTCATTAAACTCCTCTTGCTTGTGTATGTCTTCTCCTATCTATCTATATCTAAGATATTGTAATCATAAAACATTTATAATATCTCAGCAAGCTATACTTAGTATGGGAGAGTTAAGAAAACATGTTAATTACATATGAATTAAGCATTTTACATCAATTAAAATGTTCAATTTCATCATAATGCTTATATGGGATGAAGTTTACAACATAGTTCATAATTCAATAATTTTATTAATAATTCAATTATCTATAAGTTATTGATAAAATAACTATTTATAATTCTTCTTCTTCGTATGAATATAATAATCATATTTTAGAGATTACACTTTGCATGATGTATTTAATATATATAATTCACTAGTATTTTAAATATTTATCATTATCATTTTCCATATGATACCATACTCCAATTTTATGAACCATACTCTACATAATATATCTACCCATTCACCTCCCCATATAAAAACTTTTATGAAACTATGCCCTCCATCATATACATATAGGACTCTATCATATATATTAAAAGCATTAAAAGTCATACAAAGTTATGAACATAGTCCCTAGGTTTTATAACCTGCATTCTCAGACTATATTGGGTCTCATACATATACCCCTTACCATACGGGGTTTATAAAACTCCAACTGCTACTGGTAGCATCATAAAAGGCATCTCATCATGCCATCATCATATAAAGCATCTCATCAAGCCATCATCATGTGAGGCATCTCATCATGCCATCATGCTATCATATATGGACCATAGTAAATCACATACAAGGACTACTATGCTGCAATCTAAATTAGTACAATGCGCCCAGATAACTACATAATAATCCATTGATGCCAAGGTGGAAAAAACCAAATCCCTGTCCGCATGGGTGAGGACCATGGCTGTCACAGTGGCAGCCTTCCCATGATTGCCCTATCTGACTTTTAGCCTCCCTTCGGGCTTGGTATCCATATCATCATAATTTCAAAGAGCGGCTGGCCAAACCTTCATAACTCTCCTAGCATAGCATCCCTAGGCCTATGCTTGTCTAAAACAAAACTCTTAGGCCACCACACCTAGATATAAAATAATAATATATAGGCGTCTTGCCTGTCCATAATATATATGAATATCTCATTATAATTATAACATCCTCACTTACTCAGGAGGCTTGAATTATAAACATGTCATTCATGTAGCATTCAAATCACAATTTTTCATCATTCACAAATAAACATTTTTCATCATCATATATCATATGAAATGCATAATTTAAATGACATAATATCTATCATAAGAATAAGATTATATTTAAAATTATGCATCTTACTATTAAGACATGCTTTCTTAATTCTCCACCTACCTCATGTGACGAGTTCATCCATTTCCCACTAGTTGATCAATGACACTTGCAAAGTCTTACAAATTCATATTGATCTAGTCATTGTACTTCACCTGAATCCACCAAATTAAGTAACCAATTAGTAATCCTAAGGGAATAATCCTTTTTAAACAACTTTTATGGTATGGACCATAGAATTTGATCCTATTCCACGCCTAAATTCCTCGATTAATCTCAGTCATGGCTCTAGGTTAGCGAGATCATCTCTAGCAGGCTTCTAATCCTAATATCTTATAAGATTTGTTATTTGCATGCCCTAAGGGTCATGATAGAATATTTGTATAGGAAAATTGAAGCCAACTCATCACTAATCAGATGGCCTAACCTCTGATCACAGGTCTGATAATTTCAATGGTTGGATCTTCCTTGATTGATATTTGGAAGAAAGGTTTTGTTCCTCACGTCACAAGGGTCGCGAGGGGACTCTTGGACTTTCAAAACTCCTCCTAGATTGCTCAGAATCCAAGTTTGAAGGTCAAGGGTTAAACGGGGTTAACTCAGTCCTATCCAACAAAGTCAGAGGCGACCAACTCAGGTGACTGTGAAACAACAGGGAAAACAGGGGTGGATGGTGACTGGTGGCAGGACTAGCACTGTCTAATCCCAGCCACTGAAAAACGCAAGCACTCCTGAAAACTGGGTTGTGCTAGTGACTAGGAAACGCATGGGACAATGGCGGGGATGGTGGTGGTCGAGGGGCTTCCAATTCCTAGCCACCACCTGATCTGGTCAAGGGGGACAGAGCACACTGGTCGGCCTGAAAGCTTGGCTGTGGGGGTGCTTGGGGAAGACGAGGAGGAAGAGGGAATCAAGGGAAACTCGAGTTGCTAGTGGCCAGATCATGCACTGTCCAATCCAGGTCATTGAAAAATCACATCAGGAAGAAAACAATGGGGGATAGTGCAGAGATCTCATGTATGGGTCTTAGTACATCAGCCTTCCAGGTCTGGCTATGCTGTGCCATGGAAAACTAGAGCGGAGCTTGGGTGGCTTGTGAATGTGGGATGGTCACTCGCCTAAACCCTAAAGGAGAAGGGAGAAAAACCTTAAGGGCACCTGTGACCTCAACATGAAAAACCTAGTGTGGGTTTCTGGTATTATCAGAGAACAGATCAATGGTCGGTTTCAACGTAGAAAAAAAATGGGTTTTCCATGTGTTGCCTGTGACAGAGGGGAAAGAAATTGGAGAAAGAGTTGTGGCCGGTCATGGAGGTCTTCCTCGTGGAAGACATCAAAAAATAAACTTGATGGAGAATGCGATATGGGTTTCTTCTTGGTAGTCGAAAAACATAGATCCACTATGGATCCTCTCAGACAAGAGGAGAGCTAGAGGGGAAACTATTAGGGCTTTGCCGGGGATGAAAAACTTGACGAGGGCTCGGCACACTGGCCTGCCCAAGGGCTGGCCGTGCCTGGATGCCCCTTCGGTGATCACCAAAAATAAGGGAGAGCTGAAGTTTAGGGGTTGTTGGTGTCGGGTTTTGGAAGGAACCAGACCCAACATTACGTTGGGTTTCCTATGTAAGGGTGGGTGCCAATATCAATTTGGCCCCCTCCGTTGAGTTGTGTCGTTTTTTTTTTTTTGTAATATTTTAATTATCATATTGCCCTTGACTTTGAAGTTCCATATCTTCTTCATCCGGACTCTGTTTTCAATGTTGCTTGGCTCGTTGGATTCCATTTTCTGAGTACTATTTAATGCTTTTAGTTTTAATTCCAAATTATTATCCTATTAAAAGATATACTTCTTGAAAACTCATAACCTGATCATGGAATAGTAAAATTTTGGGATGAAATTTATCTGAACTCTAATTTCAATGTTCTTTGTCGTTGGACTCAATTTTTCAAGTACATTCCCAATATTCATGTTTTCACTCCAAATTTCATTTCTATAAAAATTTATTTTCTTTGAGTAAAAAGTTTCAATTATATTCCAAAATTTTAATTTCACATAATAACGCCCAAAATAGTATTTATAAAATTTGGGGTTGTTACACTGTGAGTTTTGCTTGACTAAGATGATATGTGACCTTTTTTTTCTTCAAATGCAACTGAAATAGGACCCACTAAATTGACTGTTCAGATTTCACACGTATCATTTAACAAATGACATTTTTCCATATATTCCTAACACTTGTGCAAACATGTAAGAAATGGCTTGCCGCACATCGTAGCCTTGTCAACCACAAAGAAATGAGGATTTCAGTTCTCGATTGATCATCACATTGAGTGTGGTGCGTGGGCAAGATGATCCTCCAAATCTTGATCGACGCACGATAACAATGTTCAAATTCACTCATTTATTTTGCATTTACCCATTTGTCATCGTCCACGTATCATTCATTCACATAACCTATCCATGTAATAATCAATATGTCTGCGCATGTACTACAGCAGCATATAAAGATGCACATGGGGCCGTATGTCAACATTCATCTACTCGAGTGACTCCTTAAGATAACTCATCTTAACCTCCAATTAGTCAAAATTTGGCAGTTGGGTGTCCAAATTTTCACTCTAGAAAATCATTGACTATGATCATCCAATCGAGAGAATGAACAATTTGGATCATCAAAATTAGACTGTTTGCTGATTCGTACCATAATTGTCAGTTGTTGAAGATATACAAAGCGTGATCTATTGTCAATGACATTGACCCACATCATGGGGGCCACGTAAGCCTTTGGTTGCTCGTGTAGCGCTGTGAGTGTAGGCATTCCATCTTCTTACAGTGCATTAATTTTTTGCCCAGATAAAATAGATTAATTCAAAAAGAAATTCGTATTGTTTCTCTTTCCTCTCTTTCTTTCCCTACCATGATGAAGCTGGATTGCTCAGAATCCAGGTTTGAAGGTCAAGGATTAAACTAGGTCAACACAGTCAATTCCAATAGAGTCAGAGGCGACTAACTCGGGTGACTGTGAAACAGCAGGGAAAATAGGGGTGGATAGTGACTGGTGGCTGGACTATTGATGTCCAATCCCGACCATCGAAAAATGCAAGCACGCCTAAAAACAAGGTCGTGCTAGTGATAGGGAAACGCAGGGGACAATGGCAGGGATGGTGGTGGAGGGGTGGCTTCCAATTCCTTGCCAACACCTGATCTTGTCAAGGGGGACAGAGCACAACGACCGACCCAAAAGCCTAGCTATGGAGGTGCCCGAGGAATACGAGGAAAAGGAGGGAATCAAGGGAAACTCGGGTTGCTGGTGGCCAGATCGTGCATTATCTGATCCAGGTCACCAAAAAATCACATAGGGAAGAAAACAATAGGGGATAGTGCAGAGATCTCTGGCATGGATCTTAGCATGCTAGCCTTCCAATTCTGGCTGTGCCGTGCCATGGAAAACCAGAGGGGAGCTTAGGTGGCCAGTGATTGTGAGATCGCCACTCTCCTAAACCCTAAAGAA
This sequence comes from Warburgia ugandensis, assembly GCA_035236585.1. Classification (NCBI taxonomy): domain Eukaryota; kingdom Viridiplantae; phylum Streptophyta; class Magnoliopsida; order Canellales; family Canellaceae; genus Warburgia; species Warburgia ugandensis. The sequence goes on from CP141128.1 coordinate 69,763,039, forward strand.
GAATGGGAAAAACCTTAAGGGCACCTGTGACCTCAATGTGAAAAACCCAGCATGGTTTCTGGTATTATCAGAGAACAGAACACTGGTAGGTTTCAACACAGAAAAAATGGGTTTTCGTGTGTTGCCTGTGATAGAGGGGAAAGAAATCGGAGAAAGGGTTTTGGCTAGTGATAGAGGTCTTCCCCGTGGAAGACGTTGGAAAATAAACTTTATGGAGAACGTGATCTGGGTTTCTTCTTGGTAGCCGGAAAACATAGATCCACTATGGATCTGCTCAAACAAGAGGAGAGCTAGAGGGAAAACTACCAGGGCTTTGCTGGGGATGAAATACCCGATGAGGGCTAGGCACGCTAGCCTGCCCAAGGGCTAGCCGTGCCTAGATGCCCTTTCGGCGATCACCGAAAATAAGGGAGAGCTAGGGTTTAAGGGTTGTTGGTGTCGGGTTTTGGAAGGAACCAGACCCAACATTACGTTGGGTTTCCTATGTAAGGGTGGGTGCCAATATCAATTTGGCCCCTCCACTGTGTCTTTTTTTTTTTAATCTTTTAATTACCGTATTGCCCTTAACTTCAAAGTCTCATAACTTCTTCATCTAGACTCTGTTTTCAACGTTCTTTGGCTCATTGGATTCTATTTTCTAAGTACTATCTAATGGTTTTTGTTTTAGTTCTAAACTATTATCCTATTAAAAGATATACTTCTTAAAAGGTCATAACCTAATCATGGAATAGTAAAATTTTGGAGTGAAATTCATCCGAACTCCGATTCAGTGTTCTTTATGTCGTTGGACTCGATTTTTCGAGTACATTCCTAATATAAATGTTTCCACCCCAAATTCCATTTCTATAAAAATTTATTTTCTTTGAGTAAAAAATTCCAATTATATTCCAAAATTCTAATTTCACATAATAATGCCTAGAATTGTATTTACAAAATTTGAGGTCGTTACACTTTGAGTGTTGCTTGACTATGATGATATATGACTTTTTTTCTTCAAATGCAACTGAAATAGGACCCACCAAATTGACAGTTCAAATTTCACACGTATCATTTAACAAGTGACATTTTTCCATATATTTCTAACACTTGTGCAAACATGTAAGAAATGCTCTTGCCACGCATCTTAGCCTCGTCAACCCCATAAAAATGAGGATTTCAGTTCTCGATTGATCATCACATTGAGTGTGGTGCATGGGCAAGATGATCCCCAAATCTCTATCAACGCACGATAACAACGTTCAAATTCACTCATTTATTTTGCATTTACCCATTTGTCATCGTCCACGTATCAATCATTCACATAACCTATCTATGCAATAATCAATATGACCGCGCGTGTACTACAATAGCATATAAAGATGCGTGTGGGGCCGTATGTCAACGTTCATCTACTCAGGTGACTCCTTAAGATAAATCATCTTAACCCTCCAATTAGTCAAAATTTTGTAGCTGGGCATTCGAATTTTCACTCTAGAAAATCACTAACTATGATCATCCAATCTCAAGAATGAACAATTCGGATCATCAAAATCAGACGGTTTGCTGATTTGTACCATAATTGTTAGTTGTTGAAGATGTACGAAGCGTGATCTATTGTCGATGACATTGACCCACATCATGGGAGCCACGTAAGCCTTTGGTCACTCATGTAGTGGTGCGCATGCAAGCATTCCATCTTCTTACCGTGCATTAATTTTTTGTTCAAATAAAATAGATTAATTCAAAAAGAAATTCGCATTGTTTCTCTTTCCTGTCTTTCTTTCCCTACCATGATGAAGCTAGATTGCTCAGAATCCAGGTTTGAAGGTCAAGGATTAAACTGGGTCAACACAGTCCTGTCCAATAGAGTCAGAGGCGACCAACTCGAGCGACTGTGAAACAGCAGGGAAAATAGGGGTGGATGGTGACTGGTGGCCGAACTAGCGTTGTCCAATCCCGGCCACTGAAAAATGCAAGCACGCCTGAAAACTGGGCCGTGCTAGTGACAAGGAAATGCAGGGGACAATGGCAGGGATGGTGGTGGTCGAGTGGCTTCCAATTCCTAGCCACCACCCGATCTGGTCAAGGGGGACAGAGCACACCTGCCGACCTGAAAGCCTGGCTGTGGGGGTGCCTAGGGAAGAAAAGAAAAAAGTGGGAATCAAGGAAATCTTAGGTTGTTGGTGGCCAAATCATGCATTGTCCGATCCAGGTCACTGAAAAATCACATAGGGAAGAAAACAATGGGGGATAGTACAAAGATCTCTGGCACGGGTCTTAGCATGCTGGCCTTCTAGGTCTGGCTGTGCCGTGCCATTGAAAACTAGAGAGGAGCTCGGGCGGTCGGTGACTGTGGGATTGTCATTCACCTAAGTTCGACAAAAGAAGAGGGAAAAACCTCAAGGGCACCTATGACCTCAACATGAAAAACCCAGCGTGGGTTTCTGGTATTATCAGAGAACAGATCATCGGTGTGTTTCAACGCAAAAAAAATGGGTTTTTCATGTGTTTCCTGTGATGGAGGGGAAAGAAATTGGAGAAAGGGTTCTGGCTGGTAAAGGAGGTCTTCCCTGTGGAAGACGTCAGAAAATAAACTTGATGGAGCACCCGATCTGGGTTTCTTCTTAGTCACCGTAAAACACAGTTCCACTATGGATCTGCTCGAAGAAGAGGAGATCTAGAGAGCAAACTACCATGGCTTTGCCGGGGATGAAAAACCTGACGAGGGCTCAACATGCTAGCCTAGCCAAGGGCTGGTCGTGCCTAGATGCCCGTTCGACAATCGTCAAAAATAAGGGAGAGCCAGGGTTTAGGGGGTTGTCGGTGTCAAGTTTTGGAAGGAGCCAGACCTGACATTACATTAGGTTTCTTATGTGAGGGCGGGTGCCAATATCAATTTGGTCCCCTCCATTGAGTTTTGTCATCTTTTAAAAAATATTTTAATTACTGTATTGCCCCTGACATCAGAGTCCCATAACTTCTTCATTCAGACTCTATTTTCAGCATTCCTTGGCTCGTTGGATTCCATTTTCTAAGTACTATCTAATGGTTTTAATTTTAATTTTAAATTATTATCCTATCAAACGATATAGTTCTTGAAAACTCATAACCTGATCATAGAATAGTAAATTTTTGGGGTGAAAATCATCTGAACTCCAATTTCAATGTTATTTATGTCGTTGGACTCGATTTTTCAAGTACATTCTAAATATTCATGTTTCCACTCCAAATTCTATTTCTATAAAAAAAATTTCTTTTCTTTGGGTTAAAAATTCCAATTATATTCTAAAATTTCTATTTCACATAATAACGGTTAGAATAGTATTTACAAATTTTGGGGTTGTTACAATCTTCTCCCCTTAATTGAATTTCATCCTCAAAATTCTTTTCATGCTATCTTTCAAACCATTATAAGAGTATTCTCATCTTATCATAAACTTAATTTCTTGTAATTCCTTCCATGTAGTAATATCCTCAAAATGTAACTGATCTTTAACTTAAACTAAATATCATACCACTTTTGCTGCATACTCTGATATTTGGTCGTTACTAGGTAATCCATCAAAATCTCGATTCATGACTCATACTCCTATCACTACATTAGTGAGATCATGTTTCAATCCAATTGATTTCCAATCTCTGTTTTCTTAACATCCAACATATGTTTTTCTTAACCTTCCACAATAATTACTCATTGATTGGAATAGGGATATTAACTTCTATCCACCATTCCCACTCTTTCTACCAGCTTAAATAGCAATACATTTATGAATAAATTCTTCTTTTTATTTCTACCTTCACAACCTCTTTGATTGTAATGATCTTGAGAACATATACCCTTTGTCTGCAACTCAAACTTTCTATTTTCTCATCCCTTTTTCTCTTTATAATAACTTCAAAGAGTTGCTATATATCTCTCAACTTAAATTAAATCTCTTTTACATTTCTAATGAAATTTCGGCGGAGTTGCTATAATAACAAATTTTCAAAGAGTCACATTTCTAACGAAATTTTGGCAGAGTCTCCTCTGTTTTTCGGACTTACGCATTTAATGCATGCAATTGCGATACACCTAATAAACATTCACTCATACATATAATTGTCTGAGACTCTGTCTCATCACATCCCAACATCCATCATAAGAAAAGAAATCATTCATCCCTTACATTCACCTGATATAACAAATTTTCAAGATAATGTAATTACTTTCCCATTTCCACAACATAAGGTATAATATTCAGATCATTCCTAAGTACATTGTTATTTCATTTCAACATCATCAATTGATAACTATATAACAACACATGCATCACCATCAGAACCACATATGATGTAAAATTTTCATATCATTCCATAGAATTCTATCAACATATCTCCTGAATCACATTGGTTTAGATATATGGAAGTTGCAATTTCAATGACAAATCAAAGACACTTTAATAAATCTTATCTAGGTTGTAAAATCACAACCTTTCATCAAACACTTTCCATCACTTCATCATATGTTCAAAACAAATAACTTTTCATTTCGTCAACAATCACTTAATATAAGATATCATTTCATATCATAACATTTTCATTGTAGTCATTAATAACTCTTTCAAGCTCATTCCCCAATTTCACATATGGAATCAAAATAAAGTGATCATTATTTAAATCAAAGAACATCTTTGACATTATCAAATTCCAATTTACTGAAATAAGATGCATAGCCTTAAAATCTTGTAATCAACAACAATGATCTTTAACTTAAGCAGCAACGAAATCATACAAACATAGATGCTGAAGATACCACATATGGTTCAAAATTTAATACCTGAACTTATATCCTTTTGTGTATTCAAATTCAAACACCGAATTAATGCATTCATTGTTTCTCAAATGCAATTATGAATCTAATATCATTAAATGAACAACTGAATTTGCACTAATTGTGCATTCACATTCAAATAAGTAAATATCATCATTGGTGTTTTCAACATCAATACATTACCATCATGATTTTACTACTGAGACTTCAATGCTTTCATCAATACAAACAAACACAAATGTTTGTCATATTCTCCAATGACACATGATTCAAAAGAATTTCTTCAATTCATTTACACATAAGGTTTATATCCTCTCTTCTCATATATATTAACAAATACTCTTCATCAAAAGAGTCCAACTTCACATAGTCGATCAATTGCTAGTGGAATAAACTCGAAGTCCATCAAATAACTGATGGAATATCTCAAATTCGAATACAATTCACACATCAGATATGATCTTTCAAAATACATAGTTCAAGAACCTTTCTCAAAATAAAGTACATACTCACATCACTTATTTTCTTAAAGTATGCCAACCTTCATAGCTGGTGTCTGTTTTTTATTTCTCATGATTACCATCTTTTTACATATCCTACAGGCCATCCTGCCTATGTCAGGATATGAATTCATCATCAAAATCATCACTAATCAACCAACTAGTGATGTTTATTAAAAACATTACTTTCTCATTTAACAATGGTTTATTGTAATGTAATTTATTTATTTATTATGCACCATTTTTCTTGATTGAGTGGTTTATTTTACCAAGCACACATCCCATTTACAAAGAGAAGGAATAGATCAATGTGTTAATGATTTCTAGGGCTCATAAGATAGACAATGGAAAGAAAAGGAGTATCATCTAGGTTAGCCAGAGGGAAAAATCATGGAGTTTTTTGTGGGTTCAGTTATTTTAGCTTCAACTAGAGTAGCTGAATTACTAGAATGCCGATAGTAAGGGAAACTGAAGAGAAAAAGCAAAAGGAAAAACAATAGTTTATTGTACTCGAATTTTAATGTTTCTCATGCACACTTAATTTTAACTAAATAACTTTTACTTTAACGAGCACACACATGAATATACAATAAGGGAAAGTGAATACAAAAGAGGGAAAAGAAAACAATAATTTCTTGTAATAGAATTTAAGTCTTCATCATGCATAGTTATTTGTAACCAAGCAATTTTTACTTTATGGAGCATACACATAAAATTCAAAATATAGGGAAAAGTAATAAGCAAGAGCAATAGTGGAAAGCACAAATAATGAGGAAATAAGGAAAATCAAATGACAATGGTCCAAGGAAGTTGGAGATAAAGTGGAAGAAGGTTACAAGTCTAAATAGAGCTAGAAGAATACAATGAGGTATATGAAGAGAATAGCAATAATGAAGAAAACAATTAAAAGCTAGAATTTGGAAATGCATAGGGTGTCTCTTGTGCAATGATTTTAACTCATTTTCATTTTATTATATTTATCAACCTTTACCTCCATCTTTCTTCTCAATCTTACATTATTCATCATTTATAATAACTATAGTTGTCAACAATACATGTTATTCTCAAAAAAGGTATTCATTCGTTTACAGTTGATATAGTGCATAATTTTAACATATTTTGTCTTCTAAATAAGAAGACTATCACACCATTACAATGTGCTTTCATCTTTGTGACAATCCATATTATATAACAATTTGCAATTCGATATAATATGGGTATCATACCCATGTCCATCATACCAAATGATGGTATCATGCCCAAATCCATCATAACAATGAGGATATGCATATCATTTTTTTAATAAGCCATAATAAAGATTTCTTTGAATAAGTCCTTGTAACATTGACTTATCCATCAACTAGAGTTATCATATCAACTCCTTCATTCAACTTTTCATTAACACATTTATATTTAACATCGTTAGGAATACAAATTTTTTCAATTTACCATAAACTCAAAATTTCCTTGAATTCCTTCGAGCAATATTGTCTCTACAGATTCATTTAACCTGTAGTTCAAAAATACTCTTCTACTTTCCTGTCATATAGTATTTCTAACTTTCTTTTCTATGAAAGTCAGCAATTCTTCTAAGTTTCCTTCTATCGAACCTGTCCTTCCTCAATTGTTTCTATTTCTCCCCTCCAATTTGTCATTCCTTAATCATCTCTATTTCACCCTTTTCCTGATACAAATCAAGACTACACTCTATGCTTTCCATATGAGCTTTTCTAATCTATCATTTGCCTCTTTTCAAACTTCCTACTCTTACACTTGGTCTACGTGACCAATAAGTATACACATGCATTGGGAATTCACATTGATATTGGGCAAAATTTCTATCTACCCTAGGCAGAAGCATTTTGCACTGCTATATGTTATGGTATTTAGGTATCCTTATAGAAAAGGATGTTTTACAACACTAACTTAACCATTTCTACTATTTGCTTTCCTAGTCCACTATTCACATTAATAGAATCAATAATTCCTTAAATCATCCTACTAGTTGTCTTACTAGAGGCATCTCCTCATGGTTTACTATCCCTCAGTAAGCTAGTTATACTAACTTACTCTTTCTAATACTTAACTCATTCCATTATAATGCAATATCAACTCAATATATCCTAAACTATATTTGGATTATTATCCTTTTCATTGGACATAAAGGGTTGCAAGTGACTGGATGAACCGCTCTGATACCAACTATGACACCCTAGGTTTTTCCCAAAAAAATTTTGAATTTATTTTGGAAAGGTGGTGCACCGATATTTTTAGAAATTCAAAAACAACGAAAAACATGTTCTTTGAAGTTCATTTTTCCAAAAACCTGGATGTCACCTCAACTCCCATACTATACATAATATAGTTTTTATAGAAGATAAACATGCATTTTATGAAACAACAGGACCCATCAAGTGGTTCACATACACAACCCCTACAATCATTATACTAAATTTTAAAGCAGCATAATTCAAATAACTAACTACACAATACAAAAACTTTAACAAAATATATACCTGAGCGCAGAGGTATGGCTATTGAACTCCTCTTGCTTGTGTATGTCTTCTCCTGTATGTCTTTATTTGACATATTGTAAACATAAAACATTTACAATATCTCAGCAAGCTATGCTTGGTAGGGGAGAGTTAAGAAAATATGTTAATTACATATGAATTAAGCATTTTACATCAATTAAAATGTTCAATTTCATCATGATGCTTATATGGGATGAAGTTTACAACATAATTCATAATTCAATAATTTCATTAATAATTCAATTATTTGTAAGTCATTGATAAAATAGCTATTGATAATTCTTCTTCTTTATATGAATATAATAATCACATTTTAGATATTACACTTTACATAATATATTTAATATATATAATTCACTGGCATTTTAAATATTTATCATTATCATTTTTCATATGATACCATACTCCAATTCTATGAACCATACTCTACATAATATATCTATGCATTCACTTCCCTATACGAAAACTTTTATGAAACTATGCCATGTAGCATATACATATAGGACTATATCATATATATTAAAATCATTAAAAGTCATACAAAGTTATTAACATAATCCCTAGGTTTTATAACCTACATTCCCAAACTATATTGGGTCTCATACATATACCCCTTACTATACGGGGTTTATAAAACTTCAACTGCTGCTAGTAACATCATAAAAGACATCTCATCATGCCATCATCATGTGAGGCATCTCATCATGCTATCATATACGCATATCATCATACTATCATATACGCACCATTGTGCATCACATACAAGGACTACTATGCCTTAGTATAAATCCGTACAACGCGCCTAGATAACTACATAATAATCCACTGATACTAAGGTAGAAATAACCAAATCCATGTCTGCATGGGCAAGGACAATGGTTGTCACAGTTCCGGCCTTCCCATGATTGCCTGTAATGACTCCAATTTTTTAATATTGAAATTCCAAGTTTAGCAATGAAAAGATCAGTTTTGAAGATAAGGGCATTTTAGTCATTTCACTATTCACCTTGAATGAACACAGGAATTTGGTCCTAAAAATGGTTCCATTAGATGCGTCTTAGAAAAAGGAATCTAACGAGACCAAAATCACCCAAAATAGAGTTAAAATGAGCAAGTTATGGCCCTTTGAAGTTTAGGGGTAAAAATGTAATTTTATTAAAAACGAATTTACTCTGCAAAAACACAGGGGCCCATTTTGATATGGGCACCCCTTCATCTTCAACCTCTAGAGGGTTCTAGAATGGCGGTGATTGGAGGAGAAATCACCGTCATTCTGGAGGTTTCTCCACCGCCATTCAAAGGCAGTGAGAGCCCCCTCTAGAACCCTCTCTTAGCTCTATAAATAGAGCTCTTGGGCGCCTCTAATGGCAGCCCAAAACGTTGAAGAAAACCTGTCGTAGAGCAGTGACCTAGAGGGGAAAAACAAGGAGATAAACCCAGCAACGAGCCAGGTACGCCCAAGATCCCTCAAAACCCATCTCCACCATAGTTCTAAGGTCACTTTCCCTAGGTTTTTGCATGAAAAACCATGCAAATGGAGCCCTGGAGACTCACCAAGGACCCAAGGACGTCCCTTGGGCCGCACTGTCGAACCAAGGTGTCTTGAGGACGCCCTGGTTCCCCAACAAGTAGGATGTTCCAGTCGGAACGTCCCATGTTGTTCCGTTTGAAAAACCAAACGGGCGCGTCCAAGGACGTGCCCGCAAAAGAGTAAGTCGGGCGAAAAAACCCAGTGCGTTTGCGGACACGCCCGCTGAGACACACGGCATAGATGCGCAGTGCGCTAGCGTTGTGGGTTTTTTTCGTTCCTTAAGGAAGCCGGGGCGCACGTCGCGGACACGCAGCGCCCTAGCATTCTATCTTTTTATTTTTAACTCCTATGTACGTACAACACTAAAACACTTATGGTTTGATGATTTATGTGCATTGCATATGGCACGATATGAGGTTGGTCGACCATACCATACTAAAGATCTATGAGTTGGATTTCATGAAGCATCTTATGCATATCATGATGTTATGATATATGTGTATATGATACTTTTGATTTTGGATTATATGATCCTTTAAGTCGTTAGTATTTCAATTTAACAATGGATTTTAATATTGATGTTGCACTTGAGTATTCAAACATACACATGTTTTAAAAGAAATATGATTTTAAAACATCTCATGCATTATAAAACTAGTAGTGATAGGCTCCTACTGAGTATAATATATACTCACCCAAATCCTCAACATTTTTCAGACACTAAGTAAATACTTAAGGGCAAGGAATGCTTGTGATAGAAGACACTCAGGCTAAGTGCAAGTAAGTAAACCCTTACTTTATCTTTCAATGTTACTTGATTGTAATTACTCTATAATAGCTGGGGCTGTGACTAACACTGTCTTGGGAATAATATTGATTTAAACTTTGTCATGGCTAAATAATTTGAGAATGTGTTTTGACACTCAGGGTTTTTATGAAAGATTGTTTTCCAAAAGAGAAAGATTTTCATGCATCTCATACTTATAAAACAAGAGATCTCACCTTTTTATCAAAATTGCATCATATAAAAACCCGGGTCGTGACATTGCCCCACCTAACTTTTAGCCTCCCTTCAGGCTTGGTATCCATATCATCACAATTTCGGAGAGCGGGTGGCCAAACCCTCATAACTTTTGTAGCATAGCATCCCCAAGCCTATGCCTATCTAAAACAAAACTCTCAGGCCACCACGTCTGGATGTAAAATAATAATATATAGGTGCTTGCTTGTCCATAATATATATGAATATCTCATCATAATCATAACAACCTCACTTATTAGGTGATCGCCCACCAAGGATGTACTGTAAAATCCTAGACTCATACATCACATATGATGTAATGGTACCCATATACCATAAATGCCTTTTTAACATAATATTAGCTATGATATTTTTAAGAACAAATCATGTGTATCCTTTAATATCATTTAGTAGGCTTGAATTATAAATATGTCATTCATGTAGCATTTCAAATCACAATTTTTCATCATTCACAAATAAACATTTTTCATCATCATATATCATATGAAATGCATAATTTAAATGACATAATATTTATCATAAGAATAAGATCATGTTTAAAACATGCATCTTACTATTAAGACATGCTTTCTTAATTCTCCACCTACCTCATGTGGCGAGTTCATCCATTTCCCACTAGCTGATCGATGACACTTACAAAGTCTCACAGATCCATATTGATCTAGTCCTTGTTCTTCACCTAAATCCCCCAAATCAAGTAACTAATAAGTAATCCTATGGGAATAATCCTTTTTAAACAACTTTTATGGTATGGACCATAGAATTTGATCCTCTTCCACACCTAAATTCCTCAATTAATCTCAGTCGTGGCTCTAGGTTAGCGAGATCATCTCTAGCAGGCTTCTAATCCTAATATCTTATAGGATTTGTGATTTGCATGCCCTAAGGGTCATGATAGACTATTTAGATAGGAAAAGTGAAGCCAGATCGTCATTGATCAGATGACCTGACCTATGATCACAGGTCTAATAATTTCAACGATTGGATCTTCCTAGATTGATATTTGGAAGGTGGGTTTTGTTCCTCACTTCACAAGGATAGCGAGGATACTCTTGGACTTTCAAAACTCCTCCTGGATTGCTCAGAATCCAGGTTTGAAGGTCAAGGGTTAAACTGGCTTAACTCAGTCCTATCCAACAGAGTTAGAGGCGACCAACTCGAGTGACTATGAAACAGAAGGGAAAATAGGGGTGGATGGTGATTGGTGACCGGACTAGCGTTGTTCCATCTCGACCATCGAAAAAAGCAGGCACACCTGAAAACTAGGTCTTGCTAGTGACAGGGAAACGCAAGGGACAATGGCAGGGATGGTGGTGGCTGAATGGCTTCCAATTCCTAGCCACCACCCGATCTGGTTAGGGGGGATAGAGCACACTGGCCGGCCTGAAAGCCTGTTTGTGTGTGTGGGGGGGAGGGGTTGTGCTTGTGCTTGGGGAAGACGAGGAAAAAGAGGGAATCAAGGGAAGCTCGGGTTGCTGGTGGCCAGATCATGCACCGTTCGATCCAGGTCACCAGGAAATCACATAGGGAAGAAAACAATGCAGGATAGTGCAAAGATCTCTGGCATGGGTCTTAGCATGCCAGCCTTCCAGGTTTGGTTGTGCCATGCCATTGAAAACCAGAGGGGAGCTCGGGTGGTCAATGACTGTGGGATTGTCACTTGCCTGAGTTGGATAGAAGAAGGGGGAAAAACCTCAAGGGTACCTGTGATCTCAACGTGAAAAACCCAAAGTGGGTTTTTGGTATTATCAGAGAACATATCATCGGTGGGTTTCAACGCAGAAAAAATGGGTTTTCCTTGTGTTCCTGTGACAGAGGAGAAAGAAATCAGAGAAAGGGTTGTGGCCGGTCATGGAGGTCTTCCCCGTGGAAGACGCCATAAAATAAACTTGACGGAGAACCCGATCTGGGTTTCTTCTTGGTCACCAAAAAACACAGATCCACTATGGATCTACTTAGAGAAGAGGAGAGCTAGAGGGAAAACTAACAGGGCTTTGCCAGGGATGAAAAACCCGATGAGGGCTCAACATGCTGGCTTGCCTAAGGGCTGGCCGTGCCTGGATGCTTGTCCTGTGATCGCTGGAATTAAGGGAGAGCTGGGGTTTAGGGGTTATTAGTGTCAGTTTTTGGAAGAAACTGGACCCGACATTACTTAGGGTTTCCTATGTGAGGGCAGGTGCCAATATCAATTTGGCCCCCTTCGTTGAGTTATGTCATTTTTTTAAAAATCTTTTAATTATTGTATTGCTCCTGACTTTAAAGTCCCATAACTTCTTCATCTAGACTCTATTTTCAACATTGTTTGGCTCGTTGGATTCCATTTTCTGAGTACTATCTATTGGTTTCATTTTAATTTCAAATTATTATCTTATTAAAAGATATACTTCTGGAAAACTCATAACCTGATCATGGGATAGTAAAATTTTGAGGTAAAATTTATCCAAACTCTGATTTCAGTGTTCTTTATGTCGTTGGACTCAATTTTTCGAGTACATTCCAAATATTCATGTTTTCACTCTAAATTTTATTTTTATAAAAATTTATTTTCTTTGAGTAAAAATTCCAATTATATTTCAAAATTTCAATTTCACATAATAATGTCCAAAATAGTATTTACAAAATTTGGGGTTGTTACACTTTGAGTGTCACTTGACTAAGATGATATGTGACTTTTTTTTTTCTTCAAATGCAACTGAAATAGGATCACCAAATTGACGGTTCAGATTTCACATATGTCATTTAACAAATGACAATTTTCCATATATTCCTAACACTTGTGCAAACCTGTAAGAAATGCGCTTGCCGCGCATCTTAGCCTCGTCAGCCGCATAGAAATGAGGATTTTGGTGTTTGATTGATCATCACATTGAGTGTGGTGCGTGGGCAAGATGATCCCTGAATCTCGATCGGCGCATGATAACAATGTTCAAATTCACTCATTTATTTTGCATTTACCCATTTGTCATCATCTACTTATCAATCATTCACATAACCTATTCATGCAATAATCATTATGTCCGCATATGTTCTACAACATCAGATCAAGATGTGCCTGGGGCTGTATGTCAATGTTCATCTACTCAGGTGACTCCTTAAGATAAATCATCTTAACCCTCTAATTAGTTAAAATTTTGTAGCTAGGTGTCCGCATTTTCACTCTAGAAAATCACTAACTATGATCATCTAACAGGGAGAATGAACAATTCGGATCATCAAAATCAGACTGTTTGCTGATTCGTACTGTAATTGTCAGTCATTGAAGATGTACAAAGCGCGATCTATTATCCATGACATTGACCCACGTCATGGGGGCCATTGGCCGCTCGTGTAGCGGTGCGCGTGCAGGCATTCCTTCTTACCGTGTATTAATTTTCTGCCAAATAAAATAAATTAATTCAAAAAGAAATCCGTATTGTTTCTCTCTCCTCTCTTTCTTTCCCTACCATGATGAAGATGGTGGTGATATGTAAAGGAAGAGAGTAGTTCTTGGACTTGAGTGCGTCCTTTGATCGAGTCTCTGCCCGCGACCATGGGCTTGGGCTGAAAGTGAGGAAAAGATCTCTCTCCACGCTGGTAATCTCTCCACCTCCCTCTCCTCCACTTTTCTCTCTACATTTGACACTTCCTGTTTCTCACATCCTCCTCATTCATTCCCCACTTCCTGTGAGCCCTACCACATCTCTCTATTCTCCTTCTCTTTCTAGGGTTTGGGTTTCTCGGAAGCGCGTCTTCTTCTCCGAGATCTGATCTTCTGCGTCGTCATTTCTCTGCTTTTCTTGTTTCTTCAAATGTAAATGCATCCGGCTTTTTCTCTTTTGATCTTTTCTTGCAAGATTGGGGTTTTGGTTTCTGTTTCTTGAATCTCAGTTCGGGAAGGGAGAATTGATGCATCCGAAAGCTGAGACAATCGCTCATCTCTCTCATTTGTTGGATTTTAGGTGTTCTTTTGGACGGGTGTGGGGGAATTAGGGTTTTCGCAGTTGCATTTGTTTTTCCTTGTGGTATATCGGTTCGGATTGTGATTCTTTTGGGCCAGAATTTGCTGATTCCTAGTCTCCGGCTAGTATTTTTTATTTTTGTATTTGGTTTGGATTCGCTGGTTGGAAGAGAGTTGGATAGTCTCGAGGCTCTTTTCTTGTTTTTTTTTTCACAGCTGGTTTTTGGGGATTTAAGAGTTTGTGGGATTTGTTAGGTACGGGTGAATTACGGCTCATGGAGTTCATCTTTGTCTGAGTAATTGGCTCTTAGTGCTGTGCTTGGTGGTCGCTTGAGTGGTTTTCACTTGGTTGGTTCTGGTTTAGAGTGTTTCTTTTTCTTTTTCTTTTTTCTTTTTCAAATTCTTCTTTTCTGTAGAACGTTGTTCTATTTTTCTCTTGATTTATTTTATAGTCCTCCGTCCGGCTCCATAGGACTGATTTCTGTTATTAGAACTAGGTACTGGGCTTCTGGGGACTGTGGATTTGATTCTGGAAAATTTGCAGAGTAAAGTGCTCGTTCCTTGAACCGTTGGTTGTTTCTTGATCCTGCAACAACTCTGTTTTCTTTTAATCTGATTCAGGTATTTTTATCTTCTATCTTGTAATTCCAACTTCAAAGTGTCTTGCTTGTGATCATTCAATTTTTCCAGTTTAGTAATTTATGAGTCTATTTAGGAAATGATACTTGCTTGTGGTTGCTGCCATGACCCATGTTGTTATTCTCTGAATTTAGGGATTCAGTAAACATTTAAGGTTCTATTTCATCTCTAGCCTGTTCCTGTATGATGACCATCGAATCCTTTCCTTATTTATTAGTAATTGAATAAGTATTGGACGTTGCTACAAAACACTTGTTCCATTCATTGACCAAAAGATTGCACGTGTAGGCATTAACTGGGAAACTGGTTGAGAGCTATGCTAATCTTGTTTAAGGTCTTGGCTGAGCTGTTACACTTTCTTGGTTGTGTAGCTTTTTTGGATATTGAGGTTCAGGGTAGAAGCTAAATGTGTACTGGTCCACGTTTTTTTATACCTGAAGGTACTCAACTTTTTGGTTTATTTGCATCCTTCCCGATTTGCTCTTTCACTTTCCCTTTCTCCTTTCACCTTGTGGTGGGATCTTTCAATCTTCTGGACTGATTTGAGGGCGTTTGAAGTTCATCAGATATGGCTGTTTGTTACATAATCTCACAATAAACTAGTTTCCTTTTTTGTTTAGGGTCTGTGGTTTCTGTGGTTTCTGTTTGGACTTCTTAATTGGGTTCAAGCAGATGAGTCGTACCACAAATGAGAGTGACGACGAGATGCTTTCGAAGGATCAGTCGGACTCACCATCAATTGATGAAGGTAGCTGTGGAGGAGGTTTGGGAGGAGGAGGTGTTCTGAAGAAAGGTCCTTGGACCTCAGCAGAGGATGCAATTTTGGTGGATTATGTTAAAAAGCATGGTGAAGGGAACTGGAATGCTGTTCAAAAGCACTCGGGTTTGTTCCGTTGTGGAAAAAGCTGTCGTTTACGATGGGCAAATCATTTGAGGCCCAATTTGAAGAAGGGTGCTTTCACTGCAGATGAAGAAAGATTGATCATCGAACTCCATGCCAAAATGGGGAATAAATGGGCACGGATGGCTGCACATGTATGTATCCATCTCATTCTTGTTTGTCAAGTTACAGATTCCCACTTTTTCCTCCCATTTTACTTGTTTAATACTGTAGTCCTGATCATTCTAAGACTCAGTAGTTTCAATGAGCTCCAGAAGTAGGGCTCACTAGCCTTTGGAGAAACAGCACTTAACTAGAGTTAGTTTGCAGGGAACACTTACCAAACTTAGGAAATTGAACACACTTATAAGTGAGTGCAATTATTTTGTAACAACTGAAATTACACAAAATTTATCCATGTTCTCAAAGATGTGTGCCTCAGGTGCAAGCGCAGAAAGCCAAGATATACAAGAGAAATATGGCTCTGGTGGTGAGGCCTATTGAGTCATGTCCTTCAGGTCTAGAGTGTATGCCTAACAGGCATTGAATATGATATGACAGCCTCTGGCAGTGAGGCCTATTGAGGCATGTCCTTCAGGTATATGTATGCCTAACAGGCATTGAATATGACTATGACATATTGGAGGAACACAACAACTTGTTTAATTTCTGAACATATTCTGACACTTACTAAACATGTAAGGATTGTGAGGCAACCTTTCAATTTGTGTTATTTGTTCTTGTTCAGTTGTATGGCTCCACGTCCTTTTTTTTTTTAAGCTTTTTTCTTTTTTGGGGTGGGATTACTGGGATGGGGTAAAGTGTTTCCATATAAACCATAAACTGACTCTCTAAAATTGTAATATCTTATGGATAAAAGCATTTGTGTTTATGCTTGGAAATGGACCACAATTTTCCAGTGTTTATCCTTTTTTTAAATATCTTTTTCAAGAAATATGAAGTTGGGAAAAATTCAGGATGGCATTACGCTTACCGTCGTGGTTGCATGGCTTACTGAGTGAGAGTTTAATTTCTATTGCGACTCTGATTATTTTGACATTAGTCAAATGTGTAACATATATGAAGTATGAACTATCTATCCAAACAACACTTAAATTTGGAAGTATACACATAAATTTGCTAAAGCAGGGTTGTGTTGAAATATATTGAAAATAATAAAAACTCTGCCTAAGTGTATTAGATATAGAAATTAACCATCTTGTCATGCATCCACCATATCAACTTCAGAACGAAAGTTCCTTTATGGTACAGCTTTCTGCAGTTGTTCATACTTGACAGGTTCTTTATGGCTTATTTCAGATTCTGTATAGCTTTTCTGAGATATATGCCTTTTTGTTGCAGTTGCCAGGGCGTACTGATAATGAAATAAAGAACTACTGGAATACACGAATCAAAAGGCGGCAACGTGCTGGTTTACCACTCTATCCCCCTGATGTGTGTTTACAGGCACTGAATGAAGGTCAGCAGAATCAAAATGTTGGTGACTTCGATGGCAGTGATCCACGGCATCATGACCTCCTGCAAACAAACAGCATTGATATTCCTGATGTCATATTCGACAATTTGAAAGCCCATCAAGGGAATTTATCTTGTGCACCACCATTTTCTGATGCTTCTATGAGTGGCATGCTGAGCCAGGGATTGGGATCTTCTCAAAATTATAGTTTCACAACTCCGGCAATTCCTCGTGCCAAGCGATCTCGAGAATCAGAAAGCTTGTTTCCTGGCTTCCATGGCAGCGTCACCAATCGGCTTTCTCCTTTTGACCAGTTTCAGAGTGATGCCTGCGAGAAGATTCATCGGCCATTTGTACTGGGTTTCCCCTACGATCCTGACCCCAACAGCAAGAACACTGCAACCTTTGGCGGTGTGATAACTGGCAGCCATGCCCTTTTAAATGGCAATTTCTCTGCTTCTAAGCCTTTCACTGGGGCTATGAAGTCGGAGCTCCCTTCACTCCAATATGCACTAACTGATCTTGGTGGCTGGGGCACATATCCTCTGCCACCACCTCTTGAGGCTGTTGATACGTATGTCCAGTCTCCTCCGCGAAGTTTGCAAGTACAATCTGATTGTCTATCCCCACGGAACAGTGGTCTGTTAGAAGCTTTACTTCATGAATCACAAGCGATGAGCAGTACAAAGAATCAGTCTTCTGAGAAGAGCTCAAGCTCATCTGTTGTCACACCTGCCGATGTAATAGAAAATTCGCCACTGAACTTATGTGAGACAGAATGGGAAGAATATGGAGACCCAATTTCTCCATTGGGTCATTCTGCTGCATCTGTCTTCAGTGAGTGCACCCCTCCTATCAGTGGCTGCTCACTCGATGAATCTCCACCTGCAAAAATAGTGCCTGGTTAGTATCCTTATTTTTGTTTTCATATTTAGAGAGTTAAATCTACGGATGTTATTTCCATGCTGCAGGTTTTGATTGATAGTTGCTGCAGGTTGCAGCGTTAAAAAGGAAACTGTGGAGCTTGTTTCAACCCCTGATGGAGGAGAGAAGGAAATTTCTACTCGGATGGATTTTTCTAGGCCTGATGCTTTACTTGACGCTGACTGGTTTGAGCAGAGTTCTGAATGTGCCAAAGACATAGCAGCTCTACTTGGTGAAGATTTTTGCAGCGATTACAACCACATGGGTGGAACTTCTACACTGAATCAGGGATGGGGACCTTGTGCCTGGAATAATATGCCTGCTGTATGTCAAATGTCTAAACTTCCTTGAAGCTTTCTTTGTGGTGGCTCAGTTTGAAGTTGATTACAGTATGTTGATTAATTGAGAACTGCTTCCTCCTTGATAAATGATCACCGGGGATGAGATTTATGGTTATATGTATAGGCATGGTTATTTTCTTCTGTTAAGCTTCTATGTGTGATGAGTCATGCTTCTTGAGCCAGTACAAGACATACAAAATGTGAAGATCTTAGGGTAGAGGTACTGTTGCTACAAGTGGCTTTTGTTATCATTGTGGAATAACTATGCACTCTTGATGTTAGACATCATTTGTCAATTGTCTCGATTATTTTGTGGATTCCATTGCACAATATGGTTATACTGTGGTCTCTTCTGCTATTGTCTGCATTTTTGCTCTTTATGTTTTCTCGATAACAGAATGACGATCGACTGCATTTTTTCCACAAGTGTAAGAAAAAAAGGGCGATCCCGGTGCACGAAGCTCCCACCTATGCAGGGTCTGGGGAAGGGGCGAACCACAAGGGCCTATAGTAGGCAGCCTTGCCACAAGTGTAAGAATGAATTGTTTATTTAATTTTCAACTAGTTACTGTTTTCAGAGTTCCTGCCATTTTAACTTCGTATTTGTTTGGTAAGATGTGCGTCTTGTATATTATTGTTTGTACCAAGGAAATGTGTTTATGACGTCTTAGACTACGAAGCACATTCGCTTGCTTAACCATCTATGATGTAGGACAGCATGCAAAATGACCTAATCCATATGCTGAGATCAAATTAGAATTAACTTAAATTAAAAAACATAAATTAAATTACAACGAACACTTTAACATGCATAAAATTAATCTTAATTAGCATTAATACCCTACAATGAGTTATAGGATCTGCAGATTGCCCCAAATCTCTACTGATTATGGTAAAATTGAAGTTTCAATCTAGGTCATCCTTTTAATTGATGAATGGCCTTGATTAAGCTTTGGATCTAGGGTGTATATCATGTAACTACATGCAGCTTATCATCCTTTGAGAAATAAGGTAGAAAAGTACTGACTTATAGAACAGGATGAAACAAAAGTAATTTGGCTTTGTATTGAACTCGACTTTATGCCCACGGGAATACAACAAGAACAAGGATTCACCAAGTCTAATAAAATTTTTATTCATTATTCATAAAAAAACTACTCACACAAAAGAGAAAAAGGTCTTAAGTAGGGGACATCCAACCCTAATCTAGAAAAAGACGAAATTGCCTCTAATTAAGTTACAACACACTAAGAAACCTAATACCCTTAGTGGTAAATATTTCAAGTAAACTAAACTAGAACATTACATACAAAAAAAACATGGGATGATGGTCCCATCAATTTATGTCGCCAGTTGACCCTAATGGGTTGAATAACTAGGTGATGTTTAATGTTAAGTGCTCAATTTTGGTCAAAATACCTATAATTTCGTGTTCAATTAGATCATTTATTTGTTTAAATTTGCAAAATTTAGCTTGATTTTGAATTTAGCTCCAATTGATCATTCAAACCTTAATTTTTCAAAATCAACGGTCAGATGATCATTAGAGCTTATTAGATGATTAATGTACGGTTCAGATGATTCTAATTTGGTCATTTATTTTGCAGAATAACCAAAAGACGCATGGGTGACTAAGATCAAAAGTTAATGGTGCAGATCATTCTAAAGAGGATTGGATGGGCCAGATTACCCATAAAGATAGATAGGATAGTTTCCTAGAAGATAATTGAGCTTAATTGGAAATCATGGACAAAAGGAAAATAACATGGAGAAGGCAACTTGCAATTGTGGAAAAGTTTTCAAAGTAAAAGGAGGGGACCCAAATTAGCAAATAAGAGGAAAAGGGCAACCGTAGCCACCCCCCACTCTCTATTCCCTTTTCCCTCCTTTTCCTACTTCTCTCTTTCCCTCCTTATTCTTCTCTCTTTCCTTTCGCACTCTCTCACGTTCTCCTTTTCCTCCAGTCTCACTCTCCCACCTCTCTTGTCCCCTTATCCTCCTCTTCTAAACCCCTTCCTAAAACCACAGGAGGGCATCCATAAGGCTGACCACCCCTCCTCTTGCTCTCTCTCTTCTCTCCCGCATTCTCTCCTTTCCATCTCACACACTTCTCATACCACCAACGCACTTCACCCTACTCCTCATCACCCTTCTCTCTACTGCCTAGCTCCTCTACCTTCCCCTCCTCTCTATTGCTCTATCTCTAGCTCCTTTCCCAGTCACTGACTTTTCTTCTCCTTAGGCTAGTCTACCCTAGCTCTCACACACACTGCACCAGAGCCCGTTGTCGATCAACCCCAGGGCAACATCTCCATCACCTGTTCTCCGGCCGGCAACATCCACCATCCAATTCCTAGATTGACGTCTCTACTTCACCAGCCGGCATTCTCCCTTCTCCATCGTGTTCCACAGGCCTCGCTCTTCTCTGCATTACCGTCCTTCCACCGGCATCGTCGGCTTGGAGTCGTCCTCCCATCACCATAGACGAAAAACCCAAAACGGGTTTTCCTTAAAGCTCCTTTTTCCCTCCTCTCTTCTCCTATTCTTCTCTTTCCCTCTTTCCCTCTTCCTCATCCGGCGTTTCTCTGCATCGTTGGTGGCCTGGAAATGGAAATCCAATTCAGGTTTCCCACGTTTCCTATTTTTCTTCTCTTCCTCCCTCCCTCCCTCCTTTCTTCTCTTCTTGTTCCTTCTTCCCCATCTTCTCCTCCGGCTTTTTTCTTCGTCGGGTTCTTGTCTGGTTTTTTCTAAAAACCAGATTTTTAATCAAATTTTAGTTATGCCCTTAGGTTTTTAAATAAAATCTCATTTCTGTCTCAGCTTTATTTACATCTGTGTCCCTGCTTTATTTACATCTGACTCTGTTTATTCTAGTTTTGTTTTATCCGCATTTTGTTATCCAGTAACTATTCAATCAAAATCATATCAATCAAGGGGTTAGCCTTAATCAATAAAAAATCTTCAATTTTTTATTTGTTTCTCATCTGATTTTAAATTAACTTTACAGTTTCATTCTTAGGACATCTCTAGACCTAATTGATATATCTGATCTTTAATCTAAAATCAGTAACTTAATCTGAGCCGTCCAAATCTCGAAATTACAATTTAGCCCAGATCTCTGTATTTTTTAGGAATCTGACAAATCCAACTCGTGGATCTCTAAACAAGGACTCGCTAAAGACATCTGTAAAGGCTGATCATCTTTCAGAAGATTAGATTTAAAGATATTGATAGTGATTAAGCAAGGGAAGTAGTTTTTTTTCATGTTATTTGATTTATTTGTTTTATTTAGGAATTGAAAATTCTGTAATTTTGAGAAGTTGATTAGATTTGAACTCTGATTATAATTTTAGTAATTTATTTTTAATTTTAGATAATTAAATTTCATTGAAATTCCTAATTTTTAAGTTCCCGTGGGATCGACCCGTACTTGAATAAGCTACACTACAATAGCGCGTGCACTTGCGATTAAACATCAACACTTAGAGTCTCATGAAATATATTGCACCTTCTATTGTTTAAAGACTTTGGTGATAACCTAGAAAGGGCGGGACAAGGGATGTGGAAATATGCATGGGCAACATACACATTGTAAAGGGTCAAAAAAACAAAGAAAAGCAAAGCCACCCAAGTCAAAACATCAATAGAGGAGAAACTCTTGCTCATCGTGATCTCTAGTTCTCTCGAGTCATTACAGCAATCAACATCAAAAAAGGAAGCAAGTCAGTTACATCATTTGCATTTTATTGGACATGATCAAGGAGAGGAATGACTAGCTAAGCACGACGGATCCTGAAATTTGATGTGCTAATCTTCACATTAGCTTAATCCCTAACAGGGCGTTCCATGTGATGTAGGTATCACTTTAAAGTTGCACTTGAAAAAATGTTATTGACATTCAACTAGCAATCCTCTGTAGAACGTGAAAATTGTTTACCATAAACCTTGTAACAGACTAGTAAGGGTTTTCAGAGTGACTTGAAAATTCAGACTACTATCTGTCGCTGATTAGATTTGGGTTCAACCTGTATGTAGGTTTCAAAATTAACACAATTGTGCCAAGATCCAATTAGATTGCACTTGTCTGATAAGCCCTTCTATTATTGCCTATCTCAGGGTGTGTGATACGGGAATGGGGACCACTAGTGTGTAATGACTGCTGAACAGCTTCACTTTCCTATTGTACCCTTGAAACTCCTTAGACCAGTTTTTGTTCCTTTTGCACTCTGGCCTGTCACCTCTTTTCACTCTGTGATGGTTAGGTCCTGCAATTTGTGGCATCAGCCTCTGAATGAAATGTCTGTTATTCTTTTTCACACTGGTTCTTCTAGATGCTCTTTGCTCGGGATCTCTTCAACACAGAAATTTTCATCTTCAGCAACTTGTGTCTTCAGAAGTTCGAATGTCATAACTTGTTGCGCGGTTACTTTGCATCCATCCAGAGAGGCATCTGATCTATGTTGTTCAGTCTCTGGCTGTTTGGGCCCGAACCCCGCTGCCACCAATAAAGGAAATAGAAAAATCTACTCTCGCCTGGAAACCTTCATGTATCATCTTCTCCTTAGTTTGTATCCATCCTGTTACCTGTAATAAGCTCTGCATTATGATGATGCTAATGTCAGAGGATGTCTTGTAATTATTGTTTATTAACATGGTGAAAGAGGATTACTGGAACTTAATGCCAAAAAGGTCTTGTAGACCGTCAACAAGTGTACACAAAATCCTTCTTAGACATGGTATGAAGGTAGCTCCTAAGCCAACTCATAGGCAGGACCCAGATTATTTATTTTATTTGCCAATTTCAGGAGCCATATGGGCTTGGGACTGCGGCATGTTGCTTTCTGTTCCTTTCAGTAGTGATTGGAGTTCTGATTTCATTTCTTATGTTTGAATGCATTGTCCGACCAAGGTGGTTTTCCACATACTTGAGCGCCTTGTCAGAGGAACTTTGGACTTGAGCATGAAAAATACTACAAGAACAAGCAGCCTTGTCAGAGGAACATTTGACTTGAGCATGAAAAATACTAAAAGAACAAGCAGCCTTGTCAGAGGAACTTTTGACTTGAGCATGAAAAATGCTAAAAGAACAAGGTGGCTAGTTGAGGGAAGAAAAATGTATATCAATACCAGACTCAGTTGCAAAGATGAAAAGACCAAGTAACAATTTACCAACACGATCACATGCCTTTTATTTACTGTACTTAAAACTTAAGAGATCTAGAAAATGCTAAATCTATGGCAAAATTGAATGTTTCAGTACTCGGTGGTTGCAAAGGGAGGGGAAAAATGTCTGTGAACCTGGGTTGATGAAGCAAGCTTCTCTTCTTTGTGGCGTCGTACCAACAAATATGTGTCACAGTTCCATGCTAAAAATATCCATATTCTCTTTGTTGGCCCTCATCATCCTTATTATCTAGATCTTTGTTCCTTCTCTAAAATCAGTGTGGTCGAAAGAGAGAATATATAGACATAGTTATGGCAACAATATAAAGTGATCTTGTATACTCAAACGGAAAATTAAGAACCTGTTGGCTTCATGGTAGCGACAAATGTTCGACAACCAATTTAGAAGAAACAAGTTATCCTTGAAAAGAGGAATGCCTAGTAGCGTGGAGAACATGGATGTATTTTGAGGAGAAATCTCAAATAAGATTCAGATTGAACATTCGAGACATAGGAAAGTATGCCAGAGTAGTGATTCTATCTAATGCTGGTTCTTGTTCTGTGGCGACAAGGATTCAATCAGAAAAGAAGAGTATGAAGAGTTTCCCTAGCCCTTCCATCTGAGTTAACTACTAAGTATGCAATTCTTCCTATCTAACAACATACTGAAAAGGCAGTTCTTTTCTTCATGATGCTTTTCCAACATACGAATATTTTGCCAACGTTTTGGCTTCTACATTATGTTAGTCATGTTTGTTTTATCTTCCAAGGTTTTCTATAAAAAGAACAATTTTGTAATAATCTGCACTTAGCATGGCATCATTCTGACACAAATAAGTGGTATGACCATTAAATCCTGAAAAAAATGGAAAAGATCGGGTCTGGCAAAGTCAGTTCTATTGATAATGGTCTGGTTTTGTTCTTTGTTAGGGCAGTTTAGTTTAATCCTGTCTTGAGTAGTGCATTATGCAAAAATGAGGCTGATTCCTTCATTTTACACATGATTCCCAATTTCCACCAACGGACTTACAGAAAGAGGAAGCGCGCTGCTGTGTTGGATTATCCTTTCTTCTAATGTTTTCTTGTTGCATGGAGGACAAGTGGGTGGACCATCCATCTTGTCTCGGTTCCTAATAAGGTTGGTCAGTACATGGGAATGCATACTATGGAGTGCTGTAATTCAATTGAAATATGAGTGGGGATATCAGGGTTATCTGATTAATTAGGTGATTGACCAGTCATCTTGTTTGTTGTTTTAAATTATTGTTTATTTTTTTAACTCCAAGGGATGTTCTCTTCATTCTCGCCTTATAGAAGTTTTACTCTTCATTTTTATGTGAGACACTTTTCTGATTGGCTATTGAAAGCTTCTTGCGTTGATTACACATTTACAGCTAATTAAAGGCATTTAGATTGACGAGCACAAATATCATTTCCTTAAATTTATTTTTGATAGAATTTTAAATAATTATTATGATTTTTGGTTTGATCTGTTCTGCTGTGATTGTAACAATTTTCTGGAGATTTTTCCCCTTTATGGTGGTTGAAAGATGGTTGTGGCTCTGACTTTCATTCTTTGCTCTAGTAACCCAGTAATCTGGCTTGTAGAAGTTTCATGGTATCATATCTAGCGAACATAATCTGGAGAACGTATATTCATGGCATCATGCTCTGTAAGGTTGGCCACTGTATATAAGTCTATGGGTTATGAATAAAGTTTTATTGGTTGTGCTCCTAGTGGTTATTACCACAGAGAAGTATGAACTTAGCATTTTTTTAGAGCGTTTGCCAGATCAAAACAATGTTACCAGGAATGATTTTTAGGGCTGTTGCCAGTGGCAAGGTATGAATTCTGCTTGACTGGCACTCATTTAGCCACTCGTGTTCTGAAACTAGAGATTTTCTTCAGCTGTCCTTGCTGGTAGATCTTTTCCAGTAAATGCTGAAATAAATTTTTTTTGTAGTGTGCTCTATGGTGATTGGTGGATGCGTATTGCATTAACTAAAGCAGCCACCAGGTCCACCATGCAATTCCTTCGGAGCTTCTAGTTCCTGGCGATGAGTTTCTTGTCAACAGATCATGCAAGTTTTGTGAATTCCATCTCTGCATAGTTCACCTGCCCAGTGTGGGACCTAGTGCTGGCGATGAGTTTCTGCACCAAGTATCAAACTTTTGAAATCCATTGAGTATGACGAGGAGTTTTATTTAGAATGGCATAGGATTGAGTCCATCCGTCTAGAGTTATCCTTGGCATATTCTTTCTTGTGGAAAATTTACCCCCCATGTTTCTGTGGAAGCATAGAAAGTGAGGTCATACAAATGGCTGTATTAATATCTTTGAGCTACATGACTCTTCAGTGAGTCACATGGTTCCCTTTTATGAGTTTGGTTTGGTTATCTTTTGGAATCATTTGGTTTTCTGTAGGATATTAAGTTCCTGAAGGAATCAACGTGCTCGAGGAATCTTTGACATTATAACTTGTCAGCTAGTTCGTTAGGAAAGTTTTCAATTTTCTGCAATTGACAGGACTGTTTTTCAGCATTTCCTTGCTCAATTCATATTCCCAAGAAATCTATCTTTTCTTTTGATGTTAGAAGTGCGTTCATTGAAGAAGATTAAATATTGATGTTTAGTTTTAACCAATCCACAAACAATATTTCTCGCCGTCCCCCCACTACAATGTTACTCGCATGTTTCTATAGTAGCATCAAATAATTGCTGGATGTAGTCTTTGAGCTTGATGATTTTTCAGTCGATTAACTCTGTAACTTTGCTTTTGATTGTTCCTTTGAATCGTTTGATTCCTTGTGTAATTGATGCAGACGAGAATTCGGACTCTAACGTTGGAGTTTGTCGATTAGCTGGTTAGGAATTTTTGTATTTTATGCAATTTATAGCTGCTTTTGAAATTACTGTAAACCCAAATAACATTAGACATTATAAATACGACTTTAAAATTATAATACTTGAAGTGAAAGAGGCCTTAAAAAAGATGAAATCAGAGAAAAACATAATGGTATACCAACAGAGGCTTGTAAGCATACGGAGATATTGCTGATTGCTACTATTTGCTGATTGCTGCTTCATTTTCACTGCCTGATTTTAAAGCCAACCAATATTTCCTTGTCTTTGCGGAATTTTACATTGGATTGTGAGCATCCACTTTAGGCAACACTTTTCATATTTATATCATATATATTACCAATAACCATATTGGTTGCCTGCACCTTTGGCTTGAGAATCCTCTATATATTCGCTTATAAAATTTCATTTGCTGGCTTTAGGATTACCTAAAATATCTTTGCTTCTCTTATTCCCTCGGTTTGTTGTTAACTTTTTATTTCCGCAGTAGTCTCGAATTAGTCGGTAGTATGGGCTAGTGCAGGGTTTTCTGGCACCAGCTTTGCTGCTAAATTTCAAGAGTGAGCTGAAGTGTAGTTTACCCCAAAGGTAACAGCTAAAACAACTGATTTTTAGGAGAGGAATGCCACATGGCACATCCTCATAAAGGATGCCACTTTTTAGAAAGGACCTTATATTTGGATGGAAAAAATATTTTTGTTATGAATATGCAAATAAATAAATAAACAAGAAACATATAGATTTATGTGATTTCCTCTGAATTTGTGCACATATACGGGCTCGTACCAGTTTTATTATTCTTAGGGCCAAAAAATAGTCACCACAAGATACAAAAGATTTTCTCCACCCTATAGAACCCTAAGGTAGCACGATTGCCTTTGTCCCATATTATAAAATAGAAAACCACCCTCAGACCCCAGGTTCTTAGTAACATAATTCAATATGGGTATAGCACCCCAAGTTCTTAGTAACATAATTCAATATGGGTATAGCAGGATCAAGTCAATAAGACTATGCTCACAATAATCTCCTACTTGGAGATTGATTGTAAGCAACCATACTTTCATCATTTGCAATGTAGTTAATTCATTAATATGAAACTTGATAAGAGTTCTTTTTATCTTCAATTGTGAAGGCTTACAGAAGTTGAGTACTTCTTCAACTTTTGCATTGAGATCATCTTTGTCAACATATTTGAAGCATTTTTGCTTGTATGCATCTTCTTCAAAGAAAATAGACCATCTTCCAGATGTCATATTATGAGATAATGCCTTTTGCTAATGTGATTTGCCCTGTAATGAAAAGTGAAATTCCTTGAATCGTATTATGACTATCATTGTATAAAATACAGTTCTTTTCTTCATTTCCTAACTTCTCTATGAAACCTTATAGCCAGACCATTTATTTACTCTCTTCTATTGCAACAACATATTTGCCTTTTTTTTGTTGACAAAGCAACTATTTTCTATTGCCTTGATATCCAATTAACTATTGTGTTCCCCAAAGTAAAGATGTAATCAATGATATTTCTTCTGCCATCAAGATTTGCAGCCATATTAGCATTTGCATATCCTTGTTTCATGACATAAAATGCCATATATGAGCTACCTCTCGGATACCTTAAAATCTACTTTATTGCCCTCCAATGTTCCTTTCCATGATTGCTCACAAATTTGCATACAACTTCCACTACTTAAGCAATATCTAATCTTGTACAGATCATCTCATACATCATACTATCAATAACTAATATGTGTATATAATTTGAAATATATACTTACGATCTTCTTGTTGTCCGCTTCAGCTTTCTTTGAAAGTCTAAAGTGCCTACCATAGGAATGTTTAACGGCTTAGTATGTATCATGTTAAATATTTAAAGAACCTTCATATTCAACCTTTGATAGCCTTAATTTCTTGTTTATTCTGTCTTTGCTAATATGCATCCCAAGGATTTGTTTTGCTAGACCTAAGTTCTTCATTAACAATTCCTTTGCAAGTTGATGCTTCGTATTTGAAATCTCATATATGCTTGATCCTCCGACAAGCATATTATTCACATACAATAGAAGAATAATATACAAGCTTGCAGATATCTTAAAGTAACAACAATGCTTAGCATGACATTTAATAAAATCATTATTAGACATGAAACGATTAAATTTAATGTACAACTATCTTGAGGCTTTGTTTAAACTATATAAACTCTTTTTGAGCCTGTATACCAAATTTTCCATACTCAATATAGCTCTGTGTTGTTGCATGTAATCTTCTTCTTAATCTCCATGATGGAAAACAATTTTTACATGTAATGCTCTAAATGCAAGTCCTCTATAGTCATGATGCTTAGAACCGATATAATAATAGATAATTTAACCATAGGAGAGAAAATATCAGTAAAGTCAATACCATTCTTTTGCTAAAATCCTTTTACAACCAATCTAGCTTTGTACCTCTTTAAGCCTTTATGTTCTTCATCTAGCCTGTAGATCCATTTATTACACAATCCTTATTTCCTTTGGGTAGCTTAAGAAAATTTCTTATTTGATTTGACCACAGGGATTCCATCTCATTTTTCATTATTAACTCCCACCTATGCTTGGCTTACACCCAAAGTTTCTTAAAAACATTTTAGTTTACCACTGTCAATCAACAATATATAATGGAGTGAAGGAAAGTAATGAACTGGGGATTTATTTATCTTAGCTCCTTCCTCAACGCAATTGAAGATGTTGTAGGTTCTGTCTCTACATTAGCATTATGAAAGGTTATACAACCTTCTCAAAGGCATCTTCAAATTCTACATACTTTGATTGCTCTAATTTTTCTTTTTCTTTTCATTCAATGTGTCCTTATACCTAACATTTTCATTTAATATAATGTCTTGATTGCTAATGATTTTTTTATTTTCAATATACCAAAATCACTCACACTATATCTAATGAATATGCATTTGTTAGACTTAGAATTAAGTTTGCCTCTATTTTTTGAATCAACATGCACATAAGAGGTACAACTTAAAACTTTTAAGTGGGAAAGGCTTATCATTTTTTCAATCCATACCTTTTGAGGATCTTATAGTTAAATGGGGCAGAAGGTGCTTTATTAATAAAATAGACAGTAGTATCCACTACATATGCCCAAAAATGTTTAGATAACCTAGTGTATATGCTCATACTTCTAGCACATTCCATAATCATTATATTCATGTGCTTTGTAACACCATTTTGCTGTAGATTTCTAGGAATCATCTTTACTCTTCTAAAGCATCTAGTTTTTATTATTATCATCATTTATGAATGTAACAAAATAAACAGAGCTACCGAGAGAAGATACCTGAGCTAACCCCTATACGTTGGTATGAACTAATTCTATTCCATTTATTAAGTTTATCTAAATATCTCATTTCCTAATAATGTTATGTGGTTCATCATGACCAAAATAAACTTTTTTGAAATCTCCTTTCACATAATTATGAAGGGTATTTTGAAGTAAAGTGGCATGAAACAATGCACCATAATTTACTATCATGAATAATTATGACCATTCAAGCATTAAAGCATCAAAATAATTGTCATCACAACATTTATTAAGGATGTACTTTCCTTATAAAAAAATTTGTTCTAATTGTTTCTTTGTAGCTTTCCAATCTCATTTTAGATACCCCTTCTTGTTGCAGTTCCAGTAACCTTTATCTTTTCCTCGTGGAGGTCTAGAGTTACTGTTTCTAGACTTTGATCTTTAATGATCCTTGTTTTTCTTCTTTGATGACCTTCCACATTCTTGAACATTTAAGGCACTCCCTCATGCCTCACGTGAGGGTCTTATGGATTTCTACATGACTGCTCGCTTAGGAGAACACTGATAACATCTTTGTATTGTAACTTTTCATATCTACTTGAGTTCTTTATTGTCATTACCAAGTTATTCCAACTATCTAGTAATCTTGACAGAAGCAATGAGGCACAAACTTCATCTTCTAAAATTAATACTCAATGATTCTAAGTGAACAATATCTTGTTGGACTCATTTAGAAGCTATGCAATACTTTTATTTTTGCCATCTTTATATTGAACATTATCTTCATTAGAAGTATCTTATTTGATGTTGAAGGCATTTCATACATCCAAAATAAAGCAGCCATCGAATCTTCTATCGTCTTCTCTTTGTAGTTAGTCAATACTATCAATGCAAAAAGGGTTAGGTGAATTGTACCTAGGCTTTTCTATTAAGTGCCTCTTGCTCATCATCAATCATCTTGTATGGTTTTTTCTATTTTCCACCAAGGAGATGATAAAGATCCATCCTATAAAGGTGATTTTCTATTTACATCTACCAGTATCCAAAGTTTGATCTGTTGAACTTCTCGATTCTCACTTTTTCCTTTTTCAACATTGTGCAAATGAATGAAAAAAACAAGAAGCACACATTTACATGGTTCCTTCTGAATTGATGTATGTCCACAGGCTCCCACTAGCTTCACTACATTCATGGGCAGAAAATAGCTACCAAAAGATATATACTAAAGATTTATCCATCCTAATTAACACGTAATATCAAGGGTTCTTACTAGAATAGATATTTGCATACCCAATATAAGAGACACTATACACATATTTGAATTTACTCCATTTGGAAACTTTTATGAGGTCCTCTCCCATGAAGGTATTAGAACTCCATCATTAAGCACTTTAGGCTCTATCCATCTAGGGTTGGTTACTTTATCATCATTAATGACCTTGTAGAGGTTCTCACGACAATTGGCGTGATGGATGGAACTTCCAACTGATCCCTAGAAGTGAAACAATCACTAGAATGGTAGGTGCTAGTGAGGAGGAGGTCAACCTGGATGCCGTCGGCTACCTCTTCTAATTAACATTAGATAATGATAATAAATAATTAAATCAATGTATTTAAAAAAAGGTTGAGGATGGTAGTATGACAACATATATATCTTGGATTTTAGGAAAACAACATATCATTTTGGTTAAGTGAGATGATACCCAATGGCCTCCCCAACGGTAAAAATATCATTAGCTTCTATCAAAAATGGTAGATGAGCATCCTCTTGATAGGTTGCAACAATACACACATGCTTAGTGTGCAGTTGCATTAGTGATCCATTCAAAATGGGAGACTTAATCTAATACCATGTGCCAATAGAGATGATGTTTTCAATGTCATTCAAGGAAAACTAACATTCACACATTTGTAAATCATAAATGCTTGATGTAGAAGAATGGATTAGGTACAGCTTTTAATTGGACAATAAAAAGTTCATTTGTGTTCATATATACCTTCTTGGCTGAGTTTTCTTGTTCAAAGGATGTAAGTAGATCTTTCTAATCTTCTTGAGTAGGAGAATTGCAATCATCATGTGACTAAAGTTTAGGGGTAGTAGGAGTTGGCTCTTAACTATAACCTTTCAAAATATGGAACCCCCATTAAATCCTACTTTAACTTCTAATACATCTCCTTTTTGAGATTCTTGGTCACTTCTGCTTTTATCTTTTCGTACATCTCTTTCTCATCAAATTCAAGTTGACTTGATTCTTTCAACCAAAGTATAGTTCTTTGCCCCTTACTTGGCCAAGAAGTTCCTCCTTCTTGCCCAAAGCCCTACATAGGATATCATCCTTTACATTAGTGTTGCTTAGAGTCCTCTTAAATGCAAATTCTTGGCTCAACTCTTCCTTCACTATTTATAAAAATATGATCAGTTTTATAAATTATTGTATAAATACTAAAAATATAACAAGAGTATACACAACCACTTATTATTCGAAAAGCAACTTGTGCAACAAGTTCATTTTTGTAGGTTTGGAAGTTACATTTCTCTAAATGTGTCATTTTCCTTAGGATGGCATAGTTAATAAGATTCATAGTTCTAGCTTTCTTTTGGTGTCAAGAGAGACACTAATATTAAGTAATAAAATTTAACTAAAGTATATATAATTAGAAAGAAACAAGTTCTCAGAAATACTTACTTTTTGTTCTTCCACCCAAGTGTAGCCCAACCTAGAGAGATGGTGTAGCATATGATTTATACTATGACACATTATACCTTGAGCACTCTTTTCCTAGACATTTGATGCAATAAAAGGTAATTAAGCACAACTAGATATTATAATTAGTTCTATCAAATCCATGTTTAGCACATATTTCAAATTTGAGATAAGTAGAGGTGTACAAATTCATTCCATGCATCCTAGTTAGTGATGGTGGTATATATGTCAGGGGCTTTCTATAGCCTCAACAGATTATCTATTGTGTGTGTGTGTGTGTGTGTAGTTGCTAGGTAGCTCTTCCAATTTTTCTAGCTTTAACTAGCTCCCTATAAAGCACGCTTGTTCTTGTCATCGGGGATGCCAAAGGTAGACAACAAAGTAGAAATAAAATATGTTACTCTATTTGAAAATAATGAGATAAAATACATGTTATAGTTTCCTGTAATTGTGTATGCAAAGCGTTACATATCTTCACATTCTCCCATATTGAATCTTTAATTGATGGCAACACATGTATCCAATCATCGATAGTAATAGGCACCTTGCTTCTTACCGTGCAGTAAATGAAACTTATATAGTTGGCTCAATTGTCACTTATCTCTTACTCCTTAGTGTTATACCGACAATATCTTTTATTCCCTTTGACTTTCTCTTAATAATATTTTTCATTGCTACTCACTCTCTGCCCTTTTTCTTATAACGGCAACTCAAGTTGGGATGTTTTTCATGTTGTTATATTCTCAATATTCCATTCTTTATTCACAAGGCAAAACATTTTATTTTAAACAAAACACATCAAAAATCACATTTGCATTTCATTTGTTGAATAATTCCTTTACCATAAAGAATACCACTAAGTCTCATTATTAGATAATTACTCAACAACATCACTTGCTACCACTAGCTTATCACTAGTGTTTCAACTAATAGATATTATAATTATAAACTTCAAGCAATAAAATTGTGAAGGCCTCGATTCTCCCTTTATATAAACCACAATTCTTGAAACATCAATCTAACTCTATACAACAATATAACCACTAAGTCAATTGCAAAATCCATTAATTGAAGACATGGGACTCAAGATAGTTTGCTTCATAATCTTTGCTAGTTATGCCCAAACAAAAAGAACTTTATCTAAGTCAACCAATGATCTAAGCCATCCATATAATAATCTGTATTAATGTAAACATAGAAATCCTACGAGAGAACAAATATGTGACTTGTTAACCTTAAAGATGTGTACATGACTTCGCCAAAACTTTTTTTTATATTAGACATAATTATTAAATATTTACATATTATTCCATCAAGATATGTAAATATGCGTCTCTCTCTATTTCTTATATATAAACAAATTAAATTCCAATACAACTCTATATCTTTCTATTTCACAAGATCTTATCTTAGTAAACAAACCTCTAAGAGAACTACTACATATAAACTAATATCTTTAGTGCTCAAAGTCATTCATCTTCTTTAACCTTATTAAGTAGACCTTAGATTAAAATAGAATTCTAATGAATCATCTAGTTTTGTTATTCAATTCTAAAACTAAAATAAAATTATATATGAGATTGGATATTATTGATATCTGATCCCATTTACCCAAGCAATGCTCGGGCTCCTTACTAGTTATATTTAATTAAAAACATTGGTAGAAAGACAAGACAAAAAGAAATGTGAAGAAAAGAAAGGGAAAGATGAATTGACATTTGGCAATCTCCCATAAAAAGACACATCATAATATGAACGCCTAGGGGGAAAAATAAAGTGACATGTAGAATCAATTGATTCTTATTTTGCTAAGAGATAGGTCTCACTTGAATTAGTAGTTTGGATCAATAAACAAATGTGTAATCAGGTGTATCACATGGGGCTAATTGCTAGTAGAAACTTACTAAAGTAATAATTTGTCAAATTCACTTGTTGTCCATATTTTCAATCATCTCAGCCATGTTTTTTACAAATGTTCTCAAATGGTTTCATGTATTTCAGCACCAAACTATTTCTTATCTTATTTTTATATTTTCACCATTGTCAGAGGATATTGATTACAAGATCGAGAAAATTATCTTAACCGCAGAGGGAAGGACGAAGTTTATAGTGTTAGGGTGTTGTTGCTATTATGTTTCTTGCTTGTTGCTTATGTCCTAGGATAATTTACTACCTACTGGTTTTAGGAGAGAGTCTAAGGGAAGCAAGAGAAAGGAGGATTTAAAACAGAACAGGGGGGTGACAAAGGCAGGTACAATGGATGAGGATCGTTGATAGAATACCATCTACACTCCGAAACGCCCAAAACCTGGTCCATTCTCCTAACTCCAACCGTATTCTCCTGCCAATTTAAGCTCAGAAAAAATCCATCTCACTATCAGATGCTAGAAATCTTTTTTTCACTTTGGAGACAAATAAAGAATGGGGACGAAGACCCATTACATTCTTATATTTAATCTTTCTTTTTCGTTTTAAACCGTAGGTCAAGTAGAGTTAAAAGCTCTAACCCTGCTTAAGCAATTCACGTCGTATTATATTAAACGACGTCAACAGCCTTTTGAGAATAGGAGACGCGACCACAAGGCGTATAGTAGACAGCTTTATCATATATTTTTACAGGCCGTTTTCACGCATTGAACTATGACCTCAAGGTTACATGGCGACAATGTTTACCATTGCACCAAGGCCCCCTTCTAAAATTGAGGGTGCAAATGAAAATTTTAGAAATTTGGGTTCAAATGAAAAAAAATAAAAAAATGTTTTTTCTGGGAAGAAAAACCCATATAAAGTAAGTATGTATATATTTCCATTCCAGCTTTGTCTATGACATTTTAGAAATCTGGGGTACAAGTGAAAAATAATAATAATAAATCTGGTTTTTTTAGTAGAAAAGCCTATATAAAGTAAGTATATAGATTTCCATGGTAAATTTGGTGATTATTTGATAGAAATGTAGAGGGTGCTTCGTCTAACTTTTTCAGGGTAAAATCTGTATTTATCCTTAGAGTGGGGTTGAGCTCCTTGCATTTTGTGGTGAATTACAGATAGTGTACAGCTAGTTGTGTTAATTTCACTCCCTGGATTACACAAAAAGAAAGAACTCTAGGAGTACAAAGCCGTGTCTCCAAGAGTAAACAGTTTAAAAACTAACGTTGTGTCTCGCTAAGAGCAAAATGGCGCCAAGCTCAGCAACAATCATTCAGAAATGTCCTTCCTCCTGCCATTTCACCTGTTTTTCTCCAGAACCCATTTCTCCTCTTAATAGCCTTCGCAGCATCTCTAGCACTTCCAATCAGAAAAGCATTTCTAGGGTTTCTTTTTCATGTCATTCTTACCCGTCTCAGAATTCCAGGTGTGGACGTGGTTTTGTCTTTTTGGGTTCCCCTAGAATGAGATTTAGGCCGCTGGGTTTCGCTTATTTTCGTATTCAAGCAGTTTCAGATGGGGGTTCCGGGGGCTCTGGGGGTTTTGGAGGCTCTGGTGATAGTAATTCAGGTGGGACAGGTGACGATGAAAGTGGCGGAAATATTACTTCATTCTTTTCATGGTAATTTCATTACTGCTTTTATGTTTTAGTTTTTTAATTTTAGATTTCTAGGTTGCCACATCTTTCTGTTTGCTAGTCTTGGAACCTGCTTAGTATCTCAATAGATATTTGTTCATGAAATTTAATGTTCTTAAGAAAGAATATTTTGGTCTTGATCTACATATATAGACTGATACTTTTGTAAACTTCAAGGAAGACTTGTTTTTACTGTCGAGAGATCTATTATGGTGATTTTCGACTAGAGAAGGAACTGGGTGTGATACAACAGCCAGCACCTATTTGAGTTTTTGTGTGATGAATATGCAAATTATGCTGCTTACTTGTTTAATGATCTTGAGTTTCAAACCATTTATAAGCAAGGCTCAGGCACCAAAGTTCAAACCCATCTGACAATTGCATGCTCACAATTGGTGGCTCTTTTAAATTTACTGTTAGAAAATAAAAAAGCAACAGTTTACATGCATCAGCAAGGCCTCCACATTATGTGTTTAGAGTCATCCAATGTCAGGTAAGTCTGGTGCACCCCGCCATCAATAGTAGAGCCTAACAAATGAATGATTTTGAAAGGAAGCAAGCAATGATGAAAATATACTTACAGAGCTTATTAGACTCTCATGTGCGCAAGTGTATACAAAGGACTCAAATTGGGCACTAAGAGGTGGACCAAACAAGTGATACCCAACACACGGACAAATAGACTTCAGACCCGAATTTAAATTGGTCTGGAATCCATTACATAATTGGACTTACATTATTACAGACTCGATATGACATAAAGAAAAGAAAAAGAGATTCCTTTTGATAATTGACATAAAGAAAATCATAAAAGAGATTCTCTGTAATTATTATATCTGATGTCAGTGCTAATAGATATAAAGGAAATTCTTTCTGCCGATGTCAACTTTTGCTTTATTAAAGAAATGATTCCTTCAATAATTGTTGAGACCAAATCTTCATTGGAGATCTTTATCATCCTCTCTGTCTTGAAGTAATTTTATTTTTTCATCATATTTTTTTATCATATTCTTCCACAATATTTTGGAAAGTCTTAGGAGTAGCCCTTGACGGATCTTCTGCAATAAGCCTCTTATTCAGACAACTATTCTTGTCTTGAATATATTGGGATAGAATTGTCATAGATGCGTCCCAATAATCTTCGAAATTTCCCTCTTCACTGAGGTTTTGACTATCTTGGAAAACGTTATCCTTGGACATATTATCTTGGGATTTGGATGACGATGATTCTGCTGGCAAAAGGTTGAAAGAAGCCATAATTTGATTTTTCATGTGGTTCATACATTTGACCAGAATTTGATCTTCAGTATCAGTAGGATATTTCCTTTGCAGCATCTTCTTAATTTCTTCAATTGAAGCTAATGACCTAAAAATAGTGATATTATCCCTAAGAGCCGTATTATGCTCAATGATCTTTTCGATCTCACGGACCTTGCCCTCAGTTTCAAACTTTGCTTACCATTTAACAAAGTAAATTTTTTTTAAGACTTGGATGTTTAATTCATCCTTGGATATTACCATCGCCCATTTTCAAATCCAGGGAATATCAAATTTTGTGAAATATATTAATTCACAATGACCTGTAATTAAGTCTTTTTCTGGAATATTAATAATCCCAAGTGCACATTCCACCCATATATTCTATAGTTCCTTAAGCTTCTTTAGCAATATTTTCAAAGTGGGGCCAAATTTCTACCACCAATGGTAAAACCATGAAGGAATTTTTCCCTGTTTTACTCTGGGGTTGATTTTAAGAAACCACGAGTGTTTCTTAGTATTATTCTCTAGATACATTACTAGAGTTATTGCTTCAATATAGCTCTGCCAATTAAATGAGTATCCCTGGTTTTGCTTGCCATCGATCCATTTAAATTGGTTAGGATCAATATCCCACTCTTGAGCAGAGAGAACTTTATTGATAACAATTTTGCTGAAATTAATGACAGATTTGTCAGTATTATTAAAGTGGCTTATTTCCACTATATTAATTTCTTGAAGCAATTTCTCCATAATATACTGGTTCATTCCAGCTCTGATTGGGAACGTATTATTCTTTCGCAAATATCTTTTTGCGATTTCCCAAGGATCATTTGTATTATTGATCCATTTTTCATCTTTGACATTCAAGTATATTATACAATCGGTATGATGTTTTTGAATATAATTCTCTGCTGTCATTAACAGAGTCTCCTTAATTGTTTTGGATGGAGAAAATTGAGTTCGAGGAATTTCCTCATTTTCAATTAGAGGGATATTACCCAAACATAGAATTGGCTTTGGAAGATCCTCCGCCTTCAATCTAGGATTTTCTTTAGCAGATATTATCTACTTGCCTTTAGAAACTTGGATATTACCACGTCCCCTTCCACGACTTCTGCCTCGGGTATTACCCAGGGTAGTCTATTCTCTCCATTCAAAGCTACTCATGTTCCCTGCAAAAACTCTCGGGTTAGGTAATTTGGAAGGGAGCTGTATTCTCCCTTGATGTATTTAATATCAAAATAAAAAACAGATAATTGGGCTTGCCATCCAGCAAATATTTGTTGTGAAACAATATTCTTAACATCCTTTTCGATAATTTGCTTAGCTACACTATAGTCAATTCTAAGCAAAAATTTTTGATTTAACAAATCATCTTGAAATTTAGAGATGCATTTGACAATAGAAAGCATTTCTTTCTTAATTGTAGAATATTTCTTTTGAGTATCATTCTATTTTCCAGAAGTAAATCTAACTAATTCTTCTTTATTAGAAGATAGATTTTTCTGTTTAGGAATACCTCTATAACCAATGTCAGAGGCATCTGTTTCAATAATCTTAAACCATTTAGTATTAGCAAGGTTTAAGCATGGAAGAGCTTTAACTCTAGCTTTTATTTTTCTTACCATTTTGTTATGTTCTTCAGTCCAAGGTTTAACATTTTTCTTTAGCCTATTAAACAAAATTGCAGTATCCTTGGCAAGATCATGATAATAATTAGAGATATATTTTAACGATCCAAGGAATCTCTACAGTTGTTTATTATCAAGAATTTCATATAGCAATTTAGAAGCAAACTCTATATTCCTTTGAATTAGATCAATTTGTCCCTAAAAGATATTATGTCCTAAAAATCTAACTTCTTCCTGGAAAAGTTTTATTTTAGGAGCAAACAATCCCAGACCATTTTTTTGGATCAACCACTTGAATATTTCAAGATGTTTAAAATGCTGATCAATTGATCTTGAAAAAATTAACACATCATCAATGTATGATATAATGAATTGCCCATATGGATTAAATATCTCATTCATAATCCTCTGAAATTTTGATGGAGCATTTTTCAATCCAAAAGGCATGACATTCCACTCGTATTGCCCAAATGGGACTGTAAATGCTATTTTATATTTATCTGATTCATGGATTTGAATATGCCAATATCCTGATATCAGCAAAAGAATAATATATTCCTAATCAAAGCTGGAATGAACCAGTATATTATGGAGAAATTGCTCCAAGAAATTAATACAGTGGAAATATGCCACTTTTATAATACTGACAAATCTATCATTAATTTTAGCAAAATTATTATCAATAAAGTTCTCTCTGCTCAAGAGTGGGATATTGATTCTAACCAATTTAAATGGATCGATGGCAAGCAAAGCCAGGGATACCCATTTAATTGGTGGACCTATATTGAGGCAATGATTCTAGTAATGTATCTAAAGAATAATACTAAGAAATACTTGTGGTTTCTTAAAATCAACCCCAGAGTAATACAGGGGAAAATTCCTTCATAGTTTTAACACTAGTGGCAGAAATTTGGCCCCACTTTGGAAATATTGCCACAGAAGCTCAAAGAGCTATATAATATATAGATGGAATGTGCACCTGAGATTATTAATATTCCAGAAAAAGACCTAATTACAGGTCATTGTGAATTAATATATTTCATAAAATTTGATATTTCCTGGATTTGAAAATGGGCGATGATAATATCTAAGGATGAATAACATCCAAGTCCTGAAAAGAATTTACTGTATCAAATGGTGGGCAAAGTTTGGCATTGAGGGCAAGGCTTGTGAGATCGAAAAGATCATTGAACATAATAAAGCTCTTAGGGATAATATCCCTGTTTTTAGGTCATCAGCAACAATTGAAGAAATTAAGAAGATCTTGCAGAGGAAATATCCTATTGATAATGAATATCATATTTTGGTCAAATGCATGGACCACATGAAAAATCAAATTATGGCTTCTTTCAACCTTTCGCTGGCAGAATCATCGTTAGCCAAATCTCAGGATAATATGTCTGAGGATAATGTTTTCCAAGACAGTCAAGACCCTCATGAAGAGGGAAATTTCAAAGATTATTGGGACGCATCTATAATAGTTCTGTCCCAGTATATTCAAGACAAGAATAGTCATCTGAATAAGAGGCTTATTGCAGAAGATCCGCCAAAGGCTACTCTTAAAACTTTCCAGAATATTGGGGAAGAATATGATAAAAAAAATATGAAGAAAAAAATAAAATTACTTAGAGACGGAGAGGATGATGAAGATCTCTAATGAAGATTTGGTCTCAACAATTATTGAAGGAATCTTTTCTTTAATAAAGTAAAAGTTGACATCGACAGAAAGAATCTCCTTTATGTCTATTAGCACCGCCATCAGATATAATAATTACAGGGAATCTCCTTTATACTTTTCTTTATGTCAATTATCAAAAGGAATCTCCTTTTGCTTTTCTTTATGTCACATAGAGTCTGTAATAATGTAAGTCCAATTATGTAATAGATTCCAAACCAATTCAAGTCTGGATCTGAAGTCTATTTAAGTTAAGTCAGTCTGTGTATTGGGCATCGCTTGTTTGGTCTGCCTCTTAGTGCCCAATTTGAGTCCTTTGTAAACTTCCTAGCTCTCTCTTTGTAATCCCTTCCAGTAATAAACTTTGGCTTCCTTGATAGCCTTTCTGTATACTCTTGCGCACATGAGAGTCTAATCAGCTCTGTAAGTATATTTTCATTATTGCTTGCTTCCTTTCAAATGGTCTCATATATATATATATATATATATATATATATATATATAGAGAGAGAGAGAGAGAGAGAGAGAGAGAGAGAGAGAGAGAGAGAGAGAGAGAGAGAGAGATGTGCACGTTTGTCAGCCAAAATTCAAATGGGACCATTGATATAATGATCTAAATCGTTCATTTGCTAGGCTTTGCTATTGATGGGGGGGTACACCAGACTTACCTGTCATTGGATGATTCTAAACACATAATGTGGAGGCCTTGCTGATGCATGTAAACTTTTGCTTTTTTATTTTCTAACAGTAAACTTAAAGGAGCCACCAATTGTGGGCATGCAATTGTCAGATGGGTTTTAACTTTGGTGCTTGAGCCTTGCTTATAAATGGTTTGGAACTCAGGATCATTAAACAAGTAGCATAATATGCATATTCATCACACAAAAGGGCAGCCCCGGTGCACAAAGCTCCCGCCTATGCGGGGTCTGAGGAAGGGGCGGACCACAAGGGCCTAAAGTACACAACCCTACCATGCATTTTGCAAGAGGCTGTTTCTGCACCTTGAACCCGTGACCTCAAGGTCACACGACGACAACTTTTACCATTGCACCAAGGCTTCCCTTCATGCATATTCATCACACAAGAACTCAAATAGGTGCTGGTTGTTGTATCACACCCTGTTCCTCTTCTAGTTGAAAATCACCATAATAGAATCTCTTGACAGTAAAAACAAGTCTTACTTGAAGTTTACAGAAGTATCAGTCTATATATGTAGATCAAGACCAAAATATTCTTTCTTAAGAACTTTAAATTTACAGAAGTATCAATTCCTCCTCAATTTTTATCATCTTTTCCCCAATTATTTGAAGGAATAATTGTTTTGTTTTATTAGCATTTTTAATCCTGCTAATTCTTTAATATCTATAATTTTACAATATGCTGCTATCATCTACACTTAGCTTAAGAGCATAAGTCGGGGGAAGCGTCGCATAATTCTTTTCTCCTTGAGGAGTTTCCCATTGTCTGAGTGTATTTAGTTCATTACTTAGGTATGTTTTAAGAAACCAGGGAACAAAGAATTCAATTGTTTGAGTTTTATTAAGATAGTCATAAAACTGTTTTTTATATTCTTGTACTTCTTTTTCAAAATTAGCAAAGTACCAATTTTTGAACTCTTTATGTTTTTCTAATTCGAATTCATCACTTATTATTCTTCGGAGTTTACTACCTCGACTAAAATCCAAGAATATCAAATATTAAAATCCATCTTAGATGGAGTAGGATTATTATCCTGAGAAGATTTTTTATAAACTGGATGAACAACATTATTATTGGAAATTCTAAGTCTTTCTATTGAAATTGACTCTGGTTTATTATCAGCAGAAAATCTCAATGTGCTTGAGGAACAAGAAGTGATCCTAGGTACTCTAAAAGATCTCCTATTATTAAATCTAATCTCTACATCACCATCATCGGTTTGAATTATTTGATCAAGATTCTAATGAGTAATTTGTCTTGGAGGAACTACCTCGGTTAACTACCAAGACTAAGGAAAGTTTATTTCATCCCACTTTTGGGTTCTATTGACCGCAATATCAGATAACAGAAGATTTGTTTCAATTAGGATAGTCTTGTCCTTTGGAGATTTCTGTTTGGCCTTTGTAACCAGGGTAGGAAGGACTTTAAATTGAATCCTATATTTTAATGCAATTGTTTCATATCCAGATTTGAAATTATAGCCGTGGGTCTTAATATAAAGACTTAAAGCATCAAAGATCTTAGGATTTGATAGAGACAAATTAAAATCAGGGAAAACATTGACATAAACTGGTCCATGACAGAGACTAGTCTGTAACACTCCCATTAAGGAAGGTGCTCAGTCCAGACATGTGGCATCCCTAAGGACGCAAAGTATTGATGCATTAAGACAATACATGTACATACATACATATATATATATGTATGTCTCTCTCTCTCTCTCTCTCTCTCTCTCTCTCTCTCTCTCTCTCTATATATATATATATATATATATAAAACCTGTTTGAGACACTCATTATTTGAACCTTCAACATAATGCCAAGATAATTTGGACCAAAATTCATCTGGTGAGCCTCACCATAGTGGATGCCAGAAACAACGCTGGCAGACATGGAATGACCTTACCATTAGAGTCGTGTTCCACAAAGATGCATCTCAAGGTATCAGTCGAAATGATAATTGTAAATTATGTTTTTCCCTTTTTGCCAGGTATTTGGTAGCCCTTGAGAAGCATCCAGTATTCACAAAAGCAGTAACATCTGCTTTTCTAACTCTTATTGGGGATCTAATTTGTCAGGTAATTCTTTTTCTTTGGTGGCCATTCTATAACAATTGTCTTTTGTTATTGTTTCAAGCTTGACTCTTTCTGTTGTTGGTTATGTTTGTTGCGCTTGTCAAATTTAATAAATAATAATACCACCTCCTTGCTCTATGTGTTTTGTGTTACCTTCTTCCTCGAGAACCTGATTCTATTGTGTATGAGAGTGTAAGATTAAAATTGATGGAGATTTTCCCTTTTGAGTTGTACCTGTAAGTGACTTCTCAAATGCAACAGCTAACTTGAATGTGATTTGTTTGTGAAGGTATGTGCTGTGATATGGCAAAAAAGATGAGAATCTGAATCTTTGCTACTAATCAAATTATA
Organism: Warburgia ugandensis; assembly: GCA_035236585.1. Taxonomy (NCBI): domain Eukaryota; kingdom Viridiplantae; phylum Streptophyta; class Magnoliopsida; order Canellales; family Canellaceae; genus Warburgia; species Warburgia ugandensis. Next base: position 69,806,914 of record CP141128.1, read on the forward strand.
TGTGACCCACAGGTCATGAAAAACATTTTATCTACTAATATTGGCCTAATTTGTATTAAAAAGTCATGCCCAGTTAACACAATGGTAGATATAGGTACATAGATTAGGTCTTAGTGACTGTTGGTTAAGAGTGCCCCTGATCAAGGGTTTGGTGCATGAAGGATTAAACCAGTTTAAGAAGAGAAGTTTTCTTTGGACTGAGGACAAACTAAAGGAACTGTTAGTGTTGCAGTTCTTCACAGGCGGCACATTTCTCTCATAAGATGCATTGATAGAATCAGCAAATGCCTTCTAGCATGGTGGCACAAGAAAGACCTCTCCTATGGTACCTAGTAGGTTGCAGGTTTGAGGTGCTCATGTGTGTTCAACATTCAAAAATGAGAAAAAAGGAAGAAGACATACTGATAGAATGATTCTCTTTTATCTAACAAGGGAATGAAACATGACCAAGACCATACTAAAAGCGTGGAAACTGGGATGATGTAATGGCTGGATTTTGTGGAAAACAGAAGTTCAACTCTTACTTTTCAGTTTTGATTTAGGAATTCTCATGGGTCTAGGTTGAAAATGGTTACATAATTAGCTGTGGCATGTAGCTAAGGTTTATATGATCATTGTAATGCTAAAGCCAACAGCTGTATGCATCTTAATCTTGATGGTTTCCAATCATTAAAAGCAACAGTGTACAATATTCTGTTCAGTGAGTAGTTATAGTCTATAAAATTCAATTAAAGAATTAAGTGCATGAAAAGTTGCATTTGTAAACTACTACTGACAATGAAAGTTTTCTGACTGATAAAGAGTGCACGCATTAAGTATAAGTTGGATTAACAATAAGCATCTATTCTGGCTTAGTTGTTTTAATAAGATACACCATTACATGTGTTAGGATTTTCCACGAAATGTGGCTTATCTCAGTTATGAAGTCACGAGTCTGACTAAATATTCATCTGCTGACAGATTTCCACTCCACAAATTCTGTGTATGGTTTTCTCTTTTGGTTCTTTATCTCATTTATGCGACTCGACTAAGTATTCATCTTGACCTAACTAAATATTTATCCACTGACATCTGTGTGCCACATATTCGTGTATGGCTGTCTTTTTTGGTCCTTTATACCAATAAGGTTTAAGTTATGAGGATATAACAAAGAAAATAGCTCTGCCCACAAACAGATCAGATGTAGAGCCTTCTCCATTTATAAGAGCTCAGCAGTTTCATTTGCTGATATAAATACCTGTGAAAGGAAAAGGTATGGGAGAGCATAGCTTGCCAATCTTGTTAACATGTGGGGCTACTTGTGGCGGTTCAATATTCCTTTCCTAGACCAAGCGATAATCCTAGAAGAGTCTTCCTCCACCAATGGAATCCTTCTCGCAATGAACATCTTTAGGCCAGCCTGCAGTGGGTCAACGTCCATTTCACATGAATCATTCCACCTAATCTGACGCAGATAGAATAGTTGAACATCGGACGGGATGATTTTTTACCACAGCCCCAATGCCAGTTGGCACCAGAATTCTGAAAGGGACCTCTAGAAGTTCTCCAAGTGAGTTTTTTAGCTTGTCCTACTCAACGGGCTTATACAGTGATTTTTTTATATCCAGTTCCTTGCCAAGTCCATAGAGGAATACCAATCAAATTGCATCTAACACCCAGCCGAAGCACTTATAATAGAATTGACTTTTAATGAAATGTATGCATTGAAGTATCCATGTTCTTGAATGTTTTTCTATTTCGCAACAAGGCATCTAAGTTGCCGGAAATGGCATTGCACACCTTATGGCTAAAAGGAGATGCACCTCTGGAGTTGTGTGTGATCAACTGGTGCCACTCAAACTAAAAGGAAAATTCTATAGGATGACTATAAGACCGACCTTCCTCTATGGATCACAGTGTTGAGCAGTCAAAAAACATCATGTACATAGGATGAACATAGCTGAAATGAGGATATTGAGATGGATGAATGGCAAGACAAGAAAGGATAGAATTAAGAATGAAAACATTAGAATAAACTTAGGAGTAGCACCAATAGGTAACTAGATGAGGGAGATTAGACTTAGTTGGTTTGGACATGTACAACGAAGACCGAAAACGGCACCGGTTAGAAGGATTGAGGCAATGCAAGTCGAATTATCTAAAAGGGCAAGGGGAAGGCCCAAAAGAATGTGGATAGAAGTGGAGGGAAAAGATTTAAAAACTATGGTACTAAATGAAGCTATGATACTTAATAGAGGGGAATGGAGGAACAAGATTCATGTGGCTAACCCTTAATCGGGATAAGGTCTTGATGATGATGACATCTTATGGTTTTTCTTTATGCCCAAGATATCAAAATTATGGTTTTTATCTTCCTTCATCTTAATTGCATGTGATTGGCATTGGATGTCATGTATATTTGAAATTTAAACATGTCTTTGGGCAGCATGAAACCTTTTTTCTGTTTTTACGTCAAGGCCATGCAATGTTGTTATGGTAAGGGTTTATTTTCACAAGTTCAAGTATCTGGAGGTAGAATAGCATCTCGGAAGCTTCATTATCGGGAACTGATTGAAGGACCTCCATTCATGATTGCAAGGGTTCACAACAATGAGAATTAAATGTTGTTGATTATTTGAAAATAGTTGCACAGTCAATTAAGTTTAACATCATTAGCAAATTTCCAATAGATCCTTACCACAAAATGCAGATATTTGAAATTAACTTCTGATGGGGCAAATGGTCATGCCAATCTGGGACCTGGTGCATGGATGGGGCAGGTGTGGGGTGGGAAACATATTTGTAACCATTGCATGTTTTCGTAGCTGATAATAAATTCATGGAAGTAATTGAACTTTTTTGTGGAGTATGATTTGCTTTGGATGTGGGCAGCAGCTAAGCTGCCCATCAAATCAACCTAAATTTCTCATTGAATCTAGTCAGTCTTTGTTTGTAACTTGAGACAGTTGTAAGAAGTAAGTAGGCAGAATGTTCATTAATTTGCATGTGCTATCGATGAATATTACTGGCAATGACATAAAGGGGCATCAGTCTTAGTCACTGGATTCGGTATAACAACTTATACTCTTATAGGATTTCTAAATCAGAAAACCTTCAAGAACTAGATATGAGATTTCTTCTTTGACACTAGTTGGAGAATATAATTGATAAAGCATAGGAAGCTAAATTAGTGAAGTGCCTTGGAAGCTTAGCTCTTTTTTGAATGTTGACTACACATCCATGATCAGCCCTGAAATGTTGACCTTCCATAGGAGGGACCCCTTTTTGTGCCACTGCACTAGAAGCCTTACCTCTGCATGATTGTTACTTTTGGGTACATAACAACTCTTTGTAGTTGTTTATGAATCATGCTTTTTGTTGGTTGCTGGTTTTTTTTTCCCCCCTGTGCTCGAAATAACTGGTTATTTGAGCTTGCTTATTATCAGTCTCTCTCTAATGCCATACACCACCATTCAGGAAAAGAGTAATGCACTTTGCTGTTTTCTGAAAACTTCTCATAATTGATATATATATAGGAGCTTTTGCTGTTGCACACATGAGAGTTGTAGCTGCTCCCTCTAGGCTAAAAGCCCACCTTTAAGCTTTTATGCAGCAATCTTAACTTTCTTCCCTTCTGTAATTTTCATGTAATCAAACAATCTCTCGAGGTTATGAAGCCAATATACAAAATCTTTAATATGTAGGAGTCCATTGAAAGAAGGTAGATCAATCTTCATCCTATAGCCTTATGGCTCAAGATCTCAACGATTTTGGTTGTATCTAGCATCATCATCCCCTCCATGAACAAGCGTTGATTTGTTCATAGTGTGACTCTTTCACATAGGATTGTAGCCTCCACGATTGTCTTGGTGTGTAAACATGAATAGGAGGATCATAAGCCTCTTTGTTGATCGGAACCCTATCATGAGCCTGGATATGCTCCAAAGCATCTGCCACTCATGTAATTATGGTTTTCATCTCTTGTGTAAACAGTTGATTTTCACATCGAAAAGCCTCAAACACCAACACGGTCATAACTTGATGTCTGCATTAGTGGCCAGAGAACCAAGAAAAGACAAGGAGCTTTACCAAATGAAATCACGGGAAAGAACAACCAGGAGAAGATTACCATCATGTACCTTAAATAACCTTTGAATACAAAAGGAATAGGAGCACCTTGAATCCACAAGGAATGAGAAATTTATATCTTTTATACTCAGTTATAAAAAAACTAGTTGTCTTTTTTCATTGGCTTAAATGGGAGAATGGATTCCTACTATACTTCAACTCTAAAAGAAAACATACCTAATCTACTAAAGTTAAAATTGGAAAGCAAATGTAAAATGCTAAATCTGAAGTAAGAAACCTAACACAAGGAACTAAAAGAAAGGACCAAGCTAAGAAATTATGCACATGATTTATTTTTTGCTTGTGAAATAATCTTGCTATCCTACATGACATGGAATTTCTGAGATTTATTGCAGTGAATATGATTAAACAGTCAGAATCTGTCTCTCTCCCTTAGAAGTTGGCGTCACTTTTTGTCAAAATGGCATGTACCTTGCATAGATTTGCCACTCACCAACGGTTTGCTTATTTACCCAAAGTAGCTCTTGCATCTTCTGACTTCTTAGAGCTTATTTTCTAATTATGTATTCTGCCAGATTTTGATTGATCGAGTATCAGTACTGGACATGAAGCGGACGTTTCTGTTTACTCTATTGGGATTTGTTTTAGTGGGTCCTACGCTGCATTTCTGGTAATTATTCAGGATCTCTAGCTTGTCATATTTGGAGATTGAGGACTTGTTTGCTAGCAACTATTTGTTCTCTATTTCAAGCTAATGTTGATTTGTTCTTTTAGGACTTCTTTTTCTTTAGTTTGATGACATTAGGTGAATATTGCTGTATTGCTTGCTTCCTTGCTTGTCAAACTACAGTATCTAACCATATATTTGATAAGATGAGTGTAATAAGTGAATATTGGCTGAGGCTCTCGTATTTTTGCCATGACCAATGAAGCCTATGACCACATTTAACCTTTTATTTGGAACTTGGGTCTTATTTGCTAGCAACTATTTATGTGTTTTTATTTCAAGATAATGTTGATTTGTTCTTTTAGTACTCCTGTTTGATGACATTAGGTGATTATTGCTGTACAGTGCTTGCTTGCTTGTCAAAAAATATTATCGAACCATATACTTGATGAGATGGGTGTAATAAGTGAATATTGGATAAGGTTCTCTTATCCTAAGTGTTTGACCAATATGTTGGTTTATTTTTTCCTTCTAATTCACATGCCATCTAATAGTGCTCCTTATTAGTGGAAAAAATCTGTTTTACTGGTACAGAAAATCTTATGCCTGTCCGTTTGCATTGCTCAGACTTAATTGATGGATATGTAGGTACTTATATTTAAGTAAATTGGTGACCCTTCCGGGAGCTCAAGGTGCATCCTTACGGCTTATACTTGATCAAGTAAGTAGTTTTGTTTCTTTTGGTTTGATTTCATAACTGCTCCTTTTGCCACTTATCTTGAGAAGTTAATTCTATCAAAGGTATGTGTTCATTGTGTTTGTTGCAGTTCCTTTTCTCTCCCATGTTCATTGGAGTTTTCTTATCTACACTAGTGACTCTAGAAGGAAGGCCATCCAATGTAGTGCCAAAGCTTCAACAGGTAATGTTTCTACACATTTAATCTTCAGGATTCTGAAGTGCTTTTGCAATGAGAATGTGGTTATTTTGTGATTAACTAGTATTTACTTTTTCATCATTATTATTAGGAGTGGTTTTCGTCAGTGCTGGCCAACTGGCAACTTTGGATACCGTTCCAATTTCTTAACTTTCAATTTGTTCCACAGCAATTCCAGGTTTGGACAGAAGTCTTCATTTTGCAACCAGTCTTTTATTACTTTCTGACACTAATAAATTGTTAGTATGACATAAAAGTAGCTATTTTAACAAACTACATAGGAAGTACATAGAAGTGAAGCCTTGGCGCAATGGTAAAGTTGTCGTCGTGTGAACTTGAGGTCACGGGTTCAAGACGTGGAAACAACCTCTTTCAAAAATGCAAGGCTGCGTACTATAGACCCTTGTGGTCTGCCCCTTCCCCTGACCCCGGATATGCAGGAGCTTAATGCACTAGGCTGCCCTTTTTTTTACATTGGAAGCACATGTGTCCATCCAGTCATCCACATCTTGATTCATGTATTTGGTGAAGCAATAACATTGTTAGTGGAACTCAAGATGACAGGTTGCCCTTGTGACATTTCGATGTTCTAAACAAGATCATTACTCGTGCAAATAAGATATAGAAGTGTTTTGTGTATTATTATGTCAGATTTGAGCCCTTTCTCTTTCTAGCAGTAATGGAACTTCATTAAATCAATAAAACAGGAAGGATTTAAGCAAGGTTTCTTAAAAGATTGGGTGTCATTTAACATTCATTATCTGATGACTTGCAAACGATTTCTTATCTGATTGTTGCTTATGGTAATATCTTGTTCTTCTGGCAGGTTCTTGCTGCAAACTTTGTTGCATTAGCATGGAATGTGATTCTGTCATTTAAAGCTCACAAAGCTGTTCTCCCTAAATAGGTATGTATTTGTTCCTTGGTTAAAAATTGTTGTCAAATCTGTGTTTTATAATAGCTTATCAAAGATTATACAGTACCATATCCGTAGCATAAGAGTGAAAACATTAAATGCTCTAAAAAAGCCAAGAAATAGGGAAAGATCTTGAGAAAAGGCCTTCTAATGTGGTGCAGTGGCACTAAAGGAGTCTCTAACGTGGTAGCTCACGGTTTTGAGGCTGGTCACTCTGTTAACTTGAGCATAATTTGGTCTGCCTCAACCAACTTGCCAACCAGAGGTAAATAATATCAGCCAATATAGCAACACTAGTGTTATCGTCGTGTGACCTGGAGGGTTGAGGGCTCGAGGCGTGGAAACAGACTCTTGCAAAATGCAAGGTAAGGCTGCGTACTACATAGCTTTTGCGGTCCGTCCCTCCCCAGACCCCACATACGCAGGAGCTTCATGCACCGGACTGCCCTTTTTATAGCAAAACCATGTAGTGTCCATGAAATGCTAATTTTCTACACAATGTGGCACTCTGAAACTTGTATGCATAGGACAACCTTTTTGAAGTAGACGGAAAAAAACAGGACTTGCTTCCATTTATGGAGTATTTCTTTGGTTTTTGAAACAGCTTTTAGAAGATCGATAGGGACTGAAAGCAGTATAGTCTCACTTTGAGAACTTCACCAGATGTCAACTAGTACTCTGTTAAGTCTTTTCAGGTTGCTGTGCATATGAAACTTTTCTTTGGCTTTTTGTTCTTCATTTCTTATTATTTTTGTCCTGTTGATATGAGCGACAGCTTTGCTTCAAAATTTTGATCCACAGGTATCGTATGTATTTCTTTTGCAAAGAACAAGTAGAAATGCAAAGAAGAGGGAAAAGGCCTATAACCCGCTTGAAGTTGAGGCCTTAAATATTATTGATTGATTTGGTTTAATTCAAGATTGAACTGCATTAACACTGTTGTTTCCATATCTACAACTAGATCGGTTAAGTTAATGCCTTTTGGAGCCACCATCCTGTGTTATCAGATGACATTCTGCAACACAATGGATTTCTCGACATCATTAGATCTCAAGGACTACTAAATAGTCGATGAACTTTTACCAACTTTTTACTGAGTTCCACAGGGTGCAACAGAACTCCAATTTGATCAAGTTTCAGTATAATTTAGCCACTTCCTCAACTCTCAATGAAGATAGAATCTTTCATACAAAACCATCAAGAAAAAGCTACTCGAGGCTTTTGAAAACAGAAATTCCCATTCCTTGTCGCAAAAATCTCAAGGGAATCATCCGACTATATATATAAGACTTCCCCTTTGTAAATCAATCAAATGGTTAGAGCCAAAACACCCTCGACCTACACTACTTGAGTTTAGCAAGTCCTGTGCGTCTGCAAGGAAAGATCACTGGTGACAGAGTTTTGTAAAATTGTTAGCAATCGGCTATTTGCAATGGATGGTTGGGATTTAGTTGGTTTCTCTTTATACTCAAAAAAGCAAATTGTGAGTGCTGTCACATGCCATCTTTCTTAAACATAATTATTAAAGAAACCAATGAACATGGAGATCAATGCACGTGTACATGTGAGCGTAATCCAGAGTAGATTTATAGAACATTCGGGTCAATAAGTTTCAATATATATTTTGAAACTAGACTTCTGTAAAAGATATTTTATATGGCCTTTCAAAATTATATATATATATATATATATATATTTATAAGAAAAGATATATATATATATATATTTATAAGAAAAGATATATATATATATATATTTATAAGAAAAGATATTCAAAGTCTATTTTTTATGGTTGACCTGAATGCTTAGGTGTTATTGTAGGCACTCTCATAACCAATTTTTTATATGTTGAGCATCTCGTCATTGAGGAAAATTATGAGGAACCTACATAGATGTTTAACTAATGATATTCTATTTCCTTAATAATGATGTTTAGATATATTTTGAGCAATATAATATTACGCGTTGAAACGTGATTTTTTCCCTACATAAATATGTATTATCCATGGATGGGGACTTACCTACTTGGGGTATATAAAACAGGTTAGTGTTTTGAACAAGATAATATTATTTAAACATGAGATAATACGGCCCTAAAACAATGGGTCGTTGATTCTTATATAATTTAAGAGGCCCAGGACTGTCGATGATGCAGCTCATAGGGGATGAGCAGCTCCTACAAAAGTCAAATAATTTTTTTCAAAGGGGAAAATACAAGTCAATAGAAGGTTGCATCAAAGGGCGCCAATTATTCTTCGCAGTTTAAACAGGCGAAATGCTAAACCAAAGCGCCTATAAATAACTGGATTGAAAGTGCTTCTACTTTCTTGTGCCCCTACACTAGAGGGCCTGGGCATAAATCATGATTCCTTTACCAACAAATGTCTAACATATTTGGTTGCAGACAACTTAACATCTTCCTTAAAATACGTTTGGTTGCATGTTCAAGTCACTTGCCTGCCTCTCTTTGGCCAAGGATCATATTTAGTTGTACAAGTGATTTGCTTTGAAAAGGAGCCTTGGGGCAATGGTAAAGTTGTTGTCGTATGACTTTGAGGTCATGGGTTCAAGGTGTGGAAACAGCCTCTTGCAAAAATGCAAGGTAAGGCTGCATACTGTAGACCCTTGTGGTCCACCTCTTCTCTGAATCCTGTATAGGCAGGAGCTTTGTGCACCAGGGCTACCCCTGAATGATTTGCTTCGTAGTTCTTCACTTATACAAAGAGAGAGAGAGAACCTTCTAATTCTTTAGATTATATACCTTAGGCAGGAACCATTAAATGCATCAAATCGACAAGTTCTATTGCCTTTGATTTCTATCTTGATTCGATGATTCCAGACCGTTGGTCCACGAAAGGAATTGCTTATGTTACTTGAAGATGGAATCTGTGTGGGATGACACCAGAGCCATGTGGGCCAGTGACCTATGGCTGGTCTAAGCATCAATGGCTTTCATCATACACTGTTTTTCCTGTATGGGTCCAAAAAGTTGACTGCCATACGGATCCAAATAATGACTTTGTCCAGGCAGTTGATCTCCTTTTAAAAAATACGCAAGGGGTATATACAGGGATGCCATAGTGAAATAGATACGTAGAAACAGGTGGCCGTCAAGTCAAAGTGTTAGTCTTAATTAGAATGGAACGGTGGACGCAGAAACAACAGAAGAAGTTTCCAGTCAACTACTGTGCGCTTTGGGTTTGCTTGCATTGGTTCTAGTCCGGTGACAACTAAGCTATTTATTTGATGTCTTAGAAGCACTTGCTACGAAGAGGAGGTGATAGAGACGCCACGCCCCCCAATGTAGTTTTGGTATTCTAGCATGTCAGAAGTTTGGTGGAGTCAACTTACTTTCCTTTTGAGCTTAATGAGATGGTCCGAGGATAAGTCTGACCACATCGGTAAGTCTTGGATCCACATGTTGGTGGGATCAGACTCCAATTACGCATAGCAAACCGACATTGGCATGTCATAACTCCTTATGTACGGATCAAAACCGGGTCCAGCTATTTATTACAAGCGTCCAGTTCTTCCTAACAATCCTCCTTATTTTGCGGCACTTGGGTCATACGTTCATAACTACTCGGTGTTGGTTCCATGCCAAATGGATAATCCATCTGCAGATGTGTTTCAATGCCAAACTTATGGTAATAAGTTTTACATTTTGCTGATGAATATCTAAACACGGCTTTGTGGATCAGTTATTTAGGATCATCTAAAGGGCAGCCCGTGCACGAGCTCCCATGTATGTGAGATATGAGGAAAGAGCAGATCATAAGGGTCAATAGTATATAGCCTTATCTTGTATTTTGCAAGAGACTGCTTCTACACCTTAAACTTGTGACACCAAGGTTATACAATAACAACTTTATCGTTTGATCAAGAAAATATCAGATGCAATGGGATGAACTTGTGTCAGCCTTTACAACTTGTGACCCTACCTTCTTAGCATTTTCTTAGCTCTTGCTTTATCATTTTGTCACGGTGTGGGGAGGTGGGTTTTGGGTTTGAGGTGGGGTGTTTAGACATGCCCATGCACAGACTCATCCTGGATCACCTTGGTGAGAGACTTCTTGCGCTACAAGGTATTGGGCTAGCTCAAACTATTGTTCTACTATGTCTTCAGCTTAGGGAGGGTTCTTGGGTGCGCTGCTGCAGCTTGCCAATGGCTTGTCATCTTTCAACCCGACTGCCCAAGCCTTAAGAATAGATGCATTTTGAACATTGTGTAGGCATATTATAGTTTTAAGGAAATTTTAATATCTAGGATTTTACGAAAGTCAAACCTATGAATGAGCTTGTTGACCAGCCATTTTCATATTTAAGCTTTTAGGATTAAATGTCCCCTTCTCCCTATTTCTCTTTTCATGGTATATTAAAAGGAAAACTCCATTAAAACTCACTACAAAGCTCTGATTTGTCTTAAAAATAAATTTTTTAATATGGGTTTCTTCTTAGATATTCAAAAGACGTACTTTATGACTAAATTTTTAGACATTTCAAAAGAAGTCCATATTAAACACATGATTTTTTATATAAAAATTTAGAGCTTTTACCAGAGTTTTGTGGTGTGTTTGGTGGAGTTTTGGAGTTTTAGTTCATATTAAAAAGAAATTACTGGTGATGACAACATTTTTTTCCCTAAAATAGGTTGAACCTTGGTTAGCAACTCAAATATGGAAATGACTGGTCAACAAGCTCAGTCGCGGGTTTAAATTTTGTGAGAAATCCAGATATGGAGATCCCCCTATTTTAAAATGTGATATGTACAAGGATATTTTATATACATAAGTAAAAAAAAAATTATAACTTTGCCATAGATATTATATTGTTAAAAATGATATACAAGGGCATTTAGACATACAAGCAATCCAAATTGCAGGGTTAGGGTCTCTTGGTTTTTACTCTGCCTTGTCCTGCAACCTGCATTGTCTCACATTGTTTTGCCCTGGCCTGCCCTACCACCAAGGGGAGCAAGGTAAGGCCCAATAAAACTCGCCCCAATGCATCCTTGTGCAAGTCAACTTCCATGTTAATGTTGCTCTAGTCCCCACCATGGTTTCTTCGTAATTAAGGCTTGGCTTTCTAGTTAGTGGCTGCTAGTGAGATGACACGCAACCTTACCTTATGTGTGTGCAAAAACAGTAGAGAGAGAGAGCGAGTCTTACTACACCAATAATTTGGATCACAAAGCATCTTGGGCGTACTATATTTTTTTATGTTTCTCTCTGCAAACACCATTTATGGTTTCAAGAAAAAATGAATAAAAAAGAAACTTCAAAAATAACATAGAAACATAATTCCAATCTCCATTATCCTCTCACATCCTAGTTTAAAAATGCAAAAGGAAAAAGAGTAAAACTCACCATTCTAGAGTAATAGATCATCCTTAATGGACAAACATAATCAATGAAAGTGTGCTATATTCTCATGGAACAAAGAAGAAAAAATGATGAAGTAATATAATGAAAAAGGGAAAGAAGGAGACAAAAGGCGGGATTAAAATCTACTGTTTTAATAGATGATTTTTGGAAAGAGAAAGGAAGTTACTTCGCTTATTTATGGTGGCCAAAACTGTCTCCAATTATGTCTTTCTAGGCTCTTAAAAGTAGAGGGAATGGGAGAAATGTATGTGTGTACTAGAGGTGGTAGTTGTGGCAACTACTTAAAGGTGAAGGAAGACAATCCTATTTGAAATCAAATATATATGTATATATATGAGTGGTAATTTTAGCAAGAGTTGTAGGTGAAATGTGATTAGCTGGGAAAAAGTTTTTAATTGCTATTTCCTCTAACTTTTTCTGTTTTTTGCTTTTTTCCAGCTAATCAAATGTCATATATATATGAAAGGGAGTCTTGGCGCAATGGTAAAAGTTGTCGTCATGGGTTCAAGGCATGGAATCAGCCTCTTGCAAAATTCAAGATAAGGCTGCCTACTATAGGCCCTTGTAGTCTGCCCCTCCCTAGACCCCGCCATAGGCGGGAGATTTGTGCATTGGGGCTGCCCTTTATATATATAAGAGCAGTAATTTCAGCAAAGAGTTGCATGTGTAAAGTGCTAGTGAAATGTGATTGGTTGAAAAAAAGTTTTTAACTACCATTTCCTCTAACTTTTTTTGGTTTTTGCTTTTTTAAGGCAATCAAATGTCACCTCCTCATTGGACCTACATGAAACAGCTAAAATTAACACACTCCATATATATATATATATATATAAGACAATTGTACAAAATAAATGATTTTTTAAGATATGAGTTACATGCAACCCTTAAAAGTAAGATGGGGTATTCTCTTATTATATTATATAATAGCATAGATAAACATAAGATAAATAACGGCCACAAGGGCTCAGCATTTTAGTCTGCAAGTCGGAACTGATGCTTAGGATCATCTAAAACTATGACTAGCCACATGCTAATCACAAAACGGACGGTCCTAATCCCTCATACTGTATGCCTGGAATCTTTCCAACTATGAGTTAGTGTCCTTATTTGTAAATCAAAATCACACAAAGCACCACTAAATTCTTGGTTAAGACGTCGTGGAGCAAAGAATTCATAGTATACTTTTAGTGGAAGGTCCCCCTGTGTTTCTATGAGGCAAGTTTCCACCTTGTTTGCTTACCAAAGAAAAGAGAAAAGTTTGTGTTGTTTTCTAGTATTCTTTAAAAGGAAGATCCAACAGATTGCCAAGCCTGGCAGTAGATGCTGCATTTCTTCCCCGTTTGACGATTCCTGTTCTTTCTCTGGTGGAGGTGGTGGCTTGATTGATGAATTAGACCGTTGTTTGATTCCCATTTTCTCACTGTCTGCTCTAAAAGCAAAAAAATCAAAGAAGCTTGTGATATTCATCTAGGGTACACTTCTATTGAGATCACCAAGTGGGTGGGCTCCTTTTCATTTTCAGCAATTGAATTCGTTCTAGTAGACTACTGATCTCACCTAGCAGTTAACCCCCACCCACCCAAAACCATGGCACAGCGGGTCGTGAGAAGATGAATCACCAAACTCTGCTGCACATATTTTTCTGCTTGGCTGCTGTGCATTTGGAGTTCATTTCTTCATTGGGAAACGATTTCCTGGAGTCTAGTTTTGCAAAATTCCTTGTATCTAGAGTCCACCCGTTTGAGGTTGTGCCAAAATTAAGATGGATCCCCCAACTAGGACAGGAACCGGGTCCTCACAGCATCATGAGGGAATTCAATTCCAAGTACTGGTTTTGATTATAAGATGAGTCCTGCATTCCATCCTAAGAAATTCAGTCTCTAGTGGCTGTAACAGCATAAACAGTAAACTCTAGCTTCGGGAAATGAATTTCTCACTTCAGAATTAGATTTCACATAACACTGGCATGCAGCTTAGCCCCATTTGCCTGCCCCGTAAACTGTCAAATTCTGAACCAGACTGCGGTAGGAAAAACTAGTCAAATAGGACACCCTCGATAATGGTTGCATCATGCTTGCGTGATGATGGCATCAACATCCACTAAGCTGTACCAGTGAGTCAAAATTAAAAAAAATGTAAAAGAAGACAAGAACATGAAAAGGTGTTGTGACACGTTAGGCCAGAGACAAAGCCACAAAGTATGACTTGGTACGAAAAGAGTTATTTGGGTCAACAACTCCCCACGTTACTATCAAACAAACAGCGACGTATACTGGTAATTATCCATTTCTTAAATGCTTAAACTAATTAGCTTCTAGAGAAAATTCAGCTGTCCTTCTCAATCGGAAACAGCGAAGGAGAGTGGAAACAGTCACAAAGGAGCGTACTTGCAAGTACACCCAGCACCCATTTCTTGACTCCTCCATTACCTTCCTCTTCTCCAAGAACTTCCAACAATAATGTTGTATGTTATATCCATTTGATTGGGATAAGGTTTTGATGATGATGATGCTATATCCATTCGATCGGAGATGAGAAAGATAAGTTCTTGATATTAGCACTTTATCCATGGATGTGAAAGATCTGGGCAGGTGATCATAAGATAAATAAGCTTGTAAGATAAATCTTTCGTCCAACTGGAGTATATTGTTATATGTATGGATTATGTAACGAGAAACTGGATATTACGTCGGTAAGCCTTCATTCCATCTCTTTGCATTATCCTTGCCCCCGCCAAATCCCAAAGGTGAAGATGTTAATGGAGGAAGCAGTCCAAAGTCAACCATCCAGATGGAAATTTACCTTTGGTGGATGTCTCAATCAAGTAGTTTAGTGAAGCCTGAGCTAGACTTTTCAGCCACAGAATCACAGGATTGAGCCATGATAGTGGACCATTCTTCATGCATGACGCCAATTGCCACTACAAAGGCAGTTGGTTGCAGACAATTCAGCATCTCCCTTAAAATATACTTCTCGCAGGATAACGTTCCACTTTTCTCTTTGGCTGAGATTAGATTTAGGAGTGTACGTGAGTAAGTTGCTTTGTAATTCTTGCTCAAGAAAAAAAAAAAAGCCCACTGAGAATACTTAAGAGGGTGTCTTTGCTGCAGATTCTCGGATTGGATATGGTCGAGATTCACTAAATAATTTGTCATGATAATTCACAATAAGGGATGCACAAATCATGAAGAAAGGATTGAGTCTAGTTAGGAGTAGAAAGATGAAAAGTTTATGTAATGAGTAGTTTTTTTTTGCTCTCCTTGCCAGAGAGAGAGAGAGAGAGGCCACTATCATTTAAGATTGTAAGATCTTTCAGGTCAACAATTTTGGGTTTTGATACGTCGTGAAAGTCCCATGAATACTTGGATGACAGAGCAGTAGAGCCCATTACATTTCCTCGATGGAATTCGGCTTCCTAATACTTTAATGCAGAAGGTAGACAATGGTCATCGCTCTTTCTTTATGTGTTTATGATTCGTGACAAATATATGGTGCCATTCTGTACCAGTCAAAAGAATATCTGTCCAACAAGAGTTGGCTCCACATGATATTAGGGAGATTGCCGATGAGCCGTGCCATGAATTGTTCATTATAAAAAAGTTTGACCCTTCGATTTGTGGAGCATTTTTCTGCATTTGAATTTAAATTTTGTGAAACTGATCTGTTGAGAGGTTCCATCTATGAGGAAAAGTTGACTTTTGAAGGCAAATGTGAATTCGAGTTCCCACTAGTAGCATGCTGAATAAAAGGATTTCAGGTAGTTAGGAGTCATCCCACCGTGTATCTTACAATGAAATGGCATAATCATGCCAGGTCTCCACTGAGTGGGTTGGCGTAGTTGTTGGAAGTTAAACTAAAGGAGCTGTAATCTTGGTCATTGATAGATTGGAACGTAAATGCTGGGATAATAACGATGCAACAAAAGTATATAATTGAGGTGCACAACTAGTGAAGGTGGTGTGCGGCAGTTTTGATGCAAGAAGAGGTAACAAAGTAGACTTGCTTACCAATGTGGGATGCTCCCTGAGTGACATCACGGGTTCAGGGGGCTAGCGTTTTCTAATTCCAATCTGACAATCAAAAGACACTTGAATGAGACATTGTGTAAGAAAGTAGAGAAAATGAAGTAACTTGAAAGGTAAATAAAAGCAAGATGGAAAGTAAGTCTTCGACTTTGTGTTTTCGGCTCCCAAGTCCAGATGAAAAAGGAGGAGGATCTTACGTCAGGTGATAGCTGGCAAGGGAGAAGTTGAAGATGATTTTGTTATTTCTTTCTTACAAATAAATATGCATTTGTTTATTAGTTTGTAAGGAAGAAATGAAAATCATCTTCAGTTTCTTAAAACTATAGCAACCTTAACATGACATGAATCGAAAATTGACATTCCCTTGAGCTAGGGCGTTCCCCATAAATGACGCACTGAATTGGATCCCGGGTGTTGTGAAAAATAGGCAAGGGTTGCTAGGGCGTTCTCGCAGAAGTGACGCGCTACATCAGATCCCAGGTGTAGTGAAAAATGGGCAAGGACTGCTAGAGTGTCCTCTGGGAAGCGATGCGCTGCATCAGAACCCGGGTGCAGTGAAAAGTGGACATGGGTTCATGCCATGGAGGTCAAGAAAGACGACAGTAAATATGATATCTCCAGAGCATAAGATTCATATCGCCACATGGAATATAAGGACATTGACAGGTAAGAGTTTAAAGTTAGTAGACGCAATGAAACGTAGGAGAGTCAGCATCACTTGTATCTAAGGAACCAAGTGAAAAGGGGCTAAAGCTAGATAAATAGATAAGTATAAATTATGGTATGTATGATAGGATAATAACAGAAATGGCATAGGAATAATAGTAGATAAGGAATTAAAGGATAAAGTTGTGGACGTTAAAAGAATCAGTGATAGATTTATAATAATAAAACTTGTTCTAGGAGAGCAGATTATAAATGTTATAAATGTATATACACCACAAGTAAAGTTACAAGATATAATCAAGAGATAATTTTAGGAAGATATGGAGGGAGTCATGCAAGAAATTCCCAACACTAAGGGAATATTTATAGGAGCAAACTTAAATGGCCATGTAGGAAAAGAAAAGGAAGGATATAATAGAATACATAGAGGGTATGATATAGGTCAACGAAATGAGATGGGGGAGAATATCATCGATTTTGCTTTGTCATATAACCTGGCCGTTGCAAATACACTCCTTAAGAAAAGAGATGCACACTTAATAACCTTTAAAAGTGGACTTCATAAAAGCCAAATAGACTTTTTTTTTACTTAGGAATAATGAATGATATATGTGTAAAGATTGTAAGGTGATACCCAGTGAGACTTTAACCTCACAACATAGGTTAATGGTTATGGATATCCATATCAAAAGATGGAAGAAAAGAAATGAACTTAATAGGTATCCAAAAATTAAGTGGTGGAACTTAAAATGAGAGAAAATAACCTCATTTACAAATAAGTTGATGGTAGAAGGAAATTGAAACTATGAAACAGAAGTAAATACCATGTGGATTAATATTGTTGAGTCCATTAAGAAAGTGGCAAAAGATATCTCAGGAGTATCTAAAGGTAAAAGGCAATTAGTAAAGGAAATATGGTGGTGGAGTGAAATAGTGCAAAAAGTTATTAAAGAAAAATGGATGTATTTTAAAGCATGGCAGAAGGCTAAAAATAATGAAAACTATGAACAATATAAGAATGCTAAAAAGATTGCTAAGAGAATAGTAAGTGAGGCTAAACTTAAAGCATATAATGAGCTCTATAATAGACTAGGAACAAGAGAATGTGAGAAAGATGTATTTAAACTTGCAAAAGTAAGAGAACAGAAGGGTAAGAATTTAGATCATGTTAAGTGCATTAGAAGTGATAATCAAAAGGTATTAGTCAAAGATGATGAGATCAAACAAAGGTGGGAAATATACTTTTAAAAATTGTTAAATGACAATGGCTCTGAGAATATAGGGATTGAAAATACTATAAATCTAAGTAACATTGGATATTATAGATATGAACGTAGGATTAGAATACCTGAAGTGAAAGAGGCTTTGAAAAAGATGAAATCAGGAAAGGCCATGAGTCTCGATGGTATACTAACAAAGGTTTGGAAGCATATGGGAGATATTGGGATATTTTGCTTGACCAAGATTATAAAATTAAAGAAAATACTTGATGAGTGGAGGAAAAGCTCTATTGTACCAATTTATAAGAATCAAGGAGACATACAAAGCTACGCTAATTATCGAGGGATCAAACTTATGAGCCACAGAGTGATTGAGAAGAGGCTACGACATGAAACAAGTGTATCAGAGAATCAGTTTAATCTCATGCCTGGGAGGTCTACCATGGAAGCTATTTTCTTACTAAGACAATTAGTAAAGAAATATAGAGAGAGGAGGAAAGACCTCTACATGACCTTTATTGACTTAGAGAAAGCTTATGATAGAGTCCCTAGAGAGTTAATATGGAGGGTGTTGGGCGATAAAGGGGTTTCGCAGGGATATATAGACATAATTAAAGATATGTATGAGGGAGCGGGAATAAATGTTAAGACCACTAATGGTGAGATTAGTGATTTTCCTATCACTGTAGGATTGAACTAAGGATCAGCATTGAGCCCATACCTTTTTCACATTGGTTATAGATGAGTTAACAAAACATCTGCAAGAGGAGATTCCCTGATGCATGCTATTTGCAAATAATATAGTCTTACTTGATGAGACAAGGGAGGGTGTAAATATAAAGCTAGAGTTATGGAGAGAAGCATTAAAATTTAAAGGATTTAAAATTAGCCGAACTAAAACAGAATATATGAAATGCAATTTTAGCAATGAGAGGAGCAGGAGTGGAACACTAGTCAAGATTGATAACCAAGAAGTCCCCATAAAAGATCACTTTCGGTATTTAGGATTAACGATTCATAAGAGTGGAGAGATTGAGAGAGGTTACTCAGAGAATCTAAGCGAGTTGGAACAAATAGAGATGTGCATCTGGAGTTTTATGTGATCTGCAGGTGCTACTCAAACTAAAAGGAAAAATCTATAAGATGGCCATAAGACTGGTCATGCTCTATGGATCAAAGTGTTGGGTAGTTAAGGAACATCATGCTCATAGGATGAGCATCGCAGAAATGAGGATGTTAAGATGGATGAGTGGTAAGACAAGAAAGGATACAATTAGAAATAAAAATATTAAAGAAAATTTAGGGGTAGCAACAATAAGTAACAAGATGAGGGAGATTAGACTTAGATGGTTTGGACATATTCAAAGGAGACCAACAATGGCACCGATCAGAAGGAGTGAGGCAATACAAGTAGAAGGTTCTAAAAGGGCAAGGGGAAGGCCCAAAAGAACTTGGATAGAAGTGGTGAGGAAAGATTTAAAAACTTTGGGACTAAATGAAGCCATGGTACTTAATAGAGATGAATGGAGGAATAAGATTCATGTGGCCGACCCCTAATTAGGATAAGGTCTTGATGATGATGATGATGAATTTTGCAGTTACTAGTTCAAGAATTGATGGGTCAGAAGGCTAATAAAGATCAACTACTTACTAAAATTTTGAGGGGAAACTCCAAAAGCTGTTTATGTGGCTTGGGCTAGTGAAAGAGGCTACAGGAAGTCAGGAACTAGACCTCGCATTTATATCAAAGGTAAGTTTAGTGGCAACGGACGAGTCATAGCTAGAAGAGGAGCTTTGGCGCAGAATGAGAGTTATCATCGTGTGACCTTAAGGTTACGGGTTTAAGGCGTGGAAACAACCTCTTGCAAAATGCAAGATAAGGCTGCGTACTATTGACCCTTGTGGTTCGCCCCTTCCTCGAACCCTGCATATGCAGGAGCTTCGTGCACCGGGCTGCTGGGGGACGAGTCATAGCTGATAAGGGGAACATGCTCTTAAAACCTATAATCCTATGTAATACCCTCGCCTTTAGTGGCTCTTTGATATGTTGTCCTCAAGCATAAGAAGAAAGAAATGCGTTCTCCAACAAGCATCAATGTACAAGTACACATAAGTGTCATCAATATGGACCCTCTCACAAGAATAAGGACCTTAAGGAACCACAGGAGACACCCTACCAACATTATTTTGCTCTGGCTTCTTCATCTCATGAATTGCTTACTACTTGTTTGTTCTGTTTCTGGGCAGAGATTGAAAAGTCTCGGCTTGACTACAAAACAAATTCTCCGAACTCTGCGACATTTAATATAACAAGATCAGGATGTAGTTTTACATGCGTTACCATACGTACAAACAGGAGGAAAGTAGTCCAATGAAATGTAGTTTGTACTTCTAAAGGCCTTATATCCCCAAATTTATTGGGAAATGATATTCTCGACCCCTAGATTTCCCTTACTGCGGCCGCTTTGCTGGTTTCTTGGGCATTCATTGTTCTCTTTTAAGTTTGCTAACTGAGAATAACACTACATAATAGGGGGGCGGAAGTAAGGCAAATCCCACTTAGTAGCATCCCATTTTCTTGTATCTACAGCACCATTAATTATGCACTTTCTACTTTTAAAGGCCTTATATCTCACATTTATTCTGGAATTTACATGCGTGGGAGTGTTCCTTCTCATCATTTAAGATTCAGAATAAACTTATAACGATAATTCAAATAATGGAAATCAGCCTTTACAAAGCAACTAGTAGTGAAAGATTGAAGTTAACCACCATCGAATAATCAACGGAATGATATGAGACACCATTCTCTTCACCTTTAATTTCCTTGTTCATGGATGAACGCCATGCTGTTCAGAGTCTTCTACCACCTGATTTGAAGAGGGGAAGGTCAAAGAAACATCGAGGAATGACAATAATGGAATGGACTGGATGAGAGCCACGACGTCTTCCTTCTTCTTCCCCTTCCTCTTCCTCTTCCTCTTCTATATAAGAATGATTTGATTCTTGGGCTTCAGCGGAAACAAGAAGAAAACAAGCCGAAACTAGAATTCAGGGCGACAGCGGAGTAAAGACTCAAATGAAAAGAAATTGGCTTGTACGTCCTGATAATAGCTTTCTGCTGGCTGACATTTGACGTAACTTGATTTTGTGAGATGGCCAGGTTCCCAAAACTCTCACTCACTGGATTTTGATTCATTGTTGTCAGAGAAGCTCTGACAAATGCATGGAGACTGGCACCTCCATTGCAAACAGAGCAGCGAGCTTCAAACTCGAATTGACAATTCCCAACATTTTTTTCCTTCATATTACTAAAATCTAATTCGGTGTCCTCATTTCCTTCCAGGAAAGTATGCAAGCGTCCTAGCCAATGATGACAAGAGAGGAATCTAATGAAGAATATGGACGCAAATAATTGGTTCTTGAATGTACGCAAATAATTGGTATTCGGACCCGGTACTGTAATTGCATCATCAGGTAGACGAAACAACAAACTACTTTCGTGGATTCTGCTCAACAATGATAGCCGTACTCTCTGTTCTTGGACCAACCAGGCCAATTCATCCATGAACCCTATCGCACTCTGCCTCTTCCTCTTATTCATGGAATGGGATTTTCAAGTACGATAATCTTACCCTGTTCTTAGACCAACCGGTGAATGATATTAAACTCTCTCTCTCTCTCTCTCTCTCTCTCTCTCTCTCTCTCTCTCTCATGGAAGCGGCAAAGCATTAGAAAGGCGCTGATAATTTGAACTCCAAAGTGAAGAAAAAAGCACAAATATGTACTGGTAGGAGTAACAGCAGGATGGGACTCCCAAATTCAGCTACAATGATGATGATCATCTTATAAAATCTAAACCCCGACAACAGAGGGAAAAAGGCAAAAACCAGAAGCCCAACCCCAAAGCTGAAAACAAAGCATAAATTATTACATCACAGGCCGCCACGATTCCAGTGTCGGGAAGGTCGGGAACGACCCAAAATCCATATCCGGCCCCTCCGACACAACCGTCGGAGCAAAGGTCACTGGGCCCACTTGGTTTGGAACTGGAGCCACCTGCTGGTGGTGGTCCAGCAAAAATGCCGACGTGTCGAGGGTTGGCAGGCATCCTTGGGCCCTCTGGGTCCTTTGGGGTTCCGGTTTCAAGACCGGGGCGACGGCAGAACTCGTGTTTCCCAGCCGGATTCCCGTCACCTGCTGAACCATTTGCCGGAAATTGGAAGGATCGGCGTTGATGAACGTGGTTGGGCATCGTTTAGAAGCACGAGACTTTCTCTTGGAAATTTTCCCGGCGGAAGGTGGAATTGGAGTTGGGTTTCGGATACATTTGGCTGCTGATTCGGGATCAGAGCTTAAGATGGGAGTGTGCTCGGGTTTAATGGTTTCGAGGAATGGGATGATGGTATCTGTCTCTTTGGCGGTGGAGAGGGATTTCTGCAGGGCTTTGGTGAGGACGTCAGTGTCACGCGCGAAGGCATCGGAGATCCATGTGTCCGCGAATGATGGACGGAACCAGTGTTCAAGACTCGCCAAGTTCTCTGAAGAAGTCATTTTTCAACTTCTATCGCTTCTTTCTGGAAGAGAGGGAAGGAATCGAATGAATGGAAAGACTGAATCACTTCTACCACATCTAGCTGCTGCTGCTGCTGTTTTTTTCAGCGAAAAAGGGAAATTTAATCCATTCTGGTTCCGAGATTATTCCCTCTATTTTATCAAATTTGAGAATAGCAAGCCCCAAATCTCCGATTCCCGGGTAGGAAACCCCAAAGACAAGACAAATGCGGGAAATTTTAGAACTTGAACAAATGGAAACAGTGGAAAAAGGCAGCGGAGACAAGGTTACAAGATTCAGAGGAGTTGCAGAATTCTCCCTCTGAAGAAAACAAAACAGGTGAAACCGAAGCTCCGGAACACGTTACAAGGGAAAATCTCGACACGAAAAGCGATTATCCAAAATTCACTTAGGAATCGGGCACCAACAAAATCCACCAGAAGCGAAAAGTCGCCTTGAAACAAACCCTCTCTTCGACCGACAGTAAAGCTTCTAGAAACAGAGTAAAGATGTAGCGACAGCGAAATCCTCAAAGCAAATCACATTCATACTTGCTCTTCTTCGGGTGGGAGAGTGAAGATCTAAAAGTTGCAGAAATTATACACCGCCCTCAACTTCAAAAAGAAGAAATTTCGGCCGATAACCCGCTGGAACATGTTCAAATTAGAGCTGAATGACCCGAGAGAGAGAGAGAGAGAGCAGCGAGGGAAATTAGAGGGAGCGCAGAAGGGTCGAGGTCATTAAATAAAGCGGGGGACGAAACCGCGTGTCTCGGTACTCGTGTCGCCTTTCCGTACTGACTAACCGCGGTTAGAGTTGTAGGGTTATTGTAGGGTTACTTATTAGTTCGGTGGCGGGGCAGGGACTTACTAGGGTGGGGTAGGTTACTGTCGTCGGCTGTGGGGAGGAAAGAGACAGAGAAGTTGACGGTCAAGCCGCGTCATTTCGCGGTGGACGCGTAAAACACCTCGTCCCAGTCTATCTCTACACAGATGTCTACGTATACGGAGATAACTGAAAGTGAATTATTAAGAATACTTTTATTTTTAAATAAAATTATAATAATACATAAACATTTCACATATAATTATATTATAAAAAAGATAGTTCAGTGGACAAAGTTTTCATGTATGCGAGTTTTCTGCATCTTATATTTTATAAGAAATTATTTTCACACCTCAAATTTATAAAATAACAATAGCTTAACTAATAAGTCAAGCTCCCTCTCATATATAATTATACTATATGATAGCAAATCGTGAGTTAATATATAAATTTATTTTACGACTCTACTGTGATCTGCCTTTGGGTCACGGTCTTTTACTCCTCTGCAGGTGCAAGTCACTAATTCTCAACTCACCTTTGCTTGCTTCTTCCTTGTATGGCGCCTCTCTCCCCAATTTCTAGAGTCATTGCTTGTGCATCTATTTAATTTTATTTTATTATTGACCGTAAGTTACAAACACATTTATGACATAGAACTCATTTTAAAGAAAGAGAATATATAATAAACATTAAGGACGGAGGCAAGATAAAAACAATGCATTGGCACAAGAGTGAGTTTCAATAGTAAAGACTAGGAGGAGCTCCCCAAGAATTGCATCCATGAGCGCGTCCACTTGTGTTTGCCCTTAAAAAAAATACTAATATGCTCATCTAAGAGGTGGTTAGTAAACAACAACGTTCGCCAATACTAATCAGAGTTTTACTTGTGTGTATCCTGCTTTGTTCCAGTCATGGAATAGATGAAATAAATAATTAATGAATTAAATTTTTGTTTAAGAATAAAATCTTATTTGTCATTGAAATGAAAAGGCAATCAGTGATAGAACAAATTTTTCAAAGAAATTAAAATATTTGCTAGAAATAGTTTAAATGGACCTTGCATTACTAATAAGTAGTGTTTTTCACTTAAAAAATCTTATATTTTATGTCCTTTACCATTTATACTCTAAATTATTAATCCATGTATATGAAAATTAGATTAAGCATGTCTTTCATTATCTGTTGTTTAAAATAAAACATAAAATACTTTCAATTCGAATATTCTTTTTTTCTCTTTTAATAGCACCTTCAAATTGGGTACAATTGTGAAGATATGCTTAATCTAAAATTTCTTAAAATTAATTAGTAATTTAGAATATAAATGTTAAACTGTGCAAGATATAGAATTGTTTAAGTAAAAAGCACAATAAGTATTAGGTTTTATTGCTCTGGTGAAATAACAGGAACACCCATGTCACGTAGCATAATCAACCATTTCACATCTTATTTGACGCTTTGTTCGATACTTAAAAAAGACACTTTGTTTCACACTTCAAAAAGCATCAAATAAGTGTTCTTGCTATTTAAAATGCATGCTCGTGTCGATTCTTTTATTGACTTATTATGTATGTCTTCGTGAGAATATACAGACTGGTGGGAAAAGAGCACGCTCCTTTTTTTTCATGCATGCTATAATATCTTTTGTAAATCCTAGTCGTTTATCACATTAAGAATACTAAATTAAATAACTCATGAGAAATTAATATATTTGGACAATTTTAACCATTTTAAAAACTTAATAAAAAAAAAGGCTATAAATTTTAATTTAAAAAAGAATAAAAATAGTTGATCAGCATAAAATTTGATTTCTGAGCTAGATGTAGCAAAAATGGTGCTGGTTTCTCTCTTCCCCTCACCTCTTCTTATAATTTTGCATTAACTGGGAACTCTGCAAGGGAGTTTCCCTAATCCTACTCGGAAGGGTAAAACCGTAGATCTCAGTGGGATCGCTGGTATTTTGGTAATCTAAGGAGGAACAAGGAATATACCAGGCTCCTATGGCGCCAGCAATGATGTCATACGCCCACGTGGCGTGATGTAATAGAGACGTGTCAAAAAATAGGAAGACAGATAATAAGATGGTTGGATGGTTTGATTCAGCTCACCGAAAGGAAAGCTCTTGGTTGATTCCGCACAGCCTTGCGGCTCAAGACAGCTCGCTCGTTTCGGCTCCTCTTTATCTCTCTCTCGTCACCTGTCATCGGCTCGGCTCGGCTCACTTGCTTCAACTTAGCCTGGCTCCTAGATAAGGTAAACAACGGTAGATTGCCCACCACCGGAATCGGTGTTCACGCTCGTCCGCCGTCCATCGTTTCGGTCGTATTCTACCATAACAATACTTTAACCATTCGAATTCCTGCAAGTTTGTGTTGGGTTCAGATTTTTAATTGAAATCTTGTTTTTAATATTCAAAATCTAATTGTTCGGGCTCCTTTTATCCGTTGGATGTAGTTAACAAAAAATAAAATATGAATTTTCAACAGAGAGATGCCTAAAATAAAAAATTCTTTAATGATAAAAAATTCTGGTATATAATTTAATCTATTTGCAAATCTAGCTATTAAATAGGTAAATAAGAAAAAAGAAAATTTATCCTTTTAATTTTGGATATAAAATGGATATTTTTGTACATATAGAATTAATACTCAATTTTAGTACTTTATCTAAGCTTTTCTAAAAATCTAAATACTATTAAAATATTAAGATACAATTTAATAATCAAATATTTAAGCTCACAGGTTCAAAGCGTGGAAACAATTTATTGCAAAATTCTAGGTAAGGCTGTGCACTTTAGGCCCTTATGGTCCACCCCTTTCTTGAACCCCGCATAGGCGGGAGCTTCATGCACCAGGGCTACCCCTTTTTTTGAAGTAGGATTTTCTGATAATCTGAACGCATAAAAAATCCTACCCAAAATGCTCCCCTTGTTTTTTTTTTTTTTGGCCTTTTATTCACCATAAGGCACTCGACTTCTCCATACTGGAACTTGCCTCCATTTGATTAAGCTTGCCCATATGATTTCTCCTAGCTAGGTATCTTGTAGTCCAAAAATCATGTCCATTTTATATAATTATAGTATAAAAAAGAATTTATATTTTAATATAAAAAACTAAAGGTCAAGTAATAGAAAAAAATAAAATAAAAAAAAGTAAAATTCATGTGCCAACTCCTAAACAAGATAAGGTCTAATGCTGGAAGAATCATATAAACAAATTAGATTAATCACACATAGACTGAGCCCCTTTTGACCACGTAGAGCGCCCACGTAACTTACAACGAGGCCACACCCTGCTTGGGAATTTCTCATTGATTGATGTTTCTCATTCAAGCTCAGGTCAATGATTATCATTCTGTGATTCCGGCAAACAAATTATAATTGCTTTCTACGATTTCATGCATGATACAAGGTTTAAGTGAGATGTATTGATTTTATCCATGCAATAACATCCCTATCATTGCAGCTGCATTATCAAAGTTGAATGGATCGGCAAATAAATGGATGGGGAGGCCCATCTTGTTAACCCTAATGATGTAGCATTTAACCCTGATCAACCGGGTGAACTCCTTGGGCGAGAGCTAAAAGACTTTGGTTAATCTCTTTTTAAAAAGGGGGTAATGTCTCATCAGCTCTGGTCGGTGGCTTTATAAGGGTGGTGAGTTATAGGATGACTCTGCAGTGAGTGATTCTGAGAGTTACTTCCACATCGCCTGAGAAAAGAAGCTGAGCTGATTATAAGGGTTTGGACGGTATCTTCAAGTAACAGGGCTTTTTTCATAAGAAAAAAACAAAACCATAAGGCCAATGTTTCAAAGCAGACAATATCGTTGCTATGAATTTCTTAATTGTTAGAGTTGTTATCAAAGCCGGATCTCCTCGTAGTGTGTGGCTAATCATATGTGGGTGCTTATTGTGACAACAAGCAGGGATACATATTTTCTATGAAAAACAGAAGGGGCCCTGTCTCGCCAATCGTAGTAGGCAGCTTTATAAGGGTGACGAGCTATATGATGGTTGCGTAATGGCTGACCCTAAGAGTTAGTCATACAACTCCTGAAAAAGAAATATTGGGCCAATTATAATGGTTCGGATGATATTTTTAAATAGCGAAGCCCTTTTTTATAAGAGAAAAATAAAATTATGAAACCAATGTACCATAATGAACACTATCGTCACTGTAAAATCTCCAATCGTGACAATATATTAAGTCTTTTTCTAAATACTAAATAACTTTTGCATTCAATGAAACTAAAATGAGCGAGCCAAAAAGTTGAAATGAAAACGGATGTAACAATCATGAATTTGTGTGGGAGTTAGAACAGTCTAAAGCACAATCCCGAAGCTTTTCACTGTAGCTCGACTGGGAGAGAGCGAAAGTGAGACGACCAAAGCGAAGAAGCCAAAAGCGCAGAGCCCATCGTACCTTTGGCTCAAAGACTTTTGAGATCGAGCGGGTCCAAGTCTAAATAAATCGAATAAACTAAATATTTGATTTTAAAGCTTTTTATTATTTTAATCGCCCCCCACTTATCTAATCCAGATCTTTGTGGGGCCGACCCCCGAGAAAGCGCCTCAAGACACGTCATTCAATTTCTGCTTTTTCCGTTGATGCGTAATCTACGCGGACAAATCTCCTTCCCTTCCCGCCAACACCAAACGTACACAGAATGCCACGTGTAAGAGGATCCTCTTCTCCATCTGAAGAGAGAATCACCGCCTTTGTTGACGTACTCTAGAGCTGGGGCCGTCTGGCAGCAACCTTAGCAGGAAATCGACGGCACGTGTACTCGCCAGCATTAAGTTCCTCCAAGGTCTTCTTGTTCTCCTCCTGAAACCCAATTTCTAACTTGTGTTAATTGCGTACTCGTAACTAAAAGGAAGAAGAGGAGGATGGTGGGTTCTACATGAGATTCACATGGCCAAAAAGTGACCATAGCAGCAGCTGGAAAGAAGGTATAATGGATTCACAAGGGAGTTCTGCTGGGATTGTAATGGGAAAATGGACGGAGGCACTACATTGAATGCTAGATGGTAGTTGGATCCTACCAATTCTCTATTTTATAACGGGGGATTAGTTCATAGCGCCTAGTAGTTAAGAAGATTAGTACCATATTTTTCTTGAAAAATCTCCTAGTTATGATTTAAACACAAAAAATGCATAACTAATATCATACAACAAACATGAATTTTGGTATTTAGACTATCTAAGGGAAGTCGGAGAAGGTATCGAGAGATTAGCAAGGTGGAATTTAAGAGTTGGTCAGCATTTCTCTTTTGTACAAGTAATTGTATACACTCAACAACTAAAAGGACATATATTTGGATGTTGGAATTATCCCACCGACATATGGCTTCTGGACTACCATGTCAAAAAAATCAGATGAACAAGCTAGATCAACCAAGTTAGTCCTCGTGTAAAATTGATGGCCTTTTCATATTTCATGGAACTTATTGCACCATCTTGAGTATTCCTCTTGCATTCAATAATTTACCAGGACAGCTAAGTGGAGAAGAAATATAGAAGAGAAATGTTGCTGGAGGGAGTGACCACATTGCAATGCAATAATAGGAAGTGCTAGTTTTACATTGTGAGTCCCACTTAAACATTCGTTGGAACTGTTCATTTGGCAACACCAAATGAAGATCATAGATCTTTGATATTTGAATGTGGATGTGGCTAGATAGACTATGTATAGACAATTGTTTACACGAGGAATGCTAGGCCAAAGGCCTTATAAGGCACCTTCCTAGAAGTATATTTGATTTTTGCATGAAGAGGATTGGATAATTTTAATGAAGAATACTACATCGAAGGTCCTACAGTGCAGTTTCCTAGAAACACTTCTCATTCACAAGAGGTACTATAGAGGGTTTCAAGTTAGAGCCCAAACTAGCTTCCCACATCTTCTCTGACCAAAATTTGGCAAATTTCTCCATGGAAAAGGTTAAGTCCGATCCCATTCTCTCTGGTCTCCCTTGTTTTCCATATCTTCTATCACATACTAGTTTTATCTCTAGTTTATCCGACCTCTTTTCACCTTTTTTTATTTAATCTTCCTGGCCTGCTATCCCTTTCCATGAATAACTTTGCCGACAATGTGTTCTCTCTAGTTACTTTTTCTCAAAAACAAGCCTTTTCCATGGCCAAAAGCCTACTACACCATAATAAGTTAAGAATGGCAGCTCCTAAACACAAATGAAGATGAAGGTTTCACCTGATAATTGAAACTAATGCATGTAAAAGTTGAAGACCCAAGATCTAGTAAAGGAAAAATGAGCCAGCTGGTTTGGATATGTGTGAATCAGTTCAGTAAAGTCAGGGAGCCTTCTGGCTAGCGGAGTTTATTAGATTCACATTGCACAAAATTAACATGCATTGAGACCGAAAGTTTGTATTTTCTGTGGGTAACAGTTCATGGATAGCAAAGCTAAAGTGTTTTTGCAACAATGAACAAAATTATACTGACCATACTAACCAGCCTAGTTCGTGAACATTATAACCTTTATTGTTGTTGAATCTTTTATTTAATGCACAAGATAAAGGGTAGCCCCAATGCATGATGCTCCCACATATGCAGGGCCCGAGGAAAGGCGAACTACAAGGGTCAATAGTATACAACTTTACCTTGCATTTTGTAAGAGGTTGTTTCTACTCTTAAATTCGTGACCTCAAAGTCACACGACAACAACTTTACCATTGAGCCAAGGCTTCCTTCATTTAATGCACAATATAATTGTGTTTAATACGAGCAAGCATGTGAAATTCACTTTACTCGTTGAATCTTCAAATGGTGCCACCAAGCTCATACTTGTACATGGCATATTTAATTGGGGCAGCCACAGAACTGACTAACGAAGTCGTTGCCGTATTTATGTTGGAGATTGGAGCCCATCCCTTTTCTTCCAGTAGAGTTCTATGCATAACAATTCATGCATAACGGAGAAAAACTGCTTCTGCCTTCTAACAATTCATGAATAATAAAAGTAAAAATGAATTATTATTTTTTATATGTAAGAAATCATGATAACAAGGAAAAAGTGTAGTTCTAATAAAAGTCCTCTTATGGTGGATCCAAGTGTAAGTTCTCTTATGACTACGGCCCACATGGGGCCACTTCCACATGAAGGTTTCCTTCTGTGGGGCTCATGTGGGTCCCACAATGATATACATTTTCAGTTAAATGATAATAGTATTTTATTAATTTATTATCATTAATAATAACATTATTGTAATAGCATCAACCATAAGCAAACAGATTCTATTGGAATGGAGACTAAATTCTAAATTCCAAATTCTTTGCATAAATACAGAAACCCTCAACCCATCTTAGCATCTGAAAAACTGATTTTTTATGCCAAGGAATAGACGATTAGAAACTCCGAATGAACAATGGCTTAAATTGAACTCCCAAAATACAGAACTTAGGATTCTAGAATAATCCACTCATCGCAATTTTTTTGTTTAAAAGCTATGCAAAACTGGAACAATGATTTGAACGGTTCGGATCATCTAAAGGTAGATCCTTTTTGTGAAAAAATGGGGGTACTTTTAAAGAAGTGCCCTATAAAAGCTTTGGCCGAGCAATAACATTACCATTTAGCCAATAAATAGACATTTAAGGGTCAATAAATCAAGAGCACACTTTATCAATCAATTATTCATAGTAATGGAAAACATAATAAAATATCAATGCTGAGAAAATAAAAAGCTAATGTTATGGCAGTAGCAAATACTGACCAAGTTTGTGCAAGATAGGAGAAAAGAAACATCAATTTTCTTTAAAAAAGGGCAGCCCCGGTGCATGACGCTCCCGCCTATTAGGGGTTCAGGGAAGGGGAGGACCACAAGGGCCTATAGTAGGCAGTTTTACTTTGTATTTTTGTAAGAAGCTGTTTTCATGCCTTGAACCTGTGACCTCAAGGTCACAAAACAACAACTTTTACTGTTGCGCCAAAATGGCAACAAAATAGAATATTCACAAGAGAAAAAAATACAAATTGAAGACAAATAGAAACCCAAGAAAAACCAGAGTAAGAGGGGTCATAGGAGACAAATGAATATTTCAAACAAGCAACAGATATATTATCGGAATGGATGGCATTATATGGTAGTTTACTTTTAAGCAGTAACATAAATGCTTTGCAGGTCGAAGACGACTCTCATATTGTTCTTATGGCTTTGCAAAATATCGAGCAAGACCAGGCTTGGAAGCCAGAAAGAGTGAATACAAGGGACTAACGATTAAGGAAGAGAAGGAAAATTGCAAAACATTATCACATGGCTTGCAGAGGATTAAAGTTTCTCATGTCTCCTCAAGGAGGGAATGAAGTAGTGGATTTGCTTGCAAATCAAGCTACAAGTAATCAATTTAGTCATTGGATTAATGTATATACATATTCATATTCTATTATGTGTGCTATGTGGAAAGATGTAATAAGAGTAAGTACTAGAAGAAATATTAGGTTAGAAATAAGGAAAGCAAAATACGACACAATAAAATGACTCGAACTCTACACAAATTTAACGGGTTATGGTCTAGTCTTATCACGTTCGTATCATTTTTTGATCGACCTAAAAATAACACACCAAAATTCATGTCATGTTCGAGTCAACCCATGTTGACCCGTCTAACTCATGACTTGTTAAACTCTCATGTTGACCTGTCTAACTCATAACCCGTCTGACTAGCCACTTGTTACCCCGCCGTGTTACACGAGTCGTGTTGTGTTGACTCGTTTAATAAGCAGGTCGTGTTCAATTCACTAATTCTTTACACGATCATTAATCGTGTTGACCCATATACTCTAATGGGTCAATCTCGATATGACCCGAACATGACCCACCAATAAGATTTGCCACAACTAGTTAGAAGAGTGTTTTTTAGCTACGGCACAGCAGTATATTTATCATGTGTGACCTTGAGGTCATGTGTTCGAGGCATGAAAACAGCCTCTTATAATACAAGGTAAGACTATGTACCATTAACCCTTTATGATCTGTCCCTTCTCTGGACTCGCATATGCAGGGGCTTCGTGCACGGGGCAATCCATAAGAGTCAACTTCTATTGTGTGCTGTGCTCTCCAAAATTCAAATCCTTTGCCATATATAACCCAAACGCGAAGCCTTTGATTAATAAGCTGTTTATATTTTACCAGCAATTCACGTTTAAAATAGGAAATGGGTGTCGAGTTGTAAATAACTTTGTGTAGTTTGAATTGACTGGGACCTACCACGTACGTGTCATCTTTAATCCAAGATAAAAATCTTTGAACACTGACTCGTCTGCTAGTGAGGTCCTGCCTTGCACAGCCGAGACACAAACTTTTCGGCGGGTACGCATCACATGCAATGGCATGACAAATGTTGCCAGATACGACTTCTGCTCATGGCCCAAAGGGACGCGACACCTACTTTCTTGGTTGACTGTGCTGTGTTTATTTGTTAATGTGGCCTTGCCTTCCTCAATGAAGACACTAATCCTTCTTTTTCAAGTGTTTTACTTCAGATCTGGTCAGGATTGAAACCATATAGTTGGAAATTTTGTGTCGTATTGGCCGATAAGGATGAAATTTCAGTCTCAGTAGAAAAACCATGCAGAAAAGGGAGCATACGTACCAGCCAATTTTCAGACTGTTATTTCAACCGAAATATCGGCAGACATTTCAGATTTTCTTTAATTTTCTTTTAAATTTTATATAAAAACTTATTTTTTTACTGTTAAATATTAGACCCAGAATTTGTAATTATTACTAAAAACCATCCAACTCCAAATATTGAGAAGCTGTTAATGGACTGAGTCGTTGAGAAGAAAGGAAAAGGATGCAAAATAACTCCCGGCATCCTTTTGGATGATTCTTTCTGTTTGTCATGTTCAACATGCCTTTCATTGATTATCTACCAAAATTTATGACTATTGGATGATTTTAATCATGTCGTTTTTATTTTTAAATCAAATATCCTTTTTACCAAAGATCTAGTATCTAGAAACCTTTGATGGGTATGTATTTTGGTACAGAACCAAATTTAAGATAGGTCAAATAATGCAAATGGTTCAGATCACCCAGGATTGGGACCTATTTATTTGCTTTTACTCCAACATCATTCTCTAGCACAATTGATGCTGGATTAGACACATCAAATAGACCCAAAGTGATTCGATGCACTATCTTGAACCTGGGACCTACTTGTGGGAGAGGCACTTCAGCCTAGGGCTATGTTGGCTTATGTACATGATTCCATAAGCATGTTGAAAAACATTTAACTTGCATAAACTGAATTCCATGAACCTAGCTTATAGATGAGCTATAAATTTTGCTTCTTGAAGATAGTTGATGTCTCCTGAATATACAAGGGATCTCAAAAGCTGTATTTAGAGATTCAATGAAGTTAGATTCAATCTTTGGTCTTTACTAATTTGCACTATCAAAATAACTTTAAATACCTTTGTAAAACCAAAAAATTCAAGCATCTTATCTCTCTTTCTTTAGATTTTAAGAATATGATAAACTAAAAAATACAATTAAATCTCTCTTTTTCTTCAGATATCAAAAAGTATAATGATCCGGAAAGCACAATAAGATTTCTTTTTCTTTTTCTTTTTGTAACGGCCTCTATGAGATAAATACCTTCATATCTTAAAAAAAATTTGATAAAGTGGAAAATATAATCAGAACATGAGCATACCATGATTAGTTACTCTTCTAAACACTAATAACTTCATAAGATAAGTAACTCTAGAAACTGCACTATTACAAAGAGATACTCTCTGCTGTAACTGGGAGGACTCTGGAAGAGAGGGAGAGAGCATAGAGAATATTCTCTCTAGCAAGACTCTAAAAGAGAGAGACTAGACAAACTCTAAATGAGAGAGAGGAGAGAATGATTTGGTGTAAGAATGAGGGGCACTCGTTTTTATGGGGGTTGAGAGTAACTGCTCATTTAAAGCCAATAACCATTACACCAGGTAAAAAATTAACCATAATTAAAACAAAAATCGTTACAGTATAATGAGTACATGGCAACCCCAGTTCATAAAGCTCCCGCCTATGCGGGGTCCGGGGAAGGGGCGGACCACAAGGGCCTAAAGTACACAGCCTTACCTTACATTTTGCAAGAGGCTGTTTCCACGCCTTGAACCCGTGACCTCAAGGTTACACGATGACAACTTTTACCATTGCGCCAAGGCTCCCCTTCTATATAATGAGTATATAATAAACAAAACAAAAAAATTGTCACAAAGAAAACAGTTAAAAGATTTGACTCTCATTTGTTCCTTGTTACAGAAAAATAAATTAAATCATTTCATGCACAACAGTCAAATTAAGTAAATGCAAATAATTTCACATTTAACTCAAAACAAAACTCAACAAAGCAATCTCATTGGGGCAACTACACTTTAAGAAAAGCTATATTATACAAATGCCTAAGCCATACTTCTTTCAGATCATCCACTTCCATTCTCTCTCTTCCTAAAATTTCCAACTTCATCCAATAGACTTTGCAAGTAATTCCCCGAGCTACAAAGATTGGATCAATCAAACGAAGTGTACGGTTGTTTGAGCACCAGCAGACTCAGTACACTATTCAGCCACCTACTTCTAAGCGTTAACTAGATCAGCTATCAGAGACTCTTACATGATGCGTTGCCATGACAATAATCACGACATCAAATCACATGAAAAGCAAACGAGTTTTGGCAAGACCCCAAATTCCTTATCAGCAAGCAACCGTTCAGTTAAATTGGCATTTGACACCCTCCTACAAATTTCTTTCCCGTTCTTTGGCAGCTATCGTGGCCTTTAGAGGCATTGCCACAACCAAGCACCACTACCAGTCGAGTCCTTTTCCCCCAACGTTGCCATCACCGTCCCTGTTGGTCTCCCACTCTCGCTTCTGGTAAGAAATGCTCCGAAACTCATGTTTAAACCTGCTTCTAGTCTACATTTCTTGTAACTGAGTGCAGTACCAAAGCTTGACTAAGAAGGCTTCATGAACTGTTCTACGATAATCACATTCACAAACATTAGGAATTGCAAATGCCCTACCCCATCTATCGCACTAAGTCCTTCATTAATAGTTGAGATTATGAGCAAAGCTACAGAAGATCTTATATGCAAACTAAGTCATATGGGCAAGGATAGGCCACATTTCTAAGAGGCTTTTTCACTTAAAATTTCTGAGGCAAAGCATCAAAGAACTAGAAGGCAAAGTGACAGAGGAGATAGAGATTCAAGTAGAAGACAAAACTCCTGTACGTGAAATGGTTTGTTGTGACTAATTGAGAAGATTTTCCACACATCATTACTAGACGCGGATGTACAAATGACATAGAACCTTCTTAAGAGTGGTCCAAGGTGTAGAAATCAAACAAGTGGACACCCCTAATGATTTGATTTGTGGTCTTTAAGTTGACTTTTATTATTGTAAATGGTTCACACCGATGGCAATACTTTGATCAGATGGCTCGTACCATCCACCAGCCATGACATATGTCCTTAGTTTTTGCTGTGAAATCCATTACGTGATTCACCATATGAAGGTTCCAAAGTCCTCCAGCTGTACTGCAATTAAAATCTGTAGAGCTGACGTGTGATGAACCTATCTTGGTTGTTCTAAGATGTTGATCAACAATATTCATGAATTCTCACAGAATGAAAATGAGCGAATCCTGAGTTGCCTGGTGGTGGTCGGGAAGTAATAAGTACAAGGCTTATCAAGGATTTCAGATGCTAAATAGAAGAGTATAAAGGTGTTTTGATGAAGAAAGGAGGTTATGAACCAAGCTTGGACAGATTTGCAACTGGAAACATTGCAGACAAATGGAAAAAAAAAAAAAGCAAAGGAAAGGGATGAGTAGTGGGTATTTCTGCATTTCGACTTGAAGAATACTCCAAGTCTAGCTAAGCTACAATAATTTCAGATTCATGAATGCCTTTGATATCAATTTGTAGGTGTTTTATAGCTGGCTGCATCAATTCAAGTTAGTACAAGACAATAGTTAACTACTTAATGACTAACTGCCTGCCCAACAAATGACTAACTACTTGTTGAGTTGCTGTAACTGCTTTTACAACTACTCTCAATACTCGCATTAGTGCACAAGTCATACTCTTATAAGATTACACCCATACGGCTCCTGGATTAAATAACGGCTAGCTGTCATAACAACCTTCTCACCCTGTTGCTATATTGCCTCCCTCTTTGTATTTCAGTTTGAATAATACTTTATTTAAGCAGATAGTATTACTTTAGCTAAACTCCCAGCTGCTTCCCGTTTCCTCTAGCCCTTGGTTGTCTTATCTATCCTTTATTTGAGCTAGCCTTGTGCTTCTTCTCTGTTGCCGTTGATCTAAGCTATCATGAGAAATTCTATATTATTGCTGCTACATGAGTTATCATTGGATCTTTTTTTGAGTGATCTGGTCTTATCATTGCTTGCCCCTTCCAAAAGAACCCTTCCTCAATGTTCAGTTGAGAAAATTATTCTTTCAGTACAGATATATCTTACCAAGAGCTATCTTCTGTTTGCATACCCTACCACTACACCAAGACTTGGTCAATTGTCTTGTCATCCATTTGAGTAGTTCTTGGACTCAGTATAGCCAAGGGATTTTGGACTTCTAGTCAGATTCTAGAGTTGGAAGTCTCCTGTGGTGGTACTCATCAAGTGATCCATTGAATCTCTTGAGTAGGGATACATGAAATACATGATGTATCTGACTATGCGCGGTAGATCAAGCTTGTAAGCCACTGGACCTATCTTTTCAATGAATTGATAAGGTCCATAAAACTTGACACTTAGTTTGAAGTTCAGTCTAGTTGCTATGGATTGTTGTCTATGTGACGGGAGTTTGACCAGAACCAACCTAGAATATAGCGCAATATGGCAGGTGGAGACTTGCCATGTACGGCTTAGTAGGGTGTCACTAGCTGACGTGTGGAAAGAGCTATTGTACACCAGAGTGCTTCCCAAGATCGTAGGATGGTTATCCGCAATTGTTATCAAGTATTGTTGGACACATCTATTCCCCACGTCTGACTGGCCTCCTGTTTGAGAGTGATGTGAGGTACCATGCTTAAGATGAGTTTCAATAAGCGTTAACAAGTCTTTCTAGAATTTGCTAAGGAAGATAGTGTATCTATATGATATACCTTGGAAACCCATGGAGTTTGATTGAAGCATTGTAGTTTGTAAAAACATCTCCAAAATGTGTAGCTTTGGACAGCCTATCTACCACTACTAATGTAACTGTATGTCCATGGGAGTTGGGCAGACTTGTGATGAAATCCATGGTGAGATCTAACCATATTTGTTCTAGAAGTGGTAGAGGCTGCAGAAGTCCACCTTACTTTGATGTGCTAGATTTTAATTGTTGACAAGTTGTCATGCAGCAATGTACTCTTTATGTCTCCCATTCTTGGCTAGTAGAATGGAGTGACAACTCTCTTGAAGGTCTTTAAAGCTCCTAAAATGCCTCAATAGTAGAATTGTGATACTCTTTTAGGAATTTAGTTCTCAGTGGAGAGTTAGAAGCAAGTACAAGCCTATTTTTATAATATATAGGTCCATCGCTTCATGAAAGATGTTCACTGAGGTACCTTCTTGTAACTACTTGTGGAGCATCAGTAGTTTTGCATTTGATGAGTTCTCAACTTTGAGAGTTAACAAATTCTTAGCTGTTGGATAGCCAAGCAATGTAGCATCAGTACTGACATGGTCTTCTTGATTATGCATGTTGATAATGCATCAACTACTCTCTTTTTTAGGCTTGTAAACAATTGTGTAACCATATCCTAACAATTTGCTCAAATAGTGACGTTGGTTAGGCATTTGAATCACTTGTGTGAGCAAATTCTTCAATGTGTTATGATCTATTTTGATGATGAATTGTCTTCTCAACAAATAATGCCTCAATTGGAGAACTGCTTGGGTGATAGCATGAAGTTCTCTAACATAGGCTGATGCATGAGTCATTCTTTGAGTTAGCTTCCTCATGAAATAAGCAATGGAATGTTCCCTTTGACTGAGAATAGTTCCAATGCCAATATTTGAAGCTGAAAGTTGAACAAGTGCTTCTGTCATTGCTCTCTTGAGATGTTCAAAAGCATTATGTGCCTCTGATGACCCATTACAAGCATCCTTCTTGAGAAGATTTTGCTAAGTGTTCAATTTTGGTCAAAATTCCCCTAATTTAGTGTTCAATTAGATCATCTAAACATTCAAATTTGCAAAACTTAGCTTGATTTTGAATTTAACTTCAATTGACCGTCCAAACCTTAATTTGTCAAAATCAACAGTTAGATGATCATTAGAGTTCATTAAATGACTAATGTACGGTTAGATGATTCTGATTTAGTCTTTTCTTTTGCAGATTAACCAAAAGAGGCGTTGATGGATATGGTTAAAAGTTAATGGTGCAAATCATCTTAAAGTGCACTGGATGGATCATATCGCCCATGAAGATGTGGATAGAATAATTTCTTAAACACTAAAGGAGGTCAATTGGAAATTATGGACAAAAAGGCAACCCCTTCCCCCACTTCTTTCCTTCCTTTTGTTTTTCCTCCTTTTTGTTTTTCCTTCTTTCCTTTCTTTTCTTTTTCCTTCTTTCCTTCCTTTTCTTTTTCCCTCCTTATTCTTCTCTTTTTCTTTCCTTCATTCTCTCTTTCCTTTCCCACTCCCTCACGTCCTATTACTTCCTCTCCTTCCCACCTTCTTCTTTCCAATCTCTTAATCTCTCTTCTTTCTCATTCTTCTCTCTCCCACTGCCCATCTCATCATTCTCCTATTCCCTCTTCTCTTCTCCTCCCCTGTCCTTGGCTATTCTCGTACCCACCTGACTTCTCTCCCTCTTCTATCCCGTGCTTCTTTCTCTCTCTCGTTTCCCCTCTCTTCTACTTCACCTTCTCTCACTCATACCTCTCCCATCTCTATCTCACTCTCTCATTCTCTCTACTTCTCTATCGTGTCCAATGGAATCTCAGCTTTCCCTTATCTCTTTGCACCTTCTCCTATTCCACTGGCTATTCTTTCACTCCCGCAACCCCCAGCACAGATACCCATCTCTCTGCTCCTCACTTTTTCTCCTTGCTCTCTCTCTCTCTCTCTCTCTCTCTCTCTCTCTCTCTCTCTCTCTCTCTCTCTCTCTCTCTCTCTCTCTCATGTTCACCTGAATTCTCCCCTCTCTCTTTTTTTTCTTCAGGGAACGCCGCCTCTGCCAGCCAGCTCTCTTGTCCATAACAACTCCATCGTCTCCGGCACTCCCCATCACCACCTTCCCCTTTATCGCTTCTTCTTCTCTTACGTGTTTCTCCCCCTCTTCTTCTCCCTTCTACCCATCTATTTCTTTCTCTAATTCTCCTTCTTCTTCTTCTTCTTCTTCTGTCTCACCACCTTCTTTCTTTTCTCCCTTTCTCCTCTGGAATCTCTCTTCTTTGTCTGGTTTTTTCTTAAAAACCAGATTTTTAACGAAATTTCGGTTTTGCCCTTGTCCATTTAAAGAAATCTCATTCCTGTCCTTTTCCGTTAATTCCATCTGTGTCCCCAGTTTAATTCCATCTGTGTCCCGTGGTATTCTAGTTTTGTTCTATCTATGTTTTTCTTATCCATGAACAAACTAATTCTAGACAAATCAATTAAAGACTAACCCATCAACTAGTTAGCCTTAATCAAAATAAAAACCATCATTTCTCCTTTGTTTATTCTCAGATTTTAAATTAATTTTACAGGTTCATTATTAGGACATTCCTATACATAATCAACGTTATCTTAGATCTGAAATCCATAAATCAATCTAAGCCGTCCAAATCTTGAAATCACAATTTAGCCCGAATCTCTTTGATTTTGAAGAATCTGTCAAATCCGACTAGTGGATCACTAATGAAGAATGTGTTGAAGATATCTGTAAAGGGAGATCAGTTTTTAGAAGACAAGAAGTGAAGATTTTGATAAAGATTGATTTAGAGAAGTAGTTTTTTCTTGTTATTTGACTTTATTTGTTTTATTTCAGAACTGAAAATTCTGTATTTTTGAGAAGTTGATTAGATCTGAACATTGATTCTCATTTCAATAATTCTAGTAATTTTGAGTGATTTCTTTTTAATTTTACATAATTAAAATTTATTGAAATTCCTACTTTTTAAATCAAGTCCTCATGGGATTGACTCGTACTTGCATAAACTACACTACAATAGCTCGTGCACTTGTGGTTAAACATCAACAGATTTATGAGTGGAGAGACTATCCTGGCACAAGACTTGATGAAATTTCTATAATAACCAATCAAACTCAAGAAATCTCTTAATTGCTCAAGGTTCTTAGTTATTGGATATTCCACCACAATTTGAATCTTCTTTCTGTTAGGGTCATCACTATCAAGAGATACATTGAGTCCCACATAGTAAACAAAATTTTGACAAAATAAATAATTGCTCATCTTAGCAAAGAATTTCCAAACATTGTAAGACCAATTTGAAATAAGTGACATGGTCAAGAAGTGTAGAGTTATAGACTAAAATATCTCAATGAAAACAACCACAAACTTCCTCAAATAAGCTTGAAATAGAGTATTCATAGCTTATTGGAATGTAAAGGGAGCATTGGTTAGGCCAAAAGGCATTACCACAAATTCATAGTGTCCTTATTCTATTCTAAAGGTAGTTTTGTGGATATCTTCAATTGCCATTTTGATTTGATGATAGCTAGCTCTATGATTGATCTAGCTTGATAAACAAGACAAGTCCATGTAACTCATCTAACATTTCATCAATTGTTGAATTAGGAAACTTATCTTTGATCGAAACTTCATTGAGGGCTCTATAATCAATACAAAATCTCAAAGTGTCATTCTTCTTATTGACCAATAATATAAGATAAGAGAAAGGGCTTGTGTTAGGTTCGATTATGCCATTGCTAAGTATCACATTGACCAACTTTTGCATTTCAATTCCTAATAGTGAACTTAGGGGCAATCTTCTTGAATCACCCCAATAAAGTATTTATCCTTGATTCATTGCCTACTACCCTAATATTTTCTAACAATTCCCAACCTTGGCCAGAATTCTGTAGCTATTACCTCACCTTTTACAAAACAAGTTTAGCAATGTTATCAACTACATTGTTCTGAACCTCATGATTCTATTATGGCATCTCAAGATTGTTTTCCACAAGAGTGGGTTCTGTGAGATGGGTGTTACAAGGGTGATTCCACGAGGACTTGATTTAAAATGATGGAGTTCTAAATAAAATTCAACTAAAAGAATAAAAACACAAAATATACTAGAAATAAACTAAAATCCATATGTATTCAATTGTTCCAATGTTCACAAATATTTATTCCAAGGAAAACAGAAAATAAAACTAAAATGCGTCCTGGATAAGCTTGTCCTTGGATTGCATTGTCTCTGGATTAGTCTGTCCTTGAATTGCACTGTCCCTGAATAGTCAGAATGAAGATAAGGTAAAACCAGAATAGCACAGGGATACAGATGTAATTAAACAGGGGACCCAATTGGTATTTCTGAAATCTATTAGGGGACACAGATGTAATTCTTTTGGGGACACAAATGGAATTTTCAAAATCTACCAGGGGACACAGATGTAATTCCTGAGATCTGCTAGGGGCAGATCCGGAATTTTGGGGGTCTCTGGTTTTTCACGAAAAAAACTAGGAAAACGATGATGGTAACCGGAAGAGGGGAAGAAAGGAAGAGGAAGGAGAAGAGGAAAGAAAAAGGAGGGAGAGGAAAACGGTGGGGAGAAAACCCAATTCGGGTTTTCTCTCACTAGGCAGTCCGGTGAAGAGAAGAAGGACCACCGGAGAAGGAGGAAGAAGAAGAAGAGGAGGGAAAAAGGAGGGAAAGAGGAAACCCGATGGCCGGCTGGACTGGAGAAAAATGAGGATGAGATGGGGAAGAAGA
Source organism: Warburgia ugandensis (assembly GCA_035236585.1). NCBI lineage: Eukaryota > Viridiplantae > Streptophyta > Magnoliopsida > Canellales > Canellaceae > Warburgia > Warburgia ugandensis. Next base: position 69,849,093 of record CP141128.1, read on the forward strand.
TGGGAGAAAACCCAATTCAGGTTTTCTCTCCCTAAGCTGTGCGATCCGAACTGGGCGCGTGCGAAAGCGAGAGAGATGATGTGGGGTTTGGGTTCTGGTGTGGAGGCACGATGGAGAGAAGATGCGAACAGAAGTGGGACTAAACGGCGTGGCTGGCTTGGTCAACTGGTGGGCTTATAATGGAAGGTAAGGTGCGTGGTGGACTGGGGGACCAATGATGGGTTTGGGTGAATAGGGAACCAAAGACACCGGTGCCAATTGGAAACAAAGAAGATGGTGCTAGAGATGGTTGGGTGATGGTCGGGCTTGAACAGATAGAGGAGAAGTGGGCAGTGGAAAAGGAGGTGCTATGAAGGTGGCTGGTGCTGAAAACTGGGAAGAAAAGGAAACTCAATAGATAATGAGAGAGACGAGAGAGAAGAAAGAAAAGAACATGCGAAGTGATTTGTGCAGGGAACAGGGAGAGATAAGCGAGAGTGCGGTCAAAAGCAAAGAGATAGATTGGGAGAGTCAGATGTGAGGGAGAGTGAACCAGCCAGCCCCTCGATAAAAGAAAAACATCCTCCTTGGAGAAGGAAGAAGGGTCTTTTAAGAGAGAGAGAGAGAGAGAGAGAGAGAGAGAGAGAGAGAGAGAGAGAGAGAGAGAGAGAGAGGAAAAAGAGAGATAAGAAAGAGATTGGGGTCCACTGGAATTCTAGTCTTACTAGAATTCTGCAAGTCGTCAATCTTGTTCTGTACTATGACTCTTCAAATTCCATCTTATTTCCATGATTCGATCTGGAGCGTCCACGCCTGAGTTGACCAATCTACAATGCACAGGACTCAATTAGCGCAATCTAAACCGTTCATTAGCTTTAATAATCATCTAACCACTAAATTTTACAATTCAACGGTTGGATGGCCAATTAAAGGTAAAATGAAATATTTGATGTAAAATCTTAAAATTAATGGTCTAGATGCTCTAATCAAATACTAAATTAGGGGTATTTTGACCAAAATTGAACACTTAACAAAGGGTGAGTCCCATGGAAGCAAGTGTCACAGGGGTAGATATTCTGGTGGGCATCAAATTAGTGGCTATAGGTCTCCTTGTTGCCATTTGGATTTTCAATAACAGATAGTCTAATAAGTCTCTATTCCACTGTTGTCTAATGAACCTAGAACTCATCATTCCTATTGTTGATTGTTACAGTTTCCTGGCTATTTAGCTGTGAATAGTAAAAAATGTGCTCTAATACCAACTGTGATGACCCGAAAAAGTTCCCAGAATTTTTTTTTTAAACATTAAGAAAACATATTATATAATAGATTTTAAAAATCACTTCTCCAAGCCTAGTGTTGTGTGCAAATCTCCACATATATAAGCAAGTAAAGTAATCATAAACTTTATAAGAGTATGTAAACATGACCCACTGGTCACAACCTAAACAATTAAATTAATCTATAATCCAAATATGAAATATAATGAAGTCCTTGTTATATGTTTGTCAACAATTGTCTTTAAAATAAATTAAAATAAATAACTAAACCTAATCTTCTAAATTTATCTCCTTGTACATTATTTCTTCTCTGCTACTTGCTTCCTTTCTTCTATTAATGGAGTCTACTTCTCAGAAGTTTCACCTAAAATATTTTGGTGGTGAGTACAACAACTCAATTGGAAACCTTTAAACTAGTTTTGAAAACTATTGACAATCAAGTTTTTATCATTTAAAACTAGCACACAAAGAATCATCAAGTATAACAAAACCACATTCCACAATTCCAAAATGATCATCAAGATCAAAGATGTGACATAGATAATCTTAAAATATCTTACACATCATAGGTGCACATATCACATATCCAAAAGGTGGCATCCTGCTAAAAGTCATATAGGTAAGTGGTCTAAACCCTTGAGGATAACCGACATGTCTCTCACATGTCCCACACACAAGTAGGTAGTTATGCACATAGAGGAATTCACCTTCCAACTACATTTGACATGGATATATATCGTTGAACATCGGTTCCCATGGGCCCACTAGATCAAACAAGAAGTATCTATCCACGACATATACCTCTGAAGTAGTCATGGTTTTGGACTGTTACCCTTTTCAGAAGTCAGAGGCCAATTTGAATTGTCCTAGCATATTACCCAAGCATCTACATCATCATGGAGTACAGCTCTCTCATGAACTCCCATGAGTTCAATAAAGCTCCCCAATGCATCATCATTGCTTGCTCATGAATTATCATGAGTCAAACACACTCATAAGCAAAGCATTATGCCACACAACATACAATCATAGCATGTATTCACATGAGATTTTTAATTATTATATGATAATCTCACATAGATTTTATACGTTGCATTCCTTTTAGATCTTTAAGTCTCTCCACTCTCAACTTTTCATGGATTAAAATTATGCTCCAAGTTGGAGTACTCAGAGTTTATAATTTACTCATATCAATAAATACTATGTACATCTAATTTATAGAAATAGTGTAATAGATATTAATGTTAAACTTTTGAAGTACTAGGATAAAAATGACTATAACTACCACCTAGAACTTCTTATAAAACATTGAAATTTTGGGCTTCATGACCAATCAAAACAAGACCAAAGCATTCTTATTTAATGCATCAAAGTATTGGATTAGAAACCCAAGTCAATTTATATTTAAAGAAAGCCCGAACCATAGTTGAATCTTAGATTTTCTAAAACAATGTTTTCCCCATTTTAAGAAATTTTATGCAAAAACACCAACTTCAAGGCTTTATTTTTAACAAATATTTTCCTAAAGTTCTTTTAACTTTAACAATGGGTAATTTATTGTAAAACTATATTTAATAACTATAAATTTGTTTTTAAAAGATAGGTCCAAAACCTAGTGCAAAACTATCCGAAAACAAGGTTGAAAACATCCATAGAAAACTTAACAGGGGTTTATTTAACCATGTATGTTGGGTGTTTCTAAGATATCATGTCATATTTGAAATGAGTATCTTATTTAACAATGATATGTTGGGCATATGTCAGATATCAGGTTTACTTAACTACGATATCTTGAACATTTGTGAGATATCATGTTTATTTAACTATGATATCTTGGGCATACGTGAGGTATCAGGTTTATTTGACCTTATTAGTAGTTGATATGTCTGTTGATATCAAAGATATGCCAACTCCTCTTTGCAATGTAAAATCTGATCATTTCTAAAGAGAGAAAAATCAACTTCAAACCATGGTTTTTTAGAGAGAGAAGAAATGGGTGGCAGAAAAAAAATGGTTGCAATGGGACCTACCCAGGTTTAAATGAGAAAAATACAATCAGAAGGAGCCAAACTTCATAGTGCCCTTTTATCTTCTCCTTGAAGAGAGCTCAAACATCTCCATTTATGCTAGCTTCAAAGGATCCTTAAAGGAAGAACCTCAAAGAAGAAGAGAATCCCAAAGGAAGAAGCTTATTCACTAACTTGAGAAGAAGGGATTAAGTCTTCTTTGGTTTCATTAGATTTAGGTTTCATAGAGATGCTTTGAAAATGGGTTTTCTTTGGGTTTTGGGATAGTGCATGATTCATTGAAAATGGGCGTACTTCAGTCTAGACTTGTTTGATTTTGGGTATGTCTAACATGAGTCTTGGATTCATTTCATTTTCTACTAATATATATATATATATATATATCATATTGTATGTTATGATCACCCCTTTGATCCGCTTAATTTTTGCTTCCTTCTGTTTCTCTACCTGGATTGCTATAAGATGAGGAAGGCCACTTCCATTCCTGCTAGGTAGCATGACCGATTGCCCATGAGGATGGTGCTTTAGGTGCTTCTTGTTGGGCAATTGAGATTTTGAGAGGAAGTTGTCGATGCATTGTTGGATTCCGAACAGGAATTAAGGGAGGAGGAGAAGTTGGAAGAGAGTGGTCATGGTGAATTGGAAAATCTTGATTATAGAGTAATGGAGTTGGAAAAGGAATGTTGCAGAATGAAGAGGGAGATTGAGAAAGTAGGGGCTGATGTTGGGATTAGAAGAAATGGGTGGCTTAGCCAATCCAACTGTGGGATGAAATGATGAAATGTAGTAGTCATCAAGGATGCAAATCTGAATGAACATGTTGAGGGCATAATGTATGCCATTCATCTAATAGCTTAGCTCTTTCTAATTGATGTTCTTTAACTTTTGGGAATTTTGGCCACTTATAAGGAGAACATAAATTACTTCAAAAATTTACCAGTTATCTGGCCTAAGCTAACAAGGTTCAATATAAGCTAAAATCTTGTCCACACTTCAAAGTTTAGCCCACCAAATGCACCATGTCTATTTATAACCACTGTAAATTTGTATTGCACGAAACATTGAAGTCCATCCAAAATTCAAAAAATAAGATGTGGCCGAACAAACTTAGTACCCAAAAATGAAATAAAATAATAAAATTAATCAAACCAAGCCAAACTTGGCAGCCCATTTTTTCCCATAGTTATTGGTCATGAAAATTTTATCAAAAAGCAGTTAGTCGGCATTCTCACACTAGTTAAAAGACAATCTTGACACTAGCATGCAATATGTATTGAGGATACAAAACTAATTCTTCTCATATCTCCTATCATACAAAAAGATGCCTTAGTTTAGTAGCCTTTTGTAAGATTTGAAGCTAACATGGTTCATTCATTCAGATTATTTGAGTCTATCTCTTAGATAAGTTCCCAAATGTGTAAACTAACTGAATGGATTGTTGGTATAACCTTAGTTCAATCAAGCAGTGGCCTTTTAGAGGCACAAGAAGAAGTCTCTCCTAATGTAAGCCTCTCCTGTCTTAATACTAGTATGTGTTGAGAAATTGTTATATTGCCATGTATTGCTTTTTGTAGGCCTTTTGTTCAAAGTAGGTGGACAAAGTAAGAAAAGAGAAAGATAATTTCAACCTCATATGCATTGCATCTGTTTGGGTTAAGGAATTCATTTGCCAAAGTATTTTTGGTCATGTGTTCTACTCAGATTGCAGGGTTTTACTAGGTTGACTTCTAAAATCAAGTTTTTTCTTAGCTTCTTCATCATAACTTTTTTATGATTGGAATGAAAAATTGACTTGAGCCACATCAAATCTGACTGTGCACAACTTTGCTCTTGCACGTGCATTCTAAAACATTTAATAGTAGATTCTATTGGTTATCCACAACAAAAAGAACTCCCACAGTGCAAATAAAGTGAAGAATGTGTAGGATGCAACATATTGAACAACTTGAAGAAAATGTACAACTATTGCGATGGAATTCTAATGGTGCCTAACATGTAAACAAGCATTACAAATTAGGCGTAGTACAAAGAAGGTGACTTAGAAGGGTTTAGATAGGATAAACCTAACAAGTGTTATTCTGAATGCACAGTGGTTTTTGTTGTTCATTATATCATATAATTTCTCATATTTATGTGCCTTTTCATATTTCATTTGCACTAGTGGTGTTAAAGCTTTCTTGTTTTCCAACTCTTTTGGGATTTATGTGTATGATGTCGATGATCCACATCATTATTTGTCAAATGCTTATCCGAATATCTCATCATAATTGTTAAACTGATTCTAATTGTGATATATCCAACTTTTTAGATTTGACACGCTAGACAACAAGTATATTTGTTCTCAAGTTTCACAAACAGCAAATAAACACATTTGTGAGACTTCAAGATAGACTGAAAAGAAAACATATTTCTTTTTAGATGTTGCATAAATGAAAGGATAGACTTTCTGTGACACTTAATTCGCTTGATGGTGAAGATCTGAACACTATGTTTGAAGGCCCAGTTGAGGCAGACAAGGGGCCCTATAATAAATGGACCAAAGAAAAAGAAGACTCTGTACTCAAGACACATGTATGTTGAAATAATAGAGGGTATAATCATTGTAGCTGGGAGTATGCCAAAGGATGCAGTTATTAAGGAATTGTTTCTTCTCTTCAAACTCTGGTTTTGAGTTGATTTGATAATAAAGCAATTGAATACAAACATAAGGCTTTTCAAAAGTAAGTACATCACACTTGCAAAGTTGAGGAATGGAGACTCAGGATTAGGGTGGGGTGTAGAGAGAAATTGCTTTATTGCAACCTCGACGATCATGAATACCCATTTGCAAGTAATGTATTACTCTAACATTATAGTATTATACATCACCTTTACAATGCCCTTACAAATGTTTATGTGTGTATAGTTGAATTTGGATGCATGTTGCTTGTTCAGCAAGAACTTGTGGAACTATGAGCACCTGGAGACGATGTTTGGGGGGAGCACCACCACTAAAGAATTCTGCTATGAGATTAATATTATTGTAGAGGATTAGGCACTTGTGGGTCAACATACACAACCGGCTAAGGAAGTATATAGACTGAACATGTTAAATGTGGATGTTGATGCATATGACTTATAGGTCCCCTATTATGGAGAGGAAGTATAAGGGAACAATGATGGATTGAACCCATAACATCCCTTTAAACACCTTTTGCAAGCCCTGGTCCACCCAGTTGCCTCCACAACATCATCCTTGATTCCCTCTTATGGGACTTTTTACCCATAGTGATTGAGGAGTAAGGGGAAGCAAGTCGGTCATGCAACGTCCTCAACATCCATTGATCCCCCTCCATTCATCGATCCTAACATTATATCAATGCTAGAAAGACTTCTGGGTCTAGGCAATACATTATGGATGACTGCATTAGATACTTTGGAGGGTGCACTAAGTTGGAGGGAGTTGAGGCTTACAACCTTTTGCAACAAAGGTCCTAGAATGTAAGGCGGGTTTTGCAAGTTGGTCAGAAGGAGAGACAACTATTGTATCCAAGGATGCAATTGTAGGAGAATGCATTTTTTAGAGGACATTTGTAGTTGGATTAGAACCACTAACATGGTTTTTGTTGCTTGAAACAACTTGGTGTGTTTCTATATTGGACCTCTGTAGTTGTTTTTTGATCCATTTGTCATTTATTATTACTTGTGTTAGCACTATAATTAGACACTATTTCTCTATACTAATGGACATGACTAGATATTATTACATTTATTGCTTTTATAGTCATTATATGATTTGAAGCTCTAATTACAAACAGGTGATGGATGTCATTAGATATCAATTTATTTATTTTCCATGCTTGTAAATGTTGATTATCAAGTGTAACACTTCGCATGCATGAATTATGAAATGTCTAAAAATTAGAGAAAACTCTACTGGGATTTTGTTAAAATAAAACTAAAATCTTGTACTCTTCTATGTTTGTGATGTAATTATTTGTAGCTTACACAACTGTTGTTGTTTACCCATCACTACTTCCATCTATGACAATACAAGGTAATAGTTGATAGGGCTCCACAGAGCAATGCATTCAATGGTGAAATACTTCATAAAGTGCAGTGCGTAATAAGTGTGACTGTGTCACATATACTTAGACAAATTAAGCAATATAAGGAGGAGGAGAGGAGGATGCACCGTATATGCACACACCCCAACCTATGCATGTAAGAAAAAATACCTAAGCTTACAAGGAATTTCGACAAGTTTGCGATAAAATTGGGACAAGATTTTGAAAATTATACAGTATTTATAAATTCCAGTTTGATAAGCTAGTTAGTATTTTTCAAACAAGTATCCTCTTATCTAGAACCCAATGGGTGATAGTGGAGGAGATGGTGGCAACCTTTTAATGATTGTCGGTTAGGACTCAAGGTACGAACATGTAGCAAAGGATCTTTTCAAGTCCACTTTTACAATTAGTACCAACTTCCACAAGGTCCTTCATGCAATTTTGCAGTTGTACAATAACCTTATGACTCCTCATGCAATAGAAGAGCACCCAGAGCTTACAAATAACTATTAGAGAGACAACCATTTCACAATAACTCCATTTGTATTTTTTCATATCTTTAACATGACAGTTAAAGATGCAGCACACTTAACATTCGATCTATCATTTCATTAATAGGGGCATTGGAGCTACATATGTGACATTGATCTTAGCTAGGGTTTTCGGTGTGGGTCCTTGCAATTTGACATAGTGGCGTAATAGGAAGGGGATCATTGCATATAATGTTCTTGCAAGCTACAATGTTGACATGCAATTGATGTACACCCTCATGGGCTTCAAGGAGGCTGCACATGACTTTACCATGCTGAAAGAATCTCTCATGAGAGAAGGTGCATGGTAATAGTTCCTGAGGGTAAATCCATTGTATGTTAACATGTTTATATTTGTAGATTTTAACTTGTCAGTTCCTTCATTATTCACTAACGTGCTTATGGTGCAAGGAAGTATTACCTGATTAACGTCGCTTATACAAATAGACATCAATTTCTTGCCCTTATCTAAGGACCAAGTACCACTTGAAGGAGTAGGGGCAGGGGATGTAGCAATTATAGAATGTGAAAGAGTTCTCCAACCTCTAACAAGCATCTTTAAGGAACATAGTAGCGAATGTTCAGTGTCCTAAAGGCCAAATTTTTTATTCTCAAGTCGGTGCTTCCATTTCCTCTTAGAATGTAGATTAATCTTGTCAATGCATTATGTGAACTATACAATTTAAGTGGAAGGAATACGCCAACAACATGTGGTTGATAGAGGAGATGGGAGAGGATCTTGAACTTGAAAGTCACAATGACAATGACAATGACAATATACTCTCAAGCAATGATTCGGACAAAGAAGTCATCATGGCTATAGACATGGAGAGGGTGAACATCGTTATGCACATGCTACATTGGGATGAGGTGGAGATACGGGGCTTACAAGCAGCCTTGATGAGTGAAGATAATTCGAAGATCATGCAAGTATGCCCTACCCAAGAGTCAACTCGTCGAGATGTTGCTGCTTAGCGTGCTTTCATTGCATGGAAGCTTTGGTTTGATTATGTTCATAGAAATAACTAGTAGTTGTGCAATCATGATAAGGAACAAGTGTTATACTAAAAACTCTTTTATGATCTGTTTAGTTGTTTTGTTATGAAAAGTTGAACGACAACTTCTTGTACTAATTGTGTGTATTACTCACATAACAAGATATATATGCGCGATGTCTTATTACAGGAATGGAGTGAAATCCCCACCCACTCTTTGCATACAGTTGAGGGCTTATGCTACTATTCCAGGTGCATTCAAAGCCCAGTCATGGTAAGTGGTACATTCATTGCCCAGCCCATAAACAACATACGGGATTGATTATCTAGCTTGATGAGTACATGCCAGTTGAGCTACTACCCTTACCACCAATCAGGACGATAATGCACTAGAGAGAGCAGGTGGATGGTAGGAGTTTCAATTAAAATGTGGTGTCTGAGTCCACTGACATGTCACATGACTAAGAGAGCAATAGAGTCTCGCTTGTATTTATTGCCTTGTCATCGTCATGCAATGCAGTAGCATACATCCTATGGAGACTTTTGCTTGTTATCATCATTTTTATCATTGTGTCTATGTTTATGTAATACTTATCTAAAAAACTAAATGTACTGTATTAACACTTCCAAAGAAACTAGTTTGTTATTTGATGAAACTATTTAGTTCACACCTCATCAAGTTATGCATCTTTAGGAACCACAACAGTGGATTTTGGTTCATTTTATTAGATTTGTTTTGTTTGTATCCTTGTGCTTTTGACCATTTCAGTTCTAGCAATAGTTTGTTTCTTTGTGTGCTACAGGGGATGCCTACAACAAGAAAATATAGAGATAAAGATGATATTTGAGCACTTAAAAGTGCCTAATAAGATGCCTAAATAAAACCAAATGTATAATATTATGCCTTTTACAAAGTCATAATACAAATGATAAATTGCAACGAAAGTAATGTGAGACCCACTCTTTGAGGGTCACTACATTCTGATTGGTTGATGCATTATTTTTTATTAAAAATATCAAAATATCTCTTATAGCATATCTAAGATATTATCAAAAATATCACAAAAGATATCACAGAACATATATTACATATCTCAAATATCATAGAAGATGTGACACATATCTCAGATATCACAGGAGATTTCATAGAAGATGTGCCAATAGAAATGCCCAAGATATGTAGTTAAATAAACCCCCTAAGAAAAAACATGCATTTAACAACCTATTTTTCCATGCCTAATTACTACTAGAATTATGCACTTTAAAGTACTTTATATTACCAAAAGAAGCCATGAAAAATTAGAGTCCAATAGTACTCAATATCCTCAAGTTTTCTAAGTTTCAAAATGTGCACTACAAAGAGCTAGAACACAAGTTGAAATCTTTGCCTTAAACTCAAGGCTTTTGAGCTATGGAGCTCACCACTTATAAACACATGTATCAATCTTAATTTTCATATAATATTTTACAAAAACATGTCCAAAACACAAGGCATAATAAAAGTTAAAACAATAAACTTGCTCATCTCAATCAAGGTGCAAAATGCATGAACAACTCAACCAAAATCACCACAAAAACCAACAATTTTCTCTTATACTAACTCATAATCTCAAGAATTCAAATGATAATAAAGTAATAAAGTTTTCCTTGAAAAACATATGCAATTTTGTATGACAAAAAGCCCATAGTAGTAACATACTATAGTAAATCATGAAAACTGCATGCTCAAACACATTTCAACACGTTGCTCATGGTGAATATTAACATGGCATAAAACTAGAAATCACAAAACCTTAAACATGATTTGGATAATCACATAAATCCTATGAAAGATATGAGTCATAATCCATGAAAAATGTGATTAAAAAATAATCCATGTTTCAGCGCATAAACCTCTTTGGAATCTAAACCAAACTCATGCTAAAATCATGCCTAAACCCAATGAAATCTCACTATTTTTCTTCAAAATTATCATGAATATTTTATAAGAACCTATTTTAAAGAGTTCTAAAGCCTCTTCCTCTTAATCAACAACTCCTAAAGTCTTTTCAGGTCACTGTTGAGACGTTCTTGAACAAGTCTCCTTCAAGCCCCTAAGATCTCCACATTTCTTTTTCTCCTCTATTCCTCACAATTTTACTTTTGCCACTCTTTCTTTCTTATGTGAAACACCAAACGAGGGACTCCTTCATCTGGGTATACATTTTCAAAGTTGAATGATTGACTTTATCCCCAAGGTATAAGGCACTTACTAATTTGGGTCCACATTGATCTCTTTTAGAAAATGTCTTAGATAAGTTGAAATACTTTGCATGCATCCTCTTTGAAACCCTAAAACTCTAGTTCAACTAGCTGCTAACTCCACTAGATTCCCTACCCAAACTTTCCATTTCACTATCATGGGGTTAGATGCCCAAAATAAGGCGCTTCACCATTTGCTTAGCTACCAAGTCTCCCACTTGGTAGGCTAAAAAGGTGACACCTCCCCCTCTCTCTCATGGTAAGTGTGGTATATTTCACATGTTATTCTAGCATGTTTTCCATTACTTACATCTTAGCCATTAGATTATGCCACTTCAGGGATTTAATCCTTGCCATTAGTGTCATATAGGGTGCAAAGCGCTCCTCTCCTTTGAATTAGTTATACTTACCCCTAGGACAACTCATCCTAGCCTTCTATGCTCTAAAAAGTGTTTGTAGTTAGCTTAATTCACTTCACCTATTTAGGGTTAAGATCATTCCAACTCAATTTAATCCTAAATAATCCACCCAAAAACATTATGAAGTGTTTTGAACTCTAAACCAAGGTCTCACATCCACATAACGTAACAACTAATATACTTAATGAATTAAAAACTCAAGGTATTACATTCTATTCACCTAATAAAAATTTCTTCATCGAAATTTCATGATAATTTAGTGAATAACTCATTATACATCTACCACATATTCACTTTTAATTCCCATGTGGCTACCTCCATGGAATGGAGTTGCCATAGAATATTGACCAATGGAATGGTCTTATTCCTCAAGATCTTCTCTTTCCTATCCTAAACATTCACCACCTTCTCTTCAAAGGTAAGATCATAATATAATTCCATTAGTACCTAATCAAGCACATGTGTAGGATCCAAAATATACATTTGGAATATGGATACGTGAAACACAGTGTACCATGGATACCTGTGGAGGTAAAGCCAATCGATATGCTACCCAGCTAATCTTCTCCAAGATCTCAAAAGATAATGCATATTTAGGGCTCAATTTTCCCTTGACACCTAATCTCATAACTCCATAAATCGGCAAGACTCTTAGGAATACATGATCTCCAACTTCAAAATCTAGATCCGTACACCTTACAAGGAGTTTCTTATGAATCAAGCACATGATCCCTAAGGCATAAGGCACTTACCAATTTGGTCCCATTTGTTGCACTCCTTTAGAAAGTCTTAAATAAGTTGAAATACTCCTCATGCATCCTCTTAGAAACCCTAAAACTTCAACTCAACCACTTGCTAACCCCATTAAATTCCTACAAAAACTTTCCATTTCACTATCTGTGATGACCCGAGTTTTTAAATACATTTTTAAATAAGCCGAATCCCTATTATAAAAATTTCTTCTTGAAAAAATAACATCATATTTTCTTTAAGAAAATACTTTTTGGAAAACTCTGAGTGTTATAACTTTTAAAAAAACTTGAATTTAACGGTGAAATAGACATTCCATTTCTACCAAAAATTTAGCAAAGTTTCCTCTATTTTTCGGACATTCACATTTAACACGTGATGCAACAACACCTGATAATTTCAAAATTATCATCAATATACTTGGAGACTCTGTCTCCACACCCATATACTCAGACTTCCAAAAAGTCTTAAGGAAACCAAAATTTTAACACAAGAAGATTTAAATCTCACAATTTACCCAAAATCTCCACCTGTCACAATCACAGTCCATCATACATACTCCATATAGTATATAAGTCCAACTCATTAGGAAATTTCAATGTTTATCAATCACACAATCTGGACATAACACATAGTTCAAAGTGTATTTAGAAATATACGTCAGTAAAGCTAACTCGTACTACCTTAGTCTTCGTCAAACTCTCTCCTCTATAAGCCTCATCTACCTCTTTTCAACTAAAAGCTACTCCCAATTACTTCTTTGAATCTAAGATATTGTAAATACTACAATATCCCAACAAGCTATGCTTGTGAAGGTATCTAACATCACATTTAATATTTAACAATTCCAAATAAGCATAATATTTCATATGAGAATAGAACAGTACAATCTAATAAATTTAAGTAATCATTTTCATGTATGCAAAATGACTAAGTCAAATTATGTAAAGGTGCAAATCATTAAAATATAATTCAAGTACAAGATTTCGATAACATCATACAATTGAAATTTACATTCTTTGTAAAATCATTTTGGAAAGTAAGGATGCACTTAATAAGTCATATGTATACAATTATAAAGTTCCATCAATAAAAAATTATTCTATCTCACAAATTTTCAAGAGTATTTTAACAATTACTCCTTAGTTCTGAGTACTCACACTAACATCTAAGCATCGTCATGCCATATTAATACAGGAAATTATCACCCTATCATGCTTATAGTGCTAGGTCACATCAAAGTTCAGATAAGGGAATGCTTCCCCCAACCACTAAAGGAAAGGCTTGACGAAAGTAGGGAGATACAAAGAGGGAAGGAAAATGCTTTCAGAGATTGAGAAGTCAATTTGTTTTTCAAAATAAGAAAGAAACTTATGAACCACTCTGCATTTGCAATCCCAACCTTATTCGTATGGGTGCTCAACAGCCAATACCAGAGCGGGGAGACTACAAATGTGAATCAATGCCAAGTGGGGTTTTCCCATGATACCCACACTGAAAAAAGCCAATCCTGACTATAATAGGTATCTAAACTGTGGAGAGCGAGTAACTAACCCTACTACTCTCCTAGCATAGTGTCCAGCGGGAGAAAGCACTCGTCTAAAACAAATCATCAAAAAACAACGCAATAAATCTAGTACCACTGTAATCAATGCAACTCATTAGGAGCTTACTAATCATCTTTGAAATCAAAACCATGGAATACTTAAATCCATACTTATGAAAAAGTATTATGCATAATCATGCTAATTTACATAGTTCATAATTAAAACATACACAGTGAATTAACCAAAACAATAGGCAATTTAAAGTTAAATACTTTGATAAAGTTCTAAAGATCTAAACCATAGTTATAATAATTCTAAATTCGGAAATTCTCATAAATAAAATTAGGATTTCATCTATTTGAACATGATTCATTCAAAATTTAGTTCAAGTAGAAAACCTGTAATGTCATAACACATACTTGTTTTCTCGTTATTCTTAGCTTGGTTATGTCCCTTCTTCAACTCAACTTATTGATCAACCTAATCATATCAATATTCAACATTTCTTATCAATGTCAAATTATAGATTAACAATTATGAAAGAAGTTTATTTTAATTTAAGTCTGACTATCTAGATCATCTGTTAATTGTAGAATCATTAAGTTTTATCAATTCATTATTAATCAACTACCCAAAACCACATGATCTTGGTCATTTAGGCTGTTGATCTGCATTTCCAACATCTCAATCATTAACTGATAATCAAATTCACAATATTGGGTTATCATATGTATCTTATACATTATGGCTATTGGATGGTGATCAATTTTTTTTATTTTTAGATCATCCTACAGTTGGATCATCTTACATATCAATAACATATAGTTTTTATGTTTCAAATTGCATGTTTGGTTGTGGTCCAATGGTTAATCATAATTGGATCATAATCATATACTGCAAATTGTATGATTTTATGCGAATTCGACCTCTAATTTGATGATAGCCTATTTGATTTGACAAATTTCATATATTCAATCACTATCTCATCAAGTCCAATGCGAATCCAACATCTAATCTAGATTTGTATGGCTAGATTTTTATGGATATATGTTCTGATCTACATATGAGGGTTCACATCTAATGAATCATGGACTAGCGATATGGATTTGAGTTATCCGATGACTAGCAGTCCTTGAATCAGTGAGATTTGAATCATATTATGTCAAATTCACGTTTAAGAATGCATTGGTGAAGTCTGATCATCTATCCGACCTTTCTGGTTTGATATCTCACTGTGTTTGATCAGACTATCAAGATTGTCTAATCATTTCAAGTGTGGATTAATGATCTATATCAAATTTGGGTTATCCTAAGTTAATGTTCACAAATTTCTAAACACATATTAAGAAATTAATGGTATGATCATTCAAAATTTTCATTTTTCTCTGGTCCTTGATCAAAACCTTCTGTCTTTCGATTGATCTTCAATGATTGATACTTTGATTTAATAATTTTTAGAGGTCCTTCAATTATTAGTGGTCAAGGAAGAGAATGGAGGCATCTAATCATCGATTCGACATTGCCCTATCTCTATTCTATAGTAATCAATAAGACAGTTGAGATCGTCTGATTGTAACAGTCTTAGATTGGTCAAAAGAGGATCAATTTACAGGTGGGTTTTGTAGATCCTACCTCATTTGTGGTTTTTTGTCTTGTTAATGTCTCTGGTGAAGGTGATTCTTGGTGATTTTCAATGTCAGATGATCCACAATCATCGAGCATTGTCAATCTCTTTGAAACTCTAGTGAAGATGCCCGATCAAGAAATCTCCAAGGGCTTTTGTTCTTCTGGATGTGCCGTTGAAGATGACTAACTAGGATAAAAAATCCAAGGCATCGTCATCGCCGGCGAACTCCTACAATTTTGGCTGCCTGCAAGCTTCGTTCTCCCCCTTTGCCAGTGTGATGCATTTTTCAGCACCTAGGTCTTTTCCCTCTCTCTCTTCCATTTTTTTTCTTTGTCGAGTAACAATCAGGGAGACCTAATTGTTTCTTCTTATGGGGGGTGCCAATATAAAAAACAGCCCCTTTTGTTTGAGTAAGATTTTTTTTTTTTTTTTACTTTCCATATTCAAATTAAAATATAATAAATGGAATGAAAGGAATAATAGAAAAAATTATGGTAATTACACTATCATGGGTGTGGAGGCCTAAAAATAAGGGGCCTCCCCCTTTGCTTGGCTGTCAAGTCTCCCACTTGGTAGCCTAAAAAGGTGACACCTCCCCCTCTCTCTCATGGTAAGTGTGGCACATTTCACATGTTATTCTAGCATGCTTTTCATTATTTACATCTTCATTAGTTTATGCCACTTAGGGGATTTAATCATATCCACTAATGCCATATAGGGTGCAAAGCCCCCCTCACCTTTGAATTAGTTATACTTACCTCTAGAACAACTCATCCTAGCCTTCTATATACTCTCAAATGTGTTTGCACATAGCTTAATTTACTTCACTCATTTAGAGTTCAAATCATTCCAACACAATTTATTCATGAACAATCCACCTTAAAAAATTATAAAGTGTTTTGAACTCTAAACCAAGATCTCTCATCCACATTGCATTACCATCTTAGCAATTTCATTTCAAATTACAAAATTTGCAACTAATACTTGTTGAATTAGTAAGTCAAGGTATTGCACATTCGTGGCTTTGAGCTTGGCAGTAGTGGATATAATGATCACAGTCTCTTATGGGAGGTAGTGCTTTAGGCTTTTGAAACACTATAGACTGTGGTAGACAGCTCTTGAACTTCTTCAGGGTGAATGTTGCCAGCTGCATCATCAACTGAATGAGAATACAATGTTGTTAATTGATATGTAGAAGCTAAGCCACTTACTTCTTATAACTTCTTCAACTTTTTAGTTAAAAGAGGTTCCTCATTGATTAATAATTCACCTTTTAGAATGTTATAGTAGATAGCTTGCAATCAATTAGACAAGTACAAGTTATTGCAACCATTGAATTCCTACGACCACATCATCTACTCCAATTGGCAAGGCATAAAGGTCCATGTTGATTTATACTCTTGTATATTGAATAGCACATTCATAGACTTCATAGAACATGTAAGAGATTCACCATTACCAGTAAAGACTTCGACTTCTTTAATAGTGACTATTGGTGACTTCAAGTGATGAATTATCATTTCTAAAATGAAATTGTGCACCCCCATCAAGCAGAATCTAAACCTTATAAGCTTTATAATGGCTACACAATTTGATTTTCCTTGGGTTCATTTAACCATCTAAGGCATGTACACTTATTGCAAATGTCCATTTAAATTCAAGTTTTTCATCTAAGTTAGTGAACTCCTTTTTCATGCACAATTCTTCTGTCTCTTCATCACCGATTATAAGATTCCATTTGGCTTTGCATTTGTGACCCCTACTAAACTTTTCATCACAATAATAGCATAGGCCATTATCTCTTTGGCCTTAGGTTCAGCATAATTAAACTCTTAAGAGGTAGTTTGGTGACTGAAGTAGGACTAGTTGAAGAAGTTCTGAATGAAAATGGGGCTAGTTTAGTGAATGTGGCAAGTTATAAAGCACTAATAGAAATAGATGTATTGCTTGCTAGATTTGAATTGAATTGCCTACCCCATGATGGTCTTAAAAAGTGCTTAAGGTTATCCTCTTGTTTTTTTGCTAAGATCATTGCCTTAATAAGAGTTAGGGGTTCCATATTCAAGACTTCCTCCCCCAATTCATGTTTCATACCAGATACAAAGATTATAATTAGAAGAGACTTAGGAAGGTTACTATTAAGTGTTCAATTTTGGTCAAAATACCCCTAATTTAGCATTCAATTAGATCATCTAACCATTTAATTTTGCAAAATTCAGCTTGATTTTGAATTTAAATTCAATTGGCCATCCAAATAGTAATTTGTCAAAATCAATGGTCAGATGATCATTAGAGCTCATTAGATAAGTAATGTACAATTCAGATGATCCTAATTTAGTCTTTTCTTTTGCAGATCAACCAAAAGATGCATGGACGGCTACAATCAAAAGTTAACGGTGCAGATCATCTTAAAGTGCACTAGATGGACCAGATCACTCATGAAGATGGATGAAATAGAAACCGTGGACAAAATGGAAATAACATGGATAAGGTAATTTGGAGGAGTTTCCAAAAGGAGTACCCAAATTAGCAAGGAGCAAAAGGCAACTCCTTCCCCCACTTCTTTCCTTCCTTTTCTTTTTCCTTCTTTCCTTTCTTTTCCTTTTCCTTCTTTCCTTCCTTTTTTTCTTTCTTTTCTTTTTCCTTTTCCTTCTTTCTTTCCTTTCCACTTTACTCTCACATTATTTCTCCTCTCCACCACGTTTCCCTTCTCCTATTCCTTCACCGCCCAACCTCTCCCTCATCTCCTCTTGGCTGAACTGTAGGAGGAGGAGACCCCTTCCCTTTCCCTTCTTCTTCTCACCTAATCTCATCTATCTATCATCTCTTTCATCGTCCCTTAATTCTCCCTCTTCTTCCTATTCTCTTTTCTATTCTCCTCTATTCTTCCCCTCCATTGTCTCCTCTCTTTCCCACGGCATACCTCCTCTCTCTCTTCCCAACCTCTCACACGTTTCACTTTTCTTCCTCTTCTCTTCTCCTATTCTTTCCCTCTGCCCATTCTCTCTTCTTCTTCTCCTTTCTCACCACCCCTCTAGCCCAAGTTCTACCCTTCCTCTTGCTCTCTCTCCTCTTCCACCATCTCTCCTTATCTCTCTCTCTAAAACCCGTATCACTCTCCCTCCTATTCCCTCTTCGCTTCCTCCTATTTGTGCATTGCCTCTGCCAGTCCACAGCCCTCCACCTAGGCCAGGCAACTCCAGGACGTCATCTTTAACGCTCCAGCCTCCCTTATACTCCTCTGCTACAGTCGTTCCTCTTCACCAGTCAGGCAATTCCAACATGACAGTGCGTTGTCTTCACCACTGACCCAGGCTGGCTCTCCTCCAATAACAGCAGCCAGGCGTCTTCTGCTCAACCGACTGCCCCACTACTCCTCCTCCGGCTTATTCTAAGTGGCCGGCAAAAAGGAAGAAAACCCAAGTCGGGTTTTCCTCCATTTCTCCATTCCTGACCTTTTTCTCTTCCTCCTCTCTTCTTCTCTCTTCCTCTCCTCTTCCTTTTCCCTCCTCCCTCCTCTGTTTCTCTCTTCCTTCGTCTGGTTTTTTCTTAAAAACCAAATTTTCACAAAATTCTAATTTTGCCCCTCCTCTTTAAAAGCAATTACAAATATGTTCTTTCTCGTTAATTCAATCTGTGTCCCCAGTTTAATTCCATCTGTGTCTCGTGCTATTTTTTTTTTTTTTTTTTATCTGCATTTTTCTTATCCAGGAACTGCCTTTTGTATCATATCAATTAAGGCCTAACCCAATCAGCGGGTTAGCCTTAATCAAACCAAATCTCCAATTTCTCCTTTATTTCTTCTCCGATTTCAAATTAATTTTACAAGTTCATTCTTAGGACATCCCTTGACATAATCAATGTATCCGATCTTCGATCTGAAATTTATCAATCAATCTGAACCGTCCAAATCTTGAAAAGACAAATTAGCCCATATCTCTTTAATTTTGATGAATCTGACAAATCTGACCGGTGGATCACTAATCAAGAACGTGTTGAAGATATCTGTAAAGGATGATTAGTTTTTAGAAGATCAGAGTTGAAAATTTTGATAGTGTTTGATCTAGGGAAGTAGTTTTTTCTCATTATTTGATTTTGTTTGTTTTCTTTAGGAACTTGAAATTCTATATTTTTGAGAAGTTGATTAGATCTAAACATTGATTCTCATTTCAATAATTCCAGTAATTTTGAGTGATTTTTTTTAATTTTAAATAATTAGATTTTATTGAAATTCCTACTTTTTAAATCAAGTTCTTGTGGGATCGACCCGTACTTGCATAAGCTACACTACAATAGCCCGTGCACTTGCTGTTAAACAATCAACAACTACCTTTTTGGATAGCTCTTAATACAGTCACAATTGTGGTTTATTTCAGCCTCACCAGTTTGATCTTAGGTTCTTTACATTTGTAGTACCGAAAAAGGTCAAAAGATCTTCCATGAACTACTTCCAACTATTGATGAGACCACTAGTGTGCATCCACTCAAACCAATCAATTGGAGCACCTTCTATGTGGATTGCATATATCTCAACATTTGTTGATTTGGTACATTTTGGAAAATAAAGAATTGGTTGTCTTGGAAGACCCATCTGGATGAATTTGAACCAAAACACTAAAGAAGTTCAAGCTTAATTTGTCTTGAGATGTTGAATGGATGATTTGAAGTGGAAGTTTCACAAGTAGATGGATTTGAAAGCGCCATTGTTCTTGGACGAAAATGCAATGGATCAAGATTCTAAGCCAAGGTGCCCACCAACCTAAGCAAGCCAAAGCTTAAATGTCATCAATCTAATGGGTGATGAAGGTTCAAGACTATCATAGGGCAAGTAAAGAAGCAAAAGGTGACTAAAAATGGACCCAAGCTTAAGTTATGCATTTTCACCGCCTTTGCATGGGAGTCATTCAAGCCACCTTAGCCATTAAAGCTATGAAAAAAGGTGATAAGTCATATAAGCTACTCAATCCTTGAAGCCATGCATTGATGCCACTTGAGCCACCAAGGAATGAGCCATCAAGCTATGGATGAATTCCACATGGAGCCACATGATTGGAGCATCAATTCAAGCAACTATCTTAGGTTAAAATGTTATTTTTAAGAGATCTTTGGAGAGATAATTATAAAAGGTAAGATAATCGTTCATTAGGGGACACTTCAAGAGAGAAAGCCCCACTTTCCTAATGTATTTCCTAACCCTAATCCACCATTCACCTTAGGGTTCCATTTTTTTTAATTAAGGAGGGAGCCACCTTCTTAGAAGAGGACCACCCCTTGCTTAGTTGGTAATTTCAAGTGGTTTCCTAATTAGGAAACCCCTAGATCTAAATCCATTCAAATCACATAAAATCCTAGAATTTTCACTATCTTTCCTTGATACTTTTCTCCCTTTTTCCATCAACCACTCATCATCCAAATAGAAGGGAAGGAGATCCACTTACCTTCTGAGGAAAATGACACCTCCCCCCTTCTAATTTAGGAAACTAACTAGCCATGCATCTCTTTCTTATATCATCATGCTACATCATCTTCCACCTACCATTCCTTATTGAAAACCCTAGATCTAGATCTACTTTTCCTAATTTATTCAACCCTTTACTTGCTCTCTCTTCTACACTCCATTCCACTAGTTTTTCTTTGTCATTCATAAAGATCTAAGTTAACTCTTATCTAGTAGTGACAGTCAAGAGAAGAGACAGCTTAGAACCTTGGACTCACCTCTTGAATTCCATGTTTTCTACCTTGTTTTTCATCCTATCTTTAGGTCCATTTTCCTTGCTTTAGTTCATCATCTTAGCCATCTTCGCTCTTGAATTCCTTTCTGAGTTTTCTTTAATGTTAGCTTACTTTAAATTGTGAACATTATATTGGATTTTTTGTGTTGTTTATATTAGGATTTAAGCTATAGTTTCCTATGCAATTTTCAAAATTTTACACTTGTTTTATGCACAAAGTTTTGATGTAATTTGCTGATGATTCAATAAAGTTTGTTGAGGATTCTTGTTTTGGAATGTTTCTATCATCAACGTACTTTAGATTTAGGTTATTATCTTGCATAAAAGTTATTGTTTCAATTGCTTTATATGCTTGATTTAAGTTGATGTTCTTAAGTGCTTAAAATCTAAAAATTTCACCCTTCAATTTTTATGCATTGTTTTTAGCCATCAAAACATCTTAATTGTTTGAATCCTTAGGAACCCATTTAGCTTTTTAGGTTGTTTATTGAGTTTATTAGTTACCTTGCATGTTAGTTTGCATTTAAAGCATCAAATCTAGCTATTTTTCAACCTATGAACCATGTGCACAATCCATATGGATCCTATGCATGGTACAAGGTTAATTTCTTCTTTGATTTTTGGTTAATTTAGTTGATTAATCATGTTTTGGTAGATGTTAATTAGTTTTTTGCATCTTAGTTTAGGTTTAGAAAGTTTACATTTTAATTTTTAGAAAGTTTCTTGTTTAGGAAAGTGTTAAAAAAGGAAAGTTTCCTTTTTAGTAGTTTTCTTAATTTAGTTGCTTAGTTTAATTCATACTTGTTTTTGCATAAGTTTCTTTTGTTAATTGGATATTAGTTAGGTAAGTTTCTAATTCCATTGCTTAGTTTTAACTTTAGCAAGTTTTCTTTCATTGTAGTTTCTAATTTCATGCATTTACTTTTTTAGTTTAAATTCAATTCCCAAATAATCTCTCTTTAGCTTAAGTTAAGCACTTTAAATAAGATTCTTCCAACATACAAATTTATGAGATTCCTTGTATGTTCAACCTCTCTTCCGTGCTATACTACACTGATTCGTGTACTTGTGATTAATTTTAATGCTAAACTATCCAACATCATAATTCTTTCACTCTTATAAAGAGATCTTAATTCATTGACTCATTATTCATTTCCAACAACTGGTAAATCATTTAATCAAACTTCTTAACATGTTCACTTTATTTTCCAATTATAAAACCCTGAGCATTGATGATGTTTAATGCAATTATGCCACACTCATGCAAGCTGCTCTCATGCTAGCATATTTCACATTTTCTTCTTCTTCTAATTTTGGCTTTAAATCCAAGAGACTTGTTACAATTTTTCTTCTATTCACATTCTCTCCCTTTTCTTTTCTTTTTTCTTCTCCTTCTTTTTCTTCCACTTTCTCCCCTTCTTCTTTTTTATTTTATTTTCTTTCTCCTTCTATTCTTCTTTCTTTTTCTTTAACCTCTTAATCTCATATTCAAACCTTTCTTCCATGTTCGTTCTCTCCTCATCAGCTCGTATCATGATTATCAAGTCATCTTCATGTTTCCTTTGATGGTAACGGCTTTCTTCCTATAATTATACAATCCAACAAATGAAATGAATTTAATATCTTAACATTTAGAGAGTATAATAGATAGAAAGGATTTGGAAAAAAGAGGTGTACCTTCTTTCTTTTTATAGTCGACTCATCAAGTAGCTGCTTATCTACTTCCTTCTCTTCAATCTCCTCACCTTTCTCTAGCTCAACATCATTTAAGAGAATTTCATTTGCCATTTTTAAGCTCCTCAATTGAACATTATAAAGCTCCTCAACATCCACTCCTTGCATCAATCAAGTCATTGTTAGTATGAATTCATGCAAGAGAAGTAAATAAGAGAATGTTTAACAACTGGAACACTTACTAGAGTTGTCAAAGGCCCTATTAGTTCTTTTTGAACAAATGCTTCATAATCACCCTCTTTTGCACAATTTCATAAGGAATTCTTATGCATCTAACTAATCCTTTTCCATTTTTGACACTTACTGCCAGTCATAAATAAGAGATGTTGGAATCGTTAAGTGTCATTGACTTCAATTTCTCTAATTAATTCTCAGTGTAGTGCATATGGTTCCCACTAGGACCATAAAAATGAAATCTCTTCATCTCGTTTTTCAACACATCTTCTACAAGATATGGCACTTTTCTCGAATCTAGGTCATTCTATGGCCTCCACCTTAACACATTTAACTTCTCTCTTGCTTATGTGACTCCCTACTTCTTTAACATTTTTAAAATCTTCATCTCCCACTTGACCAGTCATGGGAAGGTCTAGGAGTCATCATGGTAAACTAGGATAATCTCTAAAGGTGTTCATATGCCTTGTACTTCATAAAACAACATGAAGGTTAGCATGAGTTATAATAATATCGAGGACAATCATTAAAGATTAACCATTATACTTGAACAAAAAACAAAATCATCCCATCAAGGGAATTCCTAGTTTTGGTTGATGCTTTCCCAAAGCTCTCTAATAATGAAGCATAATGTGCTTCTCCCCAATCATATTGTCCAAAATTTTCCAAATCCTCCATGTACTCCAGGAACCTAAATTTTGCAACACTTCAATGCTAGAAAGTTATCATGACAAATAACTGCAATAGTAAGATCCTGGCTAGCTACTCTTCTACTTTCTTCTTCTCATGATTACTCAATTCCCTCAAGTCTAGAGATCACTATCTTCATGTGCTTCTTTCCACGCCTTTCGTCTTTCTCATGCTAAGATAATTTATTTCTCTCTTTTGTTTCTTCTTCTGTTTACCCTCTCTTGCATCCATACCTTGCACCCCCACCCCCCAACTCGGTGGAGACTTTCCTTTCATAACCAAGTTCTTAACAATTTGTCAATGTCCAACTTTATGTTATAACATTCTAAATTCTTTCCATCCAAGTGGATTCTAATCAATTTATAAGAGTTAAAGGTGTTACTATTGCTTCACACCTTAACAAGTGTAAGATCTCTGAAATAGACCACCATCTCTCCAATAAAGCAACAGAAGTTTTGTCAACTATCTTTAGCTTAACTATTGCCAAATTCCCAAACCTAGTGCTTATAAACAAATGCCTTGTTCTTTGGGGAAATTTTCTAAACATTTGATGATTTAATAGGGAACATATCTAGCATGCAAAATATAGTCCTACAAAACAACAATAAACATAAATTAACATGACACAGAACTTCTCACAAAAAGCATAACACATGTGCATAATTTTTTATGACAAATAACAATGCCCTGTAAAATAACCTAGCACAACACTCTTACTTATCATCATTTACCTTTCGAAATCATGTTACATTGCATGTTTGTACAAATAAAGAAAAGGAAGTTTGGGGATTTACCTCTTCTTTATGGGCCAAATTTGATAAATGCACATTGTGAGCCTTGTATAACAATTTTCCCTATTACCAACACAAGGGAATTACATTTCCAATGGACAACGGGGATGGAATTTCTACAATCTTCCTCTTTGTTGCTGGTTCCATTACTGTTAATCATGTTTGTTCTTCTTTTTCCACCTTTTCTAAATCTTCCTTCTTCTTTCTTTCTCTTTTTCCTCATGGGTTTTTTTTAAATATTTTTTAGTCATCTTTTTTATTTTTATTTTTGTATTTTGCTATCAAATATCTCACTCTTGCACCATATTTTCTTCTAACAATGGATGCGGTATCTTCTTCTCGCCTCTCTCGTTTCCCTCCACAAAAGCCTCCCTTTAAAATCTTACACACTCCATTTTTAAATAGGAAATTAACATTTACTATTCCACCTACTGGAATTTATAGCTTGCATATGCTTTTATGCTTAGCTTCGCACTATGTTTAAGTATGGAATGTCACGTTGCACAATATTTTCATTGCCAAAAGATTAAACCTAAATCATATCTTATGATTACAAAATGCACTAACATTTTTATTGTTGCACTATATTTCTTGTCTATAACACTTGTACTTGGCATCAATTTCTTGAGTCTATTCTAGATTTATTATATTCATCAAAGCTTTTAGCATGCTACATTTCAAATTCTTTTGCATTAGTACGCATTTTAAATCTATTGCTCTTCTACATTTTGTGATTATGACTTGATACATCTCAATTTCTATTTGAATTTACTACTTCCTTAAGTCTTTTTAGACTTTCTACATTTCAAGTTCTATTGAACTTATCTTACTTTCTCTACTCATCTTGGACTTCCTACACATTTCAAACCCTCTTCACATACTACACTTTTCATGCCTTCATTGATTACTAAATTTCAAGTTCTACTAAAGTTAATACATTTTTCAAGTTTTTTTTTCTTTTTTTCTTTTTGCTTAGTGCACTTTTTGCCAACCTTAGATCATTTGATCTGCTATATTTTTCAAATCTTTTCAAACTTGCTTCGCTTTTTAAATTGTATTGAACATTTTACATCCTTTAATCCTTTTGGATTAGCTACATTTCATCTACTTTGATTTGACTTCACTCTTCATGCATAATTATTTACTACCTCCATTGTTTAAGAATATTTATAAAAAAGGTGTTAGGGCCTTCTTTGCTTGGCTTCTAACATTTATTTCACAAATGTTTAGGGCCATCTACTTTTCAAACTGTATTGAAATTTTTACATCTTTTTAATTCTATTGGATTAGCTAAATCTAGTCTACTTTGATTTGACTTCACTCTTCATGTTACTTACTACATTCATTATCTAGAATATGAAAAAAAAAAGAAAAAAAAAAGGGTGTTTGGGCCTTCTTTGCTTAGCCTCTAACATTTATTTCACAAATGTTTAGGGTTATTACAAACTTTATTTGATTATCTTTCTAATTTGGGGTTTATTACTTTGACTGTTGGACTTTTTTAGTCCAACACTCAATGTAGGGTATTTGTATGCGACGAGAGAATCAAATGAGCACTAATTCATCTCTAGTTGTTCTACCATAATCTTTACATATTTCACTAGTTTTACTTGTTTAAATCTTTCGCCCAATGATGAATGAGAGTTTACATATTGTCAGCCAATGAAAGATCAAAAGAAGTCAACTACTTTCCATAAAGTCATTTAATTTACCAAAATAGTTCTTTGATTACATTATTATAGCATTGTGCAATCATCAAATCCCCATTTGATAATAGTGCTATTCTACAACTTGATGATGTTAACATATTAGAATTGTTTCTCTTTTAGTCCTTTCCTACTTAAGAAATAATCTCATATCCATCTTATAAGTCTGAATTATGAGATTTCAATACCAAAATGGAAAGTAACTAACAATAAGTACAAGAAGGAATGAGCTTTAAGCAAGTACAATGGAAGTAACTTGTGAACCTCAGAAATTACTTAAACTACTATGTGGCAAGTAGTTAAAGTTTAACTTCCTTTGAGAGTTCTAATTGCTTGATAAACATCTAAAAGCTTCTTTGATTTGAAATTTTGGAAAAGCTTAAAGATCCATTGCAACTGAGGACATTTAATAGCAATCTCTAAAGTAGTTATTTTTACTCTAGTTTAGTTTGTTTAACTTAGGTTAATTTAGTTTGCTATTCTTTAGTTTACCTTGGTCTATTTTAGTTCAGTTTAGCTTTAGTTTAGTTTAGTTTTTGCTTAGGGAAATTATTTAGGATGGCTATAAGGCTAGACATGCTTTATGGATTAGAGTATTTGATAGTTATGGAAAAACATGTACATAGGATGAGCATAGCCAAAATGAGGATGTTGAGATGGAGGAGTTAGCAAGATAAGAAAAGATAGAATTAGAAATGAAAACATTAGAAGAAACTTAGGAGTAGCATCAATAGATAACAAGATGACGGAGGGTAGAGTTAGATGGTTTGGATATGTCCAACAGCTACAGAAAGCAACTCCGGTTAGGAGTGTGTTGATCCAAGTCAAAGGCTCTAAAAGGGCATGGGGGCCCAAAAGGACATGGATAGAAATGATGAGAAAAGATTTAAAAACTTTTGGACTAAATGAAGTCATGATACTTGATATAAGGGAATGGAGGAACCAAATTCATGTAGTTGAACCCTAACTAGGATAAGGGCTTTAGTTTGTTTTAAAGTACATTTGCATTTTTACTTCTTTTATATTCTCTGTATGTTTGAAATTTGGATTATAAGCTAATATTAGCAATGCACAGCTCTCCTTTGACAGAATCAATGTTGTGCTAATGTATTGTGAAATCTAAACTTGTTTCTCTTTAGGATTCCTCAAATTTATATATTTGATTCTCTAAGCTCATACAATGGTCTTGGCAATGGACTTCACTAATCCTTTATAGAGAGAATTAGGATCATAGAAATCTGGTCATTGATATTTGCAAAATAGGTTTTGTGACCTTATTTCCACAAGCAGTGATTCTATATTAAATGATCTTTGTATTAATCAATAGGATTTTTCATTACGAATAATAATGCCCATACTATTAAATAGTAGATCCTCAATATACCTTGATGTTATAGTTATATTTTCTGTGAAGCCTTATATAGATATCTATTTC
The DNA here is from genome assembly GCA_035236585.1 of Warburgia ugandensis. Classification (NCBI taxonomy): domain Eukaryota; kingdom Viridiplantae; phylum Streptophyta; class Magnoliopsida; order Canellales; family Canellaceae; genus Warburgia; species Warburgia ugandensis. Next base: position 69,876,799 of record CP141128.1, read on the forward strand.
TGGAATGCACTTAAAAGGGCATACACCCTTGTTCTTCTAGGTCAGAAGTCCTAGTTTGTTTGAGTTCATTGCCTTTCACTTGATTAGAAAGTTGAAGACTAACATTCAAAAGATAATAAAGAAACTATTAATGTCATTTTCCATAATGGAAGAGAAACATTCACACACTCACTTATTTCAAACTCATGTCACATTCATCAAATGCTAGAAAACTTCAATTGTTATAGTGTAAACATGCACCTGGAATGTAGTGGTGAACTAAGAACATGTAATGCAAGCTTATGGAAATGTGTATACAAGACAATCTCATGCTTTGAACAAGAATCTAAGAACCTAGTGCATATGAATATAGTGAAATGAAACACATTGGGCATACCTAACCAATGCAATGCGCTAGAAACATAAATCTAGCTATGAAACTATGATAGAAATATACATTGACATATGCAAGAGCAACTCTAAGCCAAAAGGCATCTTATAAATGTAAAATAGAGCAAGAAGAGACTAGAATGAGAAATATACACTAAACTATAACATATTACAAACATTATACAAGCACAATTGAAAGAACTAAAAACTTTGGAAAACATGCTCATGATTAGGGGAGGCAAAATACGACATAACACGATAACACAACTCAAACTTGACACAGATTTAGCAGGTTATGGTCAAGTCTTATCATGTTCGTGTCACCAAAAATTGTGTGCCATTTGTGTCAACCAATGTTGACTCGTTTGACTCGCAACCTGTTAACCTGTCATATTGACCCATTTGACTTGTGGCCTATTAACCTGTCCTGTTGAAAACCATCCTATATTATATCTAAATATATGATGGTTTTTGAGAAACCATCCTATATTACTATAAAAATATAGGATGGTTTTCAAAAACCATTTTATATTATATATAATATAGGATGATTTTTCAAAAACCATCTTACGATTTTTGAAAAACCTATAAAATGGTATTTGAAAAACCATCCTATATTCTTATAGAAATATAGGATGATTTTTCAAAAAATTGCCCTACATTCTTATAGCAATATAAGGCGATTTTTCAAAAATCACCTTATATTCTTATAGCAATTGTGACAACTCGGGTTATATATGATGCAAATTTGATAAAAAGGCAAGATCTTTTGTTTTATAAGTATGAAATGCATGAAAATCTTTTTTGTTGTGGAAAACAATCTTTCATAAAAACCCCGAGTGTCAAAACACATTTTCAAATTATCTAGCCATGGCATAATTTTAAATCAACATTATTCCCAAGAAAGTGTTAGTCACAGCCTTAGCTATAAAGAGTAACTACAATCAAGTAACATTGAAAGATAAGGTAGGGGTTTACTTACTTGCACTTAGTTTGGGTGTCTTCTGTCACAGGCATACCTTGTCCTTAAATGTTTACTTTGTGTCTAAAAAATGTTGAGGATTGGGTGAGTATATACTATACTCAGTAGGAGTCTATCACTACTAGTTTTGTAATGCATGCTATGTTTAAAATCATATGCTCTTAAAAAAAACATGTACATGTTCGAACAATCACGTTCAATATCGATATTAAAAACCACTGTCGAGTTGAAATACTGACGACTTAAAGAATAGCATAATCCAAGTCAAAAATATCATATATCATAACCATAATAATATGCATAAGATGCTCAACTGAATCCAACTCATAGATATCTGGTATGGTCGACCAACCTCATGTCATGCCATATGCAGTGCAAGTAAATCCTCAAACCATAGGGTCCAACTATGCCCACGACCTCGCCGCCGTGTGGTCCCCGGGTACCTGAGGACACTCGATCATAGCCTCAACGGGGCATATGACACGTCGACGCAGTGCTGTGACACCAATGGTAGCCCCCTGTACCACATGCAATCGACGTAGGGACGTTGCTCTTTTTAGGCATGGTACCCATCCACCTAATAGTGGTAGAGGCTAGAGGCTAACCCAAACCTCTCGGCATAGCGCCCACGAGTTTATCAGCCCAAATCATATCAGATCAAACAAACGAAAACCTCTTTTTTCAAAACCTGTCCTCTTTGGGTCCCTCACAACTGCCTGGCCCTCACAACTGCCTACCTAGCGTCTTTTGAGCACTCCAGCGTCTTTTGATAACCCTTAAAGACAAGCAATCTTTCAAAAACTCAATGCTCATAAATCATACAATGTATGCAATTGTTTGCAAAACATATCTATGCATAAAGCATTTATCATATGTATGCTGAATTCGTTTATAAGATTAAGTTATGCTAAACAAATCATATAACTTATACTTAAAACATGCATTCAAAACAATCATGGCTCTATTTAAAAGTCTAGTAGCGATAGAGCACCTACCTGGCTAGGTCGCGCTAATCCCCTTGTCCTCGTATGCTCCTAAACATGGTTTGGGGAATCAAGGTTAGTTTGGCCTATCTTTTATAGGTTTTATAGTGGTTGGTCTTACTACTTAGGCATTAAGGGTTCATCTCCATGCCTATGGGTGTCCTAAGGTCCTAATTGGGCCTTGGTATCATCAAGTTTTCAAGGATTTAGTGGCCTCGCGCCACTATCATAGTCTAAGGGTCATTCCCATCTTATATTGGGCCTTGATTAGGTATTTTATAGTTTGGGTGTGTCCGCGTCATCAACACGGACACAAAGCCTTTCGCAGCGCCTCAATCGGAGCCCTAGATCTCAAGTTATAGCCTTTTTAGTGCCGAGTGTACACAAAAGGTCAAACGAAGCAAGGTGGAAGCCTGGGACGCTAACGCGTCCCACGTCAGTGGGCGCGTCTGCAGACGCACCCTGGCTTCCGCCCGGTTTTTCATTTGCGGGCGCGTCTGTGGATGCACCCGCTGGTTCCTCTAGAATGCGGACGACACGTTTTGTTCGTTGGGGGACCGAGGCATCCTCGGGATGCCCTGGTTCGACCCTGTCGAACCAGTGCGCCCCAAGGGTCGTCCCTGGGTCCTTTGTGACTCTCCAGGGCCCGTTTTTGCATGATTTTTCATGCAAAAACTTAGGAAAACTTAGCTTAGGACTAATGGGAAGACGGGTTTGGAGGGATTTTGGGCATACCTGGCTCGTTGCTGGGTTTTTCTCCACGTTTCTTCTCTTAGTTGCTTCTCCAAAACGGGTTTTTCCCAAGCTTTTGGGCTGCCATTAGAGGCGTCCAAGTGCTCTATTTATAGAGCTATAAGAGGGTTCTGGAGGGGGCTCTCGCCGCCCTTGAATGGTGGTGGAGAAACCTCCAAAATGGTGGTGATTTCTCCTCCAAACACTGCCATTCTAGAACCCTCTAGGAGGTTGAAGAAGAGGGGTGCCCATATCAAAACGGGCCCCTGTGTTTCTCAGGCTAAATCCGTTTTTTTAAGTAAAAATTACATTTTTGCCCCTGAACTTCAAAGGGCCATAACTTGCTCATTTTAACTCCGTTTTGGGTGATTTTGGTCTTGTTGGATTCCTTTTTTCGAAATGCACCTAATGGTACCATTCTTAGGACCACATTTCTGGGTTCAGTTAGGGTGAATAGTGAAATGACCAAAATACCCTTATTTCCAAAAAGTGAACTTTTTCATTGCTAACTTGGGATTTCAATGTTACAAAATTGGAGTTATTATAGAAATATAGGATAGTTTTTCAAAAATCATCTTATATAAGACGGTTTTTGAAAAAATGTCCTGTATGGTATATCTTTCTAATCGTGTTACACAAGTTGTGTCGTGTTGACTCGTTTAATAATTAGATCATTTAATAATGGACCAAGGTAGACTAATGATTATTCTTTGAACTAGGTGAACCTTGTGTCGTTTAATAACTCAGCACTCATTTAATAATAGGTTAACTTAGGTAAATGATTTTTCTTTGAACATTAAAAAAAAAGAAGAAGAAGTTATAGACATTGAAACCAAACGTGTTAGAACTAGGAATTAGACATGATGAAACCTTGGAATTAAGGACAACATGACTGCTAAGAATGGAAAACATATTACATGACAATATGAATCCTAGAAACATAGAAATTGATATATTATGGCTATCATTAGTAAGAATATAGAATATGATACTTAAGAAAAGATATATGAATGATTTTTGCTAATTATCAAAAGAAAACTCTTTCTTATCAAGATAGAAGTGCATTCTTTCTTTCTTGAACTTTTTAAGAAGAAAACAAGGAAACATGATTGAAAATCTAGTTGTCTTCTCGCATAGGAGAGTCTTTACATACATCATGTTAGATTTCCCGTTAGAATTGTTTTCTTATGAATGCCTTTTCAAAGGGAAAGTCGTGAAATGAGACTTTCCTTAGGTTCTGCACTCTTTTCAAATTGTAAGATCAAGTCAAACATTGAAAAGTTGTAAGAAACTTTAGAGCCTCTATCTAAGATTCAAGAGTGCTCATCCTTGAATTTCAACTTTCATAAAACAAACCCACTAGCTTGAATCTACATACTCCCATTTCTCTCATAGGATATTTGGAGTTTCACTATGGATTCTAACTTTCAAGAGAAAGAGAGTAGGAGAAAAAAGAAACAAAGTTTATGAAAATTAAAGAAGATATCTTATAGAAATTAGAATTGAAACTAGCATTTTCCTCTAGGGTTAGGAAAGCATCTTTCTTTCTAGGAAAGATATTCGAAATTCCACTAACTATTATCTCTTAGATTGAAAGAAAAGTAGCCCATGCCTGATTGGTGAGTAAATTGGGATTTCTATGAGGAAACCCTTCTAAATTTTCCAATAGGGGAGAATCCTGAATGAAAATTCCTATTTATCTTCTAAATGCAAGAAAATATATGAAAATGAAACTAAAAAAGAGGGATTTTCTTCTAGGGTTTAGAATTGGAATCCTAGGACAAAAATTCCTCTATTCCATATGGAATTCAGTTCTTGTCCCCAACATAGATTAGGAATTGATTTCCTCTCTTTGGGGGAGCTCTAAATATTCCACTAGAAATCTACTAAATTAAGTATCTTTTTCCTAATCTATATGGAAGAAAAGACCTAAAGAAACTAATGTAAGAGAATATGATACCACAAATTCAAAAAATATCCCTAGGATGTGCTAAACTTGCAAATTCTTCACCCATTTTCTTTAAAATTCTTATTATTCTCTTCAAAATGACGCATGGGACCTTCTATTTATAAAGATCATAGGTGGCATGGTGTGTCATTCATATCATCATCAAGAGCAGTGCCAAAACTTTATTTTTTTAAGGTTTTTGCTTACAATCTCCTTGATCATATTGTCCAAGGTGTGGACCTCATGATGGTGTACTCTTTTCACATTGGCACTTGTGATCTTAAAGGCATCTATTCTCATTGACCCTAAGGTCAAAGTGGTTCCTTAATTTTCTGGAAACATCTATGAGGAAGAGAGTAACATTCCATATTTACTAAATATTGAAGAGCACGATCTCTTCTAGATAGACTTTATGAACATTTGATTTTGAGCCCAAAACTTCACAATCATGAGGTTTATGGGCCGTTCTCTTCGAAACTATCTCTCGATGACTTTAAAGTCAAATTTGGTCACCTTGGGTCATTTTGAAACCTTCTCAACGTGTTCTCTTTTTTTTATCATGAAAGATCCATTTTTTCGTGTGAAAGATGAATATAGGTCCTGAACAATCACTTAAGTGGTACAAAATTTTGTGACTACATTATCTATTGAACCTTATTTGTTTGTTGGCAGATTGAACATGTTCAACTTTTATTCTTCATGTATGATGGGCATTTTCTAAAACGTAATACTAATGAATATGTGTTTGCAAAACAACTAAGATGGATATATGGATGCTATATTAAAAGAGGAGTGAATTCCAATTAAAGAGGTGCTTTGCACCCTTAGTATGATATTAATTAAAGTTTTAATGCAAGGTTGAAAGATATCTATAGCAGCATTACATGCATGCTAGCCTGTTGGGAAATCATCACCATAAAGGTTTACTTAGAGTGAAAAACCACACACAATGGACCATCAAAAGTATTCCATGGCCTATGCAAGATGTATCAAAATCTTTAAGAAACTTTGTTGAATGTTAGGAAGAGAGGGACTTATAGATGATATAAGATTTGTTTTGTATAGACTTTGGCCGTATTTTGTATCTATGTTGGTTAGAATGAGAGGTATAATGTAGTTGCTTGAGATTGTGGTCAATCCAAGCAGATAATTACTCTCTATTTCAACAAGACATTGGATATAATAGATGAACTATATACTTAGTTCATGGTAGACTGTCCTCATGTGGTTCTCAGCATACTAGCAATGCTGAAATTGCTCACACATTTTAAGACTTGTATTAAGGTTATTGATGGAACATTCACCCCTATCATACTTGGTGGGCCTAATGCCAAAAGTTGGCAATGTTGGAAGGGATATCTTGCCAAAACGTAATGGTAACATGTACGTTTGACTTACAATTTAAGAATGTGCTTGCATGTTTATGAAAGAACTACCAACGACAATAAGTACTTGGATACTATACCAAGGAAGGCAATGTCCCCTTTTACGATGTTGCTACTTATGTTTCCTCTATATGCAAAGTTGATTTATGCACAAGTATAAAATGAGGTCTAAAACCACCAACCAAATAATCTTTTGTTTTGTAGGAAAATATTATTTGGTGGACAATGGTTCTAGAAATAGACTGTTCAATAACATATATAGTGAGTATAAGGGGTAAAAGCAAGAACCAAAAAATCATGAAGAGCTCTTCAACTACCATCACACATAACTAAGGAAAGCAATAAAATGAATATTTAGAGTTCTAAAGGCCCGCTTTCCCATACTCACATCGAGCACTATTCTAATTAGACACAAGTAAATCTGGTGATGACTCTATGTGCATTGTACTACTAACTTATAATAGAATGGGCTAATGATGAATTTTCAATGATAGAGGAACCAAAACACTATGGAAATTAGTTTGATGAGGAGTTAAGCGATGATGAAATAGAGCATGATAGTCAAACACATCAAGGTACTCAAATGCAACATGATACTCAAATGGAGCATGCACTTCAATCAAGGGAGAGTCATGTAGAAAAGGAAAAAGAAAAAGAGATAAGATCACTAACTAAATGTTCTATGATTGGATTTTATAGACTACCAATAATTAGAAGTTACTTAGGACTTGTTTGTACTTGTTTCCTAAACTTGTTGTCTATGTTGTACTATTTTGCCTACTATGGTAGTTGGATATTGATCTAATTTATAATTGTACACACACACACACACACACACACACACACACACACACACACACACACACACACACGGGGAATGCATTTTATTAGTTTATGCAATGTATGTTGGAATTAGATTCTTTTTGATGAGTTGATGATTCTCTTAAATCTCATTGTGGTTCGCTTTATTACTATCTGTATATTTTATCAGCCATTAATGTAGATAGCCCATCCATGTGATAGTAAAATGTATCCTTTTAGGTCTATTGAAGAAGAAGACTACTTGCTTCAACTTTTGTATGAGGCCATAACCATTGGTTTGATGAGTAATGATGTGATTTGCCTATTGCAAGGTTGAGAAGAAAGTTGAAAAGTTCTAAGAAAAAGTATAGGGAACAGAGGAACCTGGTAGCCTCTATTAGGATTGAATGGGATGTCCTTAATCACATATATACTACTATTTTCTAAAGTGATCAATGCACACATTAAGGTGACTTTATAAGAACTCTTGTTTGAAAAGCATTTGTTTTCATAGGTTGCCTAATATATATTTATTTATGAACAAGAACATCCGCATGCGGAGTAGTGGTTTTTAGTTAGTTGTGTAATTTTGAGTACCTAGAAGTAATTTTTGGTAGGAAGTAGACTATGGGGCAATGTTCGCAATTGCATAATGGACGCTTTGTTTTCTAGTGACCTTGATGTTTTAAAATCTGTAATAAGATAATTTTTGTTACAATTGATGTGTACATGGACATTTACTGAGATCAATTATATATGATTGTTTGAATACATAAACAAATGATATTGTAATGGTTGTATTCATGTTTCATAATATGTTTGGGCAATTAATATAGCCAAACAGTTGAATGGTGGTTGTGTATATGTTTAGTTAATTATTTTCATTTTATTATAGTAGATTTGTGATATCAATAACAAGTTCAATTAGAGGTTATCATTGACAATTATACTCAATAATTTGCAAGAGTAGGCTTTTCTCCTTGTACTATAAATATGGGCTCACATACTATATCTCCTTCTATAGGGTGGAACTAGCTAATAAACAATATTTCATACAAAAAGGAAGGCATTAGGATAATGCAATCTTCAAAAACTACTCCAAACTGGGTTTTTATAGAATATTGAATATTCAAAAACCTTAAAATTTTGAGACAGATAATAAAAAACCTAATGGAATATCTAAAATTCCTAATTTATCTCAATCCACTAACCCATGTAATAAGATTTCAGACAGAGACTCGAAAATCCTACTAGATATCCAAAATTCCAATTTGTGCAAAATCCTGATTCTCGCGATCTACTAGTCTTCAATAGATTACTGGCTCTGGAGATTTGCTACCGTTTCTCGACCAACCAAACTTGCAAAAGGCCAAATAAAGGTGTGCGCCTATTAAAAACACACAATCCACCCAAATTTAGAAGCCCATTTCCGAGGCCGGAATTCTGGTAATTTTAAGTTGGGTTTTTTGTAGGTTTGCTATTTGTTTTTGGTGTTTTTGCAAAAGAAAATCCAAGGTTTTAAGTTTTGAAAACCTTTGCAGAGATTTGCTATTCCGTCTGATTTCTCCCGTTTAGTTTTTAAAAGGACAAGAATACCCCTCACCAGCGTTCTCCCTGTTTAAACATCACTGATAACCGATCTGTGTTGTTTTTGTGGAAGAAGATCGACTGAAGCGAGTTCGCTATTTATGCTGGAAAGGATGATCAAATCAAATTCTGAACTGATTTTATGCTGGAACAGTTTGCTATTTATGGAGATAAATAGCGACTCATCCAAGAGCGGAAGCGAGAGCTTCCTTGTTGCCATCGCCCATCCCCATTTGCTTCCTCCCCTTCAGGCGACCTTTCTGACATGCTCATAAATGCATGCCCACAACCAGGGTAGATATGTACTTCATAAGGAACGCCGGCTGATTTCAGTTTCTTCCCCAGAGACTTGGCAGCCTGAAAAAAGGAGAGAGAAATCTAATAATGAATAACATTGAGTGGTTGGAAATTCGGAGCAGTTCAAATCCTCATTGAGTCCAATGAGAGTATAGAAACAAGTTTTGATTACTGGAAATATCAAATGACAATTCGGAGTTCCTTTTTTTTAGACAAAGCTATTGGAATGCACTTCTACCAGGAAACGAGGAAAACATGGGACTTCATTTTACTTTTCTATAGTCCATCATGTACAAAAGTTTGCTCATCTGAATGAAAGTGCTACTTGAATGTTGAAGTAGCTTTTCTCTGTATATGGGTAATCTCTGACTTCTATAGTGAACATATATTATTTGCCTGGCACCTTTAATTTTTTATATGCAGTTCCATTACAAAATAAAACCAGAATATTCTCCCAAATAAATGGTTATCTTTATTGAAATGGAGATAATCCAGCACAGAAGTTTAGTATTGGTGAATCTGAGTGCCCTCTTGTTAAGAGGTATCCCAAGGAGTGAAAGTCCTTGCTTTTGACATTCTGGGTGGTCGTCGAGTAACAATTTTTTGGGAGGTTTGAGCAATCAAAACACACATTTAGGATGTTTAGGAGGGTGTCACTTCAATGCACTTCGGTAGGAGGCGCATAATTCACACAGCAGTTGATCTGTCTAACTTGTGGCAGAACAACACTCGATACTTAGACATCGCACGAATTCAATAGGATATGTTCCCAAGTGAGAGGAAATTCAGATTATAATGATAGAAGAAACTAGTAGAAGATGAAGAAAACAAGCATTGATTCATATCCAGGCAATAGTAAGTAAAACAAATTTACAGTGAGAATGGAAGTGAGAAACTGGCCACTTTATAAGTGCGAATGGAGGTGCAACAGTTCTACCGTTGCCATTCCGTTCTTTATTTCACCGCCTCACTCTCTTGCTCCTACACTTAGTAATGAAACCGTTTTGACGGATTCAACACGTTTACCGTATGCACTTTGAAAGGATATTTCCTTCCTATTTTTCCTCCTGTTTTGCCATTCGCCATCGTTTATTGCCGTTCGCCTTAAGTCTTCTTCCACAAAAACAACACAGATCGGTGATCTGTGATGTTTAAACAGGGAGAACGCTGGTGAGGGGTATTCTTGTCCTTTTAAAAATATAAACGGGAGAAATCAGACGGAACAGCAAATCTGCAAAGGTTTTCAAAACTTAATGGCAAATCAGCAAAAACCTAAAAACTTTGGATTTTTGTACAAAACACCAAAAACTAATGGCAAATCTGCAAAAAGGCCTTTTAAGTTCTTCCTAAACCCTAGATCTTAAAGCCCTAGATTTATGAAAAATTCCAAGATCTCAGAAAACCGGAAATTTTGCCTTTCTAGTCAGAATCTCAGATGCAATTGACAGATCCGGTTTTATTCGACACAATTATTCGAATGCTTGGATCGTGGTAAAAATTTCCGTGGGTTTCTTGTATTTGATTGTCTGCTTGCTGCTTAAGGATCCATGGGAAGAGGAAACGAAGTAATGGCAATGGAAGTTGACGAGGATAAGTCTGATTCTTCTGAGCAGATCAAACCCAAGTTCTCAATTAATGGTTTTCCTCTCGCTTATTATTCTGTCTACTTTATTGATACTGCTATTTTATTCCTTTTTGCATATTTGAATTGCATATCTTGATTTAGTCTGCGGCAATTGCAGTTTTGGAGCTTCTGAAATCTGCACAGATGCAGCATGGACTGCGACATGGGGATTACACTCGATATCGGTATGGTTTGGTTTTGATGAATTTGGAAAACGTTCCGGCTATCCTTTTTCTTTCTTTTCTGGTTTAGGTGTAGTTCCATGTAATTTGTTTTCTTTGCGCATTTGCACACTTTCATTCCACAATTGCGTATGGTATTCTGAAATGTGGTCTCTCATTGTTGGGTAACTAGGTTGTCTGTTCGTAATAAGTAGTTTATCCACCTTCAGCAATGCAGACAGCGGTTCAAAACTTGTGGGATTCATAAATTAGTAAAATGAAATCTGAAATCTTCACTGGAAATACTTTACCTTGAACAGATAATAAACGATATTTAGAGAACTTGAGGACATGAAGGTTAGAAGCGCTCATACAGACGACCTAATTAAACGAAGAAGAAACAAACCAGGGGAGGATAATATATTACATTATCAATTATAAATTTCATATGATTTCAAGAAATTGAAAAGAAACAGAAATATATCCTCTATCCCGTTGAACATGATCAAGAGATGCAAAGGAGGATAAGAATTAACTAATGTACTTATTTCCAAAATCATATTTGTTTCATAAATCAGTTTCCATACACTTGCAGTTCCTACATATACTAATACTAAACTTGCTGTCATTGGGATAAATTACACTTCAAAAGCTAGCAGCTTTAAAATCATTTTGTTGCTTTTTCTACTTGGTTGCATCATCAAAATTGAGCTTTAACCAGCCAATGGAAGGCTTAAATTATACATTAGAACTATAAAACTTTCACAAATTCATGCAAATTCTTTTGACTCAGTATTTAAAGCATCAAAAGTGAAAGTTTAAAAGAGTTTCAAAAAATTCTATAGACACTTCAAGCATTTATAATAAATGGGCATATGCCTATGCTCTTATAGTTATATTTCCTTATGTGATAGTACAGACTTATGCATAGCAGAACCCAGTAATACAATCATATAACCAATATGACTATGAGACATACAATACTAAGGGTGGATATCAGAAATTGTTGTTTTTTTTTTCACTGGATGTTTGAAGTGGAAATTGCAGTTCCAAACTGAAATTATGATACAGAAGACAAGAAGATGCTTCTAGAAGCAAAGGTGATTTTCAATGTGATTCCCTGAGAGCATCATTTGTCTGTTTTATCTTGTATGCAACTGAGATTAGTTCCAAGAAAATTGGCCATTCAAATATCAAGAAGTGCCTAAGGTCCTCATTGTTACACCACCACATTTTATATGCTCAGGAGATGCTAAAAGCTTTTCATATTTTAAGAGCTGGTTCCATCAAGCTCATCATCATCATCATCATCAAGACCTTATCCCAATTAGGGGTCGACCATATTTTATTTTATTTTTAAAGGGCAGCCCTGGTGTATGAAGCTCCCGCGTATGTAGGGTCCAGGGAAGTGGCAGACCCCAAAGGTCAATAGTATACAGTCTTACCTTGCATTTTGCAAGAGGCTATTTCCACACCTTGAACCTTAAGATCATATGACGACAACTCTACCATTGCACGAAGGCTTCCCTTCATAGCCGTTCTGTGTGTGAAAGAAAACCATAGCTACTTGGTCAACAAACAAAGGAAACCCCTGTAACAAAGGCCATGAAACTTTTTGTTAGTTTAGAGTTGGAAAAGTTGTCAAACCATTTCATTCAATTGTATTCAATTATTTGTTCTTTCTCGATTTTTTTATTTTCGTTTTTCTTACCCGAAAAAGAAATCTTTTTCCCTGCCTTTGTGTACTTAAAAAAAAAGTTTCAACATGTTCACTTTTACATTGATGAGTTTCGCCTAGAACTACACACTATTTCTGATTTGAATGTTTGAACTCGCTGTTTATTTGTAGTTGTCTGATAGAGTTGTTTTTTCATTAATGTCTTTTGATTTACAGGAGATACTGCACTGCACGGTTGAGAAGGCTATACAAGTCACTGAAATTCACGCATGGTCGAGGTAAATACACACGGAGGACCATAACGGAGTCTTCTGTCACAGAAGTGAGGTTTGTCCTTCTACTCATGTTCTAGAAAGTTATTTGTTATACTTTGGCATAATTAGAACGGTTATTAATTCCTTAGCATATGTAAATTTGACTACTGGTGGCAATGGAGGGCTTTAGGTAAATTTGAAGCTCCATTAGCTGTTATACACCATTTATCAGCTGCCCGACATGTAACTCATGGTAATGTGTTCTTGAATGAGTCTAGCAGCATTCTGTTTTCTTTCTTTCTTTCTTTCTTTCTTTTCTTTTAAAAGGAAACCAGTACAAAAAGCAGCCTACTATTGATGGATGCAACATCAATTAGAGGATTTTCTTTGAAGATTTTTAATTTAATTGCCCAATACAAAAACCATTGCACCTATTTGAGGTAGTAGATAGATCTTTTGGTCATGTAATTGCTGACTCTAGACCATCATAAGTGGTCTCTTTGACACTTGAAAGTTGAAACTCATTATTGTATTCGTTTTTTCAAGAAAACTAAATGCCAATGATTGTAGTGTGATTGTATGCTTTATTTTACCTTTTGTAGCTTAACTGAAAGAAAAGAAAATTTGACCTTTCAACCTTTACAACAGGTAAACATAGAGTTAAATGTGCTTTGCATTTACAGCCATGCACTATCTTAATGAAAATTCATTCTAAAGAAACACATCTATAATAGGTGAAATAGGAAAATATAAAATTTACCAATTCATCATACCAAAAGAGTGATGAAGAGGTTACGGCATGAGACAAGTGTGTCAGAGAACCGGTTTGGTTTCATGCCTAGGAGGTCTACCATAAAAGCTGTTTTTTCTGCTCAGACAATTGATAGAGAAATATAGGGAGATGAGGAAGGACTTGCACATGTTCTTTATTGACTTAGAAAAAGCTTATGATAGGGTCCTCAAAGTTAATATGGTAGATGTTGTTCTAGAAAGGGGCTTCACGGGGTTATAAAGGCATAATTAATGATATGTATGAGGAAGTAGTAACAAACGTTAGGACCACCAGTGGAGAGATTGGTGATTTTCATATCACTTTATGATTGCATCAAGGATTGGCATTGAGCTTGTATCTTTTCATGTTGGTTATGGATGAGTTAACAAAATATCTGCAAGAGGAGATTGCATAGTGCATGTTATTTGTAGATGATATAGTTTTGATTGATGGGACAAGAGGTGTAAATACAAAGCTAGAGTTATGGAGAGACGCATTAAAATCTAAAGGATTTAAAATTAGTCAAACTAAGATAGAGTATATGGAATGGAATTTTAGTTAGGAGAGAAGCGGGAGTGGAGCATCAATGAAGATTGATAACCAAGAAGTCCCCCTAAAGCAAGCTTCCGATACTTGGAATCGATAATTCATGTGAGTGGAGAGATTGAGAGTGAGGTTTCTCAGAGAATCCAAGCAGGTTGAAACAAATGGATATGCGCTTCTAGGGTTTTGTGTGATCGGATGGTGCCACTCAAATTGAAAGGAAAATTCTATAGGATGGTTATAGGTCGGCTATGCTCTATAGATCTGAGTGTTGGGCCATTAAGGAACAACATGTACATAGGATGAGTGTCACTGAAATGTGAATGTTGAGATGGATGAGTAGCAAGACAAGAAAGGATAGAATTAGAAATGAAAACTTTGGAGGAAACTTAGGAGTAGCACCAATGGGAAACAAGACGAGGGAGATTAGACTAAGATGGTTTGCACATGTCTAACTTAGACAAAGAAGGCACCAGTTAGAAGAAGTGAGGTGATCCAAGTCGAAGGTTCTAAAAAGGGAAGGGGAAGGCCCAAAAGAAAGTGGATAGAAGTGGTGTGAAAATATTTAAAAACTTTGGGGTCAAATGAAGCCATGATACTTAATAGAAGGGAATGGAGGAACAAGATTCATGTGGCCAACCCCTAATTGGGATAAGGTCTTGATGATGGTGATCTTACTAATGCTAAGTGAAATGCCTTCTTATTCTGTTCACCCCTGCCATTATTTAGAAGTAACCTATGAAGTCTTTTAGATTCCTTCTTTAAGCTGGTATCAAGGACTGCCTGCCACATGTGATGGTTTATGTGCTAAGTCACTTTTTCTTAAGCATAGAACTCCCAGCAAAATCATTTAATTTGTTAATAGGCTGAGTTTCTACAAACTAGCTAAGTTGGTTAACTGCCCTGTCTCACAATGAAGAGGTTGTGGGTTCCAGTCCACTCATCATTCGACAAGAAAAAGCTGAGTTTCTCTAGTTAGAAATGGATATCGGAGGTTAAGTTATCATGGATTTGTTGTGATTTGTTCTTAATATGCTTCAATGGCCTGTGAGTGCATTGTCTAAGAACATGCTTGCTATGGCCTTTCAATGAATGCATGTACCACTCTGCTTATATATGCCTGCCCATTATTATGCTTAAACAATCAATTTTAGCATTAAATATGGTCAACTTTAAATGCACAGTTTCTGTGATTAATTTAGTGCTTTAGTAGCTAATTTCCGGAGGTGTTGGAATGGCATATTATTAACTGTATTAACTGTTTTTTGGATGCTTAATTAGGTTCCTCCATGTAGTTCTTTATATGGCGGAAAGAGCCTGGAGCCATGCCATGGAGAAAAGGCAGTTGCCAGATGGGCCAAGTGCATGCCAGCGCATCTACTTGATTAGTAGATTAAGGAAAGCTGTTAAGTGGGCTACGCTCTTTGCACAGTTATGTGCTGTTAAAGGAGATTCTAGAACCTCACTGGAAGCAGAGGTGTTTTATTGGTTTGCTTTTACATTTTTCGTTTTATCTGTTCCATGCAAGGTTCCTTTTTTCATCTATTCTCTTGCTGGAGTATCAGCCTCATTATTAATTCTAGTATCAACTGCAATTCCTTTGAAAGACCAAGAATTCAAATATACACTAGCCACAAACAATTTTTACCAGACTTCTTAACCTAATCAACTTTATTTGCAGAACAAACAACTTTGTTCTACCAGTGGATTGGAATAGAAGCTTCATATTCATATCAAGATGCATGTTTCCATTTAATTGATTTTAGCTTCTTTCTTCATGTGAATTTCATAGTTTTGTTTGATATTGATTCTGATCTTCAGTTATTGCTATCACTGAGATTTCTCTGTGGGCTTTGTAATACTACTCATTTCTTTCTTAACAACTTCCCTGAAAAATTCCCTGCTACCAGTCCTTCAGTTCCAAGTTTGGCATGTAATCCTTTTCTTCCCATCAACCAGAGCATGACATAACTCTTCCTGTGCAGGCATACGCCTCTTACATGAAAGGGACTCTTTTGTTTGAACAAGATCAGAATTGGGACACTGCATTAAAGAATTTTAAGAGTGCCAGGTATATAATAGTTTCTGCTACATTGCCATTATTATTTTTTGTTATATTTTCAAATTCTAGTATCTTTGTACTGAAGCAAATACTTGCAAGATGTATTTTCACATTCATCTATTTAGTCACTTTTTTTTATTTTTTATCACCAATAACTTCTCCCTTTGAAGTTATAACGACCTAGTTCGGAGATATTCCTTCATTTAGGTTGAGTTGCTCATTTTAGTATAATATACACTATTTGCTTATTTTGTTATAATATACACTACTCACCCATTTTGGTAGATTTCGGTATAATATACAGTGCTGGTTAATTCTTGTTGGATTAATAGGGCTGTCTACGAGGAGCTTGGGAAATATGGTGACCTAGAGAATCAAGTTTTATGTCGTGCACGAGTTGAAGAGCTGGAACCTAGCATAAGATATTGTTTACACAAAGTTGGTAAATCTAGCATACAAACTTCAGAACTTTTAGATATTGGGGAAATGGAAGGACCTGTGTTGGATCTTTTTAAAGCAAAACTGGAGGTGAGTTAATTCCTCGTGTCTCTAAATTATGCATCCTGCAATTTAAATATATTTTTCAGTAAATCATGCCCCTTGTTTGACATAGGTAATTTTAGCTAGATTCTCAGACTTTAGCTAGATGGCTGATAGTACCACTTTTATGCTGCTTTTGTTTCTCAAAATTGTCGAATTCATCGGAAATCTCTCATTGTCAATGTGCACATAGACTTTGCTTGGCCATTTAAACAGGGAGAATGACAGTGTGAGTTTTACTTGCTTTAAGCACTGTAATCAGTACTATAGACTTTTTGTGGTCTGCCCCTTCCCTGACGCCGCATACACTGGAGCTTCGTGCACTGAGAAGCACTGTAATTGGTACTGTCATGTCTTTAGCACAATATTATGCATTTATTTGTTGGTCCCTACTGGTGGAGATATCAGAGTCTGAAAGTTGCATCTATTGCCAATTGTGATCAGTTGATCAAATGGCTAAAATGTGGATCGTTGTTCACCTTTTCAACCTTAAATTTGCATGCTTTGGCTCATATCATCCAGATTGCCTTCTAAGTACAAAACTTTTGGACCGTGTATCTCCATTGTGTGGCCAGAAGACCGTCCTGATATAACATAAGTGAAAGGGTGTTATGTTAATATGTCCTTTAGTATTTTCAATTGGAATTGTGGTCTGGAGATGCTTTGAAGAATAATCAGTTAAATGCTGGTTTTTATCCTTCTAGGAGAAGACATTGTCAAGTAAAGTCTGTGAAATCATTTGATTAAGTTCAAAATAGATGCTAGCTAAAATCACGCCACTGCAATTGTGGATTTCTTACATGGATCTGCTGGGATGATTCACTGTATTGAGGTTGCCACTGCCATGTGAACACGACTGGGTTAATTATTAGAAACGTCATATTTCATCTAAATAACCAATTGGATGCAATGGGGACAGGGTCCTGGGATTTTCATTCTGCTGTCATTTTTCTTATATTGTTTATATCATTAAACTACTGTTGAATAAGTACAGAAATATAAAATTTCAAAGAGATGGAACAAAAAGGCCCTAAATGGATCTATGTAGTTACAGGCACAAGGTGCAAGGGTGTGACTTGCACTTGGAGGGACTAGGCACCCCTAGTCCTGCGACTGATTTCCCAGGCACAAAATTAAAGAATTATAAAAAAAGAAAAAATCATATGTATGTATGTGTGTGTGTGTGTGTGTGTTAGAATTTTTTTTTATAAAGGGGGGCCAGAATTGATAATGGCACCCCCTTCTTGAAAATAAAAAAATCGATCTAAAAATTGATGGAAGAAATGAGAAAGCCAAAACCAGAGAGAGAGAGAGAGAGAGAGAGAGAGAAACCGATGCTCCACCCCTTCCTCACCACTATTTTCGTTGGCAGAAATGATGGAGAATAGATGAACATGCTGAGCCTTTTTGCGGAAACGATGGAGACAAGGGTGGGTATGGTGAAAACAACAAAAACGACAGTGGAAAAGTTGTCTTTTTGTGCTTGGAATCAGAGACGCAAACGTTGCATGGTGCTAGGCTCAACTAGTCGCGGCTATTCGCACTGTGATTTCCCCCCCTTGCGCGTACCTAAAATCTTGTCACACCACTTGCACCTTTCTGCGCCTAGCTACTTGTAGCACCTGTGACCACATAGATATGGACGAGCCTGTTCCAAATTATATGTGTCATCTTTTGGAGCTTATATTTGGCAGTTTTTTATGTTGATTTGAAAATAATGAAACAAGAAGACTTCTATGGATTATAATATTAGGTGCGAGAATGTAAAGTAGAGGGTTGGGTAGCAGGTCTTTGGATGTGGGATAGAAATAATCACTCTACAAGTGAATAGATTTTGGAAGTCTGCAGTAAGTATATGCTTTACAATCAATTTTGATGTGTATTACCCTTTGCAATGAAGGGAAGCCTTGGCACAGTGGTAGAGTTGTCGTGGTGTGACCTTGAGGTCAAGGGTTCGAGACGTGGAAACAGCCTCTTGCAATGCAAGGTAAGGCTGTGTACTATTGACCCTTTGTGGTCTGCCCCTTCCCTGGACCCCGCATACACAGGAGCTTCATGCACCAGGCTGTCCTTTTTTTTTTAACCCTTTGCGATATCAGGTCCCCAACTTGGTATAGATGGTACAATTAAGACTTGGATGAAGTGATGAACAGGTGTTATAAGAATTAGCAACTCAAACAAGGCTGGGTTTTATGCAGTCCTGTTGGCTTAACAAATTGATGCGCTTTATTGTTAGACATTGATGTATATTGCATCAGATATATCAGATTTTAAGTACAGAAATATGTCATATGGGTCTTATGTGTCTCGCTGTTTTCCTCCTCTCATGCATTATGCAAGAAACGGCTCTAACAGGTTTTACTATCTTATATGCCACTTGCATATTACACATGTACCTGACAGCAGAGAATAGTGATCTTGGAGTGCCTATGATCCTACATTTCTCCCATTTTTCTTTTGCTTCAACTCATGTAAAAGATTTGATTGTTTTCTCTTTTGGAACAGATTAGGTTGGTTTGTACTTGGAGAATTTTCATTTCTTCTATAACAGTAGAATTGAAAATTAGCTTATGTGGTGTTTTCTTTCTTTTCTGCACATAAGTCCATCTCATTATTTCATTCTATGTCACCATTCAGTTGATATCATGTTTTCTGAACATAATTCAAGAGAAGGGACTTGTTGGAATAGTTATATCAACTGAAGAAGGTTGACAAGAGTTCCAAGTCTTTCAGTTGAATGCTGGAGACAGTAGGAAAAGTAATCTCATCCATAATATAATGGAAAAAAAATAGGAATGAGAGAGGCTAGCGGCATGTTGTGGGTAATGCCATAAATGTTTCATTATTTCACTAGTTGTTGTTAATGGAGGTGGCTAGGAGAGCAGGGTTGGATCATCTTCACTCTCCCAGGCTCTCTATTAATAGCTGAAAGTTGGGAATGCTGTTTTGATAAATAGAAATTTGGGGTGCATTCTTTGATTCTGGTAAAGGTTGACATCTTGTCTGGAAGGTTATTTTGTACCTTTTTCAATCTTGTTCAGACATTGATGGAGGACGTTTTTTGAGTTCCATGGTTACCTTAGTCAAATAGAGATGTTTAATGCCAGTCTATTGTCTAAGGAAATGGTGGAAAGAACTTTCAAGATTTTTTATATATCAGCTTGTGGGCAGTATTAGTAAAGCTGTTTCTAGTTCATGCCATGGGCTTCACTCCCTGTAGTTGCTTCCATGACAGGTAGCAACCTTAATGGGATCACATAAGATAAGGGTTGGGGGCTTGACATGCCATCAATATGGTCCAAGCTAGGCTACTATTTAGGATAGCTGTTGTTTATAGAAGAGGTTTTGGGAAGATATTTTGTGTGGAAACGTCCTTGTAAGTTGGAAATACTTGGGTTTGTCTGCTTAGTGATTAATTGTGAAGTTGTTCTGGGTGACAGAAAATGGAGGTAGGCAAATTAAAGTGCTTTTATGGCTACTGCTTCCTCCATTTCATCAAGGGTGTCTTAACATTCACCTCATGCCCTGTCATTATTTTGGTGGCAAACTTGGATAAACTTTTTATTTCCACTTGTCTCCACTATCAATTATTTCAATCCTCAATAGGCATCAGATGGTGTCCTGCAAATTGCCCTATTGGTTGTCAATTCCTGCAGTTTTTCCTTTGTAGAAAATTCCTAGTTATTTCAGAGCTTTGGACACCTTCTTCAGGGTAGATCCTTGGGAATATTGCTCTTTGAAACATAGTTTGAGGGCTTTGGGAAACTTAAGTTATATAATATAACTATAAGTCTAGAAGTTTGAAGGGGCCAAAAACTGTACCTCCTGGATTTTATGCACTTTTATTTGATGTGTTTCATCCATAACTTGTGAATATCTGTAGATTCTTCTTTTGGGTTCAGTAGTTATGGCAGGTTAATTTTGAACATAAAACTGTAATTGCTTTTATGGTGCTTGTTGTTTTGAACATTCTAGTTCAATGTTTGATGTATAATAATATGGACTTCCATTGTATTGATAATCATTTATTGCATTAATATTAATTCTGACATTGTTATCAGCTTTCATGCTTTTAAGAGAAGTGTTAGGCCCTTTCCTGTGTCTAACCTGATCAAATTTTAAAGCTGTTTGAAGTATCATATAAAATTATATCTGTTTGAAGATTTAACATCTTTGTTTCTCTTCTCGTTTGTTCTCTCTGAAATTTAACATGGCAAAAATTTTACTGCTTGCTCAACACATTGATTATAGAAGAGTCCTCTGCAAGTTGGAAGTTTTCCATTAAATTCACTCGGTAAGTAGTAGTTGAAGAGTAATCTCATCTTCAATTGGTAGGCCTAGGTCGGGAGGCTTGTGGGGGGTTATGGACATCTCATATTTACAGGCGGAAGTCTCTTTCTTTATTTTGTAGAAGTGCTCCTTATGAGGTTTATTCTAGGTGGTAGAACTTGTTGGAGGATGGATTATTGGAAGCCCAAAATGACAGGTGGACTTACTTGAAACAGTCTTTGGCCTGCTCTGGTCTCTTTTGTGTGAAGGTTGTTGCAATATTGAGTAAACGTTTTCTGCTCACATCTTGCTATAGCTACCTGTGGGCAATGGTGAGGAGCTGATGGGCATAGGTTATATTGTCTTCATTGCATTGCTTCTGGTGGGGGGAGATTCTGTAAGTTGGATTCACCAGTTTAGTAACAAGGTCTACTTTTTTGCTTCCGCAGGCTTTAGATTGTCTCAAAAATTGGGTTATCTGGGACTGAGATCCTACCATGTTGATTTTGGAATCATCAGTGTTGTATGAAATATACAAATAACAGAAGTTACTTTGAGTTCTATGCCTTTACCTATTCTTAAATTTGGTGAGATTTTATCTAAACACTGAACAGATTACTAGTGTTATAGCTCATCCTATATTACAGGCAGGCACATGTCCAACTCTTTGTCCACTTCCTCTAACACTTCTAGCTGCTGTTTTATGTACAGCTCTGAAGTTAATATGTAGCATAACATTATCAACAATGCAAAACTGTTGAATTTTTTACCATTACGACTCTGATGCTTTTTATTATATTCACTTGCTTCATGTGAACTTGTGATAGAATTACCGTGAAATTCTAGCATTATGCTGGTATAGGAGTTAACATTGTCAACTACAAAAGCTTTGGTGATATTCTGAAAATCCTTTTTGTTGCTTGTTATTTGCAGGCTGTTATGGCCGAGGCAAGGTCCCAGCAGGCAGCATCCATGACGGAATTTAATTGGCTTGGTTGTAGGTTTCCGATAACCAATGCTAAGACTCGAGTTGCCATTCTTAAAGGTTAGTGCAAATCCTTTTGTACGGATGAGAGCTTTTATTGAAAATCATATCGTTTCATACAATTTCTTTAAGTTTGTACAGCTCTTTCATACACTTTATTTGGAGTGTCATTGAGTCTTTTAAGTCCTTTAGCACAGGTATAAGCAGCTGGAATTTATTGATGATCTATTTCTGCACTGCTTACCTGTGGTGGCCATCTTAGCAATTAAACTATTTTGCAAGTCTACATTGCCAGGAACCTTCTGATGTTTAGTGTTTAGCACTAAGCAATGGATGTTCAGGGGAATTATCTATTGAGATACAGTGTTCAGGAAGCAGATCATTTACCAAAAAGCTGCAGAGTTGGCATCTTAGGATGGCTCAACAATTAACCATTGAATTATGCTGGTTTGACTGTTTAGAATAATATTTGGTGCCCTATATAACATATACAGATACATTTATAAACATATACTTACCTGCATGTATGTACATCAAGAGAGGGGGAAGAGAGACAGTGCATGGTGGCCAATGACCTTCTGTAGGCAACTTAGTGGAAGCTATCACAAAATCTGTAACTATGTTAATTATTTAACGATTCTTTCTTTCTTGTATTAATTCACGGACTAAATTGCTTCTGCCACCTTACCTGTAATCTTTTCTTGTTATTCTACAATATTAGATTATCTGCTCTTGTAGTAAGCTGATACTTTGACCAGAACTTCCTCTCTTACTTGAGAAATTTTATCAGCTCAGGAGCTGGAGAAAGGTTTACATGTCCCGCCATCAGAGTCGCTGCCCGCAGAGAAGAAGCTTGCCATTTTTGACAAAATATTTGCTGCATATCATGGTGCACGGAGCTGCATCCGCAATGACTTGGTATGGAATTTTATTTTGATACAGCTGAGACGCCTTATCATAAATTTTTAGTAAAGAAAACTGTTGTTCACGCTTGACCTTACTATTTTAGTCTCGTTCCTGTGTTTCTGATGGTCCTTCTGAATTTAGGTGACTGCAGGTAATAGCGAAAATGTAAAAGATGACTTGAATGGTCTTGATAAGGCTGTTACTGCTGTCTTGGGACAGCGTACCATTGAGCGTAATCAGTTGCTTGTTAGCATTGCTAAAGCCAAATTAACTAGACATCGTGATGACAAGGGTGAAAAGGTCACAAAGCCTGAAGAGCTTGTTCGTTTGTTCGATCTTTTAATACAGGTAGGAGGTCAGATGTGTGAACTTGTGTGGTGTGTCCGTCTGTTCTGGTACTCTGAACAAACTCTTGTAGTATATTTGATTCATTGAAGCCATTTGTTATAATATTGTGATATCATTTCCAGCCTGATTGTTTATTATATATATTGACAGAATACCTCCGATCTCACTGATTTAGTTAGCTCTGGAAGAGAGAGAACACCAGAAGAAGTGGTATTTGCTGAAGAGTACATGCTTAAGGGTTTGATCTTTAGGGCTGAAAGGTTTGCTTTTTACCATCTTGTTTCTGTCCTCCTTTCTTCTTTCCAGGCAATGCCTGACTTTTGTTATAAGAAAAAAAAGCGGCAGCCCGGTACTCGCAGCTCCCACAATATGTGAGGTCTAGGGAAGGGGCGGACCACAAGCCTTACCTTGCATTTTTGCAAGAGGCTGTTTCCACGCCTCAAACCAGTGACCTTAAGGTCACACGACGACAACTCTACTTTTGTGCCAAGGCTCCCCTTCTAATGCTTATGTTATAGTCAAGAAAAAATGCTTGACTTTTCTTGTAGTTGTGAATCCTATAACAGCCCTATAAGGAAAATATACCAGGATACACTTCACCTAGTTCATTTGAGTGTTTATCCTTGAACTTCTACTGCACACGGGATGTTGTCATGGCTCATAGAAGTTCATCCTTTTGTTTTTTATACTTTTAGTGGAATGCTGCTTGCTATTATTCGCTTTTGTTTATTTAGTGGAAAATCATTAGTCATGCATATTATTTTAGAAGCTTCTTTCAGAATCTTATTGGTTGTGATGTACCTTTTTGTATAAATTTGGGGCCTTCCTACTTATTCTGTTAAATTCTACTATAGTTCTTTTGAAACTTAAAAAAATGTAATGTCTGGTCTTTGTCCTGCAGACTAACTTCCCTGTAGAGATTCTCACTTTTATGCTTACTTCTCCACAATCCTACCATGATTCTTGATCTGAAGTAAAATTGAAATGGCACAAATTTGGTGTCAGTTTTGTGTTGTAAATTGAGAATTCTTAAATGTACTTTTAAGTAACAATTTAATGCTTGAACACACTCGTGAAATTATAAAATTATGTGAATTAAGTTTCAGCTCATTGAGAGAGGTTTTATTAATTTGTGGGGCTTTATAGTGGCATCTTAAACTCCTAGTTACATTATCTAGAAAAGTAAAATCCTCTGATTGTGTATCAGAAGGTTCTCTAATCTGTTTATTCGGAGGGTTGAAAACTCCATAGAAGAGATTCCGCAAGGCAGAAATTTCAGTAAAAGAGACTTCTTGTGGGGAATATTCATTGGGAAGGAAGTCTTTTCAGTTGTAGAAATCTCATCTTCAATAAGGAAAATGTCTCAAGAAAGGAGCCCCTAATTGTCTACACCTTCCAGGAAAGAAGGAAACTTCTCGTTTGGGAGAGCTTTGACATGTATGAACTTGGCAGAGGAATTCTCAGCCCCAGTTTTGTGGATAAATAGGGCCCCCTATTTGAGTTGCTGTTGGTCTACTTCATTGTTACTAAAACTCCATTTTAGTCTTTTTTTGTTTAAAAATTCACATCTTACTGCTACCTGTATCAGCTTGAAAAGACTCATTTCTTTTTCAATAAAATGCATCTTCTTTTTTTTTTTCCTGTTTTTTCATTCAAAACCTGTCTTTTTATTAAAGAATCATTTTTTATGACTTTTGCTTCTTTTGACCTTTTTTTTTCTGGGTTTTCTTCATCATTTCAACTCAAGCTTTATGTTTGTGTATCATAATATAATTCTTATCTAGGATATTATTTTTAGTTTTGTCTGTGACAGTATAATTTTATGTTTAAGTTGTTAAATAGGTTGCTTTTTTTTTTTCTTTATTTTAAAAAAATTTAAATTCTCCCAGTTCTTTCCTATATTTTTTGACTTCTTTCCTAATTTTGAGCTGGTAACTATGCCCTACTTTTCACCTCATTTAAGAATGTAATGTTTAAAGATTTTGGGAAATTTTGGAAAAAAATGCATGACTTGGAATCTGAAATCGAGGTTGCTAAGACTAATGTTAACTATGATGACTTCTAAGTCATTGCAATTTGACCTAGTGCAAAAATTCAGTCCCCAAATAACTCTTAGGACTTGACTCAACAAGAAAAGACAGCTGCAGTGGTGTTGACAGGGTTTACGTCCCTAGGGTGTTGTATTTGTCCATGGTATGCTGCACCTTTCCAGTTTCTTGTGAACAAGTTTAATATGTATGCATGACGACTGGTTTCTGAATAAAGCTTATCATAATTACCACCCATACTTTGTTGAAAAAACAAAAGTTAATAAGGGTTCTGACATCTATTTCTCTGTAGATGCTTGCACGATATAGGAGCTCCATGCAATGGTAACCAAATCTAGTCATTCATTTTATAGAGTGTGGGGTTTCTTTCACATGATACCATCAACGTCTTGTTAAATAAAAAAAATGGGTAGCAGGCTGGAAGCTTGAGGAATAATACTGGCCAGATGTATTCATCTTTGTCTCTGAGACAACTCCATTATGATGGATACATGAATATTTTAGTATAAGGTGAGATATTGCATTGCCAAGTGGAGTACAGGGCAGGGTCCATATCACTGATGCCATTGTGGGGTTCGAATGACTTGTATAGAAGCTGACCTTTCAAAAAGTGATAGGATGCTCTTTTTGCATTTTGTCCTTAAGAATGTAAATTAGGAAAGAAATGCAGAAATGGATGTCTTGTTACGGTAACATTTATACACTAGATTTTTTACTTGACTTCATAGGCTGGTGACTTTTCTGGTCCTTCTTTACCTTGATGACAAAGATAAGTAACTTTCTCATCAGGAAAGATGTTGCACAGCCTCCTGATATGAATTTTAAGATTTTTTCTGCATGTAGAATGATTTTGGTGAATTGATTATCGCCAATTGAGGTCATATTTCTGTAGACACACTTGTGTTCCCCCTTCTTTTGTTTTATCTTTCTGGGAATATTTTTGTCAGCATTATGGAAAATTTTCTGCATTTATCTTTTTTCAATCTCTGTGCTGCCAATATAAGTGCCTTTAATGATATCCTCTGCAGTCCAGAGAATTCTGCCAGTGTGCTGGTAGAAGCCATCAAAGATAGTGATAAATCATTATGTACTGATTGCGTTTTCTTTTGGTAGGACGTACTGAGTGCTATAAAGATAGACTATTGAACCTTTGAGATATTTGAAATTTGTTGTGATTTGTCATTGCCGCCTCTTTTTAAATCTAAAAAGCTTCCGAAAATATCTTCAGGTGCTTCTATTTAGCCAAGTCATACAGTTTGGCTGGGAAGAGAACAGAAGCATATGCATTATATTGCCATGCTCGCTCTCTCACTGAGAAGTCTCTACAGAAACTTCAAACTGTGGACAATTCTGATAAGGTTTTGTATGTATATCCATGAATTATTATTTATTAGCATGTAGGTTTTGCCAATTTACTATTGCTGTTAGTATTAAAGTTCTTTTCTTTTCCAATGCATTGTCAATGTAAGAGCGAATCTTAAATTGGTTTCATGATTTCTGTTGAAAAGTTTCTCCATGTTAAGCCATATGTATATGCATATACCAATTCACTTGTGAGAAGGGGAGCCTTGGTGCAATGGTAGAGTTGTCATCGTGTGACCTTGAGGTCACGGGTTTGAGGCACAAAAACAACCTCTTGCAAAATGCAAGGTAAGGCTGCATACTATACATCCTTGTGGTCTGCCTCTCCCCTGGAACCTGCATACGAGTTAGCTTCGTGCACCGGGCTGCCCTTTCTTTTCATTGTACTTATGATTTATATGTTGGCTGTCCTTTTTTTTTTTTTCTTTTTGCAATATACATATTCTTCTAAAATAATTCATGACATACATATTACATACTGATGCAGGAGCATCTCCACTACTAAAAATCATCAAAGTTTACAAAAAAAAGAGCGTACTGCTTCGTCAAAGTTTACAAAATAGAGAGGAGAAACAAGAGTGCTGCTTTCACATGTCAGTGTCACTGTTACATGAACAGTAGTAACGTCACTGTTCACGTTAACAGTAAAGCAGACATATTCTTTGGCCTTTTAGAATTTACTTAATTCCAGTGAGGAAAGATTTTTGAACTGATTTTTGTTAGTTACTGTATTTAGTTTCCTATATGATTGATTCAATCTTTAGTAAGTTTCTAGTTTGAGTAGGATTAGTTTAGTAGTTTTCTTTTAGGACTTCTCTGTTTGTTTCTTACTTGCAATTGAAGTTTCCTAGTTGTTTCCCAATGAGACTCATTAGGAATCTATAAATATGAAACGTAATGGACGTTTCAGCATTGCATTGATTAAGTGATTGAGATTTTCCTGTTTGAGTCATTATTCTTCTTCTCTCTTCTCTTTGTGCTTCTCTACCTCGTTTCCTTCTAGCTTCTGGCCAAGCTGTGGACATTGTTCCTTCTATTTGCTGGTTGATCCTTAAAGTTTGGTTGGATAAACAAAGTCTAAAAGACTGTATGTTTTATTCATTTTCTGAGCAAGAAAACCCTGAACTTTTCCAGCCAATTCTTCAGCAAGATCTGGCTGCTCTTCGTCTGTCTCCAATCTTGAAATGAAGAACAGTGATTTTGTCTTTCTTCAAAAGGTAATAAGGTCAAAGTACCTTCAGAAGTGAATGGAAAACATATCTGACGTGACTTTCTGACTACAATTTGTGTCCTCATCTTCCTAGATTTTCTGAATGGATTACCATTGGTTAATTCAAACTCAAGACATCTTATGTACATTGTTCTTGAAGTGGTATTTGTCTACTGTTCAATTTTACATAAATTATTATGGCTGAGATCATCTTACAGTAGGAAGTAGTGCAGCTTGGGACCTCAAGTTCCATCTAGAAGGAAAAACATAAACAAATTGATGAGGGCTTTTGTTCAAGTCCATATGATTGCCTTTGGCCTTCTTGTTTTTCTCTTTTCCTTCTATGTTTGGGTTGAGAATCTAAAAATCATGATGTTAATAAGCTATGCAGTCATAGGCATGACTAGTTGCTAGGTGCAAAAAGGCGCAAGGGGTGCGACTCGATTATGGGTAGTCACAAGGGTGAAGTCATAGTGCAATCAGGCCTGACTAGTTGCAACTGGTGCACCAGCCAACTTTTGCCCCCCGATTCCAAGTGCCGGATCGATTTGCAATCATTGTTCGTCAATTTTCCTTGTCAAAGATGGGAACATGTAAGAGGGGAAAGGGAACTGCAGATTTTGCTAGAAAACTCACCATTTCTGTGCATCGATCTTCTGTTCCCTAAACCTAATCGTCGATTATCTATTCTTTGTCATTTTCGCCTGTGAAAATGGTGATGAGGAGGGGGTGCAGCATCCATTTCTCTTCCTTCTCTCCTTCTCTCTCTCTCTCTCTCTCTCTCTCTCTTAGATTCTCTTCCTTTGTAAGATTTGACTTGGATCTGTTTTATTTTTAAGAAGGGGGGCAAGAATTGATTTTGGGCCCACCCTTTACTAAAAAATCTAACTTATAACATATATTGTATACGTTAGTATATAATAAATTTTTAAATTTTGGCCTAGTCCCTCGAGGCACAAGTCACACCCCTTCCGCCTGGGTGCGTGATGTAGGACAATATGCAAAATGACTTAATATATATGCTGAGATTAGATCAGAATTAATTTAAATAAAAAATATAAATTAAGTTACCATTAGCATTTTTACAATGCAAAAAACAGCCTTAATCAGCATGAATAACCTACAACGAATTACAAGATCTACAAATCGTCCTTGATCTCTACCGACGAAGGTAAGATCAAAGTTTTAATCCAGATCATCCATCTTATTCATGAATGGTCCAAATTAAGCTTCGGATATAGGGTTTTGGGAATTTAATGCAAAATAACAAATAGATTGTTACCCACACAGATCATGTAACTACACGCAGCACAAAGATCCTCCATTAAAGGATAAAGTAGAAAAATTATTGACTTACAGAACAGGATGAAACAATAGTAATTCGGCCTTGTACTGAGTGGGGCTTCGTGCCCATGGGAAGGAAGCTAGAACGAGGAATCCACCAAGTCTAACGAAATCTTCATTCATTATTCATCCAAAAACTCCTTACACAAGAGAAAGGGATCTTAAGTAGGGGACATCCAACCCTAATCTAGCAAAAAGACAAAATTGCCCCTATTTAAGTCATAACACACTAAGAAACCTAATACCCTTAGTGGTAAATATCCAAAGTAAAACTAAACTATAAACATAACATGAGCAAAAAAAAAAAAGAAAAAAAAAGTGAGATGATGGTCCCATCAGTGCACCTTGTGCTTGCGACTACGTATTAAATAAGATTGAGATTTGTTGGTTCGAGAGACAATGTAAAACTAATTCTATACCAATGGGTTAATCTCCTCTAAGAGCTACTCTTACTCCATGTTGTGATCCTTTTAAGGTTGGAATCCATGAGAGAAGCATGGGATGTGTAAGAAGCATTGTCAACTAAGTGATGTTTGAAAGGTTTGAGTCCCCAAAGGTTGATTCTGACAAGAATAGCTCATGCATTGAACAGTTTATTTGTTGTTTTGAGAATAACTTATATATGGAAGAAAGAGCTCTAAGAGTTAGCTTGCTGGTTATTTAATTGTTCGAGAATCATTCTATGAAGTTTGTTGTAGTTTCCATTTGCAACAATGCTTATAGTCCAGAGGAGATTTTAGATTTTGTCTATTTTCAGCTGCTACTTTGGGGACTGATGATCCATCCTCTTGTAATTTGCATAAGGTGAAGATAAACTTAAGTATTAAAACATCGGCCAAGTAAAAGCTGATTTATCAATATGAAAGAAGCAAAGCTCTTCCATAGAAACTTAAGGTTATGGAATAGAGCCCTTTCTCGGCAGTGGTATTAGAGATTTAATGAAAAAAATGACCTTTGGAGAAAAATTCATCATCATCATCATCATCATCATCAAGACCTTATCCCAATTAGGGGTCGGCCACATGAATCTTATTCCTCCATTCCACTCTATTAAATACCATGGCTTCATTTAGTCCCAAAGTTTTTAAATCTTTCCTCACCACTTCTATCCACGTTCTTTTGGGCCTTCCCCTTGCCCTTTTAGAACCTTCAACTTGTATTGCCTCACTCCTTCTAACTGGTGCCGTTGTTGGCCTCCTTTGAACATGTCCAAACCATCTTGTTACCTATTGGTGCTATCCCTAAATTTCTTCTAATATTTTCATTTCTAATTCTATCCTTTCTTGTCTTACCACTCATCCATCTCAACATCCTCATTTCTGCAACACTCAGCCTATGAGTATGATGTTCCTTAACCGCCCAACACTCGATCCATAGAGCATGGTAGGCCGGCCATATAGCCATCCTATAGAATTTTCCCTTTAGTTTGAGTGGCACCCGCCGATCACATAAAACCCCCGATGCACATCTCCATTTGTTCCAACCCGCTTGGATTCTCTGGGTAACCTCCCTCTCAATCTCTCCACTCTCATGGATCAATGATCCTAAGTATCTAAGTGGTCTCTCATGGGGACCTCTTGGTTATCAATCTTGGACCGGTGCTCCACTCCTACTCTCCTTGCTAAAATTACATTCCATATATTCTGTCTTAGTTCTGGCTAATTTTAAATCCTTTCGATTCTACCGCTTCTCTCCATAGCTCTAGCTTTATGTTGACACCCTCCCTTGTCTCATCAAGTAGGACTATATCGTCACCGCAAATAGCATGCACCAGGAATCTCCTCATGCGTATGTTTTGTTAACTCATCCATAACTAATGTGAAAAGGTATGGACTTAATGCCGATCCTTGGTGCAATCCGACAAAGGACAGAAAATCACCATCACGCCACTAGTGGTCTTAACATTTGTTACCTGCCTCCTCATACATATCTTTAATTATGTCTATATACCCTCGAGAAACCCCTTTAACACCTAACACCCTCCATATTAACTCTCTGGGGACTCTATCATAAGCCTTCTCTAAGTCAATAAAGACCATGTGTAGGTCTTTTCTCCTCTCCCTATATTTCTCTACTAATTGTCTTAGTAAGAAAATAGCTTCCATGGTAGACCTCCCTGCATGAAACCAAACCGATTCTCCGATACACTTGTTTTCATGTCGTAGCCTCTTCTCAATGACTCTTTCAAAAGTTTCATGGTGTGGCTCATAAGTTTGATCCCTCGATAATTAGTGCAAATTTCCGAATGTCTCCTTTATTCTTATAGATTGGTACAATAGAGCTTTTCCTCCACTCATCAGGCATTTTCTTTGATTTTATAATCTTGTTAAACAACTTGGTCAACCAAACTACCCCAATATCTCCCATATGCTTCCAAACCTCTATTGGTATACCATCGTGCCCCATGGCCTTTCCCCGATTTCATCTTTCTCAAGGCCTCTTTTACTTCAAGCATTTTAATCCTACGTTCATATCTATAATATCCAAAGGTTATTTAGATTTATAGTATTTTCAATTCCTCTATTCTCGTGGCCATTGTCATTTAGCAATTTTTGGAAGTAGATTTCCACCTTTGGTTGGTCTCGGCGTCTTTGACTAATACCCTTTGATCATCGCTTCTAATGCACCTAACATGCTCTAAGTCCTTACTCTTCTGTTCTCTTACCTTTGCAAGTTTAAACACATCTTTCTCACCTTCTCTTGTTCCTAGTCTATTATAGAGCTCATCATATGCTTTAAGTTTAGCCTCACTTACTATTCTCTTAGCAACGTTTTTAGCATTCTTATATTGTTCATAGTTTTCATTATTTCTAATCTTCTGCCATGCTTTAAAATGCATTCGTTTTTCTTTAATAGCTTTTTGCACTGTTTCATTCCACCACCATGTTTCCTTTGTTAATAGCCTTTTACCTTTAGATACTCCTAAGACATCTTTTGCCACTTTCTTAATGGACTCAGCCATAGTATTCCACATGGTGAGGAGGGATTAGTGTGGGTGAGATGAAATGGTAGATAACTGTCTAGAGGTGAGGAGCATGGTATATGGTGATCAAGTTATTCAATGTTTTTCTTAGGGTGTTTCTTTTGTGGGTCGAGCTGATTAGGAGTGGTTAAGGTGGCTATTTATCATTTTTGTGCTTTTATCAGCCAGTGTAGGTTAGTCTTTGAAAAAGGAGTGTTCATTGAAGTTGGTTTTGAAATAATTGGTGGTGTTTATGGACCTTGACAAATAATCTAAAGTGCAGCCTAGGTGCACGAAGCTCCCGCCTATGTGGGGTCCGGGGAAGGGGCGGACCACAAGGGCCTTAAAGTACACAGCCCTACCTTGCATTTTGCAAGAGGCTGTTTCTACGCCTTGAACCCATGACCTCAAGGTCACACGACGACAACTTTTACCATTGTGCAAGGCTCCCCTTCTATCAGGGGCTTGACAAATGATCTAAAGAATGAAAAAGTTACTGAAAGTTAAAAAAAAATTCAGGGGCTTGTTTCTTCTTTATTCCACTGCCCTTTTATTTCTTAGGCTGAGGATGGTTACTGATCTCACCTGGCTAGATTATTGCCTGCTTCTATTTGCTTGTACTGCTTATGTTTTGTAGGACAACAGTAACAGAAACATCACTTCTATCAACAAGTTGAAGAAGAAAACTATTGCTGGTAAATATTTGAAAGATGAATCTAGGTGCACCACAAGAGGATCAGAAGGCGTTCAGATATGATTCTGCATTGTTTTTATGTTTAGATTCTTTTGCACCCTTATTGGACTTGCTCGAAGAATTAAAATTGTTAATTAAGAAGGTATTGGAAATTTTAATTGTTAATTAAGAAGACCGCAAATCTTGCTGACGAAGGTAATAGCTATAGCTAGGCTGTGTTTCCATTGAAGTTTTACATAAGAGAAACAAAAGGATGTTTCGGGAGTTGTTAAATCTGGAGTATAAGATGAAAAAATTTATAATCTTTAATTAGAGTACTTGAATTTGGAGGAATCCAAAAGAACAAGAATCTTAGTTGTTGATGAAGGGCTTTGGGGTTGTCAGTTCCAGATGTCTAACATGGGGAAAATAGAAGCTATCAATGCCCTCCCAAGGCCAGTAAAAGGTGCTCAAAGGCTCCTTGTATATTCAAACTTAACTTTCATGTGCAGTGGCGGGTGAGGGAATATCTAGGAACAACAAAAGAGAATGTCTTGTTGGATTTTCTCCACCAATAGGCACTAGTATTAGAATGACTTGGAGCTGGAGCAGTCCACATCAAGGTTGCCAGGATGAAAAACGGGTGACTTCTAAAAGAGTAGGAAGCAGGAAGTGCAAAGTGCGGAATAAAAAATAAAAAAAATTTGCCAAAAATCCAAAACAATACCATCAATTCATAAAATTCCAAAAATGGAATTTAAAAAAAATAAATCAGGTGTGTTAATTAAACTTATTGAACCCAAAATTTCGGAATTAACATAATTACAACACTTTTTCTTTTTAAAATACAAAACAATCACATCATAAGTTCTTAACCTACTACTAGTAGAATGACATTGTAAGAAGAGATCATCCGACAATGCAACACAAATTGAATTATTGTATAATTCAATTAATGACGTATGATGTATTGATTCTAGAAGTATACTATCAACTACCAAGTATCAACAACAAAGTAAATTAAAGGGCAGCCCCGGTGCACGAAGCTCCTGCCTATGCGGGGTCTAGGGAAGGGGCGGACCACAAGGGCCTATAGTAGGCAGCCTTACCTTGTATTTTGCAAGAGGCTAATTCGACACCTTGAACCCGTGACCTCAAGGTCACATGACGACAACTTTTACTGTTGTGCCAAGGCTCCCTTTCATCAACAACAAAGTAAATTAGTAAACTAAAATGTTGAGAGCAGATCAAATGATATACCTGGTTTTATATGAGAGAGAGAGGAGAACTGTAGATGGCATTGAAGAAAAGTTGAAAGGAGATGATAAGGAGAATAGGATATTCATATCTAACAAAATATGACTGAAAATTATTTCATTAGTCAACATACATGCATATCTTAAAGTTAAATAACCCGTAGATTCATATCCATGATTCTTCAAAAACTTCCAAAAACTTCACTCATTGTTCTTGTCGGTTAGCTTTCCTCTTGTCCTCATTCTTAGGATCGAATGGACCTATAAATTTTTTTATTAAAGCATGATCATAGTAGTGAAATAAACAAGTGTATCGGAGAATCAGTTTGGTTTCATGCCTGGGAGGTCTACCATGGAAGCTATTTTCTTACTAAGACAATTAGTAGAGAAATATAGGGAGAGGAGAAAAGACCTACACATGGTCTTTATTGACTTAGAGAAGGCTTATGATAGAGTCCCTAGAGAGTTAATATGGAGGGTGTTAGGTGTTAAAGGGGTTTCTCAGGGGTATATAGACATAATTAAAGATATGTATGAGGGAGCAGTAACAAATGTTAAGACCACTAGTGGCGTGACTGGTGATTTTCCTGTCATTGTCGGATTGCACCAAGGATCGGCATTAAGTCCATACCTTTTCACATTAGTTATGGATGAGTTAACAAAACATCTGCATGAGGAGATGCCCTGGTGCATGCTAGTTGCAGACGATATAGTCCTACTTGATGAGACAAGGGAGGGTGTCAACATAAAGCTAGAGCTATGGAGAGAAGCGTAGAATCGAAAGGATTTAAAATTAGCCGAACTAAGACGAATATATGGAATGTAATTTTAGCAAGCAGAGTAGGAGTGGAGGAGGCATCAAGATTGAAAACCAAGAGGCCCCCATGAGAGACCACTTCCGATACTTAGGATCATTGATCCATGAGAGTGGAGAGATTGAGAGGGAGGTTACCCGAGAATCCAAGCGGGTTGGAACAAATGGAGATGTGCATCGGGGTTTTATGTGATCGGCGGGTGCCACTCAAACTAAAGGGAAAATTCTATAGGATGGCTATAAGGCCGGCCATGCTCTATGGATCGAGTGTTGGGCGGTTAAGGAACATCATACTCATAGGTGAGTGTTGCGTAAATGAGGATGTTGAGATGGATGAGTGGTAAGACAAGAAAGGATAGAATTAGAAATGAAAATATTAGAAGAAATTTAGGGATAGCACCAATAGGTAACAAGATGAGGGAGATTAGACTTAGATGGTTTGGACATGTTCAAAGGAGGCCAACAACGGCACCAGTTAGAAGGAGTGAGGCAATACAAGTTGAAGGTTCTAAAAGGGCAAGGGGAAGGCCCAAAAGAACGTGGATAGAAGTGGTGAGGAAAGATTTAAAAACTTTGGGACTAAATGAAGCCATGGTATTTAATAGAGTGGAATGGAGGAATAAGATTCATGTGGCCGACCCCTAATTGGGATAAGGTCTTGATGATGATGATGATGATGATGATGATCATAGTAGTGAAATAATTTTTTTAATTTGAAATAGAAAGTTGATATGTATTGAGTATAAAATTATACCTCACCTCCCTTTTGAATATGAGTGAAAGATAGTTGAGTTTGTCCAACACTAGTGGAGCTAGTAGGTCTACTACTAGTCCCACTACTGCTATCCATAGGTACTTCATTTTGATTACTCGATGGAGGCAATGTAGGCCTAGAATTAGATGGAGGCCTAGGCTGCCCTTCTTTTCATTGAGCCTCTTTCATGTCATCTCTTCCAATGCAATGACATCCTCAACTACTGTTGGGAGCTCACGATTAATATCCCATTTCTTTTATAACTTTGAATCATAACTAGCCTTGCAATGCCTAAAACACACTATAAAATATCAATTGTTATAGACACAATATGGATTAAAAAATAATAACGAAATGCCACAAATTTATATCTGGAAAGTAGCCTCAAATCATCATTCATCGTCATCGTCATCGTCATCTAGGCCTTATCCCAATTAGCGGTCGGCCACACAAATCTTGTTCCTTAGAATGAATATATACTAAGTTTTCTGCACGACTGGCACTCAGTTTATTGTCTAGAACATTGTGTATAAAATCGTAGGTGCTCCATTCCCTCTCAGCAGAAGATGTGCTAATGGGTTGAGCAAGAACTTTCAGAGCTAGCTTTTGTAGTGACATTCAAATCCATGCTGGATGCACCAATCAATGGGTGTTGTAAAGCGATTCCTAGCATCAGACCTGACTGTTGCACTTCCAAACCATATTTTCTTTTCTGTGAAAAAGCAACCAGCTGTCTTCTTAATCACTTTGCTAACTTTTCATTTTAGGCTATCTGCTCTAATGCAATCCTGAGCCTCAGCCCAGGTAAGGGGATCATCCGCTACAAAAGTATTCAATTCATAATTCATTAATTTGTCATATAAAAAGGCTAAAATAAATTGGCAAGAATAAAACTTGGTAAAATATATACCTAGAGACACCTTTTCTTACCCTCCAAGTGCTAGTAGTTCAATATAGGATCTTTCACTATAGTTAGGTGTGAGGGCATGTGCTAAACAATGTAGTCTTATATCCATCTTATCCAACTTCACATGTACTATGGCCTTAACCCTGTTAGCTGTAGTTTCTTCTTTGTCACCATCAACTAATGCATCTTGTATTTTCCAAACCATATAATCTATTCCCTCATAAACATCATCAATTGAAGGGCTTTCTTCGTCTCGAAATTTTATCATATCAAATATTGGTTTTGTAGTCATCAGGGACTCATTTACCTTCTTCCAATACGCATCTTACAAGATGGTATCTCTACTCTTTGTCCCTTTTTCTATCATAACTGCATTGCCTTTAGGCAACCAATCCATCCATCATTTTTCAAACATTAAAGTTTGCAAATCCTACTTAACCATTACAAGCCTCATTGGTGTCTTCTGGTGGGTAGTAAACCGCATCTTCACCACCTTCAGAATCTCCAACTTGGACTTGCTTCTAAATAGATGTGATGCTTGAAAATGGTTGCATATGTACTTGATTATGCCCTTACCTGTTAGGTATGTCTCCCTAATCCAATCAAACTCCCTTTGTAAATCTTTGAATATCAAATTCAAAGTATGTACTACGCATGGGTTTCAAAAGATATGCAGGTAAGCTTCTGTAAGCAGTTCTCCAGCTTTCTTGCAACTAGGTGCATTGTCAGTAACAACTTAAACTACATTTGAAGAGCCTACTTCTTCTATTGCCTCTGGAAGATAGTCCCTTATATTCTTTGCACTCTTATCTGGACCTAAGATGTCTTTCACATGCAAAAAAACTGAGCCATTCATGTTTGAACCCAATATATTTATAAAATGCTAGTCTTTTATGTTCGTCCAACCATCTGAAATGATGTATACTCCATATTTTTTCAAGTATCCATGACTTCCCCAATTCTCAATGCACTGTTTCTTTCTCATTATCTAGAAGAACACTGTTTCATTATAGCCGTCACCATCTCATGCCAGTATAGAGAGCAGAGTACACTGAATGGTACTCCATTTGCTAAAAAACCTCAGCCTAATCAACATCCTCCCATTCAGTCTTCTTGAAAGCATTTCCTAAAGGTCCCCTAGGAGATGATATATTGGGGCACTAGACCTGAACGCTTGACCTCCTTGGAGGCTTCCCACTTAAAATATTGGCCCTGTACATTATCTTTTGAGTCTATCCTTCAAAGTGGCAGTTTTTACCACTTTAGGGCAATGCTTGATTTGACCCCTTAGGTGCACCCATAAAGTCATAGTAACATCTAGTATAGCTTCTGTTGTAAAAAACTTCACAATGCTTACTTTTTCGATCTCTTTGTGCCCCCTGGCGTGTTCCACAATACCTAACATCTCCACCTCCTTCCACCAAGATATAGTCACTACTTTATTGTTTATAACTTTTCCATTTTCATCCAAGTTCTCCAATTCATAAAGTAGTCATCATAACCACCCTCATCTATATCAGCATCTTTTCATTGATAGCATCTCTTCCAACATAATGCTCATTTCTATAACCATGGGTACCATAGACTTCTACATTCAGTTGTTGTTGACATTCATCACTCGCCATATATTCATTTCCACCCGGCATCTGCAAAACCTGCAAAACAGGATCCACTAATCATAACATGAATTTGAAGTCCGAACACAATTCACTAATCATAACATGAAACTGAACATGAAAATCAAAGCCAGCTGCTCAAGTTTTCACCCAAAATTTACAGGACCCAGCTCACAAGCCTCACATTTCCATTAACCACTGAGAAGGGAATCCTACTTGAAAAACTAGCAACTAATTCTAATAAAAACAGAAAAAAACTATACTAGGGTAAGAATCTACTGACACTTAATGTATCCTGATTTAACAAAAATCAATCCATATACATTGAAGGAGATGATAAAAGAATGTTACAGGCAGTAAGTATATGTGTTGAGACACTCCATTAATTCTGTTCAACAAATCAATCACATATTCATGGGAGAAGATGACCAAATGAACAATATGACATCAACTATGCTCAACGAAATTTATTTAATGTGTATCCAGATCCCAACAATATGCTAAGAAACAATAGTGATCCAAGAAAGGAAGGAAAAAAATTAAAACAAGAGAATGCCAAAATGTAAATGAAGAATAGGACACCTGATTTAGTTCATTGCTCTAGGAAGAAAAGAATCAAAGAATATCAACATCAAAGGAGTCCAAATGCTGCTGAAAAGATCTCCAGATCACCGCCCTTGACAGAACTGAATTGGGTAGATTTTACCTTTTTCTTAAAGGGTGTTTGATAGCAGCAGGCAAAGAATGAATGAATAGAAACAAAGATTTTCCTACCTAAAGAATTTAAAGTGCAATAAAATTTGCACTAAGAAGGGGGAGCCTTGGCACAACAGTAGAGTTGTTGTCGTGTGACCTTGGGGTCACGGGTTCAAGGCGTGGAAACAGCCTCTTGCAAAAGCAAGGTAAGGCTGCATTCTATTGACCCTTGTGGTCCGCCCCTTCCCTGGACCCAGCATATGCCGAAGCTTCATTCACTGTGGCTGCCCTTTTTCTAAAATTTGCACTAAATGAAACAATAGGAAGAAATAATCCACGGAATACACTGTCATCAACCTGGCTGAGAAACAGCCGAGCTGCCGGCAAATTTGAGTGGCACCCAAGAGCTAATTGAAAGTTGAAGTAATTTTCTCAAACACTGAACACCACATACACAAGAAAAGAGCTAATTGCAACTAAAAAGTACTATATTTGAAATCATTCTTCAGAATATCAGTTAACTGGCACTAACTACTTACCTTAGAAACAAATCTTCTTCTAGGGCCTATTGGCGCCACAAATTGATCGGGCCATTTCCAATATGCAGCTTGGTCCTACTGGTGCTGGAGATAGGTTTTTGGTGGGGTTTGTTGCTGGATTGGTGAGGGGATTGGCTGTGGCTGATGCGGCTCTTTTCGGAAATGTTTGGCTCTCTTACTGGTGGACGGAACTGCTAAAAATCCATTCTTCTTCTTCTTCTTAGCATAAGCAAGGAAGGATCAAGGCTGCGCAAAAAATCAGAAATCCAGCATTTGGAAATCGTGGGGTGCAGTCCAGGGGGTAAATAAGGTTCCTGTGACATCAGAAGAGTGGAGGATGTAGAAAGAAATGGGATTTGTGGAAGAAAATGGGGATATTTGTTGCCTCTAACACTTAACCATTGGAATCTCAGGCATATACAACTGAACCTTGCTGGTTCAATCGTAAATATTAAACAGATTCTGTTCTTTTTCATATCAAACTTAAAGTGGGAAAAAAAAAAAAAAATTTAAAAAAAAACCCAACTCCCTTTCTGAAAATTCTGTATCTTTAAACATATAGGTTTTGTTTGAGCTCCGAATATGATTTGTTAGGCTAACATTCCAAATTGGGGATTCAGATTCAGAAAAATCGCAAATCCTATACATTTGAAACATTATTAAAAGAAAAAATTGGAAGTGTACCAAATCTCATATCGGAATCAGGATTCACATTTCAAAAAATGATGGGATTGTATCTGGCAACCTTGGTCCACGTCCCCCTTTACAAGTTTCACAGAGGCAAGTGGTTACTCTGAGTGGAAGTTATTTTTCATTGAATGTGATTGCTTTATCACTTGGACATAGTTCAGGTCTCTTGCAAACTGCCTCTCATTATTTTTTGTTGGGGATGAGTGTTCATTTTGCAGGTAATGGATAATATTGTGGCTGATTCATCAGCTACAGACAACAGAAATCAATCCTCTTCTGTTATCTGCCTTTTTATTCCTTTCTTTCTGTAATTAACATTATGAAGCAGTAATAAGATGTAGTGAAAGAAGAAACCTTGTTGTGGAGTTGAACATTTTTATAGATTATACTGGATAAATGAGATCATGCTTCCTGGTTTGGTTGGCATTTGTATTTTGTTTTAGTGCATCATTCATTCTGAATATATCAAGAAAAAGAAGAAAAATGACAACAGATAGCTAAATACATTTGCTTCTGGTGCTGTGAAACATTCTAGTAGCATCTCCAACATAGAATACAATTCAAGCTGAGGTTTGCCCGATAATAGCAAGTGTGTGTGCCTTATAAAACACATTAAAGACCTTGAATTTCATTTGTGAATCTAATTTCTAGACCAAGTTTTGGTGTAACATGAATCTCTGTGTAAACTTTCAAAAAAACGAACAAGAATATCCATGTAGGTTCTCAGGATCCATTTGTTATTCTTGTTTTCCAAAGGCTAACAACTGTTACCTTAGAATGCTATTTCTTGAATAAATGCAATAAAAGTAAATAGTTACCCAAGATTACTGCTTCTTTTTAAGAGGTAAACTGATTCACAGAGGATACAATTGCACATTGACGTCTGACAGATGTTCAACAGGGGGAACATGTGATCAAACTCAGTATTCCTGATCAAGAAGTTTGTCTATTCATCACAATCATTATAATTTTGCATTTAAGTCAGAGAAGGGGAGCTAATATAGAAAATGTTGATCCATTAAGTTTGAAATTGAAACTTGCCACCTACTCTGATGGTACTCACCAAGAACCATGATGTTGTAGACGGTAGCGCAATAGAAAGTGAGTCAAATTCTTGACCAAATAAGAAATTCTTCTTATGATCATAGCAACACAGGCATCTATAAGTTGGAGTCAAATGATGTTGGAAGACCAAGCAGGTCACTGAATGGCTTAGCAATCGATATATTATCTGATGTTTCTATCATGCTTTAGTTATGCAAACTGTTTGATTGCACTTGATTGTTACTTACTTTTTTTTAGCAGGGACTTATCCAAGAGCTGAAGGCTTTATCTAACAACTGTAGATCAAACAGTTGTATAGAACATGCAGCAGGAATTATGGAGGAGGAGAAGGCTCCTGAAAAGCTATCTAAAGGTGTCTCTAGCTTATCATTGAAAGGCACTCAAAAGAAGGTATATTTGCAACCGTAAGCTAGTTTTTAATATCGACTTAAGTAAACATGTTAGGGAGTCACTTCACAACTATAGGCCTCTTAATTATCTTTCAAGAAGGTGGCTTGGAACACCAAGGACTTCATCAAGTAAAGCCAGTGCAAATCACAATTATTTGATCTTTGGTGAATATCACTCAATCTGTGTCTAAGCTTTGGTGAATATCAGTCAATCTCATCATCATCATCAAGAAGACCTTATCATGATTAGGGGTCGGTCACATGAATCGTGTTCCTCCATTCCCCTCTATTAAGTGTTATGGCTTTATTTAGTCCCAAAGTTTTTATATCTTTTCTCGCCATTTCTATCCACATTCTTTTGGGCCTTCCCCTTGCCCTTATAGAACCTTCAACTTGGATTGCCTCACTCCTTCTATTTGGTGCCCTTTTTGGTCTACATTGGACATGTCCAAACCATCTAAGTCTAATCTTTCTCATCTTGTTTCCTATTGGTGTTACTCCTAAGTTTCCTCTAATATTTTGATTTCTAATTCCATCTTTTCTTGTCTTGCAACTCATCCATCTCAACATATGCATTTAAGGGACATTCATTACTCTGATCCATAGAGCATAGCTAGCGGTACAGCCATCCTATAGAATTTTCGTTTCAGTTTGAGTGGCATTCTCCGAGTAGTCTCCCTCACAATCTCTCCACTCTGATGAATTATTGATCCCAAGTATCATAAGTGTTATTTTAAGGCGACTTCTTGGTTATTAATCTTTACTGGTCCTTCACTCCCTCTCCTCTTCTTTCTTAAATTGCTTTTCATATACTCTGTCTTAGTTCAACTAATTTTAAATCCTTGATATTCTAATGCATCTCTCCATAATTCTAGCTTTGTGTTTACGCCCTCCCTTGTCTCATCAATTAAAATTATATCATCTGCAAATAACATGCACCATGGAATCTCCTTGTACAGATGCTTTGTTAACTCATCCATAACCAAGGTGAAAAGGTACGGGCTTAATGCCGAACCTTGGTGCAATCTTATAGTGATAGGAAAATCAC
This sequence comes from Warburgia ugandensis, assembly GCA_035236585.1. NCBI lineage: Eukaryota > Viridiplantae > Streptophyta > Magnoliopsida > Canellales > Canellaceae > Warburgia > Warburgia ugandensis. The sequence continues at coordinate 69,919,398 of CP141128.1, forward strand.
CAGTCTCTCCGCTAGTAGTCCTAATGTTTGTTATCGCTCCCTCATACATTTCCTTAATTATGTCTATATGCACCCGTGAAAGCCCTTTCTTGTGCAATACCCACCATATTAACTCTCTAGAGACCCTATCATAAGCTTTTTCTAAGTCTTTTAGTATACCATCAGACCTTAGAGCCTTTCCTGGTTTCATCTTTTTTAAGGCCTTGTTCACTTCAAGTATTCTAATCCTATGGTCATATCTATAATGCCTAACATTATTTGGGTTTACGGTACTTTCAATCCATATATTCTATGGGTAATTGTCATTTAGCAATTTTTTAAAGTAACTTTTCCATCGTTATTTGATCTCATCATCTTTGACTAGTACCTTTTGGTCATTACTTCTAATGCATTTAATGTCGTCTACGTCCTTACTCTCCCTTTCTCTTGCTTTTACGATTTTAAACGCATCTTTCTCATCTTCTCTTGTTCCTAATCTATTATAGAGATCATCATATGCCTTGTGTTTAGCCTCACTACTCTCTTAGCAATCTTTTTAGCATTCTTATGTTGCTCAAAGTTTTCATTATTTTTAGTCCTTTGCCATGCTTTAAAACATACACGTTTCTCTTTAATAACTTATTGTACTTTTTTCACTATTCCAAGTTTCCTTTGTTAGTTGCCTTTTACCTTTGGATACCCCTAGGCATCTTTTGCCACTTTCTTAATGGATATGGCCATATTAGTCCACATGATATTTATTTCTGTTTCATCGTTCTAGTTCCTTCTACTATCAACTTGTTTATAAATCTTGTTCTTACCTTTTAAGTTTCACCCCTTAGTTTGTGAACACCTATTAAGTTCATTTCCTTTCTTCCATACTTTAATGTAAATATCCATAACCATTAATCTATGTTGTGAGGTTAAACTCTCACCAGGTATCATCTTACAATCCTTACACATTGATCTTTCGGCATTCCTAAGTAGGAAAAAGTCTATTTGACTTTTATGTGGTTCACTTTTAAAGGTTAGTAACTATTCATCCATCTTCTTAAAGTATGTGTTTGCTATAGTGCTAAGGCAAAATTGAGTATAACTACCTCATCTCATTTCTTTCTCCAATACCATACCCCCCATTTACTCCATTATATCCTTCTCTTGTTTATCCATATATGACTACTAAAATTTTCTCCTACAAATATCCCCTGTGGTGGGAATGTCTTGCATGACTCTCTCAATATCTTCCTAGAACTGTTTCTTAATTCTATCCTCTAACCCTACTTGTGGTGCATATGCATTAATAACATTTATGATCTTCTCTCTAGAACAAGTTTTATTAGTATAATTCTATCACTGGTTCTTTTAACCTCTACAACTTTGTCCTTTAATTCTTTATCTACCATTATCCTTACATCATTTCTATTATTGTCCTTTCCTATGTACCGGAGCTTATACCCATCAATTTCTCTAGTGTTAGCCCATTTTCACTTGGTTTCTTGGGTACACATGATATTAACTCTCCTACATTTCATTGTATCCACTAACTCTAGACTCTTATATGTCAACGTGCATGTATTCCATGTAGCGCTACAAATCTTGTTCTCTTGACCTAGCCTATTTACCCACGCACTTATCGAAGGGTGCAGGAAACCCCTGCATACTTTCTATTGCACTTAGGTTCTGATGTAGCACGTCACTTCTAAAGGAATGCTCTAGCAGCTCTTGCTTATTTTCCACTACATCCAGGATCTGATGCAGTGCGTTACTTTCGGGGGAATGCCCTAGCAGCTCTTGTCCATTTTCCACCAAATCCGGGATCCAATGTAGCACGTTGCTTACGTGGAATGACCTAGCCTGAAGGAATGTCATAAATCGATTTATGCATGGGGTTTGCCATGGGTTTTCCTTGCCGGCTAGCACCTGATGCAAAACCCTCCTCCTTTATCTGGGCTTAGGACAGGCTACGATAAAACTATATAGAGCTAAAACCACACAGGCTTACAGATGTAATCTGATTGCACAATCTAAATATAGAATATCAGTCAATCTAATTGCACAATTAAACTGTTGCTTGCAGATGTATTCTGATTTAAAGTGCTGCCATTATTCTTCTCATCAAAAACAAGGAAGTTGCTATATTCTTGATACTTTCTGCCACAATCATAAGAATATTCTGCGTCTTTGGGTGTCCAGACTGAAGTAAAATTACTTTGCAGTTTTAGTTCTCTATTGACAAATATAGGTTATGTTTTTAGATTATAAAGTTGTGAGTCGTATTGATCTCACTAAAATTGTCATCTTTCAGCTTGATATCCACAAGACAGTGTCATGGATGTTTATGAAATGTTGAATGTACTTCAGTGCAAAGGTTAAAATTTGGTAGGACACTGACACAGTCCAAATGGAAAGCTGTTATGTTTGTGGCATGCTAGTTAGAATGATTATCTTTTCAATTTACCTTATGTTTTAGGTGGATGCATAATGTTGTTTGATTCTTTATAAAGAGGAATGCTACAATATGGCGTATACATACTTTGGTCCTGTGTGGCACCCCATTTTGGCCAATGATTTGCAAGGACGGCCAAGATTGAACTCTTTTGTAGGGAAGATAATTTTAACAACAGAAATTGCCTGATTTCCTCCTAAATTTAGGCTGCATCTTTTGCAATTCCCCTTTATAATTATCTTCCCCTAAAAATGGGTTTAATCTTGGCCATTCTTGCAAATCAACAGCCAAAATGGGGTACCACTCTAGATTATAGTATGTATGTGCCATACTGTGGCATTCCTCCTCTGCAAAACTTTTGTTTGGTTATCTTCTAATCATTTTTAATGCTGTTTAAAACATATAGCAGTAGTGTTCAAGTGCCATACTGTGGCCTTCCAAGAAAGTAAATTTTTAGTTTCACTTAAAATAAAGGAATAAACTGTGATTGCTCATTGCTCACTAACTTGTCTCTGTGCAAGAAACTTACACCAGTATCAGACATGGACATGAGCTATGCAAGTTGGCAATACCAGAAAACATTGACCTGACCATGAGGAATTCACCATACAATTATGTCATAGCAATTGAAAGATATCAGTGATGGCAGGTACGAGCACTTAGCCAAGTTAGTTTAGTCCTGTCTCTCAACCAAGAGGTTGCAGTTTCAAATCCATTGACCATTCAAGTGAGGAAAAAAGGACTTAGCGATGGCAAGCAAAGGACGATATCGTTAATCTATTTAAGTATCAAGCATGCAACGGTTTGTGTTCAAATAGAAATGTGATATAATTATTATGCCTCCATAGATAATAGAAGCAAAGGGAACTCCATTGAAATATGTCCCAATATGCAATGTGTAAGCACCTGTAGGTCTTTCTTTTATCCTGATGTCGTTAATTCTCTTTTGCAGAAGTAGCACTGTTTCCAAGTATGGGAGTTTACTTCTTTCATATGATGTTAAGAGTTTGTACTGGAACAAGTGAAATTTAGAATTTATCAGGCATCAGTTACTGCCTTACGGGTTAGATATTGCTTGCACATTTTTATATGTAGGACAAATTGACATGGGTGTCATTACATCTCTACCTGATATCAGTTTTTCTGCCAAAGTTACTGGAATATTTGCTGCATATTGATGTAAATAATTAATTTACTATCATATTGTAGCCTGCAAAATTCCTGCTGGAGAAGCTCAATGGTTACGAGTCTGCAGTCGGCGATCCCAGCTTGGGAGGATTGCCTTGTATAGAAGTCTTCCCACCTCCATTCCAAGCCGTTCCTTGTAATCCTATAGTTATGGACATTGCCTTTGATTCGATTGACTTCCCGTCTCTTGATCAGAGGATGAAGAAAGAGCAAAGGAGCATTTTCAGCAGGCTGTGGCGATGAGTGTCAATTTGGTAGGTGCCATTTGTTTTATTAGTTGTCGTGATCTTTGTAGCAGAATTAATTGCTTCTCTTTTCTTATAACTTATGTCAGCTGCTGCCTTTTGCAGCCCTGTGTTGTTTCTGGGGATTTTTCAGTTTAGAGTCTTGTTTCAGAGAATATAGGGAAAAGAAACTTGGAGGCTTTGTTAGTGTTAATGATGAAAATATGTTGAATTACTATAAAATAAGTGGCTCTAGTCATTACTAGTTTTTTGTAATATTATTAATATCTGTGGCTGTGAACTAATGAGTTCCTTGTAGCGAAATTCATTGATTCAGCAACATTGTTCTTATCTCGGTCGCTCTGTTTTTCTGTGATTTGCTTAGCTAGGGCTTTTTGAAAAGCTTTCACTTCAGAAAGTAACAAAAGAGGGAGAGAGATGCCATTAAGGAAAAATTAGAATATTTTGTCCCTATTTGTTTGTTGGTCCAAACCACTAAACTAGTGCTTGTTTCTTTGAAAAATAACACGGTGTTAGTTAGTCTTAATTTCACCAAAGCCGGGTGGATTTTGTGTGAGTTTGATTGATTTTTTCATGATTGGGCTAGGTCATTGTTAGTCATACCTAAGTTAGGGCAAGCTATGCGCTTGATTGATATCTACCTAGCTTAGGTATGACCAACAATGATCTAGCAGATCATGGAAAAAATAATCGAACTTGCCCCAAATCCACCCATCTTTGATGAATAAGCAATGATCGAATTAGTGTTTTAGATCAACAAATAAATGGAAACAATTATACTAGTTGTCTTGTTAATGTTAACTCTCTTCCTTTTTTCACTTTCTAAAGTAAAAGCTAGTTCATTTTTGGTGTGCCCAAGTTAGGCACTGGATCCACTGTTGGCCTAGCTCTTGCAAAGTAATTGTTAGTCATACCTGAGTTGGCAAGAGTTTCACAAAACTTAGCCTAGCTCAGTGGATTCCATCTTGAGCTTGGTTGTGCTAGTTGATTTCCAAGTATATTACTAGTGTAAATAGAGGACTATATTGTGCTTGGGGAGAAAACAAGGGGGAGTTGTTTTTCACCTAAGTTTGAGAAAATGAGGTTGAGTATTAGAAATTGATATCTACACCATTTCAAACAAGTGAAACATTTTCTAGGAAAAGCTATTTACATGGTGAGTTTAAAAGTTATTCACTCTCATTTTCAAATATGATAATTACATGGTGGACCCTAGAAACTAGAACCTATTTGTTTTTGCATGTTTTCAAATAAAAAGTTAGTTGCATGGTAGGCCCTGGAAGGTTTGTTTACCTATTTCTGATAAGAAAAGCCATTTACAATGAAGAAACTATTCGTACACATTTTCAAATCAAAAGCTATTTACAAGTTGGACAACTGTTAAGGTCTATGGGCGTACACCCATTTGAAATAACTAGTTATTTACATGGTGGGCTTTAAAAACCATCACTATCCACTTTCAATGCTATACAGACATATTCAAATTAGAAACCATTTATATAGTAGGCCTTAGGAGTTATCCACATCCATTGTGAGCAAGTAGCACCATCAAATGAGCTTCATGCTATTTGAGGGCATAGAGATATGCTTCATGGTACACGGAGGGTGAACAAATATGTTTCTTGATAAACTCATTCTTATTGGAGGCTATAAACATGCATGGAGGCCTGCATATGCTTCACAAGAATTGGGCCTAAACATATATTATTTTAGTATTCAAATATTTATATAAAATTTTAGTCAAACACAATCAGACATATTCTTTTTAGAGGCTATTATTTTGGGCTTGCATTGATTTTACAAGAATTGGACCTAAATGTATATTATTTTAATATTTCAATATTTGTATGAAGTTCTAGTCAAACACGGTTTAGCTCATCCTAATGTCTTGCAAAATCTAGCTAGCTCAAGTTAGGCAAGCTTAGGCTAGATTAGGTGAAAAGAAATTTTAAACTTAATATCTAGCTAAGTCTAGTTCTAGTTAAATTAAGATAGGGCTTTCATGATCTGTCTTATTTGCATTATTGTTCCAAGTTTGGATGTCCAAAATTGTGAAAAGCATATGGAATATATGATTCTAACCTCTAAAAAGTTGCACTAGAAAATTGATAGATTAGAAACAATAGCCCAACTGTAAATGCTAGAATCATCCGATCAACATGCTTTTTCAACTATTAATCATTCAAAGTTAGAGATATGGCATTAATAAGTTGGATGATGCAATAGTGGGCTCCATTAGAAGTGGTACTTGAATGCTCTTACAAAGAGAGAGAGAGAGAGAGAGAGAGAGAGAGAGAGAGAGAGAGAGAGAGAGAGAGAGAGAGAGAGAGAGAGAGAGTTGGACACCTCTATGACCATGCCTAGAGTACATTTCGGGCTTTTAACATGGAAGATGAAATTATCAAAACTGTCCATTTTACAATCCCAACACATACAAGAAGCATGATTATAAAGTATTCAATAGATGTATTTTTTGGTTCACATGCTATCCAGGGTGGCCCAAATAAAATGAATGGCTTAGATCACTAAAGAATACAAGCAACCAATCCAACTTGCATTTTTTCAAATGGAAAGCTTTCTCATCATCAAGACCTTATCCCAATTAGGAGTTCACCACATGAATCTTGTTCCTTCATCCTCTCAATTAATGTAATGGATTTATTTAGTCCTAAAGTTTTTAAATATTTTCTCACCGCTTTTATCTATATTCTTTTTAGCCTTCTTCTTGCCTTTTTAGAAACTTGGACCTAAATCACCTCACTCCTAACCGATACTGTTTTCGGTCTCCATCATGGAAAGCTTTCTATGATAAAATTTTAGAGAGAGAGAGAGAGAGAGGAGAATTTCTACTATACAACCCTTTGTATGGGTTGTATAGAAGACAAATGGGATAAGGGCTCACTCTTTTGCATTTTTCATGGAACCAATACATTCATCTCATTTGCCCTCAATTGGATATCTTTCATAGTAAAACAACTATTAAGAATCTCTATGGCATTCATTTTTTACCCTATTATGCTTGCCTGATGGACAATGAGAGGGGCCATTTTGTTTTACACCATCCATTCGATAAGCATAAGAGGGCTACAAATGAAGGATTTAGTAAATCCTAATAGTTGTGCGCTTTAGTACCAAGTGGGTCCACACCTATGTTTACTCAATACAACCCATACACAAGGTTGTATGGTATAAATTCTACTTACGAGAGAGAGAGAGAGAGTTGGACACCTCTATGACCATGCCTAGAGTACATTTCGGGCTTTTAACATGGAAGATGAAATTATCAAAACTGTCCATTTTACAATCCCAACACATACAAGAAGCATGATTATAAAGTATTCAATAGATGTATTTTTTGGTTCACATGCTATCCAGGGTGGCCCAAATAAAATGAATGGCTTAGATCACTAAAGAATACAAGCAACCAATCCAACTTGCATTTTTTCAAATGGAAAGCTTTCTCATCATCAAGACCTTATCCCAATTAGGAGTTCACCACATGAATCTTGTTCCTTCATCCTCTCAATTAATGTAATGGATTTATTTAGTCCTAAAGTTTTTAAATATTTTCTCACCGCTTTTATCTATATTCTTTTTAGCCTTCTTCTTGCCTTTTTAGAAACTTGGACCTAAATCACCTCACTCCTAACCGATACTGTTTTTGGTCTCCATCATGGAAAGCTTTCTATGATAAAATTTTAGAGAGAGAGAGAGAGAGAGAGAGGAGAATTTCTACTATACAACCCTTTGTATGGGTTGTATAGAAGACAAATGGGATAAGGGCTCACTCTTTTGCATTTTTCATGGAACCAATACATTCATCTCATTTGCCCTCAATTGGATATCTTTCATAGTAAAACAACTATTAAGAATCTCTATGGCATTCATTTTTTACCCTATTATGCTTGCCTGATGGACAATGAGAGGGGCCATTTTGTTTTACACCATCCATTCGATAAGCATAAGAGGGCTACAAATGAAGGATTTAGTAAATCCTAATAGTTGTGCGCTTTAGTACCAAGTGGGTCCACACCTATGTTTACTCAATACAACCCATACACAAGGTTGTATGGTATAAATTCTACTTATGAGAGAGAGAGAGAGAGAGAGAGAGAGAGAGAGAGAGAGAGAGAGAGAGAGAGAGAGAGAGAGAGAGAGAGAGAGAGAGATTTTAAGTAGTAGAATAAACCTTTGGATTAGTAACCAAATGTTTAGCAGCCCACTTATTCAACCAATGAACTCTCATATTTGATTAGTGAGGAATTTTTCAGAGATAATAAAATATAAGAGGTTTCTCCATTCTGGAATTTATAGTGTGCTACGCATAGACTATTTAGAAATTTTATTGAGTGTATTTATTATTACCGGCTCCTATTGCTATAATTGTGGTGCCTCCTATTTTTCCTTAACTTTTGAAATAAATTTGGACCCGTTACAAAGATGATCCAAATCGTTTATTTGTTGGGCCCATTTATCGGCAATGCCGATCTCCTTTTTATAAGATAACAAAAGCTAGTTTTCGCGAAAGTCATTCGCCATATTGTTTAGTTCAATTAGTGTTACATTATACTATAATTGTAGTGATTCCTACATTGCCTGAACTTTAGAGTGAACTATAATTGTGATTATTCCTGCATTGCCTAAACTTGAAACCATATATTATATTGCCCGAACTTTAGAGTAAACTATAATTGTGGTGATTCCTACGTTGCCTAAACTTTAAACCATATATTGCCTGAACTTTAGAGTAAACTACAGTTGTGGTGATTCCTACATTGCCTAAACTTTAAACCATATATTTCCTGAACTTTTGAGTCAACTATAATTGTGGTGATTCCTACATTGCCTAAACTTTAAACCATAATTGTTGTGATTCCTATATCATCCAAGTCGTTCACTAGTTGGCCTCGTATACTAGCAGTCCCTGTTTCTATTGTATGAGATAGCATGAGTTGGTTTTGGTGAAACTCGCATGCTCTACTATCAAGTTCAGTTATTGCTATCTTGTAGGGAAAAACCCCTCCCTCTTAATGGTTTTGGGTCATTTAGTTGTTTCAAGTCTTGACTTTTAATTTAGGAAACTGAAAAAAAAAAAGAACACCAACCAACCCATAACTGCAAAAAAAATCATCAAAGGGGAGTGAATAAATCAATACAAGGGGGTGAGAATATCATTCCCCTGTCTTATATTATAGTTGTAGTGGCGACTATATTGCCTTAAATTTAGAACTACACTTTGACCAAGTAGGAATATGATCCAAATCATTCATCTGCCGGCTCCATCCTATCTATATTGTATGAGATAACATAAGTTAGTGTTTTACATCTCTTTTCATATTTGGCCCAGAACACTGATTTTATACCCGAAAAGTGAAATACAAAAGGTTCCCTCTAATTCCATACATGGTCATATCTAAATAAAATAAGTAATAGTGAAAATTGTACAGACATCCGCCAACTATCTCAATTAATCACATTGACCCCTCCAATTATCAGTTCTTCATTATAGCAACCATAACTATGGGATTCTCATTAAAGAAGCTACTGCCATCAAATCAGCCTTCAATAAACTAGCGGAATGGACAGATGGCGCCAACAAACTCATTTTTGTGATTCCTTATTTATAGTTTTGTTATTTTATTTAGATAGAGAGAGAGAAATATCATCTATCATGTTTGCAGTTCCTTCCCCAGAACCATATGCATTCTCTCTCTTCTTCTTCTTCTTTTTTTTAATTTCTTCTTCTCTTGGATTTTTTATAAGAAACCTAAATTCTGTTTTCTGCTTTCCCTTTTCTATTCATCTTCCCTATTCTGTTTATCAAAATCCCCAATTCCATTTTTCGGGCATCTTCTATAGTAGTCTCCAACCAAATTGAAGGCCGTTTTTCCGTCTTAAATACAAAATGCAATACCCAATAGCTTTTAGTCACGGTCTTCCTGGGCAAGGGGAAATGTAATCCATGATTCAAACATGCTTGCAAATCCAGACCGGTTATTCTATAGGTGTAGAAAATGGTTGAAGGTAAGTGGCTTCCTTAAATCTACTTGATGTCTCTGTCTCATAGTATAATTGGCTTAGTTTTTAGATGTTGTGGTTGCGGGATTGTGGAAAACATGAGACCTCTGTTTGGGTTGATGAAGTGCTACATCAATTGAGGGCCATTGAATAACAAGAGGTTCCATTGAGAAGCGATGCGGAGGATGGCACTATAGTTCTTGTAAAAAATACAAAGGAACTGAGGTCATCATCTAGTAGAGGAGAGGAAGTTGTTCAGGAGAACTGGGAAGCTTATCTCTTTAGCATAAATTTTTTTGTTGGCTATGATTGCCATTCTTGTACTGAAATTGTGAAAAAAAAAAAAAAAAAAAAGATGTTGGATATTGATACTGGATTATTAGGTAAAATAGAAAATAATAGGATAAATTAAAAATCATTCACCACTTTATGGATATAGAATATTCACCACTGCAGAGATACAGAACTAAAATATGAAAATAGCTTACCACTCTTTGGATACAAAATAATCACTACCATAGAGATACAAAACTAAAGTGTACTAATAGCTTACCACTTCTTGGATATAAAAGCACCACCAATGATACATAGAACTGTGGTAGAAACTAGCTCAGTGCTTTAAGGCTACAGATCAATTATCACCTTAAAGATAAAGAACTAGGCATCTGACCACTCTTTCTTTATACTTCTCATTTTGTCTTGTAATCTTTGCTCGGATCTACTCTTAAATCTTCTTGATTTGCTTGGCTCTCTCTCTTTAGCATCTCCACTGAAATTATTGGCTAGTGGCAAGAGTACTAAATTCATTGAACTCAAAGGATTATTTTCATATACCACTTCAAAAGGACTACTACCTGTAGTTTGACTATAGGAACTATTGAATGCAAATTTAGCTCAAGCTAACAAGAAATCCCATTGGTAAATATTCTTTTCTATGAAACTTCTTAATAAATTTCTTAAACCTTTATTAACAACTTTAGTCTACCCAACTCTTTGAGAACGGTAAGATGAACTAGATTGCAATTGAGTTCCAAGGCTTCTCTATAAAGCACACCAAAGTTGACTCATGAACTTGAGATCTTCATCTAATTTAATAGTTTTGCGAATGTCATAAAGTCTAACGGCATATCTAAAGTCCATCATATGTGAAGCATCAATAGTCTTAGTGCAAGCTATGAGATCCACCATCTTTAAGAAATGATCAACAACTGCTACAACATAATCTTTATTTCATTGCGTTCATGGCAACCTTAAATGACAAAGTCCATACTTTTCCCAAGGATAGTTAGGAATAGATAATGCAGTATACAAACCAGATTTCTATGACCAAATTTTACCTATATTACATGTTTTTCACTACTGCATAGGTTTAGAAATGGCTCATACCATTTTTGGCCCCAAAAAAATTGTCTTTCACTAAGGCAAGAGTTTTATCCCTCCCAAATTGTCCACCAAGGCCTGCACCTTGAGCTTTAAATATAATTGCTTCTATAGGGGAACAATTTAGAAGACATAAGAGACTGCTCTTGAAGTGAAACTCATCTTGCATTAGAAATAAATGATAATTTTGTTGTTTTCAACAAGTGCACGAGCTATTATAGTATACTATTTGTAAGCACGAGACAATCCAATGACAACTCAACTTAAAAAGTGGGAGTTCAAATAAAATTTAAATTACTAAAGTTAACAAAAATTAAATAACAATGCACTAAAATAAACTCAAATTTACTACTAAAATGAAAATTACACAATTCTGAATTTAAAAGAAAATAAATTAAACAAAATAAAAATGAATTTTCACTTTCCTAGCATAATCGTCGTATCACACAACGAAATTATCCATATATGATCATATCCAAGTAGATCAACCCACATCAATCAATCACTATTTCAACGGTTGGATTATGCAAAATTTCTAACAATATTAATAATCTAAATCAATGGATGAAACTATGATTTGGGCAACTTAGATTGATTGTAGAGATTCCATATACAAGATCAGAGCTTATGGATCATCTAAGAATTTGAAATTTGGTGAAGATCTACAAGTGAATTTCTGATCAAGAATAAGATGAAATAGGAATTAAAGCTAGTCCTTCGATTGAAACTAAATCGTTGATTCAACTGAATCTGCAAAGTTCAGGGTTTGGTGAGAAAGGACAAAATAGGAAAATTAACAAAATTGAAACATATAAAGAATTAAATAAAATGGATTAAGGGCAAAATTAGAAATTTTAGGTTTTTTGTTATTTTAAATATTTGAATTGTAGAAACAAATGGAAAAAAAGGAATGGGGTGAAACTCAAGCTAGGTTTTGATTGAAACGAAGGAGAATTACAAAGATGAAAAAAATGGGGGAAGAATTGGAAGGAAATTAGGGACTGAAACACCATGAACACATGGAAAAACAACGGTGAAAAATGAGAAGAAAATGACTACTAATAATGGGGGTAACATGATGAAATTAGGGAGAAAACTAAATGTGACTAGAATGAAGAAAGAAGCAAGAAAAAATAAGAAGAAAATAGGTGCAAACTGTGAGTTGGATGCTAAAAGATAGAGAAGAAAACTAATTAGAAATAGGGAAAGAAAACTATAGTGATGCAAAGAGGATGAAAGTTGATGACTGAAATAGGGATGAAGAACATGAGACAAAATAGGAAAAATCATGGAAGTGGAAGTAGGGAAAACACAACAATGGAAACAATGATGAAAACCCAACAGTTGAAGATAAACTGCGATAGTAAAGAAACAAGATTGGTAGTGGAAGCAAGGGAAACATGAAAGTGGAAGAAAAGGGACTAAGAATGAGGTGGGTATATGGTACAGCTAAGATGATGAAAGGGGGGCAAGGTTGAGAGAGATTGAATAGCTGAGGGAAAGATGGAAGGGAAGAGAGGAGGGGATCAGTCTCCCTCTTTCTCCTATATCGTCTTCTGTTAGCACTTCTTTCTTCTTTGGTGGAATTGCTGCTAGCCCCTATTCTTCTTTTAAAGGTTTCATAATTAGTCTTATTCCCAAAAGAAACATGTCTCTTACTTAAGTTTTTGTTTCAAATTAGGAAACAATTCCCAAAATAACATGTCTCTTTCCCTCCTATGTATATATCTCTGGATCACACTAGAAACCTTATTCATGTACACTCTATTCTCATTGGTCATCTCCTAGGTTCATCTTGCATTGTGAGATCCATATATCTTTTCGATGATTTGGTCCCAAATAGCTCTATCTGAGTCATCCAATTGCATTTTGATTGATCTGTAATGCATAAATTTTCATTAAAATCATCTTAACCATGATGTAACTATCTAATTAGCTTTTATGATCATCTAGCTATTAAGTTTTTTTTCAAACAATAGTTAGATGATTGATTGGGCCTATAATGCACATTTAATCTAATTATGCAAAATTAATTGGTTGGGTGATCTATTCAGATGCTAATTTGAGAAATTTTTAGCTAAATTTAAACACTGAACACACCTCCCAACTAGTATTTTGCTAGTTTCAAGCAAAACGTGCATAAAATTGATTGCCACTTTCATATGTACTCGTGATTGCATTGAGCACATGCAATAAGCCCTTAAACCCTATGTTACCCTTAGTGAACAAGTTAAGCCTCATAAGAGCTTATAGAGAATTTACCTACAAAATTTCAAAATGTCATTTTCAAGTCAACTCCTATTTTTGTCTTAGAGAATTATCTTCAATAAATCTATTGACTTTAGTATATTAATAAAATTAAATAAAAAATTCAAAACCCTACTCATATACTAAATATATTCCCATTGAGCTCAAATCTCCTAGTGTGTGTATGTGTGTGTACAGTCTACATATACATTAATCTTGTATCTTTTGAACTTCATATGAAATATGTTTTGACCATAATTCTCACTAATGACATACACTCAAAAATAAAAACTCTTAGATAAAGGGTTCAAATCATATCTCTCTTTTAAATATGTGAGCAAAGCCAATAAAAAAAATATAATAAAAAAAATCTATCTCACATATACTCATGAAGGAAAGGATTTACTAAAGAATTTATTTTGATCCCTTTAGAAAGGATGTCATTACCTTTGAATATTTAGACATATTACTCCTTAATTCCTATCCATTCATATCCTCATTGAGACTATATTCATCCCAGGATTAATAGGTCCTCAACTAGGATGAAATATAGGCATAGGACAAGGTTATGAAAGGAAGGGATATAGGGTATTCAAAATTTTTTAAAACAAGTAGAGGCCTTCTACTAACAATTGACAATTCTTCTTTATTTATAATGAAGTGGGCATTCTTTTCTTTTCTTTAACTTTCTTTTATTCTTCTTCTTCTTCTTCTTTTTCTTTTTTAGAACTTTTGAATCTCTTTTTCATAACTTTTTCTTTTCTTAATATTTACTTCTCTACTTTTATTTCAACTTCAAGGTATATATTCAACTATCACTAACTTATCTTTTGAAGAAAATAGGTAATCGATACTTTATATGGGTTAACATGGGTAAGGGTAATTTGTGTCATAAGAAAAAAGGCTTATATAAGGCTCAAATTAGCTAACTAGGGATAAAAGTATTCTTAAGTAGGCTTTATGTGTCTAAGTTGATAACAAAGATGGCCTAAATTATTTCTTAGGTTTCATAAAACTTATCATATTCAAGAAACTTTTAGAAAATTAAGAATAATAATCAAATATTTAGATCTTTTGTAATTGACCAAATTAAAGAAATGTAATGGGATCAACTAAAAATTATGTACGCTAAAGAAAATTGGAATTTATTTATAACACTCTCAAAAGAATAAATGGCTCTAAAACTCACACATGTTATATGTTTGCATTGATTTTGTTCAGGATCTTTAAAGTCATAACTACTTATCAATCTAGAGTATATACATGCAACTATGTGTACAATTGATCTAAGATTTTCTTCCTTGAGATACTTTAGAAAATGAGTAAAGTAATGAATTAAGCATATGCAATTCCATTAATAAGCTAAAATTAGATAGACTATACTTTAGAAAATCTAAATCTCATTATAGTGTACAAATTGACCTAAAACTAAAAAAATTCAAAATTTTCATTTGTTTTTCTTTTTTCTACTAAGAAAATTTAAGGAAATCAACTAAAAAAAAATAGAATTTAACTTGAAAAAAAAAACAAAAACATTATCCCTAATGTTTAAAAAGTAGGACAATGATAATGCATTGAGAAATGAATAGATGGGAGATATAGAAAAGGAAAGTTCAGAAAAATAGTGGTACACAATTATTACAAACGAAAATTTTTCAAAAGAAAAAAATTGCAAAGTTTGAAACTTCCCTGGGTCTCATACGAAATGGGTTGGTAAGCTTCTTAAAAGGAAGAGTAAGTAAATTTATCTTATGATTTTCAATTTTATATTTTATATCAAAGCAAGATATTAAGTATATCTATATGCTACTTCTCATTATTAGAGATAATTGTGAGAGCTTGATGCAGCTTTTGTGAAAATGGAACAAGAATGTGATATGGCTTAGTGGGTGGGATATTTTCTTTACCAACATTTTTTATTTTTTTTTCTAACAGGTTTCAATACTTAAGACCAAAATTTTTAACGATTTTACCACTATAAAGATTGTTAATTCCTTTATTTGTTCCATGTCTATAGTTGAAGAATTAACCTCACCTATCATATGCACATCATTAAGGTTTGTCCCTTTTCAAGAGTCTACAGCATTTGAGATATTATGTCCTTCAATTCAATCATAGATTATGTGTTCTCTTTTAATTGGGCTTCAAATTGAGCATTTTTCCTCTCATGGTATTACATGAATTGATGAAAATTATCCTCCACTTGCCTCTTAGGTGGAGAAATGTAAGGTATAGGAATAGATTGTCCTTATTATGGTTGGGAATGGGCCTTGTGTGAGACATTCACATTATATCCATGCTCCAACTGAAAGTAGGCAGATTACTCCAGTTGAGATTATAAGTCTTTAAAGATGAGGGAAAAAGATCGCTCATAAGAATAGGCTTGTTCATGAAGCACATCTTGAAATGCAAGAATGATGGAACATTCTTGAGTGGGGTGTGTATTACTGTCACAAATACCACACACTTATTCGACCTTCTTAAAGGAAAATTTTCTAATTTTCATGGCCTCATTTAGTCTATCTAGCTAAGGATGCTATTTTAACATTCATATCATCTTTTTAATCATCGCATATATTCCTCCCTTAGCAGATGTCGTAGTGGACTTGAGCTTGTATGGCTAGCCTACTTTGTCCACATCAGCCCAAATTTGTGTATTCTCTGCCAACAATTGTAAATACTCTTGAGCCTCTTTAGGTTGTTTATTTTAAAAGTTGCCATTGCAAATCATTTTAACAAACTAACGCATATCAAAATTAAGGCCTTCATAAAAGAATTTAATGATATGCCAAGGTTTATATCCTTGACGTGAACAAGTTAATAATAAATCCTTGAATCTTTCCTAACACTGATATAAATTTTCTTTATTCTTCTAGGTAAAATTCATTATATTTTGGCAAAGAGTATTTGTCTTATCTATTGCAAAGAACTTTCAAGAACTTCCTGGTCATTTTTTTCCATGTTCATGGAGAATATATTGACATTAACTAAAACAACATCTTTAAATTTTCTTTTAAAGAAAAAGAAAAAAGTTTGAGTCTTTCCATATTTGATCTAATGTTTTGTGTATATTAGAGCATGCACACTTTATCAAATTCTTTTAAGTGTAGGATAGGACTCTCATTGTCCAACCTATAAAATTTAGGCAGTAATTGAATTACTCCCGCTTTTAATTCAATCATACCTGTATTTTGAGGTAAAATTATATATGAAGGTATACTTGTATAAGTAGGTTGTAAATATTCTCTTGTTAATGTTCTCCAATGAGAATTTAGATTGTACCAATTATCCTTGTTAAGCGTTTAATTTTGGTCAAAATACTCCTAATTTAGCATTCAATTAGATCATCTAACCGATCAAAGTTATAATTTTAGTTTGATTTTGAATTTAGCTCCAATTGACCATCCAATCATTAGTTTGTCAAATTAATGGTTAAATTATCAACATAGCTAATCAGAGGTATAATGTACGGTTTAGATGACTCTAATTTGGTTTTTTATTTTATAGATTAATTAGAAGAAGTTAGGATGGTTCAGATCAAATATTAATGGTGCAGATGGAATGAATTATTAAAGGAAACTCTATTTTAAAGGAAAGCATGGAGAAGGAAAGCTACACTTGTTTCTAAGGTGGAGAAGTTTCCAGAGGAGATGAATTAAATTAGAAGGAGAGGGCTTTAAAAGAGGTAGCCATCATCTCACCATGATCTTCTCTCTCTTGGGTGGAAGAGAAAATTGTTTCTTTTTTTCGCCTCCTCATTCTCCTCATATTTCTCCCCACTCTTCTTTCCCTTCTTGGCTGGACCGTACAGGGCAGATCACCACACCTCTCTCTCTCTCTCTCTCTCTCTCTCTCTCTCTCTCTCTCTCTCTCTCTCTCTCTCTCTCTCTCTTGCTTATTGCCACACCCATCTCTTCAACCTCCCCTTAGTTAGATAGGAGGA
Organism: Warburgia ugandensis; assembly: GCA_035236585.1. Classification (NCBI taxonomy): domain Eukaryota; kingdom Viridiplantae; phylum Streptophyta; class Magnoliopsida; order Canellales; family Canellaceae; genus Warburgia; species Warburgia ugandensis. Next base: position 69,936,844 of record CP141128.1, read on the forward strand.
GGCAAACCCGTCACCCTTCCCCCTCTCTCTTCTTCGCTCTCCTCTCCACTCTCTCATCTTTCTCACCTCTGCTTCACCACTCCCTTCTCTCTCTCTCTCTCTCTCTCTCTCTCTCTCTCTCTCTCTCTCTCTCTCTCTCTCTCTCTGACCCTGCTCCAACACCTTCTATTGTCTCTCCCTCATCACCTGCCCGATGAAGGAACCCAAACCCTCCTCTCTCTTCCGTACTTTCCCTCTCCTCTATTCCTCATCTTGCATCATCGGCAGTCCCACTCCCTGTCTCATCCCTCTTTGCATCACCCCATCTCATTTGCCTCATACCTCCACCTCTAACCCATCTGTTGCATAGCATTGCACAGTTCGTTCTACACAGACAGACAATCCCCACTCCCTTTCTCCACTCACTCTCCCACTCTCTTCTCTATCTACTCTAGATAGTGACCCATCGGTTCTCTTTGTTCCACAGACGACATCGGTGAACTTCAGCCACAGGCATCATCTCTATCCTCTGCCCAAGCTGGCACTGCTCAGCACCAACGATCAACTTCCCTGTCCCCCGCCTTCATTTGCCCAGTCCCTGACCAGCAGTCCCCAGCACTACTCCATCAGACAACACCTAAGATCGGCCTCCTCACTCCGTCTTCCTCACCTCTCTCCCCTTCTGTAACAGCCCGAGGGCCCACACCCTGCAACGATATTGTCCGTGCCGGAGTGCCCATACACCCTGCACGATTTTGTTCTTCCCCAGTTGCCCAGGGAAAAGGCCTCGTTCCGTGTATCAGAGTGCACAGCGGATATGATATTGTCCTCTTTGGGTTCCTCACCACTCTGGGCTTCACCCCTCAAGGTTTTGTTCCCTTAGGTCCCTCACCCCTCTTGGGCTTCACCCATCGGGAGGCCTCGTTGCAAGGGAAGTCCTCATCACTCTTATCAAGAGCCCAGTAACTTTCCCCCTAGCGATGTGGGACTAACTCTCAGTCTCTCACCTTGCCTAGAAGCACGACCCTCTTGGCCCGCCCTCATCGGCCAAGGCTTTACAACCTCTCCCCCTTATGGGACACGCGTCCCCGCGTGTCTTACCACACACGAGCGCCCACGTGCGGCTAGCCACCCACACCGGGTCGGGGTCTGGCTCTGATACCACTTGTAACAGCCCGAGGGCCCACACCCTGCAACGATATTGTCCGTGCCGGAGTGCCCATACACCCCGCACGATTTTGTTCTTCCCCAGTTGCCCAGGGAAAAGGCCTCGTTCCGTGTATCAGAGTGCACAGCGGATATGATATTGTCCTCTTTGGGTTCCTCACCACTCTGGGCTTCACCCCTCAAGGTTTTGTTCCCTTAGGTCCCTCACCCCTCTTGGGCTTCACCCATCGGGAGGCCTCGTTGCAAGGGAAGTCCTCATCACTCTTATCAAGAGCCCAGTAACTTTCCCCCTAGCGATGTGGGACTAACTCTCAGTCTCTCACCTTGCCTAGAAGCCTGCCAGCCCTCTTGGCCCGCCCTCATCGGCCAAGGCTTTACACCTTCTCTATCACCAGCAGAATCATAGCACCAATTGCTCCATCATCATTGCCGGCATTCCTTCCCTATCACTAGTTGGGTTTCCTCTATTTTCCTCTCTCCCCCTCTCTTCTCCTCCTCCTCTTCCCTTCTCCTCCTCCATCTCTGGCTTCTCCACCTTCCTTATCGATTTTCCTTTTTTCTGTCTAATTCTGATTTTTACACAAATTCCAATTTTACCCACGCTAGTTTTCTTAAATTCTCGATATGTCCTCTTTTTAATTCCCTCTGTGTCCCTGTTCCCATTCCAGTTTTGTTTTATCTATGTTCTACTTATCTAAGAATTTCTCAATCCAACCCGATTAATTAAGGCTTAACCTAATCAACAGGTTAGCCTTAATAGTCAAGATTTCTCAATTTCTCCTCAATTTCTTATCTTATTTTCAATTAACTTTCATATTTCATTCTAGGACATCCTTAAAATACCTGAACTTAATTAACATCTTTGATCCTTAATCTGAAATCCAAAAAGTGATCTAGACCGTCCAAAACCCAAAATCCTTTTTTAGTCTAGATCTTTAAGATTTTCAAGAATCTAACTAATCCAACCATTGAATCATTAATCAAGGATATGCTGAAGTTATTGATGAAGACAAATTAACTCCAAGATGACCAGATTTGAAGAAATTGACATTGATTAAGTTAGAGAAGTAGATTTTTCTTGTTATTTATTTTAATTTTCTTTTTTTAATTGAAAATTCTATAATTTTAGCAGTTGATTAGATCTGAACTTTGATTGTAATTCTAGTAAAAAAAAATTAGTTTTTATTTTTTATAATTAAATTTTATTTAAACTCTCACTTTTTAAGTCGAGTCCCCATGGGATCAACCCATAATTGCATAAGCTACATTACAACAGCCCATGCACTTGTGGTAAAATAATTCAACACAATCCTCATATGCTCTATGTTGGTTCTATGTTGTAGTTCATTTTTCAATTTTTAGGTGATGGAGAATGATTCCTCCATGGATGTATGTGAGAGGTGGAGGATCATTAACATCAAAGAGAGGATTGTTCATCCATGAGAAAACATCAACGTCATCCAAAGTGAGAGGTGGTTCATCATCATTAAAGAAGGTAATGTTCCTCCATGGGAGAATATCATCTCTATTAATGCTGGGGTGTGGATTACCCCTTTGATCACTATATAGATTAGTTAGCGAATGCAACTGACCATGTTGTTATTTATTTTTTTTAAGTTTATGAGAAGAAACCTAAACTAAATGATGCAACCTACTATTTAGAATGATGCAGAAACAAAGGATATAATCAAATAATTTCTAAGGCTAATAAGCTAAAATGCTTTGATTTTCTTGAATTTACGTGGGGGAGAAGCTTTTAGATTAGCCTAATCTAATGCTCATCCTCTCTTTCAGACTTAATCCACCGCTTCACATCCTTCCTAACAAGTAGTAGATTGTCTAAGTTGTTGAATGTGTTGGCAGCGCTAGTTGCTTAAATACTAGCACAGTCAGTTAACTAGGGGCCACTAGAGTAGTAATGGGTCGTCTCCTTCGAAGAGGCTCTCTATAGGTCCCTTCTAGTTAATTTTGAATTAATTTGGAAGGCTAGTTTGTGTGCTTGTGGTGATTATCCTAGGTGGTCCAAGAGGTTATGATAAAATTCACCCTTGCTCTTGTGAGTTCGAGTGCCCTTAATAATTAATTTCTACGCTTCTTGGCAATTCGATCAACATATAAATCACCTTAAATTGATAAATGTGCCCTAAAATACAATTAAAAATAAATAAACTAATGTAAGTCCCAAAATGCGACAAATAAAATGTATGTTATCTATATGTAATTATACTACTGAATAATATGCAAAAATATTTTATTGTCCAAACCCTAATCTAGGATTTTTAAGAAGTCAGGACTGCTCACAGTTGGGTGCTAGATAAATTCTTCTTATACAAGGGCAGGACCATTTACATTTCACCTCCATTTCCAAGTTAAGACAGTCCACCCTTGACCTGTATTATTACTACCTTTTTAAATGAGTTATAATTAATAAAATATAATTTATCCCCATTACAATTCACTCAAAATAAAAATTGAGCTATCCTAATTTTGATGTTTCTTGAATTCCTTTTCCAATTTCTTGTAAAATAAAAAAATAGCAATAAGTACCAAATTTCATGAAATAGAGTGATTATGCACTAAAAAATTGAAAAATGCACATAAAAATGACTAGAATGATAAATGAATGCAATTCCTAAAGACTTATTTTCATTTTTATTTTTTAATTTATAAAAACTCCATAGCAAATCCCCAGTATCAATGCCAAAAACTTGTTATTGTTTTCTGCAAGTGCATGGGATATTGTAGTACAGTTTGTGCAAGTATAGATCAATCCCATGGGGACTTGACGTCAAAAGTAGTAGTTTAAATAAAATTTGAATTAATAAAAATTAAATAACAATGCCCTAAAATAAACTCAAATTTTCACTTTCCCAACATGATTGTTGTGTCATGTAGTGAAATTCTCCATATTTGGTAACATCCAAGCATATCAACTCACATCAATCAATTACCAAAGTCCTTCATCGTTGACTCAATGATTAGATTATGAAAAATTTTCAAAAAATTAATGATCTAAATCAATGGATGAAACTGTGGTTTGGATGACTTAGATTACCTATATGGATTTTAGATACAAGATCAGAGCATATGAATCATCTAGGAATTTAAAATTTGGTGAAGATCTAAAAGTGAATTTGAAATTAGGAACAAGCTGAAACAAGAATTAAAGTTGATCCTTTAATTGAAACTAAACCATTGATTTGGTTAATTAAAACCAAACAAGGATTGTGAAGATGAAAAGAAAAATAGGGAAGAATTGAAGGGAAATTAGAGATTGAAACATAATGAACATAGGGGGAAACAACGGTGAAAAATAGGAGAAGAAAACAATTATTAACAGTGGGAGAAACATGATGAAACTAGGGGGAGGGGGGACTGGGTGTGACTGGAATGGAGAAAGAAACATGGAAAAGTGAGAAGAAAATAAGGGAAAACCATGACTGGGACAGTGAAAGACACAGAAGAAAACTAACTAGAAATAGGAAAAGAAAATTGCAATGAAATAGAGAGTATAAACTGGGATGGTGAAAATAGAGACGAAAACATGAGAAACACGATAGTGGAAACAGAGACGAAAACAGAATGGTTGAAGACAAACTGGGACGGTGAAGAAACAAGACTGGTAGTGGAGGTAAGGGAGAAACAAAAGTAGAAGAAAAGAATTGCGAATGAGGTGCGCATGTGGTGAGGTAGAGATGATGGAAGGGAGGTGAGACTAGAGATCAAACAGCTAAGGGAGAGATGGAAGAGAAGAGAGACTGGGATGGGCTCTCTCTTTGTCCTTTACTTTCTTCTAACAACTCTTCTCTCTTATATGGTGATTGGTGCTAGCCCCCATTCTCCTTTTAAAGGTTTTCTAATTATTTGTATTCCCAAAAGAAACATGTCTCTTACTTAAGTTTTGGTTTCAAATAAGGAAACAATTTCCAAAATAACACATCCCTTTCCCTCCTATGGATCTCTCTCTAGATCACATTAGAAACCTTCTTCATGTATACTTTATTTCCATTGGCCATCTCCCGGGTCCATCTTGAATTGTCAAATCCATGTATCCTTTTGATGATCTAGTCCCAAATAGCTCAATCTAAGACATCCAATTCCATTATGATTTATCTGTTACACATAAAATTCAAATAGAATTATCTTAACTATGATTTAATCATCTGATCAACTTTGATGATCATCTAGCCATTAGATTTTGTGAAACAACAGTTCAATGATCAATTGTGACTATAATGCAAATTTAATCTAATTATGCAAAATTAATTGGTTAAAAAATTATCTAGATGCTAATTTGAGAGTTTTTTAGCTAAAACTAAACATTTAGCAGATAAGAACCATGCTCACAATTGTTTCATATTTGCTCGAAGTATAGGTCACACACATAAAGCTCTTTAACTATTTCAAAAGCAACAATTTTGGTATTTAAAATAATTGGCAAAGAATGTCTCATGCTCAAGGCATCTATAACTACATTCTACGTACCTGATTTGATTGATCACAAAACTAAAAGATTGAATAAATTTGACCCATACAACATGTCTTCTACTTAGTTTCTGCTAACTCTAAAGAAACCTTAAAGCTTCATGAATTGAAAATAGAATAAATGGGTATGGGAGCAAGTATTAGTTCTAGTGTTCTAACACCCTCACAATGGTGTAGAACTCCTTATCATAAGTGGAGTAATTATAGTGAGAATCATTGAGTTTTTGTCTAAAGAAGGCAAATGACTTTCCTTCTTAGCAAAGAATGGCACCAATTCCCACATGGGAAGCATTACATTCAACTTCAAATATACATTTAAGCTAGGTCAAGAGAGAATAGGAGAATTGGTTGCCTTTTGTTTGACAAGTCCTTCATCCACTTAAAATTTCCTCCCTTTAAACATTCTATAATTGGGGGGATAATAGTTTGAAATACTTGATGAATCTTTGCTAGAAAGATGCAAGGTCATAAAAGCTTCTAATATCATGAAGAGATTGAGGAGTTGACCAATTGAGAATAACCTCCACTTTATTTGCATCTATCTTTACTCCATTGACTGAAACAACATAGCCAAAGAAGATAAGGGTATCGGTGAATAAATTACACTTCTTCAAATCCCCAAACAATTTCTATTCTTGAAAAGTATGTAGTGGTCATTTAAGATAACATAAATGCTTCTATTGATTTTTTATTGTACACAAGAATATCATCAAAGGACATAAACAACAAATTTTCCATTGAAGAGTTTAAAGGCATGAGTCATTAAACATAGGAAAATGTTATGAGCGTTAAATAAACCATGAAGTTGATCTAAGATTAATCTTAGAAAACTAGTAGCCCTATGAAGTTGATCTAGTGGATCATCAAGAGGATGGATAGGGAAGTAGTAAATGATCGTTATCTTGTTCATGACCCTGCTATCAATACACATTTTTCATGTTCCAAACTTCTTTGGTACAAGAAGCGTAGGTATTAGACAAAGACTCTTGCTTTCTCAAACTAAACCTTTAGTAATTAATTAATCAACTTGATGCTGCAATTTTTCATGCTCTTTTGGATTCATACAATATCCAACTTTGTTAAGAAGGATATATCTAGTAACAAAGTCATGACAATGTTGTACATCTCTTATAGGAGGTAAACAATTAGAAATTTCTTTAGGAAATACATCTTCAAACTTAGAAAGCAACATTTGTACATTTTATTAGAATATTCATTAATCTCATCAATAGAACAAGCAGCATCTAAAAATTCAATAAACAAATCAATGTTATGCTTGCTACTCAAGTGACCTACTTATATGTTTTAGAAGGAATTTCAAGTCTTAATGGTGCTAAAACAATTTTCCCACCATTGAAAACAAAAAAGCAAGTATTTTTGAAACCATCACATTGGACTTTCTTATTATATTTCCATGAACGTTCCAACAATAAGTGACATGCATCCACTAGAATTACATCACACCATATTTCATGTTTGTACCATTTTCAATAGAGAAAGAGACTGGGCATTTACGAGTTTCCTTGATTTTTTGTCCTTTGTCTATCCACTAAAGCTTTTATGGTTGAGGATGGGGCTCGGTTTTCAACTTCAATTTGTTCACTAATTCTATAGAAGCAACATTCTTGTAAGCATCATTGTCAATTATAACATTACATTTTGGATGTGCATCTCGTGTGAAAGTTGGTGTATCATAGACAATCATCATCCTTTTTTACAACACTTTCTTTACACTAGCAATATTTCACCTTGATCAGCATGGATGGCATCTTCATCTTCTTCATAACATTATTGAGATTCTTCCTCTTTGAATTCCTCACCAAAGCAACCTCCTACTAACCCCAACCCTAGAGGCTATGGTTAAGAAACTTAATCCTTTATGTTGATGAGAAAGCTTATGTATATGATGCTCTTGTTTACTATCTTGAAAGTAGTGATGTTGAGTGGATGTAGTTTAGAACTTTAGGTTTTGTAAATAGGAGGTAAGAACTATTTATGTTTGAATGCAATGGTGGGGAGAATTAGTCTCCATTTGTATTTAGGACATTTTATCAATTGAATCACATCGTATGTGCTAAATGCATAAGTTCAAAAAATAGTGGAGATTTGGCTAGATATTTGGTAGAAATGAAAGGCTTAAAAAAAAACATTGCTTTGTGAAGGACAAGGGCATCTCTCTCTGTGGCAACTTCCACTACAATTTAAGGAAAAAGAAAAGTAAGCCATTTAAGCCTCGCTTGAGCTAATCACAATAGTTTGGTACGCTAACCATAACCTCTAGGGTTTGGGGTCATGGTAAGTCTTAACACCAAGACTTCCTACAACCCCACACCTTAGAGGCCAAGGTTAAGGTACTAAATCATTGTGATTAGCTCAAGCGAGGCCAAAATGGCTCTTTTTTTAAGGCATCAGAAAGCAAGACAGAACTAGGTGCTCTTGGCCTTCTTAAGACATGGTATTAATAGTGAAATGAACCCCTCATTCTACTAAAAATCTAGCAGTGCCTCCTCCATTTTTCGAACTCATGCATCTAACACATACAATGTGATTCACCTAATAAATAGTAGGCTAGCATCACAAATAACAAACAAAGACTCAATCTTCCTTATTAATGCATTCAAACACAAGTTCTCTCTTACCTCCTGTTTACAAAATCATATTTCTAAATGCATTCATGCAATATGTAACTCAAAACAATACTCTAGATAAACATATACATTGACCTTTGAATAAAAAATAGATTTATACATCTCAAGTGGTCAAAATACAAGTATCAAAAGATTTCAAACATAAATAACAAAATATGATCATAGCACCTAGACGAATCTCTGTTGAGTTTTCCGCAAGTGCACGGCTGTTGTAGTCTAACTATTGCAAGTTTAGGTCAATTTCCATGGGGACTCAACTTAAACATTGAAGTTTACATAAATTTTAACTTAAAAAATTACCAAAAATAATATTCAATTGAATTAACCCTTGAGTATATTGTTTTGAATTTAAAGAAATAAAATACAATAATAATCCAAATGCAACTTCCTATCTCGATCAATGTGTCATACAACGAACATGTCACACACCCCCCGATCTGGGGGGTCCACAGTAATGATATTGTCTGCTTTGGACCCACTGGGCCCTCACGATTTTACTTCTCCCCCTTCAGGGGAAAACCGGTCATTACTGTGAGGAGTGTTCCCACTCCTTATAACCAGGCTCATTTCCACCCCCTAGCCAGTATGGGAGTAACTCTCTTGTATCCCAACCTCAAACCATCTTGGCTCCCCTCACAAGGCCAAGCCTCAGGCCATCTTGGCCGGTAGCCATCTCCCGCTTACGGGACACACACCCCCGTGTGTCACCACACAAGTGATGGTGCGGCTAGCCACCCATCCCCGGGGTTGGGGTTTGGCTCTGATACCATTTGTCACACACCCCTCGATCTCGGGGATCGATAGTAATGATATTGTCCGCTTTGGACCCACTGGACCTACTGAGGCTTGGCCTTGTGAGGGGAGCCAAGATGGTTTGAGGTTGGGATGCATGAGAGTTAGTCCCATACTAGCTAGGGGGTGAAAATGAGCCTGGTTATAAGGAGTGGGAACACTCCTCACAGTAATGACCGGTTTTCCCCTGAAGGGGGAGAAGTAAAACCGTGCAGGCCCAGTGGGTCCAAAGTGGACAATATCATTACTGTGGACCCCTCAGATTGGGGGGTGTGTGACAAATGGTATCAGAGCCAAACCCCGACCCCGGGGATGGGTGGCTAGCCGCACCGTCGCTCGTGTGGTGACACACGGGGGCGTGTGTCCTGTAAGCGGGAGATGGCTACCTGCCAAGATGGCTTGAGGCTTGGCCTTGTGAGGGGAGCCAAGATGGTTTAAGGTTGGGATGCAGGAAAGTTAGTCCCATACCAGCTAGGGGGTGGAAATGAGCCTGGTTATAAGGAGTGGGAACACTCCTCACAGTAATGACCAGTTTTCCCCTGAAGTGGGAGAAGCAAAACCGTGCGGGCCCAGCGGGTCCAAAGCGGACAATATCATTACTGTGGACCCCCCCAGATTGGAGGGTGTGTGACAAATGGTATCAGAGTCAAACCCCGACCCCAGGGATGGGTGGCTAGCCGCACCGTCGCTCGTGTGGTGACATACGGGGGCGTGTGTCCCGTAAGCGGGAGATGGCTACCGGCCAAGATGGCTTGAGGCTTGGCCTTGTGAGGGGAGCCAAGATGGTTTGAGGTTGGGATGCAGGAAAGTTAGTCCCATACCAGCTAGGGAGTGGAAATGAGCCTGGTTATAAGGAGTGGGAACACTCCTCACAGTAATGACCGGTTTTCCCCTAAAGGGGGAGAAGCAAAATCGTTCAGGCCCAGTGGGTCCAAAGCGGACAATATCATTACTGTGGACCCCCCAGATCGGGGGTGTGTGATAGAACAAGAATTGAAAATACATATTCTAGAACTAATCCAAGAATAAGACTAACTTAGATAAAATAAAGCATGGATCGACTAAAGACAAAATAAGGAAAATGACAAACATGACATGAATGACATTTAAATTAAAGTCTAATGGGCATAAATGGAATTTTCTCAACAAAATATCTTCTTCTTCTCCAATCCATAAGGGAGAAAAATGCAGGGATCTGAACCGGAGTTCGCACATGGAGAGAGGTAGGTGGAACAAATGGAAAAATGAGCAGAACAGAAGCATCGGGTGGAAAGTTGAGTTTTTTCTGGTTACGCTCGTCGGAGGTGAGCGGCTGGGAAAAATGGCAGATCGAGATGGCATGAGGAAGACCGGTGACTGGGAAATGGAGGGTACAGGAGAAGATAAGGGGAAAAGAGGGAAAACCCAGATCGGGTTTCCTTCCCTAGGCCATCTGGTGAGATGGGAGGTGGAGAGATCGATGTTGAACGAGTCTATGCGATGGAGCAGAGGAAAACGAGAAGGAAAAGGAGTGGGGGCGGTGCCTAAGCTGTGCGCATAGAAAGAAAATGGAAAAGAGATGATGGGTTAGGCAGAGCAACGAAGGATACGGAGTTGGCTACCTGCCAGTGATGCATAGATGAGGAAGAGGGAAGAGGTAGAGAACGATAATGAACGAGGAAGAGAAAAAACAAAAGGAAAATAGAGAGAAAAAGAAGCTGGATTTTGCTTAGGTAGGCCTGGGGTGAGTGCTAAAACAGAGCTTAGCAAGTTCTCTACAATGTAGTTAAAAGGTTGAGGAGGGGTTCAGTTGGGTTGGTGATTAGCGATGCAGAAAAGGGAATGAGCGGGAGTGAGCCGGAAAAGAGGAATGATAGAGAGATCAAAGAGTGAGATGGAGATGAGGCCAGGCCTACTTGGTGTGTCATGCACCTGTGGCTGGTCAGTGGATGCAATGTAGAAGACGAAGAGAAGAGAGTTTGGGAGAGAAGAAGTTGGGCGATGCCAATGCGCAGAGACAGAACGTCTGCTCCATATTGGTGTGTCACTCACCTGTAGCTTGTAGGTGAGAAGGATGCATGTGAAGAGGAGGGGTAAGAGCAGAGAGAGGTAGAGAGGAACTGTCCTTCCACCTCTCTTAGTGAGGAGAAAAGAGTGAAGAAGAGAGAAGAAGCATTTTATAAGAGGGGGCCAAAAGGTGGTTCCGAATTTATTGGGTTCCCATGCTTGCCCATGTTATGTTATCTACCATGCGATGGTGCCATGATGTGGCTGCCATGTGATGTTGTCTATGTGTGGGAGCTATTTAATCTCCACCGTACATCACCATCTACATCATGTATCGCCATCTAGACTGTGTATCACCAAGACCATAAAGAAAGGCTCTTTATTAACTTGATTTACATAATCTCGTTAATCTGCAAAATAAGAGACTATTTTAGAATAATCTAAATTACATACTTAATTAGTTATGATGATCATCTAATTATTAAATTTTCAAATCAATGGTTGGATGATTGATTAGAGCTAAAATTAATTTGAAATTATAAAATTACCTAATTAGATGATCTAATCAAATGCTAATTAAGGGTTATTTTAGGCAAAATTGAACACTTAACAATCTCATTCACCACTCATCGGTGCTTTCTTTATCCGCTTAACTTGTACCTATAAAATGATAGGATGAGTTACGAAGCCCAGTAACAAAAAACTACTAAACCCCACAAGTATATCCCATGGTTCTTGTTGAGCCTAGCCCAACTCCATTTTCTTGCTCTAGTTAGGTAGTATATTCTTTTATTTTACAAATAATCACTATAAGTGGTGAACATATATCATCAAATTTAAAAAATAGCCAATCATCTATAAAATGCATTCATTCTATAATTTTCGACAATAATACAATAAGTATAGCATTTAAATATCATAAACATGCATACTTTCTACAAAATCATCATCCTACTTCAAACCAAGTAGTCCTCTCCCTTAAGGTTACCATCTTAGGTAGATCCACCATGGTTATGGTTCACCAACCCTTTCCCTCAGGATAACTATATTGGGTTGCTCAACCATGGTTATGGTCTACTTGATAGTCTTTTCCTTTAGGATTACCATCTTGGGTGCCTCCACCATGGTCATGGTCTACCAGGGAGCCCTTTATCTTAAGGTTACTATATCAAGAGGTCCTACTTGTCCCACAACAGACCAAGCATTCTCCCAAAAGGGAAACAATCACATGGATACAATATTTAAACTAGAAGATATGTCCATCATTCTTCAAAATAAGGTTTAAACTTACATGAATAACAACCTCCAACCAATAAATAACTCAGACCAAGTAGTTCCTTCCCTTAAGGTTACCATCTTGGGATGCTCCACTATGGTTAGCATTTGATATGATAGGTTTTGAAGATTCAAAATTTACCAAACTTGAGTTCAATCAATACTTATTATGCCCTTCTATTCAATTAGAACTTGATTGTCACATGTGTGACATAACCACCTTGTTATTTGGATATTTAGAGGCAATTTGTTAAATACGTTGACATTTAAAGCATCTCCTTGCATTGAACTTATGGGACCAGACTGCTTGTTATCATCAACTTTTGATTGAGGGTTTTGGAATTTTGTGTTAGGAATTTGTTTAGAAGAAGAAGCACTCCCCAGATTGAAAAGACCAACACTATTGCAGCTTTCTTTAAACTACCCAAGAAGCAAGGTCTACCACATTAGTCTTCAACTTAAGGTGTTCAAATTCAGTAATATATTCCTCCACACTTATGTTATCTTGCTTTAAATTTTGGATTTTTAAAAATGTTTCCATTCTATAGTCTTCAGAAAGAAATATTTTTCTCTACTTTTTTTTTTCTAACTTTTAGTCTAGCTTTTTCTTCATGTGGTCTTTATTTCTTTAAATTCTCTCATCATAAAGAAGCATATGTTCTAAGTTTGAGAGCAACTAACTCTACCTTAGCATCTTCTGGAACTACTACTATTCAAAAACTCATTCAATAGTACGAAGTCAATTTAGCTATTTATCGAGTTGTATTTTTTCTTCAAACTTTGGAACGTTCACTATCACACCTGAAAAGTGAAAATCAAGGTGGTTTTTAAGAGAGTTATTTGATGGTGATCTCCTATCTGAATCTCGACTTATTGTAGAAAAATAAAAAGAATCATTTAAGTCATTGTTAGAGGATTCAACATTAGAGTTCTCATCTCCTTTATCATCATGACTAATATATTGGTCTAAATATTCTTGAAGTCATTTTATTTTTCTCCTCGGGTCATCCATTTCAAAATCACAAGCATCTTTGTCTGAAGTAACCACATTTCTGCTCAAAATGTCAGTGCAACCTTAAGCTTTATTACTAAATTGATATCGAATGCTTAGGTAAAATAGAAGATATTTGGATAAATAAAAAAACAATTCACAAGATTAAAATATGAAAATAGCTCACCACTTTAGGAATATAGAATAATTGCCATCATAGAGATACAGAATTAAAGAGATATAGAACTATGAGTAGAAATTAGCTCACCACTTTTGGTATACGAATTAATCGCTACCTTAAAGATAGAGAACTAGATGTCTCACTACCCTTGGATGACTCCAAGAGATACAGAAAATGGAAGAAAGGTGAGATGCGCTCAAACTCCCACAATGGAAAAAGATGCCAAATTCAATTATGTTATGCCCTTGGATTCACTCTACAAAGGGGTTTTAATAGATGTGAACAACCCTCCCAAATATGCAATGTATAAAATACTACCCAACTATCTAAATACAATAGTTTCCTAACTAAAGAATACTTTCTAAATATCAAGTACTTGCCCAACAAGAGTTTCCTAAACTTGGGTGTTTCCAAATAGCACTTTTTAAGTATTGATTAGTTGACTAAACACATTCAAAGAGTCTCCATACACATGTTATATAAATAAGCAAGTTCTTAAGTTTCCTAACTTCCCAGGCAAGAACTTTCCTTAGTCTTGGCTAATTTGAGATCTTTGACTAGTTAACACATCTTGACCTAGGAAGTCGCGGAATTAGGAAGTCAATGTAGCTCTTTTGACCATGGATAAATTGGAAAGTGCTAGGGTGGACCATGGGCCTCCCATTTTATGATCTTCAATGTCCATCTGTAATAATCTCGAATGCCCTCCATGATTTAGTCCAGGACATTCATTCATCAATAAAATAAGTGTTTTTATTTTGGTTTTAAGATGCCTCTTCTAGCCAATCAAAACCATCCATTCTTTCAAGACTAAGCTCTCCACTCCTCCATGATCCAACACATCCAAAACATTTTGATCCAAGAGGTTTTGATGATGATGTTGACCATACATTATTTCAACGGCCTCAATCTCTCTTGATCTACCATTGATCTTGGAATTTCTAGCCACTTCCATGTTAGATATGCAATTTTAGTAGTTTAGAATGAAGTTTAGTTGTTTGTAATGCAATTCTACTTTTAATCAAATGTTAATCTAGTTTTAGTGTTAAAGCAATTTTAGTTTTAATGGTATGTAATGCAATTTCAGTTGTTTGTATCACTCTTATTTGAATATCTTATCAGTCTCCTGAATGAAGATGGTTGTCACATATGCATATTACCTTATCATAGAAACTATCTTGGTTTAAGCTAATCTTTTGTTCTTTTGGTTTTCAATTGAATTTTTATTGCTTCTCTTCCTCGAAATTGTTTGAACTAGAAGAATTTTGCTGAGTGGGTGAGGGGATCTTAGCTTCATTTGTATTAGTTTGTGGAGGAAAAGATGAGTGGAACCTATCCAATTTATTTTGGTGTTTCGTATGCATTTTTCACTCTTCAATTGCTATCAACCTTGGTGAAATAGGATATGGATGATGGTCGGTGGAAGGTGATTACATATACAATTGGTGCAGTCTAAGGACACAGACTTTGAGGAATAGTAGATGAAGAGGGAGGTATTCTCAAGGATGTCACTTTCAAAGGTCCTTCCAATAAGAGAACATAAGAAAGTCTAGTTTTCATATTATCCTACCTATTACTATAGGTCATGCTCCAACCTAGTAGCATTTTCTTGTTGATTAATTTTCAATTGGTTGTACACGGTTGAGACTAGCAGATTTTGTAGGTGAGATTGAAGGACCATCTACAGTTGAGACTAAGGAGCTTTTGCAGTTGACATTAAATGGTAATTCTTAGTAAGAAATAAATACTAGCAGAAATATGGTAGATACTAAACTTTTGCATCAATTAATATAACCTTCTTTGCTATCAATCAACTTGAGATGTACCATTATTTCTCTTGCTAGTAGAGAGATAACAAGTTGGGCAAGATTGTTTTGCATAGTTGGTCAAAAGCAATTGTTATGACATTGCTGTGAATATAATATTGTTTTCATATGACAATTGAACACTTCCTCTATTTTTTGAGGCATCACCAATGACCATTTTCTAGTTTTAGTACCATTTAAACTCGATAGATGTCATGATATTTGAGAACATGAATGTGGGATAAGTGTATGTAAACAATAATGAGCTATATCTAATAATAGTCCATAAACAAAAAGAAGAGCTTGATTCGTAACTTGATAAGTTCAAGGCCATGACATGGGCTTGAATAAATTGGATCTTGAAGACTATTTTTCAAGAATTTTTTTGGCATCTATTAATTGAGATTTAATTCTTAAAAAGCTAGTAAGAAGTTCTTGAACTATCTCCAACAGTAAGAGTTGGCATAACACTCACTACTTCAAAAACAACATGAAGTAGTAGTTTTGCATTCTAGACATCTCAAATTCAAGTTCAGTATGAAGCTAGGTACATCATAAAATAAAAATGACATGTTTTGACTTTTGGAGCTTAGTTCAACACACAAATGGACAACAATATATTTGAATAGGAAACATAGCTCAAACTGCTAGGATAATGTAAGTTAGAAGTCTATATAGTTGAATTAGATATGTAAGACTAGCATGTGGAAAAGAGAAAAAGGCAATAGAAAGTGATGAAACTTTAGCCTTTTAGTTTTGCAGAATTGCTTTTCTTTCACTTTTATAGATTTAAAAAGGTTAATTTCTAAGGGTAGTTATCAATCTTTTATAGTTCTTGATAGCTTGTGAGATGGGGTATATCAAGATAAGGTGGTGTGCTGAGTATGTTGAATGAGTAAGAAAAGTTGGAGAAGACCGAATTATGACCTAAAGATATTCAACATGTGGGACTTCACCTAGATTAGTTTCTGCTTTTTGTTTCTTGTCATCAAGAATTAGACATAAATGTAAGAATCTATCTCGTGCATTTAAGTATGATTGACTCCAACATAATTATTAAACTTAGCTTGAAACCTCTCATTGATTAGTCAATTAGACAATTTAATTTTGTATCATTCTAAATGGAATGGGTATGGATATATAGATGCATTTAAACATGTAGTTATTGTACCATGTTGTTTGTTATTAAACTTTAGACAAGGAACAAAAAAATTTCTTTTTAACACAAATCTTTTTCTTTTCTTTTTTTCTTTCATAGTTTTTAGAACAACATTGGAATCATTTACAAATATACACTCCATTGAGAAAATACGGAGCAAATCATTTGATATGACAACTTGAAAGCTTTAAATCATGTTAACCTAACTTGTATCTTTAAAACTTGACCAAGTAAGTTAAATAATAGCAATCAATTGATTATGTAAAGTAACTAATCTTACTGCTACAAACCACGTACTATTACAAATCATTAAGTTACAAAATAACCTCACTAGTAGATCATTTACTAATAAGATTCAAATATACTGACTAAAACAATCTCAGCATCATATGCAACAAAAATCAGAAGCCAATCTTTCATTAATCCAAATTGTAAATTCATATGATCTTTACATTTCATTATTTGGTAAAGAAACAATACAGAACAAAAAGTTGACTTCATTACATTTTAGTAGTTGGAAAAGAAACAAAATAGATCAAAAAGCTAAGCTTCCCACCAATACATCATCATTCTGTCTTCTTCATCTTCTCATGGTAGCTTAGCTACTCTCAACTATTGTAGCTCCCTCAGTTTGACGTAGTTGTGTTACTAGAATAATATAATTTATTATTTCCTTAGATGTTGCCCTCTTTATCTTCTTAGCCTTAGCTCTTTTCCTCAACTTTTTTTGTCTTTTTTGGATCCATAGGTTCACTTCTAATACAGATCCTTGCATAATGTTAGTTTGGCCACATCTCAAAGGTTTTCCAAACCTTTCTGATTTTGGTTGGATTTTGAGTCTCATCAATCTCCCTAATCCACTTTTGGCCTTCTAGGTTGTCTCCTTATGTGATAAGATAGTCTTAGAATTTATCTTTGGCCATACAGTAACCCTTGGCATGACATTGATAGATGGCTCATGTGTGGTCAAAAAGTGGGCAATGCTATAACAATTGTCCACATTGTCTTTAAGCCTTTTCTTCTTCTCAAAATAGATGGTGAAAATAAGATGGCAACAAGGTATGCCTATAAGGTCCCATTTTCTGCATGAACATGTTCACTTGGCAAAGTTCTGCACTTTGATTCCATCCAAATAGGACTACATCATAGTAACCATAACTTCTTGACTCACACACACAATAAGAAGCAAGCCTTAAAGTTCTTTAACTTCTTTTGGATCATAGGACAAATGTTACCCTTATAAGTAACCATCCCACTCTGTTTGCTTCAAACCTTCTCATTATCATTCTTCTAATGGTTTCTATCATGTCAAGATGGGCTTATTACTTGTGCCCACAATCTAGGAGTTGAAACACTCCACCACATTGTTTAAGAGCATATCAAACTTAACTTTTGGATTAAATGCATGTTTGGACTAGCTAGAGGGACGGTAATGTTCTACAAGCCAAATAGGAGCTGCTTCATTCAACTTTGCTAAGTCCCTTATAACCACTTCTTACTTTCTGTGTGTGTTCGTGTGTGTGGTTTGACCTAATAACACTCTAAAGGGATAAAGTATATCAACTACATTTCTTCTTGTAACTACTATATAAATGCCTTAGACAACACCTTACATGTCCTTGTGGTGCTATTTTACTGATATTTTGAACCAATCGCTACAAAATATAAAACATAATGCAATGTTAGAAATAGAATTTATTTGTAAAAAATGGCAGCCAAATAGTGCAAATCAAAGGTTGGTTAGAAATAAAGGTAAAGCCATTGCTCATGGCACCTTTAATGTCTTCAAGGAGCAATGCAAAAAACCACATACAACCATCTTTGTTCTCAACCTCACATAAAACATATGTTATAGGAAGATATTATCAATAACATCTTATATAGTAGCTAGAAGTTGCCCACTATGAGCCCCTTCAAGGTGAACAACATAGAAGCCAATGATTGGTCTAGATCCTCTCGGGAATCTTTTACAACCATTTAAGCATTCATAAAGCCACTGAAATTGGGGAGGTGGATCAATCTTGAGCTTGCAAGTGTTTCCTAGATTCCACATCAATAGCACAAGACAATAGTCTCTTAGTTTTAAGAATTGCTCAGTTTGTTTCTCCCTTAACATATATATGGCTTTCTTCTTTGCCCAGAAGCACTGTTGACAGGATACATCAACCTTGTGATCTCTCTTCTCTTGATTACTAAATGCATCAAGTGGCCAGGTGATGGATGCTTTCTTACATGGCCAATGAATTCTTTGACCATCCAAGTTTATGTGACCTTTGTATTCTTGTATTACTTGCCACATTAATGCTCATCTCCATTGTAAAACTTCACTTGGAACCATCACTTGTCATTATGTGGAGATGCATGTCTTCTTCACCCACATTTGAATGTACATTGAGTTGTAACTTTGCATGTCATAATGAATATACTTGAAATCAAATCCACTGTCCGTCCCAAACTTGATTAGAGTTGCCTTAAAGACTCTCATAGTAGCAAACTTTAACCCTAGTTGGAACTTTATCGATTTGTCATATCAACCATTGAATTGAATGTTTAACTCATAATTAGAATCAGCTTGACTCTTAAGTTTGTCACTTTTAAACTTTCCTCACTTTTTCATTAGAACTCCTCAACATCCTTTAAATCATTCTAAACACCTATTTCCCCCAATTGATTTGTTCTTCTATGCTCATACTTGTTGAAGAATAAGTCTTTATTATTCTCTTAGTTAGACTCTTCATAATTAAAAAGTTTATTACTAAGCTCATCTTCATTTTCACTATCTTCATTGTTTTCCACATTGACATTAGGCATTTGATTTACAACCACAAATGGTAGCCCATCCTCCACTTCATGAACAAGGCAAAGTAATTGCCATCTCTTCACCAATCAGTTCCTCATCAACATCTATAGAGTACTCAAAGTATACAACTTCCATGTTAGGAGGTAACTTCTTTGTCATTTGCAAGATTTCCCTCTCGCAAGTCAGTGGCAGTATTCCTCTAGTCATGTTCTAACCTCCATAAACATACTACACACACTTAACACTAGTTTACCCCTGCTTATCAACAAATCTCACAAGATCTATATTTCGATGTTGCTCTTATGCAACAATTTCTCTTCCCGCAATATACTTGATCTTAGGACCATGTATCAAGGTCCTCCAAAACACATTGTTATTTTTGTGGGTTTCATGGCTACAAAATAAAGAAACACACATTAAAGTAAAGTCAAACAAAAATTTCAAATTCTTACAGTCGAGCATTACAAGTCCCTAATATGACTAGAGATATAACCATTAGAAATTTATGCTGGACAAAACTACTGATAACCCAAATTAACCAATTAAAATGCTAACTTAAACTACTAGAACACTTAATGTCAATACTATTCCCTCCAAAATACATATTACCATACAAGAAACCTCTATTAAGCTAATGAAAAATAACTAATTAAGCTATGACACAAAATAATACTGTTCTCATATGAAAAATATTGCATCAATGTAAAGAAGACCATTATAAGTACTAAAATCTATGTAGAACCTATATCATATAGCAACAAACTAAAAAAATCCATTTTAACCTACTCAAAACCCCCAAAATATAACATCATAATAAAAAGCCCCAAAGTAAGCAACTAAAATCCATCATCATACAACATTAAAGTAAAAAAAACCACTTCAACCTACTCAAAACTCCAAAATAAACCATGATTGTAAAAAAAAACTCACAAAAGTTGTTCTATAATCCCTAAAGAGAGCACAAAAAAAGGCCACTAAAATAGGCCTAAATTCTTTCTTCATTCCATTAAAAAACCTACTGCTAAAAACCCAAAAAATAATATTAAAAATTATTGGGTAGACAAACCACTAAACCTAATTTCAGGGGCTACCCTATGTATATCCAGCTGCAAGAAACCCAAATTGTAGATGCTGTCTAGCTTTCCTAAACATGCTAGTGAAATTTAAAATGTTAAAGGTCTTCGACGTTTCTCTATCATTAACAATTTCATTACCGTCCCGTGAAAATAAAAACCATTCTTCTATTTCCATTTTTTGGGTGTATGCAATATTTTTTTGAACTTCAGTTAAATTAAGGAAAACTTGAAAAATATTTACAAAATAATAATAATGGGTTCTTGGACCTCATTAGTCCATTCTGTTGGTTTTTTGGATGAAGATTTGATAAAGGGAACCTCTATGATAAGAATCCCAAAGTTATGGCTCTAATGAATAACTGATAATTGGAAGGGTCAATGTAATTAGTTGAAATTTTTGGTGGGGTGTTCATACATTTTTCTCTAAGTAATATAAGAGATAATAAAATTTAACTAGCAAATGAAGATATTCTAAGAGACTTTGATTAAAGTATATGAGATTATAAAGTTATTGAGAGCCATATATAAGGGTCCAACTATATATGTGTTGTGATTTCCAAGTTAAACTCGCAAGTGCAGAAATCAAATGTAGTAATTCATGCGAGGAAGTCGATCCCATGAGGAATCAAATGGATATGGTACTAGCAGTCTTAACTTAAATTATCCAACCTAGCCAAATTAAAGAGATCATTTTTCTAAACTAAAAATGAAAAATTAACACATGAAACATGGAGTTATGCCAAAATTAAAGCATGCTAAACTTAACAACTTTCCTCAAACACAATTTCTAAAAATAAAACTTTCCTAGATAAAAACTTTTTAAATTTGTGACTTTCCCAATTTGACAACTTCCTAAGAAATGAAATTACCAATTTTCCTAATCAAACTTCCTAAGCATGAAAAATTAGAATCTTATTAAATGATGAATAGAAAACTAAAGGAAACTGGTATAAGAATACTAGCAAGGATATAAATGCAACTAAACATTTACCACACTTAAGAAAGAAAGAAAAGGGCTAGCATTTAGTACCATGCGCATGTCATCTAGAGTGATGCACATGGTCCTAAACCATGTGCATAGAACAAGTTTTATGCACATGGATTAAAGTGTGTGTGGATGGTTTTAGTGCTTAGATTAAGAGATATTTAAATGTATAACTTACTAGAACCATGTACAAGTAAAGAGATTGCTTTAAAACATTCATCAACAATATTAAATCAATGCTCTAATTGCTTAATTCATTCAAGGAAAAGCATTACAAAGATGGTGTGCAACATTCATGAAGTGTGCGCTCCATGTTTACAAGATATTAACTTCAAAAGAAACCTTCACTCTAACTTATAATCACTCTTAACCCAAGAAGCATGAAAATAAAAGAGAAAACTCCAATAAGAAGCAAGGGTGAACAAGAGTTCAAGGAGTTTCAAAGGCAAAGACTTTAATCTAATAGTTATACTCTTTTGGTTGTCACTACTAAAGAGTTATAGCCCTTAAATCAATAGGATATGAAACTAAACTAAAGGCTCGCAATGAAAGAAATTAAAGAAATCAAGCTAACAACTAAGCATGGAACCAAAGGCAAACAAAGCAAATAGACAAACACCCAATAAAATGTCTAAAGAAGAGAACCAACTTGGTTTTGAATGAAGAGTCAACAATGAAATAGGCATGGAGGAGTGAATGAAGATGCTTGGAGAGGACTCTTAAATAAAAAGTGAAATTCTTAGTGACATTTAGTGGTGAGGTGGAAAGTGAGAAAAAAGTGGGAATAACATGGAAAAAACAATAAAAATGGAGAGGTATGCTCCTATTGGTCCACATGCTACCTTAACTTAGTGGATTTTCTTATCTTCAAAATATTCCTATAAATCCTAAGGATAATTCTTTGGATTCTCCTCAAATCATGGCCTTCCATATAGCTTAGCTTATGTGATTTGACAGCTAAGTTTGAGAGCTCATTTGGCTAGGCTTTATGGTTGGCTTAGATGCCTTTCTTAGCTTTGCTTGATGGCTCAATCCTTGGCTTTGGTGGCTGGCTAGGCCCCTTAGCTTGTCACCTTCTTAATGGCATGAAAATGAGTAAATAGCTTAAGTGAAACCCAGGGTTAGGTGGTAGTTGCATAGCTTGTGCATGGGCCCACTTTGGCTACCTTTGGCTCATCTAATTGCATATATTGCTTGTTCTAAAGATGATATTGACCTTTGTTCTCACTTCAGATTGATGATATTTAAGCTTTGACTCTATCTTTTGATCTTGATCTTCCATTTTCTTCTTAATCGATCTTAGCCGTTAGATCACAATCTCGCTTTCTACAAAAATTAAAAAAGCTAATTAAATTCTAGAAAAATATGATTAATTATAAAGTAATCTTGAATTAGCCTCTGGACCTATAAAATGTCAAATTTTTAGTCATTAAGTAAAAAATGCATGTTTTTGGTCAAAAACTCTTATTTACCCTATAAGTTATAACACATTGGTAACTAATTGGGTGGTTTTTATACAAAATTAAATACATTAATATGATTAATCTATGACTAGAATGCTTGACTATAGACTAGTTCAAGTTGTAGGTGCTTGCTTCTATTTTTATTTATATCAGCCTAATCTTTGTATCAATTGTGATAATGAGATTAAAAAAAGGGCATAAGAAGTCTTCAACTTTTGATGGGTATATGACTGATTTGGTGTTCTTGTCTTGCTCTTATACAAATAATAAAACTTATATGTATAATTAAGATTCATGGGTTCTTC
Source organism: Warburgia ugandensis (assembly GCA_035236585.1). Taxonomy (NCBI): domain Eukaryota; kingdom Viridiplantae; phylum Streptophyta; class Magnoliopsida; order Canellales; family Canellaceae; genus Warburgia; species Warburgia ugandensis. The sequence goes on from CP141128.1 coordinate 69,959,941, forward strand.
TACTAGAACCTTGAAAGATCATTTGATCATTGCCAGAAGTGATAGCAATAGGTTAGTTTAACAACTGATGTTTTTCTAATTTGGGGTAACAAACCATGTACGGGCTTATTAATGGATGGTTAAGTTTTTTATACTTTTTTATTTTCCTCTTTTTGTGAAAAAGTTTTCCCATACTTAAATATAGACAAATCATCCTAAAACAATTGCCTTTTCTTTTTCTTTTTTTCCTTTTCTTTTCTTTCTTACCATTAGCAAGGATGGCATGACTACCAGTTGACCATGATTTGATTTCATGGTGGTGAACCACCTCCACCTTGTATAAGTGTAGCTGGCATTATCTTGATGGTGGATTAATATTATTTGAAAGGAAAGTGATATAAACTGCCCATTTATGTTTCGAATTTTTTTTGGAGTTGTTGTTTATTGAAAGGAAGGATCATGTTGATTATCATCAGCAAAGAACCTAAACAAATCTTAGGCAAGAAGACAACCATTCTCAATGTAGAGAAAAACTACAAAAAATAGGGGACAAATGCAATGGTGCTAGAAAAGCTAATAAGACCCAACAACTATCAACATGGCCCATCCTCTACGTGCCCAAAAAACTACAAATGCTGACACATAGATGAGATAGATGGATGCCTTCCTTGGCCAAATTGTTAGTGTGGTCATTTGTAGATCATTTGACATGATGAAATCCAACCTGTAGATTTGAAACATGTGTTGAACAACAATTACCTTATTCCAAAATTGCCTAGGTAGATGCTTAATTGCAGCTAACTACTTGACCACATTCTTAGAATCCCCTTCTATGATGATGTTGGAGATACCATTGTCAACACACAATTCAACAACACAAAATCCTTGTGAATTTTTTAAAAATCCCTATACCTAGATCTCCCCAAAATTTCCAAGGATGCTTCATCAAAATTGAGTTTGAGCTCGACAACAGCAGGAGGACTCCAACTTGAAGACATAATTTGTTTTTCAACTTTTGAGCATCTAATCTCATTCAATTTCCTTTTTATTTCATTAGCTAAAATGCGAGCAAACAACTTTGAATGAGATGCCCAAAAGCACACTAAAATTGTGCACTCTATCCTCCAAAGTATAAGTAATACTCCTTATTGTTGAAGCAAACTAGATTTCTTTTCATTCCACAAGCACCAAAAACAACCAATGATATTTATGTGCCAAAGGAGTCTATTTCTTGTGGTAACTTTAGGGATGAGATACTGGACCATAAGATCATGGCAATTAGAAGGCCATGCCCACCTCATCTCAAACAAATGCAGAACACTTTCCAAACTGAGAAAGCCACATTACAATTCAAGAGCAGATGGTCACTAATTTCAAAGTTGCATTAACAAAGATGACACCATGAGGGCCAAATCACCCTCTCCTTTGCAAATTATTAAAGGTGAGAGGTCTTGCTGTAGAGTGAATACAAAGGAACACATTCACGCTCAGAGGGGACACCTTACATCAAATGAAAGAGGCAACATGACTTCTCTATTGCCTTGTTCTAATCTCCTAAAATGTAAGCTTGATAGTAAAGTTTCCACTAGGGGGAGGTTTCCCTCATAGTCTATCTAGCTAGTCTACATCAAATACCTTTGAATTGAGTAAAGAAATCAATTCATTCATTTCATCTTCTTCAAAGGACTAAAGGGATCTACAGGCTATAATAACAAGATGGCCTAGATTTCTGAAGATCTGGATTGTTCACAACATTTTCCTTGACTTATATTCTCCATGCTCCAAACTTTGCATCCACTTGATGATCCTCATGCATGTTTTTTTAGTTATAAATTGAATAGTCAAAAGTTTCCTAGTCTATTTTATAATTAAAACTGGCTTTGGCTAGAAGATCATTGAATAGATGAGATTTTTGGAGAATGGTGCATCTAAGTGAAAAGCAGTATTATGAATGGTTTAGATCTTCATAAATACAGGTCCACTTAGTTATAACCACCCTACCATGTAGTAGGGGCTAATAAATAAAAAGGTAAGGGGTGATTATTTAACTTATCTATTTAAAGAGTATTATATGTATATTTCTAAATACTTGTATTTATATCTTCTTTCTATATAATATGCAATGTCAAGATTTTTATCCAAGAGAAAATATTTTTAAGAAGAGTTCCACCAAGATAAGACACAAATGGCACATGTGGAGAAGTAGACATGTCGATGTTTTTTTCATTGTGTAGTATTTTGTTGATCTAAGCCATTCACGATGTTTGGAATGGGTTAAAAAGGGTATTGCCAAATTTCTTGCCAATTGGATGCTTTTTCATAATGTATTTTACTTGGGTTGAAATCACAACCATCAATTTCATTTGATTCTTTCGAAGACCCATATCACATGGTTAAATATAGTATTAGAATACCTTGATTTCTAGCTTCTTACCGAATGATTGGTAGTTATAGTATACGTATTAGTGAAGCACATCCCTTTTTTCTCCTTTAGAATGTTAAACAAACTTAACCATAAGAGCCTTTGAACCTATTGCCTATGAGATACCATGGGAGAGGCCCTTCTTGTGCCACTACACTAAAAAACATTTACTTAGGTGCATCTCGACATCAAATTTCATAGAAGTTCGATAGCTTCAAATTATCCTCTCTGCCATGCGTGGTTGCCACCATGGATGCTCATGTCCAAGCTTTGTGATTGCTCAAAGTTTACTATATCCTATATTTCTTAGGATAGACACTACATTGATGAATTATCCATTACAGTGTGTGTGCGTGCGCGTGTGATTTTTAATGATTGAGTTGAATGTTGGACCAAGGTTCTTTAGCCACAAAGTAAGTGCAAAACAGTAGCAAAAAAGCATTCATTGATATGCAAAATGCATGACTATGAAGCACATAATCAATGAAATAATCAAGATCTAATTATACATAGCTTACTTCCATTGACCAACGGAGTGTTCCCTTGAAAAATCGCTTCTAATACCATCTCAATCACTTGAGAAACAAAGACAAGATGTTATGAATTAACTTATATGTTTAGGAGAAATAAAATAAAGCCTTCCAACTTTCTAAACCCTTGCTTCAAAATCAGCCAAGATCTAGCATGAAGAAGGGCTTGATTTCAATCTAGAAAAGACATGCCTTCTATGCAACTTTTATTTTCTTGTGTTCTCTCCTTGTGCTCTTCTAATAATATATAAAGAGCCCTATTATGAAGCCCTTAGTGTAAGGTTGAGTTGTCACAATGTGACATGGACGTTACAGGTTTGAGATGTGAAAATAGTTTCTTGCAAAATGCAAAGTAAGACTGTGTACTATAAACCTCTCGAGGTCTGCCCCTTTCCTAGATTGCATATGCGAGAGCTTGGTGCACTAGGCTACCCTTTTAAGAGCCCTATTACAGTTTCTAATCTGGGCCATACATTACAGCAAACCTAGATCCTAAGGTCTCAGTTAATTACCTATTTACATAGGTCAACTAAGATACACAAGGTCCACTAATAAACGCTATGGCTATTCTAAGTGTATCCCAACCAGATCTAATGATCTGAACCATCCAAATCGAATAGCTAGGTGATGAAGCTAGATAGATGATCCGATGAATACAATTTGATCAATTACATGATCATGAGCTTGTAGCTTGGTTAACACTAGGACTATCATAAACAGGACAACCATCAATGAAGCGGCCTCCCAAAATTGCAACCAGTATGTCGGTGGCACTCGATATATGATCAAGGAGATGGTGAGGATTGGTTTCTTTACATCGTAGCAAAATGTCACATCCAATCTTTCAAATCAAAGTCTTGTATGAATTTGACAATCTTGCACGTGTCTCTTTCCAGTCCATGGGTCACTCACTTTCTAAGCTTGCCATATGTCAATTACACACCCATTAATGCTGTTTTGAACGAAATACGAATCATGGATTAAGTTATATATATTTTAAATAGTAAAGTATTCAAACATAGTTAAAATAGTATTGGAAGCTTGGCGCGTTTGTTTTTAAGTAATTTTATTTACTTTCAAAGGTTGCAAATAGTTGGAAAAAACATTCACACAAATCAATCAACCATGATTCTTGACAGTGATCACTGCGCTCATTGGGAATTGGTTTTTTCATCCTGCTAAAAGGATACGAATCAGATGTTAAATTTTTCGTTATCCTAATCTCTAAATTATGGTCCATCTAGGTTAAGCATGCGTGGCCGAAATAAGAACTAAATATTTTTTAAGAGATCTTCTCTAAATCACTGATATGGCTATTAAAATTGTAAGTATCAACATAAAGGTTCTAAATTCAAGTGATAATATCAAAGCCCTTAGCCATTGTTCTTGAGATGAAAGAAGTTTTTGTGAATCCCTACCCACCACAATCTTTACTTACTGGAAGACCACTTTTAGAGATTGGGGCACGCCCCTGATTGACCTGAACAGTCCATTTTTTTGTTCTCAATAGCTTAACTCTTGCCTTGATGGGACAATTTGATGGACAGTCAGAACCAAAATAAATGTAACAAACAGTGCAGCTATGGGCAGCAATCTCATGACTCCGACCGACTAGTTTGGGCAATTAGAGAACGAAGAAGAATTGACTGTGGATGAACGGCTGAGATCATTAGCTGATGGGACCCATTACATGTAAGTCCGCGAAACTCGTATAGCGGTTGTTGTGAGGTGGCTTCCCACCAAAGTATTCCTCCACTCTTATGGTCGCAGACTCGCACTTTATGAGTGCGTGTTGGGCATAATAACATACTTCCCATTGCCGTTGCCACCAAATTGCCCACGAATCTACGAATCTTCTCTCGCTATCTCTCAGAAGTCTTCCCTCGGCTGTTTTCGCAGCCATGGTTTGATGATCTTCAATCCATTTTCTTCAATTCAATCCCTTAGAAGATATGAATTCGATCGATGATCTTTCCTTGAATTCCACCGTCAGATTTCTCACTTCTTCTCTCAGCAATGGATCCGGAAAAAGTTTTGCTTTGTCCCAACGAGAAGGAGATCCAAGCTCAAAACATGAAGATCGTGGAATGGGAGGAGCTTCAGCAGGAACTTGCGCGCCTTTGGAGTCTCTCATCAGCCCTCAGAAAAGCTAAAGAGAAAAAGGATTCCCTCGTGCAAAAGCTAGAACCTCTAATCCAGGTAGGGCTTTTCGATCATATTATGTTTTTCTAGGGGTTGCTTGCTCGCGTTTAATCTTTTAGAATTATTTTCGAGTTTGATCCCGTTAGAACTTTAATTCATGTGTACGGCGGCATGCATTTCGGGTTTTTGGGACTACAGTTTGGGCGTTGAAAAAGAGTTTTGTATTACTTGTAAGGTTTGAATTTATTCAGTTAGAATCTAGAGATACTTCTCAAGTTAAGAGTGGGTTCCATGAATTTGTCTGTGCGTAGAACCTTTGGTTAATTGTCGAGGTTTTAGATCAAATGCTGCGCTTATATGGTTCGGAAACCTGTTCTGGAAGTCGAAAGTCACATTTTCGCATAATTTGAATTACAGATGGATTATTTTTAGTGATCGGTTGGTGTTGAGGGCCTATGATTTAGCCATATTTTTTTTTTATCATTAGAGTATGTATGATTCTGAAGATCAGCATCTGCCCAACACAATGCATTATCTGTTGAACTGGTTCTGTTGTGCTGTGTTTTTGGAATAAGGGGATGCCTGTTCTGATTCTGATATAAATGACTTTTTTTTTTTTTTTTTTTTTTTTCTGTGTGTGTGCATTCGTGCTCCTTTGATATGTTGTGGTTTTGAAGATTTTGTTACTGAGTAGAATTCATATAATAAACTAGTCTGATTGGTATTATTTTGAATAATATGGGGTTGGAACTCTAATTCTTTATTTTGTTTTAGTTTTTCTGTATTTAAAATGCAGTTATTTTTATTTTTAATTTTCTGGGCTTTAATTGATTAGTTCGTTGGTTAGCGTGGCGACGATATGGTGGGCAGGTAAGGGCAGAATCGCTGTCTCAGTTGAATGAGATTGAGGAAATGCAACAAAGAGTTGAGGCTCAGAAATTTGCAATGGAGAACCTGTTAATGGACTCAAAGAATAATTTAGATGTTGTCACAAACAAAAGGGACCAGCTTTCCCTCACAATCAAATCACTTTTGATGGCAGGCAAAGCTCTTTCTGCAGCTTGCAAGCAATTACAGGTAAAAAGTGTTGCTACTGTTTTACTGCATTCATTAGTAATGGGGAAGAGATACTGTGGATGTGTGCATCTATATGGCTGTTATGCAATTGATGTGGATGTTTTCTCTAGGCAAATATGAGTGGCCTTAAATGGCGGTGGGGGTCATTTGTTCAAAGATCAATAACTTTGATATGCTAGATCCATTGCTGCAGACTTTGTAACTTTTCAACCATCCATTTATGCTCTAGAGGTTTGTATCTGTAAAGAATGCCTGAATTTTGATGTGTGCCCCATCCATGGCACGGTTGGTTCAGGTTGTTAGTCAAGTAGTTTCTACATCTAGTCATGCCTACTTGGATGGGGCATGAATGGGGCACACATCAAATTCTGGAACTACTTCTTGTATCCATAATCCCTCTCCCTCACCCTGCTCCGTGTAAATGATGAGTAAAGCTTTACTACTCTCTTTTGGTCCCCATCTGCTCTATGACTAGACTGAGGCTTCTTGAATTTTACTTTCATGCCTTTAGAATTTTCTTCTTTAGTTTTAAAAGTTAGGCAGAAATTCATCTTTTGAATGCATTTCTTACATGTAGATTTTTAGACATTTAAAATTCTTGGCCTCTGTATTGCCATGGCCATGGAATTCCAATCTTGGTGGGTTAGTATGATAAATACTGGCTAAGGGTTGTGCACTCTCTAATGGTGTAGTGTGTGAGAATGGTGACCTATTAATCATGCTTATGTTGTTTTGTTGCTCAAAATAATAGGACAATGCGTTTTAGGCTGGCTAAAACTTTACGACGATTCTCTTTAGCATTCTAGATATTGTCTAGAAAACACTGTTGATTTTTGTTCAACCTGATTATATTATGTAGGGTTAGAAATTTTAAATTCATTTATTTGGGAAAATTGGAAGAGAAACCTTTCTGAAATGCAATTTTTGGTCTTGCACCATCCCGTGAATCAAAGCAAAACTGTCAGCATGAATTCTTTCAAACATTTTACTGTATTTGAGGATGTGAAATATTTAAGTAAATTTGTTGCATTTGGTGAAATTTTCTTTTCATTAAAGTTTTCTTCATATGGAAAGAAACAACGTGTTTCTTTCTACTCTAAAAATCATTTGGTATGTTGCTTCAAACTTCTGAAAAAGAGTGAAAAACATTTCTAGCTCATCACAGATAGACAAATTTACCCGAAGATCTGAAGCACTATAATGGAAACTTGGCCAGAAATAGTGCAAATAGAAAACAAGAATCTCTACTCCACTACATCATGGATCCCTCGACAGAATATGTAGCAGTAATGACATTCTGGTGGGAATATCACTTTGAAAATAAGCTGTTACAAAAAGGATCCCAACTGTTTGGCCGTACTGGAAGGAAATCAATGAACTTCCAAAATATGCAAGGTTTTAGATCTTGAAGATTGCAAACCGCTTAATATCAAATATCATGATGAACAATTGATCCTGATGCTCAGCTACTTCTAGCTTACAGATTAGTAACGGAACTAGGCATTTCTGATCTAGATCACACCAATGAATTGGGGAGAAAATTTGCAATAGCTTGTCTTGAATTCTTCACTAATAATTTCAGATTTTTAGAAGTAAGAATAGAATCAAAAGCTCCAGCATGGATTCCAGACAGCTGTCTTATACCATACATAAAATTATGATCTTTGGACATAATACACTGGTTCATTTATCTTCAATACCCTCCCCATGGAGATGCCTAGATCCTCTGCCTCGTCAGGTCATGTATTAGAGGGTGACTGTAATTGTAAAAAGATTCGATATGGATTACTCTCTCTAGAACAGATTGTAAAATGATCATTGACTATACTTAACAAATATCACTTACAAGAAAAATATTAGTCCAATTTGACCCAGAAAATGAAGAAAATGTAATACTAGAAGAAGATCAACACATTGCTGAAGGAGCGTAAGATTCTCTTAATGATGAAGCCATTGATGCTATTGAAAATTGTATGGAAGCGTAAGAGAGAGAATAAAGAAGACAATTGACAAAATCAAGTGTTGTAAATAACTCTAAAAAAAAGGGCAGCCCTGGTGCACGAAGCTCCCGCTTTGGGGTTCGGGAAAGGGGCGGACCACATGGGCCTAAAGTACACAGCCTTACCTTGCATTTTGCAAGAGGCTGTTTCCACGCCTTGAACCTGTGACCTCAAGGTCACACGACGACAATTTTTACCGTTGCGCCAAGGCTCCCCTTCTGTTGTCAATAACTTTGCAAACAACAAATAATTCTTGAAGATAATATTCCCTTTACCTTTTCTTCTTCAAGAAACTTTTTTTTATGTCTTTGTCTTCTTTTCTTTATGCATTTGTCAACTTTATTTTATGTGTTAGTCTATACAATTGATGTTTGTATTATTGGTTTGCGTTAATCAAATTAGAGTATACCATCTGTCCTTTGGATTTAAGATGGTGTTAATTTGACCGACATAAACCAATAATACAAACATCAATATTATAGATTAAGACATAAAGTAAAGTTGATAATGATATAAAGAAAATGAGACAAAGACATAATGAGAAGTCCTATAAAGATGAAAAGACAAAAGAGAGTATTATTTTGAAGCATTATTAGCCACAGGTTCAAGGCGTGGAATCAACCTCTTGCAAAATACAAGGTAAGGCTGCCTACTATAGGCCCTTGTGGTCCGCCCCTTCCCTGGACCCTGCATAGGCGGGAGCTTCGTGCACCGGGGCTGCTCCTTTCTATTAGCCATTAAAGAGTCATTGTCAACTCTTGCCTTTATCAGTTGCCTTCTTTGTGTCATTATCCTTCCATTCGGTTTTCGGTTGCTGTAATTGCTTCATCATCAAGGAAGTTTAACCATCCTTGTGCAATTTGGATTGCTTCTTTGTATAATTCTTCTTTCTCTTGATATTATTGTTCATTGCAAAATTGAACTAATTGAGAAAACTGGGTTGGAGTATGGAAAGAAACTAACCTGATGTTCCTGTAGTGAGTAAATATTTTTTGGATGTCATCACTAACAACCATCTTGCAATCCCCTTAAGAAAGAAAGTGGTCCATTCCAAATCATCTAGCAAGAATGACAGATCTCCTATGGCTTATTTTGTGAGACAATGGACCAGAACAGAACATCTCCATTAAGAAGATATTAATGGTAGATGAACTGGCTTATTATGTCCATACATAATAATCTTGTGCATTGCAGGAATGAGACATCCGTCTTTGATCCATTTAGGAGCTTTAGATTCAATTACAGTTATACATACTGAAAACCATTAATGAAAAATTCAAAGCTAGCAATAGCAAATTTCCTTCCTAAGTCTTTTTCTTGGATCTGAAATTACAATTTGCTGGACCAATCCATAGTCAAGTAGTAACTGAGCAATGGGAATAACCTCTTGAGATATTTGATTGTGATTGGTTTAAATTCTTTAAGGTCGATAACTCAATAAAAACCCTATATATTGTATATGAGAGCTGACATTTGCACTGATCTCCTTGAAGAGTGGCTAAACTTTCAAGATTACTTTTACAACATTTCAGTTTGAATTTTTTAAAGTGATATTCCCAGCGGAAATTTATTTCAGCAATGAATTCTGGATAGATTCACAATATACATTGAGTGATAAATTCTCGGTTTTTGTTGCTGCTATGTCTTGTGAGGGTTCCAATGTAATTTTTCAGGTCTTCTGGTGGATTAAGCTGTCTTAGTGTAATTGTGGAAGATAATGATAAATGAAAATAGAATTTTCCTCTTCCACAGTCTTCATCTACTCGGTGGCTAGACTGAGGTTTTGTATTTTTCTTACAACTCTCAACAGTCTTTTCTTTAGCTTGAATGGCTGAGAGAAGTTTGTTTTTTGTGTGGAGCTTTAGGCACCTTTCTTTAAAACCTTTAAAATTCTTGACCATTTCATTGCAACGATCACAGAATTATAATTCTGTAACTTTAGTATTATAAAAATTGGCTAGGGTTTGTGCCTTTGCTTCGAGGGTAGTGCATGAGGAAGATGTGTTATTATTATGCAAATACTATGTTGATGTTCAAAAAATTAGGACAATGCATTCAAGCTAAGTAACATCTTACGATGATCCCCTTTGGTACTCCATATATTGTCTAGAATACATTGTTGGGTTTCATTCAAGTTGACTATTTTATGCAAAGGCCGAAATTTTAATGGAAAAAATGGATGAGGCATCCTTCCAACATTGAATTTTTGATTTTGCTCCATCCTATGTATCGAAGCCAAATTTAAAATAAACATCTTTAAGTAACTTATTAAAGAGAAATATATTTTTTATATTAGGAATAAGATATCTAATCCATTTGATAACTTAGAGGTTTGTAATTTATAGCCAATCTTGGTTTTCCTCTTTCCTTTTTTGGTGCATTATTTACATAGAATGCAGTGCAACTCTAGGGAAAATATAATTTATGAATTAATTTTTTGTTGATTAATTCATTGATTTCATTTTTTACATAATTCTAAGTATTGTGAATTCATTTGTGATGATTTGCCTTTTGTTGGAATTTAATTTTCATTAAAATTTTCTTCATGTGGAAGAGAAATAATATGTGCCTTTCTATTCCAAAAAGAAGTTTATATTATTGGAAAATTTGATTTTTCATTAACAGATAATAAAAAATATGGAATAGACAATAAGTCTTGATAATACAGAGAAAATCATCAATCTTTTTTCGGAAAAAGATCTTAAGCCTTACTTAAGTTATGCCAAATATAAATTTATATATATTGGGTTAATTCAAATTGGATTTAAACCTTTAACATTAAATTGCTTAAATGCGTCAATGCTTGCTGTTCTCAGAGATGCCAGATGTCTGGATTGGGCACCTTTCTTGATGGGAGTGTTGCAAATTAGTCTCTGTCACGGACCAGTCTATGTTAATGTTTTTCCTGACTTTACTCTGTCTCTTTCAGACCCTAATATTTTTTATGCTTTCAATCTTTATATTAAAACTCATGGCTATAACTTTAAATTTGAGTCAGAAACAATAGCGCTGACTTATAGAGTTCAATTTAAGGTTTTACCTACTCTGGTTACAAAAGTTAGACAAATCCTCAAAAGATAAAACGGTTCTAATAGAAACCAACTTACTGTCTTCTGATATAGCAGTAAATGGAACCCTTAAATGGGATGAAATAAACTTCCCTCAATCTTGGCAGCTTACTGAGGCTGTTTCTCCTAGGCAAATTACAGTACAAAATCTTGATCAAATAATTCAAACTGAAGATGGAGATGTTGAAATAAAAGGGCAGCCCTAGTGGACGAAGCTCCCACCTTTGCGGGGTACGGGGAAGGGGCGGACCACAATGGCCTATAGTAGGCAGCCTTACCTTTTATTTTGCAAGAGGCTGATTCCACGCCTTGGATCCATGACCTTAAGGTCACATGATGACAACTTTTACCATTGCGCAAAGGCTCCCCTTCTGATGGAGATGTTGAAATCCAATTTGATAATAGAAGATCTTTTAGACTTCCCAGAGTCAGTTCATGCTCTGCTGGCTCTTTTAGATTTTCTCTTGATAATAAACAAGAATCAAGTTCAATAGAGGAACTTAGAATTTCAAATAATAATGTTGTTTATCCAATTTATAAAAATTCATCTCAGGATAATAATCCTACACCATCCAAAATGGATTTTAATCTCTAAGTTTTATGGATTTTAGTCAAAGAAGCAAGATTAGAAAACTAATAACTAATGAATTTGAATTACTCAAACATAAAGATTTCAGAACTTGGTACTTCAATACTTTTAAAAAAGAAGAAGTACAAAATTATAAAACTCAATTTTATGACTATCTTAACGCACAACAAAAGATTGAATTCTTTGTTCCCCGGTTTCTTAAAACATATATCAGTAAAGAAATTAATACAATCAAGGAATGGACAACCAATAAAGGAGAAAAAATCTCTTCTGAATATCCTCCTCCAACTCCTCTCAAATTGCCTAGTGAAGGGAGAGCTTTAGAAACTAATGCTTATCTTGATGCTTCTGCTGCTTTTGATGATTTATGTAGCATTGTTAAACAAAATAATTATACCAATCTTTTCATCCAAACTTTAGGAGAAAAATGGTTAATATTAAAAATGGCATAAATCAAATTATAGCTTATATTAATTCTATTAAAACTAAAAAAGAACAAGCTTCTGATAAGATTGAACCATCTATAAAGCCTCCTCCTGACATAACAGGATTTAAGATGGAAATTGACACTCAGGAGATCCTCCGAATACTTGAGGGAAAAATGTCTGATTTAAGTCTGAGTACTCTCTCAGTGCATGAATCAGATATTGAACTAGTTCTTGATAATATTTGTAACCAACGAGATACACATGATGATATCAGTGAAGGAGTTCTCCAAATCCAAAACCAGTTTTCTCAAATTAATAAGATTGAGAAAGACCCTAGAAGACTGGATAGGTATTATTATAAAAGACCTACACCCGCAGATTTTCTTTTTGAAGAAAACGATGTCCTTCTGCAAAATGAATATAGAGCTAATACTATATATGAATGGAATATAGATGGGATGACAGATTACCAAATCTATCAAATGGTTCATAGGTTTTTAATGTATTCCACCGTTTGTAAACAACATGGGAATATAGATAGGCAAATTGCTATAATGATAATAGCTGGTTTTACTGGTAACTTGAAAGGCTGGTGGGATAATATTATGACTCCATCACAAAGAGATGAAATCCTGAATATAGTTAAAGTTGAACCTCATATAAGTCAACATCAAGAAGATACTGTTTATACTCTAGTCTGTACCCTAATAGAACACTTCACAGGAAGTATACAGGCTCAATTTGAAAATTTTTGGGCATTGTTACAAAATCTTAGATGTCCTTCTTTAACTCATTTCCGTTGGTATAAGGATGTCTTCCTGGCTAGAGTTCTTCACCTACATGATGCAGGATAATCTTATTGGAAACAAAAATTTATTGAAGGACTTACCTACCTATTTGCTAATAGGGTAAAAGCTTGCCTTAAAACTCAATACCATGAGGGAATCCCTTATGAACACTTGACTTATGGAAAACTTGTTCACTCTTGTGTCAATGAAGGAATATCTTTATGTAATGAAATTAAGCTTAGAAATCAGTTGGAAAGAATCACTAAGAAAAAACAATTAGGTGAATTTTGCCAACAATTTGCTATTGATGTTCCCAAAATAAAAAACCCTAATAAAGGTAAACATCAACCTTTCAAAAACAATAAAAAATGTTATTCTAGAAAACATAATCATAAATTTAAACCTGTTAAACAAGGAAAGAATACCAAATCCTTTTATAAAAAAGATAAGTCTAAAATACAATGTTATAAATATAGTAAAATGGGACATTACTCTAACAAATGTTGGACTAAGAAAAAAATTCAAGAACTTCAAATAGATGAAGAATTGAAACAAAACCTTTGCAAATTTATGCTAAACTCATTTGAATCAGAATTGTCTGACAATATGGAGTTTGAATCAACTACTTTCGAATTACAAAATGAACCATGTTGTAATCAGTGTAATGTGTTAGAAAAAGATTCGGAATATTGGAAATCCATTGTTGAAATGAATCATTTTTCTATCAATGTTTTATCCCAATCTCAACAAGATCTTCTAGAAGCTATTAATAAAATAGAAGATCCAGAACTTAGAAAATTACTTCTTGAAAGGATAATATCTTCTTCTGATAAAGAAAAAACAGTTGATACTGATAATGTCTATAAAATGTTGGAAATTACTAAGAGATTAGGTAATAAACCAACTCTCTTTGCTAATATTTCAGTTTAGGATTTGAGACATGAAATCAATAATCTTAAGACAGAAATTGTTCTATTAAATAATGAAAATACTCGACTTGATTAGAGGATTACTAATCTTAAAAATAATCCATCCCCACACCTAATAGGAGAAACATCTAATGATGATGCTTTTGATCCCTCAACTCAATACCTTGACTTAATAAGACAAGTTACCTCTCAAAAATGGTATATTAATATCACAATTTCAGTAGGTGGCGAATGGTACAGATCGGATCTTATTGCCCTTGTTGATAGTGGAGTAGATATTAGCTGTATCCAAGAAGGTCTGATTCCAACCAAGTATTTTGAGAAGACATCACAAAGTCTAACCTTAGCTAGTAATAATAATCTAAAAATAAATTTTAAACTTAATAATGCAGTTGTTTGTAATGATAATATCTGTATTCCTACTCCTTTTCTTCTTGTTAAAGACTTACATCACCATGTAATACTTGGTACTCCTTTCTTGCATAATATCATGCCAATTGATAAAGAAACCAGACAATTTTCCTTCAAATTCTTGACAGACCCTAAAACACATTTGCTTAATGAAGTTCATAGGATCCTTCTTAAGGAACAACAAATTAATTTTATTAAAGAAGAAATTGCTTATAAAGATGTCCAGAATAATATTCTGGATAAACATTTCCAACAAAAGGTAAAAGCCCTTCTCCATAATTTCCTTGAAAATCTCTGTAATGAACTTCCTACTGCTTTTTGGAATAAAAAAATTCATTGTGTATCCCTTCCTTATATTGAAGGCTTTAAAGTGGATAATATTCCTACTAAGGCTTGATTGGCTCAAATGAATGTTGAATACATTGAGTTATGTAAAATTGAAATCAAGGATCTTGTCAGTAAAAACCTCATTCGCAGTTCCTCTTCTCCATGGAGTTGCACTGCTTTTTATGTCAATAAGGCAGCTAAAAAAGAAAGAGGAAAACCTCGTTTAGTTATCAATTACAAACTACTGAATAAGGTGTTGAAATGGATAAGGCATCCAATTCCTAATAAAAAGGATCTTTTAGATAGGCTTCAAGGAGCCGTAATATTTTCTAAATTTGATATGAAATCAGGCTACTGGAAAATTCAAATCCAAGAGTCTAACAGGTACAAAACAGCTTTCACAGTTCCTTTCGGACAATTTGAATGAAATGTTATGCCTTTTGGTTTGAAAAATGCACCTTCTGAATTTCAAAAAATTATGAATGATATTTTTAATCCTTATAGTCAATTTATCATATCTTATATAGATGATGTACTCATATTCTCTGAAGCAATTGATCAACATTTTAAGCACCTTGAAATATTCCGATGGCTAATATAGAAAAATGGTTTGGTCTTATCTGCCCCCTAAAATGAAACTCTTCAAATTAGAAGTTAAGAGTTCTTGGTCATAATATTTTCCAAGGGAGAATAATTCCCATTTAGAGAAGTATAGAGTTTGTTTCTAAATTTCCTAATGAAATAACTGATAATAAGCAGTTGCAAAGATTTTAGGCTCTTTGAATTATATTTTTGATTATTTTCAAAATCTTGCTGCTGACATAGCAATCCTGTTTAATAGACTTAGAAAGAATGCTAAACTATGGTCAGATAATCATATAAGAATGGTAAGAAAAATTAAAGCTAGAGTTAAATCTCTTCCTTGTTTAAACCTTGCAAATTTCGAATGATTTAAAATTGTTAAAACTAATGCGTTGGATGTAGGTTATGGTGGTATTCTTAAACAAAAAAATTCATCTTTTAATAAAGAAGAATTGGTTAGATATATTTTAGGAACGTGGAATGATACTCAAAATAAGTATTCTACCATTAAGAAAGAAATGCTATCAATTGTCAAATGTATATCAAAATTTTAGGAAGACTTGCTTAATCAGAAATTTTTATTGAGAATTGATTGCAGTGCAGCTAAACAAATAATTGAAAAAGATGTGAAGAATATTGTGTCACGACAAATATTTGTAGGATGGCAAGCTCAATTATCTATTTTTGACTTTGATATTGAATATATAAAGGGAGAATACAACTCTCTTCCTGACTTTCTACTTGAGAATTTTTGCAGGGATCATGAGTGATCCAGGAGGTTGGATTACCCCGGTAATACCCGTGGAAGGGGAGAGGAAGGGGTCGTGGTATTATCCAAGACCGAAAAAGAAAACAGAGTCACATGATGAACTGCCTCGGCAGCAATTCACCTCGCAGAAATCTGCTAACGAAATTTTAACAATAACTGTGGAGCAATATATTCTCCAGGAACATCAAGATGTAATACTCCATCTTGACAGAAAAAATATGTTGGCTGGTTGCGATCCTCAAAATACTTTGGATGTTGCAGTCCAACATTGGCAAAATAATAATTATCCTCAGCATGTTGGGAGAAGCCAAATTCTTATGGAGAAATTCCTGCAAGAAATAAAAGTTGTGGAAATAAGCTATTTCTATAATCATGACAAATCAGTCATCAATTTTAGCAAAATCCTTATTCATAAGGTCCTGTTTCCCTAGAAATGGGATATCAATCCAGGTCAATATAAATGGATTGAAGCCAAGGGCACCTGCTATCCATATATTTGGTGGGATTTCATTGATTTAATGAGTTATGTAATGTACTTCGAAAATGATATGAGGAAACATTCATGGTTTATTCGAATTAATCTCGAAATAATAAAAAGGAATATTCACCAATGGTTTTACCATTGGTGGAAAAAATTCGGTCCCACTCTAACAATATTACTGAAGAAGCTCAAGGAGCTTTATAATCAATGGGTGGAATATGTACTTGAGATTAATAATATTCCTCCAGACCAGTTAATGACAGATCAATACGAGGCATTCTTTCTTATCAAATTTGATATTCCATGGATAAGGAAATGGTCAATGACCATTAGCAATGATGAGCTTAATATTTAGGCTTTAAAAAGAATTTATTTTGTCAAATGGTGGACAAAATTTGATACTGATGGCAAGGTCAAAGAAATTAAAAAAATTATACAGCATAATAAAGCTGTTTGGGAGAATGCTCCTTGTCAACAATCCTCAGCCTCAATTGAAGAAATCAAGAAAATGCTTCAGTGGAAATATCCAGCAGACTCTGAAGGATAAATTATGGTCAAATGAATGGATTATATGAAGAACCAGGTTATGCAGTCATTTAATCGCTCTCCAGCCGAATCATCGTCCACCAAATCACGGGATGCAATGTCAGAAGATAATATCTTTCAAGATAGTCAAGACCCTAATGATGGCGGCAATTTTGATGATTACTGGGATGCCTCAATGACCGTGTTGTCTCAGTTCCTCCATGACAAGAATCAGTCTAAATCCAAGAAACTTATACTCCCCGAGAAATTCCTTCTCCGAATGTCTAATTGTAGAATGTGATGGACGAATATGATAGAAAATTCAAAAAGAAAATCAAGGCACTACAAGACAAAGATGATAATGAAGATCTTCAATGAAGATAATGGCCCCACCAATAATTCAGGGCATCTCCTTTATCAAAAGATCAATCAGTCTTCCAATAATGGAAGAATCTACTTTTCTTTATGTCTTTTTGTACTTTTACTTTTCTTTAAATCAAATCATGTTTGTAATCGCGTCTAATTATTGTTATGGATTCCAACCAATGATAAGTCTAGAATCCAGAGTCTTTAAATAGTAGGTTGTTTTTGTCTGTTAGGCATAGCTTGCTTTGTTGCTTAGTTGGTGCTAAGCTTGCTGCCTTATCTGTTTCCCCGTCTCTCTTTGTAATCTTTTCTCTTAGTTTAATAAAATCCCTTCGGGGTCCTTTCTGTACCTTTGAATGGAATGAGCGTCGCTCTGTAAGTATTTCTGTTTTTAGTTTTTCTTCAATACTTTCTTTTCATGCAAAGGGAGAGGGGGAAACAGAGAAGGCAGCAAGCTTAGCACCAACTGAGCAACTAAGCAAGCGACGCCTAATAGACAAAAGCAACCTACTATTTATAGACTTTAGATGCCGGACTTGTCATTGGTTGGAATCCATAACAATAATTGGACTCAATTGATTACAGACATGATTTGATTTAAAGAAAAGTAAAAGTAAGAAAAGACAAAGAAAAGTAGATTCTTCCATTATTGGAAGTATTGATTGATCTTTTGATAAAGGAGATGCCTTGAATTATTGATAGGGCCATTATCTTCATAGGAGATCTTCATTGTCATCTTTGTCTTGTAGTGCCTTGATTTTCTCTTCAAATTTCTTACCATATTCGTTCATCACATTCTGGAATTGGACATTCGAAGGAGGCATTTCTCGGGGAGTATAAGTTTCTTGGATTTAGACTGATTCTTGTCATGGAGGAATTGAGACAACACGGTCATTGAGGCATCCCAGTAATTGTCAAAATTGCCGTCGTCATTGGGGTCTTGACTATCTTGAAATATATTATCTTCTGACATTGCATCCTGTGATTTGGTAGATGATGATTCGGCTAGAGAGATTAAATGACTGCATAACTTGGTTCTTCATATAATCCACGCATTTGACCAGAATGTCCTTCGGAGTCTGTTGGATATTTTTGCTGGAGCATTTTCTTGATTTCTTCAATTGAGGCTGGGGATTGTTGATTAGGAGCATTCTCCTAAACAGCTTTATTATGCTATATAA
Organism: Warburgia ugandensis; assembly: GCA_035236585.1. Lineage (NCBI taxonomy): Eukaryota > Viridiplantae > Streptophyta > Magnoliopsida > Canellales > Canellaceae > Warburgia > Warburgia ugandensis. The sequence goes on from CP141128.1 coordinate 69,978,535, forward strand.
TTTTTTCAACTTCTTTGGCCTTGCCATTAGTATCAAATTTTGTTCACCATTTGAAAAAATAAATTCTTTTTAGAGCCTGAATATTAAGCTCATTATTGCTAATGGTTATTGACCATTTCCATATCCATGGAATATCAAATTTGATAAAAAAGAATGGCTCGCATTGACCTGTTATTAACTGGTCTGGAAGAATATTATTAATCTTAGGTGCATATTCCACCCATTGATTATAAAGCTCCTTGAGCTTCTCTGGTAATATTGCCAGAGTGGGATCGAACTTTTTCCACCAATGGTAAAACCATGGGTGAATATTCCTTTTTATTATTTTGGGATTAATTCGGATAAATCATGAATGTTTCCTCATATCATTTTCGAGGTACATTACATAACTCATTGAGTCAATGAAATCCCACCAATTATATGGATAGCGGGTGCCCTTGGCTTCAATCCATTTATATTGACTTGGATTGATATCTTATTCTTGGGGAGACAGGACCTTATGAATAAGGATTTTGCTAAAATTGATGACTGATTTGTCATGATTATAGAAGTGGCTTATTTTCACAACTTTTATTTCTTGGAGGAATTTCTCCATAAGAATTTGGCTTCTCCCAACATGCAAAGGATAATTATTATTTTGTCAACGCCTGATTGTAACATCCTAAGGATTTTGAAGATCGTAACCAGCCAACATATTTTTTCTGTCAAGATGGAGTATTACATCTTGATGTTCCTGGAGTATGTGTTGCTCCACAGTCATTGTTAACAATTCTTTAGCAGATTTCTGCAGGGTGAATTGCTGCCGAAGCAGTCCATCATCATTTGATAATTGTGTCTGGTTATTACCTGATTGAGGGATGTTACCCAGAGATATTAGTTTGGGATTAGAATTTTTACCTATAAGCAATGGCCATTGGCTCTGCTTTCCTTTTCAGTCTTGGATATTACCACGACCTCTTCCTCTACTCCTTCCACGGGTATTACCGGGGTAATCCAACCTCCTGGATCACTCATGATCCTTGTAAAAATTCTCGAGTAAGAAAGTCAGGAAAAGAGTTGTATTCTCCCTTTTTATATTCAATATCAAAGTCAAAAACAGATAATTGGGCTTGCCATCCTGCAAATATTTGTCGTGACACAATATTCTTTACATCTTTTTCAATTATTTGTTTAGCTGCACTGCAGTCAATTCTCAATAAAAATTTCTGATTAAGCAAGTTATCATGAAATTTTGATATACATTTGACAATTGATAACATTTCTTTCTTAATCGTAGAATACTTCTTCTGAGTATCATTCCACTTTCTTGAAGTATATCTAACTATTTCTTCTTTATTAGAAGATGGATTCTTTTGTTTAAGAATACCACCGTAACCTATATCTGAGGCATTAGTTTCAACAATTTTAAACCATTCAAAATTTGTAAGGTTTAAACAAGAAAGAGATTTAACTCTAGCTTTAAATTTTCTTAGCATTCTTGTATGATCATCTGACCATAGTTTAGCATTCTTTCTAAGTCTATTAAACAGGATTGCTGTGTCAGCAGCAAGATTTTGATATTAATTAGAAATATAATTCAAAAAGCCTAAAATCCTTGCAACTGCTTATTATCAGTTATTTCATTAGGAAATTTAGAAGCAAACTCTATACTTCTCTGAATGGGAATTATTCTCCCTTGGAAAATATTATGACCAAGAAATCTAACTTCTGGTTGGAAGGGTTTCATTTTAGGGGCAGATAAAACCAAACCATTTTTGTATTAGCCATCTGAATATTTCAAGATGCTTAAAATGCTGATCAATTGCTTTAGAGAATATGAGCACATCATCTATATAAGATATGAGAAATTGACTATCATCATCATCAAGACCTTATCCCAATTAGGGGTCGGCCAGAATTGACTATAAGGACTAAAAATATCATTCATAATTTTCTGAAATTTAGAAGGTACATTTTTTAAACCAAAAGACATAACATTCCATTCAAATTGTCCAAAAGGAGCTATGGAAGTTGTTTTGTACCTGTCACTATAACAGCCTGAGGGCCCCACACACAACAATATTGTCCGCTTTAGAGATTGGGGCCCATATGACCTAGCCCCAGCACGGCTTTGTTCTTTCCTTGTGGGAAAAGGTCTTGTTGCATGTAAAGTCCTCATAACTCTTATCAACAGCCCAGTCACTTTCCTCTTAGCGATGTGGGACTAACTCTCAGACCTGCTAGGCGCCACTTAACAGCAGTCCAACCCCCTTTAGGGAACACACGTTCCCGCTTGTTGCGCCCACGCGTACTTGGGAACCACATGTCGGACAGCCCACATCGGGTCAGGGGTTGGCTCTAATACCACTTGTGTGGCGACCTGGGTTTTAGAAAAGAATTTTTGAAATATAATTTAGAAATAAAACTCTCCTACAAGATTTTTTTTTTGTTGAAATATATAATACATATTTATTTTTCTCAATTCCACCTTCAACTCGGTGTCACATTACAACTTTTACATATAATAGCAGAATAAAACATACCATTACAAAATTTCCCTAGTCACAGCCCAAACAATTAGGAACGTAAATTTAAGCCATAATTCAATTTAAGTGTATCATTGTCACCTATTCTATTACATTCACCTCAAATGTTCATTATTTCAAAATAATAATTGAAATGTCTAACCAACTACTTATTCATACTTCTTTCCACCTTGTTCTCCTTATTCAATTTCTTCTAGCTGATAGCTTAATCCTCTTGCGCTTTCTAAAATGTTTTGTAGGGGTGAGTACAAAGACTCAATAGGAAAATGTTTAAACCAGCCGTTTGAAAACTACGGCAAAAGTATTGGCATGAATTAAGTAGTGCAACAATTACATGCTCCTCGATTATAAGTATGATATAAATATTATGAGACAATTATACTTTTGTAGAAATTTAGCGTTTCTAATAATTTTCAATATATCCTTCAAATCTCTTACATGCAAGCCCATTAGGACTTTTATCAAAGTATGATCTATCACAATTTGTTATATCACTGAGTGGTAGCGTCCTACCACAAACCCATTTGGGCGATGGTCAATATCCTTGAGGATGACCGACATGTCAGTCCATGTCTGATAACTATATGGTATACTATGCACGTGGAGGACCCGCATCCAACTACGTTTGGCGGTGGATACCACACGGGCTATACTAGTCTTCATGGGGGCACTGGATCATAAGAGAGTAGTCTCCCCATGATACAATACTCTCTACAATAGGCTTCATAGGGCAGGTATCAACTTTCAAAAGTTAGTGGCTAACTGATCTTCCTAGCATAGCAACCAGAGGGGTCTTAGAATTTGCCCAGGCTAGGCTCAACTCTTGTGAGTCGCCTAATTTCAGACTAGACACCACTCTCTTGAGTCACCTAATTTTCATTTATTAAATTGTTTCACATTGCTCAATACATTATAACAAGCATTCACAAACTTTTCCATTCACAAGCCATATTTCAATTAGCATAGTTTATTGACAAGATTAATCTGGTCTTAGCATAGATACTTGTGATGAGCCTTATGAACACTACTTGTGCTAGTGAAATGCACCATACCCTGTCCGGGTAGGATGCACCATGTCCAAACGTTGGCTGCCAAGGAAGCTGCCCATGCGTCAAGTGCCATGAGTACTACTCATGTGATGGTGCCACAACACATTACCCATGCACTAGGTGAGTAACACATCATGTACGCACGAGGTGGCATATGTATTACCCATTGCTAAGTGTTGTTCACGCCACCCATGTGCACGGTGTCATGCATGTGACTGTGTTAGGTGTTGTAAAAGATGCCTTGATCAAAGCAAGATTATGGAATCCCTTAAATATTATACATGAATTTAGCTATCAATACATGTCTAAATCAAATAATAAATAACAGTCAATTCTAGCAAGGTATCGCATAGTATACAATTATTTGAATATAAAATAAAATAAAATCATATGATGTTAATCCAATTAAAACTCATAGCCCATGCACTAGTTACCAACCACTTTCCTCAATTGAATAGAGGCTATGCAAGTTGGCATGTTAAACTTTCGTGCACTAAATATTAAACACGTTATTCAATAAGTATTACTTGCATGTGCTTGAACTAAGTGCCATGCAAAACACTACTTATCACGTGGAAATCTTGCCACCCACATGATGATACTTACGTTTTATTAATGGGAGAAGCCATCCTAAGATTTATATGATTTAAAACTATATGGAGAAATGCTACGCACTTAGGTTTATATCTATATAACCATACGCATTTAATCTTTGGATCAATACGAGGACTAATGTTCTAGATCCAGAGCTAAGATTTTCCTATACCCAAGACACATTCGTAGCATGCGCATTGTGAAGGGTATAATGAAAACCAAAATAATCACTTATTCGGAACATAACAATTGAAGTTCTATGCGTGTAATTCATCCGCATCAAATAGCAACCATGAAATGAGTACAATCTACCCATCTTATATTGTCAATGAAAAGAAAGTGGAGCACTTCCACAAGCTACGTAAACAATCCTAGATTTAGCATTTCAATCCGACCCATTCACGCAATATGTCATGAGCATGCATTCTTGGAAATAAAGTATGAAAGCAGACAAGGAAAGCTCTGCTTTTCAAGGCCCCACACCATGCACACTTACCATATAATCTTGGCCTTTCAAAGGCCCTAAAACATGTATAAAATTCATGTTTTATTCATGATAGATTCATGACCTTTCAATGACCGTACCACACACATAAACCATTTAAGATTTAGCATGAATTATTAGCGTTGTTAAGAATAACACTCATGAGCATTTAACGTATAGAACTATGACAAAATCTACTAATAAAATTGTTCGCTCTAGGTCTTGTTACCATGCGCATCTAGCATGAAAAATATCACATGGAACACTTGGCCACTCTATGTCCCATGTCATGCGCATAAGTAAAATTGAAGTGCATGCCTAAAATTCGGGCATTCTAGGCCAATATTATATGCATACATATCCTCTAGCATACAACAAATTTTAGACATTCGAATTTAATACACATAAAAAATCATCATCATCATCATCATCATCATCATCATCATCAAGACCTTATCCCAATTAGGGGTCGGCCACATGAATCTTATTCCTCAATTCCACTCTATTAAATACCATGGCTTCATTTAGTCCCAAAGTTTTTAAATCTTTCCTCACCACTTCTATTCATGTTCTTTTGGGCCTTCCCCTTGCCCTTTTAGAACCTTCAACTTGTATTGCCTCACTCCTTCTAACTGGTGCCGTTGTTGGCCTCCTTTGAACATGTCCAAACCATCTAAGTCTAATCTCCCTCATCTTGTTACCTATTGGTGCTATCCCTAAATTTCCTCTAATATTTTCTTTTCTAATTCTATCCTTTCTTGTCTTACCACTCATCCATCTCAACATCCTCATTTCTGCGACACTCAGACAATGAGTATGATGTTCCTTAACTACCCAACACTCTGATCCATAGAGCATGGCTGGCCTTATAGCCATCCTATAGAATTTTTCCTTTAGTTTGAGTGGCACCCGCCGATCACATAAAACACCCGATGTACATCTCCATTTGTTCCAACCCACTTGGATTCTCTGGGTAACCTCCCTCTCAATCTCTCCACTCTCATGGATCAATGATCCTAAGTATCGGAAGTAGTCTCTCATGGGGACCTCTTGGTTATCAATCTTGACTGGTGCTCCACTCCTCTCCTTGCTAAAATTACATTTCATATATTCTGTCTTAGTTCGGCTAATTTTAAATCCTTCTGATTCTAATGCTTCTCTCCATAACTCTAGCTTTATGTTTACACTCTCCCTTGTCTCATTAAGTAGGACTATATCGTCTGCAAATAGCATGTACCAGGGAATCTCCTCATGCAGATGTTTTGTTAACTCATCCATAACTAATGTGAAAAGGTATGGACTCAATGCCGATCCTTGGTGCAATTCGACAGTGACAGGAAAATCACTAGTCACGCCACTAGTGGTCTTAACATTTGTTACTGCTCCCTCATACATATCTTTAATTATGTCTATATACCTCTGAGAAACCTCTTTAACACCCAACACCCTTCATATTAATTCTCTAGGGACTCTATCATAAGCTTTCTCTAAGTCAATAAAGACCATGTGTAGGTCTTTTCTTCTCTCCCTATATTTCTCTACTAATTGTCTTAGTAAGAAAATAGCTTCCCTGGTAGACCTCCCAGGCATGAAACCAAACTGATTCTCCGATACACTTGTTTCATGTCGTAGCCTCTTCTCAATCACCCTTTCAAAAAGTTTCATGGTGTGGCTCATAAGTTTGATCCCTCGATAATTAGTGCAGCTCTGAATGTCTCCTTTATTCTTATAGATTGGTATAATAGAGCTTTTCCTCCACTCATCAGGCATTTTCTTTGATTTTATAATCTTGTTAAACAACTTGGCCAACCAAACTACCCCAATATCTCCCATATGCTTCCAAACCTCTATTGGTATACCATCAGGCCCCATGGCCTTTCCTGATTTCATCTTTCTCAAGGCCTCTTTTACTTCAAGCATTCTAATCCTTCAAGCATTTTAATCCTACGTTCATATCTATAATATCCAGTGTTATTTAGATTTATAGTATTTTCAATCCCTATATTCTCAGGGCCATGGTCATTTAACAATTTTTGAAAGTATATTTCCCACCTTTGTTTGATCTCATCATCTTTGACTAATACCCTTTGATCATCGCTTCTAATGCACCTAATATGCTCTAAGTCCTTACCCTTCTGTTCTCTTACTTATGCAAGTTTAAACACATCTTTCTCACCTTCTCTCGTTCCTAGTCTATTGTAGAGCTTATCATATGCTTTAAGTTTAGCCTCACTATTCTCTTAGCAATGTTTTTAGCATTCTTATATTGTTCATAGTTTTCATTATTTCTAATCTTCTGCCATGCTTTAAAATGCATTCGTTTTTCTCTAATAGCTTTTTGCACTATTTCATTCCACTACCATTTTTCCTTTATTAATAGCCTTTTACCTTTAGATACTCATAAGACATCTTCTGCCACTTTCTTAATGGACTCAGCCATATTAGTCTACATGGTATTTACTTCTGTTTCATAGTTCCAATTTGGATGTGTATTAAGTTCAGTTCTTTTACTCCATCTTTTGATATGAATATCCATAACCATTAACCTATGTTGTGAGGTTAAACTCTCACCGGGTATCACCTTACAATCCTTACATATAGATCGTTGATTATTCCTAAGTAGAAAAAAGTCTATTTGGCTTTTATGAAGTCCACTTTTAAAGGTTATTAAGTGTTCATGCCTCTTCTTAAAGAGTGTATTTGCAATGGATAGGTTATATGACAAAGCAAAATCGAGGATATTCTCCCCCATCTCGTTTCATTCACCTATACCATACCCTCCATGTATTCTATCATATCTTTCCTTATCTTTTCCTAAATGACCATTTAAGTCTGCTCCTATAAATATCCCCTCAGTGTTGGGAATTTCTTGCATGACTCCCTCCATATCTTCCCTAAACTGTCTCTTAATTATATCTTGTAACCCTACTTGTGGTGCATATGCACTTATAATATTTATAATCTGCTTTCCTAGAATCTTTTTTATTATTATAATTCTATCACTGATTCTTTTAACGTTCACAACTTTATCCTTTAATTCCTTATCCACTATTATTCCTATGCCATTCCTATTATTTTCCTTTCCTACGTACCATAATTTATACCCATCTATTTCTCTAGCTTTAGCCCCTTTCCACTTGGTTTCTTGGATACAAGCGATGTTGACTCTCCTACGTTTCATCGTGTCTACTAACTCCAAACTCTTACCTGTCAGTGTCCCTATGTTCCATGTAGTGATGTGAATCTTATGTTTTGAAGATACCCTATTTACTATCGCCTTTCTCGACCTCCATGGTATGAACCCATGTCCACTTTTCACTGTACCTAGGTTCTGATGCAGCGCGTCGCTTCCGAGGGGACGCTCTAGCAGCCCTTGCCCTTTTTTCACTACACCCGGGATCCGATGTAGCGCGTCGCTTCTGGGAAAACGCCCTAACAACCCTTGCCTACTTTTCACCACATCCAGGATCCGATGCAGCACGTCGCTTATGGGGAACACCCTAGCTTGAACAAATTTTAGTTTTTGAATCATGTCATGTTGGGGTTGCCATAGTTTTTAAAAAGTTGAAGATGATTTTCATTAAAATCATCTTTAGCTTCACCCTTGCCGGCTGGCTACCTGACGCAAGGGTGGCCATATTTTAAGAAGCTGAAGATGATTTTCATTTCTTCCTCACAAACTAATATACAAATGCATATTTATTTGTAAGAAAGATATAATAGAATCATCTTCAACTTCCCCCTTGCCGGCTGGCTACCTGACACAAGGGTTGTCATCTTTTAAGAAGCTGGAGATAATTATCATTTCTTCCTCACAAACTAATATACAAATGCATATTCATTTGTAAGAAAGAAATAATAGAATCATCTTCAACTTCCCCCTTGCCGGCTGGCACCTGACGTAAGACCCTCCTTTTTTATCCGGACTTGGGACCGGCATTGGTGGTGTTTTAATACACATAAAAAAAAATATGTAAAATATAGATCATAGATGTCACTCAAATCCCCTTAAAATCTCATGTGTACGGAAATAGAGTAAATTTATCTAGATCCAAGAATTAACAAATTGAAATCAAGAATGAGATCATGTATATATAGATTTGAAAAAAACAAACTAGTTTAGGCAAATTCCTATAACCACGATCCCCTACCTCGTAGATGAAATTGTTCTTTTACAATCTTCTTATCCAAAACGCTAGATGGGTAGTGATCCTTGGTGTAGCCTGATTCTCCTCTACTTCTTCTCTTCTCTCTCTCTCTCTCTCTCTCTCTCTCTCTCTCTCTCTCTCTCTCTCTCTCTCTTGTGTTTTCACGCATCTCTCCTTCTCTTCTTGTTCCAATTTCATTTGACTTTTTTCTTTCCTATCATATCTCCTACCTATCCTATTTCATATTCTAATTTGTTAGGTATCTTCATCTTTTCCTTATTTTCTAAATTCATTCCTATCTCCTTCTCATTTTATCCCATCTTTGATTCTAATTAGCTACATATCCTCATCCTTTCCCAACTAGTCAGGCTTCTCTAGGTTCATTGCACTTGAACACTTCTTGGCTTTGGGTAGTGAATTTCTCCAAAAAGGTTATCTTTGGAGATTTGAACTGTAGTTCTAAAGTTTTGCTTATTCATTCTATAGTCATTAGGGCATTTAGCTTTTTGTTTTCAATTCCTTGCAAAAGAATATATATTATAAAAATGCAAGTTATTACAATCTTCGCTACTTACAAAAATTTCGTCCTCGAAATTTCAAGGTAGTATAGTGAACAACTCTGGAAACCTCTATCTCATGTCACTTTCCATTTCCCAGGTAGCTTCTTCAATCGTATGATGTTGGAGCAAGACTTTAACTAATGGGATAGTCTTATTTCTCAAAGTTTTCTGCTTCCAGTCTAGGACCTGTACTGGCTCTGTCACAAAAGTCAGATCAAAATGCAGTTTAATTGGTAGTTGCTCCAACACATGGGTAGGATCGGGAACATATTTCTTGAGCATTGACACATGGAATACATTATATACCTCTGATAATTGTGGTGGAAGTGCTAGTCGGTATGCCACTTGTCCAATTCTTTTCAGAATTTCAAATGGTCCTATGAATCTAGGGCTCAGTTTGCCCTTAATTCCAAACCTCGTCACTGCCTTAGTTGGTGAGACCTTTAAGAAGACGTGATCTCCAACTATAAATTCTAGATCTCTGTGCCTCCTATCCGCATAGCTCTTTTGTCTACTATGGGCAACCAATAACTGCTAGTCGGTATGCCACTTCCATTCTAGGAGTTCTAAAAGTATACAATAGTTCTGTTGGTATTTGATGCTCTGCCTTCACCCTCTAACAAGTTAGACATCTTGCCACACATTCACTAATGTCTCTTTTCATGCCCTGCCACCAAAAAAATCCTCTTCAAATCTTGATACATTTTTGTACCCCCTAGGGTGAATGGTAAACTTTGAGTTATGTGCCTCTTGTAATATTTCTTGTCTTAGCCCTGCCATTGCTGGCACTACAAGTCTACCCTGAAAGCGTAACCCTCCATCAGTACTCATTGAGAATCCAGTCTTACTACTCATGCCCTAAGTTTCTTCACACTCTTTTTGAGCTAGCAAAATACGGTCTGTGAAGGCTGATCTTACAGTGACATTTGCTATCCTTCCTTTCATCTTCCTACTGAGAGCATTAGCTACGACATTGGCCTTACCAGGATGGTATTGGATGGTAAAGTCGTAGTCTTTTAGGTATTCTATCTAACGTCGTTGTCTCATATTGATATCACTCTGTGAGTATGTATTTAAGGCTTTTATGATTTGTAAAGACTTCAAACCTTTTGCCATACAAAAACGTCTCCAGATCTTTAAAGCAAAGACCACAGCAGCCAACTCCAAATCATGTGTGGGATAGTTTACTTCATGAGTCTTCAACTATCTAGAGGCATAAGCAATCACCTTTCCCTGTTGCATTAACACACATCCGAGTCCCTTGCCTGAAGCATCACTGTATACCACGAATCCTCCACTATCGATTGGCAAGGTTAGTATAGGTGCGGTGGTGAGTCTCCTTTTCAACTCTTGGAAACTCCTTTCACATTCATCAGTCCATTCAAATCTTTTCTCCTTCCTGGTTAGTTGGGTCATGGGTTGTGCTATGCGGGAAAATCCCTCAATAAATCTCTTGTAATACCCTGCTAACCTGAGAAAGCTACGGATCTCCGATGTAATCTTTGGCCTTTCCCAATTGGTGATTGCTTCTATCTTCTTAGGATCAGCTGCAATACCGTCTGCAGATATAACATGCCCGAGAAACTGTACTTGGTCAAGCCAAAATTCACACTTTGAGAATTTTGCATATAGCTTATGAGTCTGGAGTGTGTTCAACACGATTTTCAAATGCTCTCGGTGTTTATCTCTACTACTAGAGTATACTAGAATGTCATCGACGAATACAATGACAAACTTGTCAAGATATTCTCGGAATACCTGATTCATCAAATCCATAAAAGCTGCAGGTGCATTAGTTAGTCCAAAAGGCATAACTAGGAATTCGTAGTGGCCATACCTAGTTCGGAATGCTGTCTTTGAGATATCCTCGTCCTTTATCCTTGCTGATGATAATCAGATCTTAGATCTATCTTTGAAAATACTTTGGCAGACTCTAACTGGTTGAAAAGATCATCAATGCGTGGTAATGGATATTTGTTCTTAACTGTGACCCCATTTAACAATTGATAATCTATGCACGGTCTCATAGATCCGTCTTTCTTTTTGACAAGTAACACAGGGGCTCCCCATGGTGAGACACTTGGTTGAATAAATCCCTAGTCCATCAACTCTTGTAGCTGCACCTTTAACTCCTTTAGTTCAGCTGGTGCCATGCAGTAAGGGGCTTTAGAGATTGGAGCTGTTCCTGGTAGTTGTTCGATAGTAAACTCCAACTCTCTTTTTGGTGGTAACCTAGGCAATTCCTCTGGAAAGACATCTTGGAATTCCTATACCACTTCTATTTCTTGAATCTCTGGCCTTGACTCCTTCTGAGTCACTACATTGGCTAAATAAGCTGGGCATCCTCTGGTTATAAGTTGTGATGCCTGCACTGCTGATATAATGGTCGTTCCCTAGACATTTAGCCTTCCTTAAAAGGTAATGATTTCCCCTTTAGGGTTGCTGAGTGTGACTCCTTTCTTCCCACAGTCAACCATTGCCTCGTGGTTTGCTAACCAATCCATGCCCAAGATGACATTGAAATTTGACATGTTTAATAGTATTACGTCTGCACTAAGTTCTTGTTCTGATATATGTACAGGTACTTCTTGTTAGAATTCATGTGCTAAAACTGGTTCTCCTACTGGGGTGTTGACTTCTAAACAAATACCCAATTTGTATTTTGTACATTTCATGCATGATGCAAAGTGATATGATATAAATGAGTGTGTGGAACCATGATCAATTAATACACGAGCAAATCTTTCAAAAATTTGAAGGGTACCTTTAACTATGGAATTCGAAGTGCGTGCTTGCTCTGCGGTCAATGCAAATACTCTTCCCTGATTACTCTGAACCTGCCCCTGATTTGGTTGTTTATCCCTTCTTTTCTTAGGGCAATCTTTTAGAAAGTGACCTTTATCACCACAGATGAAACATCATCGTTCACAGACATAGCAAGGCTTGCCGGGGTGGTACTTATGGCACGTTGGGCATGTGGCATCTTCCTTCTCTCTTCTTCTAAAGTTTCTTGGTGCTGGTTTCTATGGTCTAGCAAACTTCATTGGTGCAGTATGCCTCTTCCCTTTCCAACTTGGCTTTTGTCCACCATACCTCTCACCATCTCTATTGGAAGCTTTGTACTCCCGTTCCATAATGGCTGCCAACTCCACAGCCTTAGACAATGAGGAAGGCTAAGCTATCAATATCTTGCTCTTTATGTGAAAGTTTAATCCTTTGACAAATTTTTGTGCAGCTCTTAATTCTGTGGGGCATACATCTGGAGCAAAACGCCTCAACTTAACAAATCTGGTTTCATACTGTTCCATTGTCATGGAACCTTGCACCAATCCTAGGAATTCTTGTTCCTTCTATTCCTTTCCATGAGGTGGAAAGTATTTGTCAATGAAGATGGTTTTGAAGTCTTCCCACTCAACTACTTCCATATCACTGAAGTATGTCCTCTTAGTTGTTGGCCACCAATGTATTGCCTCTCTGATCACCATGAAGGTAGCGACTGGTACTTGCCTGTCCTACGTGTCACCTTTTGGCCCCAATTCATCATCTCCAACCATTGCCTTGAGTTCTCCTCTTTGCCCTGGGGTCTCCAGGCTTTGTTTCATTCGTTATAAAAGGAACTCTATAACATCTTCGACCGTATCATGCTGGGCTTTGGTATTTTCTGGGGCTTCAGAGGAGGTCTCAACAACGTTTGTAGCTCTACGCCTCTTAGATGCCATTTGAATGTCAATAATCAAAATCCTAGTAAGTCTCTACTTCTATTTAGCTAATATAACTATGACTTATTATTCTATCATTATTTATTATTTCATTGTTTGGCTGTGAGCAGAGTGAACCGTCCTCTAATACCAAGTGTAACAGCCCTATGGCCCCACACACAACAATATTGTTCGCTTTGGAGATTGGGGTCCATATCATCCAGCCCCCGCACGACTTTGTTCTTGCTTTGCGGGAAATAGGCCTTGTTGCATGTAAAGTCCTCGTAACTCTTATTAACAGCCCAGTCACTTTCCCATTAGTAATATGGGACTAACTCTTAGACCTACTAGGTGCCACTTAACAGCAGTCAATTGTAATAACTGGCATTTTTATAAGATATATTCTTTTGCGAGGAATTGACAACAAAAAGCTAAATGCTCTAATGGCTATAGAATGAATAGGCAAAACTCTAGAACTAGAGTTCAAGTCTCCAAAGATAACCTTTTTTGAGAAATTCCCTACCCAAAGCCAAGAAGTGTCCAGTTGCAATGAACCTAGAGAATCCTAGCTAGTTGGGAAAGGATGAGGACTCGTAGCTAATTAGAATCAGAGATGGGATAAAATGAGAAGGAGATGGGAATGAATCTAGAGAATTAGGAAAAGATGAAGATACCTAACAAATTAGAATATGAAATAGAATAGGTAGGAGATATGATAGGAAAGAAGAAAGTCAAATGAAATTGGAATAAGAAGAGGAGAAGGAGAGATGCGTGAAAACACAAGAGAAAAGAGAAACAGGGGACAAGAGAGAGAGAGAGAGAGAGAGAGAGGAGGAGAATTAGGGTACGCCAAGAATCACTACCCATCTAGCGTTTTGGATAAGAAGATTGTAGAAGAACGATTTCATCTACGAAGTAGGGGATCGTGGTTATAGGAATTTGCCTAAACTAGTTTGTTTTTTTCAAATCTATATGTACACGATCCCATTCTTGATTTCAATTTGTTAATTCTTGGATCTAGATAAATTTACTCTATTTCCTTACACATGAGATTTTAAGGGGATTTGAGTAACATCTATGATCTATATTTTACATATTTTTTTTTATGTGTATTAAATTCGAATGTCTAAGATTTATTGTATGCTAGAGGATATGTATGCATATGATATTGGCCTAGAATGCCCGAATTTTAGGCATGCACTTCAATTTTACATATGCTCATGACATGGGACATAGAGTGGCCAAGTGTTCCATGTGATTTTTTTCATGCTAGTTGCGCATGGTAACAAGGTCTAGAGAGAACAATTTTATTAATAGATTTTGTCGTAGTTCCGAATAAGTGATTATTTTGGTTTTCATTATACCCTTCACGATGCGCATGCTACGAATGTGTCTTGGGTATAGGAAAATCTTGGCTCTGGATCTAGAACATTATTCCTCGTATTGATCCAAAGATTAAACGTGTATAGTTATATAGATAGAAACATAAGTGCGTAGCATTTCTCCATATAGTTTTAAATCATATAAATCTTAGCATGGCTTCTCCCATTAATAAAATGTAAGTATCATCACTTGGGTGGCAAGATTTCTACGTGAGTTCAAGCACATGCATGTAATACTTATTGAATAACGTGTTTAATATTTAGTGCATGAAAGTTTAACGTGCCAACTTGCATGGCTTCTATTCAATTGAGGAGAGTGGTTGATAGCTAGTGCATGGGCTATGAGTTTTAATTGGATTAACATATGATTTTTTTTATATTCAAATAATTGTAGACTATGCGATACCTTGCTAGAATTGACTGTTATTTATTATTTGATTTAGCATGTATTGGTAGGTAAATTCATGTAACATGCCAACTTGCATGGCCTCTATTCAATTGAGGAGAGTGGTTGGTAACTAGTGCATGGGCTATGAGTTTTAATTGGATTAATATCATATGATTTTTTTTTTTATTCAAATAATTGTGGACTATGCGATACCTTGCTAGAATTGACTCTTATTTATTATTTGAGTTAGCATGTATTGATAGGTAAATTCATGTATAATATTTAAGGCATTCCATAATCTTGCTTTGATCAAGGCATCTTTTATAACAGTCACATGGATGACACCATGCACATGGGTGGCGTGAACAACACTTAGCAATGGGTAACACATATGCTACCTAGTGCGTGCGTGATGTGTTAGTCACCTAGTGCGTGGGTAATGTGTTGTGGCACCATCATATGAGTAGTACTCATGGCACTTGGCGCATGGGCAGCTTACTTGGCACTCAACGTTTGGACATGGTGCATCCTACCCGGGCAAGGTATGGTGCATTTCACTAGTACAAGTAGTGTTCATAGGACTCATCACAAGTATTTATGCTAAGACTAGATTAATCTTGTCAATAAACTATGCTAATTGAAATATGGCTTGTGAATGGCAAAGTTTGTGAACGCTTGTTATAATGTATTGAGCAATGTGAAACGATTTGATAAATGAAAATTAGGCGACTCAAGAGAGTGGTGCCTTGTCTGAAATTAGGCGACTCATAAGAGTTGAGCCTAGCTTGGGGCAAATTCTAAGACCCCTCTGGTTGCTATGCTAGGAAGATCAGTTGGCCACTAACTTTTGAAAGTTGATACTTGCCCTATGAAGCCTATTGTAGAGAGTATTGTATCATGGGGAGACTGCTCTCTTGTGATCCAGTGCCCCCATGAGGACTGGTGTAACCCGTGTGGTATCCACGGCCGAACGTAGTTGAGATAAAACATTGATAGAAAGATGATTCATTTCGACAATGGATTTCCAATATTCCGAATCTTTTTCTAACACATTACACTGATTACAACATGGTTCTTTTTTGATTCGGAAGTAGTTGATTCAAATTCTGTATTGTCAAACAATTCTGATTCAGATGAGTTAAGCATAATTTTGCCAAGGTTTTGCTTCCAGTCTTCATCTATTTGAAGTTCTTGAATTTTTTTCTTAGTCCAACATTTGTTAGAGTAATGTCCCATTTTACCATATTTATAACATTGTATTTTAGACTTATCTTTTTTATAAAAGGATTTGGTATTCTTTCCATGTTTAATAGGTTAAAATTTATGATTATGTTTTCTAGAATAATGTTTTTTTATTGTTTTTGAAAGGTTGATGTTTACCTTTATTAGGATTTTTTATTTTGGGAACATCAATAGCAAATTGTTGGCAAAATTCACCTAATTATTTTTTCTCAGTGATTCTTTCACACTTCAACTGATTTCTAAGCTTAATTTCATTACATAAAGATATTCCTTCATTGACACAAGAGTGAATAAGTTTTCCATAAGTCAAGTGTTCATAAGGGATTTCCCTATGGTATTGAGTTTTAAGGCAAGTTTTTACCCTATTAGCAAACAGGTAGGGAAGTCCTTCAATAAATTTTTGTTTGCAATAAGATTGTCCTCCATCATGTAGGTGAAGAACTCTAGCCAGGAAGACATCCTTATACCAACGGAAATGGGTTAAAGAAGGACATCTAAGAT
The DNA here is from genome assembly GCA_035236585.1 of Warburgia ugandensis. Classification (NCBI taxonomy): domain Eukaryota; kingdom Viridiplantae; phylum Streptophyta; class Magnoliopsida; order Canellales; family Canellaceae; genus Warburgia; species Warburgia ugandensis. The sequence goes on from CP141128.1 coordinate 69,995,106, forward strand.
TTTGTAACAATGCCCAAAAATTTTCAAATTGAGTCTGTATACTTCCTGTGAAGTGTTCCATTAGGGTATAGACTAGAGTATAAACAGTATCTTCTTGATGTTGACTTGTATGAGGTTCAACTTTAACTATATTCAGGATTTCATCTCTTTGTGATGGAGTCATAATATTATCCCACCAGCCTTTCAAGTTACTAGTAAAACCAGCTATTATCATTATAGCAATTTGCTTATCTGTATTCCCACGTTGTTTACAAACGGTGGAATACATTAAAAACCTATGAACCATTTGATAGATTTGGTTATCTGTCATCCCATCTATATTCCATTCATATATAGTATTAGCTCTATATTCATTTTGCAGAAGGACATCATTTTCCTCAAAAAGAACATTTGCAGGCGTAGGTCTTTTATAATAATACCTATCCAATCTTCTAGGGTCTTTCTCAATCTTATTAATCTTAGAAAACTGATTTTGGATTTGGAGAACTTCTCCTTCACTGATATCGTCATGTGTATCTAGTTGGTTACAAATATTATCAGGATCTGGTTCAATATCTGATTCATGGACTGAGAGAGTACTCAGACTTAAATCAGACATTTTTCCCTTAAGTATTCGGAGGATCTCTTAGTGTCAGTTTCCATCTTAAATCCTGTTATGTCAGGAGAAGGTTTTATAGATGGTTCAATCTTATTAGAAGCTTGTTGTTTTTTAGCTTTAAAAGAATTAATATAAGGTATAATTTGATTTGTGCCATTTTCAATATTAACCATTTTTTCTCCTACAGTTTGGATGAAAAGATTGGTATAATTATTTTGTTTAACAATGCTACGTAAACCATCGAAAGTAGTAGAAGCATCAAGATAAGCATTAGTTTCTAAAGTTCTCCCTTCACTGGGCAATTTGAGAGGAGTTGGAGGAGGATATTCAGAAGAGATTTTTTCTCCTTTATTGGTTTTTCATTCCTTGATTGTATTAATTTCATTACTGATATATGTTTTAAGAAACCAGGGAACAAAGAATTCAATGTTTTGTTGTGCATTAAGAGTCATAAAATTGAGTTTTATAATTTTGTACTTCTTCTTTATTAAAAGTATTGAAGTACCAAGTTCTAAAATCTTTGTGTGAGTAATTCGAATTCATTAGTTTTGAGTTTTCTAATCTTGCTTGCAGGACTAAAATCCATAAAACTTAGAGATTAAAATCCATTTCAGATGGTGTAAGATTATTATCTTGGGATGGTTTTTTATAAATTGGAAGAACAACATTATTATTGGAAATTCTAACTTCCTCTATTGAACTTGATTCTTGTTTATTATCAAGAGAAAATCTAAAAGAGCTAGTAGAGCATGAACTAACTCTGGGAAGTCTGAAAGATCTTCTGTTATCAAATTGGATTTCAACATCTCCCTCTTCAGTTTGAATTATATGATCAAGCTTTTGTTATGTAATTTGCCTAGGAGGAACAGCCTCGGTAAGCTGCCGGGATTGAGGGAAGTTTATTTCATCCCATTTAAGGGTTCTATTTACTGCTATATCAGAAGATAGTAAGTTGGTTTCTATTAGAACCGTTTTATCTTTTTGGAACTTTTGTCTGGCTTTTGTAACTAGAGTAGGTAAGACCTTAAATTGAAGTTTATAAGTCAACGCTATTGTTTTTGACCCAGATTTAAAGTTATAACTATGAGTTTTAATATAAAGACTCAAAGCATAAAAAATATTAGGGGTTTGAAAGTGACAGACTAAAATAAGAGAAAACATTAACATAGACTGGTCCGTAATAGAGACTAGTTTGCAACACTCCCATCAAGGAAGGTGCCCAATCTAGACATTTGGCATCTCTGAGAACAGCAAGTATTGATGCATTTAAGCAATTTAATGTTAAAGGTTTAAATCCAATTTGAATTAACCCAATATGCATAAATTTATATTTGGCAGAACTTAAGTAAGGCTTAAGATCTTTTTCCGAAAAAAGATTGATGATTTTCTCTGTACTATCAACACTTATTGTCTGTTCCATATTTTTTATTATCTGTGCTGATGAAAAATCAAAATTTCCAATGTTTGACCAATGGAATTGTCCAATTATACAAGGATTCAGTATCAGTAGGATATTCTACCAAATTGTTATTCTTAACATAAATATTATCTTGTGCCATCAAATTCAGGCAAAGGTAGAGTTAATGGTATAAAACCTACAATAAGATAAGTTAATCTAAATCTACTGATATTTATCTTGGACAAGGCTTATGCAATTCTATTCATGTATTTTATAATGAGACTGTTGACGCATTACAGCAATTCCTAAAAGGACTAAGACAAAATTGCCTGCCACAACTGGTTATCATGCACGGCTGTCAACGACTTCGGCCAAAACCCCTCACTCACGGGAACAAAGCTTGTGCGACTTGGGTGTCATTCCACAAGATAAATAGTAGAGTAAACAACATGATCAAAGGTTACCGCCACTTATCAAACTATAAAGTAACAAAATAAAATGCATAAAACAATCCAGGAAATAGCAATACGAGTAAACTAACCCATACTATTATAGATCCATACTATCGACTCTAATTGGGCATGCATTGAGGGGTGCTAGCAACAGCAAATTATTGCAGGTGTAAGCTACAGCTAACACCCCATTGGTTGAGAAAAGGTAAAAAGGTATCATTTCCTTTGTCTTTTTTTGCTTTTTACTTTTTCTCAGCCAAAGGGGTGTTAGCTGCTCCTTACACTTGCAATAATTTGCTGTTGCTAACACTCCTCTCTCTCTCTCTCTCTCTCTCTCTCTCTCTCTCTCTCTCTCTCTCTATATATATATATATATATATATGTATGTATGTATGTATGTATGTATGTATGTACATTACAAAAAGAAAATGAAGACTTAAAAAATATAAAATTAAAATGTTTGTTAGATTTAGCCAAGAAAAGACTTAACAATAAGATAGCACAAGAACCACTGTTATCCACATAAATAGACATCTCTAGCAATTTATATAATTCTTATAGAGGCAACCCAATAGCTAAATGGGAATTAGATAAGTATGAAGCACATTTAGTACTTATTAGTCCAAACATTATAGTAAGAGAAAAACCTAGAAGATATACTCCTTTTATGATTTCAGAATGTATAATGCATATGAAACAATCGTTAGATCTAAAAATTGTAGAACCATCTAAATCTCCACATAGTAGCCTAGCTTTTATAGTGATCAAACACAGTAAAATGAAATGTGGCCAAAGCAGAATGGTCATTGATTATAGAGAACTTAACAAAAACACCAAGTTTGATGGATACTTTCGCCCAGATAAAGACCATCTAATCAGTAAAATACAAGATAAAAACATATTTTCTAAGTTCGACTGTAAGTCAGGTTTCTGGCAAATAAAAATGAGTAAAGAAAGTATTACCCTAACTGCATTTAGTGTACCTCAAGGACATTTTGAATGGTTAGTAATCCCATTTCGTCTTAGGGTTGCACCTCAAATATATCAAAGGCGCATGGATAATATATATTCAAATAAATTGATGAATTCTATATAGTATATGTTGATGATTTACTTATCTTTTCTAAGAATAAAACAGATCATGAATTATATCTTAGATTATTTGCGGACTTATGTGAAAAACATGGGATAATCTTATCCAAAAAGAAAGCAGAAATAGGAAAAAATGAATAGATTTCCTTGGTCTAGTAATAGACAAAGGATATATTGAGTTACAAAACCATATTGCTGAAAAAATTACAAACTTCCCTAATACTTTAGAAGATAAGAAACAATTACAAAGATTTCTTGGATGTCTATAGAACCTTTTATACATTACCTAGCAGAAAGGAAAAAAGATTTGCAAAAGAAACTAAGAAAATCAGTAACTTGGTCTTGGATAGAAGAAGATGTCTAGACAATGATAGGTTTAAAAGAACAATGTAAGAATCTCCCTAAACTTAGACTACCCCAAAAAGGTGAAAAACTTATTCTTGAAACAGATGCCAGTAACCAAACATGGTTGGCAGTACTAAAAGTAAAAACAGGAGAAAAAGAAGAAGTAGCCAGATATACTTCTGGAGGATTTAGAGGCGCAGAATTAAATTACCACATAAATGAAAAAGAATTACTTGCTGTTAAAAAAGGAATAAAGAAATTTGAAATTTATTTTGCCCAACAAAAGTTTATTATAAGAACAGATAAATCTCAAGTTAGACCCTTTATCAAAAATAAAATTGGAAAAGACAGGTTCATCTAGAATAGGAAAATGGCAATCATTCTTTGCTCTGTACAGTTTTGATTAGAATATCTACCAGGAAAAGAAAATTATTTGGCATTATCTCTTCTTTGCATAAGTCACATTCATGGCCTCTTTTACCCTGGCGTAAATTACAGAATATGTACTTTGTCTCTGTTGACATAAGAAATTACTATCATTTATCGCAGTCATCCACTGGTAAATTTTCTTTTTATCTCCTTCTGTCATATCCTTCTTCGTGGGGGAGTAGATGAATAGATCTTTGTGTATTCCTCCATCATAAATCCATATGCTGTCGGATTTTTCTACTATTTCTGCCATATGTTCAGCTAGAACTTGGATATCTCTAGCTCTTCGTGTTGGTATGTAGCTGACCATCTCATCCTTTTGGTTTTGATAACTGTCTCTTTTGGCTGTAACTTGCTTGGTGTAAGGGCAATGTGTATGATGGAGACCACCGGGACCACGATCTCCTTTTCTCCTTCAGTGATTATCTCCGGGATTGCAGAATATATTCGTGTATATATATATATATATATATATATATATATATATATATATATATATTTTCGCAGATGTGACTCTGCAGAAGTCTCTTGCTGCCTTTTGTATTTCTTTTGGGAGAGCTGTCAATTCCGATAAGTTTTTTGATGGATACAAGACTAGAATAAGTTTGTATTCAAATAATTTAGCAACAATTTTGGGACTGGTCCCTGGATATATATTGCATTTATTATATTCTTCATAATCCCAAGTTTTCATTTGGATGTCGGGAGTATTTAATTCAGTAATAGATGAAACCAGGTTATTATAACATGATTCATCTAAGAATATGTCCTTTTCTGATCTTCTTGTTGGTCCCATTATTTTCTTGGTTACAGTTGTCCAAGCCTCTTGGACGGGCTTTTTTCCTTTTATATCCTCCGGTTTTATGTGTGATTCATCCTTTTGGATAGATACATCCTTTTTTGTATTCTTGTAGTTGTCAATCCTTTCATATAAGTCCATGGTAGCCTTAAGTAATAACTGTTGTTGTTGGATAATAGTTTTTAAGTCATATTTCCTCCATTGGATCTTGATCCTGCACAGTTAGTACTTTACATTCATCAGTAAAACCTTCACGTGTAAGCATATCAGCAATAAAATTTTCTTTATCTGGAAGGTATTCTATCTCAAAGCTATAAGGGGCAAAGAAAGATTGCCATTTACCAATTCTGGAAGAACCTATATTTTTACCAATCTTATTTTTAATGAAAGGTCGAACTTGTGAGTTATCAGTTCTAATAATGAACTTTTGTGGTGCTAAGTATATTTCAAACTTTTTAATTCCCTTTTTTACAGCTAATAATTCTTTTTCATTTATATGATAGTTTAATTCTGCTCCTTGGAATCCTCCTGAGGTGTATCTATAGACTTCTTCCTTATTTTCTCTTTTTACTTTTAACACTGCAGACCATGTTTGGTTACTAGCATCTGTTTCAAGTGTAAGTTGTTCTCCTATTTGTAGTAACTGTAATTTTGGTAATTGTTTACACTTATTTTTTAACTGTCTCATTGTATTCATATCTTCTTCAGTCCAAGTCCATTTTACATTCTGTCTGAGTTTCCTTTGTAAGTCTTTTTTCTTATCAGCTATGTTTTCTATAAATGGTTCTGCACATAAAAGACATCCTAGAAATCTCTGCAGTTGTTTTTGATCTTCTATCTTATCAGGAAAATTTATTATTTTTTCTTCTATGTGATTTTGTAATTCTAATGTTCCTTTGTCTACGTGATTTTATATATTATCATACCAAAAACAAAATTAAAAAATTTGATAACAGAATTGAAATACTTATATGATGGAGGAGTACACAAAGATCTATTCATCTACTCCCCCATGAAGAAGGATATGACAGAAGGAGATAAAAAGAAAATTCACCAGTGGATGACTGCAATAAATGATGGTAATTTTCTCATGTCAACAGAGACAAAGTACATATTCTGTAGTTTACGCCAGGGTAAAAGAGGCCATGAATGCTTTGAATGCATATCAACATAATACTATCATCCAGATAAAAGTAGATGAAAAACCTAAGTGTGATAATGAAATATTATTTGGAACAGATTTCCTTAATAATGTAAAACCATTCATCCTAACAAATGATTATATTGAAATAGCATTACAACATAACCCTATCAGAATTAGGGGAATTCCTTCTCTTAATAATAAACTGTTTCATATCAATCTTAAAAGCCTCAAGACATCTAAAAATAGTATATATATCAAAGTCATTCTTAGCCTCTTTTACCCTGCCGTAAATTACAGAATATGTACTTTGTCTCTGTTGACATGGGAAAATTACCATCATTTATTGCAGTCATTCACTGGTAAATTTTCTTTTTATCTCCTTTTGTCATATCCTTCTTCGTGTGGGAGTAGATGAATAGATCTTCGTGTATTCCTCCATCATAAATCCATATGCTGTCAGATTTTTCTACTTTTGATTCTTCTTTTCCTATCAGAAATCAAAATTCTTAACAAATTTAGCATCTACTAAGTAGTTCTAAGTATTCTTCTAAGTCTAATAATTCTGTCTCAAAATTCAAGATCCAGTTAACAATGTTTCTAGCTGCCTCTTGAAATCTTGGATCTCTTTCTTCTATATATCTTTCTAATAAATGTTGACAGAATGATATAATTCTTTCAATTCTGTTATCAAGTTTTTTAATTTTGTTTTTAATATGATAATGCATAAAACAAATTTTAAAACAATATATAACTAATTATACTACTGGCTCTGATACCAAGATGAACAATTGTAGACAATTTCAAATTGTAGAATTACAAATTGAAATTCAATTAAAACTTGAACTAATGCAGAAATTGGACTATATGGGAAATGCCTGTTCTAATACAAACAGTTAAATTCTAGATGCATGCACTGAAATCACTGTTAGAGATCACAGAACGTATATTATAACAAAACCAGCTTATGATAATGTTATAACTGAGCCCGATCTGGTAGTGTTTCAGGTGGACAAGATGCACAACCTAAATAAAATCAAAAGTAACTATCCTAGTTCTAAACACACTAAGAATGATAAGATAAACAGCACAAATATAAAATAAAATAATTAAAAAGGACAGCCCCAGTGCATGAAGCTCCCGCCTATGTAGGGTCCAGGGAAGGGGCGGATCACAAGGGCCTAAAGTACACAGCCTTACCTTGCATTTTGCAATAGGCTGTTTCCACGCCTTGAACCCGTGACCTCAAGGTCACACAACGACAACTTTTACCGTTGCGCCAAGGCTCCCCTTCTATAAAATAAAACAATTAGAAGAAGTAAATCAATTAATATCATACCAGAGGCCCAATATGCCTTCCGCTCCTTTTCTTGTTCAGGCAACTTTACTGTCCAAGCCAATCTAGGAAACCAAGGCCTTCACTTGAATGGCCAAATCAACCAGCCAATTCAAGCCTCCAGGACAATCACAAGAAGAAGAGTAGGTCAAACAAGGAGATTGAAAACTGGAAAATATTATTGATAGCAAACTGAGGGAGATTATACTAGAGAAAGATTACAAAAGGAAAACTAAAAACTTGAGCTCAACTACTCTCAAGGGACTCAAAGGACTTGTACTAGACTTGGTTACAATTGAGGCATGAAGCCTGATTTATAGCCTAATCTGGCTCTTTACAACCACAGAATTGGCTCTCAAAAGAGAGCCACACAATCTTTCTTTTATTTTCCACCTTACATTTGTTTTTTACTTTTGACTCTAAAATGGACATAGCACATGGACGGCTACCTTTGGGTGATAGATGTCACGTCCATTGTTTTCTTTTTATTTCCTTGGTATCTCATCTGCCACGTACATGGGTGTGTTGGCAACAATAATTTCTTCTTTACATAAGTCACATTCATGACCTCTTTTCCCTTGGCGTAGATTGCAATTGATGTACCTTGTTTCTGTGGACATTAAGAAGTTACCATCATTTATTGCTGTCACCCAGCTATAAATCTTCTTTTTATCTTCTACGGCCATATATTTCTTCGTAGGCGAATAAATGAGAAGATCATCATATTCTCCTTCATCGTAAATCCAAATGCTATCTAATTTTTCAACTATCTCTGATGTATGTTCTGCGAGGACTTGGATATCTCTTGCTCTCCTTGTTGGAATGTAGGAGATAAGCTCTTCTTGAGTCTTCTTTTGTATAACTTGTTCTTTCGGATCCAGCTCATGTTGAGTGAGCGCGATTTGAATAATTGAGAGGACTGGTACAATTGTTTCTTTTTCTCCTGTCACTATCTTTCGGATAGCCGAATATGTTCTTATGTATATCTTTTTAGCTGAAGTGACCCTGCAAAAGTCTTTTGCAGCCTTCTGTATTTCTTTTCGAAGATATATCAGTTCCCATAGATTCTTTGAAGGATACAGACAGAGGATCAGTAGAAGGGGAGCCTTGGCGCAACGGTAGAAGTTGTCATCATGTGACCTTGAGGTCCTAGGTTCAAGGCGTGGAAATAGCCTCTTGCAAAAATGCAAGGTAAGGCTGCCTACTATAGGCCCTTGTGGTCCGCCCCTTTCCCGGATCTTGCATAGGCGGGAGCTTCGTGCACTGGGGCTGCTCTTTTTTTTAGACCGAGGATCAGTCCGTATTCAAGTACTTGGCTACTAGTTTGGGATTAGTGCCAGTATGTATTGCATTTATTATATTCTTTATGATCCCAAGTCTTGATCTTTGTATCAACTATATTTATCTCTTTAACTGAAGAGATTAAGTTGTTGTAGTAAAGGAATTCATCAATGAATATGTCCTTTTTGCTTTTTCTTTGTATGGGTCTAGGTATCTTCTTTGTTACAATTGTCCATGCCTTGTTTAAAGGCTTTTTTCCTTTATCATCTTTCTCCTGTATAACAGTCTTTCCCAATATATCCTCAGTTTGGGTATTTTTGTCCTTTTTCTCAATCTTTAACTTTTTGAATCTTTCCATTAGGTCCATAGTAGATTTCATCACTAACTTTTGTTGCTGAAGTATATTTTTCAAGTCACTGTAAATTTCTTCCATATGTTCCTGCACAACTGTCAGTACCTTGAATTCATTAGACCCTTCTTGGGTTAACATATCAGCAAGATAATTTTCTTTATCGGGTAAATATTCTATGTCAAAACTGTAAGGAGCAAAGAATGATTGCCACTTACCAATTCGTGAAGAACCTATATATTTACCAATCTTATTTCTAATAAATGGTCTAACTTGGGAATTATCTGTCCTTATTATAAAATGAGTTGGTGCAAGATATATATCAAATTCTTAATTCCTTTCTTAACAGCAAGTAATTCTTTTTCATTTATATGATAGTTTAATTCTGCTCCTCTGAATCCTCCTGAGGTATATCTAGGAACTTGTTCTTTACCATCTGTTTTTACTTTTAACACGGCTGACCATGTTTGACTAGATGCGTTTGTTTCTAATATTAATTTATCTCCTTCTTGTGGTAACTGTAATTTTGGGAGATTTTTACATTGTTGTTTTAATATTTTCATAGTTTGAACATCTTCTTCAGACCATGACCAAGTAATATTTTTTTTCTAAGTTTCATTTGCAAATCTTTCTTAAGTTCAGCTAAATTTTTAATGAAAGGTTTTGCACACAGTAGACAACTTAAGAATCTTTGTAACTGTTTCTTATCTTCGAGTTTATTGGGAAAGTTTTCTATTTTTTCGGCTATGTGGTTTTGTAATTCAATAGTTCCTTTATCTATGATGAGACGAAGAAAGTCTATCCTATTTTTTCCTATCTCAGCTTTTTTCTTGGATAATACTATCCCATGTTTTTCACATAGGTTAGCAAACTCTCTTAAATGCTTTTCATGTTCTGTCTTAGTTTTTGAAAATATCAATAAGTCATCTACATAGACTAAGCATAAATCATCTATGTGTTTAAATATGTTAACCATTCTTCTTTGGTAAATTTGTGGTGCTACCCTAAGTCCAAATGGCATAACTAATAATTCAAAATGACCTTGAGGGACACTAAATGCTGTTAGAGGTATACTTGGTTGGCTCATTTTGATTTGCCAGAATCCTAACTGTAATCAAATTTTGAGAATATAGTTTTATCTTGGATTTTGCTAATTAATTGATCCTTATTAGGTAAGAAATATCCATCAAATTTAGTTTTCTTGTTTAGTTCTCTATAATCTATGACCATTTTGCTTTGTCCACGTTTCATTTCACTATGTTTACTGACAATAAATGCTGGACTACTATGTGGTGATTTTGAAGGTCCAACTATTTTTAAATCAAGTAATTGTTTCATAGGCATTTTACATTCTGACAACGTATATGGAGTATATCTTCTTGGTTTTTCTTTGACTATTGTATTAGGACTTATTAGTTCTAAATGAGCTTCATATTTGTCTAGTTCCCATTTTTTTATGGAGTTCTCTCTATAAGAGTTATATAAATTACTTGGAATATCTATTTCTGTTGATAATAATGGTTTTGGATGTATCTTATTTTTCATTTTCGTTTTAGCTTTGCCAAGAAGTTGTTTTAATCTTATTATAGCTTTTTGATCTTTTAACTCTTCTTATAAATGCAAAGCTGTCTTTTTTGGTAATTTTTGTTGGGTACACTCACCATGCTGGGCTGTGCTATCCCAAGGAATAGGTTTATGTCCTATGGTGTGTGCGTGTTTAAGAAGTGGAGTTTGTATAGGTTGGGAATTCACATGGAAGGTAGGTAATTTCTGATAAAGTCATTTCCTAGGATAATATCTATGTTACTATTGGTCTGGTAAAGTAAAGGGATTGTGAAGACTGTATCTTCAATATGGATTTCTTGATTAATTCTAATAGTATTATAGTGATGTTTTTGTCCTTCCATTCCTATACCTGTTATGCTTAAGGCAGAGTTTTGGATTCATAGTTCTGGAGGGAATATGTTCATATGAGTGGTATTGAAACCTGCTCCTGTAAAGGCACATGTTTATATATACATATACATACATATGTGTGTGTGTGTGTGTGTGTGACCTTCTATGTAGTTGCAGGTGCAAGGCGCACCCAGGCGCAAGGGGTGTGCCTAGAGCTTGAGGTGCCTAGGCGCGCTCCTGAAACATGAGGCGCAAAATTATATTTTTCTAATTTTTATTTTTGAAAAAATAGAAAAAATATAAGACTAAAATACAAAAAAAGCATGAAAAATACATCATACATGAAGATACAAGCATGGGTAAGCTATATATGTGGATAAGAATAGGTATTAATTAATAAATATAAAAAACAATTTTTTTTTCTAATTTTTTTAACTTTTATTTTTGGAAAAATTAAAAAAATAACCCTAAATTACAGAAAAAAGATGAAAAATTTATCACACATGATGACACAAGCATGGGAAAGCTATATATGTGAATAGAAATATGTTTCAATGAAAAAATATGAAAAAACGAAGACTGTTTTATATTTTCATAACTGATTTTTTTGGAAAAACAGTAAAAAACCTAAAAACAAACTCAAATCTAGAGCAAAGAAGTATAAAACTCAAATGGAATGTTTTCTTATACATATATAACCAAAACCCATCAAGATCCGTGGAAAATAGTTAACAAAAAACAAAAAAATTGAAAAAACGGTACTAGTTTTTACGTTTTTTTATAGAAACTGTAAACAAATGCTAAAATTTGTAAATCCACACCTTTTGTTGCTTAAATCTGTGAAAGATTCAAGAGGAATGGTCGTTTTCACCTTCTTAGTAGGTTGGAAGATTGAAATTAGGGTTGGAAGGTGAAAAACGAAAAAGAAAAACAAGGTTTATACGTTATCAGGTAAGTGGCGCGCGCTTGGAGACGGGGGCGCATTAGGTGCAAGGCGCATCTAAGTCGAGTTGCATGCCCTGCGCCTTGTTGCGCCTAGCAATTAGTCGTGCCTGCGACTACATAGGTGACCTTGAGGTCACGGGTTCAAGGTGTGGAATCAGCCTTCTTGCAAAAATGCAAGGTAAGGCTGCCTACTTTAGGCAATTGTGGCCCGCCCCTTCCCCGGACCCTGCATAGGCAGGAGCTTTGTGCACCGGGGCTGCCCTACATACATACATACATACATACATACATATATATATATATATATATTATGTATGTGTGTGTATATATAAAGGGCAGCCTAGTGCATGAAGCTCGTGCATATGCAAGGTCTAGGGAAGGGGCAGACCACAAAAGGCCTATATTACACAGCCTTCTTACAATTGCAAGAGGCTATTTCTATGTTTCGAATCCCTAACCTCCAGGTCACATGGCAACAACATAACTGTTTTGCCAATTCTTCTCTCTCTCTCTCTCTCTCTCTCTCTCTCTCTCTCTCTCTATATATATATATATATATATATATATATATGCGCCTACATAATACACACACAAACACACATATATTATATGTATGTATGTGCATCCATCATCTCTTTCTCTCTCTTCTTCCTCACATCACACACACACACACACACACACACACACACACATAATACTTATCCAAGTAAACTAAATAGGTCATCATATGTCGTGTCTAGCACCTATAGGCTGCAGCTTTGATGGCATCACAGGGGGGCATCTCATATTAGTGTGTCTAAGGTGATGCAGTGCTTGATCAGAGGTTTCATCATGGTTTTCTTATGTGGTCATTTGGCATATACCGAAAAGCATGCCTCTTATCACTGGTAGGCCTAGTCCAATTTTGTGTAATTATCACAGTAAGCAATTGTATAAACAAAAGAATACGCATAAGACCATTAGTAAACATAATTTGGCCTTCTGTATTAGATGAAAAATATAATTCCATTTTTCTACTGTTGCTTGCTTGCTTTCTTTCTGTTATTGTTATTACATATATGCGCCAAATGATAGTTCCTTCCCCTTGCATCTTGAATTCTCAGGTTAGTGGACCATGAATCAGCTTTGCTTTGATAAAAATGTGCAACAGGAGCCTGTAGATATAGATCTGGAAATGCTGCTAGTTGACCCTACACATATCCATGGCACAGTGTCATTGATGCTATCTAATAAAAGCTATCCAGGCAGCTTTACTAACTAGGGGAGCTGCTAACATCAATTTGATCACAAAGAATATACATATGTAAGCTAGTTGAGTATCTGTTCAACATATTTTGAACTGTTATGTCTTTCCTTCTCTTTTTTTGTGAAGGAGCTATAGAATGTTGCTGTATAAGTGATGCCAACTGTTTATGTGACTGATATTCCCTTTACAGGAAGCTAACCAGTTGCTAGCTGGAGAAAGGGGTCACATTCATCTCAAAGACTTGCAGAAGATGCTAAGAATGAGGCAGCAGTATATGATAGCTCAAGTTTCATTGCTTTATCCTGTTAAGGCTTCACCTGGACTGAAGCCTGAGGAAAAGCTTGACTTGGGTTCTATTGTTGGGAAATCAGGTAACACCTTAGGTAATGTTTTAGATACTTTCCCTTTGAAGGAAACATTGAGGCCTTTATTTTGGATATCTGTAAGATAGTAAAGCCCAGTAAAGATGGCAAAAGTTAGCGGCACAAGAGACACCCCTTTGCTTGGAGGTTCAATACCTCAGTAGTCATTTTGATCATAAGATGGTATGGAAGGGAAAGGAGGGAAAAAGTCAGGACATGTGAACAAGAGGAAAGAAGGGTTGGTGGAAAATAAGATGAAACGGATAGAACTAAAAAAAAATTGATGTAGAAAGAAAGACAAACACTGATAAGAGGAGATGGGAACATAAAAAGACTCAGGGACAATGATGCAGCAGTGGCCACTTCATTACTTGAATGGCAAATTGGAAAAAAAAATTATTTTATTTTTTTGTTTCCAAATGTCAGGTCTTTGATGTTTTCCTTCAAAATTTCTAAAGCTCATGGTTGAATTTTCAATACATCAATTTTCAAGAGTTTATCATCCCATAGACCTAGCTCCAAGCAATGGAATTACAAGCAGACTCATGTTGGTGCCAGCAGCTTCTCTTGATGTGTTTGGCCTCCTATTATTCTTCTTATTACATTGATCACTACTCTTAAATAGAAGCTCAGTAGTAGTTATACTTTCAGGAGATGATGCTGGACCACCTTCATCAATTATGTCTAAAACCAAGAATCCAACAGAATCATCCATGACTATTTTAGGACTGCAACTGACTGTACTTCCTTTGAAGAGAATGAGTTTTTTCAGTGATAAAAAGGAGGTTCAGAGGTCTGTCACTGCTCTTGGCTATGTTGCTCATGTAAGTGTTGTCTTTTCCTTTCAATGTATTTTCATGGCAGAAAGCAAGGTAATCTGCATGTGCTTCTGGGCAATAATCTTTGCTTTTGGGCTCAGTAATGTAGATTGTGAACCAAGGTAGATGTCATAAATCTGCATTTCTGTTGTACTCTTGGTGTGCTTTGATAACCTCCTCATTGATCATAATTTATTTGTTTATAAATGTGCTATGGATATGATTTAGCTGGCTAGTTGTTGAGTCATAATTATATGGTTGCTTTGATTTGCAGGTTGTCTTGCTTATTGCATCTTACTTAGATGTTCCTCTACGGTACCCCTTGCGGTTAGGAGGCTCGCGCTCATATATTTTTGACTATGTGCCTTCAGTTGAACCCACTTCATCTGATTTCTTAAGAAATTCTACAGTTGGGACAAATACGAGACCTGCCGAGTTTCCTCTCTTTTTAAAAGGCCAGGACACAACAAGAGCGGCTTATGCTATTTTCTTGTTGAATAAAGTATGTTTTATTTTTATGTTATATTTTCAGGTGTATTGTGGACCATGCACATCTTTTCAGGCTTTCTTGATCTCTAGCTTTTCTGATTTATGGCATTGTCAAGATCTTTGTAGTCGTAGGTGCAAGGTGCAAGGGGTGTGCCTTGCGCCCAGAGGGACTAGGCGTGCCTAGTCGCCGACTAGGTGTCAAGGCGCAAAATTAAGGATTTTAAATATTAAAAAAAATAAAAAAATAGAAATATAAAGATATGAATAAATACTTGTCAAATCAGTAAAATAGAATTCTTAAGTAATAAATCAACATGTGAACAACAACAACCTAAAGTTAAACCAAACAATCAGACATAATTAAGTTTAGAAAACATATAGGAATGCACAGGATTTATTAGAGTGGAATGAAAACAAATCAAACAATCATAAGAGGAACCCTGCAAACAAATAGAACAAAAAAATAAAATAAAAAGGAGTACTAAAGTAAGAAATATAGAAAAGTAAGAAGATCATGGAAACGAAACTTAAGAAAAATGAAAATAAATATGCAAAATATGAAAACAATGTTATGGATCAGTTGTTTTAAGCATTATAATGGTCTCATTTATACATTTGTTACAAAAACAAATGGGGGCTTGGGGTTTGGGCCGGCAGCCCCGGTACGGGTCCATGGGGGCAAAGCCCCCTGGTGGTAGGGTTCGGGCGGTATGCACCATCTGAAGGTTGTAGCTCTAGTTGCAATTGAAAAAGTGTCAAATGTGAATGCAAGGCGCATGAAAACGGGGGTGCATTAGGCGCATGATTAGTTACTTGCGCGTACCCAAAATCGAGTCGCAAGCCCATACCTTTTTGCGCCTAGCAATTAGTTGCGCCTGCACCTACATAGTACCTAACAAAAATCTATAATTTCTTACCTTTAATCACTTCAAGAAATCTTCAATTGTCAATGGAAGATGAGGATGGTAGCAAGAAGATGAAATAAAGTTTGGGAAGAAGAAGAAGAAGAAGAAGAAGAAGAAGAAGAAGAAAGGGGAAGAAAGGGTTTTACATTGATTATGGTGCGCCTCAGAGGCGCAAAAAGCGCAAGGCGCAGCAAGTCGCGCACCTAGGCGCACTGCGCCTTAAACCTACTGCACTTGGCCATAATCGAGTCACAAGGTTGCGCCTTTTTGTGCTTAGCGACTAGTCGTGCCTGTGACTACATAGGTCAAGATTCACTATACCATTAGTTGATGAAGGCATTGCATGAATTTATTTAAAGGAACATTGGACCATTATTTTCTATTTACTTAAACTCTTATCTTTTGTATCACATATGTCCAATTGTTATCCAGGTAATCATGTTGGCTTTTGTGTTAGCTTTTAATGATTTTGGAGTATATCATTTGAGCTATCAAGCATTGCAGATGCAAAGTGTTTTTTGCTCATAAACATTTATGTTCTTCCGGTTAGTAGTGCTTTTTGTTGTTAAGCATTGTTCCAAGTATCGTGTCCAAGGGATGCCATAACTATAAAACATTTTTTTCTCTCTTTTTTTAATGATAAACAATTTACAACGATAAACTTGGCTGTAGATTAGTGAGGCCAATAAGAGGTTCAGATAGCATTGTGGATCAAATTTTAGGATCTTATGCAATAATAAAAGGGCTTTCTTGGCTAGGTTTAGTTTGCCACATGCCATAATTCAATGAAAAAACCAAAGCACTTGAAAGGCATCCTAGTACCAACATTATGCCCTATGGACCCACGCTCAAAATGTTGGTAGGACAAACAGTAAATGGGCGAAAGGAGTCAACTTAACTGAGCTTTATTCTCCTGAATTAGAGACGTTGTTGGTAGAGTTGGTAGGCAAGGATCAGGCATGGACCAAGAGGTGGTTGTGTGATGAAGAAGTCCACTCAATGAGATCAAGCATTAACTTGGGAAGTTTTAGAATGTGTTATAGACTTCTATTTGTTGCTAGAAATGGAGGTTGAATCTATATGTTTTAAAGATTTCGATTACTTTATTGATAAACTTTAGATAGGTTTTCTTGGGCCATGTAAATATATGGAGGAATAAGATTCATATGGCCGACCCCTAATTGGGATAAGGTCTTGATGATGATGATTAGGTTGATCTGTCAATGGTTATGATTAATCTGGGGTATTAAGGTTTCTACATATCTGAAGCTTTATTGTACTCTTCAAATGGTTATGAATAGCTATAGGTCCCGTGTTGTGGGGTTTCACAATGTGGTACAAGGTTTTGGTCAAACTAATTATTATTTTCTCTCTCTGTAGCATTTTTTTGTGAAAGTCTAATGATTATTTGTACATTGTTCAAATATAAGTATTTTTGAGCTTTTGGTGGATTCCTAGAAGATTTGCTTGCATCAGCTTGGTATAACAGCATCTCCAATTTCAGAAATTGTGGGAGTCAATGCTGCATGGGGGGTTTGAATTTGATCCAGATGAAATGATTTAGTTGTGTTAGAGAGACTAGATTAGTTGTGTTGGTTGTGATTCCACTGCATATAGAGAAACTTGGCGACAAAAATGATGTTGAGCTAATGGAGGACGTAGGGAATTAGGACACAATGACAGCAATCTTTTCATCAATGTGAAGTATGCGATTAAGATCATAGACTAACCTATTGATAAACGGTGATTTGTTCAAGCAAAAGACCAAATAAAAATCTGGATGAAAACTATTAATGATGTAATGCAATTCCAATCCAACATTTTATGTTGAGAGGAGAGTTAAACCTAATTATTAGTGAAGGATCCATTAAAAGTGTTTTCTCAAGCAAGAGATGGCATACAAATTGAATTGGTGATGAAATGTAATCAAACCATAAAAGCTATTATGGTTTGAGGAGTGGTGATTTGAGATGTTTGTTACTTCTATTAGCTTACTTTCAGTTTCTAATGTATCCAAGTATAAAGAGGAAGTTTGGTGAGATGTAGTCTTAATTGATGCATTGCGTGTATTGCTTTGCAAACCAAGACGATATGATTGGGTGCAACTCATGGGAAAGACTGAGATACACTAATACTTTTGGCAGTGGAATGTTTAAACCAAAGTCTTATGGAAAATAGTT
The DNA here is from genome assembly GCA_035236585.1 of Warburgia ugandensis. Taxonomy (NCBI): domain Eukaryota; kingdom Viridiplantae; phylum Streptophyta; class Magnoliopsida; order Canellales; family Canellaceae; genus Warburgia; species Warburgia ugandensis. The sequence continues at coordinate 70,013,168 of CP141128.1, forward strand.
GTAGTCAAATAGTGGAAGATATTAAAGCATTGGGTCATCATCATCATCATCATCATCATCAAAGCCTTATTCTAATTAGATGTAGGCTACATGAATCTTGTTCCTTCATTCTCCTCTATCAAGTGTCATGACCTCATTTAATTCAAAAGTTTTTAAATTTTTTCGCACCACTTCTATCCACATCCTTTTAGGCCTTGCCCTTGCCTTTTTAGAGCCTTCGAATTGGATTGACTAACTCCTTCTAATTGATGCCATTTTTAGTCTCGTCAAACATGTCCACACCATCTAAGTCTACTCCCCCTCATCTTTTTACCTATTGGTGCATAAATTTCCTCTCTTGTTTTCTTTCTAATTCTATTCTTTCTTGTCTTGCCATTCATCCATCTCTACATCCTCATTTCTGCCGCACCCATTCTATGTACATGTTGTTCCTTAATTGCCCAACATTTTGATCCCTGTAGCATGGTGCGCCTTATAGCCATTATATAAATTTTTTCCTTTTAGTTTGAGTGGATCCACATCATAGAAAACTCCAAAAGACCATTTGTTCCAACCCACTTGCATTGTATGGATAACATTCCTCTCACCCTTTCCGCTCTCATGAATTATCGATCCCAAGTATTGAGAATGGTCTTTTTGGGGGACTTCTTGGTTATCAATCTTTACTGGTGCTTCACTCCTACTCTCCTTGTTAAAATTGCATTTCATATACTTTGTCTTAGTTCAGTTACATCTCTCCACATCTCCAGATTTGTGTTTATACCTCCCTTGTCATATCATTCAAAACTATGTCATTTGCAAATAACATGCACTGTGGAATCTCCTTGTGCTGCTGTTTTCTTAACTTGTCCATAATCAACATGAAAAGTTACAGGCTCAGTGCCGATCCTTGGTGCAGCCCTATATTTATAGGGAAATTATTTGTCTCTCCGCTAGTGGTCTTAATATTTGGTACTGCTCTCTCATACATATCATTAATTATGTCCATATACCCCCATGGAAGCTCATTCTCACCCAACACCCACCATACTAAAGAATTGGGTATTGGTATATATTTGGTACCAAGGAAGATATTCAAAACAGAAGGGGAGCCTTGCACAATGGTGAAGTTGTTGTTGTGTGACGTTGAGGTTACGGGTTCAAGGTGTGGAAACATCCTCTTGCAAAAATGCAAGGTAAGGCTACATACTAGTGACCCTTGTGGTCCGCCCCTTTCTTAGACCTCGCATATGTAGGAGCTTCGTGCATTGGGGATGCCCTTTTGAAGATATTCAAAACCAGTTTGTGAATAATTAAAAAAAAAATGCATAATTTTAGAAGCAAGATGTGGGAGCTGACTGTTTACCATAAAATGTAAAATTATTTTGTTTGATAATAATTGCCAGAGCTAGGATCCAATGTGAGAAACTATGTGGAAGTATGAAGTTAAGGCTTATAAAAGAGAAAACATGGAAAACATATTATATCCTGTCAGAAACATCATGTGGATGAAAACCTAAGTGTTATGGAAAGTAGTTGTAGTCAGGTAGTGGAAGATATTAAAGAATTGGATATTGGTTTATAATTGGTACCAAGAAAGATATTTGATAACTAGTTCTTGAATAAATAAAAAAAGGGCATAATTTTTAGAAGGCAAGATGTGGGAACTTAATTATTTACTATAAAAAGTGAAATGTAGAATTTTTTTTGTTTGATGATTGCTGCTAGAGCTAAGAGGCAATGTAAGAAGCTATGCAGAAGTAGGAATTCAAGGCTTTTAAAAGAGAAAACGTGGAAAACAAATTGTATCTTGTCAGAAAATCATGTGGATGAATATGAAACTTGTAGGAAGCATCATAGAAAGTGAAGTGAGGGTCAGTTTAGGTTAGTATGGCAACTTGTAAATTTAGAGAGACTTCATGTCTAAATGTGCGAAAATTTAGGCTCAGATTTAATGATGAACTGTATTTGAAAGTGTCTCTTGAAAGTTCTCATAACTTTTTGAAGAAAGTTCATAGAAAGTTATACTTGAGTATAATGAGCTTTTTGTGTGTTAATAATGGGGACCATCATCCCACGTTTTTTATTTTTTTTTATTTTAATGTTATGTTATAGTTTAGTTTGCTTGGGATATTTACCACAAAGGGCATTAGGTTTATTAGTGTGTTGTGACTTCAGTAGGGGCAATTTTGTCTTTTTCTAGATTAGGGTTGGATGTCCCCTACTTAAGATCTTTTCTCTTTTGTGTAAGTAGTTTTGATGAATAATGAATGAAATTTTCATTAGACTTGGTGGATTCCTCATTCTAGCTCCCTTCCCATGGGCGTGAAGCCGAGTTCGGTTTAAGGCCAAATCATTTTTGTGTCATCCTGTTCTGTAAGTCAGTCTTTTTCTACCTTGTATTTTAAAGGACGATTTTTGAGCTGCATGTGGTTGCGTGATTTGCATTGGTAATAACCTAGAATTCTTATCCTGTACAAAATTCCTGAACCCTTGATCTGAAGCTTAATCAAGATCATTTATCAATTAGAAGGACGATCTAGATTGAAACTTTGATCTGACCTTAATCGATAAAGATCTGGGGCAGTCTGTTGATCCTATAACTCATTGTAGGCTATGCATGCTAATTAAGATTGATTTCCCACATGTTGAAGTGTTCTTTGTAGTTTAATTTATGTTTTCTTATTTAAGTTAATTCTGATATGATCTCAACATATAGATTAGGTCATTTTGCATACTGTTCTACATCAAATTTGATATCAGAGCATAAGGTTACTTAGGAATTGCATTAGTCTTCATTCGTTCACCCCCCCAACCCCCCCCTCCCACCCCAAACGGATTTGCATTAGTTTGCATTCGTAAACTTCCCCCTCGGATTTGCATTAGAATTTTTCGTGTTTTGCATGCATTACAGAACATGAATTTTGTTTAGTTATATTCTAAAGGCCTTGTGTGCTCATTCCATTTAGATTTAGAGTATTGCATATAAGTTTATGGTACTTATAAATTATAATAGAGTTGTAGTTGTTTAGTTGTCAAGGCATCCTAGTATATGTCTACCTGTAGTGGTCAGTCCTACCAGCCACTAGATTCACAACTCAGCAAAATCCTTCAGGAAATTTAAGCCCAGTTGGTTGAGTTGAATGATTGTGTAATCAGCCAACATGTTGAATTGATAGCTCGATTAGATGATCAGGGTTCTCGCATTGAGTCCCTAGAGTCGCGACCCGAACCTCTCATAGGTAATGCACGTGCTAAACTAGTCATGTAGGAGCGAGGTAACCACAAAGAAGGTGGTAATCACCATCATCGAAATTATGAGTCATATATCGCTGAAAATTGGGCCTTGAAATTTGTTAAGCTTGAGGCCCCTACCTATGATGGTGAACTGAATCTCAAGCAATTTCTTGATTGGCTTTTGGACATGGATCATTGCTTTGACTGGTATAAAATATTTGAAGAGCAGTTTGTTAGTTTGCTAAGATTAAAATGATTGGTCAAACAAGGCTCTATTGGACCAATTTGGAGCGTCAGCTAAGGTGCAACCATGCATCCACCCATTTCCACTTGGGAGAACATGAAGGACAGGCTGACGGAGAAATTTGTTCCCTTATGCTATCATTCTAGGTTACTAGATCAGTGCAGAACTTATGTCAGGGAGGTTTGTCTGTCATTGAATACATTGCTTGGTTCGATGAGTTTATGATGAGGTGCAATGTAAGGGAGGAACCCTCTGTGATCGTGTCTAGGTTTAGGATAGGCATTCGCCTTGAGTTTCAGAAAGAACTCATTCCTCATAATATAAATTCCTTAGATCATCCCCATCGAATAGTGCAAGAATTAGAGTGGTATCTCAAACCACAACCTGCGAAGCAATATGAATCTGGGGTTAAATCTATATTTGGTAATCAACAACCTAGAACTCAAGTGACTGCGGCGTTTAATGTCGATAAAGGAAAGGTTGTGTCAGGAGAGAGTTCAAGGATAAACAGCAACACTAGGTATTATCGATGTCAAGGATTTGGACATGTTGTTGCACAAGGCCCTTCTAGGACCCACGCTAAATCCTTGTTTATAGAAGGCGACGAAGTGGACAATAGGTATGAAGGATGGCTTGAGGAGGTTTGTGAACCCATTGGTGAGGCTAGCGATGAAGAGGTCCAGGAGTAGAATAGTCACAGAGTTGCCATGGTGCGAGAGACCTGTAGGCCCTATGGGGAGGGTAATACCCCATGTGTGATGGTAGTCAGGTGTACTCTCGCGCATCCAAAGAGCAGTGATGATTGGCGTAGGACAAATATGTTTCATACATATGTCAAGAGTTGCAAAGAATTGTAAAGTTGTCATCGATACTAGGAGTTGCATGAATATAATTTCCACCCTTGCTATCTCCTACTCAGGACTTTCACCCCTTCCCCACGCTAGACCTTACAAAGTTGAGTGGGTTGATGCTTTTTCATCATTCCCATTTACTCAGAGGTGCAAGTTCCCATTGAATTTCTAATTTATAAAGGCACCTTATGGTGTGATGTGGTATCCATGGATGCATGTCACATTATTTTAGGTAGGCCATGGCTTTATGATATGGATGTTACTATTTATGGCTGGCCTAATTCATGCTCTTTCTTGGATGATGGCAAGAGGATCGGACTCAATCCTCTACCAGCCAAAGCGCCACTTGAGCCAAAAGAAGGCAATAGCAGACAGTCATGGAAGGCAAGGCGAAGGCTCAAGGCCTACACATTGTTAGTGTCCGTTGCATTTGTGAGGGTTATTAGAGATGAGCCTTTCTTCTATGCCCTAGTGGCAAAAAAGACCCCATCATTGCCAGCTCTTGAGTACCCTAGCAAGGTAGCACCCATTCTACATGAGTATTAAGATGTTTTTCCTAATGATTTACCAGATGAGTTACCCCCCATGAGGGATATTCAGCATCATATCGATTTGATCTCTGGATCGAGTCTTCCGAACCTTCTTTGGATCGAGCATGCTAAGTTGAAGAAATAGGTGGATGAATTACTAAGGAAAGGTTTCATTCGGGAGAAGATGAGGTCCATTGTGGAGTGCAGCGAGCCACAAATTATTCACGAGGTCTGCAATTTCCATGGGTTTGTGACCTTTTATCATCGCTTAATCCGTGGGTTCAGTTCCATTATGGTTCCCATTATTGAGTGCATGAAGAAGGGGGAGTTTAAATGGACAAATGCAACGTCCAAAGCATTCAAAGAAATCAAAGAGTGGATGACTGAAGCTCAAGTGATGTGCCTGCCGGACTTCTCAAAGGTTTTTGAAGTGGCATGCAATGCATTTGGTTTAGGTATAGGAGTTCTAAGTCAAGAGAGTCACCTCGTGGCATTTTTCAGTGAGAAATTAAATGATGCATGACAGAAATACTCCACCTATGACAAGGAGTTCTATTCAATCGTTTAGGCATTGCGACATTGGAGGCATTATTTATTGCTGAATGTATTTGTCGTGTTCTCTGACCATGAGGCCCTACAATACCTTAGCTCGCAAAAGAAATTAAATCCTTGGCATGCTAAATGGGTTGAAGTACTTCGGGAATATTCATTTGTGCTTAAGCACAAGGCAAGGGTCGAGAACAAACTTGCAGATGCATTGAGTTGTACGGAGGCGTTACTACACACCTTATGAGTTGAAGTCACATAATATGAGCATTTGAGGGAGGACTATCCATCATGCCCAGATTTTGTTTAGAGGCCTTCGTTTGTATCTTTCCCGCACTTCCTTAAGAGATTTTATTATTTGGGAGCCCCACGCGGGCAGGGTTGCTGGCTGTTTCAGTTGTGATAAGGTGATTGTGCTTGTCTCTGGTAGGTTCTATTGGCTTAGTCTTCAATAGGATGTTGCCACTATCATTGGGCAATGCTATACTTGTCAACCACCAAAGCAGCTCAACAGAATACATGATTGTACACCCCTTTGCTAGTGCCACATGCTCCGTGGCAAGATTTGAGCATGGACTTCATGCTAGGACTATCTAAGGCTATCAGGAAGCACGATTCCATATTTGTTGTTGTGGACCGTTTTTCTAAAATGGTTCACTTCATTCCTTACTTTAAGATTGCTGACGCTTCTAAGATTGCCAGTATTTTTTTTTTATTCAGTAATCCGGTTACATGGGTTATCAAAGTCCATAGTGTTTGATAGGGATGTCAAGTTTGTTAGCTAGTTTTTGAAGACACTATGACACATGATGGGCACCAGACTTCAATTCTCTTTTGCTTATCACCCACAAACGGATGGTCAGACAGAAGTTGTGAATTGAAGCCTAGGAAATTTGTTGAGGTGCTTAGTAGGAGAGCACATTAAGAGTTGGGACGCTGTTTTACCAGTTGTTGAGTTCTCATATAATAATTTTGTTAATAGGAAAACTGGTATGAGTCCTTTTGAGGTCGTTCACGGATACAAGCCTGGGATGCCTGTAGATCTCATACCCATGTTTGCATCACATACGCCATCTGAGTCAGCCTAGTCCATTGCACAACATATACATGGTTTGCATTCTAAGATCAAATGAAGGATTAGTTTAAGTAACGATAAATATAAATTTGTTGTTGACTTGCATAGACAATATAAGGAATTTCAGCCAGGTGATCGTGTCATGGTCCGCATGAGACATGAACAATTGTCATAGGGAGTCGCTCAAAAATTATAAGCTCGCAATGCTGGTCCCTTTCAAGTACTGAGGAGGTAAGGGAGAACGCTTATATCTTGGATCTTCCTCCTGATTGGGGAATTAATTCAACGTTTAATGTGGAGGATCTAGTTCCTTCATCACCCCACCAGTTCACCCATTGATCATAGTCTTAACTCTAACCTTAACCCGAGCACTGATCCTAGCTAGCCTATCTATAGACCTTGGCCCCATGCCCCACCCATGCAGCCATTACCTCTGCATTCACAGGTTCGTCCCGCAAAAGAGCAGGTAGAGAACTTACTTGACAATTAGATAGTGTCCACTAGACAAGGGGGCTTCCAAAATTCCTTGTCAAGTAGAAGGATAGGCCTGCTTCTGATTGCACCTGGATCACAGAGTATGAGCTTTAGCACCTAGATCCAGACCTTCTGAATTACTATTGACAGTTTACTACGCCAGGAGCCCTGCCTTCACTACAAGGGGATCGTGATGATGACCACCAACTTGGACGTGATTTCAGGACATAACAGAGGCGACGAAGGGCCCCCATTTCATTGGGTCCTTAAGAGTAGAAGACCTTTTACATGTAGGTATGTACTACAGCAAGGTCCCCACCATGAGAAGATGTACGTGTAAGAGATGAGTGAAGACCCATGTATGTAGGTACTATTTGAAGACCCCACATTGGAAAACTACATACATGGAGGATTACTGATGAGCCAAGTGTATATATATGCATTTGAAGACCTTGCATTGGGTACACATACACTTGGGACATTCAATGTTCCTACTTCAACAAGGTCGAAGCCTTTTCAACTGGGGAGATTGATGGGGACTATCATCTCACGTTATATATATATATATATATATATGTTATGTAATAGTTTAGTTTGCTTGGGATATTTACCACTAAGGGTATTAGTGTTGTGATTTTAGTAGGTGCAATTTTGTCTTTTTTCTATATTAGGGTTGGATGTCCCCTACTTAAGCTCTTCTCTTTTGTGTAAGTAGTCTTGATGAATAATGAATGAAATTTTCGTTAGACTTGGTGGATTCCTCGTTCTAGCTTCCTTCCCATGGGCATGAAGCCGTGTTCGGTAATCATTTTTGTGTTGTCCTGTTCTATAAGTTAGTACTTTTCTACCTTGTCTTTTAAAGGACGATTTTTGAGTTGTGTGTGGTTGCGTGATTTGCATCGGCAATAACCTAGAATTCTTATCTTACACAAAATTCCTAAACCCTAGATCCAAAGCTTAATCAAGATCGTTCATCAACTAGAAGGACAATCTGGATTGAAACTTCGACCTTGCCTTAATCAGTAAAGATTTGGGGTAGTCTACTGATCCTGTAATTCATTATAGGCTATGTATACTAATTAAGACTGATTTCCTGCATGTTGAAGTGTTCGTCGTAGTTTAATATATGTTTTCTTATATAAGTTAATTCTGATATGATCTCAACATATAGGTTAGGTCATTTTGCATGCTGTCCTACAACAGTTAATACAGTAATTTGGAATATATCCATGAGTAGTTTAAAGTTCTAAAAACATTCCTTTGGAACCCTAGAAGGAGCCTTCAAATAATGAGTAGGCAATTTGATTCTTCTTATTGTTGTTTTATTAGGAAATTGATGTAACAACATGACGGGATTTTCCTTTAGAAAAGGCTTAACTAGAAGGATTCGGATTTTCTAGTATGAGATACAAAATAGGAAGTGTACTTCCCCTATATTTTATAAGCAAGAAGAATTTAGCTTCCTTAATGAGCCTCACAACCTATCATCATCATCATCATCATCATCAAGACCTTATCCCAATTGGGAGTTGGCCACATGAATCTTATTCCTCCATTCCTCTCTATTAAGTACCATGGCTTCATTTAGTCCCAAAGTTTTTGAATCTTTTCTCACCACTTCTATCCACGTTCTTTTAGGCCTTCCCCTTGATCTTTAAGAACCTTGTACTTGCAGTCTCATTCCTAACCAATGTCGTTTTTGGTCTCCTTTGGATATGTCTAAACCATCTAAGTCTAATTTCCCTCATCTTGTTACCTATCGGTGCTACCCCTAAGATTCCTCTAATATTTTCATTCCTAATTCTATCTTTTCTTGTCTTGCCACTCATCCATCACAACATTCTCATTTCTGCGATGTTCATCCTGTGAACATGATGTTCCTTAACTGCCCAACACTCTGATCCATAGAGCATGACTAGCCTTATGGCCATCCTATAGAATTTTCCTTTTAGTTTGAGTGGCACCCGCCAATCACACAAAACTCTAGTTGCACGTCTCCATACTAAAAGTGGTCTTTTACGGAGACCTTGGTTATCAATCTTAACTGGTGTTCCACTCCTACTCCTCTCCTTGCTAAAATTGCATTCCATATATTCTATCTTAGTTTGGCTAATTTTAAATCCTATAGATTCTAATGCTTCTCTGCATAACTCTTGCTTTGTGTTTAAGCCGTCCCTTGTCTCATCAAGTAAGACTATCTCATCGGCAAAGCATGCACCATGAAATCTCCTTGTGTAGATGTTTAGTTAACTCATCCATAACCAATGTGAAAATGTATGGGGTATGGGCTCAATGCCGATCCCTGGTGCAATCCTACAGTGACAAGAAAATCATCGGTCTCACCATTAGTGGCCTTAACATTTGTTACCACTCCCTTAGATATATCTTTAATTATGTCTATATACCCCAGTGAAACCCCCTTCTCGCTCAACACCCTCCATATTAACTCTTTAGGGATTCTATCATAAGCTTTCTCTAAGTCGATAAAGACTATGTGCAGGTCTTTCCTTCTCTCCCTATATTTCTCTATCAATTGCCTTAGTAAGAAAAGAACTTCCATGGTAGACCTCCCAGGCATGAAACCAAACTAGTTTTTTAATACACTAGTCTCATGCCGTAGCCTCTTCTCAATTACTCTTTCAAAAAGTTTCATAGTGTGGCTCATAAGTTTGATCCCTCGATAATTAGTGCAGCTTTGGATGTTTCCTTTATTCTTATAAATTGGTACAATAGAGCTTTTCCTCCATTCATCAGGCATTTTCTTTGATTTTATAATCTTGTTAAACAACTTGGTCAACCAAACTACCTCAGTATTTCCCATATGCTTCCAAACCTCTATTGGTATACCATTGGCCCGATGGCCTTTCCTGATTTCATCTTTTTCAAGGTCTCTTTCACTTTAAGTATTCTAATCTTAAGTTCATATTATTTAAGTTTACAGTATTTTCAATCCCTATATTCTCAGAGCCATTGTCATTGAACAATTTTTGAAAGTAAGTTTCCTACCTTTGTTTGATCTCTTAATCTTTGATTAGTACCCTTTGATCATCACTTCTAATGCACTTAACATGATCTAAGTCCTTACCCTTTTGTTCTCTTATTTTTGCAAGTTTAAACACATCTTTCTCACCTTCTCTTGTTCCTAGTCTATTATAAAGATCATCATATTCCTTAAGGTTAGCCTCAATTACTATTCTCTTAGCAACCTTTTTTGCATTCTTATATTGTTCATAGTTTCATTATTTCTAGTCTTTTGCCATGCTTTAAAACACATCCGTTTTTTTTTAATAACTTTTTGCATTGTTTCACTCCACCTCCATGTTTCCTTTACTAATTTCCTTTTACTTTTAGATACTCTTAAGACATCTTTTGCCACTTTCTTAATGGACTCGGCCATATTAATCTACATGGTATTTACTTCTGTTTCATAGTTCTAGTTTCCGTCTACCATCAACTTATTTGTGAATGAGGTTATTTTCTCTCCTTTTAAGTTCTACCACTTAGTTTTGGATACCTATTAAGTTGATTTCCTTTCTTCCATCTTTTAATATAGATATCCATAACCATTAATCTATGTTGTGAGGTTAAACTCTCATCAGATATCACCTTACAATCCTTACACATTGATTTTTCAGTATTCCTAAGTAGAAAAAAGTCTATTTGGCTTTTATTAAGTCCACTTTTAAAGGTTATTAAGTGTTCATCCCTCTTCTTAAAGAGTATATTTGCAATGGCCAGGTTATATGACAAAGCAAAATCGAGGATATTTTCTCCCCTCTCATTTCGTTTTCCTATACCATACCCTCTATGTATCCTTCCTTTTTTTTTTCTTTCGTGGCCATTTAAGTCTGCTCCTATAAATATCCCCTTAGTGTTGAAAATTTCTTGGAGGACTCTCTCCTTATCTTCCCAAAACCGTCTCTTGATTATATCTTCTAACCTACTTGTGGTGCGTACACGCTTGTAACATTTATGATCTGCTCTCCTAAAACAAGTTTTATTATTATAATTCTGTCATTGATTCTTTTAACTTTCACAACTTTATCCTTTAATTCTTTATCCACTATTATTTCTACCCCATTTCTGTTATTATCCTTTCCTACATACCAAAGTTCATACCCATCGATTTCCCTAGTTTTAGCCCCTTTCCGCTTGATTTCTTGGATAGAAGCGATGTTGACTCTCCTATGTTTCATCGTGTCTACTAACTCCAAACTCTTACTTGTCAATGCCCCTATATTCCATGTGGCAATACGAATCTTATGCTCTTTAAATATCTTATTTACTCGTGCACTTCACCTCTATAGCATGAACCCATGTTCACTTTTCATTGCACTTGGGTTTTAATGCAACGCATCGCTTCTGAGAGGACGCTCTAACAGCCCTTGCCCATTTTCCACTTCACCCAAGATCTGATGTAGCGCGTCGCTTCTGGGGAAACGCCATAGCAGCCCTTGTCCATTTTTCACCACACCCTAGATCTAATGCAGCGTGTTGCTTATGGGGAACGCCCTAGCCTGAGAGTGTCAATTTTCGATTCATGTCATGTTAGGGTTGCCATGCTTTTAAGAAGCTGGAGATGATTTTCATTTCTTACTTACAAACTAATATACAAATACATATTCATTTGCAAGTAGGAAAGAAATAACAAAATCATCTTCAACTTCTTCCTTGCCGGCTGGCACTTGACACAAGGCCCTCCTTTTTCATCCGGGCTTGGGACCGGCATTGGCGGAGTTGGCCTCACAACTTATCAAGAATCAAATTTTCAATTAAGGGAAGCATGCTTCTCCTCAATCTCAGTAGCAAGAATAATTCTGCTTCCAAGCTGGTTTGCCACCCAAGCAAGAAGCTCCATATAACTGCAGTTATACCTAATATCTGGACATATGTCAGCGAAGTTTTGAGTGAGTTCTCAAGAGTTTAGTAAACAGGCGTGACTTTTGTGTTTTACCCTCTTTATCCTTGTTTGATCAAATGTATTTTGGTTTTTCTTTTTCTACATTGTTCATAATTGTGAGTTGTCTTGAATTAATCTTGTGGATTCTTGGATTCTATAGTAAAAGTCTTTTACATGTTCCTAGTAAATTTACATACTTTAGCTAATGTCCAAGCAAGATCAGTTGTATATATGCTTATGATTAGAAATGTCCTTGAGCCTAAAGTGCAATTTTTTTTTATAAGGGCCATTTATTGTCTGTCAGTATGGTGATACCTTTATGCAAGTGGGTTGCTTCTAATGATCCAAGAGCTCACATGTGTTGGACTTTGTGGAGGCAGACTTCAGAAAGATGTTGACTTCTTGTCTTCTTCACAATAGAAACATGCAATGGGTGCAAATCCTTGCACAATATCCATGAGTACACAAAGTCAACAGTTCTTGCAGAATATCTCTATCATATTTGTCCTCTTTTCTTGCTCTGTGAAGTATTGCACATGCTATGATGGCTTGCATTGAGCTTTTTGTTGGAGTGCTGGCTCAGCTGCTTGTTCTTGATGTACTCAATTGTTTGGTCATCATCATCATCATGAAACCTTGTCCCAATTAGGGGTTAGCTACACAAATCTTATTCCTCCATTTTGCTCTATCAAGTGTCATGGCCTCATTTATTCCAGATGTTTTCAAATCTTTTCTCACCACCTCTATCCATGTCCTTTTTGGCCTTCCTCTTGCCTTTTAGAGTCTTCGACTTGGATCAACTAACTCCTCCTAACCGGTGCTGTTCAATTGTTTGCTACTCTCTAGGAAACCAGTAACTGAGGGTCTCTCCGTCTCCCTCTATTGGACCACCCGCTGATGCAATAATAGATCCTACCTGCTTGAATACTCCTTCCAAGAGCAGAGCATCTTCAACATTGCTTTATAGCCATTGGCTTGGCTTTAATTGAGTCTGTCACATAAGTATCTGTTACTTATTTAAAATAAGTAAATATCCTATAACTCAGATAATCCTGGGAGGTACTGAATTTTCAGTGCTTGATCCGTCAAAATTCAGCTTCACTATGTTTATATGTAGGTTGGCATCAGAAAATAACTTTGACCAAGTGCTATAGATATAATTATTATGCTTCAAAACTCCAGCCAGCTTATTCTTCCAAATAATCTAAGGGCTTGTTTGAGTGAAAACATTTACAAAACTGCAATTTCCTCAAATTGTGGTTTAAGCTCAACACAATCAGAAAAAGTTGCAATTGATAAAAATTGTGATTTTAGCACTTAGTCTCTGTTTGGATTCTATCTTCACGGTAGATTGAGAAAGAAAAAAAAAATCCCAGAATGTAAGGAGCTGTTTTTCTTTGTTAACAAATATATCTTTAGTAAATTTCTATCTATTTTTTGATAAGATGGGTATTTTGGTCCTTTTCCTTAAACACAATAGACAGGGAAAAAATCCCAAAAATGCAGTTGTTTTGAAAATGATAAATGTGCTTTCTAAAATTAGTTGCTTTGAGTTGATGATGAGGGTATTTTTGTCCGTTTCTTTCAACAAGAGAGGAGCACCTTTAATGAAATCGTGATTTTTTTGAAAAAACAGCTCATTGTTGTATTTTAGAAAATCATGATTTGTGGGAAGCATGATTTTTCTCTTATCACAAATTTTGAAACTCCCACAAAATCACGATTTGAGGGTGTATCCAAAAAGTACCTAAAGGTAATAACCACTGCATGACTCTGCTGGGTATTTTCTCCTTGTCATATGTGATGGCATTTTTTATGAGGTAGTCATTGTATACCTCCCTTGAAAATATTAAGATGACACGACCATTTATGTGGGTATGAGAGGCTTGCAATCTCAGCTTCTAGAATTTCCATTCCAGTTATTTCATGGGCTACTACCTTTGGATAAATGATAAATGCATCATATGCCTATGATTTGGCATCCTTTAAAATTTTGGTTTCTGTGCAGAACATCACACTTTTTTCCAATTGATCTTTCCTGGCAACTTCAGATATGCTTTTGCTTACATATACACCCTCCTTTTGTAATGAAGGATTTGGAGCAGCTCTTGAACTATATTGGGGTGCAGAGTCTGGGGCCTCGTCATGTATTAGCTAATTTGAAGGAGCTTCTAAGGGCCATTCAGTCTCCAGAGTATTTAGATAAGTAATCAATCTAATCTTCTTCAAATTGTTGACAGTAGGTGGTAGAGGCTGCTGATAAATTGAAGATGGAGAGCTTGTATTTCTTCATTGGTGTGTGTTTTAGTGCAACACTTTCTTGTAAAACCCAAAGAACCACGCGCCATTACATCTATTCTTCTAAGGGCATTTTTTCGCTGTAACATATTATTTTGTTATTCAGTGAATGATGTAGTATGATTGTCAGAAATTACAATTTGAGAAAGTAATAGAATAATTCTTGATGGATTTGACCTGAGCGTTACATTGTGACTTAAGACTTGTAGTGGGTGTGGTATGCTGAAAACCATCTGTTCTACTTAGTCCATACTGTCTTGTCTTTCTGATGAGCGAAACGATTGTTAAACATTTGAAATCTGACCAAACTGTCCATACGTGTTTCTTTAGCATGTCTCATATTATGCAAGAACATGCTGCAATATGTAGTGAATAAAAGGGCAGCCCTGGTGCACGAAGCTCCCGCCTATGCAGGGTCCGGGGAAGGGGTGGACCACAAGGGCCTATAGTAGGCAGCCATACCTTGCATTTTGCAAGAAGCTGATTCCACGCCTTGAACCTGTGACCTCAAGGTCAGATGACGACAACTTTTACCGTTGCACCAAGGTTCCTCTTCGGCTTTATGTAGTGAATGTTTTCCTTAATTTTATGGATTGTTCCCATTCCTGTTATTAAGGGTTTAGGGATGCGGAGAAGGTCCTTTGTATCTCAAATGACAGGAACTAGTTTCTGTTTAGTTTTACTTGAATATAATCAGTGATGCACAGATATGTTGGTCTAATGATGAAAATATCTTGGGATTTGCTTAGTTGATACGGACATCTAATTATTTGTGTGGTCTGTACTCACCAACATATGCTAAATCTTTGATGCTATCTCATCTTCACTAATAAGCACCAACATATGCTAAATCTTTGATGCTATCTCATCTTTACTAATAAGCATAGACAATGTTTTGATACCCGGATAAAAATGCTTCGAAAACTGAACTGGTGATCAAGGCAGAAAGAAGCCTATTCAATCCAATACATGTTTAACCATGGTTCAAACTGGCTTTAGTCCTGACACTAAAAATAAAAATAAATTTTAGAATTAGTCAGATTTGAGGAGTCAGAGGGAGTTAGATGGTGGACAAGCTATGATATATGGATACAGATGCGAGTGCCAAGACACAACATGGATGTGCGTCTCTAACACGGCAACCCTCCCAAACCAGATATGGGGACATGTCTATGAAATGAGATTTCAAACTAAATTAAAGAAGGGAAAGTAAAACCAAAGAAAATCTAGGAAAGAAGTCAAGTAAATTATGCACAACTCCCTTGGAAATTATAACAAAAATAAAAAATTTCAGGAAAGGCCATTTTTTTGTTGGCTTGTTAGTATACTTGGAGGTTTCTATACAAGTGTAGACACGTGTTTCAGTTTTTTTGTGTCCAACACGGGTACGAGAGGAAAATAGAAGTGTATTACTTTTTTTAGTAAAAATAACAAGAAAAAAGAATGTTAAACCAAAGTGCCGCATATATAATTATATAGTGCCAATTCTCTCCATTCTTTGTATGAAGGAACCCACCTTTGGATGATGGATGTCTAGTAGTTCAAAAAAAATATGGATTTGGATGATTCTAGTATCTGAAAACTGCATTTTTTATTGCTCGAACTTGGAACGAGCATGAAGAAATTAATGATACTTCTTTATCTTTTGAGTTGTTTAGGAACTTTGCGTAAAGAACAGTCTTAATTCAACCTCCTAAAGCATCAGTTTCCAGGATAACTGTGGTATTCTCGACTTTGGCAGTTGCTTGCTAGTTGCCATTCTGGGAGATGGCTTATGTGACATTTCAACACCCACATAGCAAATCCCATCTTTTAAGAATGGTCTAATTTCTGTTTATGCAATTTTTTAAGTTCTAATGAAGAGTTCTCTAAGGGATTGGATGACTATAAAGATCTCATAATTCTTC
The DNA here is from genome assembly GCA_035236585.1 of Warburgia ugandensis. Taxonomy (NCBI): domain Eukaryota; kingdom Viridiplantae; phylum Streptophyta; class Magnoliopsida; order Canellales; family Canellaceae; genus Warburgia; species Warburgia ugandensis. The sequence continues at coordinate 70,029,209 of CP141128.1, forward strand.
TTGCTTTCCACGTCAGAATTTCTATATTCTCAGTGGCAAGGGATAAGATAGTGCCTGCCTATGTTTCCCAGAGAAGAAGTAGAGTAGCCACATATATGTATTGACTAATATGTTGTTCAAGCTCTGTGTGGAATTGACACTGCTTCAAGGTTTAATGTAGTACGAAGGAAGACTCTGTGGCACCTGTATCATTTGGTACAAGTAAATTTTGTGGTTGTTATTGTTATTTGAAGAAACTTCATATGCGCCTCGATGCCTTGTCAGTAAGTTTGTCTTCTTAACTTAAGAAAGCTGATGCAGTCAGAAGCTTACTTCATTCACCATATTTTATTAATTTTTGGGTGTGTGTGGAAACATAAATGACATTCCTCTTTCTTCCAATTTTTCATGGGTTTTTTTTTTGTTATTTTTTTCCTGGACAGTTAGTCACTTATTCACGTATTTCAGCTTTGAAATGGCTGAGCATTGAATGAATAGTTGCAAAAGACTTTCATTTAAAAATGGAAGAATGACAAGTTCCTGTCACAGTGTAGCTATATAGCTTGCATAGTTTGCAGTGTACTTGTCTTTTGTCTGGCTGATTGAAAGTCTGCTTCAATTTCTTTTTGGATTCATATCCTCATTTAACCATAATTAGAGAGAAACTTGTTCTTTGTATATTTATTCTTGAATTTGAGTGCTAACAGGGATAACACTGAAGGAATATGAGGTTTACACTTTCATAAAAAATGAAGTTTGAAATTCTGTGATTGAAAAAACTATCATTAGATTGCACGTCAAAGCACAAAACCCCAGAGTGAGAAATTAATAAAGCATAACGAATTTGGTTTTGGCTTCCAGATTTTGCTTTCTTCTTTCTGAAACTGTTTCTGCTTATAGATGTGGTTGTAGTTATTGCATAGGAAGTTTTTGTTGAAGATGCTGATGAAAATGCTTCATTTCCCATATTTTCTGCTACTGACTGCTGATACTTCTGTATTGACCATTAGTTTAGCAAGGGTTACTGTGTCGCCTTGTGATTCATTCGCCTGTAATATGGTATGGACAATCTGAATCTGCCAGAGAGAAATCTTCAATTTTGCTAGTTGTTCCTTCATCTGTTGTGCATAACCAGCAATTGTAGCAATCAAGAAATATCACTTGGGGGGAGAAACTGGTTCTTCAGTAACATTAGATTGTTTTAAGCTTTACTTGTCTTGATTAAAAAATTCTTCTTGCTGGGACCCAGTTAGCCTTATTTTGCATCTTACATTCTGGGTAAGTTATTGTTTTGTACACCTTAGCCTTGAATGTAGCAACAGATGTCTTGAGAGTCACGTTTTCTTAGTTACTGATGGCAAGTCTTTGATCTTTTAATACAAATTTTTGGTTTTGTTGGGAGGATGCTTTCTCCTTTGTTTTTCTAGGCATTTTGTCAACAGATTCTACAGGACTTCCTAATGTTATCTTTCATTTTCTCCCATTCAGAGGCTGGAATGATACTTACCTCTTTCATGGATGGCCTTTTGTCAGGATCCTTACTGAGACACATTTCAGCTACTGGAACCATCCAGAAGAGCTGGTGGACATCATGTGAATCTAGAATTCTAGAATCAAGCCAGGGTATTTCCTTTCTTCACAAGTGGCCTTGCCTGCAGAACATATTGAGAACTAATATAAGCAAATGCAAAATGTTGTCTTTCCATAGAGTTTTTCTATCTTTAAAGGTATATGTTTTATGAATCTCAGCTGGTGAAGGTAGAGAACAGAATGATAAAAGCATTACCCATCCTACAAGACTTATTCCCCTATTTTTTTGTCTATTGTCCGCAGACCACTGATCAGTTTTAATCAGGCCACGCTGAAGGAATATACATCTGTCTTTTTTGACCCTTTGCCACATTCTTCATATTCAGGTGTCAAATACCTGAAAGTGCCAACTACCCTAGTCTCTGTGGAATGATCTGGTCCTTCATGTTGAGTTTTTGCAAATGCAAACTTTCCAAGCTAGTAAACAGTCAAATCGGTTGGTGGAAAATCTTGCCAGGTTCCGTTATTGGTTTTGTTTAGCTTGAACAGTTTGAGATCAATACGTATCAATGCTTCATAGTCATTGGTTACAAGAATGTTGTTTGGCCTCATGTATCTAAGGATAATATTGTTCTTGTGCAGATAATTTAAACCTTCGGCAACTCCAAATGCTAGCTTCATCCTTCTTCTCCAACTCAGAGGGTTGGGGCTGTCTTCAGTATCATTTCAGAAAATTGATTTTGAATTAGATATTTCTGTTTAATCTCTGGTGGAAATGACAATAACTTGATGTTTTCTGAACTGGAAGCAAGGAGTTGAAGGCTGAAGTGAAGTGTAGCCTTGAGGGTTTGAGCCACCCATGGTGAAGACAAAAGTTTAGATGACCATAAATAAATGTCTTCATAGTAATTTATTCTGGGAATAATAAGGTGGAAAAAGTTGGAAATAAATCAAAAAGGGCAGCCCAGTGCATGAAGTTCCCACATATGTGGAGTCTGGGAAGGGGCAGACTTGATTTGGGATAAATTATGTTATCCTATTGCCTATATTTTCACCTCAACGATATACATAAGGTAATATAATGCCGAGTGCAAGCTTCTCAAAATGAAGATACAAGTCAAGGGAAGTAAAATATATAACTAAAATTGGGACATGCAGAGCTTTGGCCATTCACAACAAAATATTAGGAGCTCTTGCCTGTGCCAGCTTATGAGAACCAGGGAAGATTTAGGAACTTAAGAAGACTCAAATGTTAGCTGGGCTATGTTGGTGATATATGAAGTTCTAGAAAACTTCTACATTAAGATGCAACTATTGCTTAGATTTAAAATTGCAATCATTCTTTTCCCTTCTCCAGATCATAACCTCCGATCAACATTGTATAAAGAGAGTAAAATGGTTTCCCCATTCCAGAACAAGACTGTATGCCATGTGCATTAGTGTTTTAGGAGCTCTTGTAAAGCAAGTATACATTAGCATTGCCAATAGATATGTCATCCAGTATTTTATGCGATATCTTACTTGAAACCTCACAATTTCTGAAGCCAAGGAGTTTCCTCTTACTATAATTTCATTTTTGTTGTTCTTGTACTCTTTCATAACATAAATACTGGAAAGAGGCTTCTTGTGTGCAAGCAAATCTTAAAGTAGCACAAATTCTGGGAAGAACTGAGGTGCCACTTTGCGAATGAACCCATAGGATTTCAGGACATTGGATTCTTGGTAATGTTTGTGTTACTCGAGCCAATAATTTCATTTCTGCATCGTCTACAACACCTCCAGCCTAAGCTTCCATGGAATTAGTTTTCTCTCCTTCTGATGCATTTTTACATCCCTCAGCTTCATAGAAAGATGAGACTTTAGATGATCTTATAACTAGAAAGTCCTGTTACGGCAGCTCCTGCTGTTTTCTTGGACTACCCCATCGGTCAATGAAGCTTCTTTGATGACCACCCTCTAGGATTCTCTGGTACTATTCATCAATGATTGAAGAATATGAAATTTCCACTTATGATTATCATGGATTGAATTATAATAAAATTGATGCAGTATCTGTACTGAAAATTACAATCAAGGGTTACTATCTCCATTTTTTATATACTACTATTCCAGAAAGATATTTTGGATGATTCAAACTGGAAACACTTCTCTATGATTCCTTTCCTCTTGGATTGAGAGTGATCAATTTTTAATGTTTATATTTGTTCTTAAAGAATAGACTGTCTGCGAACTATTATAGCTTTGCCTCTGTTGCCTCGATTTATTTATGCAGAATTGCTTTTATACTTTGTGCAAAAATTAACACAATAAATTCTTGGAGGGGACATTGCAGTTCATGTATCTCCAACACCCAAATGAAGATGATTATGACATTAAGCTAGCAATGGAGAGGCCAATGAAAAGTGAAGCATTCTTGATCTTGTTTCTGCTGGAAGTGCCTGGTTTCAAGTGTCAACCTTTTATGTCTGGATAAGGCCTTTATTGTTGAGCAAAGTTGGCAATGGCATGTGCAGGCCATTCTTAGTTGTTTGATTAATTAGTCGCTAGGTAGTAAAGAAGGGTCAGGGTAGAAAACACAAGTCTTTTAGGTAAAGTTACATCCTCTTTATTCTTTTGCTTGAGTACAGAAGTAGTCAGTTTCTTATAGTTCCAGGCTGCTTGAATGCAAGTGGGCAGAGTAAAGCCCTAGATGAGCTATGTTCGTGCTAGTCTCAATAATGTGGTATTCCTGCACATGAAGGAGTCCGCACATTTGCTCTTGCAAATGGGCACACCTCTAATGGTCCAGTGTATATGTATTCATCCATATGTTGTACACCTGCCTCTATATCTGCAATAGTAATAGAAGGGGAGGGAGGGAAAAGATGAAGATCAGAGAGAGAATAGGTAATATACAAGTTATGACCTTTTGATGCTTTGTACTCCATTCCTTCATAAAATAGCACATTTAGAGAATAAACACAACACACTGGCACAAAAACACCCAAGCATGTATGCATTCTCTCCTGTTTCAGTTTTTCTAAGTAAAAAATAGCATAATAGTATCTGAATATCTATTTATGGTATAGACTTATATAGTCACACTTGTAACGCCCTAATATATTTCTTGCTATATATTTATCTACCTATCTATCTGCATAATACATATTATATATTAAATACATATGTTATTTCAGCATTACGTTTTGTGTTTTCCTTCCTGAACAAAATAAAGTTTCAACAACATGCATACAACATATGCACAGCAGATCAAACCATAACTTCTGATTGTTCTTCTCAACTACGAAGTACGCTTGCATTACTTTCTTATAATGTTGTCTTACCATTGGTATCTTCCACTGAAACAGACTTATCTATGGGTGTGATATTTACTGCTACCTGTTGAGAGCTCCGTCTCTTGACAACTCCTTGTTTTCTGGCAGTTATTTATAATTGTTTGAGTTATGATTTAGAAGGATTAAGTGTTTGGTATAATAATTATACTGAAATTTTCGGGTAATAATAATTTACCACCGTTTGTAAGACAAACAATGGGAATTTATATTGTACCTAGAATTCACCTTCATCTTGGAACGAATATGGAGAAGAACACCAACTGCTTGTGATTCAAAGCATGAGTGGATGGCTATTGAGGAACCATAATGTTAAAATCTTTTACCTTCAAGGAAGTCCTAATGTTCAAAGAGTCAAATTATGTGGAAAGACTTTTGGGCAGCAATGAGCTGGGCGCTGGTTTTAGTCTTATAGAATGGTAGCATGAGGGTTTCAGTATTATGTAGAATATAAGATAAAAATATAACTGAAATGTTGATTTCACTTGGTGAGGGAGATTTTAAATGGAGCTGGTTAGTTGTTACTGTACTTGAACATGCAGGAAAAGCAGAAGCACATAAAAAACAGTCTGTTGATCATACCTGAGTGGTGTCTGTTCAGTGAGCCATTGCAGTACTTATATACAAGTAACCTGTGATTTTGTTCTGAGCATGAACCCAGCAGCTTGATTACATTCATGTCTAGCCTTGCTGATTACATGAACCTCCTGCTTGAATTCTCTCTCCTCCGGCAGGCTTGCATGTTTCTGTTGCCTAGCTGCAATCTTTTGTCCATCTTTCAGCCTCCCCTTGCAAACATAACTAAATCCACCTTCAGATAAAAAGTTTTTAATAGAAAAGTTATCTGTGGCAGCTAGATGCTCAGCATAAGTGAAATCCCTCGGCTCTCCAGTCATTCGTCAGTTAGTCTGACAGTCCAAACATATGGACTTTTCAATCCTTTCTGGAGGATGCACCTCTGCAAGTCCAAAAGTAAAAAATTTCTGGTCATAATTGCTGATTCTCTGTATCTGCCCTCTATGTTCGACCTGGCCCAATTTTTTATTGTAAAAAGCTGCTTCTGGAGATCCATCATCTGGGACTTCTGTTTTTATGTTTGTGCAGTTTTCTTCATCCTGCAGGCAATCATGGGAATGCTTCACCTCAAGAGAGCTTGAAAGTGATGAGCCTCGTGTTTCTTCCTTTCTGGGCTTGAAATTTTATTCTGCACAGTGAGATGTTTGCTTGATATGGATTTAGGAAATGGAGGCATCCTTGCACTATTCCTTGAAGGTCATTTCCCCTTGTCGGTTCTTGGCTCTTCACTGGTGTTGTTCTTGTAAGGGCTCCTGGACTCTGAAAGCCACCAAGGATTTTGAGATGTGGAAACAAGAAATTCATCATACACTCAAGATTCCGGTGCATGTTCTACCATATCATCACACATCAATACATGCTATAGCACTGTCTCTGTTTATTGGATACATTTTCCATTTGAATTATCTGATAGAAATTCTGAACAAGTTAATTGAGATATTCGCATTGTGTGATCTTTAAATCATGAATAAATCGAGACTGGTGCAAGGTAACTGTAGTGTGACTCAGGGTCTAGAATGATTTTTTCTTTTCCCTCTTCTTTTTGGGGATGGGGGTTGGCCAATTATATACTGACATGCGCCAGTAACGCTAACATTGTGACCTGTTAGTTGGGAGAATCGTCTTCTTCTGCCACTACCTCTACAGTATTGTTGCTTACCAGACCTGCTGCAGGAAAGATCCATTTGCCCATTTTTCTGTTCACATTACTTCCTGGTGACCTTGACTGATGAAGCTGGAGATTTTAGGAGTTGCTGTTAAAGAATTTAACACTTGGGTTATATATAATGAAATAGGAGAAGCTTTATCTAATCTTAATGTTTATAGAAGCTAAGATTTCTTGATTCGATATTGGAAAGGGTACTTGTTATGCAACAGTCCTTGAGTTGTGAATGTAGTCTGTGGAATCATGATGGAGATAGTTGGTGAAGGGAGCAAGATGGGGTCTGGAACCTGGAAGAAGAGTAGTACATAGGGATTTTTGCAACCTGGATTGTAGTTCACTTGATATAGATAGGACATTTTAGTACCAGTCAATAACACAGTTATTAACCTGGAAGTAGAAATTGTTTTCAGCATAAACTGAAATTTTGGTCTGAGATAAGGCTGTGGTTTTTTTTTTTTTTTTACTTCTACAGGGTTCAAAATCTGCATTTGTTGATCTTGACAAGAAATCAGTCTTCATCTTGAAGGCAATATTTGTCGGAGGGCCTATGCAATGGCTGATATTTTGCTACATTGATGACCAATGGAAGAAATTGGATGTATGATGCACGAATTGAGCTCAGATGGGAAAAAAAAAAAAAAAAAAACTGCTAGAGAATGGGTGCATTGAGGATGGCATGTAATCGTTGATTCTTCATTTGAGGTTTTCTTGAGGATTAGAATTGTTGACTCCTTGGTGAAAGGGGGAGGACATTGGTTTATGATGCCATTTTGTTTGCTTGGAGCTTTTCAACAGAGGGACATCAGAGGATGTTTGAAGGATAAAGAAAGATCAGTAGTGGAATCATCATGGAGGTCAAAGTTAGCATATTTTGTTGGTTCAGAGTTGAACAGTTACTTGAGTAGTGATCCTTTTCAGAAGTTGGATGTGATTATTGAGGATGAGTTTGGAATGGGAAAAGAAAGCTCCATGTCTCCTCGATTCAGATTGCTTGAAATTGTACTTCACAGTCTTTTGGTAATTGTCTTAGTTATGATGGGATGTTATCTTCACTGTTCTAATTGTGTGGAAAGACTCACAACAGAAAAGAGGTGTGGGCATTGCAAATGGGGTCCTGTTAGTGAATGTGGTCTTTCTTGTCCTAGAAGTTGCTCCTTTGATGTCACATATAGGAGAATAACATTACTCTTAGCTGTTGGGAGTTTGCAGGAACTATTCTTAAGATTTGAGAATTGCATTTATGTAATGAAGTTGTGCTCTTAAATCTGAAGACAAGATTGCAGCTCCCTTGCTAAAAACAGTGATTATTTCTATGTGGTCAAACATTTGTTTGCTTTTGTTCACTGCAATGAGTTTTGATCTTTTAGACCTTGGAGGTAGTTGAGATAGTTCAAAACCAAGTCTGCAATGTGTTTCGATCTTTCTTCATCTGCCTGTAAAAAAAGCCAAGTTCCAAGTGAAGCTATCTAGATTCTGGAAATTCCTAGTCTTTTTTGCAAAAAAGAACTCAATTGACAAGAAGCTGGAATGCAAATGCAAGACCAAATGCTGTAAACCTTTTTCCATGTCTTGCTCATTAATAGGTAATTGCTATCATTAGTAAGCAACATGACATGGTACCGCATTTTAAGTTTTGTCCTGGCATTGTGTTCACATACCTGCATCTGCACATCATTTTACTGAAAAAAATAATGAGACTAATGATTTCTTTTGACTTGGAACTTGCTATAGTTTGATTTTTCATTTTTTTTAAAAAAGAATTACTATATGTACAGGATGCTAAATGATTCTGTTTCTCTTTTGGAATTCAATTTATCAGGATTTTTGTAATTGTTACAAAATATTTGACTAAATGGTAAAAAATTATCCATATTGCCTGAAGATTCTGGGAAGCTTCTAGAGCAGCTGTCTTCAGTGAAGATTCCAGCACTATTGATATGTCAAAATCAATCTGGGACATTCATGCACAATTTGGTTCTGTTAGCATTTCAACCTCCAAAAATTGCTGTCTGATTATGGGAACAGAACTAACTCTCCACCATAACAATTTTATTCCACCATATCTCAGTAGTAGTCAATGGAAGTAGCCTATCATGCCCTATTAACACCTCCCTCACCCCCTTATTAGCATAGATTGTAAGAAGAAATTTACTAAAAAGTAGGGGCATATAACAATGGAGCAATTCATTCAACAAGATTTGTTCGGATCGGACCAGGATGAATGGGATTGGTCTAACTTCTCACTCGGATGGTTGACTCCCCCTTATTTTAGTAGGTGACAGATGTCCCATGCCACGTTTTGGGAACAGCTATGCCTGAAAATTGATGACTTGTGATATAGCGCCGAATACATTTGCAGCCTACAGTACATCAGATAAACATGAGGTATGTTCTTAATATTGTATCCTCTTATATCATGAGAGATCAGTCATGAAATCAATTAACCTCTTTCATTCATAAAACCATGAAAAGTTTGGTTGAAAATGTAGATTGATTTATATAGCACAAGAGATGCTTGCAAGCACGTGAAGTTTCCTTTTCATTCTCTCTTTTAGCAAAATTAAGATTAGAGGAAGTTCAAGAAAATTGCCTATGGCAATTGGTGTATTAAATCTTGACTTGTAACCCACTGAAAACACAGGACAAAGTCATCATTATCATCAAGACCTTATCTCGATTAGGGGTCAGCCACATAAATCTTGTTTCACCATATCTCTTTATGGCTTCATTTAGTTTCAAAGTTTTTAAATATTTTCTCACCACTTCTATCCACATTCTTTTGGGTTTTCCCTTTACATTTTTAGAACCTTCAACTTGCATTGCCTTACTTTGTCTAACCTCTGCCATTTTTGGTCTCCATTGAACATATCCAAACCATGTAAGTCCAATTTCCATCCTCTTGTTACCTATTAGTGCCACTCCTAAGTTTCCTCAGATGTTTTTATTCCTAATTCTATCCTTTCTTATCTTGCCATTCATCCATCTAAAGGACAGCCCCGGTGCATAAAGCTCCCACCTATGCAGGGTCCGGGACAAGGGCGGACCATAAGAGCCTAAAGTATACAGCCTTACCTTGCATTTTGCAAGAAGTTGTTTACACGCCTTGAACCCGTGACCTCAAGGTCACATGATGACAACTTTTACTGCTGCCACTCATCCATCGCAACATCCTTATTTCAGTTACATTCATCTTATGTACATGATATCCCTTAACTGCCCAACCCTTTGATCTATAGAGCATGCCTACCTTATACCTTTCCTATTGAATTGAAAAGGAAAAAAGAATAAACATTTAATATCCGTTTGTGAAGATACTTGTCTGAGTTTCTTTGCTTGTCTCATGGTCCTGTTCGTTGTCTAATTGAAAAGCATGAATTCTTAGGAAGCGTCTTGGCTCCCATGTACGGAAACGTACTAGGGGTATTAATGTGATGAAAACTCCAAGCAATGTAAGCTTGTCTGCGGGTTCAAGTGATAAGCCTTGCAGGGCCCAGTTCAGCACGCTCAAATTGATGGCTCTTGATGCATCCTCGATCACCACCACCACTTGTGCTGTCTGCGATATGATGATGCCTGTTGAAGAGGCTATTGTGGTATATGTTTAGTTTAATATGTATTTGAAACGATAGGAAACATAAAACAGAACAGTGAGTTACAGAGAATAGATATTTGAGGGAGCTAGGGTTTGGTTCGTCATCAGATATTGCATTTATGATTATGAATTCAGAAATTTATCATTTCAGAAAATAGGATTCTGAATTTTGCTAGACAAAGAGTCTTTGATTTGAACCCTAATGAGTAACTGTCAGTAATTACAGATTTTGTAATTGTTAGTTCTCTTGATATTGTATGATCCAGATAGTTCCCAGGTGTACTGGACAAGGAGAAGGCGAAGGACAAGTAGAGTCTTAGGTTTTATGTTTTTGGCACATCAATTTATGTTATATATTTGTAATATCATTATTTTCTGCCAAAAGAAAGGATTTCAGGATTGTTTGCTCAATTAGGGAGCAATAGGTGAAATTGAGCAACTGTGATGTTGGGCTTTAACTCTAGCCTGGTATGTGATTTTACAGAAAAGTGCACATATGATATGATCTGAGGATTGTCTTCTCCTCATCACAAAGCGCTTTGAGATCTGAGATGAGACACGAGGTTGAAAGATAGACCAACAGGACACATGTAAATGTGGTGACTAATGATAGCTAGGTGGTATTGCAACCTGATTTCTGCGGAGGAAAGGCCTATAGTTGATCAACCTCATAAATATCTTGAACTTAATTCTTTCTGTTTGAATTGAGAGAGGAAACCAATCAAGAAGAGCAGAGTATGGTGGTAGTGGATTCAGGCAAGCATCTCTGACATAAATTGAGCGCATATTCGGATATCCAAACATTAATTTTTGTGGGAAGGATAAGACACGGTAGATGTTTTAAATCGTGAATTCCAATGCCTTCTATCCCTCAGATTTTTTCCTTTCATTGTTTTTCTTAACCGAAAGTGGAGATTCTGATAACTGGCAACAAAGATGGGTTTTTTTTATTTGGATGTCTAACTCATTCATGTTATTAAGCCTGGCCTATTTATACTACCTGCAAAAATTCTCAGATTTTTTCCCTTTGTTTTTCTTAACCGAAAGTTCTGATAACTAGCAACAAAGATGGGCTTTCTATTTGGATGATCTGCCCCATTCATGTTATTTAGCCTGCCCTATTTATACTACCTGCAAAAATTTGCACTTTAGGATTCTTTTAACTAATAATTTTGTTCAATTAGAAAATTTTAATGGTCGTTGTTAATAAATCCAAAATGGAAGAATTGTCTAATGTTCATGAATTTTGGCATCTAGGCAAAATCTAAGGTCAGCCAAATATGATGAATAGATCAGATCATCCAAATATGAGGCTTATCAAGTTGCGCTTTATTACTTTTCTGTGCTTCCAAATCATTTTTCATTTTTTGCTGCACTTTTTACTTGAAACTGCCACTAAGATATATCTTCTTCCGGAGCAGGCCATTTTTGCACTTAGGATAATTCTTATGCTGGAATAGGCCATTTTTGTACACACTTATTGTCCCTGACTTCACGGGTAAGCACCATATAAGAAGCCAATATAAAGCTGTGATGTTCAAAGAGATGAGTCAGTCATCTTATTGTCGCTTCTTGTTCAGGTTACATGTGAAAATTCATACAAGAGGCATAATTGTAAGTAGGTGTGGCAAAATATGACACGACACGATAACACGACTAGAACTTGACACGGATTTAGCAGGTTAGGGTCAAGTCTTATTGTGTTTGTGTCATTTTTGGGTTAACTTGAAAATGACACACCAAAAATCTTGTCGTGTTCGAGTCAATCAATGTTGACCCGTCGTGTTGACTTGTTTGACACGCGACCTATTAATTTGTCGTGTTGACCTATCTGACCTACAACATGATTGAAAAATATAGGATGCTTTTTCAAAAACAATCCTCTATTATTGCAGTAATATAAGATGGTTTTTCAAAACTAGTCCTAGATTATTGCAGAAAGTAATATAGGATGGTTTTTAAAAAATGGTCCTATATTTTTACGGTTTTTAAAAAACCATCAATATAGGATGGGTTTTCAAAAACCATCATATACTCCTATACTTTATATAGAACGTTTTTTTAAAACAAATTCCATATTCTTATGATTTTTGAAAAACTTTCAATTCTTATGGTTTTTGAAAAACCTTCAATATAGGACAGGTTTTCAAGAACTGTCCTATACTCTTATAGGAATATAGGATAGTTTTTAAAAACATGTCCTATATTCTTATACAAAAAATCATTATATATTAGTTTTTTTATATATTCATTTAATCGTGTTACGCAAGTTGTGTTGTGTCGACTCGTTTAGTTATTGTATCATGTTCAAGTCACGGGTTTTTGACACGATTATTAAGCGGGTTGTGTTCGTGTTGACCCATATACTGTAATGAGTTAGTCTCGACATGACATGAATACAACCTGCCAACCTGAGCCTGATTGTAAGCTTTTTTTGCCAGGCCTAATTGTAAGTAAATGCTTTTGGGATTGTGGTTTTCAGCCAATGAAAACATAACCATCTTATCCATTTGGCCCAATTGTTCGTGTGCAGTGTTTGAGGGAGACAAATATCTTACATAGATAAGTGATTGTTTGGGAAATTAGATTTAATTGTTTTTATTGTATTCAACGAATGTTTTTTAATCGAAACTCAAACGTAAAACCAATTTTCCAAACACGCATTTAGATCTTTCAAAGATATAAACCATTTATTAACTGGGCTCCATTATAGAGCATTGTAAACAGTATCTCTGGCTACTCTAGCTTTCCATATCCGAACATGTAACACGCTATTGTGTAATCGTTATCAACCATCCACCTGATTCTAAGAGAGAGTAGTGCGTCGCAGGACAGCAAGTTGTTGTAGTGCGCCTGCATGATAAGCACCCCTTTGGTTGATCAGACCTGCCAATCCGGTTTCTTCAATTTTAGGTTACCACTGTTCCAAAAACAGCGAGGATTGGATGATCTTGGACTCTAAAAATGTGTACATCCTATCATAGCGCATGTGCGATGAGAAATGTTGATTTCCATAGTCAACTAGTAAGAACCATGTTGTTAGATATTAAAATCCACCAGTCACCGTGGTGTTTGAGATGCAAGATATTCAACGAGAAGGGGTCCCTTCATGCAAAAAAGTGACACTACAAAAACCTGCTAGGGTTGGTGTCATTCCTCCACATAAGTAATAGTGATCAAAGGGTTAAAGTTCCAATTCTACCTTATCTGCTATATTCTACGTAATAAATTTTTTCTCAACTCTTTATCATTTTGCTAGGTGATACTTTTGCATTTATCTTTATCTTCCTTTTTGAGTTTCTGAAGTTTTTCCCTCTCTTTGTTATCTATCGCCAATGCCTTAAATATTTCTCTCTCTAGCCTTTCCTAATTATCTTCTTTTAACATTTTACTTATCTTTGTATTATAATATTAAGCTCCAATGCTTTATTTTTTTATATGAGTAGGCTACACTTGAATCTGTAGAATCTCTCTTTCTCTCTAATCTATTCTATTTATCTTCTCCTAATTCTAATTTTTCTTTATTATATAATTTTAAATAATTAGTTGAATAAGTGAATATGAAAACTTTAACACACACACCTAGTAAGAGTCAGTGCACTCACGCATGCAAAGAATTCAACACTCCTTTATGCGATGGAGTGTGACTTTTTTTGGAAGATCTAAGTTATTCATCTTGTTTAAAATGGCTCGGGTAGGCAAGGCACCATATTTCAAGATGATTGGGTGCTTGTAGACTTTTTTATGTTCTTTTAAAATTCCTGGCGCTAGTTTTCTTTAGCTTTTTTCAAAGAAACATTGACTTTGCACACATTAATGCGTCAACTCTTACCAAGATTCATGTGTGTGTGTTTACAGAAGAAATATAGTTATGTGTATAGTGATTTTTTTGTTGTTTAATATTTTGGGTGAAATATTGCAAGACTTGGATGTTTCACAGCATCAGAGGTTTAGATTGTTAGACGGCGACCAAATATTTCTTAGTAGCATGTATGTATAATCTTCCCCTTACTGTAAATATTTTCACTAACACCTAGACTCCTTAAATGATGGTTGACTTAGAGAAAATCATATGGTGTCAGATCCAATCTAAAGTTGCATGTGAGTTCCAAGTGCTTGGTGATTAAAACCTTTCATTATATGAATCATATCTTAGATTTGGGATACACCAGATATCTTCTTGATTAGATGATTTTGACCCTTTGATTTGTAAGATTTTAGTACTGCTGTTTCTAAACTCCTTGAGCCATTCATTTTTATACCCATTTGATACATCAAAGCTTTACCATGAAAAAGAAAAGCAGCTAAAAATACAAGGAAAGTGCTATGACGAGGCTCTTTACTAAGAGGTCCCTAGGTGGTTGATGATCCAAATTATGCGCAACCAATGTAACAACTTGACATGAAAAAGCTTAAGAAAATTTAAAAAGAAAATATAAGAACTAATTTTGTATTTCAATAAGAAAAAGGAGGAGACTTGAAAAGTAATTATAAAATTTTACAAGTGTAAAACTTTAATAAACCTAATCAAATCAAGCCTGAAAGTAGAGTAAAATTTGGAAGTGATAGTAACAATATTTTGCCTTGTTTTCTTGGGCATCGTCGGAGCGCCTTGCTAGTCAAAATCTATGACATTCCAATTCCAATCAATTAGGGTTGGAAAACTTTGGATCCTACTCTTGTTATCCAAATACAACTCATTCAAAGTTAGTTGCATTTCAAATATTATTTAATCATAAGATGTGCGAAATGATAGTATATATATATATATATATATATATATATATATATATAATATTTTGGACATACAAATATCAAACACTAGTTTCAAGATGGAGAGACAACAAAAATTGAATAGTCGTGGTCAGTACATACAAGGAAAATATATAAAGTTTCTCAATTGAGAAGTAGGGGTGTGCATGGTCCGGTTCAGTTTGGTCTCATGCTTCGAAGTGGACTAGACCGAATAATTTTGATATCTCATCATGAGGACCGAAGACCAGATTGGACCAAACTGTTTGAGGCAAAGACCTATCAGTTTTCAGTCCATTCGATTCTGTTCGGTCCATGACCTGTATTGGTAAAATTGAAGATTTCGGTTTGGTTCGGTCCACTTGCACTTTGCATTTTGAATGATGTAGAGCCCTGTTCAGACCTTGTTCTTTTATGATTTTCTGTCTAACCATTATCAAACAACCAAAGGCAAAAGGTTTGGAAAAACACTTCTTGATGAATCTACATAGATTTTGTGCATCCAACATAAACTGCATATATCATTCATGTATGTAATTGTATTATATCCTATTAATTATAGAAATAGAAGAGAGAATATAGATAAAAATTACATTCATCGTCAATTCTCTTGCGCACCCTCTCTTTACTCAAACTCTACTACATCCATCATCAATTCTCTTGCCCCTCCTCTCTTTACTCAAACTCTACTACATCCATCATCAATTCTCTTGCTCCTCCCTCTTTTCACCTTTAGGCACTTTGCTCCCAGAACCTTCTTGTGATTAACAGATAGCAGTCCAAATCAATGATCATATAAGGTACAAAGAAAGTTGCATATGCAATAAATGCATAACGTCAAAAGGCTTAAAACAGACATGTTTTGGTAAGCTTCAGCCACTCATTGTTATCTTCAGCTTGAGGTACTCCCTGCACACAACATAAACTGGTATCAAGTGTTTCTTAAGCTTAACCTAGCAAAGACACTGCATGATATTAAAAAGTGCAAAAGAACAAGAATACAGTGCGCCTTAATCTCAGTTTTTGGCTGTCTTCAAGGAGGAATTTTTGGTGCAAATCTCACCTGCAGCAACCAAAGCAAACTGGGGGTAGAAAGTAGAAATATGGGTGCTCAAAGCCTGCCTGCTTTCTTAAGCATTGGATTTAATTAATCTTCCTCCCTCAACTATCATAGGAGGTCAATAGGTTTCATTCCTCCACTGATCTTCACTAGCCCTTTTTTGGGGAGGGGAGGGGAGAGTCATTGATAGTCTAATGCCCATTCCTAGTCATCATGGGAAAGAAAGGTAGAAATAAGAAAGAGATTATTGCCTGAGAGCTTGTCCAGTATCAGAAATGCATCTCCTTTGCCTGGCCACGATAGCTCTACTTGGTGCTTTTTGCTGCCATGCCCATATTACCTTCTCGTCCTTCTTTGGAGTAGCTGAGAGAAAAATGCTAAGTACTAAAAAATACATGTGTCATCTTATGCGAGAATAAACCGAGACCAATTGGAAGCAAAGCCTTAGACTACTAATCTCTGGCCCTCATACTAATCTACAAAAACCTAAAATGGCAAATAATTTCATCTAAGCTTACATGTTAAAATCTGGAACTGCCACAATGTTGAAGAGATCAAGATCATACTCAAGCCCGAAAACCTAGTTCCAAAAGCAGAAAGCAGGAAATCATAAGTTAGAATTGATAGGCTAGTATTTGTCAAACTACAACAAGGAAGAATGAGTTGGTTGCATTGAACTTCCTCATCCCATTTCATAGCACTATATTAGTCCAGATCCTTAGGGCCACCTTAAAGCTATGATCATAATGCACTATATATTACAATAACTTCAACAACATTAGATCATTGGTTCACTCATGAACTCAAAATAGTTCGTTGAATGCAATAAGTTATTCATCAACGGCATCTTATAAGTAGTTTTAAAGAATACTTAAGGCAAGAGTAGTAGAAGCAATTAACAAGAGACTTTCAACAAATATGATTCAACAAAGATAGAAATAGTAGAACAAAATAACATGGAACAAAAAAGAATGTAGAGAAATATCATAACTTGAAGCATAAGGTTTATCCACTAGAATTGAGTTCAAGAAAATGAAATTGATCCTGCAAAAGAGAGTAAATATAATATAAGCTAAACTATCAAAAATCAATTCAACACTTTCCTCAAATGTCCTATAGCATTTCTTTAACTTTAATCCAATTCAAAAAGTATAAAGCTTCAAAAGAATTCAAATTTGGGTCATGACACTTGACAATAAACATATGATTCTAATCTTAGGTATAAAGCCTAGTAGTAAGTATGAAAAATAAGGCTGAGTCCATAAATACTTACCAAATGAGAAAATTGATAGGTTTGTGTAGTAATTATTCCAATCCACAAATCTCTATAAACAAATCAAAAGAAGTGAAATTGGAATAAAATACAAATGAAGTAAAGTAGTTAAATTGAATGAAATTATAATGAAGTAAAGTAGTTATATTGAATGAAATTATAATGAAGCAGAGTAGTTATATGACCTGATTCGACCTACTGGCGTAGCTCAATCTCATTTACATCCTTTAAAGGATCATTTGAAGCTGAAGATTGCAACCAATTTTGAGTGCAAATGAGTGCCTCTACTATTGTCGATGACAAGGTAATTTCTATAAGTATAAAAAACAAGCCATCCAATGCTAAATGTTGATTCAGAGGCAATTGTCGATACATGAATTACTAGTATGTCGCATACTAATTGTGAGAGGATGTGATATTTTGTTGAATCGGTCTTCCACCACCCTGGAATATCAAATGATGGATTATTCTTCTCACTTACCTTTAACAAATATCTCTCAATCTCAGATAAAGGACCCATACTACTTTGTTCCTCCTCCACAAGTCTCTTATATTTAGAAGTTAAAAAACTTGCCAAGCTTTCCTCTTCTTCAACAACACCAACATGAACAATACTCTTGCTTAAGTTTTGATTAAGTTGACTTTAACCAACCTCCTCAACAACCTTCTTATCATCATGTTTAATTGCAAAATTAATATACATATGTTGCAATAAATTTAAAACAATTCCAAT
The DNA here is from genome assembly GCA_035236585.1 of Warburgia ugandensis. NCBI lineage: Eukaryota > Viridiplantae > Streptophyta > Magnoliopsida > Canellales > Canellaceae > Warburgia > Warburgia ugandensis. Next base: position 70,047,201 of record CP141128.1, read on the forward strand.
ATCAAATCCAACGTAAAAAACCAAAGGTGCCTTCATTGTAAACAACCAGTGTCAAGAAAACATAAGCCCTTAGGTCTATCCATCATAGCATTCCATCAAACTCAGTAACATGTCCACAATATATAAGTATCATAAAGAAACTTGATCATGCATATGTACAATTGATATATATATATATATATATATATATATATAAACTTGTAACGGAGTCTATTCAATCACTCACATCAAACTATCTATCAGAAATGATAAGGATGGTCCCACTACTATCACTATCCTTCCACGCTTTTGTCTTTTCTGCTATCGTGCACATTGTCTGAGGCATTACAAAACAAAGCAATGCCTCAGCAAGCTATTGCTTGTGTAGGTACATAAATATTTAATGTAATGATATTATGGCATAAAAAGAATAACCGAATAGCAAGAACTAATATGAGTGGAAATCACAATATCCATGAAATACAAATGCCATTAATCATGTCAGTATGAGTAGCAAAATACCATGTGCAATAAAACATGGATCTCATGGATGTAAAGCATGATCTAATAAAATCTCACATGAACATAATGTCAATAGGACGAACACCCAAGATATGTAACTCCCACAAGTGTCTCATACACTCACACAATAGGTCATGAGTACTCATACCAATCCTCTCAATGTCGTCATACCTAGGCACACAATAATATCTCAATCCTCATCATGCATACACATAACAAGAGTATGAATCATCATGTTGTAGTGGTAACCATGCTCCTGGGTCTATCGATTACTGTTCCTTGTGGACATCGTAACAGAAGACTTGTCGTTCGTCTACATGGGTGGGACCAAACCGATAGTGTGGATTACACATAATACCTACCCCTACTGAGTGTCATCTGTGGTCAAGTGTCTATTCTTCCATAAATTCAGAGGGTGGGTGGCCAGCCCTAATCCCTCCTAGTATGACATCCACCGGGTGAGAGCATCCATCATAAATCACAAAAACACAAAAATCAAGTATCTTGTAAATCCAAGAGCACTTGTGGCTCACCATCCCAAGACACCTCCTCATCCCGAGGTTAGCCTCTCAAGGACTAACCACCAAGCCTGCACCACAAATTCTTTGAAAATCATCCAATCTCAGTGATGCAATAAAGAAGAGATATTTACAGTTCATATATAAGATCCACATGTATCAATACCATAAAACAGATCGATCATAAAAATCCATTCAATGTGCAATCAAAATCTCATATCAAATTACAGCATAATGAAGAAACCATTTTAAAAACAATCCCAGTCAATCCAAATGCTATGATAGTGTGAGATTTTAGAAAACAATATGCAACATTAAGTGTTGTCACCTACCTCAATGAGGAAAACAACCAAATTAGGCACGTAATCCTCTTAGTCCACGCACTTTGATGTACCTTTTAGTACCACAGTACTATTTTGCATCATTCATTTCCATCAATTTAATCCATTATAAGTTTTTCTCTTAACTTGTGTTCATTTATATATCAATTTGTATAATAATCCCTTGATATAGCTTTTAATTTAAATCGTCTGATTTATCTTTATTAAATTAGTTTCAACAACATTCAATACTCATCTATTTCATCTGGTCATTGATCAGAGTTGTAATTTGCCAATTTAATGTCTCTTGATTACAAAAGGTTTAATTCATTCCATCTCAATGGAATTCATGGCGATCCAACTGTTGGATCATTCTTTAAAGCCTTTATTTATAATTGCATCATTAATTTCAACTTTAATTATAAAAAATTAGTTCAATTTCATGTTCATCTACCCATTGTAGTGTATATCCATAATTTATGTCTTGATTTGATGGTCGATCACTCTCTGATTGACAAATTCCAAAATTCTGATCAGATTAATTTCTAGTGTGAATACACATGATTTGGTCTTTAGATCCCTCAATTCATCCTTTAGATAATCTAATTGTCCAAGTTATAGGGCATGATCATCCTCTGATTGGCCTGATCTAAGTAATTGGATAACATTTCATAAATTTAATTTGATTAGATGTGATCAAATAAAGAGTCTAATGTTAAAATCATGTTCGCATCATCGAGCAAACTAAACATTTTAGTTCATTTTTGGATGATCCTGATCAAAATCCAGGCTGGATTTAATTTAAACTGAAACAAATTGGCTTCCCCGGGATGCATCGCATCCAAGATGCATAGTGGAATGCGCCATATGCATCCTAGTTGCTAGGACTCTCCCGCCTACATCCATGTTTCTAGGGCGCCGGGCGTCTCGTCTAAATGCGACAACATGCGTGGGTCATCATTGTGTACGCATGCGCTAAGCATGCATGTCATGTTGCATCGTGCATCACCATTCGAACATCTCGTGGACACATCCTAGGCGTGACGTCCATTGGGGACGATGCGCCAGACCATTCACAAAGTTTTTGCTCAATTTGCATCCCAAATGATCCTATTTTTGTTCTATTTTTGTTGTTCCTAAGATTTTGAGGGTTCCTAAATCCAATGGACCATTTAGATCATCCATATGATTTATCTTTGAGATGGGTTTTCTACTATCTCATAGTTTTTCTTAGATTCAAACCCTACCCACATGAAATCTATGATCTAGGTGTTACGAATGATAAAAGGCAATGAAGGAAATCCAAGGGAAGGGAAAATTAAGAAGGAAACCAAATCATACCTTGCAAATCGGTGGAAAATCCAATCTTGGTGGTTTTACTCGAGAATGAGAGGTGGAGGGAAAAAGGCACGACTGCAATGCTCTTCAGGCGATTAGTAATGTTTAGGAAAGAGGGGTTTTTGCCTTAAATACAGTTATGGTGAAATAATCACAATTACTCATGTAATTAGTATGTTTCTTAATCCATTTTGATCTGTTTAAATTCTACGACCTGCATCAGTGTACTGTGGGCCCTCATTTGTCAAATGATAATTTTGCCCTTTTGTAAAATAATTGGGCAAAATTTTTGCCCAAACTTTGATTTGGGTGTTCTTAGTGTTGTTGGATTCCATTTTTCAAGTACAATCCAAATCCTGATGTTTCAATCCTCAATTTAATTCACAATATTTAATATTTTAGAAATTCACTTTATTAGTAAAAATTAAATATAAAATTTGAGGATATTACATCCTTCCCACCTTATACAAATTTTGTCATCAAAATTTCTGTACATACGTATCGCTATACATATAGCTCCGGGTGGGTCCACCTCATCTCATCCTCAGCATGGACACATGGAAGATGTCGTGTACACTTGCCAACTGCGATGGTAAGGCTAGTGGGTACGCCATTGGTCCAACTCTGCATAAGATCTCAAAAGGACCAACGTACCTAGGACTGAGTTTCCTCTTGCTTCCAAACCTCATCACTCCTTTCATAGGGGAAACCTTTAAGAATGTATGTTCACCCACGACAAACTTTAAGTCCTTCCACCTCTTGTTAGCAAAACTCTTTTGGTGATTGTGGGTTGTTAATAGTCATTTTCGAATGAGTCAAACTTTCTCAGTACACTGTTCCACCAACTTGGACTTCATTATGTGTCTCTCCCCCACATTGCTCCAACATAAAGGAAACCGACAAGGTCTACCATATAGTGCTTCGTATGGAGTCATGTTGATGCTCACATGGTAGCTATTATTATAGGCAAACTCAACAAGTGGCAAATAATCCTCCTAGCTACCCTTCCGGTCCATGACACAAGCCCTCAATATATCCTCGATTATCTAGATGGTCTTCTCAGTCTGGCCATTTGTCTGGGGTGAAATGCTGTGCTAATCTCAGCCTCAATCCCAAGGCTTCCTGCACACTTTGCCAGTACTTTGATGTAAACTGAGTATCTCAATCTGAAATGATCGTCAAGGGGACCCCATGTAAGCTCACGATCTCCTTGACATACAGCTTTGCCAAGCTATCCACAGTTTGATTCTATCTTATAAGAAGAAAATGAATGGACTTGGTCAATTTGTCAACAATAACCCATATCATGTCATGTTCGCTAGCAATCCTCGGAAGGCCCACAATGAAATATATAGTAAGGTGGTCCCACTTCCACTAGGGGAGATTCAATGTCTAAAGCAACTCAGATGGTCACTGATGCTCTGCCTTGACCTGCTGATAGGTCAAACATTGTGCCACGCTGTGACAACCTGGTTTTTTATGATGCAATTTTATAATAACAGCGAGATCGATCTCTATTTTTAAAACAATTTGTGCAAAAGGATGCAGTGAAAGTTATCTTTTAATCAAAATTTTTGTATAAAAACCTCGAGCGTCATTAGCAAATCTCGATGAACAAAAAATTCACAAGGCCATGGGACTTTTTAGACAAAACAAAAACATGAATAATTACTAGTCCCAAGATTGTTAATCACATCCCAAGTTACAAGGAAGCACTTATAACCAAGTACACATCAGATACAAAAAGGATTACTAGTTGAGTCCTCACTCAGTCTTACTTGTGCCCACTTGACTGTAGCCCTAGCGCTCTCTAATGCTCCTTCTAATTTTACTTTGTTTAATCTAGAAAAATGATGAATTGGATTGAGTATTCATCATACTCAGTAGGTAACATAATACTACTATTTTGAAAACTCAACATACGAGAGGAATTATGCGAAGTTTAGTCATACGAACATGCAACAATTCTGTTTTTGGATAAACATGAGGGTGTATGCACAAACTATGAGATTCATAAATTAACAAGATAAATATTATTAAAGCAGTAACCATACCATTAGATTCTACACTCAAAATGAAATCCAACGCCTCAAAGAATACCAAAAATGGAGCTCGTATGAAGAAGTTATAGGCGTTTGAGAATGATGGGGCCATTTTCTGAAATCGTTCAAGTTGGGCCTCTATCCTATCAGCAATTCTTTCTGGAGAAGAGGCTCTTGCCGTAGGTGCTTGTGGTTGGTTTTGCATGAACTGCCCCATATGTTGCATGAATAGCTGAAAGGCTTCAGCCATTCCATTATTAGATCCAGCGGAATCAGCTGGAGGGTTATCAGGTCTTGGGGCTGCACCTTCTCTTCTCCTTACCAAATTCTTGCTCCACAAAGGACGACTCTGCAGAGAAGTTTGTTGATGGGCTACACCCTGGCCTCAGAAACCGAGTGATAGGGTTCCAACCAACCACTGTAGCAAAGGCAGTAGAAATGGCGTCTCTCTTTGAGAAAGATTATCAAAGAACATAGGTTGCTAAGGATGCTAAGATAACAATAGTGGGAGAAATAATAAAGGTAAAAGACCCATTCAACCTTCTGGACCTCGGCAAATACACAAGCGACAATTCGACTATAAAGGAAGGAGCCCAGAATCCAAGCCTTGCCCCATGTGCAATAGATATCACCCAGGCAAGCCGTGTGCCTTTCGTTTTGATACTCAACCCAATCCATTATTTTTCAGATCAAACAACGTACGTACAAATAGAAGGAGTATCAGGAGGTGTTAGATCCACAGTCGAGTAGGAAAAGGTAAGACTTAATTAGTGATTCTTTTGGTACCTATTGTAATCTTGATTGCACTTTAAGATTTTCATCCCTATGATATCCGCTCGATATATTTGCCGAGATTTATGCTATGCATGCATATGCTTCGGCTTGCTAATTTATGAGTTACATAGTCTATGCACATTTGCCTATGATTAACAAAAAGTAGAAGTAAATGTTTTTATGATCGTGTTTATCAAAACTATGCTTGTTTGCTGTGTTTTCAAATGGTAGTTGAAGGTACGCTTTACGCTTTCGCCTCAACGGATGACCCACGTATAGGAGAATTTGTCGCAAGGTGTTTGACGTGTCAACAAGTTAAGTCTGAACATCAGAGACCAGCAGGATTACTACAACCACTTGAGCTACGAGAATGGAAGTGGGATCATATTCCTATGGATTTCATCCTAGGGCTACCTAAGACCTCTAAGGGACATGATATGATATGGGTGATCATTGATCGACTAACCAAGACAGCACATTGTCTACCCATACGACAAAATCAATCCACTGACAGCCTATCTCAATTATATACTAAGGAAATAGTTAGTTTGCATGGGAGACCACTTAGCATTATTTCCGACAGAGACAGTCATTTTACCTCGCAATTATGGAAGTCAGTACAAAAGTCCTTAGGATCCTCATTAAGTTTCAGTACGGCTTTTCACCCTCAGACTGATGGCCAATCTGATCGAATAATTTAGGTATTGGAGGATATGTTAAGGGTGTGTGCAATTGACTGGAAGGAAAGATGGGATGAAAGTCTACCCTTAGTTGAATTTGCATATAATAACAACTTCCATTCAAGCATCGGAATGGCTCCTTACGAAGCGCTCTATGGAAGGCCATGCCGATCACCTGTGTGCTGGAATGAAGTTGGTGAAAACAGAATCATACAATCAGAGTTAGTGGAACAATGTGCAAACAAGGTAAAGCTCATTAGAAAGAGGCTTCTGGCAGCTCACAGTTGACAAAAGAGTTACGTGGATAGGCGATGTAGACAGTTGGAAGTTGAAGTTGGAGATCATGTCTTTGTGAAGATATCTCCGACTAAGGGCATCATGAGATTTGGGATAAAGGGGAAACTTAGTCCTCGAGAACTACCCTAATAGAAAGAAAGAGGACAAACTTATCTAGATAGGCTTTGAACACTCGATTCATAAAATCCATGAATGCAGCCGGTGCATTTGTCAGTCCAAAAGACATCACTCTAAACTCATAATGTCTATATCTAGTTCTGAAGGCCGTCTTTGGAATACGTTCTTCTCTGACCCTAAGCTGGTGATATCCAGATCGTAAGTCTATTTTAGAAAAGACACGAGCTGACTGAAGCAGATCGAACAAGTCATCAATACGGGGTAAAGGATACTTGTTTTTCACTGTAACCTTATTCAACATTCCATAGTCAACGCAGAGTCTCATTGACCCATCCTTTTTCTTGAAAAAAAGGATTGGAGCTCCCCAAGGAGATACACTAGGTCTGACGAATTCTTTGTTTAACAATTCTTGTAACTGGGTCTTCAGCTCTTTTAACTCTGCTGGGGCCATCCGATAGGGTGCCTTCGATATGGGGGTTGTGCCAGGGATCTGGTCAATAGTAAAATATATCTCTCTTTGGTGGTAACCCTGATAAGTCTTCAGGAAAAATATCGGGAAATTCGCTAACCACATCTACCTCTTCTAACGTAGGCTTCGCGACTTCCGTAACTTCTATCTTAGCCAAAAAGAATGGACACCCCTGAGCAATGTGCTTTGCTGCTTTTATAGCAGAAATAACACATGCTCCTGTATACTCTGTCCTCCCTTGTAAGGAGATCACTCTCCCTCCAGGAAGGTGAAAAATAATCTTCTTCTGCTAACAATCAACTATTGCATAATGCGAAGCTAACCAGTCCATCCCAAGGATGACATCAAAATCTGTCATATCTAGGTGGATAAGGTCTATGCTCATCTGATTGCCCTCGATTAAAATTGGAACATCCTGGAAGTAGGTTTGTGTGAAAATTGACTTGCCTATGGGTGTCATGACTTCTAAGGAGAAGTCTAAGTCTTGAACTATAATATCCATGGAAGAGGCAAACTCGCAAGAGATGAAGGAATGAGTGGAACCAGTGTCGAATAATACTTTGGCAAGTCTATTGCAGATATAAAGCACACCTACTACTACGACATTGGATGTCCGAGCCTGACTTGAAGTGATGGCGAATACTCATCCTTGGCTTAGAGGAATGTGATTTTCTTTACGTTCCTTCTCTTTCTTTCTCTTAGGGCAGTTCCGAGCTAAATGTCCTATTTCTTTCATACCTCATTAAGTTACCTATTTCTATTACTGTATTTTCAAACCATGCTATTCTCATACGAGGTTACAGATTTATAACCTTAAGTACGGTACTAGCATGAGTAGAGTTTATGCCATGCTCGCATAATTTGAAAACAAATGCATACATTGCATGATTTATGTTGATTTGGGATTTGGACTATGTATGTTTTTGGGCTATTGAGCCTAGTGGGCACTATGCTGAGGGGTACGGGTTTGGCCTCCCAGCCTCTACCACCAAAAAGGTGGATGGTATCACTGCCAAAAACGGCATTGTCCCTTCCCTGACTGCTGTCGTAAATAGGGACGCCACTGGAGGTGTCACGGCACCCTTTTGGGGACAGTCATAGTCACCGTGGAGGTTATAGTGGGTAGGTCTCTTGATACTAGGGCCACACAATTTTGGCAGGGTGCTGAATAATGAGCATAGTGACCTTATGATTTTGGTTTTACCGCTATACATGTAGCAATCAAAATGGAATCCAACGCCTCAAAGAATATAGAAAATGGAGCTCGTATGAAGAAGTTATAGGCGTTTGAAGATTGAGGGCATTTTGATAAATTGTACCAAAAGACAAAAAAGACAAAAAATCGTAGGGGGCCGTTTTGATAACGACACCCCCGTCTTCTTCCTCCTCCAGCCCTCTCTCTTGATTTTTCCAGAACTTCTAGCACCGCCTCTGCAAGGCGGTGCCAGGGAAAATGGTGACACCACCATAGGGCGAGCACCACCTTAGCACGACTATAAAACCTGTTCTCCCCCTCTCCTCCAACCATCCGATTTTCCTATTCTTCTTCTCTGGCCAAGCTAAGGCTTCCGATAAAATATCAAAAAACCCCTTCCTTGTTCCTTGCAAAAATTTGGCACGGCCCAGGTTCTCCCTTCAGGTCAGCCATCCTTTTCTCTTCTCCTCTCCCTTTTTCCTCCCCTGACCTTTGTAATTTCACTGGATTTTTTGAGTTATCAGGATTTTCGGCAGGCGTCGTAGGAGCTGCACCAATGGAGGAAGGGCGCTACTCGAGCTGCCCAGGTAAGGCCCCTCTATTTCCCTCTCTTCCCTTTCCTTTTTTCCCAAGATTTCGACCAGATCTGGGGGGATATTTGGGCCAGAAAACACCGACTCTCCATGGAAGAAACCAGGCAGGTGGAAACCCGTCCAAGGCACCATCGTGCACGGGCGTCCTAGGGGTACCAACGTCCCAGGGTGCACGAGCATCCTAGGGGCGCGTGAGTGTAACGTGCACCCGTGCCGAGCTCCCTGGGGCAACGTCACACGCATGCCGCTTGCGGACTGATGCCTAACTTGACCAAGACACTTGAGCGTCTCTCAGGAGTCAGGACGTGCGCGCAACTGTACTTAAGACGCGTCTGCGCGACGCCGTCCAGAGCGCACACCCTGACGCACCATTCGAACGTACACACGTGAGCCAACGTGGTTGCGGTGCGACCAGGACGCACATATATTCTAGGACTCATGGTGCGCACATCCTAGAACCATGGCCCACAGGACCCGAGGCGATACATTTGGGTCGTCCGTTGAGGCACGACCTTTAAAACACAATTTTAGAGCCTAAAAACCATAGAGATTTCATAAATCTACAAGATCAATTGTGATCAGATCTCATGAATTGATCTAATAGACATCTTAGGACATCATTAGTTCAAGATCAACCCTAAATTACATAAATCGACCATTAGAAACCCACAAATTAGAGATGTATAACCTATAGTATAGATCTAGCCGTTGATCTGTAAAATAGGAAATTATATTTTGATTTTTATTTCCAAATAATACCCAGGACTTCCCAAAGGTAATCTAGAGCTTGAATTGAGGAGAAATGTCATCCAAGAGACATCGAGTTAGGTAGTCTGATACTGCTAAGTTTTCAAATGCATCTCCAAACTCTAATTGATTTATTTAATCCTGATGACTGTGTTTAGTATGTTTTTTGCAATATGATATTCTCATAATGAGTATGCAAATTTTCCTTATGATCTTGAATGCAATTGCTTGCATATTTGGTAAATAGTCTTTATATAAGCACTGCACACATGTTCTGGAACTAGTTGCATAATTTGTACGATTTGTGATGATTGAGATTCGGAATATATGCATATTTATATGCATTGCTCGCATGTTTTGAAACGCATTACATAAATTGCATGATTTATGATGATTGAGATTTGGATTAATTATATATGCTTTTGGGCTATTGAGCCTGGTGGGCACTATGTTGAGAAGTTGTTATGTACGGGGTTGGCCTTCCGGCCTCTACCACAAAAAGTGGATGGTATCGCTGCCAAAATGGCATTGCCCTTTCCTCGACTACTGTGGTAAACAGGGACGACCACTAGAGGTGTTCACAGCACCCTTTCAGGGACATATCCATAGTCGTCATGGAGGGCTATGGTGGGTGGTCTCTAGATACCGGAGACACACAATTCTATCTATGTGCTGATTGTGAGCATAATTGGCCCTATGATTTCAATTTTATCAATATGCATATAGCATTGAGATGATCATAGATGAGTACTCATGACCAGTCAGTTTGATGTGTTTACTGACCCATTGGCTTGAGTTCCAAGTGGGTAGATCACCGAATGAGGCAACCTGTAGTGGGAACAAAACTGAAAGACCATGTGCATGATATCTATAGTGATGCTATCATCTGCTTTGACCGACGACTATTTTAAGAATTTCATAATTATGATTAGTTTATGATTCATTGACTAATCAGCTTGATGATTTTGCTGAGATCGTAGTACATGGATTCAGTAATCACTATTCTATGATTTTCGTAATATTTATATTTTTTATTACTGAATTTGGATGAAAGATTCCATGGTTGATAATGTGTAAATGAGTGTATGGTTTTATACATGTTTACACAAAAAGGGAATTGCATGATGTTTTATATGAAAAGCCCCTTGAATTTATGCATGTGGCATGCCGTGTTTTCAAAATAGTAGTATTAGATCATCTACTGAGTATGAGGAATACTCACCCAAATATACTATTTTTACAGATTAGCTCCAAAAGGATTAAAAGAAGCATCATAAAATGTTAGTGCTATAATCAAGTGAATGATGAGAAGACAAGTATAAATGTGAGTATATGATCTACCCTTTGGACATGTATCTGTAATTACTATAGTTGGGCTATGAGCTATGACTGGATAGACCTGGGAGTTATATATGATTGTCTTAATTTTTTGTAATTACTTTGTTCGTCTTGAAAGCAAATGACACTCTAGGGTTTTCAAAAATGAATTTAAAATAAAAGATTTTTTCGCTGCATTGCATTGTTTTTATAAAATTGTTCTCAACTAGGGATCGATCCTATCTTAGGAATTAGTTTTGCATTTAAAAATGAATGTGAAAACCCGGGACGTTACATACGCACTTCCCAACATCCTTCTTCATCATGTTCAACCAAAAGTGTTACTTGAGGTCTTGGTACATCTTCGTACCTTTAGGATGAATCGTATATTGAGATTAGTGTGCCTCCTGAAGTAACTCATGCTTCAAATCATCATTCGTAGGTACTACCAGCCTACCCCTGAATCTGACACCACTATCCAATCCTTTAGTAAAATTAGCCTTATCTGTCAGGTTCTACATTCCATATCCCTAATCTGTGCTTGTAGGATCCTGTCGAAAAATCTAGACTGAGTCGATAGGTTGGAAATCATCAATCTCAACTTCCTGCTCAAGACATCTGCAATGATGTTAGTTTCTCTAGGTGGTATTGTATGGTAAAGTCGAAGTGCTTAAGATATTCCATCTACTACCTCATGTTCAAATCAGTCTGAGTAAAGAAGTACTTGAGGCTCTTGTAATCAGTGAATATCTTGAACTTCTCGCCATATAAATAGTGTCTCCAGGACTTCAGTGCAAATACCATCGCTACTAACTTCAGATCATGGGTTGGGTAATTCACCCCATGTGTCTTAAGCTGCCTCGACGCATAGGCAATTACCTTCCCCTGCAGCATCAACACCGCTTCTAAGCTCTTAACCAAAGCATCATGTTGTTGTTTTTTGTAAGTGCACGGGTTATTGTGGTATAGCCCATGCAAGTACGGGTCGATCCCACTGGGATGCGCTTTAAGAATTTGGAGTTTTAAATAAAATTTAATTATTTAAAATTAAAATTAATTAACAAAATTAACAAAACAAATTAGACTTAATCTTTAGTTTAACAATGAAATTCCTGAAGTCTAATTCCAGGAAGAACAGAAAAAGAAACAACAGAATCTTAACTAAAACTAGAAAAAATTAAGAAAAATCTACTTCCCTATCTTAAGTGTTGTCTATCCCAAACTTTAATCAAACTCCATCAATATATTCAACATGTCCTGGATTAATGATCTAACAAATGAATTCTTCAAATTCTTCAAATTTTCAAAGATCTAATCTAATTAAGGAATTTACGAATTAATGGCTTAGATCTGTTTTCAAAACTCAAATTGAAGATCAGGAATAGAAATTAAACTAGAAACTATCCTAAAGATATGTTATAAAATTTAATTAAAATTTTGAATTAAAATAGACAAGAAATAAGAGTTTTCCTGTGGTTAAACTAGATTGATTTGGTTAAACAAGAATAGATAAGATAGTTCCTAGATTAACTATGGAATAACACAGAATGTGAATAACCAAAATGAGAATAACATAAAACATGAATAATAATAGTAACAGGATAGAACATGTAATTTGAAATATTCTACTAAGGGCAAAACTAGAATTTTCCTGAAACTTCCTTACACTTCTCGTAAACAAAAACAAAAAATGGAGTAACCAAAGATGGAGAAGATGGGCATGCACGTCGCCAGCTGGTGCTGCTTATGCATGGAAGATAGGGATGATCTAGGCTATGCTGGACTGGTGGAAGAGGGATGCCTGGGACAGGAACTGCAAGAGGTGGAGGATCCGATGGGTGTCGGGCCAGTGGAGGGCTAGAAGCAGAGGAGCCTGGACGTCGTCTAATGCTGAGAGAGAGAGAGAGAGAGAGAGAGAGAGAGAGAGAGAGAGAGAGAGAGAGAGAGAGAGAGAGAGAGAGAGAGAGAGAATTAGGCATCATCTGGCAGATAGGTGGAAATGGAGAGATGGGAAGCAAGGGAGATTTCTGATCTGGGCGTCCTCTGAGTTTTGGAATTAGCAGTCGACTTGGAAGAAAGGTTGCTCGGCAGAGTTGGGTATCGGGTCTGGTGCGGTAAGTAAAAGAATTTAGAAACGAGAGGGAGAACGGGAGTAGTGAACCAGGAAGGCAATGGTAATGGGTGGAAGCAAGGATGTGCAGTAGAGCAAAAGGGAGCAAGGAAGACGACTAGTGGAGAGCTGGAATGAAGCCTAGTGTGGTGAATAGAGGAGTAGACATGAGGAGGAGAGAAAAGTACCAAGGGGTTTATGCAGTGGTGCAGTAATGGGAAAACCAATGATGGGGTCGATGATAGGTGTGTGATGGATTGGGAACATAAAGTGGAAGATCGAGAAAAAGGGAAGTTGTTGGAGAAAATAAAACGTCGACGACCTAGAATTAGTGCTGGATGTCGGGGCTGCTTTAGAGAGAGAAAGAAAAAGAGGAGCAGTGGAGATGTGATGGAGAGTAGGGGTTGGTGATGGGTGATGGTGCTTGAAATGGAAAAGAGGTATGGAGAAAGGAAAACAATGAACACAAGATGATGAGGAAAAGAAATTAGCAAACAAGCTAATGAAAGAAAGTAAAAACTCCAAACTTCCCCCAAAACTCCTCCACTCCCTATGGTTCCCCCTCTTTATAAATTCTCCCCTTCCTAATTTTCCTCCACCTCTTTCCTTTAAGAGTTAGTTTCCCATTAGGAAACTTCCTCATCTTCTAATTTAGGACTCCTCTTCTATTAAGAAACCTTCTTCTTTTAGGAACCCTTCATCCCTTGCCTTATTGATCTTCAAACTAATCTACACCATTGAAATTAAATATGAGCCATCCAACCCTCCTTTAGTTGATCTGCAAGACCAAATACTGGATTAGAGTCATCTAAACCATACATTAAGCATCCACTTAGCTCAATTGATCATCTGGCCATTAATTTTGACAATTTATGGTTGGATGGTCTAATTAAATGCTAAACTAGGGGTCTTTTAGTCAAAATTAAACACTTAACACATCCCCCAACCAGCATTTTGCTAGTCCTGAGCAAAACTTGTAGAAAACTATTTTACAAAAACTAGTACAATGTGTCACTTTCATAGGTACTCATGATTGCAGTTAGCACATGCAACAAGCCCTTGAACCCCTAGGTTACCCCTAGTGGACGAGTTAGGCCCATGAGGGTTTATAGTGAATATACCCACAAATTTTAATAAGGCTGAGTCCCCTATTTCATCTCAGAGAATCCTCATTCATTAACAATTTTACTAGTTTTTCACAACTTAATGAAGACAATTTGACAATTTTACATATCATACACATATTAAAGACATTTTATTTGAGCTATTTCTCAGAGTTCATATGTGTGTGTGTAGTCACATAAATCTTAACTTCTAACTGGATATGCTTACATTCCATTGGAAATATGCCTTGACCTCAAATCCTCACAGGTATAAGCTCAAAAATAAAACTCTTAGATAAGGGGTTTAAACATATTTCTCTGATTATGTGACTGAATCCAACAAGCTAATGGTTCACATAATTTTTTTAAACACTCATGAGACAAAGGAAAGTGATCCCTAAGAGTGGATGTCATCACCAAGAATATTAGGGGTCTTTTACCTTAATTCTTTCTTTTTATCTCCTCTTTAAGGCCATGTCCACCTAAGATCCATAGGTCTTTAACTAGGAAAAATGTAGGCTTATGACAGGTTTAGAAAAGAAAGGTATAAAGATTTTAAAGGTTCAAAATTGAGTAGATGTCTTCAATGAATATCTACTAAGACAACTTTTCTTTTGGGTTTGTACTTAAAGTGAATGTCTCTTTCAAATTTTGGTTTTTTTTCTTCTTTTTTTTCACTTTTCTCTTTCTTCTTTGGATGAAAGACAGCTAATTTTTTCTCACTTCTTTGACTTTTTATCCTATTTTTGAATTTTTTCTACTCTACTCATTTTGAGATGGGTAGTGGTTATTTATTTTACTAGGTTATTCTAGGTTAAGGTGAATGGGGTTAAGAAAAAAAAATCTTAATAATAAACTCAAAAGGTTAACTAGTGGTATACTATATTGGGTATGCTTTATGTCTTTAAGCTAAGCAAGGATGGCCTATATCATTTCCTAGGTTTCCTAAAGCCTATCAGATTCAATAAATTTTTGGAATTAAAGCTATTACTCTTATTTATTCTTGATGGTTAACCAAAACAACGATAAAAGGATCACACTAATGTATGTACGCTAAAGAAATTTTGGAATTACTCATAACTCCCTCAAAGAAGATAGTCTCTAAACTTACTGGGTTATAGGTCTCCACTGGTTTTCTTCAGGGTCTCTAAGTCATACCTCTATATTAGTTTTGATTATGTGCTATGTGTAAATGGTTTTTGAGAATTAACTTTCATAAAATGCTTCAACACATGAATGATATGCAAAAGTAATCATATGCATTCCCATTAAGAGGTGAAAACAATATATTTACTAAATTTTGAACATCTAGTTCTCATCACATTAAGGGAACTCTACTTTAAAAACATTTTTTTTCAAAAAAATTTTATTTTAAACTCAAGAAAGTTCAAAGTCTCTATGTGCATCTACACCCCCAACCTGAATGAAACATTGTCCCCAATGTTTGAAAACATAGGATTCTATATGGAAGTTGAGTGATGTAAACTCTAAACCCTTAGGTTGCCTCCCAATAAGCACTAAGATTAACGTCTTCAGCCAAACATAATGATGAGTGCAATGACGATATACTGCAAGGCTCCTTGAGTGGTAATCTAAGGTGGATCATGATACTCATGTGTCTCTAAAAGTGTCTTGTCAATTTCAAGGTCAGGCAGTTCTAGTAAAGGTTTTAACCTTTGGCCATTGACCTTTTGGATTTCTCCATCCTTTTCAATCTCAATGGCCCCATGAGGATAGATTGTGCATGTTGTATAAGGTCTGGTCCATCTAGATCTAAGTTTCCTTGGGAATAGATGCAATCTAGAATTATACAGTTAGACTTTTTGACCTGATGTGAAGGATTTCTTAAAATATGTCTATCATGTATAGCCTTCATTCAGTCTTTGTACAATTGTGCAGACTCATATGCATCTTTCCTCAATTCTTCCAACTCATTGAGTTGCAGTTTTCTATGGGTTCTAGCAGAATCTAAGTTGAAATTTAGCTTTTTGATAGCCCAATATGCCTTATGCTCTAACTCTAATGGTAAGTGGCAGGCCTTTCCATAGACCAAGCAGTAGGGTGACATTCCTATTTGGATTGACTACCTTTTCTAAAATCTGCTTTATTTCCCTATTGTATACTTCTCCTTGACCACTAGTCTGAGGGTGGTATGGGGTAGCTATCATATGGTTGACACCATACTTTTTCATTAAATTCTCAAACACCTTATTACAAAAGTGTTTTCCCCATCACTTATATGGCTCTTAAAGTACCAAACCATGCAAAAATATTTTCTTTTAAAAATTTTACCATGACCTTGTGGTCATTGGTTTTGCAGGGTATAGCCTCCACCCACTTGGACATGTAGTCCACTCCCACTAGGATATACAAATTTTCAAAAGAATTAGGAAAATGTCCCATAAAATCTATGCCCCAAACATCAAAAGGTTCTATGATAAGGATTGGGTTTAAGGGCATCATCTGTCTCCTTCCTAAACTTCCTAACCTTTGACACCTTACACATGCTTTGTAGTAAGCATATGCATCCTTAAAAATGGTAGGCCAACAAAATCCTCACTACAAAATTTTTGCAGTTGTCTTTCTAGAGCTGAAATGGCCCCCACATGCATGATCATGACAAAACGAGATGATTTGATTATGTTCATTATCTGGTATGCATCTCCTAATTACTTGGTCAGGACAGTACTCAAATAAGTATGGGTCATTCCAAGTAAAATATCTAACCTCAGTTAAAAAACTCTTTTTATCTTGTTTGGTCCAATGATTAGGCATTTGTCCTATAACAAGATAATTAACAATATCCACATACTAAGGTAACTGGGAAACATGCAATAACTGTTCATTTGGGAATGACTCTGTTATAGCTCCTTGATCGCTAGTGTGCTCCACCACTAATCTAGATAAGCGGTCTACTACTACATTTTTTTAACCTTTCTTGTCCCTAATTTATAAGTCAAACTCTTGCAGCAGTAGTATCCAATGGATTAACTTAGGTTTTGCATCCTTTTTAGAAAGGAGGTACTTTAAGGCCACGTAATCTGAGTATACTATAACTTTAGACCTTAACAAGTAAGATTTAAACTTATCCAAAGAAAACACTACAACTAACAACTCTTTCTCAATAGTGGAATAGTTTAATTATGCATCATTTAGTGTTTTACTAGCGTAATATATCACATGAGAAAGTTTATTAATGCGCTGCCCCAAACCAACTCCAATGGCATAATCTGACACGTCACACATTATTTCGAATGGTGCATTCTAATCTGGTGGTCGAATAATAGGTGCAAAAGTCAATTCAACCTTAACTCGCTCAAATGCTTTCTTATAGTCTTCATCAAAGTCAAAAGTCGCCTCCTTTGTAAGTGAATTACACAGGGGCTTGACAATTTTGCTAAAATCTTTGATGAATTGTCTATAAAAGCCAACATGTCCTAAAAAGGAGTAAATTTCTTTTACCATCCTTGGTGGAGGAAGGTTGACTATTAAATCCACTTTTGCCTTATCAACTTCTATCACATTGGGTGATATTATGTGGCCTAATACTATCCCACTCTATACCATAAAATGACACTTTTCCAATTTAAGATAAAATTCTTCTCCTAACACCTTATAAGGACTAACTTCAAGTGGTGCATGCACTCATCAAATGGTGACCCAAATACTAAGAAGTCATTCATAAACACCTTAAGGAATCTTTCTACTATGTCTAAGAAAATGCTCAACATACACCTTTGAAATGTAGTTGGAGCGTTACAAAGCCCAAAAGGCATATGTCTGTAAGCGAAGGTTCCAAAAGGGCAGGTGAAGGTGGTCTTCTCCAAATCCTCTAGTGCAATAAGAATTTGGTTGTAACTAGAATATCTATCTAGAAAATAATAATAACTATGTCCGGCTAACCTTTCTAGCATTTGGTCAATGAAAGGTAGAGGAAAATGATCTTTCCTCGTGACCGCATTCAATTTTCAATGGTCAATACAAACTCTCCACCCAGTGGTCATGCGGGTGGGGACTAGCTTGTTATCCTCATTTTTGAATACCATGACCCCAGATTTCTTAGGTACAACCTGAACAGGGCTGACCCAAGTACTAACAGAGATAGGGTATATGACGCCAACATTTAAGAGCTTTAGGACTTCATCTCTAACCACGTCCTTCATGCGGGGGTTTAGTCGCCTTTAGTTTCCCTAAAAGGTTTTTCATTTTCTTCTAGATGTATCCTATGCATGCATACGGCTGAACTTATCCCTTTTATGTCTGCCATTGTCCACCATAAAGCAGTTTTATGGTCCTTAAGAACATCTAAAAGCTTACCCTCACGTTCTTTATCTAAGTCTAATGCTATTATTACAGGTAAGGTTTCACCTGGGCCTAGGTATGAATATTTCAAGTTATCAAGCAAGGGTTTTAGGTCCAAAGATGGTGGTTGCTCAATTGAGGGTATGGGGACATATTTAGACGGTGGGAGTGATTCCACATAAGGACCCACTTAAAGGTATCCATGAATGGTTAACATCTAATTTTCTATTAAAGTGATCAGATAAGCCTCTAGTGGGTCCGAGATGGACAATGGTGAATGAATCTCATTAATTAGACTCTCTATCAAGTTGACATCACAAGGATCATCTAGGTCTAAATGTTGTTAATCGGCATTAAAAATATTAAGCTTAACCTTCATGTTACTGAATGAGAGTTTCATCACACAATTCCTACAGTTAATAATGGCGTTGGATGTTGCTAAGAATGGATGTCCAAGAATGACTAGGATTTGACTACCAGGATCGGATATAGGTTGGGTGTCTAGTAGAATAAAATCAAGAGGGTAATAAAACTTATCCACCTATATCAAGACATCTTCAACCAAACCATGAGGTATCTTGACAGATCTATCAATTAATTGTAGTGTTGTAGTGGTTGGTTTTAACTCACAGAGTTTTAGTTGCTCATAAACAGAGTATGGCAACAAGTTAACACTAGCCCCTAAGTTAAGAAGTGCCCTATTTATGACATGATCTCCAATGACACAAGTGATTGTAGGACATCTTAGGTCTCTAAACTTTGGTGGGGTCTTGTGTTGAATCAAAAAGCTCACCTGGTCGGTGAGGAAGGCTTTCTTTTAGACATTAAGCTTTTGCTTTGTTGTGCAGAGCTCTTTTAAGAATTTGGCATAAGCAGGGATATCTTTAATTGCATTGAGCAATGATATATTGATTTGTACATATTTAAATACCTCCATTAACTCATTGAAGTTTGATCCCTTCCAAGCTTTATTCAGTAATTGGGGAAAAGGGAATTTAGGCACATAGGGTGTGTCCACTATAGGTTCTATAGGGTTGTTATGACTTTTCTCTTTTTCTTGTATTTTTATTGCCTCTTTTACCTCTATAGTTCTCTTAGCCTACCCTTCTTCGTTATCGATCTGATAACCACTCCTAAGGGTTGTTATGGACTTGGCATGCTCATGAGAGTTAAGGTTTTGAGAACTTGACCCTATCTCAAATTGACTCTGAGGGTTAGGGATGGGTTGATTAGGAAACTGACCCTTTCATCTATTATGTAATTCAGCAGGCAATTAGCTTACTTGCATCTCTAACTTGGCTATGGCTTGAGAGTTGACATTGGTTGACTATCTACTCTCATTTTACAATTGGTGTAAGGCCTTTTTAGTGTAATCATTACCTTTTACAATTTGTTCTAGCATGATATGGATGTTTTCCTCAGAATATGGTTTCTTTTGTTGTTGAGATTGTTGAAAGCCAGGTGGCTAATGGGAACTGTAGTTCTAAGAGGAAACTTTTGGATGAGAGGATTTATAGATGGCCCCCCTTGGGGGTTATTCTTTGACCAAGACAAATTGGGATGCCTAGCCCATCCATGGTTGTAGGTCTCAAAATATGGGTTGTCGCTAGGTTGGCAATATGCATTCAATGCATTCGCTTGGTCTACAAGATATTCAGGGAATACTTTATTAGATGGACAAGCCAAGGTTAAATGGGCTATACTAGAATAAGTAGCACATAGCTCTTGTGGAGGTTTTTGGGATAAGGTAGTAGTCATGAAAGATTGAAACATAGTTTCAAGCTTGTCCACCTAATTTTTCAGCGACAAAGTTGAGCTTATAGGATAGATCAGTATGCACTCCTATCTCATAGATACCTCTTTTCTTAATGGGCTAGTTAGTTCTTTCTCTCCTATTTGAATAATCCCATTGTTAATAATTATCAACTACTATTTGAAAGAATTTCTATGCCTCACTTTCATCTTTTAACATGAGGGTCCATCCACTAGCTGCATCTATCATTTGCCTATTTTGAGGCGTCAATGCCTCATAGAAGTATTAAACTTGCTATCATTTCTCAAATCCATGATGAGGGCATTTTTGCAACAGTTCATTCCACCATTTCCAACATTTGTAATATTGTTCATCATCCCTTTGTTGGAAATTTATAATTTCATGACGCAGGGCATTTGTTTTGTGAACAGGGAAGAACTTGTTCAAAAACTTCTTAGACAATTGGTCTCATGTATGTATGGAACCTACCTCTAAGGAATTAAGCCATGACTTGGCTTTGTCCTTAAGTGAGAACTGGAATAACCAAAGCCTAATCGAATCATCCAAAAATTTTCAAAACCTAAATGTGGCACAAATATCAAGGAACTCGTTGATATGTAGGTAAGGGTCTTTTCAGTCTCAACCATAATAAGTAGGAAGTAATTGAATTACTCCCAGCTTTAACTCGAAGTGGTCGATATTTGTGGGAAGTAAAGCTATGCAAGATGGGGTATTGAGTTGGAGCGGTGCATAAAAATCTCTAATTGTTTTGTGCTCAATCTCTACTGGTGGTTCAGCCACAGGGATATGAACTATGTTTCTTTCCCCTTGGTGTTGGATGCGTTGAATCTCTAGGTTTAAAGGTAGTAGCTCTGAGTTCTAAGATAGACGCCCTTGCATGAAATATTCCTAATCTAAAATGTCCTACTCTAAATACTGACTCTGCTCTATATGATGCAAGCAAAAGGCACAGTCAAACACTTTAGGCTAATAAGCAATATATTGAATTTCTTAATTTTGTGTGGGGACAATGCTTTTAATTAGCCTAATCTAGCAATCTTCCTCTCCTTTAGATTTGACTATTGCTTACCAGTTAGGTTTTACACAAGGTGGTTAATACAACCCTCATATAAGGAGGTGTTTAGACCTCACAAACGTCAACAGGAGGCGAGGGAAGAGCGAGGCTCTATTAGACAACTCCTAATAACCACAATGCTCAAAAGTCACTGGACTGACAATAAATCGCGTCTAAGTAAGAGGGTCCTACGAGCATGTGATGGCCCTATAGGTCTCTTCTGATTAATTTTAATTTGATTTGAAGAGTAGGATAGCGCTTGAGGTGATTATCCTAGGTGGGCCAAGGAGTCGTGATAAAATCCACCCTTGATCTTATGGGAGCAGGGTGCCCCTACTAATTAAATTTCACATTCCATGGAAATTCGATCAGTATATATATATATATCACCTCAAAGCATTAACTGTGTCCTAAGAATGCAATTAAAATGGTAAACTAATGCAAAACCCTAAAAATGCAATAATTATAAAAGATGCTTTCTATATGAGTTACACTACCAAACAATGCAAATTTACTCTAAATGCAAATCCTAATCTATGAAATAAATGAGTGAGGAAACTTACAATTGGGTTTCTGATGAAAATCAAGTGTGAGCCACCTTACCCCACACTTGCCCTGTATTATACAACCTTTTAAAATTAAAATGAAAATTACAATTTACAAGGATCCTCAATACAAGATTCACTCAAAAGAAAAAGAAAAAATTGTATTCTAGGAAAGCAAGAAAATTTCCATTTTGATGAAGATTTCCTTGCCAATTTCCTCCACTTTCCTATTTCCCTGAAAAATAAAATTAGAAATAAGTACCAATTTTGGGAAATTAGGTGGTTATGCACTAAAAAAGATTGAAAATGCATCTAAAATTTCCTAAAATTCTAAAAATATGCAATTCCTACAATTTTTTATTTTTCTAGATTTTTTTATTTTTTCAAAAAAATTAAAATTTTGGATTTTTAATTAAATTTTATAAAAACTCCATTGCAAGTCCCCAACAATGATGTCAAAAACTTGTTGTTATTTTTCACAAGTGCACGAGCTATTGTGGTGTAGCTCATGCAAGTACAGGTCGATCCCATAGGAACGCGCTTTAAGAATTTAGAGTTTTAAATAAATTTTAATTATTTAAAATTAAAATTAATTAAAAAATATATATAATTAGACTTCATCTTCAGTTTAACATTGAAATTCTAGAGGTCTAATTCTAGGAAGAACAGAAAAATAAACAACAAAACCTTAACTAAAACTAAAATTAGAAAAAATGAAGAAAAATATACTTCCCTATCCTAGGTGTCTCGAATTTCTTCACTTCTGGTATCCCAAACTTTGATCAAACTCAATCAATATATTTAACATGTCCTGGATTAATGATCTAACGGATGAATTTGTCATATTCTTCAAATTTTCAGAGATCTAATCTAATTAAGGAATTTAAGAATTAATGGCTTAGATATATTTTCAAAACCCAAATTGAAGATCAGGAATAGCAATTAAACTAGAAACTATCCTAAAAATATGTTCTAAAATTTAATTGAAATTCTAAATTAAAACAGACAAGAAATTAAGAGTTTTCCCGTAGTTAAACGAGAACCCTTGATTTGGTTAAACATGAATAGATAAGATAGTTTCTAGATTAACTACAGAATAACACAGAATGCGAATAACCAAAATGGGAATAACATAAAACACGAATAGTAACAATAACAGGATAGAACATGTAGTTTGAAATATTCTACTAATGGCAAAATTGGAATTTTTTCAAAACTTCCTTAAACTTCTTGTAAAAAAAAAAAATTAAAAAAAAATAACCAGAGACGAAGAAGATGGGCATGCACGTCGCCAGCCTGTGCTGCTTGTGAGTGGAAGACAGGGATGATATGGGCTATGCTGGACCGGTGGAAGAAGGACACCTAGGGGAGAGGAATTGCAAGAGGTGGAGGATCCGGTGGTGGGCTGGAAGCAGAGGAGCCTGGACGTCGTCTAATGCCGCGAGCAAGAGAGACGGAGAGAATTAGGCATTGTCTGGCAGATAGGTGGAAATGGAGAGATGAAAAGCAGGGGAGATTTCTAATCTAGGCATCCTCTGGGTTTTGGAATCGACTGCCGACTTAGAGGAAAGGTTGTCTGGTGGAGTTGGGTATCGGGTCTGGTGTGGCAAACAAAAGAATTTAGAAATGAGAGGGAAAACGAGAGTAGTGAACCAGGAAGGCAATGGTAATGGGTGGAAGCAGGGATGTGCGGTAGAGCAAAAGGGAGCAAGGAAGATGACTGGTGGAGTGCTGGAATGAAGCCTGGTGTGGTGAATAGAGGAGTAGATGTGAGGAGGAGAGAAAAGTACAAAGGGGTTTATGCGGTGGTGTGGTAATGGGAAAACCAGTGATGGGGATGATGATAGGTGCATGATGGATTAGGAATGTAAAATGGAAGATCGAGAAAAAGGGACGTTGAAAACGTCGACGACCTAGAATTAGTGCTGGATGTCGGGGCTGCTTTAGAGAGAGAAAGAAAACGGGGAGTAGTGGAGACATGATGGAGAGTAGGGGCTGGTGATGGGTGATGGTGCTTGAAACGGAAAAGAGGTATGGAGAAAGGAAAACAATGAACACAAGATGACGAGGAAAAGAAATTAGCAAACAAGCTAAGGAAAGAAAGTAAAAACTCCAAACTTCCCCCAAAACTCCTCCACTCCCTACGGTTTTCCCTCTTTATAAATTCTCCCCTTCTTAATTTTCCTCTACCTCTTTCCTTTAAGAGTTAGTTTCCTATTAGGAAACTTCCTCTTCTTCCAATATAGGACTCCTCTTCTATTAAGAAACCTTCTTCTTTTAGGAACCCTTCATCCCTTGCCTTATTGATCTTCAAATTGATCTACACGTTAAAATTAAATTTGAGCTATCCAACCCTACTTTAATTGATCTGCAAGACCAAAGACAAGATTCAAGTCATCTAAACCATACATTAAGCATCCACTTAGCTCAATTGATCATCTGACCATTAATTTTGACAATTTACGATTGGATAGTCAATTTGAGCTAATTTTTATATTTTATCCAAAAATTACCTAATTAATGAGTTAGATGGTCTAATTAAATACTAAACTAGGCGTCTTTTAGTCAAAATTAAACACTTAATACATCACAATAGACCACATAATTACCTGCAGGTAAGGCCAACACTTGTTTGGTAATAAGCCTCTTATTGGGCTCCTAGAAGCTCTCCCCACAAGCATCATTCCAGTTAAACTTGATGTCTTTCCTAGTCAGGGTAGTCAAAGGCAATGCAATCCTGGAGAACCCCTCCATGAGCCGGCGATAATACCCTACCAAACTAAGGAAACTACGTATCTCAGTTACTATCATAGGTCTCTCTTAGTGTAACACTGCCTCCACCTTGGTCGGGTCTACAACCACTCCATCTTTTGATACCACGTGGCCTAAAAACTACACCCATTCTAGCCAAAAATCACATTTATTGAATTTCGCGTACAAGTGATGTTGAACTTATCCAAATAAGCTCAGAAGACTAGTTTATCAGGTCCATGAAAACTGACAACGCATTGGTCAGCCGGAAAGGCATCACCAAAAACTCATAGTGGCCATAGTGACTCATAAATGTAGTCTTCAAGATATCCTCCTCTCTAATCCTCAACTGGTAGTATCCTAATCTTAGGTCTATCTTGGAGAACACTTGTGCCGATTGGAGTAGAACGACTAAATCATCAATGCAAGGAAAGGGTTATTGATTTTTCATAGTGCAACTATTCAGCAACCGATAGTCAATGCACAACCTCAATGATCCATCCTTTTTCTTCACGAAGAGGACTAGTGCTCCCCAAGGAGACCCACTTGGCCTAATGAAGCCCTTATCAAGTAACTCATGTAAATTGCATCTTAGGCTCTCTCAACTCTACTGGAGTCATCCTGTATGGTGCCTTAAGATGGGCAATGTACTTGACACTAAATCAATGGTAAAGTCAATCTCTCTACTCGGCGAAAATCCTAGTAACTCCTCAGGAAAGACATCTGCAAACTCTCACACAACATCAATATCCTCAATTTAAGGCTACCTACTATCCTCTACAGTCACATAAGTGAGGAATGTTCTACACCTTCATGTATAACACCATGATGTCCTCATAACAGAGATGATACATGCACTAGCCATGCTCTTTCTGGCCTGAAGTATAATCACTGGTTGCCCAAGTACATCAAAAACAATTCTCTTCTTACATCAGTCTAAGATAGCCCAATATGTAGCTAACCAATCCATCCCTAATATAACATCATAATTAGCCATATCTAATAGAATGAGGTCTGAGTCCATCCTCACACCCAATATCTCCACTGGTATCCCTCAAAGATACTTAGTAGCCTCCATAGTTTCTCCCACTGAAGTCAAAATATCCAACCCAAATGCCAATTTATGCATGCATGCATCAAGGTAAGATGCAAAAACACATGAAATAAAAGAATGAGTGGACCCTGTATCTAAAAGGGCCCTGGCATGTCTTTCTGAGACCAAAATAGCACCTTCAACAACCTGATTCAAGGCATGTGTCTGGCACAATGTGATGGAAAAAACTTCCCCCTAACTCCGTGATGCAGTCCCTATCTTGACATGCTTTTCCTTATGTCCCTTAGGAAACTCTCCAATAAAATGTCCTACCTCCCATAACCATAACACATGAATAGCTGTCTTTGAAAAGGTGGTTGCTGCTGAGGCCGTCACTAGTGTTGCTGTCTGTCAGGTCTGTTACACATTCGCCATGGTACCAACCCTTGCATTTGTCACATTTCTTCTTATCTACGTCCCTCCTAGGCTTAGTCTGATGTTGATAAACTAAAGCTCTCTATGAATATATAGCACCAAAAGGTCTCTTGCCCTTACTAGGCTGATAGGAGCTTCCTCTAGTTCGAAGAGAATCCTTCTCAAGTTAGCAGCATCTCATACGGTTATAGGTTGTGAAGGAATCACTCATGTCCTCAGCTAGGGTGTCAACCCATCCACAAATTTGTCCATGGCCTCCTTATCCGAGGCAAGAGCATCAAGAGCAAATCTCCTCAATCTAGTGAATTGGTTCAAATACTAATGAACCGTCATATCCTACTACTCCAAGGTGGCAAACTCTTTCTTCAATGGCTGCAACGCATATGGTAGAAAATACTAGTCATTGAAGGCCTCCCAAGTGATCGTCTCTACTGAAGATGAATGTGTACGCCTAAAAGTTTGCCACCAAAAACTTGCCTAACCCTTTAGTAGGTAGGTAGCTACTTGGACCTGATCCTTAGTTGGAACTTTTATAGCATTAAATGTTCTCTCTACCTAGAACAACCATCTTTCTGCCTCCTCAATGTCACTGTCTCCATAGAAAGGTGGTACCATCTTCTAAAATAGCTCTAACAATTTATCTTGTCTTGCTAAAATTCCATGAGGCATCACCCTCAGTAGTCTTGGGTGTTGGTGGTGCCCGCACCTAGTGAGTTGACTAGATAGATAAATCTACTGGTGCCACTAGAGGTGTTCCCATAAGCACTGTGTTCGTAGTCTGCACTACAACCCTAATCAGTTGTTGTATAAGTGGTATCAACCCTTGCATCACTCTATTCACCAAATTAGTTTCACGATCCCCTTGCCCAAGGGACTCAGCAGGAGGGGCAACTGGTGGAGCATGGTGGACCTTGTCCTTCTTCAAGGAGCCATCTGTCAGGAATTCAAGTATCACTAAGTATAAGTTATTCCCTCTTAGTTCTCCTTCAACAATGATTCATGAACTGTCATATACATATAAGAATGATTATGATGGAATAGACTAGGCTCTGATACCAACTTGTAACACCCTGGGTTTTTCTAAAAAAAAATTAATAATAATAAATATAGTCAGGATCCCTGATATCAAAAGGTTTTATTTAGTAATTATATCAAAAACATTCTTTTAAAAACCCTCGAGTGTTATATCATTCCCAAGAACATCACCTAAACAATTACAAAATTAATATACATATGTTGCAATAAATTTAAAAAAAATCTAATGTCAAATCCAACGTAAAAAACTAAAGGTGCCTTCATTGTAAACAACCAGTGTCAAGAAAACATAATAATATGGCCCCAAGGTCTATCCATCATAACATTCCACCATACTAAGTAACATGTCCACAATATATAAGTATCATAAACAAACTTGATCACGCATATGTACAACTGATATATATATAAACTTGTAATGAAGTCTATTCAATCACTCACATCAAACTATTTGTCAAAAAAGATAAGGATGGTCTCCACTACTATCATTGTCCTTCCACGCTTTTGCCTTTTCTACTATCGTGCTCATTGTCTGAGACATTACAAAACAAAGTAATGCCTCAACAAGCTATTGCTTGTGTAGGTACATAGACATTTAATGTAATGATATTATGGCATAAAAAGAATAACAGAATAGCAAGAACTGATATGAGCAAAAATCACAATATCCATGAAATACAAATGCCATTAATCATGTTACTATGAGTAGCAAAATACCATGTGCAATAAAACATGGATCTCATGAATGTAAAGCATGATCTGATAAAATCTCACATGAACATAATGTCAATAGCTGGGACACCCAAGATATTTAGGTCACATGAGTGTCCCATACACTTGCACAATAGGTCATGAGTACTCATATCAATCCTCTAAGTGTTGTCACACCCAGGCATACAATAATATCTCAATGCTCATCATGCATACACACAAAACAAGAATATGACTCATCATGTTGCAGTGGTAACCATACTCCCGAGTCTACCGACTGCTGCTCCCCTTTGACGCCGTAACAGGAGACTCACCGTCTATCTACATGAGTGGGACTTGACAGATAGTGTGCATTACCCATGATACCAACCCTTACCGAGAGCCATCTGTGGGTAGGTGTCTTTCATCCCATAATTTCAGAGGGTGGGTGAGCAGCCCTAATCCCTCCTAACATGACATCCATCGGGTAAGAGCACCCATCATAAGTCACAAAAATATAAAAATCACGTATCTTGTAAAACCAGTACTTGTGCCTCACCATCCTAAGGCACCCCAAGGTTAGCCTCTCAAGGACTAGCCACCAAGCCTCCACCACCAATTCTTTGAAAATCATCCAATCTCAGTGATGCAATAAAGAAGAGATATTTATAATTCATATATAAGATTCACATGTATCAATACCATAAAACAGATCGATCATAAAAATTCATTTAGTGTGCTATTAAAAACTCATATCAAATCACAACATAATAATTTATAAATCACAAGTACACATAATGAAGAAACTATTTTACAAACAATCCCAGTTAATCCAGATGCTATGATAGTGCGAGATTTTAGAAAACAATATGCAACATTAAATTTCATCACCTACCTCAATGAGGAAAACAACCAAATCAAGCACGTAATCCTCTCAGCCTATGCGCTTTGATGTACCTTTTAGTACCACAATACTATTTTGCATCATTCATTTCCCTCAATTTAATCTATTATAAGTTTTTCTCTTAAGTTGTGTCCATTTATATATCAATTTGTACAATAATACCCTCATCTAGCTTTTAATCTAGATCAATGGTCTAGATCGTCTAATTTATCTTTATTAAATTAGTCTCCATAACATTCAATACTCATCTACTTTATCTTATCATTGATCAAAGCTGTAATTTACCATATCTTTATTAAATTAGTCTCCATAACATTCAATACTCATCTACTTTATCTTATCATTGATCAAAGCTGTAATTTACCATTTAATGTCTCTCGATCACAAAAGGTTTTAATTCAATCTATCACAATGGAATTTGTGGCGATCCAATCATTGGATCATTCTTTAAAGCCTATATTTATGATTGAATCATTAATTTCAACTTTAATTATCACAAATTAGTTTAATTTCATGTTCATCTACCCATTATAGTGTACATCCATAATTATGTCTTAATTTGACAGTTAGATCACTCTCTGATCGATAAATTTCAAAATCATAGTTAGATCAATGGTCTAGATTAATTTCTAGAGTGAATACATATGATCTGGTCCTTAGATCCCTCAATTCATCTCTCGGACTATCTAATTTTCCAATTTCTAGGGCCTAATCATCCTTTGATTGGCCTAATCTAATTAATTGGATAACATTTCATGAATTTGATTTAACTAGATGTGATCAGATCAAGATTCTGATGCTAAAATCATGTATGCGTCATTGAAACAATTTCAATAGACATTTTAGATTAAAAAAGGGCTTATATAGCCCCCACAACTACAAAATGAACATTTCAATTCTTTTTTGAACGATACATATCAAAATACAAGCCAAATTCAATTTAAACCGAAATATACCATCGTCCCCAGGAGGCTCTAGCATGCATCCTAGTTTTCAGAATGATAGGTGTCCCGTTCGAATCCAACAATGCGTGTGCATCATCGTTACAAGCTTGTGTGTTGTGTGCACATGACGTCCTGTTTTTTTTTTTAAATAGATTTTCTAAATATTTTTGACTCATTTGAAAAATAATTTGTCAAGAATCATCCCTAAATTTTTATTTTTATTTGCAACTCTACATATAATAATATATTTGAACTACTTCTAACCCAAGTACGTCAAATAAATCTCCACAATATATTCAAAATAACAATTCATCTTTTTCAGCCAATCAAGACCTACTAGTCACAGCCCAAACGCTACTAAGTTAAATCACAATATAAAGTTCAAATATTTAATTTCTTACAAATTGACTAAAGTCTTCAAATAAATTAAAACTATTTCTAGCTCCTCATACTTTGAAACTCCGAATTTACTCAATCTCCTTTGCGTCAATTTCAAGCTTTTCCTTTTGCTCTTCACTTGTAGGGTGGTTTGGTGAGTAATATGAATTACCCAGTAGAAAATCTTAATCTAGCCAAAAACTCTGAAAATCTTGCTATGCAAGTTTTTTTTTAATGCATACATGTACTATCAAGCATGCCATTGTCACATCGAAAACTATCAATTCATATCAACCAGTTATGTAATAATCAAAATGACATCATATTGGATAATACAAGTAATATCCATGCACATAAAGATCTGAGTTAAATTCAATCCATATTCATTGAATGATTAATTCATAACTAAATCCAGTTAATAATAATTATATATCTGGATGGCACTTAGTATCATGTCACAAGCATCGGCATATTCGAACAAAATATAAGGTTGACTATACAAGCAACAAAACCAAAGTTTCAACCAGCGTTCGTTAGTGGGTATTGCACTAACTACACCCACTACATGGGATAGCCAGATCAATCTTATACAAGGGTAATCCTCCCATGTAACATACCCTCCTCAAACATGCCTATTATAGGCTGGTACCTGTTCAGAAGTTTGTGGCCAACTGACTCCCTAGTATAGCAACCATGGGATTTGACATAACATCCCTGAGCCAGGATCAACTCTTAAGAGTCTCCTAATTTATTTATTTTTTTCTTCTTCTTATTATTATTATTATTAGGTTCCATTGCACAAGAGTATGAAAATATCAAATAATATGTACATCAATAATTAGTGAATTTACTATTGTTGATTTCAGGCATATACATATTCTTGAAGATCAACTTATGAAATTTCAATAGACTAATCAATTTCATCATATTTATTGCCAAATCAACTTAAAACATAAGTACATGAAATTTTCTTGGAAATCAATTTAGTATCATATGTAACATTACAATGGTTGACTATACTAGGAATAATAATAAAGTCCAAGAGCATTATATTAGTTGTGTACTTTAAGCAGGACACACTTTCAACCTATACATAAGTTCAACTAAAAATAATTCCACAATCTTCCAAGAATATAATATTAGCTATTATACTTTAAAACTAGAATATAATCCAACCACCAACTACCAATTTCATACATTAATATACCAATTTAACATTTCTAAGTATTATACTATACATCTAATAATATGCTAATCGTGCAAAGTATACCCAAAACATGACTTGGTGCATTAAGTATCAATAGTGCTTTATCTCCATTCTTTTATTTATTAGTCACTATTTAAGACCCATATGCCTATTTACTAATTAATGCTTAGTGCTCATGCATTTAATCACCAATCACTGATTGATGCTCACAAGCCTAAGCCTAGTGCGATCTTTGATTTGTGTAAGGTGTGACTATCATATGAACTGTGAAATGCCCCTGACTTTGTTTGGTATACCATGGAATTTCATTGTCCAAGGCATCATGTGCTTAATACAACTAGGTATCCATAGGCTAGTCAGTACCCACTAATCATGCATTTGGGTGTTACAATATGTTTTCTATCAATTTAATACCTATGTATCTGTTAACGTTAATAATATGTGTACCGATTTTCTGTTTAGTGCATGGGCCTAATCGCTAATCTCTGCTCATATCCATGCATATGTTTTCTATGCAATGCTCAGAATATGTACGTACCTAAGTCTAGTCCAACTCACAGCACACTCCAGCACTTGTCCCATATGCCCTTTTTGTTTGAATTTTACACAATATATGGTGCATCTAGAATTTCTTCAATGCACCATGCATCAATGTATGGTGCGACTAGAATTTGTTCAATGCACCGTGCATCAATGTATGGTATGGCTAGAATTTCTTAACATGGAGTCAAATCATAGCTATGCGTATGTGCATGCAAAAATTTAAAAATAAAAACTAACAATACATTCAAAATACTTTGGTATTCCAATGCACCACTTGTTTATTAGGCTTTGTTGGTTAGGCTTGATTCTAACCAATGCATATCACAACCGTAAAATCCAAAATACTGTTCATATAAGCCTTAATAATGTGTGATAAGATTTTTTGGTCTAAGTTGTCATACGCCCAAAGGTACAAGATACCTATAACAAATTTAGTTTTCAATAGTTTGTGTGTTACAGCTTAGTATAGCATGCCCTGAATTTAACAGAATTTGTCTCACAATGCATCAAACTCCTATCCATAGTGACATGCATGTGAACCCAAATTTGTAATCTGTTGTGACCGAATTGTATTGATTATGTGTATAAACTTTACTTAGATGTATGCTATGATTTCCATATCTCATGTGTTAGATACGTAGCATGGTTTAGAAAACTTGGTCTCTTCTAATAATCCTTATAATATCTTATGTGTTTGATCCCTAGGGGAATGGTACCCAAATTAAAACTTTTAGTATAATGCGTGTTTCAAATATTGTTAAGTATTCTTACTTTTTATTTATTTATTTTACCTTATTCAAGATAAGGTGTGGTTGTTGTAACTAATATGCCATATACTTGAGCCTTGCTCAATATATAATGCACCTAGGCACTTTCTTTTCTAGACATGCCATGTTCTCAAGTTAGTTGTGAAATATGATGCATCTGATTTTTTTTTCATTAAATATTATATACCTACAAAAAATCTGGTGTACAATACGCTTGGAAAAATTTCAGTATTTAAAGCATTTAATCTTTATCACACGCACATGGAATGAAGCATATATTAGTGCATGCTATAGTTGGTAAAACTCCATGCGTCACACACCATGCAAGATTCAACATGCACTCTTATCATGAATATGTGCATGGTATTCAATTAAAACAAAACACATACCCAAATATATATATATATATCATGTGTCATTTACCAAATTAAAAATCAAAAGAAAATTTTGCAATCTAAACATATATCCATGGATCATGCACAGCTAATTCCATGTGAACAAAATGTATGAAAATGATGGATGGTGACCCAAGAGTTACGAAATGAATGTGATCAATAGAGGAGTTATTGAAAGATAATCCAACGGTTGGGAGTAAATACACAATTAAATTTTGAGGAGTTACAAATATGTAATCAATTAGAAACAAAACTGTTACAAGGAAAGTGTCTATAAAAGAAACAAAGAAAAATGGAAAGAAAGGTTAGAAACGTGAAATAATTGGAGTGGAAAAAGGGGAGTGTGTGAGACAGAAAAAAAAAAGGAAAAAAAGGAAAAGAAGATCAGGGGAAAAGCTTAGATCTGGAATTTTTGTCAAATTGATTAGAAGTCGAGGAATTTGCTTTGAAGAAAATCGCATTCCTCTTAAAAATTATCAAGGAGGTGACTTGAAGTCTAGGCATCACCCTGACAAGTTGTATCTGGGACCCCTTGGCTATTCTTAGCTTAAGTTGCCAATCCTTATCAAATTAAAGTTTTATTTTCACTTATATTCTAATTACACACTATTTATTTAATGAATTATGATTTGAAATTTTGTTTAAGCCTCATTTTAACTTGTTTTTACACTATAGTAGTCAACAATTGACCTAGAAATTTTCATCAATTATAAATATAATATTTCTTTATTTCTTAAAAATGTGGGCCATTACAGTGCATGTTGCACTGCCTCATGCATTGCCATTTGAGCATCTAGTGGACGCATCCTCGGTGCAACATCCATCAAGGACAATTGGCCTTAGGCCATCCACACTATTTTTGCTCAATCAGAGTCCCAAATGATCCAATTTTTGTTCTATTTTTGTCATTCTTAAGGTTTTGAGTGTCCCTGAATCCAATGAATTGTTCAGATCATCCATCTGAGTTGTCTTTGAGATAGATTTTCTATTGTGTCACGATTTTTCCTCGATTCAAATCCTACCTACATGCAATCTTTGATCTAGGTGTTGGGAAAAATAAAAGGCAATGAAGGTAAGACAATGGAAGGAAAAAACAAGAAGGAAATTGAATCATATCTATCAGATATGTGGAAAATCTGATCTTGGTGGTTTTACTCAAGAATGAGAGATGGTGGGAAAAAGGCATGATTGCGATGCTCTTTAGGCAATCAGTCAGTGCAACTCCATGGAAGAAGGTGAGATCCATTTATGGTGTTGAACACAGCTAGATCTAGTTATGTTTGATATGAAAAAAGGGAAAAAATAGGAGGAAAAGAAGAAGATGAATAGTGTTTAGGAATGAGAGGTTTTTGCTCTAAATTCAATTACGGTGAGATAATCATGATTACTCATGTAATTATTATGTTTCCTAGTCTGTCTTGGTCTGCCTAGATTATAGGACCCACATCAGTGTACTGTGGGCCCCACTTGTCAAATAACAATTTTGCCCTTTTGTGAAATAACTAGGCAAATTTTTTGCCTAAACTCTGATTTGGGCGTTCTTAGTGTCGTTGGATTTCATTTTTCAAGTACAATCCAAATCTTGATGTTTCAATGCTCAATTCAATTCGCAATATTTAATATTTTAAAAATTAACTTTATTATTAAAAATTGAATATAAAATTTGAGGATATTACATTAATGTACCAATCAAATAAGCATGTAATAGCATCTCTCACTACTTTCATTGAGTTCTCTACTACTACAATATCATAAATTTTTTAAAGACAAACTTGATATAGCACTGCAATTAGACATTCTACATAAAAAATCATCTCCATATTTGTACAAACTTGATATAGCAATGCGAACAGTCATAATCTCCTCAAAAAATGCATTATAAGAGACATGCTTGGTGCTTGAAAATAGCAATGTAGCACTGTAAATTAAAAAAAAAAAAAAAAAAAAAAAAAAAAAAAAAAAAAAAAAACTTGACAAATAACTTTGCCTTATTCCAATCATTAACTAATGGAGGCCCTACCACTTTCTTTCCTACTTCTCCTCTACCACCACTATCATCACTACCCTCTGTCATTATCAGACTCATCTTCCTCTGTAAAATACTTTTGGCATGGCTTGTCATCTTCATATAGCATATCAAATGCTTTTTGAAACTATACAACCTTCTCCAACATAATATATGTCGAGTTCCATCTAGTCAGCACATCTAAGCACACTGTGGTTTTACAAGTAATGCCTTCTTTCTCAGCACGTCTTAAAAATGGTCATACTAAATAGTGAGGATCTCACATATCTCATAGCATTTTGAATGTTCAAGATAGATGCATCCATATCTTTTAAACCCTCACATACGATAAGATTTAAAATGTGAGCACTACATCTCATTTGCAAAAACTTATGCTTTAAGATGGCGGTCTTCCTCTTTAAAAAATTGATGATACCATTATTTGAACTGGCATTATCCACTGTAATAGTAAGAAGCTTATTTATTCCCCACTCTATCAAGTAATCCTCAATTCTTTCTTCCATTGGGTTACCCTTATGACTGAAAATTAAGCAAAAGCCTAAAATTATCTTTTGGAGTTTCCAATCACTGTCAGTATAATGTGCAGTGAGACACATGCAGTTTAAATTTTGTATTGATGTTCATGTATCAGTGGTGAAGCAAATTCTTTTACCCTAGTGTAGTCTTCAAAATTTTCTTTTCTGTTAAGTATAATTGCAAGCAGTCTCTAGTTACAGTAGTGTGACTAAGGATGTTGAGCTTTGGTTATGCTACCTATAAGAGGCCTCTAAAGCCTTTATTTTCAACAAAACTAAAAGGCAATTCATCTACAATTATCATCTTAGCAACGACTCTTCTACAAACTTCAACATTAAAAGTCCAATTGGCAAAATGACTCCCACTAGCCCCGCTCAACAAATGCACTTAATCGTTTAAAACCCAAAGTGCTTTGGACCTTATCTTGCACCCTACTGGGAGCCTTCTTACATTTAAATATGTGAAAATTGAAATTCTTAATGCCACTGCAATTTGTATTACATGCATAACCCTTATCACAATAATTACAAGAACACCTAGGATTTGGGTCATCATCTTTTGTTATTATTATAAAATGATTCCAAACTTGCAAGCACTTTCTTTTCTTGCTATCACTTGATGCGCTCATATGAGTAGTAGAGGGGGCATGGGCATTAGAATTAGAATTAGTATTACTCTCAACCACTTGATCAAATTGTGCATCCATCTAGAAATAGAAAGTAATTAGATAACCAATTTAATATGAAATGCATTAACCATTCAAAGGATCTAACATCCTTGGAATTCAATAACCAATTTAATATGCAATGCATTAACCATTCAATGGATCTAACAGCCTTGGAATTCAATAACCAAGCTTCATCTACCAGAAAAGAGAAATGAAAAGTAATTCAATAATCAATCTAATATGCAATCCACTAACCATTCAAAGGACTATATAGTAGGATCTAAGCTTCATGTACTAGAAAAGTAATTGAATAACCAATCAAATATGCAGTGCATTAGCCATTCAAAGGATCATATATTAGGATCTAAGCTTAATATACCACAAAAGTAATTCAATAACCAATCAAATATGTAATGTATTAACTATTTAAAGGATCTAACAAGCTCGGAATTGACAAAAACCAAATTCAAGCAAGTTCAAAATGGGATATTGGAAATTTAGGCTTTGCCATTCATTATCCACATAAAAAATTTATTATAATCAATTCAAACTAATGACATTCTCTTCCTGAATGAATTATGATTGAATCATATAATAGGATCTAAGCTTAATGTACCAAAAAAGAGAAATAAAAAGTAATTCAATAACCGATCAAATATGCAATGCATTAACCATTCAAAGGATCTAACAGGCTTCAAATTCAAAGGAGGATCTTACCCAACCAAGGTTAATGTTAAGCCCTTCTTCGATATCATACGTTCTCAGAGAAAATATGCATGTACATATCAATTAAATCATGTAAATATATGTGAGTAAATTAGGCAAAGACTTATGCATGTTGTTTCAAAATCATACCATCAAAGCCAAATTGATCAACAATGGGACTAAGTATGAAATCATATAGCAATTTGAATAGTACTGCAAAGTACCTAAGCTCTACTATTATACTCTAAGCTTAATGGGTGCATAGTTAAGAACTTCAAGACTTGCTTGCAATGTGACTTAGTTTTTTTTATCATGGGACTTCCTCTTATTCTAGTAGTGCAAAACAAGGACAAATCACAAAAGTGCCAAGATGAAGACAAAAAGAAACAAATCAATGCCTATTTCAAATATTAAAACACAAAAATTAAGTAGAATAATGTCATAAAATAATGACAGAACTAGTAAAGGGTGAATCAGTGACGAAGAATAAACAAATAATAGTAACACCATACTTAATAATAGGGATAGAAGATATAAGGTTGGTGGTTGTAGATAGATACTGACTTATTGGGAGAGAGAAGAGAGATCAGATTCAAGACTTAAGAGAGTCTGATTCCTGAGCTTTCGTTAGGCGGTTTTTGGTATAGACGAGAACCAAAGAGTCAAAAGACTGAGAGGGGCTGAGGGAGAGAGATCAAATTCAAGAGAGACTTAGTCTTGAGCTGCTGTCAGGGGGTTTTTGGTCGAGACTAGAACTAGAGAGTCCAACAACCAGAGTGAGAGACTAAGAGGGAGAGAGATCATATTTAAGAATCAAGAATGTACCTGAACTGCGTTAGGGTTTGTCGTCGAGTCTAGAATCAGGGATTCTAAGAACTAGAGAGTCCGAGAACCAAAGAGGTAGAGATTGCGAGGGAGTGAGATGAGATCCAAGAATCAAGAGAGTTAGAGACCTGAGCTGCCTTAGGGTTTTCTATCAAGACAAGAACCATAGAGTCTAAGAACCAAAGAGTCAGGGACTAAGAGGGAGAGAGATCAGATTCAGAATCAAGAGAATTAGAGACCTAAAACTGCCTTAGGGTTTCCGTCGAGACGAGAACGAGAAAGTCTGGAGAACCAGAGAGTCCGAGAGATATTAGATTTAAGAGAATCATTGCATTTGAGAATGGAGAACGGCGAGAAGTGAGAACCAGAGGCAGAGAGAGAGAGAGAGAGAGAGAGAGAGAGAGAGAGAGAGAGAGAGAGAGAGGCCAGTCGACTGTCGAGTTGAATCAGGGATTCAGGGTGTCAAGTTGAATTGAAGGACCAGGACCTGACCGAATTATTTGGTCTTCAGTTTTAAAGCACGACTGAAACACAATTCAGACCGACCAAAACCTCCTCCATTTGGTCCGTTCCAATCGGTCTTTCGTACGGTCCGGTCTCTTGCACACCTCTACGGAGAAGTGACATTCCGAGACACCCAACCATTGTTTCAGAATATGGTGATTTGAGGGCCGCCACTCGTCACGCTTAAACCAATAGGGGACCTCCTGCAGTTAACTCCCTTTGGCAAGCTAAAATATTAAAATTTGTACCAAAAAAATAAAACTATGAAAATCTCGTTCCACATGGCGCCATTTCCCCCCTTCTTCTTCCTCATTCAACTCCTGTTTTCCTATTCATCCTTCTTCCTTCAGTTCTTTAAAAGTTGCTGAAGAGGAAGCGAAGAACCAAACCCATGAAAAGACGCTCTGTTTTTTCGTTCTGCTGCTCACCATTTCCTTGGTCATCTTGCCCATTCGGTTTGAAATAACTTTTAGTTTCATGCGGTTGAGTTCTCATTCTTGCTCACTCTCATGTCACCCACTCACTTGTGACTTGTCACATCAACTAGCCTTTGGTCTTTAGGAATGGGATACAACAAAGTTCATTTATAAGCAACAAAATTGAGGCCGATAACAATTTTATGGCCTGTTATTGGCAGTTTAAGACAGTAAATTGTCTACGACAAATAGCCCAAGGTTCTAAAACTGTTTCGTCTAGATGTTAAGGTTATCAATAGTAGTGGATGAGGTCATGATCCATTAAAATTTGGTCCCTGAAACAAGGTTATCGATATCAATGCAGGAAACAGAATGAATGGCTTAACTGTTCGCTGAAATAGAATCAATCCATTTAAGGAGAAAATAACTACAACTTCAGTCTTTTATTATCTGAAAAAGTCAATTGAGATGCAGAGATTTTCAAGCAACTTCAAAAAACACTATTTCATCCTAGCCCCGATGAATCTATATCAGCCAACTATCATTGCTAGAAGACCTCAAAATTGAAAATTTAGAGGCTACCATTCCTTTCCTTTTGAGAAATCACTGCAACTCTGTAGAAATCTCTGCAACTCTGTAGAAATCTTTTCAAATGACTGCTCTAGGGAACAAATCCCTCTAGTTCGATGCTGATCGTATTAGGCAAAACTCATGAACTAGTTCATCTCTCTTAGGACGTGAACGATTCTCCAGCCCAGGATTTTAGACTGAGCAAGATTTAAAAGGGAACAAGTGGGTTCTCAATCTTGCTCGATAGAGGAAGAAGACATGAAATCTCAGGAATGGGTGCGAAAAATAACTTGGGTTTTTGGATTTATTATTAAAAGGCCTCCCACATCATTTGTCACCTAGTTTGCCTTAATAAAGACCTATTGATCAACATAAATATAATGGCTCATTTTGGTCTTAAATTAAGAACATCTGGGGGCAAGATTCTCCCTAGTTTTAAGGACCTAAATCTGTTACCAACCCAATCTTAATTGAATATTTAGAATAGGATCCTTAAAAAACCTAACGGGTAAGATTGTACACCCATATAGATATAAATCGTTGAGTCAGACCGGATCTTGTGACAATCCAACCAATAGGCATTCCTAATTAAATGGAGAAAAATGCTTTAGGAATGCCATCCAGACACCTGCAGTTACTGGCGGGGACACCACGTCAAAGAACATGAAGATTTAAGTAACGAGAAAAAATGCAGGATCCCGACTCTGGAAAATTCCTAATCATGATTCTGAGGATCCGGAAGCATATTGGCCCTTTGTTGGTAATTGAAAAATCGAGTGTTTGACATCATCTTACCATTATCCTTTGTGATTACCTAGCACACTTACAAGAGAAGGAAATAAGTTTCTCAGCACAAACAGGAGCCACTTCCAAGCCAGGAACTATTCCGGCCTGTATGTTATAAAGGGTCATGAAAGAAGATTCAGTATAAAAGAAAGCCCGTGTCAAAGATCAAAAGACCGATACAAAAACGCTATACACATCTCCACTTCAGATGAGATTTCCCCAATGAAAACCTTTCATCTTTTTCTCATTTCCCCCTCAAACCCAAAACTTCTAACAATCTAATTAGATATGGAAAGAAAACCGGGAGTATACAAACAACGGTGCAAGACCGCTTAGCTATCATCTTCTTCATCGTCATCGTCATCATCTTCTTCATCATCATCTTCGTCGTCGTCGTCTGAATCATCCTTCACGTTCCCCTGCCATAAGTACTCAATCTGATAAGCATCATATGCTTTGTATGTAACAACATTTCAATGAATGATAACGAATACTGTAAGTTGGCAAAAATGGAAGTGACAGAAAAAGAAAGACACTGGCTACAGAATTCAAGTTAAAAGGTTATATTTCAAGTGGATCCAGGGCTCAATTGGATAATGCCGATTATTCACATGCTACGAGGGTAAGAAACTGCAGTGCCAAAAGATGTTGCCGGCTCATAGTTTGTATCTCTGAAGGTCCCCCTTGCATTACAGAGCTAGGAACCGTGAAATGCGATGCATTCAGACATGGCACCCTAGTCACTCCTTGTGAACACACAGATGAATACATATAGATAGGTACGTAGATAGATATAAAAACCATAGCTAAAGGCAGGACATATAGATAGATACGAACAATAACACCCAAACAATACATTTTTCATGAGAAAAGGTGTCTTACATTCTGTTCATTTTCATCATCATCATCCTCTTCATCAAAGTCATCCTCATCTCCCTCCTGCATTTGAGGGTTTCCTTAAGGTGCACCAAAACAAAACACAGCATAGCATAAACACTGTTTTATAACTTACATTGTTGAAATACTTCAACGGATTTGTCCACAAATCTTCCTTGATTATGTCACCAACCTGGCAAAGTATCAAAGTAAGCCAAACGTACTGACAGAGACAAATTCAATGTGTAAAGCATTCATCTTGCTATATTTGATTGGTTACTTAAGACTAGCAATGAGCCCCATGTTAAAATTGAAAATCCATCCCAAACATTTGAAGATTGAACACCCACTATCTATTACTACAATCTACAGTAAAATACTATATAAAGGACAGGTTCAAGGCGTGGAAACAGCCTCTTGCAAAATGCAAGGTAAGCCTGTGTACTTTAGGCCCTTGTGGTCCGCCCCTTCCCCGGACCCCACATAGGCAGGAGCTTCGTGCACTGGGGCTGCCCTTTAGGACACAGGAATTGAGGAATTTTACTTCATTGTAGTTACATCTAGTACCTACTTTGTTTAAATTATGCAATTACCTTACTGTAATACAGGGATGTTTAGTAGACTTTCTTAGTCATGTATTTCTACACTTTCACTTCATGCAACAAACTAAATTATTGAGAAACAAGCAGACAAGACCAGCCTACCAGAAGATATAATATTACAGGAATATGTGTTACTCAAGCTGTCTCAGAAAAGGGAAGATAAAAAGAAACAGAAAACTCTGGTGGAAACAAAAGAAAACAGAACAAGAGAAAACCCAAATATGGCAACCCATGAGCTAAATGTAACAGTTTTGTCTCAGACAGATTTGGAAATTCAAGGTTTGAGCATGAAAATGCTTTACATTCACATGTTGCTTCAATTAAGAACATGAAGGAATGCACAAACAGATAAGATTAGCAAACTCAGGCAATTTCACCAGCAAGTAAGAAACATAACTGTTCTTTCCACAAAGTTACATATAGATAATGTGTAGAGAAGAGAGCCATGATTCTAAGAGACTTACTTCATCGTGAATCAGTTCTGGAATATCTTTCCGTTGTGAATCACTAAACCACATAAAGAAACTGCCACAAAATCAAATAAAAATCAGATGACTTCTTTTCTGTGAGAACTTAGCTGCAAGCACACATTCACATGCCTGAAAATAACAAATGCAGACCTTTCTTCAGAAAATGGCCTCTTGTTTCCTTTGTCTTCGTGGGAGGTGCCATTTGGAATATCCTTTAACGGAAATTATGCTACGTAAGTTCTTTATCTCAGTTGCTGATAAAAAGGACAAGAAGAAAAATATGGAACAAATTCGTAATAGCACTAAAGAGCTTACTGTCCCATCTTTCCATTTGATGTCTGTTCCAGTAAAACTTGCATTTCCCTCATCATCAAAGGTGAATGTTTTTGTAAGCTTTGTGTTCTCAAAGTAGGGATTTGGCCGGAAATTCTAGAAGCACACAAAAGATAGGATGAGGAGCTGAACACAACTGTTCTCTTGAGAAATCACTAAATAATAGAAACAGAAATAGAAGGTAGACAGACTCACTAAGGTGATTGAATACCCTGACTTCACGTCTTTAGAATCAGAAACATCCAAAGATTGCAAGTGTTTAAAGATCTGCATCAAACAAGCAGAATAGGAGCAATAATTTCGGATGAAATCAAATCAGAAAAAGAGTAACCACCTATTAAGACAAGAAGCCATCATAGCAGTTGAAAAACCCAAACCTTATGATCTTCCTCACTCAGGAGATCAGATAACGCAGGATGACTAAGAAACTGCAAGGGTAGTAAAACAGCATACCCATATCAATTTAAGACTCCAAGAAACAATGCCTTATTTACAAATCTAAATAATATACAGACCGCAGTGAGCCAAAAGTCAGGGATCATCTGAATGACTTCACTCCGCCTATCATAGATAGGTTTACGGATCTCATTATATTTCTGCTCGACCTCCAGCACTTTGTCACTTGCCTCCTCATTCAGCTATGAATATCAAAAGCTGAAAGTTAGATGAAGAAAAAAAACCCCAGAGAGCAAATGCATTAAATGAATGAGAAACTGATACAGTTTATTTGTCAATAGCGGGAACTCATAAAAGACACGATTCTAATACAAATGAATAATCAACATGTTAGCTATAACTGAAAAATCAGAGTGTGGCAGTTGACAAATATGGTTTAGATGGAAACTAAACAACTCATTTTCCAAATAGAGAAGCTTGTCCTTGTGCTGTTTTATACAACACCTAAATAATAAATCTTATGTAACTTGGAATAGTGTTTTCAAGCCAAAACTTCTGAAAACTAATGCATCTTCTATGAATCTACCACACTCACTTTAGAATCTTCTGGTCCATAAACAATGTTTTGGAGGAATTAAAGACTAGATTATTATATGCCATAAAAACAGCTACTGAAACCCATCTGGCTGGTCATATGTGTGTGTGTGTGTGTCAGTGTAGAGAGAGAGAGAGAGAGGGTAAAAGTTTACTTTTGTTTGAAATTGATTGGGTGACATTACAATTGCTCAACTGAGTATAGAGAAAACTAAATAGCCTTTCAAAGTTTAGGAAACAACTGAAGAGCAACTGAAAGTTTTTTGGCGTAGAGCCTTACATTTGAAAACACAATTAAAACCAAAATGCTTCAAAACCCAAAATACAAATATGAATACCCGTTCATGACAGAAACAAATAAAAGCTCCATGAACACTTCCGAGTATCAGCCATAATTTCCCTCTCAAACGTCATATCTCAACAGAGCTTTTACATTACAAAAGTTCTCCATGCACTTCCCAGTAGACACTGCAATCTAAATCTCATGAACATTTTCAGAACCTATAAATGTCTCAATGTTTCCAGTAAAACTTCCCAGCATATTGTTAAGTGACTTTTCTAGCAAAATCATGTAAACCAATGGGACTATAAAATATATAATTAGGAAATACAACCTAGGATTTACTCGATTCCCAATAAACTCCTATACATTCCATCACAACTGAGAAAACATCCAAACAAATACCAACGATTAAAACACATACTTCTTCATCAGTCCTAGACTTTCCACAAAGACTTTATAAGCTCGACTCATTCACAGAGTAGATGGATGGCACAAACAACAAGAGGATTAAGAACAGTACACTTTTCACAATTCCAAGCAAGCAAAGCAAATAACAGAAATGACTCCAAAAACATGAAATACTTGTACCTAAAAACATCATGTACTATAACAGAAAAGTAAATGAGAGGACAATAAATCTTACATACATCACAGCAACGAATAAATCTACAAATCTCATTAACAACCACCAGAAAGACACCAACAGACCAAATTACATGATATCCAGCAAAGCTTTTGAACGAAAAATATAAATTTCTAACAACATCTAACATGATTT
Organism: Warburgia ugandensis; assembly: GCA_035236585.1. Classification (NCBI taxonomy): domain Eukaryota; kingdom Viridiplantae; phylum Streptophyta; class Magnoliopsida; order Canellales; family Canellaceae; genus Warburgia; species Warburgia ugandensis. The sequence continues at coordinate 70,091,426 of CP141128.1, forward strand.
ATACTTATATACATCACAACGACGAAAAATCTACAAATCTCATTAACAACCACCAAAAAGACACCAACAGACCAAATTACAAGGTATCCAGCAAAGCTTTTGAACGAAAAATATAAATTTGTAACAACATCTAACATGATTTCCATAAAGTCAATTTGTAACACAGAGTAGAAGAACAACCCCATCAACCAAACTAAAACAAACATAGAACAGAACTACAAGTGACATTACACCCACCACCAACAGAACAGATTCCGTGACACCCACCAATATTTTCAATTAATAACATGAAAGAACGAACAACAGCATATGACATGCTTTGCATAGAATCAATCTGTAACACAAAATAGAAGAACAGCACCCATAACAATATTAAAGAAGAGCAGAACAGAACTACAAATTCCATGATAGTGAACAAAAGTTAATTTCTAACAACTCAAAAGAAAATTCTAAATGATGATTTGGGTGGTACGATGCGGAACTAATTACCTTCTCGAGCTCGTCTTGGACTTCCTGAAGCTTTTCGATGGAAAGAACGAGCTCTCCATCGATTTGTTCAGAAGAGTCATCTTCCTCCGCTGGAGGGTTTACCTTGGATTTCTTGCCCTTGTCAGCAACCATGACTGCTCTCTCGAAAGGACAGAGAAATGCAGAGAGAAGAAGAGTTAGAATGGTATCTGCTTTGCAAAAAAACGGAAAGCTCAAATTTATCCTGTGTACTGAGAGGCTGCGTTCTCGCTCTCACTTGCTCGTAAACCCTAAACCCTATAAAAAGGAGACCCCATCCTTCAATTGTTTAATACAAAAATTAAAAGATATTTTCTCCTAGGGCCCACTTAAGAACTCAGTTTCTTCTCCCAATACATTCAGAACAGTGGGACCCGTTGGAGGATCGAGCTTAACCAATCCGTGAATCCCGATCGATCGATGGCCCAGCAGATTGCGTGCAGATCCGTAGATTCTGTACATTGTGCAGTTGTAAAGTACGAGAGGGGTCCAATTTGGGGGGATTTAGGTTATTCATTTCTCCAAGGAAATTTACCATTGCAAATTGGTTTTATTTTAGCTATGTAATTGAGTTTTAAACTATGACATTGGATTTTTCAACTGAAAAAATTTTAGGTGGAACCATCCAGTGGGCATTAATAGGTTTTTTATACCGTAAATAGTGGAGGACGAACAAGATTATTGGATTAGATCAACGAGACTTAGATAGGAGAGGTTTGGAAACCAGTTCAGACAGTATTTCTCTAGTTTTATATGTCATCGAGGCTGGTCGAAAATACAAGATTTGTGCCAGTGACCTGCAATGCGTTCTAAGTCTCTTGGTTGTGGAACTAAGACAATTGTTCTCAGTGACCTGCAAATCTTGTGCATTAGACAAATTTTGGTATTAAACCATCTAAAGGAGGCCAAACAAGATGGATGGGTCAGATTATTCAAAGGTGGGGCTTAGTTGGGCCTCAGAACTCAATTTAGATAGCATTTCTTTAAAAACTATGTACTAAACCTGAGTGATTTGCTTGATAAGCCTTTTTTATGTATTTACTAGGAACTTAAAATTTTTCACTTTCTTGTGGAGATAAAAAGAAATGCTGTAAAGTCCATCCTTACTATACCCAAGTTATTATATATACTCCTCAGCAAGTGGAAGAAGACTCATTTATAGTTATGAAAGAAATATGATTTTTGTGCTGCTAGTATTTTGATAAAGAAGTTCGTATATTTATGTGGAAAAGAAGAGAAGATTAGATATCTTACATTCTCACATTTGCCTTTATTGATTTCATTTTAGATAACCTTACTCCATCCTTCCTTTTTTAGGCGTAAATCAATTTCATGTCCACTTCTTGCCAACCAAAAGCCCTTAGCTAAAAGTATTAGTTATGCTGTATGTTCTAAAAGAAACATCTAATGTGGCTTGTAATACATTCTAATAGCTCATTAAGAAATATGAACATACTGAAGTATAATACTAAGAGAACTCTCTCTCTCTCTCTGTAATGACTCCAATTTTGTAATATTGAAATTCCAAGTTTAGCAATGGAAAAGTTCAGTTTTAAAGATAAGGGCATTTTGGTTATTTCACTAGTTGCCTTAACTAAACCTAGGAATTTGGTCCTAAAAGTAGTGCCATTAGATGCGTCTCGGAAAAAGGAATCCAACGAGACCAAAATCACCCAAAACGGAGTTAAAATGAGCAAGATATGGCCCTTTGAAGTTCAGGGGCAAAACTGTAAATTTCACAAAAACACAGGTGCCCGTATCATCTTCAACCTCCTAGAGGTTTCTGGAATGGCGGTGTTCCAAGAAGAAACCACCGCCATTCTGGAGGTTTCTCCACCGCCATTCAAAGGCGGTTAGAACCCCTCTAGAACCCTTTTTAAAAGCCCTATAAATAGAGCTCATGGGCGCCTCTAATGGCAGCCCAAAATCTTGGAGAAAACCCATCGTGGAGCAGTGACCTATAGGGGAAAACAAGGAGAAAAACCCAGCAACGAGCCAAGTACATCCGAGATCGCTCAAAACCCATCTCCCCCATAGTTCCAAGGTCAATTCCCCTAAGTTTTTGCATGAAAAAACATGCAAAAACGGAGCCTGGGAGAGCCACCAAGGACCCTGGGACGTCCCCAGGGCCGTACTGTTGAACCAAGGTGTCCTGAGGACGCCCTAGTCCCCCAGTCGACGCAGACGTTCCAGTAGGAACGTGATGCGTCGAACGCGTCTGAAGAAAACCAACGGGCGCGTTCGGGGACGCGCCCGCTAAAGAGGAAGACGGGCTGAAGAGTGCCGCGTGTCTGCAGATGCGCCCGCTGAGGCGCACGCCGCAGACGCGCAGCGCGCTAACAGAGGCGTCCTTTTTTTGGTTGTTAAGGAAGCCAAGGCGCATGACGCTGACGCGCAGCGCCCTAGCATTCCATATTTTAATTCTTAAGGGTCTTATGTACATACAACACTAAAACGCTTATGACTTAAGATCTATAGCTCCGATTGAGGTGCCGCAAAAGGCGTTGTGTCTGTGTCGACGACGCGGACACATACAAACCATAAAATCCATGATCAAGGCCCAATCAAAGGAGGTCATGACCCTTAGAACAGGACGGTGGTGTGTGGCCACTAGAACTTTGGAAAACTGAGGATACTAAGGCCCAATTAGGACCGTAGGACACCCATAGGCATAGGGATGGACCCCTAATGCCTAAGTAATAAGACCCAACTACTCTAAACCCATAAAAGATAGGTTAAACTAACCTTGAGTCCCCAAACCATGTGCAGGAGCGTACGAGGACAAGAGGGTTAACACGACCTAGCCAGGTAGGTGCTCTATCACTATTAGATTCTTTTAAAAGAACTATTATTATTTTGAGAACATATGCTTTAAATATATGACTTGATTTGCATGACTTAATTCAGCATGCATGATAAATGCTTTGTACATGGCCATGTTTTGAAATGATTGCATATACATTATGCACATATATGGGTTGCAAACAAGTGCATACATTGCATGATTTAAATACTTGCAAAGATTGCATATCCTTGAGGGTTGCCAAAAGACGCTGGAGTGCCGAGGGCCAGGCAGTTGTGAGGGACCCAAAGAGGACTGGTTTTGAACAAAGGTTTTTTATCATACATGATTTGAGCTAGTGAGCTCGTGGGTGCTATGCCGAGGGGTGTGGGTTGGCCACCCAGCCTCTACCACTATTAGGTGGATGGGTACCACGCCCAAAAAGGGCATGTCCCTGCTTCGACTACATGTGGTACAGGGGGCTACCACTGGTGTCACGGCATTGGGTCGAAGTGTCATATGCCCCATGGAGGTATATGATCCTGTGTCCCTAGGTACCCGAGGACTACACGGCGGTGAGGTCGTGGACATAGTGAGATCCTATGGTTTCATGGATTTATGTGCATTGCATATGGCATGATATGAGGTTGGTCGACCATACCATACTAGAGATCCATGAGTTGGACTCCATGAAGCATCTTATGCATATCATGATGTTATGATATATACGTATATAATACTTTCGATTTTGGATTATGTGATCTTTTAAGTCATGAGTATTTCAGTTTGATTATGGATTCTTATACTGATATTGAACTCGAGTATTCAAATATACGCATGTTTTGAATGAGCATATGATTTTGAAACATCTCATGCATTTATAAAACTAGTAGTGATAGGCTCCTACTGAGTATATTATATACTCACCCAATCCTCAACATTTTTCAGATACAAAGTAAATACTTAAGGGCAAGGAACGTTTAGGAGACACAAACTAAGTACAAGTAAGTAAACCCCTATCTTATCTTTCAATGTTACTTGATTGTAGTTACTCTCTAATAGCTGGGGTTGTGACTAACACTTTCTTGGGAATGATATTGATTTAAACTTTGCCATGGCCAAATTATTGGAGAATGTGTTTTCACACTCGGGGTTTTTATGAAAGATTGTTTTCAAAAGAAAAAGATTTTCATGCATCTCATACTTATAAAACAAGAGATCTTGACTTTTTATTAAAATTGCATCATATAAAAACCTGGGTCATGACACTCTCTCTCTCTCTCTCTCTCTCTCTCTCTCTCTCTCTCTCTCTCTCTCTCTCTCTCTCTCTCTCTCTCTCTCTCTCTCTCTCAGACATATTGACCTGAGAATGTCTAATGCTTCCAAGATTGATGGTGGATTGAAATCAATGGCAATCTAACCTTAAATGCCTAAGATCTATCTAAATTTCTCTTAGAATGTGACACCATAAGCATGACTAGTCATTGATGGAAAGGTGCCAATAATGTGAATAGGTTTGGTTTGGATAATCCAAAATCAATGTTTTTATGAGAAATTAAAAAGATGACTATTTTTGGACGTCTTAGATTAAATCCGGAGAAATGCTTGGAGTTGAAATCTTGGATGTTCCAAATGAGTGCCTTGGTAATCAAGGAATGACTAGTCAAGAGTTTCTAAACTTTTGAAGTAAAAAATGTCTTGTACTAAAGCTTGCATGGTGAAGGAGTTAATGGTTGACTAGTTAAAGATCTCAACTCCTTCGATTTAAAATTTTTTAGCTTGAGAGATCTATAAGTTTCGAAGCTTGTTAATATCCATTGTAAGAATTTAGAAGTTGCATGAGTGAGATCAATAACTATTCCACGGGAGTTTATCTTTGAACAAGATTAGAGGGACTTGGAGATTAAGGATCATATAATTAGAAAGTTTAAATAGAATTAAGCAACTATGTATTTAGACATTTTCTTATGTCTATTGTAATTACCTAATGTGGAAAGGCTGTTTCAATCTATAAACACCCCATTGTACTTCAATCCAAGGAGGCTTGTTCAATTACAATTAAAGCATAATAGGATGTCTTCTCTCTAGTGTCTTTTAACATTTTTTTTTTAGGATTGAAACAAGGATGTGTTTTCTATTGCAAGTTAAGATAGACTATAGAGTGCATCTTAGCTTTATTTAACTTGTGAATTCAGGTGTGGTGAGACATGTTGAAGCTCTTATCCTCTAGGTTGTGTGATTTTATCATAAAGGTGGCAAGTATCTTTCCTCAAGTTCTATCTTCTCTTCTTAGTGTGACTATTCTAGAGTGGTGGATGGTTTCTGCTTGAATAATATGATGATGTTTCTATATACATGATAAAATTAATCTCAAATTAATTTTGTGGTGATTTCTGTATCCATATCAAACCCTTGGAAGATTTCCACTATTGACTAATCTTTTATTCTACACTAACTCTTAGCACCCGGTTATCCAATGTCACACATATACATACATATTTCTACTGCAAAAAACTTCTTACTTGGCTATGTAAAATAAATGTACACTGGGCCAACTACTTGTATTTTTCAATGATCCAAATTATTTGTCTAATTCAAGCCATCGTAGATGCCCTATGTAAATATATATATATATATATATATATAAAATCTATTAGACACCTCCAAGGCCATGCTTCTTGAACCTTTTGTGGTTATGAAATGAATGGCTTTTAGCATTTCACTATCCAATTTACAACTCTAAAATGTATAAGAAATATGGTCTTAGAGGTGTCAAATGTTAGGCCAAACCTTTTATTTTGATGATAACAAAATCTTGATCTGGAAGATCTAATCACAATTGGGTTGCCATGGCTTATCTTCAAGATACAACTATCACATTAATCTTTAACAATGTACATGTACTTGCTCAAAATCGCTTAACACAACCTATGTTGAAGAATTTACTAAAAAGAAACTTCAAATGCACAAGTTTAAAATAGTAAGAGAGAGACTAGAAGATATAAAGTAAACCTATGTTGAAAATTCCTAATTCTTTGTGATTTAACAAATACACCATGGATTTGCAACTCTATTGATAAATCTTATATTTTAGTGTCTTTGTCAGGTACACCTAGAATACAGATAGTGTGTTGATTGCTTTCCATAAGTACACGGGCTATTGCAGTACATCTTATGCAAGTATGGGTCAATCCCATAGGGACTTACTTAAAATTTAGAGTTTATATAAAACTTAATTGAACAAAAAATTAAAATAAATAATAATAATAATTAAATAACAATAAATTGTGAACTTAAATCTATTTAACTAATGAAAATTATATAATTCAAGGTTCAAAAAGATAGAAATTAAACTAAAGAACAAATAAAATTCACTTTCCTAGCTTGATTATGAAAAATTTCTTCAAATCTGGTCATCAAAGTAGATAAACCTTCATCAATCTCACACTGATATCTTTGATTAAGGATTCATGACTAGATTGTTCAAAATTTTGATAATCTAGACTAGAAAAAGAAATTTAGATTTGCACGGCTTAGATCAATTTTTTGGATTTAAGATTGACAATTAAGACTAATGGATCAACTAGTAATTGTCCTAAAAACAAGATCTAAGAACTAATTTGAATTATGATGGGAAAAAGATTTAGAAAATAAAGTTTTCTTGCTGGTTAAAGCTAAATCATTGATTCAGTTAAGCTTAAATCAAATAGGGTTCGATCATATAATTCTTGGATTAACGAGGAACATAATAAACAAGAGATAGGACAATCTTGGATAAGAATAAGCCAAAATAGGAACATGGGATACAGTTGGAATTAAAATGGGTACATAAGTGGAATCAAAATAAGAACTCAAAAGGCAAAAATAGATTTTTTTTGTTTTCCTGGTTTTTTAACAGAAACGAAGGAGAAACCTAACACATGAGGAAGATAACTCATGGAATGAGAAAACTAGGGGAAATAATAGGAGTTTAGGAGAAAATGGAGTTGGGTTTTCTCCTTAACAATGCAAGGAAGTTAAAAGGAGAAAATTTGGTGAAATTTTGGGGAGAATTTGAATGATCGCAATAGTGAAGAGAAAACTTAGAAATACGAAGGTGGCTAAGAGTAAAGGAGTAGAAACAGTGAACAGGGAACCATGATCCAATGAGAATGAATAAAAAGACTAAGCGTTGGCTGGAACGACGGAAAAACAAAGGACGATGAGAGATTAAGAATAGGGAACGAGAAGAAAAACTGATAACGAACAGAGAGAAGATTGAGAAAGAGGAAAGAACTGGGAGTTAAAGAGAAAATTAGGGACGATGGAGATGGGTTTGGTCTCTCTTGTCAAGAAAATAACTGAGAAAGGGAGGGAGATAAAGAGAAGTAGAGAGGACAAGGTGGGTGCGGGAAGATGGAGAAGAAGAGAATAGCGGGAGAGAGAGATAGAGAGGGAGATACGGTTGAGAGCTCGCAGGTCCCCCCTTGCGGCAATCCTTCCTTTGCTTTGGTCCTCCTACGGTGATAAGTGTGTGCATCTTCCCTGCCTTCTTCTTCTTTTAAACTATCTCCACCTTCCTCTGTTTCTTAACTTCTAATTTCTGTTCTTTCCCTCTTCGTCCAAGGCTATGGTGATAAGTGTGTGCATCTTCCCTACCTTTGTAATGACCCAAGGGCCCCACACACAACCATATTGTCTGCTCTGGAGACTGGGGCCCATAACACCCAGCCCCCGCACAGTTTTGTTCTCCCCCGTGGGGGAAAAGGCCTGGTTGTATGGAAAGTCCTCTGAACCTTTATCAACAGCCCAATTACTTTCCTCTTAGCGATGTGGGACTAACTCTCACCGCCTCACCTTGCCAAGAAGCTTGCCAGCCTCAGCGATCGAGCCTTTTGACCTGCCCTCATCAGCTTGCCCTCATCGGCCAAGGCTAGCCCTCTCCCCCTTAGGGGACACGCGTCCCCGCATGTCACATGCGAGCGCCCGTGTGCAGTCAGCCACCCACATCGAGTCAGGGGTTGGCTCTGATACCACTGTAACAGTTGGGGTCCCACCAGCAACGATACTATCCCGGTCGACGCCGGGTTTTGTTTTCCTCTGGCTACTCGGGGAAAAGGCCTTGTTACTGATAAGGTTTCCCCGCACCCTTTATAACCAGCCCAGGGACCTTCTCCCTGCCGATGTGGGACTAACTCTTGGTCCCTCCCGTCCATCAGCGTCGCGCCTTTTGGCCATGGTTCACTTCTCCCCCTTAGGGGACACGTGTCCCCGCGTGTCACACGCACCAGGTTCTCGTGCGGTTAGCTGCCCACCATAGGGGTCGGGGTCTGTGTTGATGTTTTCCGCAAGTGCATAGGTTATTGTAGTATAACTATGCAAATACAGGTCGTACCCATAGGGACTCGCTTTAGTTGGAGTTTTTAATAAAATTTAATTATTTGAAACTTGAAGAGAATAACAAAACTAGCCTAACCATTCAGATTTATTCAAATGATGCACTTTAAATAACTTTTAATTCCAAAAAACAAAATAAAACTAATCAAAACATCTCTGAATCACACTGTCTGTGGATGACATTGTCCCTAAATAACACTGTCAAAAGATGGATAAAATAAAGCTTAAATGGAACAGGGACACAGATGTAAATAAACAGATGATACATATGTAATTAAACAGGGGATGCAGATGTAATTAATAGAATTGAACAGAAATGTCATTGCATTTAAACAGAAGGGCAAAACTGGAATTCTGTTCAAAATCTGGTTTTTAACAAAAACCAAGAAAAACCTAACAAAGGAGATGACCGGTGAATGGAGGAGATGGATCCGAAGGAAGGAGAAGAGGGCAGTGACGCGAGAGGAAAACCCAATTTGGGTTTTCGTCTCTGGGATGTCCAGAGGAGAGAAAAACGCCGGAGCCGTTGGTTGGGCGGGTGATCCAGTTGGGGAAAGCTACGGCGCTTGCCTGGGCATAGGAGGAAGATGGGTCATCTGATGCATTCCGGCGTAGATGGGTGGAGACGGTGATTGTCTGGAAAAGGAGGGCGTCGCACGTCAGGGTTCCTTTGGCTTGCTCCTAGCCGGTGGACATGATGGGGCGCAGAGGAGGAGCTGGGTAGGGGAAACAATATGGGAAAGACCGGTGGAAAGAAGGAAAAAGGGAGACGACGTCCAGGCTTCTGGGCGTCTTCTGGTTCTGACTTAGAGAAAAGAGGGGAAGGTGTAGTGGATTGGCAGAATAAGAGAGGGAGAGTGAAAGAGAAGTGGAGTCGAGAAAGATAGGTGCGTGAGATGGGGTTGGTGGAAGAGAGTGAACGGAGATGGCTGGTCTGGGAGTTGGGCCAGAGAATGCAGACACACCTAATGTAAGAGGCGTTGCTAGAGTAGGTGATTTACTTGTCCTATGAAGAGGTGCGTGGAGCAGAGGAAGAAGGGCTTGGTCAGTGGTGCTGTGGTTTGGTGCGTGGAGATGGGAGGTAGGTTGATGCAAAGGTTGTGCTGGGTTGTGAACGTGAAATAGAGCGGGTAAAGAAAAAGAGAAGAAGAAAGGCTGATGCAGTTAATGGAGATGGGTATATGTTAGAGAGAGTGCTGGGAAGAAGTAACGTGAGATAGCTGTGGAACGTGCGGTAAAAAAAAAACTAGACATTGAGAACGAAGATGGTGAAACAAGGAAGGTGCAATTGCATGGAAAGAAAAGTGAAACAAGCAAACTTCAGGAAAATAGCTCCCCTTCCCCTCATATGGTTTTACTCTTTATAGCCTTTTCCTTCATTTTTCTCCACCTTCCTTATCTTCATCAACTCCTTCCTTAAAATCTATCCTTGAAGAGTTAGAGTTCTATGGGAAAACTTTCTCCTCTTCCAATTAGAACTCCATCCCTTTTAGGAATCCTTGTTGATTAGGACTTTTGCCTTTTTTATCTGCACCGTTGATCATAGATCTGAGCCATCCAACCTTCCTTTAGTTGATCTGCAAAATAAAAGACTAAATTAGAATCATCTAAACCGTACATTAATCATCTAGTAAGCTCTAATAATCATTTAACCGTGATTTTGAGAAATTTAAGGTTTGGATGGTCAATCAAACTAAAATTTGAAATTTGGACGGTTAGATGATCTTATTGAATGCTAAACTAGGGGTCTTTTAGCTAAAATTAAACACTTAACAGTCTGGCTCTGATACCACCTATAACAGTCAGGGTCCCACCAGCAACGATATTGTCTCGGTCAACGCCGGGTTTTGTTTTCCCCTGGCTACCCGAGGAAAAGGTCTCGTTACTGACAAGGTTTCCCCACACCCTTATAACCAGCCCAGGGACATTCTCTCTGTCGATGTGAGACTAACTCTTGGTCCCTCCCGTCCCTCAGCGTCAGCGCCTTTTGGCCACAGTTCACTGTCGGGGTCCCACCAGCAACGGTATTGTCCCGGTAGACGCTGGGTTTTTGTTTTCCCTAGACTACCCGGGGAAAAGGCCTTGTTACTGATAAGGTTTCCCCGCACCCTTATAACCAGCCTAGGGACCTTTGCCCTGCCGATGTGGGACTAACTCTCGATCCCTCCTGTCTCTCAGCGTCAGCGCCTTTTGGCCACGGTTCATCTCTCCCCCTTAGAGGACACGCATCCCCACGTGTCACATGCACTAGGCCCGTGTGCGATTAGCCACCCACCATCGGGGTCTGACTCTGATACCACCTCTAACGGTCGGGGTCCCACCAGCAACGATATTGTACCGGTTGACACCGGGTTTTGTTTTCCCCCGGCTACCTGGGGAAAAGGCCTTGTTACTGATAAGTTTCCCCGCACCCTTATAACCAGCCCAGAGACCTTCTCCCTGCCGATGTGGGACTAACTCTCGATCCCTCCCATCCCTTAGCGTTAGTTCTTCTTTTAAACTATCTCCACCTTCCTTTGTTTCTTAACTTCTAATTTCTGTTCTTTCCCTCTTCGTCCAAGGCTTTCCTTTCTTCCTTCTTATAAAGTTTTCCTTTATGGTTCAACTTTCTACTTTAGTTTTCTCTTCTTCTTTAACTTTCCTCTTTTGGTTTTCTACTTTAGCTATGATGATCATCTAATTGTTAAACATTACAAATCAACAACTGGATGATCAATTGGAGCTAAAATTCGTATTTTATCTAAAAATTACAAAATTGATCTGTTAGATGATCTAATTAAATCCTAAATTTAGGATATTTTGGCCAAAATTAAACACTTAACACAGTGCATAATGCCATTTCTTTTTAGTGTATGTGGTGCCAAATGTGGAGTTTGACTTCCCACATGTCCATGTTAGCATATAAGTAATAGTTGAAAAAACCCAAAAACCTAGAAAACCAATCTTCTTCCTCAACTTCTGTATGCAATAAAAAACTTTAGGATAGCCTTCCTCATTTCTGCTTCCGGTGGGATGTACTTTGCTGTGACATTAGAGTTGTCATTACATGACCTTGAGGTCATGGGTTTGAGGCACAAAAACAATCTCTTGCAAAAATGCAAGGTAGATTGCATACGTAGACCCTTGTGGGCTGCCCCTTCTCTGGACCCCATATACATGGGAAGCTCCGTGTACTAGGCTGCCTTTTCTCAACATGAAAACGTTTCTCCATAGAAAAGCAAATATAAAACATTACATCAAAATGTATTTTGTGTGTTTTTTTTAAAATAAAAAACAAAAATACTAGAAAAACACCCTTCCCCGATGCATTCAGAACCATCCATGATTCATGGGAAAATCTTTATCTCCTACAAACATTCTGCCAAGTTCATAACTTGGCTATCAAAAGCAAGAGCTTTAACCATTGAAAGCTTCTAAATCAAAATTTCTCTTTCTATTTGCCTTTTCAATGACTCCGTAATGTGTTTTTTGTGTTGTTTGCTGAATGTATCCAATATTTACGAGTGTTTGTATGGTTATAAAGAACTTCATTTATCCTAAGACACACACACACACACACTCTGTCTATGTTTCTGATGTGGATCTTAAGGCAAATTTCGGAGTCCTTGGTGGCTTTTCGATCAATCACTACCAGTCACTCTAGTAAACGTCAGGAGATTCCTCTCTGAAGATCATAAGGCGCAAAAGAGAAAATTTGCAATGAAATCTGCCCACTTTTAGAGGTTGCTAACCTCAGACTTGCTATCCAACGGTAGGACTTCATTTGTAGCTGGTTCAGAACAAACAACGAACAGAGAAAGAAGCCGACGCTTGTGGGTTCAAGTATGCCATGGACCAACTTTAAGAAACAAAGAAAAAGATAATCATTCATCTCGACTGGCTCTCAAGCATATACAAATTTGAATAATCCTGCCTATATCTTAAACGGGCCACACAAATATAATAATAATAAAAAAGGCAGTCTTGGTGCATGAAACTTCTGTGCGGATTTGGAAAAGGGGCAGACCACAAGGGCCTATAGTAGACAACCTTATCTTATATTTTTCAAGAGGCTGTGTTTTTCGACTTCAACCCAAATACAATAATAATCTTTGGTCAAATTTTAAAACACAGACCTCAATAGAAATTTATGATAAAATTGTACAGGCGTTTATGGTCTAGAGAATTAGTTTTGGGTTTTTTGCTTGGAAAAAAGATTTTGGAGATTTTGTGCCTCACAGAGCTTTCTCTGCTAGTGTAGCAGCAAGGGGAACAAGTTGCCGGAACTTAAATAGCAAGTGCGTCTATTGCTCCGGTAGGCTTATATACTATGAGATGATATGAACCATGTCACTATTATGATGCTTGAACTTAGACGAGATGAAATAATATATTCTCATCTCTCCCTGTTAGGGATCATCTCAAGCAAGATATCAGCCCATCACAAGTATTCTAACACTAAAAGAAAAGAACTCTTGCTATGCTCTATGATGTGGCCACATAAGGTGGGCCCACTAACATTGGGTCCCACATCCAGAGTATTCCAATTCCATTTATTTGTTGACGCTTGAAAACTCTATATGACAACGCTTGGAAACTCTATACGACAGCTCCATAATACTTTTGTAGCGTCGTCTAACTGACGGCTTCCTTCTTCCTATTTCCTTCGTCTTTCCGAAATAAAAATCTACGCGTTCAACGTACGCCGTTTTTGGAATACCTCGTATCGCAGCGAAAGTACGTATCCGAGACAGTATTCTAGGTCCATTTCATTACTTGGTAAATCACAATTTCCTGGAAATCCCTCCCAAATCTCTGGTCTGCCATCTTGCCAAGCAGTTTTCTGTTTCTTTCCCGTGCCCTTTCTTGGCAATCGCGCATTCCCTGCTTTCTAGGGTTTCTGGCATTTGCCCCCAGATTAAGAATTCGAATTTTAACTTTCCCGTTTGAATTTCCTCTCCTGTTCGGTGATCTGCTCAGTAGATTCTCAGTTTCATTGTGTTCTGTGGATTTTAATCTGGTTGTTGTGCTTTCGTGATTCTCGCTGCATTCCTGTTTCTGCTACTGTAATTTGTTGCGAAGGTTCGCATCTCATAAGATACCCTGCAGTTCGACGATTTTGAGTTAGATATTGTTCAACTTTCTGATCTGCTTTTCTTGATGTTTCTGTTCTTTGTCACGGTGCCTAGGGTTGAAATCATGAAACATTGTTGAACTGCGTGATTCTGTGTATATCTCGCCACGTTTGCTTTATTTGTTGTCTCTTCTGCTTTTTTGATTTTTTAGTGCTCCTTTAACGTTTCTTGTTCCTAAGAAATCTTGGTTGGAAGTTAGTTCGTTTCTCCTGTCGTTTAGGGTTTTGAATTTTCGTTCTTTTGGGGCAAGTTGTGAGAAGTATTGGTTGGATAGTTGGGGCTGAAAAAATGTCTTCATCGACTGTTGCAGTCCCTGCGGCTCCAGCGGGTACCAACAGCCCTGCCTTGGCTATGAATTCTAGCTCACAGCCCAGTGTGAGGTTTAGGGCGATGGAAAAGAGTACAAATCTTGAAATGGGCACAGAAAGAGCGGTTTCTGGAGTTAGTGGTGAAAGGGTTATTGGGGGGAAGGATTTGAACCATTCTATCCGTGGAGAGACTGTTCTTGGGAGACCCAAAGATCCATTGCAAGCGAAGAGAGTAATGGCCACTTCGACCATCTCCCCTCGACGGCGCAAGCCAGTGCCAAAGACTGAGAAGCCCAGGTGGCAAACTGTGCTCAGCGTTGTCACAAAGAACCTTGTGCTTCTTCTTGTAATTTTAGGGCTGGGACAGCTGATGTGGAAATGGGTTGGGAATTCTGCGGATAAACCAGTTGTGCCAATTGCTGTCACAGATCTTGAGGGAAGAATTTCAGAACTTGAGAGACTTTCAAAAACAATAGGAAAGATGACACAAGTTCAGGTTGAAGTTGCAGATAGGAAGCTTCAGAGTGAGATGGGAACTGTGAGAAGGGAATTTACAAAAAAACTTGATGAGATACGAGTGATGACTGAGGATGAACTGAAGAAACTGGATAGTAGAACTGGCTATCTTGAGAAGTCATTGGCTGAAGTGAAGGAGTCAGATTTCCTTTCAAAGGAAGATTTTGATAACTTCTTCAGTGAGCTGAAGAAGAGTAAGGGTCTTGAAGGCAGTGATGGTACTTTTAGTTTGGATGAAATCACGGCTATTGCTAGGCAAATAGTTGAGAAGGAACTTGAGAAACATGCTTCTGATGGGCTTGGAAGGGTTGACTATGCACTAGCATCTGGTGGTGCGAAGGTAGTGAAGCATTCAGAGCCGTTCTACTATGAGAAGGGTGCCAGTTGGTTTCCTGTGGCTAAAAGCCGAACATGGGTCCACACAACCGCACAAAAGATGTTGGAACCAAGTTTTGGGGAGCCTGGTCAGTGCTTTCCGCTAAAAGGAAGCAGTGGTTTTGTCGAAATTAAGCTGAGGACAGCAATTATTCCAGAGGCTGTTACCTTGGAACATGTTGCAAAGGTGATGTATCTGCTGCATATGTGTGTTCTGCAGTCATTATGTTCTGTCTGTTTTGGTTTATATATAGCATTATTTATCTTTTAGCCGACCCTAATTGAGATAAGGTCTTGATGATGATGATGATGATGATGATGATGATGATGATGATGATAGCATTATTTATCTTTCTGAAAATCTTAGTTGTGAAATTACATTTTTAGATATTCCTGTTTTACTTATCTTGGTTTCATGTAAGAAACATCAGGGTTGTTTGAAGTTTTTGAGGCAAAGGTAGATAGATTTTACTTCCCAATATATCAACTTTTAGATCCACAAGAAGGAACGAAAAGAGAAAAGAACAAATTATTATAGCATTCAGACAACTCACACAAACAATTAGTCCCTCTAGTTTTCAAGAATCAAATGGTAATAGAAGAGCTCAGTCTTCCTTGACTCATATGTTGAGCATCTAAGCCACAATCTGTGGTCCTTGCCAGTAGTCCATTGAGAAAGTTTGGAGAATGCTCCAAATACTATCTCAACCTGTACAATTCTTGGTGTTTCCCATAGAATTATTTACAACTATCACATGTCTTCTAGGCAATCACTGTGAGTTGCAACAAACTACTACCTGCCCTACAAAAATAAAAGGTCTTTTACTTGAGTTGGTTGCTGCTCACATTGATCTTTCTTCCCTCTTTATTCCTGTTCGTCGCATTGAGAAGATCAGAGCATATAAACTTGCTATGCTTTATACCGTGTGAAAGTTCTCTTCACATGGTACCATCGACATCAAATGGCACCACCCTCCTCCCTAAGGAAGCACATTTTATTGGAGGGCTTTACAACCTTATGTACACCATGAACAGTTAGCCTGCACAAGTCCCAGCTGATAGTTTATGTTTCCACCATCAGTGGATGTTCCGAACTCCATGTCCATGAGTGATGTGTTTGTTAGGTTTCTGTAACTCTAAGCTATTTAACATCTGCTTTTTGTTTCTGGTATGCCAAAGAATTACAAAGCAAACTACCTAGTATCCTATTAACCTAATTCCTAAATCTACTTGAAATCTCCTCAACAAGGAAAAAGTGCCACCTTGAATTTCTGACTGAGCTTAATGAGGAGAGGCACCTTGTTGTCTGCGACTAATTGTGCTAGATGGCTTTTGGCAATCGAATGTCTGCTTACCGAAAAATTGGATGGATCTCCATTTGATTGGGACTTGGACTGACTGTTCCCCTACTCCATCATCAACATGCATGGCAGCACTTGAGATGCATCTTGAACATTGTTACAAATCAAGCATTCTCGCTAGTTAGTCTGATGTCCTTAACATGGTTGGGAGTTTTCTATAACAATGGGAATAATGCTAATGAATTTAGAGTCCATCATCAAACAAGGGAGTGGAGATATCATATCTATAGGTAAATTATTGATAAAAAGAAGAAAACAAATTAGGGTTAGAATTTCCATTCACATTATAGCCTAGACATTCAGAATCTCATTGGCTATTGTGATGATCTCAAACATGCAAATCATTCAGAGGAGTGTCTTGTGTGTCTACATGACTAAACTACTTGGGGAGCCTGTTTTGTTGATTCTGTTATTTATTTTTTTTTTTTGTCAGAGAAAGTAAGTAGTAAATAGTAACTTATCTCTAAAAATCAATCTATGCAAGCCACATTTATGGGATAACAATGCCTTACTTCATGGATGGCTGCAAATCTCTCCACCTTGTAAGAAGAGCACTTATATTTCTCCTTGTTTAACCTCTCCTCATAGTAGGTCATTCTGACCATTTTTTGTGAGGACACTGCTATCACTGCATGTGAATTGTTAACAGCCTCAACACCTTTAAAGTTTATCAGCTTTAGAGCTGATGTTTCCATAATCCCTTGCATTGAAATTTTTTGAGGTCTTAAGGGCTTTGGTGGTCCACTAGAATTAACCTTTCTTCAATCATTGGGTGATAGATGTCATGATGGTGCTGAAGCTTCTGATGAATATCCTGTAGAAGCTATTTAGACCACATCACTTTGGACCTTGTGCACATTGGTAGGAAATTGGAAAATTGAAAATAACTTTCACGGTTTCACCTTGATTGTATCAGCACTTATGCCACAGAGGAGATGGATGAAATGCAAAGATCAAAGTTCCTACATTTGAAAGTGGACCTTTTCTCAAGTCCATATAGACCTTATTTTGTGTGAAGGCTGTCATTTTTTCAGAAAGCTTAGCTAAGCATTCATGGCATTCCTCCGTTATATACAAAATATCATAAAAATAAAACACAACATAGTGACTGACAAAAGGAAGTAGCTGGGGTCATCACCTGGATGAAGGTACCTAGGCATCACTCACTCAAAGGTAGCCATTTCTAGGGACCATATCATTATACTTGCCAAGTCTGTTTCGTATTTGACGATAGCCACTCCTAAAATCAATCTGATATCGAGCATGTCATGAAGTCATCTAACAGGGTAGTAATACTTGGTCTTTGTTTTGTTGATAGCATGGCTTGCCACAAATATGCATCATCAGTGATCTTTTATTGTCGTTAACAAGACCCAAAGCAGTGGTCTAAGGCTTTCTTGGATGAAACCCCTGTGTGGCAACCCATCGACCTGCTATTCAACTTGTCACTTTAGATGGGATTCATTATGTAGGCAGGTATATGTTACTTGTTGGTGTGCATCATTGGTGGTAGCGCAGTGGACCTCAGATTAGCAAGTCTGCGTGCAATCTTCAAAACTTCATGCGGGCAGTTACCGGCTTCTCCTTTGACTGAAAATTAGATTTGGGAGTGCAATTTGCTTGTAATTCACCGTTTGTTCCGGAGACAAAAAAAGAAAAAGAAAAAGAAAAAAAGCCTTTCAAGCTTCATGTTTGTGTATCTGATCTGATGATCATCATCCATGTGATATTACTCAAATATTCTTTGGATTATCACTCAATTAAGAATTCTTGGCTTTAAGCTTCCAGGTAAAATCAGTTTTTGTTGATTTGTACCTTTGTGGGGAAATCACTCGAGAGTTTCATGGCAATCAGATCTGTCCACTCATGTTTAAGATCGTTTGGTTGGTTGCGAAAAGCTCTATTGGCAGTAGTACGAGGGCACCATTATGGAGGTGCTTGGTTTCACATTTGCCTTTGCCCTTTGCCGCTTGATTCATTGATCTTGAAATTAGGATTAGGGGCTTTAGATGCATGGAACCCTTTAGTCTTTGGTTCCACACAGTCTAAGAACTCATCAAACATGAGGGGAAATTGTGAGTGGTGTAGTCAGGTATGTACCTGTTCAACCAACCTCGTGAACTGTGACATCCTGTACTCTTTGTTAGACAGTATATAAGCACTCATCCACCATGATGGGGGATTGCGAGCAGTGAGCCAGGCAGTATACTTGATCAACCAACATCTTTAAGCAACTTATCCAGCTGATTACTCATTAGTTGCCTAGGTAGGATGCACTCTCAGTTGATATGGCTGCTTAAGATCTGGTACCACATATTTGGATAAAATATGAAAACTTCCTTGACCATCCCCCCTTCCATGTTATTATCTAGACCATCGCCCATTTTGTGTTGTTATTCATTCCAAGTCCTACTCTCCTAGAAATAGAAACTTTAGTTTCTAACTTCCCTTAAACCAAATTTCTAAAAAGTAGGACCCCCTTACATGCTAATATTTCCTTTGAATCAAGTTCCTTAAGCATACCAGCTTCTAAATCTATTATCTCATCCTAAGATAGAAGAAAAGAAAAGGATGCCTGTTCCCTGCTGAAAATTACTAAGCTGTTCCAAAGTCACCTTGAGCTCTTTTCTTCACCTTCTTTAATAAGCTTTAAGACTCTCAGCAATGGGCTATCATGGCCATCCTCTTATGACATATCTAGGTATTAACATATACTGGCTGTCAGATAGATTTGTCTGCATCATCAACCAGAATATGCATGCACTTTAATTTTAAGTGATTGAAAGAGATGGAACATTTGAGGATTTGGCTCATATGCAGCATAGGTCCTGACTAATTTCAAAGAAACTAAACTCAAGTATTGACTATTGATTTGATTGATGATTTGAGGGCTTGGTTCACATATAGCATAGGCACTGTCTAATGTCAAAGAAATTAGGAATAATTTCAATTTGTTATATTTAACTTTGCCCAAAATCTCATATAAGGAACCTAACTTTCAAAAGTAAGATATAAGGGCCCCACTATCTTTACGGTCCATTCAGTAACTGACCATTAAATTTTGAAAAGTGGATTTGTCATGTGACTTTTATTGGTTTTCTTCATTTTTTGGCGGGAGCAGTGAGAGAGAGAGAGAGAGAGAGAGAGAGAGAGAGAGAGAGAGAGAGAGAGTACCTTCCAAGATGGAGAGTATCACTAAGGAAGATGACAACCATGTTGGCTGCAATGACATTCCCAAACGTCAAGAAAAGGGCCACAAAAACAGGAGCTTGCTTTTGTCACCATGTTACAAAAATGCTAGGGTAGAGATTCCCTAAATAGACGTGGTGGATGATAATATTTATCCAAGGGAAGCTGAACCAGAAGATGGGTCCATCTAAAGGTGGGCCATCAGTTGAAAACTTGTGATGAATCGTCAAGATTGATCCAAGGGAGGCCGAACCAAAAGAATGGGTAAAAAAGGGCAGCCTCGGTGCACGAAGCTCCCACCTATGTGGGGTCCGGGGTAGGGGCGGGCCATAATGGCCTAAAGTAGGTAGCCTTACCTTGTATTTTTGCAAGAGGCTGATTCCACGCCTTGAATCCGTGACCTCAAGGTCACATGACGACAACTTTTACTGTTGCGCCAAGGCTCCCCTTCTCCGAACCAAAAGAATGGGTCTATTTTCTAAAAGTGGCTATCAGTTGCAGCCATGCAGTGGATGGTCAAGATCGATCCAAGGATGCCAACCAAAAAATTGGGTCGGGATAGCATTTTTCTTAGCAAAAACCAAATTGAAATATCAATCTGACCAGGACATGCATGTTTTGGGATTTATTTGAAATGACTTTTCTGTCCTTTGAAAAAACCTCGTGAAAGTCATGTGGCAGATAAAAAGGGCAGCCCTGGTGCACGAAGCTCCTGCCTATGCAGGGTCCGGGGAAGGGGCGGGGACCACATGGGCAGATCTCCATGTCAAAATTTAACGGTATGTTATGGAGTGGACTGCGGTGATACAATTACAAAATAGTGGGGACCTTATGCGTTACTTATGACAAACTTCCAACTCTGATCAAGTGCCCTAATGGGGCATTTCTAGTCTCTGTTCCTCCCAACAAAGAGAGATTTCATTTTTGGAGAACATGATCTAAATCCTGGAATCCATCGGTGCCTCCAATGCTCTGAAAATGTCTGGATTTCAAAATTGTCATTCTCTGTCTTGAATTGGGTGTTTGAGTCTTTTGGATTGAACCTTTTGTGCAGCTTGATCTGCTAATGTAGATATCTTTTCAACCTCATCTTTTTCCTTTCTGCAATTCGAGTTTTTGCTTGTGTTTCATAATTCTGGATCCTCTGGATTGGATCCACAAAATGCATCATTGTCAACCAGGAGTCTCATTTGATAACTTTGTTGAGGCTATTGAAGAATGATTTTATGCATAGACGATTGACTACATTCTAACATATTTTAGACTGGAAGCTAATCCGTTTAAGAACTAAACTCTATAATCTGTTGTTCGTTCTTGCAAACTGGTTATTTTACAAGTGTCTACATCCAATTGCCCTTGTGCAGTAATTGTGAGATTTTAATCAAATGATCATATTTGATATTCTGTTCTGCATGTTCTGTTGTGTGTTGACATGCCTGCAATGCTATTATACATATTCCACAGTTGATTGTTGACTCTTTTTTGGGTTATGCAGAATGTTGCATATGACAGATCAAGCGCTCCAAAAGACTGCCTGGTCTCTGCATGGTTCCAGGGGCCTGAGGTTGATCCATCCAGCCAAGCAACTAAGATGATTCGGTTGGTGGAGTTCATGTATGATCTTGAGAGGAGCAATGCGCAGACCTTCAATGTTGAGTCTTCTGATACAGAACCCGTGAACGTGGTGAGGTTCGCTTTTTCATCTAACCATGGGAGTTCCTCACACACATGCATCTATCGCCTGAGGGTTCATGGTTATGAACCCAAAAATGTTGCCACATTAACAATGCGGCCATGAGATCCACAGACACATCACGTATGCTACTTTGTATACCCATCTCATCTGGAATTCCAGTGTCCATTTGCATATCCTCGTTTTTTGGTCATGTAAAATTTTAATTATACATGGTTGTCCTGGCGGTGGCCGTTTCTCAGCAAGCTGTTTGATGATAGAAAAATGAGTTTACCTCTTTATCTGTCTGGAAGCTTACAAGCAAGCAACTCGCCCCCTTTGCCACGGTTGTCTCCATTATTAAGGTTTCAGAACAGAGTTGCACCTCTTTGGAATAGCTGCTTGATCAGATTGGGATCAGTGAAGGAAAAAACCAGGCCTCTTTGGTTCAATCTTTTCTGATCCAAACTTTTTGTTACTGTGTGTGGGTGGAGATATTTTTGTTATGCTCCTTTTCCTTGCTAGATGCAGGATCAAATTCCTTTCTTCTGTCAGTTCTCGGATCATCTTGAATAGGTCATGCTCACAAGTTCTCCATCTGGGCTGCTGCGGCTGCTGAATGCCAGTGGTTGCAGGGTTAAGCTATCCATCGACAGCAATCTTCTCCCTTACAAAATTCATCGGTTGCAGGTTTGTTCTTATCCACGTCTTGGTGATGCCAATACTAAAGCTATAAAATCTGTCCTTGGATAAGCAATGTAGAGTTGGGATTGTTTAATGCGTGGGAAATTTTGGTCATAACCTATCAAAGGTCGGACCAGAAGAGGTGGTCATTAAACAAGCTCTTATACATTGAAGTGTCACTGTAAATTGTAGCGGGCAAAAGTACTAGTTGGCCTCACTCTTTTCAGTGATCCGGATTGTTCATCCATCACGTCAAGCTAATCTTTTACGTCTCCCAAAGAAATAGAAGAATAAGATGAGGGTTGTCCTAATGACGACGATGAATAGATATATTGTGTTGGTTTTTTTTTTTTCCTAATAAAAATAATAGATGTATTTTATTTTATTTTACTGTTTTTCATTTTAATTAAAAAAAAATGTTCATGTTGCTAGACTGCTAGAGGTGTCCCTTTGGCATGATTCTGAGCCATTATATATCCATAGTTGGAGAAATCAGATGAACAGCCTGAATCTATGATATACTGATGCACTATAGAAAAGTGGAGTCAAGTGCTGTTGATGTTGTTGTTGCGCTCTACACCAGCATCGCTCTTGTATGAAAAGCCTAACTTGATTTGCAGCGGGCAAGTGGATGGTCAGAACTAAAATGCAACGGAGTGTGTATACTCTAGGACATAAGAACTCTAAAGTACCCAGTCCATGGCAATAGGTGTGCTTAAGAGCCTATGAACTCTCTCTATCCTTGAACCTGTGACCTACTGGTTCCACCAGATGAGGGTCTTCGTGTGCTAGTATGCCAGAAGCTCTCTTAAAACCCTCTTGGTGAACTTAGCCAAAGTCAAGAAATAGCTATAAGGGCTTCAAGAGATGGTGGTTGGAAGCGTTAACAAAAAGTAGAATATTATCATCAAGACCTTATCTTGACTAGGGGTTGGTCACATGAATTTGGTTCATCCATTTCTCTTTATTAAGTGTCATGGCTTCATTATAGAACCATTGGGGTATTTTGAAGTCCTCAACTGGGACAGAAAATAAACATAAGGGGGCAGCCTCGCTGCATAAAGCTCCCGCCTATGCAGGATCCGGGGAAGGGGCAGACCACAAGGACCTATAGTAGGCAGCCTTACCTTGCATTTTTGCAAGAGGCTGTTTTCACGCCTTGAACCCGTGGCCTCAAGGTAACATGACGACAACTTTTATCGTTGCATCAAGGCTCTCTTTCAATAGAAAATAAACATGACTCAAGTAATTTGGATCATTAAGTTGGTCTCTTGATTGAGATTTTTTGTATGCATATCTTTTATCCAACTTGTTCAACAATCAAACCCTTCATTTTTGCCAACAAATGTGAATTGCAGATGGTCATACAGTGTGTTAGGGGGTTTATTTAACGGCATATGTTTGGCATTTCTGTTAGAACATCTCTCGTGATATCTTAGATGATATCTTCTGTGATATCTGAGATATGTGTCATATGTTTTGTAATATCTTGTATGATATTTGAAATATGTGACATTTGCTCTGTGATATTTTTAGTGAGATTTTTGGTGATATCTGAAATACGACATGAGAAACATTTTATTATTTTTAATAAAAATTAATGCATCAACCAATCAGGCATCAATGACCATCAACTAATTTGCTCATTTGTATTTTGGCAGTTTCAGCCTTTGATTGCCAATTTCTGGAGTTCTTTGTCAAGTCACATTTCTTCCTCCGCAGCAATCATAGAACTATTTGCATTTTGCTAGATGCCTGCATTTCTTGACCCTCCTTTTTATTAGCATTGATTCTAAATCTTGCACAGATAGTCCTTTGCCCCAGATTGACCATTTCCACTTCAATCTGCTCTGAACATTTTATCATTTTTGAGATTTAATAGTTTTTCTTTTGATTCCCCCTTGAGCAAGTCCACCACCCATTACTACGAGGAATATGATGAATGGTTCAAGTTTACCATAAAAGTTCCTCATGCATGAGCAAGGTGCATGGTCTGTTCCATGTGCTAGAGTGTGGACTCTGTTGAGACTATAGATGGGCATCCAAAGAAACTATCTTAGAAAGTGAATGATCTGAGTCGTCTAATTAGGGGCACAAAAACGCTTGAAAAACAACAGTCATCTAATTTTGGCAATAAAATTTGCACTTGGATGAAAAGTTCAATCAATATTAGGTACTTACTTTAAGTTACATACTGGGAATACCAAACTTGATAACATGCAATTACACAGTCATTGAAATTTTGGCATGTAGGGCCACTGTTGATGCAAGGTAAGGCTGGAATTTGAGATTCAAGGCGTGGAATCAGCATCTTACAAAATGCAAGGTGAGGTTTCCTACTATAGGCCCTTGTGGTCCACCCCTTCCTTGGACCCTGCATAAGTGGGAGCTTCGTGCACCGGGGCTGCCCTTTTAGGGCCACTATTGATGGGCATCAACACAATATCTCATTAATTGAGTGATCCTAGCCATCTGGTTATGAGCTGGATCTCAAGGATACATTCCTTATTTAGCTAACAAAGAAATGATTGGTCAGGATGCACTTTCAACGAATAAAAGTCTCAAATCTAGTTACAACTTTGATGGAAGCCCATATAGGAGAAGGCAGATCCACTAGATGAAAGTCTAATCACCACATAAGTACTAGGATAATGCAAGTTCTATGCTAGTTATACCATGTATTGCATCAGAAAAATCATTACTTAATAAAATCCTTGCACAAAAATTAGAAAATTCCAATTATATGATGCAGTTTTCTTAATTTTGGTAAGCCTAGAAGCCCAATGTACCACATCAACCACCATCCAAGCCGTTGGTTTGATTGGCTACTTTGTGGATTGGTACGACATAATAGGCAATATTTTTCTCTTTTAAGCTATGCATTAGTCTCCTAGTGCCAACATGGGTCATGACTACATGTTTCCAAAGGGCTCTCCTAGCGGTAGTCTCACACGCGCTATGCTGGAGAGAATCCCATTCGTTGTCAATGGTAGCATGCTAGGATGGAAAGAGAGGGAGATAATGCCTATTTCTTTGTCTAAAAAAACATCTATTTAATTTGATTTTTCTCTCTCTAGAAAGGAGCGGATTTGGTATATCTCTAATATCACTAAACATATCAAGAATGACAAAGTTAAATAAACATGATATCTAATATATGTTGAAGATATTGCCGTTAAATAAACCTGATATCTCACATATGCTGAAGATATCGTCGTTAAATAGGTTGCATTTCTGAAATATGCCATAATATCTCAGAAATGCCTAACATATGCCATTAAATAAACCTCCTTAGTGATTTGCTTTATAGTTCCTTGCTTGTGCCAAAAGAAATCACTTTCGTTTGAATGTGGATGGGCCATTGACTTCTTCGTCATTGACCATCACTCTACATTAGGTTGAGCTCTGGTGCATGTAGGGATGACAATAGGATGGGATAGGTCGTTTACAAATTACAATTATTGCCTCTTGATTTGCTGCCTTCAAAAAGAAGGTTAGAAAATAAAAAATCAACCTATTTTATGCATCGGCAACAACATCTTAACAAGTCAATGACAGTGGAGAATTTTGATGCGTAACTCATCATTATGGCCCTACTAAACATATGGTTTGGGTCATTGCAGTGCCTGGCCCCACTTGTGCTAAACACATATTTTGGTTCATTGTAGGGCTGTGCATCGACCATATAAAAATTGTAAATTTATAACTATTGTTTGTTGGAAACAACTCATTTTGCAAACACACAATTTCTTAGAAGGAATACTAAGTCAAAGCGCTTGTAAGTACTTCGTGTCAAAGCCCTCGTACTTTTTGCATGATGGGGTCCACTTATGGACGATCTACTTAGTTTATCTAATTCCTTTGGCATTGAATGTCTCCTAGTCCAAAAAGTTATCTAGATTAAATGAACATATAAATAAATCTTCTTTTTCGTCGACAGGTTAGAAACTTTTTAAACAACGGTCTACATTCAAAACAAAAAACATGGTCTTATAATATCAATATGCTTGAATTTTGGACTAGAAGATATGCAAAGCCAAACAAATTAGATTAACTAGGTAGATCATCCATAGGTGGACCCCATCATGCAAAAAGTACGAGACTTTTAACACAAAGTGCCTACAAGTGCTTTCATTTAGCATTCTATTACATTTTGAGCTTCCATATTCATCTCTCTATCTCTCTCTAAATATGTAACAATTCAAATGTCATGTTTTGCAATTCCCAAACTAGTTTTTTGTTTTCAAACAAAAAAGAAATGAAAAACACACTGAACATAGGGTTTCTAAATGCACCTTGAGCTATTCATTTTGTTTTCCTTATTGACTACTGGAAACACCCTCCCTCAATCCACCACCCCCATGCAACCTACTTCCCTTGCACCACTTAGGTAGTTTTGAATTTTGACATAATTTCAATCATGTTTCATTGGTTGAATAAGTGCACCATTTAAAGATTTGGCTGCTTCATTAGTTAATTAAGTGAGCCAAAAGATTTTGTTCCATTCTTAAAATCTCTCTATTGCTATTTGTATTTTTTTAAGAGATTCTATTTGTTCCTTACTATTATATATCTCACTCTTCTTCCTTTCTATAAGCTTTTTCAATTTGAGTATACTATACCTTTCTATTACATACTATGCGTATAACTATTATAACTAAATATACTTACCTTATGTTTTTCTAAGGAGTGAGCCCTACTTGAATAACCACTTACCATTTTTTTTATTATAAAAACTAAGTCTCACTTGACTTATGTTTGTCTTAAAAAGAAATAGCCCCCCTTGAATCAATGGTTTGGATGGAATAGCAAAAAGGATGCAGGGGAAAATGGACTAATTCACTCTATCAGTGAACAACCCAACAATTTAGATGATTAGGCAACAACAAAAAAGGATAATTTAAGTTATTAAGCAACAAATGGAAGGATAATTTTTTTTTAAAAGGAGGAACAAATATAAATATTTTCTTCCTTTCTATTAGCCTTCGTAAATACTAATTAGAGTATAATATACCTTTATATATATAAAAATAGTGATTAAATTTACTTTAGTTTTTTCAAAGAAGTAGGCCTTACTCCAATAACCCCTTGAATCAATGGTTTGTCCATGAGCAAGTACAGCACCCTACACTATATATAAAGATTATAATTAAATTTACTTACCTCATGTTTTCTAAAGAGGTAGGCCGTACTTGAATAACCGCTTGAATTAATGGTTTGTGAATGAACAAATAGGCATCTTAGATTGTTAAGCAACTATGAATTTAGATTATTTATATTATTAAGCAACAAAAAAGGAATAAAAGTCTAAATTTCCATTGCCGAGATTTAAAGGGGTTGGGTGAAAGCCAGGTATCCTAACCAGACTAGACAACAATCGAATACTGTTATTAGCTTTCATTTTAATTATTATTTATAAAGCTTGTTTGTAGGCGGAAGTCAGAATCATGGATTAAGTGATTCTGGACTAGTAGAATTTCCAGCTTCAACAGCCCCTAGGGTAATGTCATTAGTTAGCGACAACGAACCACCATTATCATGGTTTATTGCATACCATGGGATCGCCATCTGTTAGGCCATTAAAGGAAAATGACTCATATTTCACTATTTTCATCATTCATGGCTCTCAAAGTAGACATTTGCTTACAAGAAGAAGATCAACCTTCACAACCAACTTACAATTATCGGGCCAGCTCCTGCTGGGTCAATCTTCAACTTTTCGACTTATTGCTAATTCGAATCTAAATGAATATATTAGGATCACGATCATTCCTTTTCCAATTTACTTGATGTTGTTTTTTTCCCTTCTTCTGGTATAATCAAGTTCATTAAGACTAACAATTACTAGGATTGCTTGATCAATCGTTCTCTTATAAGGAATTATGTTTGTTTTGTATTTTGCAATTTTTAAGGGTTATCATAGTATAACTTGTCTAACTACAAATTGATTCCACAGGGACTTGACTTGAAGAAATTGAAAATTAAATTAAATTTAAAATTTCCACCAATTAACAAAAATCATAAAAATTATATAGCAATGAACTAGAAACTTGGATCTATTGAATTAATAAAAAGCACATAATTCCAAATTCAAAAGACAAAAAATTAAACAAAATATAAATTGAAATCCACTTCCTTAGCTTGATCATAGCCATATTCTTTAATTTTGGTTATATATGAGTCGATCATCTGTTATCAATCTATCACTTAAGTCTCTGATTAATGATTCAATGGTTGGATTATGCAGATCTTCTAAAAATCTGATGATCTAGATCAATGTGAAGAAATCAAGGTTGGATGGCATGAATTGACCTTCTTGACTTCAGATTTAAGATCAAAACCATTAGATTAACTAGGAAGTCTACTAAGATGAAGATCTAAAAATTGATTAGAAATTTGAGGAGAAAAAGAAAAGAAAAATTAACTTGAAGCTATTAGTTAAAGCTAAATCATTAATTCGGTTAGACTTTAATCAAACAGAGATTTGAATTGAGTAATTCATGGATTAACTGAGAACATGACAAAACTTGAATAACACATAACATAACTGGAATAAAGATAAGACAAAATAGGACTCAAAGGGACTTAAAATAAATGAATTAAGGGTAAAAATGAATTTTTTCCTACCAATTCCTTCTTTCTTCAACCCCTAAACAAGAGAAGCAGCAGGAATTCATGGAAGATGATGTAGGGAGGGGGAAAAGAAAAGAGTTTGGGGAAAACTCAACTTGGGTTTTGCTCCAAAATGATGATGGGTTGCAAAGATGAAGGAAAAAAAAAAAGAATTGGGGGAAAATAAGAGAAAAACTACAATTTAAAACAAAAAGGAAACTTTTGTTGGAATAGAGGAAGAAAAATGGAGTGACTCGAATTGACAATGAATGGATGAGAAAACGGTAGGCAAACAAAGTGGAAACAAAAGGTGGAACAGTTGACGATGGTGAACAAAAAAAAAATAGTGAAGTAGAGAGGAAGAATGGAGGACGACGGGAGCAGAGAATTATGGTAAAAAAATGATAACTGGTAAAGAAGGTGATGGAGTAGGAGAAAACCATGAGAAGGAAAGGAAAAAGTGACTAGTAATGGGTTCTTGTAAGAGATGATTAGAAGGGATGTGATCATCAGTTTTACTCTCTATAACTCTCCCTCTTCTAAGTATTCTATATATCTTTGCAGTTTAGTTCCCTCTCTTTATTAAATTTTTTCTTAGAATTTGTTTTTGAGTCCAAATTAACCTATTTGTTCCTTACTCAAATTTAGAAATTTTTTCATGATTGTCTTGCAATCTCCTTTTTCTAGGCAGTTTCTCCTGGATCGCGTCTTGTACGATTTGATCTGAGTCATCCAATTCCCTTTTAGTTGATTTGCAATATATAAAACTTAATTAGAATCATCATGATCAGTCATCTGATAAGCTTAGATGATTATTAGCCATTAAATTTTACAAATCAACGATTGGATGATCAATTGGAGCTAAAATGCATATGTAATTCAAAATTGATTGATTAGATGATCTAATTAAATGCTAAATTTAAGAAATTTTAGTTAAAATAGAACACTTAATGCAACCCAACCAGCATTTTGCTTGTCTCAAGCAAAACATGCAAAAAGTCAATCTCAAAATTCTAAAAAAATTATTTTCAAAACAACTCTCAATTTTATCTTCAATAAATCTATCAACTTTAACATACTAATAAAATTTAATAATAAACTCAAAACCCTACTCATATGCTAAATATATTCCAATTAGGTCTAGATCTTAGTGTGTGTGTATATAGTCCACATATTAGCTCTAAGTAGACTATATCTTTTGAACTCCATTTGAAATATGTTTTGGCCTCAATTCTCACCGATGGCGTACACTTAGAAACAAAACTCTCAGAAAAAAGGTAAAACATATCTCTCTTTATTATGTAAGCATAGTCTTTAAAAGCAAATTCATCTCACGTATACTTATGAAAGAATGAGAGATATTGAGGAATTTAGTTTTGATCCCTTTAGAATGGATGCCATTACCTTTGAATCTCTAGATATATTACCCCTTAAATCCAATCCATGTATGTCCTCATCAAGACTATATTCTTCTTAGAATCAATATGTCTTATGTTAGGACAAATGTAGCTTAAGACAGGGTACAAAAGAAAGCGTTATAAAGGGTTTAGTGTCTTCAAAAATAAGTAGACCCTTCTACTAAAATTAACAATTCTTCTTTACTTCGTACCAAAGTGAATATTTCTTCATTCTTCCTTTCATTTTTTCAAACTTTTTAAAAATCTTTTGAAGAACTTTTTCTTCATATTCACTTTCCTACTTGCATTGCAACTTAAGGGTATTTCTTCATTCATTTCTAACTTATATTTTGAAAAAAATAGGTCATGGATAATTTAAAAAGGGTAACTATAGGTAAACTTTAATTTGGGTTTAAGAAAGAAATGACTTATATAAAAGGCTCAAATTTGGCTAACTAATGGTAAAAATGTTATGGGTAGGCTTTATATCTCTAGGTTAACAAAAAGGATAGCCTAGATTATTTCTTAAGTTTCATATAACCAATCAAATTCAATAAACTTCCAAAATTTTAAGCGTAATACTCTAATAATTCAGGTAATTGATCAAACTTAAGAGTTGGTGGGATCAAATTTACTTTAACCACATTGAAGAAAAATTTGAAATACTTTTATAACCTCTCAAAAGAATGAACTACTCTAAAACTCACTTATGTTATAGGTCTCCACTAAATTTCTTCACGAGCTATAAGTGATAACTACTTATCAATCTAGACTAATGCAACTATGTGTACAGTTGTGATATGAGATTTAGCTTTTATGAAATGCTTTAGAAAATAAGTAAAATAATGAAATAATCATGTGAAACTCCATTAATAAGTGAAAGTTAACTAGACTATACTTTAGAAAATTCAATTCTCATCATAATGTAGGAATTGACCTAAAAACTAAAATAAAATAAAATAATTTTTTTTGAAGTTTTCTTTTTTTCTTTTTTTAAGGAAATCAACTGAAAAATAGAAATTGCTAGAATTCTACACCCCAACCTGAAAGAAACATTATCCTAATGGTGAAATATAGGCTCAATAATGAATATGGATGATATAGAAAATAACTTATTTTAAAATACAAAAATTAATATAGAGGGATCAAATCTACTCAATCCTAATAAATAGGATCCTCCAAAGTTGTAGACTCAACTTCTAAATTCTCATATTCTAGCAAAGGCTTTAAATGTTGACCATTTACCTTAAAAGTATGTTTAGTTCTAGCATCCTCAATCTTGATAGTCCTATATGAAAAAAATTCTTTGACTATATATGGATTGGTCCATCAAAATCTAAACTTACCTAAAAAAAGGTGAAGCTTAGAATTATGCACAATAAAATTTTGAGATAGAGTAAAGGATTTTCTTAGGATATTCTTTTCACAAAAAGTTTCATATTTTGTGTGTGTGTGTGTGTGTGTGTGTGGATATTCTCTTACTCTCGTATGCTTCTTGACTGATCTCCTCCAACTCATTAAGTTGGAGTTTTCTATGTGAGTCTACTTTATCCATGTTGAAATTAAAAGTCTCTATATTTCAATTCTACTAGCAAATGACAAGCCTTACTGTATATAATACGATATCGAGACATACTAATCAGGGTTCAGTATGTAGTCTTGCAAGCCTAGAGTGAATCAGTTAGTCTAAGAGACCAATCCTTATGACCAGGATTAATAACAGTCTTTTAAAGAATTCATTTAGTAACCTGATTAAATACTTCAACTTTTTCTCTTGTTTACAAGTGATACAGTGTTGCAAATTTATGTGTGATGTTATATTTTTTCATGAGTGCTTCAAATGCCTTGTTGCAAAAATGTGTACTGTTATCGCTTATAATGGCTTGAGGAATCCCAAATTTAAAAAAATATTATTTTATTTTAATAATTCAACAACTATTTTATGGTCATTATTTTTACAAGGGATAGCCTCAATCCATTTGAATACATAGGCTATGACCAATAAGTTATATAAATAGCTAATAAAAGTGGGAATGGCCCCAGGAAATCAATGCCCTAGTAGTAAAAAACTTCAATGACAAGGATAGGATTCAGATGCATCATATTCTTACATGTTATTCCTCCTAGATTTTGACATCGTTCATAAACTTTATTGAACACATGTGTCTTTAACAATGACGACTAATAGAAACCACACATCAAAATCTTTATAGCAGTTTTTTATGCAGAAAAATGTTCACCACATGCTTTTGAATCATAGAAGGAGATGATACTATTTTGCTCTAAGTTTGGTACACATCTTCTAATTTTTTGTTCTAGGTAATACTTAAATATGTATAAATAATCCCATAAATAGTGCCTGACATTGGAAAAGAATTATGTTTTTCTAATTTACTCCAATGTTCTTGAATCTTCCATGTGACTAAATAATTTGCAATATTAGCAAATGAGGGGGGATGGGATATATAAAAAAAGTTGCTTATCAAGGAAAGTGTCTTTAATTGGTAGCTCCTCTAAAAGTTATGTTAAGATCAGGCAAGATAAATGGTCAGCTACAACATTCTTTATTCCTTCTTATCTCTCAATTCGATGTCAAACTCTTGGAGTAGAAGAATTCATCTAAGTGGTTTGGGCTTAGTACCCTTCTTAGAAACAAGGTATGTAAGGGTCGAATGATCAATGAATATGACTATCTTAGAACCAACAAAGTAAGAGCTGAACTTATCCAATGCGAAAACAACTGTTAGGAGTTCTTTCTCTATAGTGGAATAATCCATTTGAGTGCTATGTAGGGTCCTACTTACATATTGTCTGACATATGAATTTTTATCTTTTCTCTATACTAGTATTGCTCCAACAATGTAAGCATTAGCATCACATATGATTTCAAAGGTTAGACTCCAATTAGGTGGCTGCATGATAGGTGTAGTAGTTAACTTGTCTTTCAGCTTTGTAAAAGCTTCTTAACAATCGCCACTCCACTCAAAAGGGGTATCCTTTGTAAGGAGGTGATACAGTGGTCTAGATATAGCACTAAACTCTTTAATAAACCTCCTATAAAGTCCTGCATGACCTAGGAGTGAGCGAATATATCTAATAGAATTGGGGATGGGTAGATTGATAAGTAGATCAACTTTG
This sequence comes from Warburgia ugandensis, assembly GCA_035236585.1. NCBI lineage: Eukaryota > Viridiplantae > Streptophyta > Magnoliopsida > Canellales > Canellaceae > Warburgia > Warburgia ugandensis. The sequence continues at coordinate 70,124,457 of CP141128.1, forward strand.
GCTACATCTACCTCTATACCTTTGGATGACACTATGTGGCCAAGGACAATTCGCTTAGGTACCATGAAATGACACTTGTCCCAATTAAGCACTAGGTCTTTTCTTTGCAATGATTTAAGACTTTTCTTAGGTTATTAAGACATGTGTCAAATGAATAACTAAAAATAGAAAAGTCATCCATGAAAACCTCTAAAATTCTTTCTATCATATCACTGAAATGCTCAACATACAGCATTGAAATATGGCAGGAGCATTATATAATCCAAATGGCATTCTTTTGTACGCAAAAATGCTAAAAGGACATATGAACGTGGTCTTTTCCTAATCCTTAGGTGCAATTCCTATTTGGTTATATCCTCAGTAACCCTATACAAAACAATAAAATTGGTATCCTGAAACACTTTCTAACATCATATCAATACAAAGCAAAGGAAAATGGTTCGTCTTAGTGACATCATTCAACTTTCTATAGCCAATGTACATACGCTAATAGTAGTAACTCTAATAAGAATTAATTCATTTTTGGCATTAGTGGTCACTTTTACTCCAAACTTGTTTCAAACTACTTGACTTGAACTCACTCATTTGCTTTCACTTATGAGATAGATGATTCCCACATGAAGCAATTGAAGGACTTTTGCTTTAATCACATCCTTCATATTAGGATTTAACCTTCTCTGCAACTAATGACCTAGTTTAGCATCATCCTCTAAGTAATCTAATGGGTGCATATCAAAAGTCTAAAGCCTTTAATGTTTGCTAGGGTCCATCCTATTACACTTTTATGTTCCCTAAGGGTTTTGATCAATTATTTCTCTTGAAATTTTTTCAAATGAGAGAAAATTATAACAGGAAAAGTTTGTTCATCTCTTAAATAGGCATATTTGGGTTCATAAGGTAGTAGTTTTAAATCTAGCTTATGAGGTTCAACTGAGGATGCAATGGGAGTGGACTACCTTTGTGGAAGTTCCTCAAAATGAGGTATCTATCTTTATGCGTCCAAGGGAGGGCATTAACTTCCTCTATTAATGTATCCTCATTAAACTCATTAAAGTGGGCCAAACATGCCTCAAGTGAGTCTAACAAGGAAGAGATCATGAAATGATCTTGCACTATTATTTTTATCATATTGATACAGTGCAAGTCATTAGAGATTTCACTTGGTTGCTTATAGATATCAAAGTTGTTCAATTCTAGTGTCATGTTGCAAAATGAAAGTTTCATGACACTATTTCTACAGTTTATTAAGGCAATGGATGTATTAAAAAATGGACGTCCAAGGATGACATGAATTTCTTTCTGCTCATTCAGCATTGGTTATGTGTCCAATATTAGAAAGTCAACAAGGATGAATAATTATTCTATTTAGACTAACACATCTTCTATTATACTCCTTGGTATTACCACTAATCTGTCAGCTAACTAAAGTGTAGTGAACGTTGGCTTGAGATCTCCTAGTCCTAGCTGAAATAACTGTGTAGGATAACAGATGCACACTAGATCCTAGATCTAATAAGGCCTGATTAATCTTATGGTTGCTAATGATATTGGTGAGAGTGGGGCAACCTGGATCCTCATAATTTTGAGGTGTATGTTGTTGAATAGTCAAACTTACTTGTTTAGTCACAAATGCCTTCTTTTGCACATTCAATTTTCTTTTGATTGAGAAAAATTCTTTAAAATTTTAACATATGATGGGATTTGTTTTATTTCATCAAAAATTGATATGTTGATCTTGACTTGCTTGAATATCTTCATAATCTCAGCATTAGTATTATTGTTTGTGACTTATGCAACCTTTGACGGAAAGAACATGGTTCAATAGGTAAAGTGGGGTTCCTTTCTTTAGATTTTTCTTTATTTTTAGTGGATTTTTCTACCTTATTAATCTTTGGGGTCTCATCTTTCTCAATTATTTTACTATTCCTTAAAATGGTGATAGCCTTAGTCTATTCCATGGTAGAGCTTGATGTTGTATTAGGTACATTATTGGCATGCCTATGCAGACCCTTAGGGTTAGCTTGTGGTTGAGCTAGAAACTTTTCTTTCTTCATAGTTTGCATCATTTAACTCATCATATTTTTCATTTCATTCACAGAGTGTGTGGCTTATTTTAACTTAACTTCTAATTGAGAAGTTTTCTTCCCTTGGTTTTGGATAAGTTGAGATATATTATCCTTTATAGACTTTTGTGTGAGGGCAAGTAAGGTTTAAGAGCAGGAGATTGATGAGTTTGGTATGGAGTTGGGGTAGGAGGTCCATGAGTTTGTCGATTTGGGCTTGGAGTAGTGTCCTTGGTTTTATTGGTGAGGTTGGTATAAGCCAGATTATGAGACATTGACAGTGGGTCCATTAATTTCATTAACTAAAATTTAAAGGATTTTTCCAATTGGGATTATATGTCTTTGAGTATGGGGATAAGCGTCTTTTATATATATTCCATGCATTAGCCTGATTTACCTCTTAGAATGTTAGAATGGTGGGATATTATTGAGTAAGGTGTGTAGTACTTTCATGAATGATATACACTTGTTCATCCTTTTTAGAGATATTTTTCTTCATTTACATGACATTTATTTTTCTGACTAGGGATGTTACTTTGGCATTAAGTTCATCTTTTTCAAACATTGCGTACATGCCTCCCCTAGCAAATGTGGTGGTGGGCTTAGGCTTATATAGGTGTTTTGCTCTTTCTGAATCAGCCCATGTCACTTTTAGCCATCCATTCTAAATACTCTTCTGCCTTTTCTAGTTGTTTCTTTAGAATGTTGCCATGATACATCATCTCTACGAATTGGCTCAAGTTAGAATTAAGTTCCCTCATAGAAGACACTGATAATGCACCATGGTTCATAGCCATGATGAGGGCATATGAGTAATAGATCTTTGAACCTTTCCTAGCATTAGTAGAATGATTCTTTGTTCTTCTAGGTAAAGTTCATTATCTTACAGTGGAGGATATTTATTTTATGCATAGGGAAAAACATTTTCAAGAATTCCCTACTAATTTCATTCTAGGTCTTTATAGAACTTACTGATAGTGCATTAAACTACATTTTGGCATTTTCCTTTAAAGAAGAAAAAAATAGCTTAAGCCTTAAACTATCTAAATCAATGTAATATATATGATGGGTACTACATATCTTATCAAAATCTTTAAGATGCAGGTAAGGACTTTCACTGCCTAACCCATGGAATATATGAAGCAACTATTTTCAATTCTAGTGCACCAACATTTTGAGGAAGAATGATACAAGATAGTGTACTGGTGTGCCTAGGTTGAAGGTAATTTCTGAAAGTTTTTCCATGAAAATTTTGATAAAAATTATTGTTCCCATGGTCACTCTATTGGTCCCACTCCCTATTGTTATTCCTTCTCTAACCTCTATTTGGTGGATGATTATTCCTCCTTGTTGGAGGTTGATATTCATCATCTATTAGAGGTGATGGTCCATCATTCATGATGAGTGGAGGGCTTTCATTACCACTAATACTTTCACAGAGTGAGTTACCCCTAGGTTGTTGATCAGTCATTGATGGTAATTGATCTGGTTGAATGTCGCTTTGGTAGTACTTGACTAATTTCTTGATTTTGTTGTGTATCCAAAAGTGCATACAACGAAGGATTTTCATTTTTGTATCATGATTTTTAATGAAAAAACTACCCTATATGATGCAACCCAAATGCTATTGATACACAACGATAGAGCATAAAATTCATAATCATATGGCTAGCAATCAAATAGTTTGATTGTCTTGAATTTATAAGGGAGAAGCTTTTAGAATATCCTAATCTAATACTCCTCTTGTCTTTCAAACTTGCCCCATTGCTTACTAGTTGGATCCTAACCTAACCAACCACTTCATACCTCTTTAACTAGCCATAAGTAGCTTGAGTCATTGAATGTGCTGGCAAAGCTAGTTGTTTAAATACCAGTGCAATCAGTTAGATAGGGGCCACAAAAGTGGCAATATGTCACCCCTTCTAAAAGGGTCTTACGAGCATGTGATGGCCCCTAGGTGGGGCAAGAGGTGGTATGAAATCCACCTTTGCTCTTATGAAATTGGGTGCCCTTACTAATTAATTTTCACACTCTATAACAATTCAATCCATATAAATCACTTTAAAGCAATAAATGTGCCCTACAATACAATTAAAAAGAATAGATTAATGCAAACCTAAAATGCAATAGATATAAAATTTGCTATCTATATGCAGTTATACTACCAAACAATGCAAAATTATTCTGATAATGCAAAACCCTAATATATGAATTATAAAGAGTTAAGACTGCACACAATGGGTTTTGGATAAAGTCTTCTTATACAATGGTGGGACCATTTACATTCCACGTCCACTTCTGGGTTACGATGGTCCACCCTTGACCTGGATAAAGTCTTCTCATACAATACAATGTGTCCTCACTATAAATCATTCAAAGTAAAATTTGGCTATCATAATTGAAATCCTCCCTAAATTCCTTCTCTAATTTCCTACAAAATAATAATAAGTATCAAATTTCAATAAATAGATTGATTATATACTTAAAAAATTAAAAAATGCACCTAAAAATGACTAGAATGCTAAATGAATGCAATTCCTAAAATTTTTGAATTTTTATTTTTGAATTTTATGAAATCTTTGTTGCAGGTCCTTGACAATGGTAGCAAAAACTTGTTTGTTTTATTTTTTGCAAGTGCATGAACTATTGTAGTATAGCCTAAGCAAGTACGGGTTGATCCCATGGGGACTCAATTTAAAGAAAATGGAGTTTAAATTTAATTTAAATTAGCCAAAAATTAATAAAATTTATAAAATTTAAGTAACAATGAACTAGACACTTAGATTTATTGAATTAATAAAAAGTACAAAATTTGAAATTCAAAAGATAAAAAATAAAATAAAATATCAATTGAAATCTACTTTCTTAGCTTGATTATAGCAAGATTCTTCAATTCTGGTCAAATATGAATTGATCATCTATCATCAATTTATCACTCAGGTATTTTCTTAATGATTCAATGGTTGAATTATGAAAATCTTTCAAAAATTTGATGATCTAGATCAATGTGAAGAAATCAAGATTGGATGACTTAGATTGATTTTCTTGACTTCAGATTTAAGATTAGAACCATTAGATTAACTAGGAAGTGTACTAAGATGAAGATTTGAAAATTGATTGAAAATCTAAGGAGAAAAAGATAAAAGAATTAACTTAATACTTGTAGTTAAAGCTAAATAGGTGATTCAGTTAAGCTTTAATCAAATAGAGACTTGGATCAAGTAATTAATGAATTAACTAAGAACAAGACGAAGGTTGGATAACAAAAAATTAAAATAACAATAAGACAAAACAAGAAAAAGATAGAATAGGAATAGGACATAAGGAATTAAAATAAATGATCTAAGGGTAAAAATAGAATTTTCCCTAAAAGTTCCTTCTTTCTTCAACCTTGAAGAAGTGGGAAAGCAAGGTAGATAATGCAGGCAGGGAGAAGAGTTGGAAAAGAAAAGATTTTGGGGAAAACCCAACTTGGGTTTTGTCCAAAATGATGATGGGTTGCAAAGATTAGGAAAAAAGAGAGGGAAAAATTAGAGAAAAACTACAAGTTAAAACAAAAATGAAACTTAGGTTGGAACAGAGGAAGAACAATGGAATGACTGAAATTGATAGTGAACGAATGAGAAAATTGAAGGAAAATGAAGTGGAAACAAAAGGTAGAACAAATGGTGATGGTGAACAAAAAAAGAAAAGAAAAAAACAGTGGAGCAGAGAGGAAGAATGGAGGACAATGGGAATGTAAAATTATGGTAGAAAGAAATGACAATTGGTGAATAGGTGGTTTGGTTAGGAATGAAGGTGATGGAGTAGGAGAAAACCATGAGAAGGAAAGGGAAAAGTGACTAGTAATGGGTTCCCATAGGGGATTATTAGAAGGGATGTGATCTTCTATCTTATTTTCTACAGTTCTCCCTCTTCTAAGTGTTCTATATATCTCTATCGTCCAGTTCCTCTCTCTTTATGTAGATTTTTTTAGAATTTGTTTTGAGCTAAAATCAACCTCTTTGTTTCTTATCCAAATTTAGAAATTATTTCATGATTGTCTTCCAATCTTCCTTTTTCTAGGCAATTTCCTCTCGAATTGCTCTCGCATGATCTAATCGATTTAATTCAATTTGAGTCATCCAATTCCTTTTTAGTTGATCTGCAACATATAAAACATAATTAGAATCATCCTAATCATGCTTTAATTATCTAATCAGACCATCTAGTTGTTAAAATTTACAAATCAGCTGTTAAATTTTATAAATCAATAGTTGGATGATCAATTGGAACTAAATTATATATTTAATTCAAAATTGATTGATTAAATGCTAAATTGGGTATGTGGAATACTCAACCTACTATTTTTATTACAGATCATTGTAGGCAGGATAAGTAGAAGCCATAGTGAGTTTGGGGTTTTCATCAGGATAAGTAAAAGGTAATATATTTGATTTGATTCATAGAAATTATAGTAAGGTGTGTGGGAATGAAATGTAATAAATTTGAAACTATATAATTTCATGACTTGGATTGTGATTGGCAAGTCTTGGGGCCAAACCATAGTAAGTCTTATTTATTTCATAAAATTATTAAATGTATGTTTATCAGGTACCTCACAATAACATGCGTTAAATGTCTAATGTTTGAAAAATAGAGAAAACTCCACTGGATTTTCAGTAGAAATGTAGTACTCATTTCATCGTTAATCCCTTTGAAGAAAAGAAAAGAAAAGAAAAACTCGAAGTTTTTCAGAATGAGTCTTAAAACAATAATGTTTTTTGTTGTCATTTGATTTCAAAATACTTTTGATAGAGATCGATCTCGCATCATAATTGTCTTTTGCATTTAAAAAGCATTATAAAAACCCAGGTCATAACAGTTGGCATCAGAGCCCAAGTTCACGCCATTCACAGTCAAGTTATTAATAAAAGCTTAAAAAATTAGTTCACATAACTAGGAAAAACTTTAAACTAGCATGATAAGAGCACTCAAATGAATCAAATGACTCTTGATAAAATAGATGAAGCCTAGGAGTAGAGGAGGTGCACCTCTAAGAACCATTAATCCCTCTACTAGTTCTTCTGAATATGGAAATAGCATGGATGAAGCTTTTCAATCATTTATGCAAAGGATGGAGCAAATCGCAAATAATTAGGCACAAGCACCTGCAGCAAGGGCAGCGTCACCAGAGAGGGTTGTTGACTGAACGGAGGCCCAACTTGAGTGATTTTGGAAGATGACTCCCTCATTCTCTGGTGAGGAGGAGTCAGATGTAGCAGAAAAATGGATACACAACATTGAGAAGTTGTTCAAAGCTATGAATATTCCTGAAGAAAGAAAAGTTGCTATATTAGCTTTTGTTTTGAAAGGTGAAGTAGACTTTTGGTGGGAGATGGTAGAAAGAACATACTTTGAGGAGGGTGAGACTATTCTACGGGAGGATTTCAAGACCATGTTTAATGAGAAATACTTTCCATGACATGTGAGAAAGCAGAAAGAGGAGTTCATGAGTTTGAAACAGGGGAGCTTATCAGTAAATCAATATGAAAATAAGTTTATAAGTCTTCGAAGATTTGCATCCACTATTTGTGCCACAGAAGAGAGTGTAACAGAGAAGTTTATTGATGGTTTGACTCCTAGGCTGAGAAATAGGGTTATTGGGTTCCAATTAACCACCATGGCTAAGGCAATGGAAATGACATCTATTTATGAGAAAGATTATCAAAGGACTTAGGTAGACAGAAAAGAAAAGGAAAAAAATACCAGCACCAATGGGCGATTCAACAAAGGCAATAGGCCCGTTCAGTCTTCTTGACCCCAATACCCGTTCAAGTGACAATTCCACAATAGAGGTAAAGTACTGAAAGCTAGAACTTGTCCTTGATGTAGGAAGTATCATCTAGCCAAGCCATGTACATCTTACTTCAAATGCTTCATTTGTGGAGAGAGTGGACACATAGCCACTCATTGTCCTAAGAAGAAGAAAGAGGAAGACCATAAAGGAGATCAAATTTAGCATAGCCAAGAATGAGTATTTGCCATTACTTCAGGACAAGCCTAGACATCCAATGCGGTGGTAGAAGGTACACTTCACATCTATGATAGGCCTACCAGAGTGTTGTTTGATACTGGTTCTACACATTCTTTTATGTCTTATGAGTTTTCTTCTTACATTGAGGATATGGTTCAGAACTTAGATTTTTGTTTAGATGTCATGACACCTTTGGGCAAGTATATTGGCAAACAAATGTACTTTCAGGAGGTACCGATTATAGCTCAAGGCAAGCATATGCACATTGACCCCATCCACCTAGATATGACAGACTTTGACGTCATACTTGGGATGGATTGGTTAGCCTTACACCATGCAACCATCGATTGTTGAAGAAAGAGGATCACCTTTAACATTCCTGGAGAAGCAGAGATATCATTGCAGGGGAGAGAGGATTATTCAGGGGTATGTGTTATTTTCGCGTTAAAGGTAGTGAAGCACATTGCTCAAGGATGCCCGTTCTTCCTAGTTAAGATAGAAGCCATTGAGGTGCCAAAGCCTAAACCAGAAGAAGTGGCTGTAGTTTGTGAATTTTCAAAGGCGTTCCTTGAAGACTTACCAGGGTTACTACCAAAAAGGGAGATAGACTTCACCATCGACATGATACCTGACACGACTCCTATCTCCAAAGCACCATATCGAATGGCTCCAGCAGAACTAAAGGAGTTGAAGACTCAACTTCAGGAGTTGCTTGACAAAGGATTCATCAGGCCCAATGTATCCCCATGGGGAACCCTAGTCCTTTTTGTTAAGAAGAAGGATGGATCAATGAGACTTTGCATTGATTACCGAATGCTGAATAGGGTCACAATGAAAAAAAATATATCCTCTACCATGTATAGATGACCTATTTGATCAACTTCAGTCGGCTCATGTCTTTTCCAAGATCGACTTACGGTTCGGATATCATCAACTCAGAGTCAGAGAAGAGGATATTTCAAAGACAGCATTCAGAACTAGGTATGGACATTATGAGCTCAAGGTGATGTCATTTGGGTTGACAAACGCTCCAACTGCATTCATGGACCTCATGAAATGAGTATTTAAGGACACACCCAGAACAGTGACAGAAATAAGGAGTTTTCTAGGACTTGCGGGATATTACCATAGGTTCATTGAAGGCTTTTCATGCATTGCCTTACCCTTGACCAAGTTGACGAGAAAGAACGTGAAGTTCATATGGGATGATCCATGCAAAGGAAGTTTCAGAGAACTCAAGAGGAAGCTGACCACTGCACCTGTGCTCACAGTACCATCAGGCAATGGAGGCTTTGTGATCTATAGTGATGCCTCGGGGAATGGTTTGAGATGTGTACTCATGCAAAATGGGAAGGTGATTGCCTACACTTCTTAGCAATTGAAAACACATGAAGTCAATTACCTTGTACATGATTTGGAACTTGTTGCAATAGTTTCCACCTTGAAGATTTGGAGGCGCTATTTGTATGGAGAAAGGTTTGAGGTGTTCACAGACCACAAAAGTCTTAAGTACATATTTTTGCAGAAAGACCTAAATATGCGACAAAGAAGATGGATGGAGTATTTGAAAGATTATGACCTCTCTATTCAATATCATCTAGGGAAGACAAATGTAGTAGTAGATGCCTTGAGCCAAAAGATGCAAGGAGTGTGTGCAAGCTTACTTTCTAGGAGATGGAAGTTGTTATAAGAGGTTATAGAGTGTAAACCTGAGGTAAGTCAGGAGGGATCTTTTATAACAAATTTAACTATGAAGTCCACTATCATTGAGAAAGTTAAGCATATGCAGAAGGATGATGCTAAGATGCAAGCCTTAGTTGGGAAATCAGGGTTTGTCAAGGAGACAGATGCCAGTGTGTATATGCAAGGAAGATTAGTAGTGCCAGAAATGATGAACTGAGGAAAGAAATTCTTCAAGAGTCACATCAATCATGACATACTGTTCACGCTGGTGGTACAAAGATGTATCAAGATTTGAAGGGGCAATTCTTGTGTAATGGTGTGAGAAAAGACGTAGGAGAATTTGTGGTATAATGCTTGACTTGCTAACAAATTAAGGCTGAGCCCCAGAGACCTGCTGGACTATTACAACCACTTGAATTCCCAGAATGGAAGTGGGACCATATTACTATGGACTTCATAATGAGATTACCCAAGACATCGAGGGGACATGATATGATATGGTAATAGTAGACCGATTGACTAAGCCAGCACACTTTCTTCCAATTCGACAGAATCAATCCAATGATAGCTTGTCCTAGTTGTATATTAAGGAGGTGGTGAGTTTACATGGGATACCACCGAGTATCACTTCCGATAGAGATAGCTATTTCACTTCATGGTCATGGAAATCAGTACAGAAGTCATTGGGATCATCATTGAACTATAGTATAGCCTTTCATCCATAGAATGATGGCCAATCTGAATGCACAATTCAAACTTTCAAAGATATGTTGAGGGCATGTGCGATTGACAGAAAGGAAAGTTGGGATGAGATCTTACCTTTAGTTGAATTTGCATACAATAATAGTTTCCACTCAAGCGTCAGTATGGTTCTGTATGAAGCCCTTCATGGAAGGCCTTGTCGTTCACCTGTGTGTTGGGATGAAGTGGGTGAGAACAGAGTAATATTGTCAGCACTAGTAGAACAGTGTGCAAATAAGGTAAAATTTATTCATAGTAGACTTCTTATAGCCCAAAGTAGACAAAAGAGCTACGCTAACAAATGATGTAGACATCTAGAATTTGAAGTTGGAGACCACGTGTTCTTGAAGATTTCTCCAACTAAGGGTGTTATGAGATTTGGGATGAAGGGGAAACTCAATCCTTGTTTTATTGGTCCATTTGAGGTTCTTGAGAGAATTGGTTTCATTGCATATAGATTAGCATTGCCACCACAGTTGGCAGAAGTTCACAATGTGTTCCATATATCTATGCTACGTAAGTACATACTAGATTTCACACATGTACTTGCACAAGTACTGGTAGAGATATAGCCAGATCTAATTGTGAAAATAAAGCTAGTTCGGATTCTCGATAAGAAGGTCAAGACATTGTGAAACAAAGAAATTTCACTGGTTAAGATTCTGTGGAGGAATTCATCCGTTGAAGAGGAAACATGGGAGACAGAATTGGAAATGAAAGATAGATATCCTGAACTCTTTGATGAGTAGTAATAAATGGAATTTCGAGGACGAAATTCTTTGAAGGGGTAATAATGTAACAACCTAAATTTTTAGGCTTTCCTATTGTATTTTTTTGAAAATTTGAATGGAATGGAAATGTGCAAATTTGAAAATTTGAGTTTTAGAAGTAAAAGCTTGGATGAATATCAAATTGAGTGTGAAGACCTTTATAATTAAATGGTACTAAAAAAAATGATTCCAATGACACTATTTTCACTGAAATCCGAGTTCAAACGAATAAACCGTGATTTTTCTCATGAAGGTTATTTTTATAAATTCATTAGTGGGCCCTACTTGCAGGAACCTCGGCCCAACAATAAGGTGTTTAGAAAACACTGTGAGCAGTGGTGGAAACATCATCATCACTTCTTTATTTATATTAATAAAAAGAGAAAAAATTATTAAAGTAATTAAAGGGAGGGGTTGAATTTGATAACGGCACCCCCCGTCAACTAAGTGGGATGGAAACATATTTTTTTCCGGAGCCTACTTGATGAGAATGACGAACAAGAAAGAGAAAAAAAAAAGAAAAAAAAAAAGAAGAAGAGAAAAATGATGCCGGAGAAACCCGATGCCGGGGAGGAGGAGGAGAAGGGAGAAAGAGGGAGAGAAGGAGAAGAGAGGAAGAAAAAGGGCAAAAAATCTGGATTTTTCACTAGTGGAGAAGAAACCTTTGTCACTGGTGAAACAAAGTTCGCCAGCAACAACAGTGACCCCAATCGGAGATCCAACTGTCCGATCGTCTCTTCAGGAGTTGAGGAGCAAAACCCTTATTGTTCCAGCACCATCGTATAAGAAACAACACTGAAAATGAGAAAACCCTCTTCTTCGGAAACATTTTGACGTTGGGGACACCCAAAGAGGTAGGTTCTCCATGATTCTCTATTCTTTTTGTGAGTTAAATTGTGTGTAAAGTAGAGAACTAGGGTTTGTAGCTGTAAGGTGAAGAATTTGACTCTAATGGTCGGATCAAACCCACACCCATGCCCATACTGGTAGGACAAGATCAGTGGTGACACTGATCACCTTATCTGAGCTCAGATCATGCATCTGGAGCTTGGCCAGGGACAATCTGGCCCTAAACCTATCCACAATGATTATTTGAGCTTGGGATCAACCCAAGAAGGGGATCCATGTAAATCTCATCCCTGCTTGGAGAACAGAGGATGTTAAGGTCGTTGATCACCCTGTCTGAAGTTCTGATCATCTAATCAGAGCTTGGATAGTAGTGATCCAACCCTTGAACAGATCCACGGTGGTGATTTGATCATGGAATCAACCCAAAAAGGGAATCCATGTCTCAAATCTCGTCCCTGCTTAGTAGACAGAGACTGCAAGAGCTGTTGATTGCCTTGTCTACGATTTTGATCATCTGATCGAAGTCGGACAGTGGTGATTCGACCCCTGCAACTCCGATCTGTTGGGGAAATTATTGTTAATCTCATCCATGATTATGGACAAAGATTAACAATAGTTGAGATCATCTATCAAAGATCAGATAGGGATGATCCGAGCCTTGGAACTATTCACAGAGGAGATCCAGCCATCAATCTTGCCCATGTTTAGTGGACAAAGATGAACATGGACTTATATCAACCATCTGAGATCAGATGGTGAATGTCTTACCATTGAATTGTAAAAAAATTCAACTATTAGATTCTAAATTGTAAATTCTGTAAAAAAAATTGTAGGATCTAGGATTGATTAAAATGTAGATTGCATGTGTATAACCTTAGGGAAATCAAATCTAATGAATCCATATTGTTGGATCATATGAAATAAATAGAACCCATCATTTTCGATAGATGTCAGCCATATGAGCTTCTTTAAAATAGTTGATTTGATTATCCAAACTGATGGAAATTCATCATTGACACCTAACCATGAAAATGGACTTAAATCAAATTATTTAAAAGCATGTAAGGATAAAGGAGGATTAGAATTAGGCCACTTTAGACCTTTAGATGTCTAGTGAAGAGGGTGAACAGGAAATTAGAGGACCTAATATTGTTCTTGATGGTTAACTAATGATCAGCCATAAAACTTAATTAGTTGGTGCAAATAGAAGAGATCCTTAGATCTTGAAGGGAACAGAAGATTTATAGACCAAATCAAGTTAGGTGAGCAAGTGTTTAGATGGTTTAAATTAGGCAATAGCAAAAGAAAGGATTGAATGTTATAAAATGCAAGTTTACATGGACAATGACTTATAACCAGGCATACTACTTGAAACTTAAAAGGACGGTAGGCCATTAATAAGTGATTCAAACTTATAGCCTAGGATCAATGACGAATCTAAAACCTAAGAGTTTCATGATCCTAAGTAGACCTAGACCCTTAAACCTTGGAAAGGATGAAATTGTAAGTTATGTGTATGTGGATAGTATGGAAATGAGAACTAACCATAAATACCTTAGGATTAGGCGTTGAGTAGAGTGAGGTGTAGTCAATTCTGTCATTGAGGATGACTGCAAAGGCTTACAAGAAAGGAGAACCTTCACAAGAGGTAGGTGATCTAACACTGCTAAGTTTTCAAGTGAATTTCAAAGTTGAGATGTCATTGGTGTGATTTTCGAGTTTAGTATGTATTTATGTGAGAATGGTTGTGTTTACGATGTTAGCATGCATGATTCCATTATGAACTAGCATTGGTATGTTTTAAAAACAATTTTGCATAAAGTATGGTGCAACTAGCATGAAAACTAATCTTCATGACTCATTACTGATTGAAAATTCTATCATAGCTATATCTCATGTTTTATTTTTATTTTGGGATTGAAAATGACAACTTCATGTATGCCTTCATTTCATGATTTGAGATAGATTTCATAAATAGCATGATTTGGACCATGCTGAATATTGCAAAATTGTATGTTGATAGCGTTGCAATATTTGTATAATTTTATGTTTGTTAGGGTAATAAGCCTAGTGGGCACTATGCTAAGAGGTTGTACGGGGTGGCCTCCTGGCCTCTAACCACCAAGGGTGGTAGGTATCCATGCCCAAAGAGGCATCTATTTTCTCGATTGTTGTGGTAGGAACAACCATTGGAGGTGGTTACGGCACCCTTTCGAGACGTATTCGCAGTCGCCGTGGAGGCTGCGGTGGCTGTTCTCCAGATACCAGAGGGACACGATTCAACGATTTGGTTGTGAGCATAGTAGTCCATACGATTTCTATTTTGTAACACCACATAGGGGTGAGATTATGGTCTTTAGATAAATACTCGTGACTAAGATGGCTAATATATGGCCAAGTCTCCTATCTATATGATATCTGCAGAAGGAATGAGAATGATTGACAAGATATTTGGTCGACTACTACTTTAAGCATTTTGAAGTTAGTATGTTGCGGAGTTAGTTGACAATTTCCTTTGTTGAATTTAGCTACATGTAAAGTGTAAATATGTAATTGAGTGTTGTTGATGCATTGCATGAGACAGCCTAGATAAGGTTATCGTGTGTTTTTCCTATCACATGAAAAACTTGTCCTTAAACTTGCATGTATGCTCTATGCCGTGTTTTTGGTTTTGGTGGTGTTAGATTTCCTATTGAGTATGTGGAATACTCAACCTACTATTTTTATTACAGGTTATTGCAGGCAAGATAAGCAGAAGCAACAGTGAGTTTGGGGTTTTCATCAGGATAAGGAAAACGTAATATATTTGATTTAATTAATAGAAGTTATAGTAAGGTGTGTGGGAATGAAATGTAATAAATTTGAAACTGTATAATTTCATGTCTTGGACTATGATTGGCAAGTCTTGGGGCTAGACCATAGTAAGTCTTGTTTATTTCTTAAAATTATTAAATGTATGTTTATTAGGTACCTCACAATGACATGCATTAAATGTTTAATGTTCAAAAAATGGAGAAAACTCTATTGGATTTTGGTAGAAATGTAGTACTCATTTTACTGTTAATCCCTTTCAAGAAAAAAAAAAAAAAAAATTAATACTCGGGGTTTTTCATAATGAGTCTTAGAATAATAATGTTTTCTGCTATCATTTGATTTCAAAATGCTTTTGATAGAGATTGATCTCGTATCATAATTGTCTTTTGCATTTAAAAATAATTATAGAAACCCAAGTCATAACAATAAATATGATCCGATCCTGTCATCAAATTTCCAATCCATGGGAGATCTGACCCAACAAGTGGTATAAGAGCAATCACTGCATAACACACTCTGGACGTTGTTCTTTTATCCCCTCATTTTGGTTTTACTAGGTATTTTGTGTTGTTGGTAAGGGATGGCATTCTTTTCTTTGGTGTTGATTTTGTTGATGGAATTAGTAGTTGGATAGTCAGATTTAGATGCTCTTTTGGAGTACAAGAAAGGAATTAAGAAAGATGGCCATATTTTTTGTTCTTGGAATGGTAATTCGATAGAGCTTGCATGGAGTTGAGTGCAGTGGCAACCGTGTGACGGCAATCACATTAAATGTTTAGAAGGAAATATCATCTTTGCTGCTCTTGGTGATCTGAAAATGTTGTGGAATTTATTAATTTCCAACAACCATTTAGCTAGAACTCTTATCTCTAGAATTTAATTTGGGTTGATTTGTTCTCTTGAGATTTTGGATGTTTCCATGGGTCAATACCCATTGACTTGATGAAGTTGGAGAATTTAGTTTATCTAAATTTATCTTCCAATAACCTCAATGGGACAATTCCCTTTGGCTTACTATTGTGTTTTTCGCAAGTGGATGGGCTATTGTAGTGTAACTTATGCAAGTATAGGTTGATCCCACAGGGACTCGCTTTAAGAATTTAGAGTTTTAATAAAATTTAATTATTCAAAAAGTAAAATTAAATGACAAAAAATAACATAAAGTAAAGTCAGACTTTAGATATAATTGATTAATGAGAATTATAGAAGTTCAACTTAAGAAGAAAGAAAATTAACTAAAGAAACAAGAAAATTCCATTTCCCTAGATTGATTATTATCAATTTCTTCAGATTTGAGCTCATAAAATTTGATCAGACTTCATCAACATATTTTTGGTTCTCCTAATTGATGATCCACTGGATGGATTAGGCAGATTCCAAAAATTCTAAGAGATTTGGGCTTGAATAAGAATTTTGGGAATTAGATAGTTTAGATCACTTTTTGGAGTTCAGATTAAAGATCATAGATGTTAATCATGCTAAGGGATGTCCTTAAAATAATGTCTAAAAATTAATTAAAAATTTGATCTAAAACAGAGGAGGAATTAATGTTACCCTGTTGGTTTAAGCTAAACTGTTGATTCAATTATGCTTAAATCAACCAAGATTTGATTTCTGGAATTATTTAAGAACAAGTAGAATCTGAATAACACAAAACATGGATAAAAAAAAGAACAAGACAAAATAGATTAAAAGATGAAGAGGGATGTATGGGGAATTAAAAAACCAACTTAATGGGCAAAATTGGAATTTTGCATATCTTCTTCTTCCTGTAAGGAGAGAAATGTAGGGACCTGTTTCAAATAGCTCCTTATGTTGTTTGGAATGTGAAAATAAAGGGAGAATGGGGAAGATGAAGGAAAACTCAACTGGGTTTTCTCTTATGGTGGAGAAGGGATGGAGAAGATGGCTGGGTGGAAAGGGGGGTGCTGTGAAGGTAGTTGGTGAATAGTGGTGGGAAGTGATGAAACAGAGGGAGAAAAGAATGGAGATGGGGGTGACAAATCACAGTCTGCCACTTCTCTATAGTTGCCTTATTAGTTCGTAGTTGCCTGCCTATGGTGGTGAAGTGCTAGCCAGAGGAACGTTGTGCTACACCAATAAGTGCTCAGTTTAATGTCTTCAGCCAAACATTAATAATTAATTTACCAATATGTAAGACAAGTCCCTAGTGGATCAAAGTTAGACAATGGTGAAAGAACTTTTGGAATTAAATCTTCAATCATGTTGCAAGAGTCAACAAGATCTAATTGGTGTTGGTTGGCATTGATGACATTGAGCTCAACTTTCATAATGCCAAATGATAATTGTAATACACCATTTCTACAATTTATGATTGCATTGGACATCCCAAAGAATGGACACCCAAGAATCATCTGGATTTGACCAGTGGGATCTACTATAGGTTGGGTATCTAGGATAATGAAATTGACAAGGAAATAAAAATGGTCCACCTGTATTAATACATCCTCAATCATACCATGAGGTATCTTGGTAGATGTATCTTCTAATTGTAACATGGTAATGGTTAGTTTTAACTCATTGAGTTTTAGTTGCTTATAGACAGAGTATGGAAACAAGTTAACACTAGTCCCCAAGTCAACAAGTGCCCTATCTATGATATGATCTCCAATGATACAAGCAATTGTAGGACATCTTAGGTCTCTAAACTTTGGGGGGGTCTTATTTTGAATCAAAGAGCTTACTTGCTCGGTGAGGAAAGCTTTCTTTTGTACATTCGTCTTTCTTTTTCTTGTGCAGAGCTCTTTTAAGAACTTAGCATAGGCATGGATCTCTTTAATTGCATTGAGGAATGGCATATTGATTTGTACATATTTAAATACCTCCATTAACTTATTGAATTTTGTTCCTTTTATAGCTTTGTTCAGTAACTTAGGAAAAGGGACTTTAGGCACATAAGGTGCCTCCACTATCGGTTCTACAAGGTTATTCTGTCTCTTCTCTTTTTCTTATGTTTTAGTTGCCTCTTTCTCCTCTATAATTTCCTTAGCCTGCCCTTCTTTGTTATCGATCTTTCGACTGCTCCTAAGGGGGGTTATGGACTTGGCATGCTCATGAGGGTTAAGGTTTTGAGAACTTGACCCATCTCAAACTGACCCTTAGGGTTAGGGATGGGTTGACTAGGGAACTAACCCTTTCCTCTATTATGTAGTTTAGCTGACACTTGGCTTACCGGCATCTCTAATTTAGCTATGGCATGAGAGTTGACATTGGCTGAATGTCTACATTCATTTTGCAATTGGTGTAAGGCCTTTTTAGTGTAATCATTACCTTTTACAATTTTTTCAAGGATGGTATGGATGTTTTCCTCTGAAGATAGTTTCTTTTGTTGTTAAGGTTGTTGAAAGCCAAGTGGCTACTGGAGAACTGTAGTTCTAAGAGGAAAGTTTTGGACAAGGGGATTTACAGATGGTCCCCCTTGGTGGTTATTCTTTGACCAAGACAAATTGGGATGCCTAGCCCATTCAGGGTTGTATGTCTCAAAATATGGGTTGTCGCTAAGTTGGTGATATGTATTCACTTGGTCTAGAAGATATTTAGGAAATACTTTATTGGATGGACAAGCTGAAGTTAAATGACCTAGATTAGAATAAGTAGCTCATACCTCTTGTCGAGGTTTATGGGATAATGTAGCAGCCATGAAAGATTGAAACATAGTTTCAACCTTGTCCATTCTTCTAGAAGGGTGAATTGTATGAAGCCTTACCTTACATTTTGCAAGAGGCTATTTTCATGCCTTGAACCCATGACCTCAAGGTCACATTACGACAACTCTATTATTGTGCCAAGGCTCTCCTTTGTCACTTTGTCATCTGATAAAAATAATAGGGCTATCTTTGATTCTAAAAAAAATTGGATGAGATCCAAGCTGGCAGTGACACAAGTCATTATCTTTGGAATAGTTGAAGTGACAAGGCCTAATTGGATCCCTAATCTCTCTAGAAGTAGATAGTTATGGAACTTTGAAGTCTAAATAGCAAAGTCATTAGCTATAGCTACTTCTAGCATTTTAGGTACAGGCAAAAAGAATATTTGTTGTAGTTGCAAAACACATGCCAGGAAGCTATTGTAGTCTATATCCTAGAGGAAGTATAACCATAAGAATTGTTTATGCTATAGTTTTAACATGGATGTTAACATCATATGGCTTTATACCTCCTTTGAATTTGTTAGTACTTTATTAAGAGTGTCATTTTATTTTTTTGATAGCAAGTCAGATCGAAACTCATCTTCAAGGTTGCAAAAGGAAGCACCAGAGATTGCTCATTTGTATCCACAATTAATCCTTAGGCTCATCAAATCAATATTTCCATCGATTAATTTTTAGACCAAACAATTATTGAGAAGATCTCATCAAAAGTTAGGCAGATAGCTCAATGGATGTTATAAATTTGTGCTTGAGTGACTGATTGCATGTATACCATGTAATTAAGTACCTAGATGGATTATCAAAATCATGGGACCTTTTTGGAAAATCAAGTGGTTGATCTTGGTGGGTGATGGGTGACAAGCAACCTCTATCCAAGATTATTGATATATTATATGATATTTTGGACTTATGTTGATGCATTTGACATGGATTTTGACCTCTCCAAATGAGGTTATAGATTTACTTTCTAAATATATCTAGGAGAATGACGTTTGGTTTGAGGGATTATTCTTTTGCTGTGTAATGCAGGAATGCTAAATGGTACTATGGTTACAAGGTATGGTTACCTTTGTTATTTGCAAGGTCTGTAGCATTTACAATTTGCAGTCCAAAATTTTATTTCATGGTTCTGGCCAATGTTTTTCATTTATAGCTACTCATAAAGATTATTATTACTATTTTGAGTAGTGTACTCAGTCATTTTAGCACATTCTTTTGCAACCTTCTCTGGATTTAAGTACTCTAAATTATTGGCTCCTCAATGATTTATGTTGTGACTTTATCAATCTGCATGAGCACTTCTTGCATATTCTTGTAAAATGTCAAAGAGAATATTTCAATCTTTAGAATACGAAAATGCTTAAGGCCACAATTCATTATGTTATTAAATAGATCTTATCCTAATGTCCTTCTACAATTTGTTCTCCTTGTTGCAGGTCCTATTGGAAGTGTTACTTTGCATCATTGAAAAATCTCAATTCATATAAACTATCAAGTTCCTTACCTTTAAAAGTGGGGGGGCATTGCACAAATGTGGATTTGAATAATAATATATGATTTCAGACAACTTGTC
Source organism: Warburgia ugandensis (assembly GCA_035236585.1). Classification (NCBI taxonomy): domain Eukaryota; kingdom Viridiplantae; phylum Streptophyta; class Magnoliopsida; order Canellales; family Canellaceae; genus Warburgia; species Warburgia ugandensis. Next base: position 70,144,636 of record CP141128.1, read on the forward strand.
AATGATCCCGAGTTAGGAAAATTATGTGGAAGTTATTCATCTAAGTTCAAACTCATTGATAGAAACTTTACCAAATGAAACTTCTTTGTTTTTAGGATTGAACTCTTTCAAAATATCAAACAACTCATTAGGGGGTCCTTTCACCTGTATTTGGGACAAACTCAAAACTAAGTTTTATAAATCGTAGCCTTCACCAGCTTAGTGGGTCTCTTCCTCCAAGCTTATTCATATTGTTGAGATTAAGTGAACTAAATTTTTTAGGCAACAATTTTTTTGGGTGCACTCCCCTTCAAAACTCTTAGAAAGGTTCTTTTGCATATTCAGATATACCTTTATCTTCTACCCAAAATACAAGCTTGGTATCCATTGATCTTTCAGATAATTTGTTGTGTGGTTCTTTGTCACCAAAAGATGGTTTTAGGGTTGGTTTGAAATTGTTTAACATTGCTAGCAACAACATTTCATGATAGATACAAGAGAAATTGGTAAGATCTACAATTAGATATATCTTGACCTATCTAAGAACCATTTAGAAGGTAGTATCCCTGATAATCTTCCAGCTAGCCTCCAAGGTTTTAATGTCTCATATAATGATCTTTGTGCCTGAGAATTTAAGGAAGCTTGTTGATTCTTCATTCATTTGGGAAATGCCTTGCTAATTCTCCCCCTTGCATATGCTTCAACAAATAATACACCAGAAATTACTTTGAGGAGGAAACATGGAAATAATATGAAACTGAGGTTTGCATTAATTGCAAGTTTTGTTGGTGTTGTTTCATTGATAACTCTCTTGTCTATGCTTATTTATTATATGACAAAGATGCAAGAACTTTGAAGTAGACAAAGTTTAATAGAAATGTTTGAGGGAAAGATACGAATCAACTATGTGGATGAATATCGGGAAGTTTGCTCTGGTATCTCTTTTCTCATCTGCGCCTTTTTAAAGTGGTTGTCATTTTTTTGAACACTATGTTGTGCTTTTACTCATAAGCCCCTCAATAAATGGTTATAAATGGTTGTGACTTTAGCTGGGCCAATATTTTTGAAGATATATATCATTCACAACATTTTCCTTGGGTTAGATCAGCCATGATCTAAAGTTCTCATCCATTAGGTTATTCTAGCAAATGTAGCCTTCAATTGTAAAATGAATGTTGAAACATGCTATGGTTCACTTTTTAACATAAGAAAATAGTAGGTAGATCATCCAATGGATGAGAATTTCAAAGTATAAGCCATCTAAGCAAAGGAAAACATTATGTATAGATTTGATCTTCAAAACTTTGTGCCTAATCTAAAGTTATAGTGGTTTCTATCACTTATTAAGGGGCTCATGAGGAAAAGAAAGTGGTGCACATATCAATACCTAAATTATTGGTGGTTGGATTTTTACAACTAAATACTAGCTACACGTGCATTTTTACAAATATTAAAATCTCAGCCATAGATTTATAAGTCTCTCTAAATATATGCATTCTATACGTACAAATGAATGGGTGCCATGTGGCACTTTTTTTCTTAGGACATCATTTTTCATGACATTTTTCTCAGGCCTAATTCAAAGAAAACATGTCCTAGAAAAAGTGTCACGTAGCACTCGTCAATTTCTGCCTTAAGTAAGATAGTGCCTTGCATGGTACTAAAGCCTTCCAATGCAATGCAGCAAGGAGTCACATGCTTGGGTGATTATGTTTCGAGACTATGCATCAATTTATATATGTCTACCATTCAAAGGACAGGAAAAAAGAAGAGGAAGAAGGAAATACCCTGCTCAATAGTCATTCTCTACAATTATCCGAATTAGAAAAGAAAAGAAAAGTTAAAAGTAATAGTTCAATAATTACTAGTTGAATTAAGGATGATACAATAATCACTATAATAGTCAAACCTACCTTAGGTTGCCTCCAATATCTCAATTTTGCATTTAGAAGAGAGAGAATAAAAAACTTCAACTCCTCCATTTGGTGATCTAAATGAGAAGAATATCAATATCTTTTGTTCAACTTTATTAAGACTCTAAAATAAAGTTAGAAATATGTGTAAAAATTTATACATGTAAGTCATGTTAAAATATTTTTTTGATGAATTTTTAGCGTGATTCTAAATAGGAAATGCATGAATTAACCATTTTAAATGAATAGTAGCATGTGCATACAACTAAAATAAGATGCTTCAAAAAAGTTACAAGATAAACATCTTTACCTAGGAAAATAACCATTTGAAATGAATAGTAGAATGTGCATACAATTAAAAAAAAAAATGCTTCAAAAAAATAACATGATAAACACATTTAACTATGAAAATTGAAGGACACAATAAACATGTTTCACTAGAAAAATTTAAGGTTGTAGAGCAATTGATGAGCCATGGACCAAAAGCAAAGCCATTTGAAAACTATAAAGAGAATGTCTACATTTCTTATTATCTCTCATTATCTGTTCACACATTTTGAGAACATTTATGAGGAATGCTTGAGTTTTGTGTGCAACTTGAAATTAAGGGGTCATGAGCCCCATTTTAATAAGACAACACCACCTTTTATTGATCAAACTTATTCATCTGATTTCTCTTATTTTGGACAATTTTTAGCACTAAAACAACGTTAATTGGATAAGTCTGGAAATTGAAAATGAATTTTCAATAACACAAACAAAGATGCTTATAAAATTATTTCAAGAATTATCCAAAGAATGAATTTAAAGCACATTTTTGGATATTAAAATATCTAATATTGGTGATGTTTATTATATAAGATATGAAGATTTGTAGAAATTAGAAGAGCAAGTATAATCAAACAAAGGTAGGACCAATCATGGTAAAATGGATGGCACGACACCCTTACTCATGTGTTGTGCATAGAAAAGTGTTAAAAGAGGAGCACTTGTAGTTTCACTTCCTTTTACAATACAATGTGATTTTCATTTTTTTTAAACATATTATTATATTTTAGAATATTAGGTATAGTTCTATTAAGTGCTTACTTTTGGATAAAATACCCCTAGTTTAGATTTTAATTGGATCATCAAATCATCAATTTTGCAAATTTTGGCTTAAATTAGCATTTTAGTTCTCTTTAATCATCCAACCGTTGATTTATAAAATTTAACGGTTAGATGATCATTAGGAACTAATCAAGAGATCAAAGTATGAATAAGATGAATCTAATTAAGTTTTGTATGGTGCAGATCAACCATATTGGGCACTGGGTTGCTTGGATTGAATCAGTGGACTAGATCACAATCAAGAAACAAAGGGATATGCGGACCCCACTTTAAAAGATGGATATGCACATGGAATTTTCCAGATCTTGAGCATGAGGAAAATGTAAATGATGGGATTTTGTTTTCCAAAATAGTGAGTTACATGCACACAAAAGATCTGACACCAAATGAAGAAAAAAAATCATAAAAGGCTTTTAAAGGAGCCTGGAAGACTCCCACAGGGAGAGGAGGTAGTGGAGGAGGCTCTCTGCCGAGGAGAACTGAGAGAGAGGCAGCTGTAGGGAAGAAAGATTGGCCGAATCATCCATTATCTCCTCCTAATCCTCTTCTCTTCCTCTACATGGAGAGAGTCAGAAGGATCGTTCCTCTCTACCTCTCTTGTTCCTCCCTCTCGGACTCTCTTCTCTATATATGTATCTATTCTTATCTCTATCTCTATCTCTCTCACTCTCTAATCTTCATCGCATTAGGCAGCACAGCACCCGCCTGCCTTTCCTGCACCATTCCTAGGCCCGCCTACAACCACCATCTCTGGCATCGCCCATTGGAGAAAACCCATTTTCCCTTCATTCCGTCTATTCTATCTCTCCAGCAACACTCAAATCTCCCTTCTTCCTCGTCGCATTTGGTCTACTCCCCTCTTCTTCTTCCCTTCATTTCTTCTTCATTTCCCCCTCTTATTTCACTGGGTTACCCTTCCACCAGCAAACCCAGATTCCATAGGCATCCTAGCAAACCCAGATGCCCTTGCTGCTTCCCTCTTTCTCACTAGACGACTTGGAGAAGGAAACCCAATTTGGGTTTTCCTTCTTTCCCCTCGTCTCACTCTCTCTTCTTTTCCCTTGCTCCACTTTTCTCCCTGTGCTCCATCTCCATTCTTGGTTTTTCCCTCTTCCACAGGAAGAAAATGAAGATGAAGATGAAATGGGAATTTTTGTAACAAAATTCCAGAACTGCCCTTTGACCTTTAATTTAAATGCCATTGAGGTCCTTGTTTTATCTTTCTTTATTTTGTCTTATTCCTTACCATGGATAGTGTTAATCTCAGTTTGTGCTATTTACATTTCATTTCAAGAACGGTGATAGTTTAATTCAAGGCTATTTCTTTCACTTAGGTTGTCCTTTGATTATATGGTACATGTTGTGATCTGCTGTGTAACACAGCAATCAAAATAGGGAAGTTGTAGTTAAATGTCATTTTCTTTCATTTCCTATTGTTTTATTTTAGAATTGAATAGTCATGGACTAGTTAATGAATTTGAATTTTATTTTTGTTAATTTATAATTAAAATTTGTGTAAACTCCACCTTTTCAAGTCGAGTCCCATGGAATCAACCCGCACTGGCACTAGCTATGCTACAACAGCCATGTACTTGTAGAAAACTCAATAAGTTTTTGGTGCCATTATCGAGGACCCGCAATGATGTTTTTATAAATTTTAATTAAAAATTAAAAAAATCATAAAATAAAAAAAATAAATTTTTTTTATTTTTGAGTGAATTGTAGTGAGGATTGCATATAATTATTTTATTTTTTCAATTCATTTAAAGGTTGTAATAATATAGGTCAAGGGTGGGCCATTGTAACCTAGAAGTGGAGGTGGAATGTAAATGGTCCCAACCTTATGTGAGAAAACTTTATCCAAGACCCCACTGTGAGAAAATTCTAACTCCTTGAAATTCCTAGATTAGGTTGTGCATTGTTAGAATAAAAACTGCATTGGTTGTTAGTGTAAAATCATATAGAACGCATATTTGATATATGTTGCATTTTTAGGGTTTGCATTAGTGTAACACCCCAGGTTTTTATAACAATTTTATAATAATAATAATTATTATTATAGTCGAGATCCCAAAATCAAAAGATTCTATTAATTATAGTATTAAAACATTTACTTAAAAACCTCTGGGCGTTATCTCCTTTTTCCAAAAACATCACAACCACGATTAAAAGATAATATAAGTGCACAATAATAAATTTAAGACAATTCTCATATCAAATCCAACGGCAAAATCAACAACGCCTTTATTTTTAAAACAATAAATATAAAAAATATATAATAATGTGGCCCAGGGTCTATCTATCATAACATTCCACCATACTTAAAGACATATCCATAGTATATATAAATGTCATAATCAAATCCATCTAATGAAGGTATACGGTCCATAAAATAGGTTCAATTGTAGTCCATCTAATCACTCACGTTGAGCTATCTATCAACCAATCAAAGTGGTCACCACTGTAATCACTGTCCCTCCACTGCCTTGCCCTTCTTGTTGTCGTGCTCGGTAACTAAGGTATTGCAAAACAAAGCAATGCCACAACAAGCTATTGTTTGTGTAGGTACATAGACATTTAATGTAATAACAAGGAAAAAAAAAATCGAATAACAAGATGGATATAATGTGTAGATCAATTATCCATAAAAATATAAGTATCTTAAGTAATGCCAATATAGTCTTAAAACATCATATGTGATGAAACATGCATCTCATGGATTTAAAACATGATGATCTCGTAGTTGTAAAATAGGATATGATCCAATGTAAATAAGCATACAACAACAAATAGGGCACCCCAAGGTACGTGGGTCCCACGAGTGTCCCATACACTCATATAACAGACCATGAGTACTCATATCAATCATCTGAGTGTCATCACACCCAAGCATACAATAACATCTCCATGCTCGTCATGCAAGCATGTAGAACAAGAGTATGGATTGTCATGCCGTAGTGGCAACCCCTCAAGGGTCTCAACCACCGCCACTCCTCGTCAACACTATAATAGGAGACTTAACATTCGTCCCCATGGAAAGGCCCAGACCGGTAGTGTGGACTATCCATGTTACCAAACCCCTACCGAAAGCTATCTGTGGGCAAGTGTCTATCACATTACAATTTTGGAGCGTGGGTGACCGGCCTTACTCCCTCTTAGTATGACATTCATCGGGTGAGAGCACCCATCATAAATCACAAAACACGAAAATCGCGTATCTCATAAAATGAGGAACACTCATAGCTCACAATTCCCAAGGCACACCCATCATCCCAGGGTTAACCTGTCAAAGGACTAGCCACCAAGCCTCCACTATCAATTTTTATGAAAACCCATTAATCTCAGTGATTCAATAAGGAAAGATAATTACTAATCATACATAAGATATGTAGTATCAATCTCATAAAACAATCGATCATGAAATATCTATCGTAACATAAAACGTTGAATCTCACAAAATCTCAAAATAAATAAACAAATGACAATCAATCACAATCAACCATGAATGCTATGGTGATGCAAAGTTTTAGAAATCAAAACATAACATTAAATGTCTTCAACTACCTTAACAAGAGATAACCCAAATCAAGCGTGTAATCCACTTAGCTTGCACTCTTTGATGTACCTGTCAGTATCACGGTACAATTTTGTGTCACTTATTTCATCTCAATGGAATCTATAACAATCCAACCGTTAGATTGTTCTCTAGGATCTCTATTTATGATTTGGTCATTAATCCCAACATTACTTGTTATTAATCAATCCTATATCATGTTCATCTACTCATTTTTGTGTGCATTTAAAGTTTTCACCTTGATCTGATGGTCAAATCATCCTTAGATCAACAATTTCCCAAGATCTGAGTTAGATCAATGATCTGCGTCAATTACTAGAGTAATATGATACATAAGACCCTCAGTTATTACCATGTATTATCTAGTTGTTCAAGTCTTGGGGCCTGATCACCCTTTGATCGGCTTGATCCAAGTGATTTGGTACTATTTAATGAATTTGACTTAAGTAGATGTGACTAGATCAAGATTCTAATGCTAAAATCATGTCCACATCATCGAGACAGTTCCAATGGACCTTTTAGATCAAAGATCAGGCTTCTGTAGCCTCTAAAATCTTAGAAAAACCATTTCAGATCAAAATCAAATCAAAAATTGATTTTTACATTGGTTTGCATTGGCGAAGGGGGTTTACACCAGTTTATACCAACATAAGTAGGTGTCCTAGGAATGCACAGACACCAGAACACATCGCGGCCAGCTGAGATAGCACTCTTCCGTGCGCGATGAGGCTCTCGCGTGTGCCATCCGCCCTTCTGCATTCTAGTCGGCATCTTGGGCTCATCGTCCATCGGGGATGATGAACTCTAGCCATTTGGTTTCTTTTGGCTTGATCGGAGCCCTAGATGCTTTGATTTTTTTATCTATTTTTGCCATTCTTAAGATTTTTTGGGTCCAAAGATCACATTGAACTGCTTAGATCTCTCATTGGAGGTGTCTTTAACATGGGTCTAACCATGCTCCACGGTTTTGACTTCCTAGGCCATCCAATGGTTGTTCAGCTCAAATCCATTTTGGATTTGTGAGGGAAAAGTTGGAAAACTAAGTGAAAAACAAGTTAGAGTGTGTGGCTTACCTTATTAGAACCGAAGATGAGAGGTCAGGGTCCTCTAATGCGTGCAAAGTTTCATTCGTTATAGTAGCATGTAAAGGAAAAAGCTAGGGTTTTTCTTTGGTTGTTTGGTGTGGGAATGAGAAGAAAACAAGCTTATGTAGTGGTAGATCCGATTACTTCATAGGGTAAGGCAGATCACCTCTCTCTCTCTCTCTCTCTCTCTCTCTCTCTCTCTCTCTCTCTCTCTCTCTCTCTCTCTCTCTCTCTCTCTCTCTCTCTCTCTCTCTCCACCTATTATAGGTTAGGGATGGAAAGGGAGTGCCATTATTAAAATGATCCCCTCTAATTTGTGTCCTTGCCAAATTACCAAATTGCCCTCTGATCTTAAAATATTCATATCTCCCTCATTCGAACGCTGTTTTCAACGCTCTTTATACTATTCAATTTTTATCGACGTGTTCTTTCTAAATTTAGTAGTTTCAAAACCAAATTCTATTCATAGAATTTTTAATTTAATTTATTAATTTAATTATTAATTTAGGGTTAAATTTTGAGGATATTACAATTAGTATGTTATTTTATTTATTGCATTTTTAAGATGCATTTAATGCTTTAAGATGATTATATGTTGACCAAAATGCCATGGAATGAAAAAAAAATTAGTAAGGGCACTTGTCTCCACAACATCAATGGTGGATTTTATCACTGCCTCTTGGCCCACCTAGGATAATCATCACAAGCACATAAGACAACCTTCCAAAGTTAATTAAATTCAATTAGAAGAGACCTATAGGGACCATCACATAATCATAAGACCCTCATGGAAGGTGGCGACTCATTGCCACTCTAGTGCTCTTATTTAAGCGATTGTGCTTGTATTTAAACGACTAGCTCTGCCACCACATTCTATGACTCAAACTACCTATGGCTAGCTGGGGAGGTATGAAGTGGTTGGTTAGATAGGATCTAACTAGTAAGCAGTGGGGCAAGTCTGAAAGAGAGAAGGAACCTTAGATTAGGTTAATCCAAAAGCTTCGCCCCCACACAATTTTAAGACAATCAAATTGTCTGCTTGCTAGCCTTAGGGTTGTTTTGATTCCCGTGCTCTATCACTATTCAGGTTGCATTAGTTAGGGTAGTGTTCTAAAAAAAAAAACTGTTATTATATGCACTTGTGGATATGCGATAAAATTGGACGTTTAGTCAAGAACAACATATAGCAACATCAGTCATCATCAATGACTAAACAAAGATTAAGGGATAACTCACCCCTTAGAAGTACTAGAGATAATCAAGGCTCTACACTCATCATGAATGAGGACTCACCACCTCTAATGGATGATGAACATGAACCTCCACCAAGGAGGTATAATCATCCACCCATTCAAAGAAATTGGAGAAGAAATGAAAACATAGAGTGGGACCAACAGAGTGGCCATGGGGATAATGATTTTTATCAGAACCCTTATGGGAGAACATTAAGGGATTGCCAACCAACTCATACTAGCATGCCATCATGCGTCATTCTACCTCAGAATGCCGATACATTAGAGTAGAAGACGGGAGTAATTCAATTACTTCCTAAATTTCATGGGTTAGATAGTGAAAGTCCTTACCTGCATTTAAAAGAATTCAATGAAGTGTACACAACATAGCACACACAAAATGTCAGATTAGATACAATAAGGCTCAAGCTATTTCCTTTTTCTTTAAAGGAAAAAGCTAAGTCAATAGGTTCAATACGAACCTAGCAAGATATGACAAGGGAGTTCTTGAAAAAGTTTTTCCTGATGCATAAAACTAATACTCTTCGGAAAAAAATCATGAACTTTACCCAGAAGGACAAAGAGACCTTCTATCAATGCTAGGAAAGATTCAAAGATTTGTTGTTGGCGTGCCCACATCATGGATATGAACCCTAGCATATTATCAAGTTCTTCTATGAAGGACTCAACTATGATATGCCCCAATTTATAAAAATGATGTGCAATGGTAACTTTTTGAACAAACAACCAGAAGAGGCATAAGAGTACTTAGAATGGCTAGTTGAGAGTGCTCAAACCTGGGCAAATTCAGAGAAAGTGGATTACTCTAATAAGACCAAGCCCAACACATCTTCTAAGGGAGGCATCTATGCCATGAATGAAAAGGATGACATTAATGTAAAGATAACTTCCTTAGCTAGAAAAATAGAGGTCATAGAAATGGGGAAAACTGCCTCAAAAAAGGTCGAACAGGTGTGTGGTATTTGTGAAAGTACTGCACACCCTACTCAAGAATGTCCAACAATCCTGGCATTTCAAGATGTGCTTCATGAACAGGCAAATGCTTTAAACTCTTGTAAACTACCATTTTCCCCTTATTCTGAGACACACAACCCCAATTAGAGAAACCATCCCAACTTCAATTAGCAAAATGGACCTAATGCTAATGTCTCACATCAGGCCCCATTCCAACCCCACCAAGGACCACCTGCTCTTGGACCTTACGTGCCCTCATCCAAAAGGCTGGTAAAGGATAATCAAACCTTTCAAAACTAAGAGAGGAAAATTTCTCAATTAGAAGCTCAATTGAGACAAACCAACTAGTCTATGGATGAAATAAAAAATATGATGAATTAGATGATGCAAAACATGGAAAAAGGAAAGTTTCTAGCTCAACCATAAGAAAATCCTAAGGAAATGTATGTGGTTAGCACTAATGTCTCTGAAGCATCATCTAGCTCTACCATGGAATAGACCAAGGCTGTCACCATTCTTAGATATGGTAAAAGAATTGAGAAGGATGAGCTGCAAAAGACTGAACAGGTGGAAAATTCCACTAAGGTTAAAGAAAATCTTAAACAAAAGGACCCTACCTCACCTGTTGACCCCTGTCATATCCCACCTCCATTTCCACAACGGTTGTGTCAAGTTCCTAAGGCAGCTTCTAGTGATGAGATCATGGATATCTTCAAACAAGTCAAGATCAATATCCTAATCCTAGATGCCATCAAGCAGATCCCATCCTATGCTAAGTTTTTGAAAGACCTTTGTACAGTCAAACGAAAGTTGAATGTTCAAAAGAAGGCTTTCTTAACTGAACAAGTTAGTTCAATTCTTTAGCGTCACACACTACTCAAATATACAGATCCAGGTTGCCCAACTCTCACTTGCACAATTGGAAACCACAAGATAAATCAAGCTTTGTTTGATTTAGGATCTAGTGTGAATTTACTCCTGTATTCAGTCTATATGTGTAATTAGGACTAGGAGAACTCAAACCAACTGCTACTACACTCCAATTGGCTGACAAGTCTATCAAAATGCTAAGAGGGATAGTAGAAGATATACTTGTTCAAATTGAACAGTTCTACTTTCTGGTGAACTTCTTGGTTTTAGACACAGAACTGGTGTTGAATGAAAGAAATGAAATACCAGTAATTTTAGGGTGACCAGTTTTAGCCACATCCAATGCCCTAATCAATTGCCATAATGGTGGGATGAAATTGTCCTTTGGAAACATGACACTGAAATTAAATATTTTTAACATCTACAAGTAACCTGGCGAAATAACTGATGACCTACACCTGGTAAACATGATCAATTCAGTTGTGCAAGATCAATTTCTTTCGTCAAACCCACTGGCCTGTTTGGCCCATTTTTATGGATTTCATGAGGATATTCTAATAGAAGAAGTCAATGCTATTCTTGATTCTGTTCCTATCATGGATACAACAAAATGCAACATGAATTTGAGGAATTACCACCTAAGGAATCCACTCCCATTTCATCCTCAGTTGAACCTCCTAAGCTAGATTTGAAACCTCTACCTTTTAAACTCAAATATGCCCATCTAGGAGATGAAGAAACTTTTTCTGTGATAATTTCCTTCCAACCAGAAACATCTTAGGAGGAATAGTTAATCGACACACTAAAGGAACATAAAGGTGTTATAGGCTAGACATTGGCAGATATAAAAGGCATTAACCCTTTACTCTGCACCCATAGAATATACATGGTGGATGATGCTAAACCATCCCATCAAATGTAGCAAAGACTGAATCCCAATATGAAAAGCTGGTTAGAGCAGAAGTTCTTAAATTACTTGATGTGGGAATCATCTATCCCATAAGTGATAGCAAATGGGTAAGTCTAACCCAAATGGTACCCAAGAATTAGGGGTGACAGTTGTCCCCAATGCCAATAATGAACTCATTCTTACTTGAGTTACAACTGATTGGTGCACGTGTATTGATTATAAAAAATTAAACACCGTCACTCAAAAGGACCACTTCCCATTGCCCTTTGTCAATCAAATGTTAGAAGGGTAGCAAAGATGGTTATTCTAGATATAACCATATAGAAATTGCACCTGAGGATCAGGAAAAGACTACCTTTACATGTCCTTTTGGCACTTTTGCTCACAAAAGAATGCAATTTGGATTATGTGATGCCCCTACAACATTTCAAAGATGCTTGTTGAGTATTTTTAGTGACATGGTAGAGCGCTTTTTAGGGGTCTTCATGGATGATTTCTCAGTTTTTGAGAATTCTTTTGAAACATGTTTGGAAAACTTGAGAAAAGTCCTACAACATTGTGAAGAGAAAACTTAGTGTTAAACTAGAAGAAGTACCATTTCATGGTTCCCAAGGGAATTGTCCTTGGCCACAATGTGTCATCAAAAGGGATAGAGGTAGAGAAAGCAAAAATTGATCTCATTTATAATATGTCCACCCCCCAAATAGTTACAAACATTCACTCCTTCTTAGAACATACAGGATTTTACAAGAAGTTTATAAAAGATTTCAATGCAATATCTAGACCATTATGTAACCTCCTAGTTAAAGACACCCCATTTGAAATGGACTACTAACTGTCACCAAGCTTTTACTGACTGAAGGAGAAGTTAACCACTGCACCCATCATGCAACCACCCCATTGGAAGGTATCCTTTGAAATCATGTGTGATGCAAGTGACAATGCTGTAGGGGCAATCTTAGTATAAAGAAAGGATAAGAAGCCCTATGTCATCTACTATGCAAGCAAGACACTTAATAGTGCACAAATGAATTATGCCACCACAGAAAAGGAACTCCTTGCTATAGTCTTTGCACTAGATAAGTTTAGGTCTTACTTGATAGGCTCTAAGATAGTTGTTTTCACTGATCATTCAGCACTAAAGTACATTCTTTCAAAGAAGGATGCTAAGCCATGACTTCTTAGATGGATCCTTCTACTCCAAGAATTTGATCTAAAGATTAAAGACAAAAAGGGAGTAGAAAATGTAGTGGCCGACCACCTTTTTAGGCTAATCCTAACTTAGCCTTTAGATGTATTGCCAATCAAGGATACCTTCCCTCATGAGCAACTTTTTAATGTCTCCCATCTCTCTTGGTTCATTGACATTGCAAATTATCTAGCCATGGGAAAGATACCTGAACATTGGACCAAAAATGATAAGACTAGATTCTTCTTCAATGTCAAACATTATTTTTGGGATGATCTGTATCTGTTTAAATACTGCTTGGATCAAATTATTAGAAGATGCGTGCCTGATATTGAACAATCCAACATCATCTCTTTTTGTCTCTCAGAAGCATGCGGTGCACATTTTTCTGCCAAGAAAACAACTACAAAAATCTTGCAATGTGGTTTCTACTGGCCAACTCTTTTCAAAGACACCTATTGCTTCTATAAGGCATGCGAGTTGCAAAAAATTAGGAGGAATAACTTGTAGGAATATGATGCCTTTAAACCCCATTCTCATAGTGGAGGTCTTTGATTGTTGGGGCATCAATTTTATAGGACCATTTACACCTTCTTTTGGATACCTATATATTTTAGTTGCACTAGACTATGTTTCTGAATGGATCAAGGTTGCTCCATGTTGAGTTAATGATAAAAAAACAGTCATTAAGTTCTTCAAAGAAAATAAATTTTCTCAATTTGGAACACCTCAAGCCATCATTAATGATAACATGACTCATTTTTGCAATAGAGTTTTTGAAGCATTAATGAAAAATATAACATCACACATAAAGTTGCAACCCCATATCACCCACAAACAAGTGGACAAGTCAAAGTGGCTATTAAACAGATTTTGCAGAAGACTGTTAACCAAGACTGCAAGGATTGATCTATTCGATTGACAGATGTGCTTTAGGCATATCAGATTGCTTTTAAAACCCCGATTGGCACGTCCTCTTACCGTCTTATTTATGGTAAAGCTTGTCACTTTCCTGTAGAACTGGAACATATAGCCTACTGGGCAATTGAAAGATTAAATTTTGATATGGGTAAAGCAGGCTCGCATCGTAAGCTCCAACTCAATGAGTTGGAGGAGATCCAACAGGAAGCGTATGAGAGTAATATGATCTACAAGGAAAAGATAAAAGCTTTTCCTGATCAAAACATTTTAAGAAAATCCTTTACTCCATCCCAAAAGGTACTAAGCTTCACTTCTTCCCAGGGAAACTTAGAACTCAATGGAGCGGTCCTTGTATTGTTAAAGAAGTATTTTCATATGGGATTATCAAGATTGAAGACACTAGGACTGGCCACACCTTTAAAGTAAATGGTCAACGTCTAATGCCTTTCCTAGAATATGAGAATCCAGAAGTTGAGTCCACAACTCTAGAGAATCCAATCTATCAGAATTAAGTGGGTTCCAACCCTAAACATGTATGACTAAAGATGTTAGACTTAGCACTCTTTGGGAGGTAACCTAGAAGTTTTTCACATCTCAGTCTTCTACATCATTCCATCATCATACAGAGTCCTATGTTTTTAAACATTGAGGACAATGTTTCTCTTAGATTCAGGGTGCAGAATTCTTGTAAATTCTAGTCTTTTTGGTTGTATTTTTTTTTTGTTATTCTTTGTTAAAAAAGAAGGGACAATTCATATACAATGATGAGAATTGAATTTTCTAAAAGTCTAACTATTAATCACCATCTATAGCTTATTAATAGAATTGTACATGATTAATTCATCATTTTACTCATTTTCTAAGGTATTTTATGAAAGCCAAGTCTCATATCAGATATGTATACGCAGTTACATGTATATAGTTTAAGTTGATAAGTAGTTATGACTTTTGTGATCCTGAAGAAAATATGTAGAGACTTATAACCCATGTGAGTCTTAGAGCCATTAATTCTTTTGAGAGTGTTATAAATTTCAAAATTCTCTTCAACATACAGAATTCTTAGTTGATTCTAGTATTTTCTTTGATTTGGTCAATTATCAAGATTTATTTGAATATTATCCTCAATTATCTAGTAATTCATTAAATTTGATAGATTATGGGAAACTTAGAAAATGATTTAGGCCATCTTTGTTATTAACCTAGAGACATAAAGCCTAACCAAAAAAGTATTTTTTTTATCGCTAGTTAGCCAAGTTGAGCCTTTTATATGCATCTTTACCTATATTACCCCAGATAATATATCTAATACCCATTCTTCTAATAAGTTAAAGAGGATTTGAGAAACTTTAAGTTACAATACCATACAAAAAATAAGTGAAAAAAAGACAAAATAAATGAATTTTCACTTTAATATAAAAGAAAGAAGATTTGTCAACTTTGTGGTAGAAGACCTCTACTTATTTTTGAAGAATTTTTGAATATCCTATATAACCTTTCCTTTGTACCTTGTCCTAAGCCTACATTTCATCCTAATCAAAGACCTATTGATTCTAGGAAGAATATAGTCTTGATGAGGATAAGAATGAATAGAAATTAAGGTATAATATTTCTAAAGTTCTTGGTAAGGATCGATAAAACTCCTTAGTAACTTCCATTCTTTCATGAGTATATGTGAAATAAATTTGTTTTTATTGATTCTACTCACATATAAGAGAGATATGAGTTGAACCTTTATTTGAGATATTTTATTTCTTAGTGCATGTCCATTAGTGAGGATTGAGGTCAAAACATATTTCAGAGGGAGTTCAAGAATTGTACTCTACTTAAGAATAAATGATCTATTGTACATGTGGATTGTACACACACAACACCTTGAGATCTAAGCCTAAATGGAATATCATCAGCATATGAACAGGGTTTTTGAATTTTTCATTCATTTTTATTAACATGCTAAAGTGGTAATTTAAGTATGGATGGAAGGAAAGTCTCAGAGATAAATTCAGGAACTATCTTTTAGGAATTTTATGGGTAAATTCTCTGCAAACCCTCATGAGGTTTAACTCCTCCACTATGGGTAACTTAGGGGTTTAAGGGCTTGTTGCATATGCTAAATACAACTGTGAGTACTTATCAAAACGAAAATTTGCATTACTTTCAATAAAATGAGTTATTTGATGTTTTGCTAGGGACTAGCAAAATACTAGTTGGGGTGTGTGTTAAGTGCTTAATTTTAGATAAAATACCCCTAGTTTAGATTTTAATTAGATCATCAAATCAATCAATTTTGAAAATTTTGGTTTAAATTAGCATTTTAGTTCTCTTTAATCATCCAACCATTGATTTGTAAAATTTAATAGTTAGATGATCATTAAGAACTAATCGGGAGATTAAAGTATGAACAAGATGAATCTAATTAAGTTTTGTATGGTGCAAATCAACTAGATTGGGCATTGCGTTGCTTGGATTGAATCCATGGACTAGATCACAATCAAGGAACAAAGGGATATGTGGGCCCCACTTTAAAACATGGATATGCACATGGAATTTTGCAAATCTTAAGCATGAGGAAAGTGTAAATGATGGGATTTTGTTTTCTAAAATGGTGGTTGCATGCGCACAGAAGATCTGACACTGAATGAAGAAAAAAAAATCATAAAAAAAGGCTCATAAAAGGAGCCTGGAAGACTCCCATGAGGAGAGGAGCTAGTAGAGGAGAATCTCTGCCAAGGAGAACCGAGAGAGAGGCAGCCGCATGGAAGAAAGATTGGCTGCATCATCCATTCTCTCCTCCTAGTTTGATCATAGTTAAATGTATGGAATATATAAAATCATTAAAAAAAATGCAGGAATGGGGAAAGAACTTGTCTCCTCTACAGCAGGCATCTTCTCTTCCTTTACACGGAGAGAGGCAGAAGAATCGTTCCTCTTTGCCTATCCTATTCTCTCTTTCAGACTCTCTTCTCTAAATCTGTATATGTTCTTATCACTATCTCTCTTGCTCTCTTATCTTCATCGGATTAGGCAGCACAGCACCTGCCTGCCATTCCCACACGGCCTACAGCCACCATCTTCGCAATCACCCATTGGAGAAAACCCATTTCCCTTTGTTCCGTCTGTTCTATCTCTCCTGCAACACTCAAATCTCCCTTCTTCCTCATTGTGCCTGGTCTGCTCCCCTCTTCTTCTTCCCTTCATTTCTTCTCCATTTCCCCCTCTTATTTCACCTGGTTACCCTTCCACCACAAACCCAGATTCCATAGGCATCCCAACAAACCCAGATAGCCCTCGTTGCTTCCCTCTTTCTCACTAGATGACTTGGACAAGGAAACCCGATCTGGGTTTTCCTTCTTTCCTCTCGCGTCACTCTCTCTTCTTTTCTCTTGCTCCACTTTTCTCCTCATGCTCCATCTCCATTCCTAGTTTTTCCCTCTTCCATTAGGAAGAAAATGAAGATGAAGGTGAAATGGGAATTTTTGTAACAAAATTCCAAAACTACTGTTTGGACTTTAATTTAAATGCCATTGATGTCCTATTTTGCCTTTTCTTTATTTTGTCTTATTCCTTCTCTTGGATAGTGTTAATGTCAGTTTGTGCTATTTTCATTTCATTTCAAGAACAATTGTTTAATTTCAGAATTGAATACTCATGGATTGGTTAATGAAATTGAATTTTATTTTTGTTAATTTATAATTAAAATTTGTGTAAACTCCATCTTTTCAAGTAGAGTCCCTGTGGAATCAAGCCGTACTTGCACTAGCTATGCTACAACAACCGTGCACTTGTGGAAAATTCAACAAGTACTAGTACTTTTACCTACTTATACTCTTCTTGTAATAATAGTGGGACCTAGAGAACTTGTTGAATGAGTGTTGAAGCCAATATGTTAAGATATTAAGATAAGTATGCATAGGATAGAAGTACTTCTATTTTCTATTTGGATCAATAAGATAGTTTATTTTCTTTCCATTCTTATTATGAGATATGTTAACCCTAATAATTTCTTTTCAAAGAAAGTTTGTCTCTCTAATTTTACAATAATCTAGAAATATATGTAAATGCTACTTAATGAATGAAAGAGAAACATAGATCACCTTAAGCTACGAGTTACAATTTGTAATAACCCCAAATTTGTGTGTAAATTATTAAGAAAAATCAATAAAGTTTTAAATTAAAAAAATTCTAGGTTGCAATATTAGGTTATTAATAATTCTCTTTTTATCGAAATTAAACCATGATTTAAAACCTAAAAATTATGGATGTACTAAAAAAGTAATCAATATGACATTAAGTATACTCAATTCTGAGTTAAAATGAAAAATCCCTACTTTTATAAATAAAAGGGTAAAATGATATTTTCAATCATAACAGAGAATCAGAGCATGAATATTTGGAATGTACTTGGAATATTAGTCAAAATGACTCTAAGGATAGTAAATTTCAAGTTTGGACAATTAGAGCCTATTTTTCTCCATTTTTGGGAATAAAAGGGCAAAACGGTCATTTCACATTTAAGGTGGGGCCCACAACGTGGTCCAATGTTCTGGAAGTAGCCATCAGTGGTCAAACCACTACTAGCTTGTAGTGAAGACAGAGGTGGAGTGGCAGCTCCACTCCCCATTAGATTAATCAAAAGTAAAAAACACCATAATTATAGGAAATTCATAAAAAAAAATAATTAAAAACATGCTTATAAATGCTTCAGAAGAATATCCAAAATTTTATAAAAATCCATTATGAAGTGCCCTAGACTCCCCCAAAATCTCAAGTCCAAATTCCTTCCCTATCTCCCCCAAATTCTCTTTCTTTCCGTCTAATTTTTTTTTTCTTTGTTAGAGTGTCCATAGACACACCCAACCTCCATACCCAATGGAGATGTTGGGCGAGTCAATTGACGCGTCGTCCCTAGGTAGCTAGGTTTTTCGACAGAAAACCCTCATTCAATTAGGCATCCAATTTCAAAGAGTGTTTCAACAGTTTAAACTGTTAGATCTGTTCGGGCTATCATAATCTACAGAAGCCCCAAGAAATATACCCTCATTCAATTAGGCATCCAATTTCAGAGAGTATTTCAACAGTTTAAACCGTTAGATCTGTTCGGGCTATCCTGATCTACAAAGGCCCCAAGAAATATTGGTGATCTACCGGTGATATCACCGGAAAAGATAATATCACTCTCAAATCTGGTACTGACATCGTTTCTGGCAAATAGTTCAAGCCATTCCAACCAATCTAGCCAGTGAATGGTGATCTTGGACCATTAAAATTGTTTAGTAGAGGGCTTCTAAGTTTCTGCCAAGTTATTTCGTCTTCTCCGGTAATGTTATTAGAAAAATCTCTGACTGTATGTAAACCCAACGAAACTAGGGTTTTTTGGTTTTTCTCTTCTTCTCCGGTGATTTTCTTCACTCTAACAACACTAGGTAGGTGGTTTCTCTATTCCCCTTTTCATTCCAAGCATACCAATAGAAATCTCCAGCCTCCTAGGGGTCTCCCTGGTCATTGATCTGTCGGAGATTATGGTTCTGGCATGAAGGGTTGAGATCCCATCATACAACGGCTCAGATGAAAACTCTGAGCCGTTGGATGAAAAGCTAGGACCCATAAACCCTAGATAGGTGAATTCCAGCCATAGATAATGGCAGATCACGGATGATTTGGAGATAGGTGATCCGACGGTCCCGATTAGGACGTCTCGCCTATCACTGGTCACCGCCTCATGTTGACCTAGGATCATAGGTAGCGAACATGCGACCGCTCTACCCGACCAATCTGATCTGGTCATTCCTCTGTGCCCAGATTAAATATGGACCCTTGAAATGACTTCGAACTTAAAATCTTGATTCTAGAGTCATCTGAACTCCAAATGAAGATCAGAAAGAGGCTGTAAAAAGCTTATGAATTCTATTTTCTTATGAAATCATAAAATCTAAGAAATATGAAAAGAAACTTCCTATTAAGAGAAATTAAGTTTCCTATTCCCATGATTTTTAAGATCTGTGATGATCAGACCTTAGGGATCTGATCTAATAATGATATAATGTTGATAATATATGAAATTGAGGATTTAGTATGAAAGATCTATAAAAAATTTAGAAATCTACTTTTTATGGTAGAAATACCCTAAAAATATAAAGGGACTCACTTGATCAGTAAAATCAAGCATGATCAGACCCTATGGATGGGTTGAATGCATATGATTATGGTGAGATCTAGTGAGATCATAGATGGAATATGACAAAAGAACATGCAGATATGATCTTTGGACCTTAATGAAGTAAAAAACCCTTAATGTAATTAAAATCCTTGATCTAAAGGATGAACATAAAATCGGATGGTTGGATCATGATTTTTTTTTTTTAATAATTCTAATTTAATTAGTTTAACTATCTTTTATTTTAGAATTGTAAATATGATTTATGAAGCATGAGAGTGTAATTATTCAATTATAGCATGCTATGCTCTAATGTTCTTAGGTTGTTATAATAGGTTAGTAAATTTAATCATCTTAGGGTCATGAGATTTTAGCATGATTCCATTAGGATACTAGTGAAATTTCATGTATTTCATAACCTAGGATCCATGTTAGTTTATTAAAGTATAAATGCTCTTAGAATGATATAGATGTACAATTCTATTTAAAGTATATGATTATTTGATTATCAAGTGTAAGCATCTTAGCTGTCTTTAAGTTAATAGATATAAATGTTAAATTAGTGGTTATGCTTCAATATTCATAAATTACCAAAAATGTAATCTAATGAAATATACAGATTCATGGACAACTAAGATGAATGAATGACTTTGACTTAATATTAGTAAGGGCTATAGTTAGTAGGACAATATAATGAATGATTTATCATTTTCTTAGCCCAAAGTAGGAAAATAATGAACATCCATGAATGACATTGTGCATATCCATGAAAATTAATTAAAATCAATTAGAGAAAGGACTTAAGGTAAAGAGCTCATAGGAACCTTGTTAAAGGTTGAGCTAGTGCCACTTTAGTGGACTCTAAACATTGTGGTTATGGCTTTTTCCTCGACTCCCATTGACATAAGTGAGGTTTAAATGCCTTCTTACATGAGGGCTGTATTAACCACTCTTTGAGCAGACTTTAACTGGTAAGCACTAGTCATTTTGAAATAAGGAGGAGTTATCTAATAATAAGAAGAAATAAATTATCTTCAACCAATTAAGATAAGGATGATCGAACAAGATGAGATCTTGAATGATCAAAAACAATAAAAGAAAAGAAATACCAATATAGATTAGATTGTTTATGTATGATATAGATAGTACTTGTATAGAAGATACTGAACCCTTGGTTATATGTGATTCAAGGAAGAAAGATTTAGATCATCATACATAAGGATGATCAAAAGACCATGTAGTATGTACCCTTGATTAGAAAGATGACATTATACATATGATTTGATAGATATATGTTGATCAAGACCATGACAGGTTTCAAGGAGTAAGAATACCTTATTGAGGTAGGTGGATTTTAAGAATCCCTTTAGATGAAGATACATGTTTAATACATGATCTTATGTTTTGAAATATTGACATGTACAATACCAATATATTGTGGTAAATACTTCAAAATGAAATATGATCCAACCAAACGATGAGAAAAATAAGTATAAAATGGTTAAGGTCGAGAATTGAGAACAGCCCTAAGTGAATAGGGGAGTAGAAAATAATCCAGCCCTAGATAGTCTGATATATATATATATAAGTATTGTTTTACATATAAGCATTAAGGCTTGTGATTTCGTTTTAAACAAGCATAGCCCTTGGGATGCTATGCTAGGAGAGTTATGAGGGTTTGGCCACCCGCTCACCGAAACTTGATGATATTGAATACCAAGCCTAAGAAAGGCTCAAAGTCAGGTGGGGCAATTATGGGAAGGCCACTATTGTGAAGCCATGGTCACCTCATACAGACATGAATATTGCAATTTCCATTGAGAATGGTATAAGTGGATTATAGAGCAGTTATTTGGGTGCGCTGTATGGATAAGACTGCAAGCATAGTAGTCCTTGATTATTTTCCATTATGATGCATATGAAATTGGCATAGTGAAATGCCTTAAGTGATGACATGATAAAATTCCAGGTAATTGTATATTACTAGTATTTTTTCTAAGGAAAATTCTCAATATAGTAATTGGCTAAGATACTAATCTCATATACTGAAAGGAGTTGATTAGCTTAGTATGAAAATGATTATTGATTATTTTCACAATTTTAACGGATTTGTACGTATACAATATGTATGTATAAAGATGAACACAAATGACAAAGTAATAATATGTCCATATAAATGATAATGGTCCATGAATGTGTTTATGATAGAATGAATCATGGGATAATTGGAATGTTGAGATTAAACTGTCAATATCTTACATTTTTATCCCCTAATAAGCATAGCTTGTTGAGATATTATAAATGTTTGAATGTTTACAATATCTCAGATACAGAGAAGGAGACTTATGGGCTCAAGACTTGAAGAACTATTAAAGAATAAGTAATCATGGTGTATCCCTTGAAACATTCTATTGAGAGCTTGTATTGTATGTAGAGCTTTGTTATTTGGATTGTGTATTTGGACAAGTATTGTAAGGATACAATGGGCTGTGTATTGTGAACCACTAGATGGATCCTGAAGTTTAATAAAAGTTTATTCTTTTAATGGAATTTTATCTTGTACAAAACTCTACTTATGTTATGTATAAAGTGGTGACTTGGGTTTTACAAAACAAATTCTAAAGAAAAGAATTTTTGCTACTTTGTTTTGCGAAATTTTTTTACTACTAAGGGCCCTATCTTTACAAAATGTATTATAAAATGTGTTATACAAACTTGGGCCATCACATAATTCTTCTCAAATAGAATTAAATTGGACATTGGTTCTCCTTGAATTGAACCATCTTATCTAGGATAATATCGAATCATAGTAGTCTAATCCATGGAAATCGATGTAGATCGAATCATACATTTTGAAAAAGTGATGGAGCTTTTAAAAGAAGGACTGAAGAAGACAGCTGAAGATGCTTGAAATATGAGCACTACACTGAAGGATCTTATGGAAGCAATAGTAGGAAACCACTTATAGAAACATGGAATTCTTAAGACAAGGTTTTCTAGAATCGAATGACAAGAAGCAATCATTGTAGATGCTTATCTTAGAGCTAGTAACTACCAGGGCACATCCATCCAACCTAATGCAAAAACATTTCATAGTCATAATAACCAATATGAGATAAAGAAGTACCTTGATCATGTGTGTTTATATAAAATACAAATCAATACGTCAAAAGTCCTAGGACTTATGAAATGCATCTAGTCAATTTCTTAAACCAATGTCTCATAAAATTGGTTGGCCTTTGGTATCCCATACGACATGCTTCCATAATCTACATCCACAATGGCCCACTCTGGGTAGCTCACATTCTGAACCAGGTAGCCCTCTCAACTTTTTATGGTAGCTTTCACTTAGGCATAGGTTGCCCTTTCCACAAGTCACACCTTTTGGGATTCAATCCTCAAACTTGGTGGTTGCTCTAATACCAAATTAGTATGATCTTAACCAATATGCCAAAAGCCTCAAAATTAATGGTATGCATTAAGTAAGCTTCCTAAACCAATCTCCAATGCTAGAATACTTTTGCACTAGATTGTATGGATATGCCTCATTGGTTGATAGCTCTAAGATCAATGCCTATGATGCTCACTTCTTGTCTTCCAATTTTAGAAAATACTATCCTAGGAATGCCATCTTTTTGTAATTGGGTTCCCACCATCACTTCTATAAGATTCTTGAATGTAGTGTTCATATTCTAAGCTGCTTAAGTCATCTTCTTTCATCTTTTTTCAAATGCTCCATCACTTCATTCAAACATATGATTTGTTCCTCATTAGTTGTCATGGATCATACTACTTTAATGCTGTTGATACAATTCTAGATAAAATGGTTCAATTCAAGGAGAACTGGCCTCCTATTTGGTTCAATTCAAGAAGAGCCATAACTCCTAGTTAAAGTCAATTTCTATTTCTCTTCCATTTGTTAAGTAGCAATTACACATATTTGTAGATTTTAGTAAAAGTAAAGAGAGAAACTCTCCTAAAAAGAAGCTACCATTATGGTTAATCTATCTTAGTATAAGAATGAGAAAAACAAGCACACTTTATAAGATGAAAATATGTCTAGTCTAAGAAGACTATCTTAATAACCCAAAATATTGGCTTCATCATCTCTTTGGCAAGTTCTTTGAGTTCCAGTGTCATCATAGCATTTGTAGCCCCTTCAAATGAACCTTGTCCTCAAGTTTAGGATCTTCACTGACATCATTTTGTGTTGAACATTGTTTTTCAATAATATTTCAATGAGCATACACCATCCTGTAGTGTCATCTTGAAAGCGAGTGCCTTAATCAATAAAAACCCATTAATAATTGGAACAGAGTTTATGGCATTTTATCTAAACACATAATATTAGGGTATTTCTCTATCTTAGATTGGTTGTTGTGATTAGAAAATACATTCGCACTATATTGAATGGATATCCCTCATCGATTAATAGTTCTGAGATCAACATTTATGATGTCATTTGTTATCATTCGGTTCCAAAAAATGCTATCCTAGGCATCCCATCTTTCTTTTAGTAGTTTCATCCCTTACTTTTGTAACATACTTTACTGTATTGTTCGTATTACAAACTACTTCAGTCATCTTCTTTACATCTTTTAAACACTTCATCACTTTTATGAATGTGCCACTAGTTCTTTATCAGTTGCTATAGTTCAAACCAATTTAACAGAAACTAATATAAACCAAGACAAAATGGTTCAATTCAAGTAGAACCAACCTCCTATTTGGGTGTGGAGAGAGAGAGAGAGAGAGAGAGAGAGAGAGAGAGAGAGAGAGAGAGAGAGAGAGAGAGAGAGAGAGAGAGAGAGAGAGAGAGTATGGTTGTCTACTATTTCTCTTTTATACTTTTGTTAAAATAAAAAGAGGGTGGGGGTCATTGTCAATTTTGGCCCCTATTTAGTGTTTTTCAATTTCCTTATTTTGATTTCAGTGTTCTTAGTATCATTGGAAACTCTTTCCAAGCACATTCCAATTTTTGAGGTATTGACATTCAATTTGGTGTTTCTCAAAAATCCATTCTCTCTAATTTCAAACAGGCATAAATTCGAATTCTCATTTTATTTCAATTCAAAATTAGTAATATATATATATATATATAATGAATTTTAAAGATTAGGGTTATTACACTTGAGCAAATAGATCAATATTTTAAATATTTTTCATATTGATTCTCCATGAGTCTTCTTAGGTACAATTGCCTGTTTTAAACTCAAGGCATAATTAACTTTTTTATAATATAGTTACTATCATGATATGCATTTTTAAATTTTATGTTATTTCTTATATTCTATTCTTACATGCCTATATAGTAGCTAAACAACAAATACATAATTACCTATTATATAAACAATTAAAGAAACAAATAATGTGAAACCTAACTTTTGACATCTTAATTTTTTGTCTTTTGCATTTTCTCATTTATGTATTAGAAATGCTCAATTTCATAGAACCAAATATGAATTGGTGGTATGGGAATTGTTTTAATACTAGGAATGATTTTAGTTTTTCATGGAACCAAACTAGAACCCATTCATTTACATGCCATGATATTAAGATATGTTTTGAGAAAATTTGAGAAGGTAGGAGGTAAAATAGGGAGACATAAAGGTAAAAGAGGATTTACACAATATAGATCAAATTTTTGTGGTTATTAAATAGGAAAATAAAAATATTTAGAAAAAGTAGAAAAGATGTAACATTCAAGGAAAAAAATTAAAATGCAAAACTCCGCTATATCAATAGAAATGATAAAAATCCCATGTCCATTAATTTAAGGGGGTTACCTAAATTAATAGAAGAGGAATGCTAAACTGGTCGCATTATGAGGTGCAATCACATTTTATGGTATCCATTTATATGTGATTTGACTCGTTCATCTCTTTGCTCTATATTTAGATATATTATATATTATATATATATATATATATATATATAATGACGTGATTTGGATGACTCAAGCATCTAAAAAGCATATGAAATGTTGTCCTTAGAAACCATTAGTTTAAAAACTTGATACAAAACACATTGTTTTGTTGCAATTACAGTCATTCAAATCACACCTTTTTATCTGTATGACACATAAATCTAAAGCAATGTGGTCACTAAACTAAACATGTAATGCAGTCATTTTAACATTCCTCTCATTAGAAAAGTTCCAACCTTAAGACCATTAATTTAGAGAAATGCTATTCCAATTGAGTTTCAGGACTAACTCTTTTTCAAAACCATGCCTGGCTAAACCCAAAGTTTGGATGATCTGACTTCTCATCTTATTCCTCCTCCCATAGATAGGCTAAATACCAACATTCATTTGTGTTCGATGATTTTAGCTATGCATTTTTAGTGTTTAAACCATAACCATTAGATTTTTCAAAGAAAAAAACAAATAGCTAAAAGCATTCAATGGGCATGATTTTTGTAGATAGCCTAAATAGGAAATGCCAAAGAAAATGATTGGGTTGGATTATTCAAAGGTAGCTTTTAGTTACGCAAGGTTCTAGAGTCAGTCTTGGAAGTAGATGTGTCAAATGGGTGGGTCCTCATGGGTGCAAGTTGCACTGCACATTTTGTCGCAAGTCACAAAATGTCCTATTGCACTTAACCTTTATGATGGGTTGGTTAATAGGTAAATTTGCTTAGCAATTATTAGTACTAATTAAACGCATTCATTTTGATAGATCTAAGCCATTCATCATATTGAGAATGCCAAAAATAGGTAATGGCTGAAATCAATACATTTGGATGATCCTAACCACTTGTTTAGGTGTTTTAAAAAATCATCAAACTGGATGGTTATAATCTTTGTCAAAAAATTGTAGGATAAAACCAATCAATTAGCATGAAATTTGAACCCTAGTTTATCTATGATGTTCTTGATATTATGAATGGTTTGGATCTTCAATAAATATTGTAAATTACGTGTAAAATGGGATTCCTATTCTCTTGAGCGTGTACACTTATCGTGACTCAAATCCTTTTGATAAGCATTTTCTAGGCACTAGAAGTAAAACTAAAACAAAGCATAATAACCTACTTTAACAAGTAACAAACTTTCTCCTTAAAGAAATGAATTGTCAAAATATTTCATATTGTGATCTAAACATTCTTAATCACTAGTCTTACTATTTTCAAACCCTCAAGGTAGCATCTTATTTACAAACACTACTCATAATTTCTTGAAGATTTAATCCATTCATATTATTTACAATCTCTTAAATTATATCCCTATTAGATGTTCCTATTACTATTTCTGGTTGTGGTTTAAATCACGACAATTGAGGTATAAAAGGTGAATAATCGATAGCTAGGATGGTTGGATTGGCATAATTTTTTATAATAAGGTTAAACACAGTGACATGAATAAGATAAATATAAAAAATATAACGTAAAAGTAGTGAATCTTCTTAAAAGTGCATGAGCTTTCGGTTAACCAACCTGCAATTTTACGCGAGCGCGGACTGAGTACGGGTCAATTTTTTTTCGAAGGGCTGAGAATTAGTGACGCGTGACCCAGGTTCGGGTAGCAGCATCAAGTTGTGGAAAAGCACTTGCATTTTTCGGTAATTCAATCCTTCTTGTCGGATTTCGTCAAATTTTTCCTCTCTAGAACCCTTTCGATTCTTGTTTGAGAAAGAGAGTAAAAGAGGTGCAGAAGGCTTGGGCTTTAATGGAGAGAATATGGGAAGAATTCTGATTCGTCAGAGCACCCCCATGTTTCTTCGACGGATTGTCACTTCTGCTGTTCGTTCTGATCTTTCGCCTTCCTTCTCCAGACAATTCTGCGGCCATCTCGCTATTCCACACACATTTTCCGACCGAAAGTGGCTAGGGCTAGGTAGAAAGAGTTTTGGAGCCCGTTTCATGGCTGGTGATGCGAAGAGATCTCCGGCCGTTCCTTTGCCGCCTGCTGCCGCAGATAAGGTTAGGATGGGAAGGACCTCGTATCTGCAATTTCCGTTTCTTTTGTTTCCAGATTCGAAAGTATTTATATTTCTAGTGTTTTATTCTGTGTTGAGCTGTTTTAACTGATATTCTGTGTTGTGGGAAATTTGTATGCCTGAGACTGTTTGTTATTGTGTTCTCTTGAAGAGTTTTGTGATATGTATATTGAACTGGGGACAGAAAAATTATCGAGTTCGTTGTTGGTATTGCTGCATAAAGCGTCAAGAAATGTAGAAATAGCTCTCAGCTTTCTCAAACTAAAACAATTTGTGGAAACAAGTTTGTATAATTTAGTGGTTGCTGTGAAAATTCCTTGATAATTTTCTCCTCCACAATTGTTTATTTGATTATATAGTTGATGAAAACATGATTGAAGTAGGTTAAAACCCAAAACCTAGAGAAAGAAACATCATCTGAACTATCCGATAAACATGCACTTATCCAATGATGAATCAATTAGCCACTTTCATGATGAAACAAAAATTTATATGGCTCACCATTGGTGTTTCAATTGCGCCTTTCTGTGTGCTTTTGGATCTCAATTTTCTGTTCCCTCAGTTCATCCTCGTAGATTATGTCCATGCTTATGAACTTTGGTTGTCTCGCCTGCCTCCTAACGTCCCATTGCAATGCCCCCAAACTCCTGCGATGGTCACTATTAATAACTCCTTCAGTTAATCATCTACATACCTGAATTCGCCAGAATATGTGTTGGCTGAATTTTGCCTTCTTCCCAAGCTTTTCCATACATTGTCAATACTCCACTCATTCAAGAAAATCAATGAATGTTTGTTGCACAACCATTGATTCCCAACTTGACTTAGTTTTACCTGGGTTGTGTTTTGGTCTTGTCCTATGTTTCTAGTCTATATCTACGACCCCCATGGACAATTAATTCAATCACCACTATGGCCATTATCCTCTACTAGAAACTGGTTAACACAATCCCCACTCCCTCTGTTGATGCATCTTCTAATTATCATCCGCAACATTCTCGTCCGCCACGGCCTCCTTATTAAGGCTTGTGCAAGTTGCAACTGACGATCCATACTGATTGTTACATCATTCCTTCATTGCTCGATCAACTAATTTGAGGCACATGGGAGGAACAAATGAAAGAAAATCAATGTTAATATGATTGTTTTTCTGTTGAGAAGGTGTTTTAGTCTCAGAATGACAATAGGAGATGCCTGTTCAGAAAATTTGGGTGTTAGTGTCAGCTTCAATGAAGAACTCTTAATTTCATGAGCTGACTATTGCCTAATCCACCACATATTCACATTCTAAATCTAACATTTTGCCAATATATAACATTTCATGACATGTGTATGCAATTGTGAACTTAATAGTGCATCCAAGCTATCGAAGCATTTTAGAGAAGTTAGTTTTTGTGATACTTGAACTTATGCATACAACAAAAACTTGATATAGCTCTCTAGAGAAACCCAAGAAGCAAAGAGCAACAAAGACAGTTGGTTAGAATCATTATAGTAGAGAAAAGAACTACAATAACTTGAATCAATATGCGGAAATTTAAATAAAATCAATCCATAACCTCATAATGGTAAAATAATACAATGAAAAAGCTTTTTCTGTACTTAGCACATAAAAGTGCCTATTTTATTTTTATGAAGTAGTAGTTTAGAATCTTTGATTAGGTAAGAAATGTAAGTGCACAATTCTAAGTCCATAACAGGTTCTTGAGTTTTTTTAACAAATTCTATTATCTATTTCACTTGTTAGGAATCTATGATACATCTTATGCTTTATATTTTAATGTCATACACTTAGTAGCTTCTGAACTTTTTCATCTGCTTCATATGATTTGAATCTCACATGGAGTCTCCTGGTAGGTTGAACTCCTGAGAGAGCTTCAAGCAGCATTACGGTCGTCATTCAATCCAGAGCCTTTATCACCTCCTCCAAGTCCTCTAATCATTGTCATCAGTGGACCTAGTGGTGTTGGCAAAGATGCAGTCATCAAGGTATTACTCCTCTATGTAGATTGCTTTTCCCATGTACTTGTGTTCTTGAACTTCTAAGCATTTAATAATTGTCCATTTGCCCTGTGAGGTTTCTGTATGCCTCTCATTTTTATGTTATATTGCATTTATCATTTTAGCATCTCGTGCTTAACAAACTTGTAATTTGCTTTGATTCAGATCAACATACCAAGTCTTTCTATGGTTTCTTGAATGATGGGTCTTATTTTGTTTACTGAAACTTCCTTGTTTTACTGGAAGCCTGATTTCCTGCTATGAATGCAACACTGGCCCAGTGGTAGAATGAATTTGGACTTTGATAAAAAATAAGTAAATAAACTGCAGCTTTTCAAGTTCTCATTGTTGGAGTACAGATTTAGGTTACAATTATCTATTCAAAACCAAATTTTTTAGAACAAATAGGCAGGGAGGTTTCTATAGAATAAACCAGTTATATGGTTGACCTCTCAAGACTCTGTATGGAACGTTAGTTTGTGAAGAAGCAAAAGTTTGACCAAAGCAACATATGACTACATATTTTCTTTTCAAATATGTCTAATTGTATCATTAAGCCTACAATTATGTGCTTTAGAGCTTTCAGAACTTCCAACTTTGATTGGAATCAGCAAATTTTGCTTTGTTGTTCCAACAGTGTGGTTGCTGAATTATGTATATTATATCTTTTTTATTATAGAGTTTTTGGCTTAAACATCCCTAGTTTAGATGTTCTAGACTCATGAGCCCTTAAAACTCAGATAATATCTCAGAGTTTATGATGTTTATGAAACATTACCAAAACACCCCAACATTTTGCTTCCATCATTAACGGCTTGAAAGTGTATTCTAAATGATGACTTTACCCTTATTTCACAACTCTAAAACAGGGTTAGTCATAGAAAAGATACATTGAAGAAGGGAAAGAAGTCATGCAGTTGCGGATTCTCTCTCCTTTCAATGTCATCATTTTTATTGCTTCTTTACGTGAGAAATTAACTGATTTATTCATTTAACTATATTTTCTTTCAATGTGATTGCATCGCCAAAATCATCAAAATCAACCTTTTGAATAGAACTTTTCTCCTTTTTATTGAATTGTGCATAATTTATATGAACAAAATGGCAACTTATGCATGATTTATTAGGAAGAAGTACTGGAGGGAGATTTGTGGCTTATACTCTTGCTGCTTCTTAAATCTTCTGCATGGAGGATGCTCATCATGTTCAATGAAATTGCTTATCCAAGTTGTCTCATGAAGTCTCATAATTTTTGGATGTCATGAAACCTTCAATTTGATATGAAAAATCATTATTGGGATTCTAGAATAAACTAACTCATAATCAAATGCCTCCTAAGTGATTGCAATGCCATCAGACTTCATTTAAATGCTGTCGAGTAGCAAGTAGGGAGGGAAGGAGATGTTTCCCTTCTATAATGTTGTACTTACATAGTCGTGGACTAATTGATTACCAATAACCAGGAAAGATCCTTTTTTCTTTTATCTATTTGGTGTAAGAAAACTTAGAAACTATTTGTAATCTCTACTTGAACCAAGTAAGTTCTGTTTCCTATCTATTTTGGTGTAAGAAGGTGTCACTTGGCAGCTATTGGAGTAAAGAAAAAGGAAGTTTTGGTATTTTTAGAAGAAGAGGTAAGAAATCTACGATAAGGGAGGAATTGATAAGAAGGGAGATTGAGGAAAAGTCGCTGCATCTTAGGAGAAAAGAGAGAGCGTGAATTGAGAATTAATAAATGCTATTACTGTTGTAAATATATGGGCAAATTTGTCATTTTGGATAGAACTCTCAAAACTCTTATTAATGGAGGTTCAGCTTAGGATGTTTTAGTAAAGGTTTTTTTTTTCACACATTAAATTTCAAAGTATTTCTAATTTCCAAGGGTTTATCAGTCCAGGTAATACAAATTCCGGGTGCTTGAGTAAAAATCTCTTTATTATATTTTGTTGTCCCAGTGTCCATTGATAGAGTCAATCGAGATGCTCTTTTTGGGTAGGCAATGTTGTTGAAGGTCAGTTCTTACTCATCTTTTGTTCTACAGAGACTGAGAGAAGTTCGTAGTGGAATTCACTTTGTTGTCACAGCAACAAGTCGTCCCAAACGACCAGGTGAAGTGGATGGAAAGGACTACTACTTTGTTACAAAAGAGCAGTTTCTGTCAATGGTTGAGAGGAATGAACTCTTAGAATATGCTCTAGTATACGGAGACTACAAGGGAGTTCCAAAGCAGCAGGTACTCAAATCCCTACATATTTAAAATTTCTTTGTGCAATATTTTGCCTTTTTATACCAAATAACCACATCAGGGCAAGAAGGGAAGGAATAGGATGCAAGTAGACTTTTATAATGAGAATTTCTAAAGCATGGTGTTCTTATGTAGTGAAAAAATGAGTAACAGTACTGTGGTTCTTGCAACACTTACCTTTCTGTGTTTTTTATAACAAAGATTTTGTTGAGAAGATAGAGTGCAACAGGAACAGGGTTCTTGACCTTAATGTAGTGTTTGAGACTCTTGCAATCTAGTCTCCTTTTTCTATGTTATCTTTTGGTCTTGGTTATTTCATACTCTTTGTTGTTTGTGCCATTTGCTTCAATTAAGTTTTTGGCTGACTTATCATACAAAATACGAAATAAATAAGTGACCCTTTTTTTCTAACATTGGGTTCTGAATGATCTGTCCATGAGATAAAAACATCAGTGCTCGGAAACTGGTCTGGGCTGATTCAGCCTAGGCAACTCAGTTATGCCCTGCACATAGCACATGGACTTCCAAATTTGGTTAGAGTTGGTGTTAGACCTCCCATACACCACACGTATTCCAGAAAGAAGATATAATTGCAAGGAAACAGAAGCACACTGGTTGGCAAAAGAATTCTCCAGAAGAAGATCCAGGCCAGCAGTTGGTTAGGATATAATTAGTTGTGATATAGTCAGTTAACAACCAAGTCAGGAAGTCAGTTAGGATATACAGATATCCAATGCATTTACAAAGTTAGGATATACAGATATCCAAATTACATGTAAGGGGACGGGAATGGAAGGAAAAAGAAAAGATAAAAGGAGGTGAAGAAGGAGGGAAGAGGAGGGGAAGAGGAAGGAAGTAAAAAGGGAGTGGGAAGTGCAGAGGAGGAACTGAGGTTCCTACTTCCTACTAGTTCCAGTAGTCTTCATTTTGCTTGAGTGATTGTAAGGTTCCCTGTAATTCATCCACTTCATCAATAAATCGAGTTCCATTTCTCATTTCTTAAGCTGTTCCACAAAAATTTCTACCGTAGCTCCATCAATGGTATCAGAGCCAAACCCCAACCCGGTGTGGGTGGCTAGCCGCACGTGGGCGCTCGTGTGTGGTAAGACACGCGGGGACGCGTGTCCCCTAAGGGGGAGAGGTTGTGAAGCCTTGGCCGATGAGGGCGGGCCAAGAGGGCTGGCAGGCTTCTAGGCAAGGTGAAAGACTGAGAGTTAGTCCCACATCGCTAGGGGGAAAGTTACTGGGCTCTTGATAAGAGTGATGAGAACTTCCCTTGCAACGAGGCCTTTTCCCTGGGCAACTGGGGAAGAACAAAACCGTGCGGGGTGTATGGGCACTCCAGCACGGACAATATCGTTACAGGGTGTAGCAGATGTATTGTGCTTTGGCCCGGTCTTGTTATTTTATAAAATATATGGATTGATGAGTGCTTATTTGAACCACCTCTTTCAAGCAGTGATTAAATTTAGATATTTAAATGATACCAATATTGTTTCTTTTCATATTTTTTTGGGTAGTTGGGGGTGAGTGGACTTGAGCCCTCAACCTTTTGGTTAGGTTTTGAGTGGGAACACCGTTTTGTGGATTTATAAGTGCTGACTTGAACCTGAAACCTCTTGGTTTAGTGGGCTCTGTTCCACCTCAATTTTCAAAGAAAAAAAATGAAAAAAGAACTTTTTGGTTAGGGATTGGCCCAACTTATCAGCTAGTTCAAGGTGTCCACTGCTCAAAAATGACGATTGGGGAATGGCACATCTATTTTTCAGTTGGATGATACAAATAAGACATATTATTCTGATACCGGCATCGTACTGCACAATATACATATTATACTGTCTGAGACAACTTATTGGTGGTTCAAATGGCTGATAATGTGTTTGAATATTAAATCCTTCCTTTTGGTAGAATATGCCTGCATGGACAGCATTGTTGGTTAACAAGAACCAGTTGTGTTTAGAATTTTCTTAATGACTTGACGGGGTAGAGTTTATTTCAATCTCCAGATCCGTGACTTCATGTCTAAAGGTTTTGATATTGTTCTGAGAGTGGACATACAAGGAGCAGCCACCCTAAGATCTGTACTTGGGGAATCTGCCATCTTTATCTTTTTGGTCGCAGAAAGTGAGGCAGCACTTGTTCAACGTCTCGTTGACCGTAAGACTGAATCTAGAGATAAACTTCTTGTCAGAATTGCAACGGCAAGGGAGGAGGTGAAGCATATGAAGGATTTTGATTATGTGGTTGTGAATGCTGAAGGGAAGCTTGAGAGCGCTGTTCAACTGGTAGAGTCAATCATTGATGCAGAGAAGGCCAGAGTCCGGCAGCGCAATGTGCAGTTATAGTTGGAGTGTGGAAACATGTCCTCATCCACACCCTTTGACATTGTGTAAGCTATATCTCATCAGTTCATCCGGCAAAGTCCATCTTCAAGAATGGAAGGCAAGGAGCTGACTGCACAACCTGGAGATGTGATTGTGGATAACTCTTCTCCCATTATTTCTCTTCCAATAGCTATAATTTTCAGGTCCACGCTCAATCGATTGTTAATTGTATTGTGACGGATATATTTCGCTGTATTTCTGTGAAACTGATTCTTGTTCTCGAATTCTCTCTGCGGCATGACTCACAACTTCTGTCGAGGCAATTATTTTTTCATCTGTTGTAATACTTCAGGAGTTGTGCTTGTAATTAATTTACAGTCGCCGTTGAGTTTCTCTCTTTTTTGGGACGTGTTTCTTCCCTTTCGGTCTGTCTTAATCTTACCAAGGCTATTATTATCAGTTGATTTTGTTTATTTCACCAGTTTGTAGCTGAGTGGAAGGATTTGGACTCCCATGGTTTACAAAATTCAGTAGCCATCTGTGAGGTAATTCAGAATGACTAAGTAACTCATTTCATAGAGTTCAGTATACATTCAAGGTTTCAGGTTGTAAAATTTATTGGTCGAAGGTAGGTCAAGTCGTGTGACAGCCTTGCAAAGTAAGGCTGCGTACTATTGATCATTGTGGTCTGGCCCTTTTACGGACTCTGCATGCGCGGTAGCTTCATACACTTGGACTGCCTTTTTTTGTAGGTAGCTCGAGTCTGATGCAGTTGATTCCCGGTCTCCTAACCAATATATTGTGGCTTTAGAAGACATTCAGGCCCGGTGATCAGATTGAAGGTCTAGGTTTCGATTTTGGACTAAAAATTTGGAGGGCTCAGGCTAAGACGTTGTAGTTAGGTATTAGTCCAAAGTTCGTAAGGATTTATGTTTTGTTACGCTGGATAGACCTCTCAGCAATTGTTTCATCGGTACCGGGCAAAATCAAGCCTTCCTGATCTGGAGCATCTCAAAATTCTTGGGGTAGTTTTGTTCTAATTTAAGAACATACTGGCTAATTGCCTGGGCGGTTGATAAAAATTTGTGGGACAAAGTAAATATGTGAAAATTTCATTACATTTATCGTGAATAGAAAACTTGAATAACTATTTAAGGAACTACTCATTGACTGATGGAATAATACATAATATAAAATTTTAAAATATGCCCATGTGACGCCAGAAAAAATAAGTGAATAGCCTGAGAAAATAGGCTAAAGTAGAAGAGGTTACAAACTTGCAATTCTTATATAATTGTGGTGCTAAAAAATTGATAACAAAGAAGAAAAATGCTAAGGAAAAAGTCACTTGCGTGCTCCTTTCTAATTTTTCCTTTCATCCACCTCGAATTTCATGGTATCTGTGTTGCTGTTACTCATACTGAGCTGAAGTAATGCAAACGATATCGCTTTTCAGATTTAATTTCACCATCTTAAATGTGAGTAGCTGTGTGATTACAGTGAGAATGAGGTTGGAGCATTGGCAGATTTGCGTGATCTCTGTATTGGTGGAGATCTTTGAAATGTTACAGCAAACTTCAGCTGTTCTCCTAGTTATCCCATATGTGAAGGTTGGGGACATCATTTTCTTTTTCTTTTTTTTATTTTACAATTTAAGTTAGACACCCACCACCCATGCACAGCCTCGAATCCTAGTCACCCAGGTGAGAGAATCCATCTTGTGCCACTGCGCTCAAAGGCTTTGGTGCAAGGTCAATGACCTCATTATCACGATCATTTCATTTTGAATGAATCTGAACAACAATTATTTTAGGTCATTGCTAGCGTTACTTCAGAACAGAGAGTTCATCATCGCCACTTTGAAGATGGTGGGAGGGATGACATTGATATGTGGAGATGGAACCAATAATGTGGGGCTCTGAAGCAGCTAATAAAACTTTATCGCTTGTACATGCCTATGAAAATGGTTGACTCTCAAACAACATCCTTGATTCTCAAATTTGACTCTTTTTTAATGGTATCCATCTCAACTTCTAGTTCCTGAACTCAATGCAACAAGCTGGAATGGAAGAAGTTAACTTGAATGGAGCTTCACGCATAGCATTTGAAGGCTTTGAGGCTATTCTTGTAAACCAATCTACACATGTTTATAGTAATCAGAGATTAAGCAGATGCAAAATTTAAACGACTAGGAACTTACCTCCAACCATTAGCTATAGATTTGAAGTAGGGAGATCTTCAAGGGAATCTTTTGATTCTTAAGCAGTGCTGAATGATGGCAAATTCTAAAGTGTCGATTTATTCTGCTTTGAATCAAGGACCCGTATAGATAAATGTCTAATAGATGGTTAATGGCAATTATCCTTCCATCAAGGATAACTGTCATGGGTAGTTACCACATACAGACACATTAAGTTTGAATGAAATGTTATGGACCACTAATATTCCAATATTCTCCCACTTGGTCCAAACATTTGTAACTTTATAAAGCCATAAATCTTGATGCACTAGTAAAAAATTACTTCATTCTCAAGTAAAGAAATAAATTACATGAATCATGGCAGTAATTTCTTTATAAACAAGTATTATCTTCCATATATTACAATGTAATTATCTTCTTTGAAAAGCCTTTTATGTGGCATTTTATCTTTATGAATAAGCCTCAAATGCTTATTCTGGGTTCAAACATAAATATTTGTCATCCAACCATAAATGTATACAAAAATGGAGACAAATTCAAGAATTCAGAGTTTTATTATTAATATATATTACAAGTACAGCATCATAATTCAAATAGAAAGTGACAAATGAGAACAAAGTCCCATTTGCATTGCATGATCCTTAAACAACTTTGATGACATTCTTTTCATCAAAGGATCTACAATCATTAGCTCAATACGAATATGTTCAACGAGCACTTCATTCCTTTTAACATGTTCTCTAACTACTAAGAACTTAATGTCAATGTGCTTACTTTCACTTCCACTCTTATTATTCTTAGCAAAGAACACAACATTTGAATTATTACAGTATATCTTCAGTGGCTTAGAGATGGAATTAACAACTTGAGGCTCAAAGATGAAACTCTTTAACCAAATACCCGTTTTTGTCATCTCAAATCAAGAAACAAACTCAGCTTCCATAGTAGTAGTAATCAAGGATTGCTTTGCACTCATCCAAGATATAGCTCCTCCAACAAATAAGAAAATATATCCATATGTTGATTTGTGAGAATCAACACAGCCAGCAAGTCTAAATCAGAATATCCAACAATTTCCAAGTCATCAATCCGTCTATATATAAGCATGAAATCTTTAGTCCCTTGAAGGTATCTCATAACCTTCTTTGTAGCTTTTCAACGGTCCAAACCTAGGTTATTTTGATATTTTCTTTATACTCCAACTGCAAATGCAATGTCTAGTCTAGTATAGACTTGAATATACATTAGGCTCCAATAGCTGAAGCATGAGGAACATTTTTAATTTATTCCCTTTCAAGGTCGTTTTTGGGACATTGATTCAAACTGAATCTATCACCCTTAACAATAGGTGCTATACTAGGTGAACAATCTTTCATCCGAAATTTCTCAAGAACCTTGTTGATATAGGCTTCTTAAGATAAGCCTAAGGTACCTTGAGACTTGTCTCTATCAATATTAACACTAATGACATAAGATGCAGCACCTATATTCTTCATATCAAAGTGTTGAGAGAGAAATTGTTTCACCTCATATAACAATCACATATCATTAGTTACAAGCAAAATGTCATCCACATATAGGACTAGAAAAATAATCTTACTCCCACTAACCTTGTGATATATACATTCATCTATAATAATCTCTACGAAACCAAATAAAAAGATAACATTATAAAATTTTAAATACCACTGATAGGAAGGTTTCTTTAGTCCATATATAGACTTTTTAAGCTTGCAAACTAAATGATGACCATCACTTGAGACAAACCCTTTAGGTTGTTTCATATAAACCTTTTCCTCTAAATCACTATTGAGAAATGTCATTTTTACATCCATTTGATGTAAATCTAAGTCAAAATGAGCAATCAATACCGTAATGAGGCGAAAAGAATCCTTTTTATAAATAGGAAAAATGTTTCTCGATAATCGATTCCCTCCTTTTATGTGAATCCTTTTGAACAAGTCTAACCTTGTAGCACTCGATGTTGCCTAATGAGTCTTTCTTGGTTTTAAAAACTCATTTACAACCAATGATCTTTGCCCCATTAGGCAACTCTACAAGATCCCAAACTTGATTATTCATTATAGATTCCATCTCATCTTTCATAGCATCATGCCATAATTTAGATTTACTACCATTCATAGCTTGTGAAAACATCTCAAGGTCATTTTCAGCACTAATATCATAGTTAGATTATTGTAAGTAGACAATGTAATTTGCAGAAATTGTTGATTTCCTTACTCTAGTAGATCTCCTTATAGGTACATCATCAGCCTCTTGTGGTGGCTCTTGATCATCAACTTAATGTGGTTGATGATCAATGGAATCTACTAAAACATTATCAGCTAGACATAGATTTTTAATAAATGGTTGTCCAATGTCCATCATATTTTAATGGGTGTCATTAATAATAAGCAGTCTACTGCTTGATGTAGGAGTTTGATCGGAAACACAATTTTCCTCAAAAACTAAGTTTTGAGGTCGATAACTCTCACTTACCATGTCATTCTCAAGAAATTTAGTGTTTCTTGATTCCACAATCCTATTACTATAAGATGCATAATAAAAATTGTATCCCTTAGACTTTTTCGCATGTCCAATGAAATATGCACTAACAATCCTCGGGTCCAAATTCTTTTCATATGGTTTATAAACTCTAACTTTAACTGAATAACCTCAAATGCATATATGTCTCAAACTAGGTTCCCAACTTTTCCATAATTCAAATGGCCTTACTTAGAACTTGATTTAATATATACATTGTTGTTTTTAGAGGCTCACTCTATAATGACAAAGAAAGATTGGAGTTGCTGAGCATACTCCTTACCATGTCTATTAAAGTTTTGTTTCTTCTTTCTGCTACACCATTTTTATCTGATGAGCCAGGCAATATATTTTGAGTTACAATACCTTGCTCTTGAAGAAACTTAGAAAATGGACTAAGTACTTGTCCAATCCATATATACTTGCTATAATATTTACCACCTTTATCAGATCTCACGATTTTAATTTGTTTTCACATTGTTTCTCTACCTCAGCTTTATATATTTTAAAAGCACCCAACACTTCGCTCTTATTATGAAACAAGTAGAGATATATAAATCGTGAGTAGTCATCTATAAAGGTAATGAAATATTTCTGACCATCTGAGTCTATTTTAGGACAACAAATGTCAATATGTATGATCTTTAATATGTCAAAACTCCTCTTAACACTCTTTTTTGACTTGTTGGTCTACTTTCCTTTAATGCAGTCCACACATAAATCAATTTCTATAAAATCAAGAATCTCAATAACTCCATCATTTACTAACCTTTAGGTTCTATCAACGGAGATATATCCCAATCTATGGTGTCATAACATAGAGGATTTCTCATTAATAGAATTACACTTAATACTAGCATTACCATGTACAACCATTACTTTATTGGAGACTTCATTATTTAAATGAATTTTGAATAAACTACCATCCATTGAACCATTTCCCACAACCATTGAATTTTTATATAAAGTAAAATAGGATTCATGAAATAAAATAAAAATCCAAGTGGTGCAAGTTTAGATACAAAAATTAAAATTTTGAAAAAACTAGGAATATAAAAGTTCATTCCAAATCCAATACAAAACCAATTTGTAAAACTAGTCTTCATGTCCCTATAGCTTTAACAAGTGAACACATCCGATTTCCTAAATAGATGCTCCATTCAATTTCCATCAGTCTCCTTTGATTTAAAAAACCCTGCATGGTATCATAAATATGGATTGTAGAACTAGAATCAATCCACCGTATAGTATGAGAAACATCAACCATATTAGATTCATAACATACAAAAGATTTGAGGTTACCTTTCTTCTCCAATCAAGCCTTCCTTTTAGGGCAATCTTTCCTTATGTGTCTTTTCTTTTTACAAAAGAAACACATGGTAGTCTCCTACTTGTTAACATTGGCTACAATCTTGCCTTTTCTTTTTCCTTTATAGGTTTGCCTCTTGTCCCTTTTATGGATCACCATATGAGCACTTTCACATATCTCTTAAACTAATCTCCCTTCTTTTTGAACACACGGTCAAAATTTCATTAATTGACCATTTTTCTTTATGTGTTATATAAAATTTTGAATGGCCCCTATTAAGAAGGAAGAGAATTCAGGATAAAGTGCACTAAAAAGGACTCAGAAATCTTAATATATAATGACTTCAGTTAAGCAGCTATGTCCCTCATCCTCATAATGTGATCGTGCACTCCTTTAGTGCTAGCGAGTCTCATTGATGACAACTTATTCATCAAGGTGCTAGCCAATGCTTTATCAAATGACTTAAATTGTTCATTGATGTCTTTGATGAGATCTTTGACATTTGCACACTCAGGTATTGACACACGAATGCTAGTACTAATCCGAGATTTAATAAATATCATATTTAAGTGATTAGATCACTCCCACCGTTCATACAGAGTAATCTCAACATTAGTACTAATTTTTGTAATTTCAAGAGGCTCTTCCTTTCGAAGAACATGGTTAAGATCCATGCACCCTAAATGAAGAAGAATTTTTTTCTTCTAGACTTTATAGTTGTCACCACTCAAATAAGGAAGTTTAGATTTTTCATCATATAATATAAAAGATTGAATAACTGCAAATAAATAAACATGCTTATTAATAATTATAAGGCATAATTCATCAAATATAATGATAAGCTTACCAATGCAAGTCAAATCAAATAAATATGAATCGGCATGTCATTAAAATCTACCTGTGGGTAAAGATTTTAACATGAAATCGATTCATTATATTTATGATGAAACTAGTAAATTATAAATATTTCTAATGCCTATAAGCTATTAAGAAATTAAAATTAATTTTACTATTTTATCCTAATGAATCATAATAATATAATAAATTTTCTATGGGATAAAATTACTATATCAATATGTTTAATTAGAATTTGATGTCATTTAAAACTTTAATGTGATCAACAATTTTTATTATATACTTAATATATGTATTGTTATATTTAAGAATGATGAGGTTATTCATTAAATGTTACATCCAAAAATCATTCATTTGAAAGCAATATAGCTTTTGTAAGAGAGAGCAAAGTTACTATCAGTTTACTTGGACGCTTATCCAAGGGTTGTAAAAGGAAGAGCTTCAACAAGTGCTTTGTTTGTTGTTTGTATAATAACATAGTCTCAACTAGTGGTTGTATAAATCTTGCAAAGACTAAGTAGAACCTCAAACCTTGACCGATCCAAATTGGATTTGCTTTGAGAGAGTGGATGTAGGTGCCAAGATTGGGTTAAACCACTATAAGTCCTTGTGTTCATATTATTTGCACTTCCCAAAATAAAGCATCTATGTTTTCAAAGTTTGCTAAGTTTTCAAAAACATTGTTTAAGCCCAAGTCACCCTCCTCTTAGTATCATGATAAGATTTGATCTGATTGCGATCCTAATTGATTATAACTAAAACATAGGTATATATTTTATTGAACGTACCTTTTACACCCTTATAATTCTCTTGATTTCCATTTGTATTATTGTGGTTTTAGAAAACCTAATTCACACAATTGATATAAACAACAAATTAAATACACGCACTGCAACCTTTTCTTTTTTTTTGTGGTCCAGCAAAACTACTTGCATCCATAGGTCATGAGCCATTGTTCTATGCAATTAGAAAATAGAGAAAACAGACAAAACAAAAGCTTGATTTTACTCTCAGTATCCCTTTTCATCTCACTTACACTGCACACTCTCTTCCTCTCTCAAAACATTCTATGGAAATGGCAGAAGAATGAAAACTTGTTTAACAAGTTGATTAT
Organism: Warburgia ugandensis; assembly: GCA_035236585.1. Lineage (NCBI taxonomy): Eukaryota > Viridiplantae > Streptophyta > Magnoliopsida > Canellales > Canellaceae > Warburgia > Warburgia ugandensis. The sequence continues at coordinate 70,187,077 of CP141128.1, forward strand.
TCGCTTCCAACTTTGGCTCCATCTCTCAGTCAATACTTTATAAGCCTCCAAAATCCATTTTAATTTGGTGCAGACAATGGGTACTTGCCGACTTGTATTGGTGGTGCCATAATTCTCGTTATTTTATACTAAAGTAATTTGGCTTTGCAAACAAGATTTTGGACCTTGGAACACTCAATTCAACTATGGACATAATGGAAATTTAGAGAACTGCAAACCTTGATCTTCCTTGACGGTTTCAACTTTCAACCCCACTTCTCCAACATGTTTTAAAAGTTTCAGCAAGAAGATGAGATAGTCACTTTCCTCCCTAACGTGGTTATAACTTGAAGATGACACATGTTGTCGCTATCCTTTCCAACCTGCTTGCAACTTTGTGCCCCAGATCTTAGCTTTCTAACATGCTTACAACTGTGTCCTAGAACTTAGCTTTCAACATGCTTACAGCTTTGTGTCCTAGAACTTAGCTTTCAACATGCTTACAGCTTTGTGTCCTAGAACTTAGCTTTCTAACATGCTTACAACTTTGTGCCTTGATATTAGCTAAGTTGGTTAATTCCCATGTCTCATAACCAAGAATGTTTTGGGTTTGAATCCACCAACAGGGCAAAAGAAACGGGCTTAAAACTTTTGCCAAGAAGAGGAGATTGATTATATACTGATTTATGAAAAAGAAAAAAGAAGGGGAGTCTTGGCGCAACGGTAGAGTTGTCGTCATGTGACCTTGAAGTCATGGGTTCAAGGAGTGAAAACAGCCTCTTACAAAATGCAAGATAAGACTGCATACTATTAACCTTGTGATCTGACTTTCCGTGGACCTCACGTATGCATGAGCTTCTTGCACCGAGAGGCTGGCCTTAAGAAAAAGAAAAACTGATACTGGCTCTCTCACTCTCTCTCCCCCACACACACTTGCATAAAATCCTGAAATGGTAAACATGCAATAAGGCCAAGTCTCATGGGAAATAGAGATCCCATCTGCAAGACACCGAATATTAGAGAATGCTTTCGTCCTCATCCTTGAGCAAGTCTTAGGATGTAATGGTGACAGGGACCCAGAGCAACTGGCCAGACCTGTAAACAATTTGACAAGTTTCATGGACCTAATCATCACTGCACACGTTCCGGGCAGTCCTAAAAGAAAGTGCCCACCATTTCTGTTAGAATGATTCCAGCAAATGTAAAAGACAGACAGAGAAGGTGACCCTTTCCAGTCTCATCCCTTCCATTTTCTATAAAAGAATTGAATAAAGAGTAACATGTGGACTCCATTGTTTAAACAGTGCTAACCAGTTGACTCCATTGACGAAAGATTTGGATGACAACGAAACAGCCGGGCTTGCATACGGGCAGCCCTGGTGCACGAAGTTCTGCATATGCCGAATTCGGGAAAGGGGCATACCAAGAGGTCTATATTACATAGCTTTACTTTGCATTTTTGCAAGAAATTATTTTTACACCTTGAACCCATGACTTGAAAGTCATGTCCTCTTTGACTTCTGGCTAGCTTGTATGTTGATAATTTTGGTGTGCAAAAGTTGTAGCAAAGTGTAGGCTGCACTCAGTCATTCCTTGTATGTGCTAGTCATGTCTCTTTGTAGGCAACAGTGGCAATAAGTCCTTGCTTTGAAGCTCATTGTTGTCTAATTAGGCAGATCAAAACACTCCATCTTGTGGATTCGGATTTCTTTTATAATGAACGGCAAAGTCATTTCAGAAGCAATTGGTTCCTTCATTTGGTGCATAGTTAGGAAGGCAACAAGGCATCTGCAAACAGAATCATCACTTAATAGGATATGAGTGAAAGAGATCTCATCAAATTCAAATATTTAGATAGTGTAACCTATTTTCAAGAAACAAACTCATGGACTCTAGTGAACCATTTTCCTCCTCTCTTCTTTTATTTGTGGCCTTTCAAAAAAATAGTCAACTGCATCTTTGATGCACTACTAGTACGTCATCTGAGACCCATTATTTAATTGATTATAGGCAATCTAATCCACTCAATCAAAACAAAGGGAAGCCCAAATGCATGAAGCTCCTACCTATGCGGGGTCCGGGGAAGAGGCGGACCACAAGGGCCTATAGTACGCAGTCTTACCTTGCATTTTGCAAGAGGTTGTTTCCACGCCTTGGAACCCATGACTTCAAGTTCACAGGATGACAAATTTTACCATTGCCCCAAGGCTCCCTTCCCACTCAATCAAAACAGATTTTCTTAAAATCATAAGGCTAACAATCTCATGCTGATCCACGGGATATAGGAAACCTAGATGTTAGTATTTTTCACAAGTTGCAAGAACTTTGGGCTAAGAACGAAATTGTCAAGTAGAATTCTTTTAGTTTTGTTGGTACTCTATTAACTTGATCTTCTGATTGAGGTTTCAAGACTGTGGAAGCTTTCCAGCCAAAAAAGCAATTTACAGGCCGACATTATCGACCCACACCGGAATCCTTGTATCTTAATTTTTCTAAAGATGGATTACGGGAATACTCTTCGTAAGGGAGTCAACAAAATACCAATAGCCCATTGAGAGAGGTTGTTATCCGTCCCTTTCCATTGATGGGTGGGTGGGCCCAACCTGATTCCTTCGGTTTATTGATTGGTTGTTAGTCGGTCAGCACTGGAATCATCACCACATTGGATCCCATTAAACAGCAAGCCATTAACCACTTAATTAGTTTGATAATGACTCCTGACTCTTTATTAATCACTTTGGATATATAAGGCAGTGAGAGCGTATAGTCTAGGGAATTGTAGTAGTCTATAAATAAAAGCTTTTTTTTATTTATTCAAAATTATCATTATATTTTGGGCAAAAAGATCCAACATTTTTTTAGTTTTGCAAATTTGTCATTAAGTTTTCATGAACTTTGCAAAATTGCCATTATATTTTCATCCTCCTTTTTCAAAATTTTTTTTTTTAATTTCGATATTACCCTTCTCTATTTTTCTCTTAATACGTTCTAATTGACCTACTACCTCACAGATGCAGATGGGATTAAGTTGCCCACTAAGTTCAATGACTTCATGATAGAAAGTTCTAATAAAACTTGGTATGTAACTCAATTCCATAACAAGGAGTCTAATGATATGGTTAGATTTCAACAAAAATCAATCAATAGCTATGTATTCAATCACAAACATATCATGTTCACCAACCTGTGTAATAGTACATGTTGAGCTTTTTCAATGAAATTTAACAATTTAAACATTGATTTCTCACTAAAAATTAATAAAACTCTTTCTAACACAAATTAGAACATAATCAATGCTTTGGATCAGTTTGAAACATTAAAAATTAACGAAAATTTTAAGGTTGAGACATACACAAAATATTGTTACTGTTCAAGCTAACAACGATGAGTAACATACTTTAAGCTCTTCGTTCGATGTCTTTTTTGAATGAAAATTGAAAATCTAAGACTCGGGACTTCTTCTTCTCAATGTATTCTATCTAGCACAATCAATTTCAAATATTTTTGTTGATTAACTAAGCAAAAAGTCACGTGCAATAGCAGGTTGTTAAAACATATTGAGAGAGAGAGAGAGAGAGAGAGAGAGAGAGAGAGAGAGAGAGAGCAATAATATTGAATTTTTGAAAAGATTAATAGGAAGAAAAATGGAAAACTAATAGAATGGCATTTCGCAAAGCTTAAAAAAACTTAACGAAATTTGCAAAACTAAAAAAATATCTCAATTTTTTGCAAAAATGCCAAAATGTAATAGAATTTTTGCAAAAAAAAAAAAAAACCATAAATAAAAGCTGTTTTAAAAAGTGTAAAGCAAAAAATGAAGTGTCTTTAGTATCATTTTTGGGTTTAATTAAGGGATCTTCCTCAGTTGGTGCCAGAGGGCAGTCATCTTGATTAGATGTGGGCCTCAAACTTATAAATGGTTGTTCAGTTTGACGGTTAAGATCATCTATTGGAGAGTAAGATGGCCAACCATCTATGAGCCTGCCCCATGTCATTATTTGACCATTATGATCGAGGGATTGCCCCGGCTTACGAAAGATCTGAGGGGCAAAACCAGTAATTTGACAGATGTGAATCTAGAACAAACAACCGGTTGTCCGTGACTTAAAGTAAGCACAATCAAAGCCCGTTATTAAAAGTTGAACGGAGATTTTATCCCGACAAAATCTCGGCCTTATCGACTTCCGTACCAAAGAATTAGACATCAAATCCCTCACTCCGACGCCACCTCGTCATCTTTCGATTCTGCTTCTTTTCCTTTAAAGCCCCAAACAAGTAGTTTAATGTCTATTCTGTCCTGACACGGTTTCCCACTAACAAGTTAACAAATAGTTCTTAGATGGTGGCTGCATATGCCCACGGCCCAAGTGGTCGGTGATCCAAACCGTTCATCTCTTGCGTTATCCGTCAGTACCACAAAGATTTTCTACATGACATAATCTCAGCCCTCCAATCGGCTGACCTGTTCATTTTTATAGAAAAAATGGTGGTCATGTTACATGTTATGCTATTGCCATGAGAAAAATACAAGTAGGAGAAACAGTCGTGACAAATTTAGTTATCTAAATGAACGCGCATGGATAATATGTCAACTAGAGCTCATTGGACCTGTTCCACCGGGGTCCAAGTTGCCACAGTTGAATAGATGTATGGTTCTGATCATCTAATACGTAATCCATGTATACAATTGTATGAATAGATCAGTGGTTTAACTGTTTCTAACTTAGACTTGTGGGGCCTTTCATGTCGATGATGAATATAAGAAATTGCTTTTCTGTTGCTACGGAGGCCATTTTGAGGCCTGCAATTAGAGCTTAGATTTGTATAATATCCAGTCAACTGAAGAACATGGGCGCTTATATTTCTTCGCGAGGCCCTCTCTAGCTTAATCAATGCAATATCAACATTCAAATGAATTATATGGCATAGTACATCTGTCTAACAAATAATAGTTTTCATCATCGAAGGGGAGATTGGTGCAGAGATAAAGTTGTCGTCGTGTGACCTTAGGGTCACGTGTTTGAGACGTGAAAACAGCTTCTTGTCATTCAAAGTAAGACAGCGTACTATTAACCTAATGGGATCCACTCCTCTGAACTCTACATACACTGGAACTTCATGCACCTGGCTACCTTATCGTTGAACAAGAAGACCTTACTTGTTCACAGAATACCTCAAAAACTTCAACCATCACAATATTTCGAGGTTGTAAGATTTTTGGTTTCACGGGCAATTGGGGAGATGCTTGATGTCTGCCACCCGCTGATCTTTGAATAGAAAATAAAAATTATGCTATAGCATGACCCGACTCATGTTTTTCAAGTAGAACTGCAATAAAAGATGAGATATGCGGACAGCTACCTTTGGTAGTTCCGGAATGAGTAAAAATTCTAGAACATTGGATTAGGTATTATTCCTCCAACGATCACATTGACGAAGATGAAGATCGTACTTTTTATTTGATTTCTCTAATTCGAAACATCTTATAGAGTAAATCTCACCTAGATTTAGATGATTTTAACATTAAATATATTTTTTCAAGTTGATCATTTTGGTTTATTCCTGAACTGATGGTATTTATGATCATCGATGTTTGTGTGATTGACAGTACGCTTAAGTTTCCAAATTCATCCAATCGGCACTTTGTAGGATTAATAGTCAAGCGTTATATAGAGCCCAGCATGGTAACGTAGGAGTACAGCACCTTTATTTGCCGCGCACAGGAGTCAGAGCATTCCTCCATGAACATATCCAATTACATTTTTTGTTTTCAAAATGTGCATTTAATTGCCATCCATTGTAAACTTAGAATTGTAGTTCTGCCTACTCCTATTTTCTAAGAAATTAACATATGAATCTTATTATTACCAACTATAAGAGATTATAAGGCATAAGTCGAACACACAAATGTTTATATTTAAAAAAGGGCAGTCTAGTGTTCTAAGTTTCTGTATAGGCAGGTTTCAAAAAAGGAGTAGACCACAAAGGGCTTATAGTAGACAATCTTATTCTATATTTTACAAGAGGCTGTTTTTAAGTCTCAAAACCGTGACCTCCAGTCACGTGACAACAACTCAACTGTTGTGACAAAGCTCCCCTTCACATAAACGTCCATATGTTTTCTGCCACAAAATAGTCTTTCTTCACAGGTATCTCAAGCCCAATCTTCGGATCGGAGTGGAGCCCCAGGCATGCAGTGGGTCCCACCTTGCACCATGAGTTGAGAATTCATGAACAAGTTTTGAGATCTTCTCTCATGTTATGTTTACTTGGTTTGGAAGGGACGTGCATTAGGGATATTTATGTCAATTCAATAAAGTTTCCTTCTTTAATAAATAGTAGAGGAAGGGAAATGCTGCCGAAATCACTCTGCTTTTCCGCTGGCTGTTCCTTTTCCTGTTGGTTGTTGGAATAAACCAAGCGGTCAACAAGTAGGCTTAATGTTTTCGATGATCCAAACCATCAATTTTCTACGCCAATGTCATGGATGACCCATGAACTACATTTAAAAGCCAGACCAGAAAAGAAGAAAAATTAATCCACCAAATTAACACATATGATCGCTTATGATTATCAAGCGGCGGATTGCTTTTGCATGTCACTCATTCATGTCGATCTACACAAGATGAACGGTTTGGATCATTGATGTAGTGGATCCCGTTTCAGGTGAAACTATAGGCATCAACTAATTAATGGTGAGGAAGAGTCCTATTTAACTCGGGCATTTCATTTGATTTTGTTGACCACCACAATAATAGGAAGAGATTAGAAGAAGAGTAAGAGAAGTCCCTACATTGGAGGATCAAAAACGAAGGAAAGAGAGAGAGAGAGAGAATAAAATCTCCACCATCTTTTCTCTCTCTATCTCTCTCTCTCTCTTTTGCTTTTGTTTCTTCTTTACTGCTGGCCAAGGCGCCCAAATCAAAGCTGCTGGTGGAGACTCTCTCTATCTCTCTCTCAATTCTTTGATCATCCAAGTCGGCAATTTCATCTTTTTCTGGTACTTACAGTACCCGAAATCTCAGCGTGATCAATCACTTCTCTTGCATTTGCAATTGCATTTTCCTTTTCTGCGTTGTAGGATTTGAAACTGTTTTTGTTCACCATTTGTTCTTACGTTTCCGTCTTGGGCTGGGTTTGGGTATAGTTTCTCGTTTTCTCAATCATCTGATTTCATATTCGATCTTTGATAGGTTTTCTGGAGGTGGGTTGTTTGTATTTTACCATATTCGCCTTCCTTGAGATCATATATATATACAGATAAGAAAGGAGGAGATGGGTATTGATGCAAAGGGGGTCGTAGTTTATGTCAGGAAAGCTGTAACCGTTTCCATTGAAACTTGGTTCAGATCTCTCCGTGATCATCCCTTTGTTTGGGTCATGGTGTTTTGCTCTTTATTGTTGTACAGGCTTTTCCCTTCTTTGTTTGCCTTTCTTGTTTCTTCTTCCCCCGTTATAGTTTGCACTGCTGTTCTTCTTGGAACCCTTTTGAGTTTTGGGCAGCCTAATATTCCAGAAGTTGAGGAGGAAGAGAAGAGGACTCAGGAAATCTCTTCTCTAAAAGCTGGTGTTGTTAATGATGATCATGTTGTGCAGAAAGATGAAAGCGTTGAATTAGAAACCCATGTGGAGAAAACAAGCGAGATTCATACAAAGGAGAGCAGGGATATAAGAGATGGGGAACATGAAGTTTTGGTTAGTAGAGCTGTTGCTGTGGAGGCTCCTCACGAGGAAATTCACAGAGAGAAGAAAGTGGTTGAGGAGAGGGAATTTCATGATCAGCAACTCATTGAAAAGAGAGAATTTCATGAAGAAACAACTGCTGAAGGTGTAGCAGAAGCTGGAGAGGCTGTTGAAAACCAGTCGGGTGAGAATCGAAACAGCCTCAAGGTGAAGATTGACAAGCCTGTGGGCAATGTTGTTGATACCCATTTGGATGGTCGATTTGATTCTTCTCTTGGATCTCCGTGGAATGCAATTGATGACCACGACGGAGCTTCTGATTCTGATTCCGATGGTTCCGAGAGTTCTTCCCCTGATGCTTCCATGTCTGAAATTATGCCCATGCTTGATGAGCTTCACCCACTTTTGGACGCCGAGACTCACAAACCTGCTCATGCATCCGTTATCGCTCCTGATGCCATGTCTCAAGGATCCTCTTCGGATCACGAGTTAGAAGCCTCTTCGAATGAGGGATCCGATGATGGTAGCGCTGAGTTAGTGGAGAAGGCGGAAAACCAGGTAGAAGAAGAAGCACAAGAAGATCGAACTACAGTTGTTGTCAAATGGACCGAGGACGATGAGAAGAATCTCAAGGATCTTGGGACTTCTGAGATTGAAAGAAACCAAAGGTTGGAGAATTTGATTGCAAAAAGAATAGCAAGGAAGCAGAGAGTTGAGACTGAGAAGAACCTGATAGACTTGGATAGTAATGAACCTGCAGATCCTGCACAGGTTGGCAATTCGATTCCTGAGGAGCTTTCTCGTCTTCAGGTTCTGATACCTTCTTTCACAACAACAAAACGATCTCCATTTGATCTTCCCTATGATTCACCTGTTCCTGTCTCGGCTCCTTCAGTTCTTCAACCTAGAAAGAATCCCTTCGATCTTCCCGACGACCAGGACAGTGAAAGAAGCATCCCGACGGGGGTGAACTTGGGCCAACAGCAGTTCCTGACAGCTCAACAGAGAGACATGTTCTTCAGAAGACATGAAAGTTTTGCTTTGGGAGCCTCATTTCTGGGAGAAGTCAAGCAAGCAAAACATGATAGCAGGTTTAAGCCTTATTTTGTACCGGAGGAGATCAATTGTCCCACATATCAAAGGCAATCAAGTGAAAAAAGTGATTCTAAGGTGAGTTCTGTTCCTGAAACTGATGCGTCTTCTGTCGTAGATCAGGAAGATCGCAAGGAACTATCTGAACAAGAATTACGTCTTGAAGGGGAGCCGATTTCTCCCACTAACCTTGCTGCCAAACTGGTTGAACAAGAAAGCCAATCCTCAGAAGAAGCAAATTCAGTGGACACGGAACAAGATCAGAGTGATGATGGTGGTGAAGTTCTTGAAATGGGTTGTGATGCTTCTATCAGCAATACAATTAATCAGGACAACAGTGCTTCGGAAAGGATGAAACCATCTATGGAGCATGATTCTCGCAAAGTAGGTGCTGATGTGAAAGAGCAGTACAAAGAGTCAATCTCCTCATCAGAAGTGAATGAAAAGAATTTCGAAACAAACACAGATGAAGGTTCAGGTAGCCGTGGACCAATGGGGATTGATTCATCTAAGTGGTCGAATGAATCTGTGCAATCAACTATTGCAGATCCTGATATTCTTAGCAGGGATGTGGACGGAGTTGATGGTGGTCGCGCTGTGGAACCAGTTTATGATTCAAGCCCATCAGCAACTGAGAAAAGCCTGTCTAATTTGACGTCAGGTGAAGATGATTTGTTTTGTGCGCGTAAGGGGATTCTCTGCTTTACTTCTTCCATGGCTTCTGACATGCATGGGGATGTCTCGGGAGGAGGCTTATCACCAATGCTGGTTGTGGCGAGCAGCTTAGCTAAAGATGGAGAATCCACGTCAATTGATGGGAATGCAAAAGAAGAGATAGCATCCAGTAATGAAAGGCCATGGGTTGCATCACCAAACTTATCTGCAGTTGATGAAAATGAATTGAGATCAAATGAAGTTAGTGCAATTAGTGAGATTGATGTTATCCAGGCTGGGTTTGCTGGAGTTTGCCAAAGCCATGATGATTCAACTACTCCAGCCTCACCACTTGAGCAAGTCTTTCCCGAGTCGACTTTGTGTTCCTCGGAGACCAAAGTGATGGCAGATGGTCCGATGAGCAAGGAAGAAAATGATCTGTCCTTAGAGGCTAGAGTCAATAACAAGGAAACTCAGGTCAGCATGTTAAAAATGTCATCACCAAGTCATAGTGAGATTAATCAATATCTTAAAGATGTGGAAAATCAGAAGCAGGTTAATCGTAGTTTCAACTGTTCCACAGATAATGTGACTTGCTAACTTTATCTTATCTGATTTTGAACAGGACTTAACTGCAGAGGGAATAAACAATCAAAGAATCATCACAGAGGAAGATGATGAAGCTGACAGAATCAAAGATGATGATGAAGCAATGTTGTCAGAGTTGGAAACTGCCGGTGATTTTAGAGTTGATGGACTGAGATCAGATGCAAGTGAAGCTAAAAAGAAGCTGCACTCTGATGCACAACTTGGTGAGATTTCTGCCACTTCTGTAACAGTTCCATTGGTTCATACAAGGGTCAGAGAGAGCTTTTCTGAGTTGCAAGTCCTGGAAGCTAGATCAGTTGAAGATATTGATATTGCCCTTCGACTAGTCTCTGAAGGCATCCAGAGCAAATCAACAGACTCTCAATTGGCTGAGGACAAGGCACAGACGATGATATCTGAAGTTGGGTCATTTGAGTCTGAGCCTGCTGATAGAGGTCAATGGGTGGAGGAATCTAGTTCAGGGTTGCAAGATCTTGAAGCAAGCAATGTCACAGATCTTGATTTGGGTTTTAAGCAACTCCATGAAGGAGAAGTTGAGAGACCTATTGCTGCTGAATCCATAGAGAACAAGTTAATGGCTATCAAAACTGAAGATGGAGTTTCAAATCCAGTTGAAATCAATCCAGAGCTGCAAGTGATCGAGGTGAGATCTCTTGAAGATATTGATTCAGCTTTGAAGCAACTCCATAAAGGAGATCTTCTGAAGTCTGCCTCTCTTGAGTCAGTTGGTGTCAAGTTAGTAGAAGCTGAAGCTGTTTCTCCTGCATTAACACAGGATGAGAAACATTATGAACCAAACAATGTTGATTCAGACCTGCAAGTTGTTGAAGCAAGCTCCGGTGAAGACTTTCATTCTGCTCCGAAGCCACTTGCTGATGGGAATGTTAATGAACAGTTGAAACCGATGCAAGCTGAAGATAGATCTGTTGAACCTGAAGCAACGGAGAAGCACATAGAGCCAGTCACTGTTCCAGTCTTGGCAGCTCCTAAAGAACCCATAGCCGCAGAAGATGACATGATTACTGAAGAACTGAGTGCTGAAAATTCAAACAACAAAGTCAAAGAAAAATCTGATGAATTGAGCTCTAGCCCACAGTTGTTCAGTAAAAGGAAAGGGAAAGCAGCATCTGGTAAATCTAGTCCAAACTCCAGATCAAGTTCAAGCTCTAGTGATTCTGATTGAGAGGAAGATGGTGATACGAAAGGAGGAAAAGAGCAAACAAAAAGAACTGATTTACTTGTACGAGATTGGTATGGTTGTTTTTTTGAGGAGCTCGTGGTCTTGTGTATTTGCCAGTCTAGATTTCCTAGTTATGATTATTGATAATGGTAGTTGGGTCTTTGAGTAACTTATGTATGATTCCCTCAAGGATAGCGTCTTGTTTGGTTTGGAGGAGTGTGAGAGTGGGGTATTTTGATCTTCCGTGAGTTATTTAGTTAGAGGCTTCTGTGAGAAAGATCTCCGATATCATTTGCATAGTGTAAATTATGTTTTTGAAAGTTAATCCTTACTAGGTTGCTGATTTTTTTTACTGGCTTTTGGCATCTTTGCAGTCCTTTAGTTTTCAGCAACTTGGATCTGATTGAATACCTGCAAGTTTGTGGTACAAGGCTTTTAGAAGAAAGCTTGCTAACATCTGCAATTGCAGTTGCAATCTAATGCTTATGTGTGGTTGGAAGTTGGATTGTGGGCGGTAGTGAATGTGCTTTAGTTTTTTTCATCTATTCAGTGGTAGGCTCAGGTTGGACCATGAGCTCGGCAATCCAACATTATGATCATGGGCCAGAGGTTCTAGCCCTTTATTGTTTTTCGTTTTAGTTTTGTGTTTCTCAATCAAAGAAGGCCAAGCACCCATTTACTTTAGCTTTAATATGTCAATATATAGATGCTATTTTTCTTCTACCTATTTGGGAAGTGCGAGATTAATGACGTTGTTAGCAATGCGTGTATCAGTTTTAGTTTCATCACTTTGTTGTCTGAACATGATAGAAGCCAAAATAAATATGTTGGATCTGCCAAATACACAAAACCAAGAAACTTCGAATACTTTTGGTACCAAATCCAAACCATTACATCCCTGTTCGTGGAAACTTATTATGTTATGGGATTGAAAATGAAACTTTTGATCATTTTGCTTATAGGGGGAACTAGAAGAACAAGGGGCATCTTGGAGATGCAGCCAACCTACACATGAGTGGGTTTGATTGCTTTCTGCTAGGTTTGCTATATGGTGTGGTTGAAAGTTGGTCCTCTATATCATTTCCCTTTGTTGAAATGTACTTTATAGGTAATCTACTCTTACCAATTTAGTTCCTCGTCATCTGCAAACTCTACTGTTCCTCGTCTAGTAATCGCATGTGTACTAGTGACCTTTGTAGAAATAAAGTTGATATTTGGAACGCCCTTTTATAGTGGTGCACTTCATTTATTTTAAATGATTTTATTTGGCATTAGAAAGGGATCCTTGTGTAATGGTTGAGTTGTCGCCGTGTGACCTAGAGGTCATGGGTTTGAGGCGTGGAAATAGCCACTTGCAAAATGCAAGGTAAGGCTATGTACTATAGACCCTTTATGGTCCACCCCTTCCCCGGACACTGCATGCGCAAGAGCTTCATGCACTGGCTGCCCTTTTATTCTATTTGGCCATTGACAGTTTTCTAATATCATTTATCTCCTTAAGCAAAGATGAAGTAGAGTTAGGGACTTAGTGGAGTTGTCTAAAGTATGCCTTGTATCCTCAAAGAAGAGCTTAAGGGTCCCCTTGGATGGACAAAAATGGGCATGTATTCAGGAATAAAGTTTTTATAACTTTATCTGTAAAAATGTTAGGTCCTCCATGGACGCGAATGCCAATATCTTATCAAGAGCAATATTAATGTCTTATAACAAAGACTTCAACCAGGCATAATAACAATTAACAAGCTAATCGTCAGTAACAGCTTACTGCAATTCTCAACTCCTGCTACTCTGCATTCTCCCTTCGCAGTATCTTCTCTACAGATCATCTCTCCTCCATGTGATATCTGGATAAATTTATGTCCCCTAGTGTGTTAAAATAGTAGATGTGTATCATCTTTTCTGCATGCTTTGTGATTGTTTGAAGGAAAATGCTCACTATAAACATCAAGTAGATTTAACCATCCTTTTGTCTCGTAGACTTTCAACGATGATAATAATTGGATCAGATGTTTGCTTCTTTCAGAGAATTGATTGCAATAGACAACCCTTGACCATTTTCTTACATTTCTCTTGGTAAACTAGGAAGATTAGTATCTTTCTGCTTAGTCCATGGAAATGCTTCCTTTGGAGAATGGATTTCATTTCATATTTCGCAATGGTGATTATGCTGCTATTTTATGTTTTTGTCGATTCTGAAGTTTAACTTGAGAGATTTTTGAAGGGAGAATAGATAAGAGATCCTTGAAATCAATGGCCATGCTCATGTATAGATGTGCAAACCAGCATAATAGTATTAGAAGGGCTAATTAAATGGGTGTAGGAAATGTTAGAATTTAGTGGTCCAAACATTTGTTCGGAATCCAACGGTTTACATGTGGTGACTACCCATGGCAGTTATCCTTCCATCAATGATAACTGCCATTAGTCATTTATTAGTCAATTTAATATAAGGGTCCCTGATTCAAAGACAGAACTCTTAAAAGATTACATCAAGTCTGTTGCTAATGGCTGGAGGTAAGTTTCCTATTTATTTTGTTTTTTTGCTTCCACTCTATGTTTTTTATTTGTGTAAACATGAGATAGAAAGGTTTACATGTGGTATCAGAGCATGCTATTCCTTTGCCTAGAAGTTTTCTGATATTCTGTTTCTGAATATATTGGAGTTCACTGCTATTTATACAATCTTGCTGTATACAAGCATCATGATTAGTGGAGTGTCTTTTTCAGAACTTCAAAACTCATGTTCATTCTTCATCTGTTGGTTTCACAATGGCTACGCTCTTCCCTCACTGTTTCTGAAGTAGAATTTACATGGATATATAGAACGCATACCAAAGACCAATCCGATCTCCCCATGTAAAATTGTTGGAAGTTTTCAAAGCCAATGTATATATGCATTCATTTCAGTGTGCATGTACGCATTTATGATGGCAAAATCGATGATGATCTAACGAGTTCCCCTGGCATGCATTTGTTGATATTGCGTCTCTTGATACTCTAGTAATTGCATTCGGCTTTGTGCCCTCAATTGTTCATAGAACATTGTAATGAATTCTTCAGCTTCATCGTCAACTTGTCGGAGAATGGGGAGAACAAGGGACTCATCTTCTCACCGGCTGCTAGATCAGATGGATCGAACCGTATATTGTAGGAACATCCGGGTGAGTATTCAATCTTGGGCGGATAATTGATCTTGGGTAACACGATCATAGGCCATGGATCACGGGACTCATCTGATCGTCATCATCTTGGGCATTGATGCAAGGGAAGTGAAGGAAATGATGCCTTCACTTCGTCACGTGGAAAATAAAAACTAGATTGGGGCTGTTACTGCATGAGAATTTGTACTCCTGCAAGCCAAATCCACGTGAAGTGCTTCTGGATTGATGGGAGTGGTGGAACATCAAATTCCCCAAGTTCTTCCCAAGAACTTTTCCTCTCTTCATCATCAAAGGCATGTCCATGATCAACTTCTGCTTCGAGATGAGGCCCTTCCTCATCATGAAGAAGGTAATTCTTAGGAAGTTTCATAGCCATTTGCCCACTGCAGAATTGACACAAGAATGCACCTCCATAGCCAGAACCCAATCAACAGATACAAGCAGTGTGAAACTCTGTTCTTTGGTTCTTATCCTAGATGGTTCTTGTGAAAGACAACCAGAACAACCAAGTCAGAAATGCATCTCAGTAGTTACTGGATCACTGATCGAATCTAGCAACAACCACCAAGTGACTTTAGCATTGATCCTGATCGTTACTGGAGGGACTGTTATGCTGTACTAGAAATGATCATATCTTGTACATAGTATAAAGCCCAGCATAATCAAGACAATTATACATGCCTAAAACTAAAAATGAGTGCGGGCCCAATTGATTTAAATTGTCCATGTGAAAATAAAAGTGGGTGTTGCTTTGGAAAAATCTTTCAAATGAATTCATAATTAAAGTTTATTATGATCGATTAAATTAAGACATATTAGCATGATAAATTAATTAGTTTTAGTTTATATCATGCTTTTATGGAATTGTCTTGATTTAAATTAAGGTTTCTTGATGTCATATGATCAATATATATTTATTATTTGAGAAATAGCTACAATATCCTTAAATATAAAAATGTATATATTAAGTATAAAATTAAAATTGTTGATTACATTAAAGTTTTAAATGACATCAAATTCTAATTAACATATTGATATAGTAATTTTACCCTACTGAAAAATTATTATATTATTATGATTAATTAGGATGAAATAGTAAAATTAATTTTTATTTCTTAATTAGCCTATAGGCATTAAGAAATATTTATAATTTACTAGTTTCATCATAAATGTTAGTGAATCAATTGTGTTAAAATCTTTTCCCACAGGTAGATTTTAATACCATGTGATTCATATTTATTTAATTTGACTTGCACTGGTAAGTTTATCATTATGTTGATGGATTATCCTCATAATTGTTAGTAAACATGTTTATTTATTTGTAGTTATTCAATCTTTGATATTATTTGATGAAAAATCTAAAGTTCCCTATTTAAATGGTAACAACTATAAAATCTGAAAGGAGAAAATTATTATTTATTTAGGGTGTATAGATCTTGACTATGCTCTTCAAAAGGAAGAGCCTCTTGAAATTATGGATACTAGTACCAATGCTGAGATCACTGTATATGAAACGTGGGAGCGATCTAATTGCTTGAGTATAATGTTTATTAAATGTCGCATTAGTACTAGCATCCATAAGTTGATACCTGAATGTGAGAATGTCAAAGATCTTATGAAAGCTATTGATGAACAATTTGAGTCATTTGATAAAGCACTGGCTATCACCTTAATGAACAAGTTGTCATCAATGAGACTCACTGACACTAGAGGGGTGCGTGAGCACATTATGAGGGTGAGGGACATAGCTGCTCAGCTAAAACCAGTAAAGATTGAGATTTCTGAGTCCTTTTTAGTGCACTTTATCTTGAACTCTCTCTCTCTTCTCAGTATGGACTATTTAAAATTTCATACAATACGCATAAGGAGAAATAGTCAATTAATGAACTTTTGATCATGTGTGCTAAAAAAGAAGAGAGATTAGTTCAAGAGATGGGTGAGAGTGCACATATGGCCATCCATAAAAAGGACAAGAGGCAAGTCATTCATAAAAAAGCAAGAGGCAAAGTTGTAACCTATACTGACAAGAAGGGGGCTATGAGTTGTTTCTTTTGCAAAAAGAAGGGACACATGAGGAAAGATTGCCCTAAAAGGAAGGCTTAGCCGGAAAAGAAAAGTAATCTCAATTCTTTTATATGTTATAAATCTAATATGATTGATGTTTCACATATCACATGGTGGATTAATTCTAGTTCTACAATCCATATTTGTAATACTATGCAAGGTTTTCTAAACCAAAGGAGACCGATAAAAAGTGAACAGAGCATCTATTCAGGAAACAAGATACATTCACTTATTAAAGCTGTGGGAACATATAGACTAATTTTGCAAACTAGTTTTGTATTGGATTTGGAAAGAACCTTTTATATTCCTAGCATTTCTAAGAATTTGATTGATGTATCTAAACTTGTGTCACTTGAATTTTCTTTCTACTTTCATGAATCTAACTTTAATTTATATAAAAATTCAGTAGTTATTGAAAATGGCACAATGGATGATGATTTATTTAAAATTCATTTAAATAATTATATCTCTAATGAAGTCATGACTGTACATGGTAACGCTGGTATTAAGCGCAGCATCATGGATGAGAAATCCTCTATGTTATAGCACCAGAGATTAGGACATATCTCCATTAATAGAATCAAAAGGTTAGTAAAAGATGAAGATCTTAAGACTCTTAATTTTATAGATTTTGATTCATGTGTGGACTGCATTAAAAGCAAGCAGACCAATAAGTCAAAAAAAGATGCTAAGAGTTTTGACATATTATAAATTATACATACTAACATTTGTTGTCCTTTAGGTGGTCAGAAATATTTCATTACCTTTATAGATGACTAATCACAATTTATGTATTGCTACTTACTCCATAACAAGAGCGAAGTATTAGATGCTTTTAAAATATACAAAACAGATGTAGAGAAACAATGTGGCAAGCATTTTACAATCGTGAGATCTGATAGAGGTGGTGAATATTATGATAGGTACATAAGGACTGGACAGGTACTTGGTCTATTTGCTAAGTTTTTTCAAGAGCAAGGTATTGTAGCTCAAAACACCTTGCCTGGATCACCAAATCAAAATGGCATAGTAGAAAGAAGAAACAAAACTTTAATGGATATGATGAAGAGTATGCTTAGCAACTCCATTCTTCCTATATCATTATGGAGTAAAGCTCTAAAAACAGTAACATATGTATTAAACCAAGTTCCAACTAAGGCTATTTCTAAAACACCATTTGAATTATGGAAAGACTGAAAACCAAGTTTAAGACATATACGCATTTAGAGCTATCCAATTGAAGTTAGAGTTTACAATCCATATGAAATGAAGTTGGACCCGAGGATTATTAGTGCATATTTTATTGGATATGCTAAAAAGTCTAAGGGATACATATTTTATTTTTCATCCTATAGTAGTAGAATTGTGGAATCAGGAAATGCTAAATTTCTTGAGAATGATATGGTTAGTGGGAGTAATCAACCTCAAAACTTAGTTTTTGAGGAAAATCGTGTTTCTGATCCAACTCCCACGTCAAGTAACATATTGGTTATTATAATGGCACCCATCAAAATATGATAGATATTGGACAACTAGGTGTTGAAAATCCAGGCTAGCCTGATAATGTTTTAATAGATCCTGTTGAGCATCAACCATAACAAGTCAACAATCAGGAGCCTCCATAAGAGGCTAATGATGTACCTTTGAGGAGATCTACTAGAGTACAAAAATCAACAATTTCTACTGATTACATTATCTACCTACAAAATCTGACTATGATGCTTATGCTGAAAATGACCCTAAGACGTATTCAGAAGCTATGAATAGTAGTAAATCTAAATTATGGCATGATATTCTAAAAGATGAGATGGAATCTATGATAGATAATCAAGTTGGAATCTTGTAGAGTTGCGTGATGGGTGAAGACCATTAGTTGTAAATGGGTTTTTTAAACCAAGAAAGACTCATTAGGCAACATTGAGCAATACAAGGCTAGACTTATTGCAAAAGGATTCACACAAAAGGAAGGAATTGATTATCGAGAAACATTTTATCCTATTTTTAAAAATGATTCTTTCTATATCCTCATAGCATTAATTGTACATTTTGACTTAAATTTACATTAGATGAATGTGAAAACGGCATTCCTCAATGGTGATTTAGAGGAAGATGTTTATATGAAACAACCTAAGTGTTTTGTCTTAAGTGATGGTCATCATTTAGTTTGCAAGCTTAAAAAGTCTATATATGGACTAATGCAAGCCTCCCATCAATGGTATTTAAAATTTCATAATGTTATCTCTTCATTTGGTTTCATAAAGAACATTATGGATGAATGTATATATCACAAGGTTAGTGGGAGCAATATCAATTTTCTAGTCCTGTACGTGGATGACATTTTACTTGCAACTAATGATATGAGATTGCTATATAATGTGAAACAATTTCTCAACCAAAACTTTGATATCAAAGATATGGGTGAGACATCTTATGTTTTTGGCATTAAGATTGATAGAGACAGGTCTCAAGGTATCTTGGGCTTATCTTAGGAAGCCTATATTAACAAAGTTCTTGAGAGATTTTGGATGAAAGATTGTTCACCCAGTGTAGCACCTATTGTTAAGGGTGACAAATTCAGTTTCAATCAATGTCCCAAAAATGACCTTGAAAGGGTACAGATTAAAAACATTCCTTATGGTTCAACTGTTGGAAGCTTGATGTACATTCAGGACTATACTAGACTAGACATTGCATTTGCAGTTGGAATGTTAGGTAGATATCAAAGTAACTCAGGTTTGGACTACTGGAGAGCTACAAAAAAGGTCATGAGATACCATGGAGTGACTAAAGATTTCATGCTTACATATAGACGAACCGATGACCTGGAGGTTGTTGGATATTCATATTCAAACTTCATTAGTTGTGTTGATTCTCATAAATCAACATCTAGATATATCTTCTTATTTGCTAGAGGAGCTATATTTTGGAGAAGTACAAAGCAATCTTTGATTACTATTACTGTAGAAGCTAAGTTTGTTTCTTGCTTTTAGGTGACAAAACAGGGTATATGGTTAAAGAGTTTCATCTTCGTGCTTTGAGTTGTTGATTCCATCTCTAGGCCACTCAAGATTTATTGTGACAATTCAACTGATGTGTTCTTTGCTAAGAATAATAAGAGTGGAAGTCAAAGTAAGCACATTGACATTAAATTCTTAGCGGGCAGAGAGCATGTTAAAAGGAATGAAGTACTCGTTAAACACATTCATACTGAGCTGATAATTGCAAATCCTTTGACAAAAGGCACGCCACCAAAGTTGTTTAAGGATCATGTAATATGAATGGGACTTTGTTCTCATTTGTCACATTCTGTTTGAACTATGATGCTATACTTGTAGCATATATTGGTAATGAAACTTTGAATTGAATTTGTCTCCATTTTTGTTTGTATACATTTATGATTGGATCACAAATATTTATGTTTGGACCTAGAATAAGCATTTAAGGCTTACTCATAAAAATAAAATACCACATAAAAGGCTTTTCAAAGAAGATAATTACATGGTAATACATGGAAGCTAATAATTGTATATAAAGACATTACTGTCATGATTCATGTAATTTATTTCTTTATTTGAGCATGAAGTGATTTTGACTAGTACATTAAAATTTCAAATGTTTAAACAAGTGGGAGCAAGTTGGAATTTTAGAGGTCCAAACATTTTGTTCAAAATCCAACAGTTTACATGTGGTAACTACCCATGGTAGTTATCCTTGATGAAAGGATAACTGCCATTAGTCATCTATTAAATAGTTTAATATAAGGGTCCCTAATTCAAAGTAGCGCAACGACATCCCTGTTCCCAATCATCATTCACTGCTATTGAATTCGAAGATATCTAGAAGTTATTTCAGATATATTTGCTATAGAAATAGAAGAACTCTTAAAGGATTACATCAAGTCAGCTGCTAATGGTTGGAGGTAAGTTTCCTATCTATTTTGTTTTTTGCTTCTACTTAATCTAATTTACTGTAAACATTTAGAAATGCTTGAGGTAGAAATCACTGCAGGGGGATATTAAAAAGGCAACTGGACATCAATTTTGGTTTTTATTAGGAATTGTACTACTGAGATTAGCTATGAAAAGTATACGACAACATTTCTTTCTAACTCGATGAAACCAAGGAAAGCATGGAAGCTGAGTGAATGATATCACAATGACTACTTGAACGTACTTGGCTTAATATAATGAGTAGGCAAGGTGTTAAACCGTTCTACTAGGCCCTTTAGGGATTTGGGCTTGATTTTGTATGCAGAGGAGAGAAAGTAGTTTATTCTTTGTAGCCTAGAGGTTGTTGTATGTGTATGGAAGGTTTTGGTCTAGTTGAGTACGTCATAGAGGTGCCAACATCTTGTTTCTTTTTTTCTTTTTTTTCCAAAAAGAAGGAATCGTTGGTCCACTAGGTAGATGTCATCACATTTGTCACTAGACCTCCATGAGCTAACAATATGCCTACAAGTTTATTTATAGACATCCTTTAGAGTCATGTTTGGGTTGGTACTTAATTGAGAACTAGGCCAACCTTTCACATTTTCAAAAAATCAGAGGTACCACCTCAAAAAAAGGACATGTTCCCTTCATGTGGAAAATGATTCCTTGATCTTCTGCCAATAGCATAGGGTTCAATAATGGTAGAAGTAAAATAAATAAACAAATAATTTAAAAAAAAAAAACTAGACATGTTGTTCACATTCCAGTTCTAGTCATAGTTACAGAGTTGATATGACTAGATGATATGGTGGCTCTTTGCATAATTGTAGCTCTAAACTAAAACTAATGAAGAACATATCAAAGGTCAGAACATGGGCATGGAGTTGAGCCTGTCTGCTCCCATGTTCTAGTTCAATTTCATGGAACCTAAATGGATATCATGCTCTAAAAGGGAAAATTAACTTTGACTAGCAATCTCATCATTACCATCATTAAGACTTTGTCCCAATTAGGGGTTGGAAACATGAATCTTGTTCCTCCATTCCCCTCTATTAAGTACCTTGGCTTCATTTAGTCCTAAAGTTTTTAAATCTTTTCTCACCACTTTTATCTATATTCTTTTGGGTCTTCCCTTGCTCTTTTAGAACCTTCTACTTGCATTGCTTGACTCTTTCAACTAGTGCCATTTTCAGTCTTCGTTGGACATGTCCAAGCCATCTAAGTCTAATCTTCCTCATCTTGTTACACATTGGTGCTACCCTTAAGTTTCCTCTTATTTTTCATTCCTAATTCTATCCTTTCTTATCTTACCACTCATTCATCTCAACATCCTTATTTCTACTATGCTCATCTTATGAACATGACATTGTTTAACTAGCCAACACTTTGATCCATAGAGCATGGCTAGCCTTATAGCCATCATATAGAATTTTCCTTTAGTGGCACTCATCGATCACACAAAACTCCAAACGCATATCTTCATTTGTTCCAACCGAGTAGGATTCTCTGAGTAACCTCCCTCTCAATCTCTACACTCTCATGAATCATCGATCCTAAGTACCGAAAGTGGTCTTTTATGGGGATTTCTTAGTTATCAATCTTTACTGATGCTCCACTCCTGCTCCTCTTCTTTCTAAAACTGCACTCCATATACTCTTAGTTCGACTGATTTTAAATCCTTTAGGTTCTAATGCTTCTCTTCATAACTCTAGCTTTGTGTTTACGCCCTCCCTTGTCTCATCAATTTAAACTGTATCATTTGCAAATAGCATGCACCATGGAATTTGTTATATGCTAATTGATTATCTTAACATTGAGCAAATAGTATCTACCTTGTTGGTAAAGTCTCTTTTTCCCCAACCAAAGGTTATAGTACACTTGCCCCCAACTAAAAGGTAAAAGAAATAGCATGTGAAGATTCAGGATCTGTCATAGAATTTAGGTGATCCACTTGAGTACAACTGAATTACAAGTATTGGTGACTGATATAGAAAAATGTGGCCAAGTCTCTGCTCTAAGTCCAAAAGAACCTAGCAAGGTCATGCGTGGTGTACAGACTCTCCATTCAAGTGACATTAAAATGATGACTAACTTTTCATTGAAGGAAATTCAAATTCCAATCATGAGAATGTGAAACAACTTTTAAGAATCAATCAGTATAACCTAATAAAAGCCTCATAATCCATGTCTAAAGAATATTATTTTAAGGGATCAAGCTGATGGTTCAAGTGATATTACTCAGATGGATGTGGTAATAGAGCTCACAAGATGGTGATCAAGTACTTCGTCTCACAAGTCACAACCAAGACCCAAAAAAAAGAGACTTCGCAATGAGTTCATCATTCACTACCTTATGAAAGCAATGCAGATTCTTGTTTGTTTCATTATAGCTTTTAGACATGCTGTATAATCTAGTAGAATATATGGAGATATTTCTGGTCCTTGTTTCTTTCTTCTTCTTTAACTGCTTTGCTTCTTGATCAGATTTAACAATATAAATCATTGTTTCTTTTTTCATTGGTGAGATAATGAGAGGCACCAAAGCCCCCTAGCATAGTGTTGCAAGGAGTCGTCTCTCACTTGGGTGACCACAGATCGAGGTTGTGCATGAGTGTGTGTCTAACTTAGAAAAAAAAAAAAGGTGAATCACTGAAAGTTCAGATCATATTACTGTAGCTTTCATTGAAGTGGCCAGGTGAATTATATCTGCAAAGTTCCTGGGAGGTCACTGCATTTTTTCTGATATATAGAAGTGTGGGAGAGATGCACCCGTGAATCCATGTTAATGAGAATGAAAATTAAATAGATGATGACGTTGACTTGATAGTTAAATTCTTAAAAGTTCAGTGATGGTTGGAGTTCTGATTCATGCAAAGTTGAAGACAGGCAGATGCTCATGGATAATGAACTCTGTTGTGCTGTATTCAGTCATCAATTTTCTCTGATTTCATTTCAAGGAATATTAAGGCGATAATGAGTTGAAAACCAAGTTCTTAACCGAGGCTATAACGCACTACATGTTCCAAAACTGACATCCTACGACCTGCTCTCTGGCTTCCCCTCACCGTGGCTCTTTCCATGTGCCATACTCTTGCAAGGGGAGCCTTGGCGTAATGGTAAAGTTGTCATCGTGTGACCTTGAGCTCACGGGTTTCTAGGCATGAAAACAGCCTTGTATAAACTGCAAGGTAAAGTTGCATACTATTGACCATTGTCGTCTGTCCCTTCTTCCACCGAGGCCGCCCTTTATGTCCCATACTCTATAATGGCATACGTCTTTTGGCCTTTCCTTCTTATTTGTCTGGGTAGCCCTTTTCACAAATCGCCCCCTATATTCCAAACTTAACCAGTACTCCTTAAAACCTTAAAGCAAGGAGTAAAAGGCCAAATTCTTGACTACGAACATAGCAAGGGAACAAATCGCCTGAAGCTCAACTTTGCAAAAAGGATTTCCATTTAACCTTTATAATGCAGTAAGAAAGTTGTTGTTGTGTAACCTTAAGGTCATGGGTTCAAGGCATGGAAACAGTCTCTTGGAAAAATGCAAGGTAAGATTGCATACTGGACCCCGCATATACAGAAGCTTTGTGCACTGAGAAAGTTCATTTAGATGCTTCGGGTGCATGTACGACGTGAGGTGGTTTCAACTGAGCCACTTGGATTCACCATAGGCAAATAATATTGAGCGAACGATCTTAGTCATGCAATCAGTGATGATGGTGATTGCGTAAGGAGCATAAGTTGGAACAATTTGGGACAATTGTAAACGGACCATAACAAAAATCATATAACTGGACTATGTTGATCATATAATTAGTGATGACGGTGATGAAGTGAGGAGCATCTTGATGTAGCTTAGCCAATTTGACCACTTGGAGGGACCTAGTTTGGATTTGACGAAAAGCTCCTCTGGCATGACAATTTGGATATATGGAGCTGTCTTGATCGATATTTCATATCCACATGGTTGCTGACACTTTAAATTATCCCATTCATAGTAAAAGAAAAATGAAAAGCAAAAAAGACCTACTTTGAATTCAAATCCTAAC
This sequence comes from Warburgia ugandensis, assembly GCA_035236585.1. NCBI lineage: Eukaryota > Viridiplantae > Streptophyta > Magnoliopsida > Canellales > Canellaceae > Warburgia > Warburgia ugandensis. The sequence goes on from CP141128.1 coordinate 70,211,477, forward strand.
TTACAAATCTATCTTAATCGTACTAATTCCCAACCAATTGGCTTCACTATCGTTGAATTTGAGATATGATATTCCTCCTCTGATTGGATTTTTCAGTGGCATAAAAAGAATTTGAATTTTTATCACCTTTTTCTAATTGTAGATAAAGACTAAAGCCAATGCGGTGGTAGAGGAGGACATAGCCAAGTGGACCAAGGCAGTAGATTGTGGTTAGGATTAGCTCATAAAAAGAAAAAAAGGTGGTGGGGGGCTTTAGAATTGACTTTTTAGGCTGTGGAAAAAAAAGAAGCAAATGGTGATTTGTCAATTTGGATTTACCCATTAGCTTATTCATGGAAAAAGAATAATTGAGATCGAAAACTCCACCACATTTGCCCTCCATGCCAATAAAGAACAGAGAAGGTAGAGTGATTAGAAAGCATTCCATTAAGTTAAAAAATCGAAAAAGAAAAAGTATATGAAGAATTAGTGGCTATTACCTTCTTTTTTTTCTTGTGTTTTTTGGACAAAGCATCATTACAATATGAGAGTCGCCTTCGAATTTCTTTTGACTTTGTTTACTAAAAGTAAACCATGATATAGCACCATTTAATTTGCTTTGTTATTTGTTGTTTCTTTCGAAGGGGAGCCTTGGAGCAATAGTAGAATTGTCGTTGTGTGACCTTGATGCCACGGGTTCAAGACATGGAAACAGCCTCTTGCAAAATGCAATGTAAGGCTACATGCTACTGACTATTGTGTTCCATTCCTTCCCTGGACCCTGTATACACTGGAGCTTTGTGCACGGAGGCTGCCCTTTTTATTCACTGCTTCTTTCAGATACAATGTATAAGTTGCTATAAATTTTCCATTTCTTTCTCTCATGAGCCCTAATATCCTTGCTTTTCCCGGGTTTCCTCTTGCTGCTCCATCAAAGTCTAATTTTACCATCCCGTCATGGCAATATCCATTTTGCAAGTTGTAGTTTTTTCTCTCTTCTGAAGATTATATTCTGTTGTCATCTTTGAAGAAAGTTGCCATCTCTTTCCTCATATCTGGCACAAGCTTGGTTAGTATTTGCCATTGCTATGACAGTAGCTGTTCAATTCCTCGATATTGATATTTTATTATGTTTTTATTATTATGAATAATTTCATTTATATCATTCTAGATAACCCATGAAAGGTATTAAAGAAATAGATTTTATAAAGTCCGCTCTTGATTTATTGACCCTTACACTGGATCATGCTTTTATTATGTTTTCATTATTATGAACAATTTCATTTCTATAATTCTAGATAACCCATGCAAGGTATTAAAAACATAGATTTTATAAAGTCTACTCTTGATTTATTGACCCTCACACTCAACCATGCTTTTAAACATCGACTAAATATCATTCAAGTTTTCACAGCCCATTTCAATTTTCTCATATGCCTTTTTCCAAGTCTCTCTTAATTTTTGACATTCTCATATTGCGTGGAAGTTGGTTTCCTCGTTTTAGTTACATCTTGGACGAAGTTTTTCCTCATTTGAATCCCAACTAGTAAGAGGGAACTCTTTTATACATGAGAGGCAAAAGGAAGAATTTCACCTTTTGTCGGCACCTTGAATTCTAGATTTTCATCCATAGATTTCATGTTGTGATTGTGCTGGATCATTTGATTATATGCTGATATCACTATAAATTCTCTATTTTTATTATCAACCAAACTAAAGTATCATCTTCATTTGCATTCATCGTAAGGACATTCTTGACAGCTCCTTTAATCAAATTTTCGTGCGGTTGGATTTTAAGCTCATTCCACTTTTAATTTTTTAATATATAATTGAACTAACTTTGTCTCTTAAATCTATATTTTAATTTGATCCCTATTTAAGTGGTTTATGAGTGGTTCATTATTAGCCCAATGATAAGTTTAGAGGATAATAAAAGGGCAGCCCTAGTGCACGAAGCTCTCACCTATGCAGGGTCCGGAGAAGGAGTAGACCACAAGGGCCTATAGTACGCAGCCTTACCTTGCATTTTGCAAGAGGCTGATTCCACACCTTGAACCCGTGACCTCAAGGTCACATGACTGCAACTTTTACCGTTGCACCAAGGCTCCCCTTCCTAGAGAGATTAATCTATTCCCCAAATCCCATTCCACCCCCTTTCTAAGAATACCTCTCGTTTTCAACAATGCATTCCAAGCTGTAGAACTTTTTTTATTCATTTTTACATCCCATGAAGAATATTTTTGTAAATATTTCTCCTTCACAAAGCTTACCCACATAGAGTCATTGTTCTTTAATATTTTCCATCCTAGATCAGCAATACGTGTTCTATTCGTATATCGTCTTTTTATCTTAGTTCCTCCCGCCCCTTTTGGTTTACACCTATTTCCCATGGACGCAAATGCATCCCTTTATCATTATCCACATTATCCAAAATAAAATTTCTTTTCAACTTTCACATTCTTAATGGTAGTCACTATGATTGGGAAATGAGACATTGCATAGTAAGGCATCCCTTCCATTGTTGCCTTAACTAGCTGAGTCTTGCCCGCTCTAGAAATTAATTTTGAATTCCATCCTTTGTGTCTTATTTGGATATTGTCTCTAATGAACTTAGTATGTTATTTATTGTTCTTAACACAGCAAATGGGATTTCTAGATATTTGTCATGGTTCATTGAGTTTTTTTATTTGTAGTATTCCTTTAAGGACATCTCTTCTTTTATGATGAACATTTGTTGAAAAAGAGATCAATGACTTGTCCAGGTTAACAAAGTCTTGTTTCTTTCTTGAAAATGTCAATGATACTTTTAATAGTGATAAGTTTTCCACAATGGAAACGACAAATAAAACAACATCATCTGCACACAAAACAAGAAGAAAAAAGATAGGAGATAATTGGGTTCTTTCTAAACAAACTTGGGCCCTTAAGTCTTCTCACTTATACTTAATTATTTATAGTAAGTGATAGCATTTCAGCACATAAAATAAAAAGATACAGTAGGAGCATCCTTGTAGGATGCCTTTGCCTGATTGGAACCATTTTGTTTGTGTTCTATCAACATTGATTGACAATTTACTAACCTAAATTTTTGAAAATTCAAATTCCAACATTGTTTCTTCAATAAATTTCTATATTATGTTATCAAAGACATTTTAAAGGTCCATCTTGATACAAATATTGGCACTTGACACGCTGTTCTTATTTTTGAAAAGTGTCATAATTTCATGTCTTTGTAATGTATTTTATTTTGTAAACTTTACTTTTTGAAATGCCCCATGATTTTTGCTAATGATTTTAGGTAGTATATTTTTAATTCTATTTGCAAGGATCTAATAACTAACATTGCAAAGGCTTATCAACCTGAAACTATCAACTGTAATCGGATCACTAACCTTAGATATTAAAATAATATATATATTTTTAATCTCTTTTAAAATGTTCTTAGATCTAAATGCTTCTTTTTACCATCTCATTAATTGAATTGTTTATCATTGGCCCACATTTTTTATAGAAACCTGGATTGTACCCATGTGGACTTAAACTTTTATTTGGATCCATTGAGAACACTACCCCTTTTACCTCCATGTTTGAAATGTCTTCATAAGATTAACAATATCTTCTTGGCTAATCTTGTTTTTTTTTTATCAATGTTAAATTCTGAAAGTCGATTGAAATTTGGGTAGGTCCCTTATAAAAAATATTTACTAAAATGTGTTGACATAAAACTTTCAATTTGTTTTGGTTCCGTTAAGATGCATCCTGACTTATACTTTATTTGTTCAATTCTTCTCTTTGTTCATTTACAAGCTGCGGTAGTAATTTGATTCCCTTCTTTTATGCATCTATTCTTAGCTCTTTTGTTATAGTAATCCTCTTGGATCTTTTTGTGTTGTTTAGAGATAAACAATTTCTCTAATTTCTTCATCATAGCAATTTAAGGCATCTCATGATGGCACTTGCTTTTTAATACTTTTTAGTTTCTCAATTAGCTCTTTTCCCTTATTGTCAATATTGCAAAAAGTTTCTAAATGCCACTTCTTCTTCTTTTTTGGTTTAAGGAGCTCAAGTCTTTTTCTATACAATTGAAATGTTTGTGATCCTCTTATCAAGCCTAGCCAAGCACTCTTGATAGGATCCTAGAAATCATTATCACTCACCCACATTTTTTAACCTAAAAAGTTTTTAAATATTTTTTCTATTATATTTGTCAAGTGCAGACAAAATAGTTGATGGCCAAACCCTACTCTAATTAGGTTAGTTAAATTGGAGTTTGGATAAGATTGCAACCAATGAAGTGATAGTAAAGCTCGACCAAGTCTTTTCTTTGTAAGGTAGCTTGTTGTCTTCTATTTGACCAAGTAAAAGGTGATCCATCACAGCCAATGTCAATAAAGTCCAGGTTCCAATAAAAGATATCCCAATTCACTTTATATGTTTATATTGCTCCTTCCACCAAAATTTTCATCTAAGATGAGAATAGTATTGAAATCTCCAATTATCATTCATGGACCCAAAATGCTATTGTTTAGCCAGGTTTCTAAGTTCTGTCCATGTTAATTTTCTTCTTTCTGGTCTAGGACTAGAAGAAATAAAAGTAATTTCAAATATTTTTGCCTTGCTATTCTAGAATGAATTATCAGTTCAACTGTTCATAAGATGTCAACTTTATAGTTTGTAGCCTCTACGCCCTCCTCTTGGATGAAGTCACCCATCTTCGATTGATAGATCCCAATGGGAATTAAAAATGATTGGGATAAATCAACCAAAGTTGTGCGTCTTCATCCAAGAGTGGAGTATGGGGGCCATAAGAAAATTAAGATATTGTGGTTGCATCCTAGCTGTAGTGATCCTCTTGGAAAACATTGTTAATATACATTTTTAAATAGAAGCTATTAGCATAAAAAATATTGGTCTATGTAGTTGTCAATAGAGTTCACACCAATTTTGTCTCTGATTCTTACCACAACAACGACAAAATTTATTTTCATCTCTAATGCCTATAAGAAACAAAGACTAAAGTGTTTCATCTCTGATGCCTATGAGAAAGATTGTTAAGAATTTTTGCTTCAAATTCCAATAGTTATGAAATTTCTCTCTAATTCTTGAGAGAAACAGAGACTCTACCCAAAGAAAAGTAATGATTGAACTATCATCTCTAATTCTCTTTATCAACAGTGATGGGGCTTTATCGATGCTAACTTTTTTTTACACTACTTCCCTTGTTAAAGGCAAACTATTTGGTTGCAGTAAGTGTTTTTTGTAGTAGTAATGAACATTGGTTAGGTCACTGATCCTTATAGCTTGGCATGAGATGACTTTTAAATATAGGGTTGAACAAATAAATAATAGATGGGAGAAAATGGAGTCTGTCAGCTTAACAATTCTAGCTATTGGTGAAATTTAGTCATTGATCACCATCAATCAATCTCCCTCTTGGAGGTGCCTCTTGAATAGTTTTATTCTATCACACTGACCAAGTTGTCATCATGTGACCTTGAGGTCATGGGTTCAAGACGTGGAAACAGCGTCTTTCAAAAATGCAAGGTAAGGTTGCATACTATAAATCCTTGTGGTCTGCCCCTTCCCCCGACTTTGGATAGGAGGGAGCTTCGTGCATCAGGGATGCCTTTTAAAACTGACCAAGTGTATCTTTAGGCTAAAATTTTCAATCCAATACTTTTAGTTAAAAGATTTGTTGCATTATAGCCAAAGCTCTAATTGATTACATCATCTTGATTTGTGCTTTTCATCTTCATTTTTTCAGTTTGCTTGTACAGTGATGGGCTTTCTATCTTCTACTACACTAGCCAACTTCCCTTCCATCATGGGCAGTCTCTATGGAGGGAAATTGGTTAAGATTTAAGAATGATTAATGGTATCCTCCTCTCCCATACTGGAATCATCTTGGGGATCTTTAAAAGCCTACCAGTGACATGTTAAATTGAAGGTATATGTAGAAGTTCTTGTGACATTTGTGGCTATGTTAAAAGATATTTTTCCTCCCAATGCTTTCTAACACATTTTTCCCATAGATTATTTATGTATTTATTTATTTTATATTCTTCCAACATATTGCTTGGTTTAATCCCAAATTTTTTTGCTTTTCTATATTCTTCTAAAAGCTCTCTTTATCTTATTTCTTATATATATTTTCTCTAAATTTCTCATCAAAGGATCCTCTGCATTTGAAAATATATCTAAAAATTCCAAAGATCAGAGGCCCCAAGAACGAATGCACTATGTGGAACTAAGACCATGGCATTTAATTAAGCATCTATCTCCCAATAAAGATATTGTTGTTTAAGATAGTAAAAAGAAATATGTACATAAATAAACATATCCATGCCCATTAATGGCTAGTGGGCCTCTGATCTAGATAATATTTACTATAGGGAGGACAAGCTGGTTTAAACCAAGTTGGTTTAGAACTATATGAGCTTTTCTTTTGTCTCTCTTCCATTTTCTTGCACTTTGTAAGTTACCTACTAGAACATAGTGGGGATACTTTTTGTTGTAAATATTTGATTAAGACAAAGGGATTAATCTTAGGAGATGATAACTAGTGATCAAGCTTTGACAGATTATCATGTTGCCAGCCAAGTTCATATTATTTCTTGGCCAACCTTAATTCTACCTCCAAAAAGGATGATGTCATTTCCTGTGGGTAAGAATTGGATCATCACTTGTGAAGAGGCTATTTTACGTTGCTATGCTACTTGTTTAATTGTAAAAACTGGTAAATCTAAAATCTTCTAGAAATAATTCCTTTCTAATTTTTCCTTTCATCCAACTCAAATTTCATGATATCTATGTTGCTGTTACTCACATTAAGTTGAAGTAATGCAAACGATATAGCTTTTCATATTTAATTCCACCATCTTGAATGTGAGTAACTATGTGATTACAATGAGAATGAGGTTGGAGCATTGGAAGATTTGTGTGATCTCTGTATTGGTGGAGATTGCTTTGAAATGTTACAGCAGACTTCAACTGTTGTCCTAGTTATCCCATATGTGAAGGTTAGGGACCTCATTTTCTTCTTCTTTTCTTTTCTTTTCTTTTCTTCTTCTTCTTCCTTTTTTTTTTCTTTTTTCTTCAATTTGAGTTAAACACACACTCAGCGATGCAGAGCCTTGAATCCTGGTAACCCAAGTGAGATAATCCATCTTGTACTAGTGCGCTCGAAGGCTTTTGGTGCAAGGTCGATGATCTCATTATCACAATCATTTCATTTTGAATGAATCTGAACAACAATTATTTCAGGTCATTGCTAGGGTTGTTTCAGAACAAAAAGAGTTCATCATCACCACTTTGAAGATGGTGGAAGGGATGACATTGATGTGCAGAGATGGAACCAATGATGTGGGGCTCTGAAGCAGCTCATACAACTTCATCGCTTGTATATGCCGATGAAAATGGTTGACTCTCAAACAACATCCTTGGTTCTCAAATTTGACTCTTTTTCAATGGTATCCATCTCAACTTCTAATTCCTAAACTCAATGCAACAAGCTGGAATTGAAGAAGTTAACTTGAATGGAGCTTCACGCATAGGATTTGGAGGCTTTGAGGTTATTCTTGTAAACCAATCTACACATGTTTACAATAATAAGAGATTATCCAAAAGTAAAATTTAAACAACTAGGAACTTACCTCCAACCATTAGCAGTAGATTTGAAGTAAGGAGATCTTTAAGGAATCTTCCAATTCTTAAGTAGTGCTAAATGATGGTAAATTCCAGAGTGTTAATTTATTTTTCTTTGAATCAGGGACCCCTATAGATAAATGTCTAATAGATGGTTAATGGCAGTTATCCTTCCATCAAGGATAGCTACCATGGGTAGTTACCACATACAGATACGTTAAGTTTGAATGAAATGTTATGGAACACTAATATTCCAACATTCTCCCACTTGGTCCAAATATTGGTAACTTTATAAAGCCATAAATCTTAACGTACTAGTCAAAAATTACTTCATGATCAAGCAAAGAAATAAATTACATGAATCATGGTGGTAATTTTTTTATAAACAAGTATTACCTTCCATGTATTGCAATGTAATTATCTTCTTTGAAAAGCCTTTTATGTGTCATTTTATCTTTATGAATAAGCCTTAAATGCTTGTTCTGGGTTCAAACATAAATATTTGTCATCCAATCATAAATGTATACAAACAAAAATGGAGACAAATTCAAGAATTTAGAGTTTCATTATTAATATATGCTACAAGTATAACATCATAATTCAAACAGAAAGTGACAAATGAGAACAAAGTCCCATTTGTGTTACATGATCCTTAAACAACTTTGGTAGCATTCCTTTCATCAAAAGATCTGCAATCATCAGCTCAGTACGAATGTGTTCAACAAGCACTTCATTCATTTTAACATGCTCTCTGACTGCTAAGAACTTAATGTCAATGTTCTACTTTGACTTCCACTCTTATTATTCTTAGCAAAGAACACATCATCTAAATTGTCATAGTATATCTTCAGTAGCCTAGTATGAGATCCAGGTTTTTACAACAGCTTTTTTAAAATCTTTGTATTTGTGGGCCCCTGAATTTGAAAAGCTAATTAGAAACCAAACAGCAAAAATCAAGTTTCAAGAGAAGACCTTAAAAATCCCGAGTGTCATTTTTTTTCTTTTATAAAAAGAATACAAGGATTTTCTAAGGAATGAATATTACATTCCTACATAAAATCCAGCAGAGTCTCCCCTATATTTTGTACCCCATGCATTTAACACATGCAATACGATAACCTGATAAACACAATATATACTCAAAATAAATAACAGAGACTCTGTCTCCCTCCAAAATCCATCCACACATGTCTATTTAAATTTAAACAAAAAGAAATATTTTTGTAACGCCAAAAGGCTAGGACTAAAATCAAACTCCTTAATACCACTCCAGTCACAGCCATAACTCCGTAGTTCCAATTTACATTCCCACATGTAAATACAGTAAAGACATTAAGTCAAATGTATGTCAATTTCACCAAGAAATCAACTATAATTACAACCTGTTATGTTCTTCTCTTTAGATCTTTATCGCCATCTACTGCACTATTTTGCCTGTTCTAATTCTTCAGACCTGAGACATTGTAAACAATTTACAATGTCTCAGCAAGGTTGCGCTTGTGTAAATAATTTCATCATCAAAGACATGAGTTTATGTTTATGCAGTCTTAAATCTAAAAAGGTAACTCACGATCACATATTATGCAGTTTGACAGAATATAATGCAAAATGAGCAAGATCATGAACTCTGAAATCTCAATCATGCTTTATAAACCAATACCATGTCAAACCAATTCAATTTATCATTTTCAATGTCCTTGCACATTGCTTCAAAGACAATGAAAATCTCTACAAAGTATATTTATGAAGTATGAAAGGTTTCCAAAACTCAAATTACTCAGCATTTCATAAATACACTCATCCAAACTGGATTGTAAATCATCGTCAAGAATCAATAGAAGAAATCATCAAGAATCAATGGATGAAAAGCATTTAAACCATATAATGCTTCAATAAAATCAATGTGTCTCAATAAACACTCTCATAAACACTCTCCCAAAGGTCTCACAAGTGTAGGAACACTCTAAATTCGGTCACCTGCCGTTGGTCATTAGTACTCATTATAGACTTGAAATACCAAGTTGCCCCGCACCTGCGCCATTGCACAATATACATATGAACTTGAAAATAATGGAGCCTCTATGCTATGGACAAGAACCAATCAAGTCCATGGCTATCACGCCAATACCAAGTGGATAGACTCCCCTACACTGTGATCATGAAAAACACAATACACAAGCCATGACCTGTCCATGATGACATGAGCTTGAATTCGGCCCCTCCAACTAGGTATCCACCACACGTATACAATTTCAAAAGAAAGAGGATGATCAGTCCTCAATCTTCTTAACACAGAGTCCACCAGCCCCAATATGTCTGTCATAATATAATAATACTAGGCAGCATCACATGCCGATATAACTGATAAAACCGTATAATTTCATGCATTATTGAAATCATGTAATTCAAATCTCATGATATAGTATAGTCATGTAAAAGCCACCCTCACAAGGGTTGAGTTGAGGATTCCGTATTCCTCATCATCTCATAATTTATAAAATCCATGTATTTTGAAATATACTTTCATTCATAAGTTTTCAATTTTATAGTAAAGTAAACATGGTATTCCAAACCAATAAATTGCATAAAATACAATTATGTTGACTGTACAAATAAAAAATATCAAAACTCCAAATCTTAAACCTTTTCAAACATGTTAGAGTGGAAATCAATGGTTTTCATGCTTCACAAAATATATCGATGTTAAAACTACCTACCTCCCTTATCATGCTTCTCGATTTACTTATCTCCTTCTTTTTAATTCATTGATCAACCTATTGACATTTCAAATTTCTTATCAATATCAAGTTATATTAACAATTACCAAAGGAATCTATTCTAGACCTAATTAGACAGTCTCGATAATCTATTAGTAGTAGAACCATTAAGTTTCATATTATCCATCACTCCTCACCATATGATCTCAACCACTGAAATTGTTGGTTCATTTTCCATACCATGGATCGTCTGAGGTCATTAGGGTTCTAGTCAACCATTCACCAATGGCTGATCACTGATTAGATGTGAGGAACAGTGTCAGCTTACTCTTTGATCTACTGCTCATTTTCTAGGTTAATGATCTGATAGCTAGAAGCGTCAGATCTTGATCTCAACATGTTATTAAACATTTTAGCTAATGAATTAATAAAAATTAGCTCATCCTATGTCAATTTAAGGTCTAAGAATGTAATGGCAGTACCTTCAACCACAGATCAGGCCTTGCCAGGTCCTTCTCCCTTCACTATCGTTCAAACAGTCCAGATTATTCATCAATTTCCATCTAGATCTTTTAATTTATGCCATATCCTAGTTAATTCAATGTTTTAGAATGCATCTATAGTGTCTGATCATCCATCAGATGTCAAGAAGTTACTATGTGAATAATAATAGATCAAACAGCTGAGATTATTCGATTGATTTTCATCCTAGATCGACAATCTCAGTTTGATCTGAGCTACATCAGGCACCTAATTACCTATCCCTAAGTTTTGATTTGAAAATGGACGGCTAGATCATCCATAAAACCTAGATCTAGCATAAACAGTGTGGATCTAGCTAAAATCTCAAAATTGAGAATAGGGTTTTGTAGATCTTACTTTCTAGATGCATTTCCATGTATTCTCCACCATTGGATGAACTAGATTGGTAGCTGTTTTGCGTTGAAACCCTTCGATCGTATCATACTAACTGTCACCCTTTGATTGGCAGTCCAGATCATCCTAGATTCCCCATCCACCCTAGGGTTTTTGGTCTTGGTGTCATGCTGAACACAATGATTGGTTCGAATTGTTGATTCAAGCCGTCATCTTCTCCGGCGTTGACTGCATCACTAGCAAACCCAAAAACCCCAATTTTTCTATTTTGCTGACGTGAAGCTTCTCTCCCTCCTTTCTTCTCTCTTCTCCTCCTTCTTCCTTCTCCTCTCCTTCCCTTTCTTCTTCTCTCTTCTTATTTTCCCTTCTTTCTTCCCCATCGAGTTCCTCCAAGGTTGTAGGTGTCAGGAACAGACCGTTAGGATTGTTCTTCAATTCAGCTTAAGTGGGGGGAGGGTGCCTGTGTCAAATAAACCTTCCACCCCCCCCCCCCCCCACCTTAAGGTATTTCATTTTTTTTCTTCATTTTTTCCAAAAATACCCTTAATCTTTGAATCCTCATATCTCTTCCATCTGAGCTCCGATTTCAGCAAACTTAGTGCCATTTGAATCGTCTTTTCGAGTACTATCCAATTATAGAAGTATCATCATATCACAAGATAACTAATCGTGTCAGTAATTCTAGAATCAACATATATAAACAGACAATTCTCCTCATATATCAATTCACATATAAATCGATAATTGGCACACCATCTCAGATCAAACAACTCATAATTTAATTTGAACATGTCATAACCACATATAATCCATTTAACATAACCCAAACTCCCATTCATGAGTTAATTATTTGTGTATAACTTTAGTACAGGTAGGCAAATCTATTATAGAACACATCAGTTCACCCATAGTCACTCATCTGCCAATTTAAAACCAAAGCATACAGCTCACCCACAGGCAGTCATATGCCAATCAAAATGAGCACATCAACTCACAACAAGAACTCTATGCCAATCAAAACAAATCCGCAATACAATCATACTGTAAGTACCTAGAAGCCTGTCAGTGCCTCTCGCACCTGCCCTCATCGATCGCCTCATCGACTACTCACAAATATAGATCATAATTCAAATTCTAATTGCTTGTAAGAGAATAATCTCATGTAATATTATACATTACTAACATATTCCTCATTTAGTGAAAACTCAAACTTACATATATATAATATAAAGGAAACTGCTATCCTGGTAAAGTCAATTACTCGGCAATAGCAGTTTACAAGACTAATGAAACTATAAACCTCAGTCACCAATTTGGCTAATCTCATCCCATCACAATCTCAATAACTTGTCTCCCTATCATTCAAGGTATTGCAGCAAAGGAAATTCACTTCCTCTGACTATAACTCATGCTATAGATGTCTACAACGAACAATGAGTCCTTATACATTTTGAATTAATGCACAAGGATTCCTTGTGCTCTTCTCTATTCATGATGTATACAACAATATTATCTATTAGCATGATCATTGCTTATCAAAATAACATTTGAAGATTCAACCCATCATATCTATACATTATGTCAATGTATTGATTCCACCAATTGGTACATTCCAAACCTCGTAACAATCATAATAGGTTCTAAAAATCATCTTAAGGACATCATACTCAGAATCTTAAGCTGGTTATAACCACATCTCAATCTCCGCAAACACCATGCACCATCCTAAATTGATCAAATAAATTGTCAATATATGATTAAGAATATCGATCCTCTAATGTGGTACTATCAAACAAACAACAATCTGTGCATAGCAATCAAGACCCATCTCTCTTCTCATGAAGAAGACCTATGCACTTTATGAGGACCTACTAAGTTTGTTAAAACTCTTATCAAAATCAAAAGCTTATATAGTTGGAGCTTTGCAAGCTCTGTTAGGGTCATCTCATATCGCATTCTAGAAAATAGCACTATACTTGATGTCAAATCAATCTCTTACTGTAAAATCATGAGAACTCCTCAAGCAAAACTGTGAACTCTTGCACATCATCTCATGGTCCTCCATTGTCACACAAACAATAAAGAATAACAGAATCCTATCTTAAGGAGGATCCTAACATTGCTTACCAACAATCAGTAAAATGTTTTTCCCACTACCCAGTTTGAGGTCTTTACTAGCCTCAAAATAATGGCCGAAACTCATCACTGTTAATGTGGGGTCATCTCTGCCTTGCTCCCAATGTCAATTTGTCTAACTTGCTGTCCTCTGAGACAGTCTCTAAGGGAATGTACTGACTCACCACAGTCAAGCATCTAAAGGATTGCCATTGTAATGATGGCTGCTGATACTATTGCCCTTGTGGTGGCAGTCCACTAACTCTAGGACATAATTGTCCATGTACTTGTCCTTGCAAGTAAAACACCTCTTTAGTTTGCAAACCAGTTCAAATACTGTTGAACTGTGTGATCTCTCTACTTTAAAGTAGCCAACTATCATTGCATTAGTAGTTGCTCATCAGCCATATATACTGATCATTAACGGCTTTCCCAAGAGCTTTCTAAATAAAAATCTCAACAATAGAGGAACACGTCTTCTTAGATGACCATCAATATTTTTGTATGCATTAGACCTCATTAATTTTTCATCTCATAACTTCAAAAATTGATCCATAAAAACATTAGGATCTCATTTCATCAATTTTTCAATGATTTTTCACCATACTACAATTTGTTTTTCAAATAAATCCACTTTAAGGTTAGATTAATACAATACTTCTCTAAACTTTCTCAATTTCTCATTAATTGTAATCATTTTTTTATCCTTCATCTTTATTCTCGTATTATTGTCATCACCATAGTTGTTAAGCCTTTTCAAAAGTTTATACACACTGTCCAAGTTAGAACTTGAACTTACTAAGTTTTCTACATTCATGCTTAAATTTCCTACTCATCTGTTATTCTTTCTTATCATTTAGTAATCATCCTTATAAAATAATTGTCATACCCTTTAAGCATTTTACACCTCCAAGTCATAACCATAACTCTTAAGAATCATTAAACAGGAATTTATTTCTCAATGATAACTACCCACTAATATTTCTATATATATATAAGGAATAACTCCTTTTTATCCCTTCAATCATTAATTTATTTACATACATAGATAAACTATCACTGATTTTCCTAATATCGAAATTTATCCATTGAATATCCACTACATATCCAGACTAATGTGGTAATACTCATAATTTCCTCGAGTTCTCTTCCATTGTGACTATTTTCTGATCTCCTTTTCATTATACTCATAATCATTATGTTGTAGTTATCATAATCCTTGAAGGTTTATATAGATCATCAAAATTTAAAACTTGAATCCTCAAAAGGTCACCCCATGTCAATAGATCTATCTCTGATAAAAAATTTATTTAGATATATTGATTTTATACTCTTATACTATTGTTCCTTACTCTAAGAACTATATTAAATTCGTAAGAGTACTCTTCTTACTCATACCAGAACTAAAAATCTATTTTCATCTTAGAACTTGCCAACCCTTGTGGGTTGTATCTATTTTTACATTCATCAATATTGTCCATTCGAGTTATTCATATAACTCATACCTAGACAATTCATTTTCACTTGATTGACTATAATGAATTTTGGATATGTAAGACTGGCCCCAAAAGGAGTGACCGGGCTCTACGAGAGTTACTGTAATGCCCCGAGCAATTTACGCTATTTAACAAAAATGAATTGGACATTCTATAGGAAATGAATTATGTTAAATTTTTTACTTTATTTAAAATAGTAAATGAAGGAATTTGTAAGAAAACTTGGTACCATTAGATTCTACCCGAAAAATGAATCCAACGCCTCAAAGAACGCCAAAAACGGAGTTCGTATGAAGAAGTTACGGCCATTTAAAGATTAGAGGCATTTCTGTATTGTAAATTAAAAATGAAAAAGACAGAAAACGCAGGGGGCGTTTTAATAACGGCACTCTGTCTTCTTCTTCCTCTAGATTTCTCCAGAAACCCTAGTTTCCAGAGGTTTCCACCACCACCAATGGTGGCACCGCCATTGGCAGCACTGTCATAGTAAGGCTATAAAAAGCCCTTATTCCCTCCTCTTCAAATCGGGTTTTTTGGCTAATTGGGGCTGGGGTTTCCGGCAAAAACAGGAAAACCCTCCTTCGATTTTCCATGAAGAACGGCAATGGCCAGGTCATTCAGGCCAGCCATTCCTTTTACCTGTCTCCCCATTCCCCTCTCTTCTCTTTTCCCCTTCTACCTCCTATCTTGCTCGACATTGGGGTTTTCTTTCCTCTTCCTCATGATTTTCGGCGACATGGGGTTTTCAAATGGAAAAGAGGGAGCTGCACCACCCGAATGAGGGCGTCCCCGACTACCCAGGTAGGTTTTCTCCCCCTCTATCTCTGTTTTTCCTTCTTCCAAGCTAGATTCGTGCCGAATCTAGCATTTTCGGCCGAAAAACACGCCGAGGAAAGCCGGTTCCAGCTGGCTCTATGCGAACAAGGCATCCCAGGGACGCCATGCTTCACGTGCACCTGGGACAGGGTCCCTGGGACGGGTTCCATGTGTGCGACAGTGCGTACACGATCCCTAGTGCGGCCTTCAGGTGCGCGCACGACGTGGGGCACGGGTCCTGGCTCGACCGGGATGCACAGGGTACCCTAGGAGCTGAGACGTGCCATGCTACGCCAAAGACGCGTCCGCGCGATGCCATCCAGGATGCGCGTCATAGCGAGTCACTTGGGCATGCATGTGCACATGCAAACGCGGTCCCTGACATAGCCTTTGGGCTAGCACGACATGCAGGCATGGGTCCTGGTTCGACCAAGGGACGCACACGTCTTGGAAACCATGATGCACGGACCTAATAAGATTATAAAATTAGGATCATAGGACCATTTATAGAGTTTAACCATTGAAAAGTAGATCCATATCATAAGATCTAGCCTGACAATGAATTAGGCAAGGACCCATGGATCCTAAAAGGCAGATCTAGCGATCTAATTTCTAAATAGATCGAAATTGATAAGGACTCCTTGTTATCCATTCATATCCAGGAGTTTATAAATGAGACCCAGGGTCGGGTTGAGTGATGAAGGACGCGACTCTAGGAGACTTCGAGGTAGGTGTTCTATCGCTACTAGACTTTTTAAAAGAACCCATGATGTTTTGATGTAGGTGCTCTATCGCTACTAGACTTTTAAAAAGAGCCCATGATTGTTTTGAGAATGCATGTTTTAAGTATAAGTTATATGACTTGTTTAGCATGACTTAATGAATTCAGCATGCATATGATAAATACATTATGCATAGATAGGTTTTGCAAACGATTGCATAAATTGCATGATTTGTGGTTATTGAGTTTTGAAAAATTGCATATCCCTGAGGGTTACCAAAAGACGCTGGAGTGCCCAAAAGACGCTGAGTAGGCAGTTGTGAGGGCCAGGTAGTTGTGAGGGACCCAAAGAGGACAGGTTTTGAAAAAGAGATTTTTTGCTTGATTGATCGTATATGATTTGGGCTAGTAAGCTCGTGGGAGCTATGCCGAGAGGTCTGGGGTGGCCTCTCAGCCTCTACCACTATTAGGTGGAAAGGGTACCACGCCAAAAAGGCATGTCCCTACTTCGACTGCATGTGGTACGGGGGGCTACCACTGGTGTCACGGCACTGGGTCGAAGTGTCATATGCCCCGTGGAGGCTATGACCCTATGTCCTCAGGTACCCGGGGACCACACGGCGAGGAGGTCGTGGGCATAGTGGGCCCTATGTTTTGAGGATTTACTTGCATTGCATATGGCATGACATGAGGTTGGTCGACCATACCATATATCCATGAGTTGGATTCAGTTGAGCATCTTATGCATATCATTATATTTATGATATATATGATACTTTCAACTTAGATTATGCGATTCTTTAAGTCGTCAGTATTCCAATTTGACAATGGTTTTTAATATCGATATTAAACATGAGTGTTCAAACATGCACATGTTTTAAAGAGCATATGATTTTAAACACATCATACATTGTAAAACTAGTAGTGATAGACTCTTACTGAGTATAGTATATACTCATCGAATCCTTAACATTTTTCAGACACAAGTAAACACTTAAGGACAAGGTACGCCTATGACAGAAGACACCCAAATACATCACTTTTCAGGACAGCTCCACTCACGAATAGAAGATGCCTCAGGAAATGTTAGTGCATGAATAGAAGACGCCTCAGGAAATGTTAGTGCTACGAGCAAGTAAATCAAAAGGAGACAATTATACAGGTATGTAAACACTCTACCCTTTGAACATGTATTTGTATTTATTTACAGTTAGGCTGTGAGCTGTGACTAGATAGACCTGGGAAAAACATTTATGATTTCTGAAGTTTTTCAAAAACTACTTTGGTTGTTGTGAAAGCAAATGACACTCAGGGTTTTCAAAATGAGTTTAAAACTAAAAGATTTTCTGTTGCATTGCATTGTTTTTATTAAAATGGTTTTCAAATAGGGATACATCCTACCTTAGGAATTAGATCTTGCCTTTAAAAATGCATTGGAAAACCCGGGTCGTCACAGTTACTCATAACTCTTATGACTAGCACCGCTCGCACTCCCTAAGTGATGTGGGACTAACTCTCAGAGTCACCCCCGGATATCGATCTATTTTCAACCAGAACCACTGAGGCCAAGCACTGATAGGCCTCCTCATCCCACTCAAGGAACTCATGTCATCACAAACAACGAGCAGCTAGCCCACCATCACGAAAGGAAATGGCTCTAATACCAACTATGACATTCCAAGTTTTTATAACACTTTTTTTAAAATCTTTTGTAATTGTGGGGCCCTGAATTTGAAAAACTATTTAGAAACCAAACAACAAAAATCAAGTTTTAGAAGGAGACCTAAAAAATTCCGAGTGTCATTTTTTTTTCTTTTATAAAAACAATATAAGGATTTTCAAAGGAATGAATATCACATTCTTACATCAAATTCGGCAGAGTCTCCCCTGTATTTTGGACCCTGTCCATTTAACGCATACAATTCAATAACCTGATAAACACAATATATACTCAAAATAAATAATGGAGACTCTATCTCCCTCCAAAATCCATCCACACATATGTTTATTTAAATTCAAACAAAAAGAAATATTTTTGTAGCGCCAAAAGGCTAGGACTAAAATCAAATCCCCCAATACCACTCCAATCACAAACATAACTCCACAGTTCCAATTTACATTCCAACATGTAAATACAGTAAAGACATTAAGCCAAATGTATGTCAATTTCACCAAGAAATCAACTATAATTACAACCTGTTTGTTATACCTGTTATGTTCTTCTCTTTAGATCTTTATCGTCATCTACTGCTCTCTTTTCCCTGTTCTAATTCTTCAGACCTGAGACATTGTAAACAATTTTCAATGTCTCAGCAAGGTTGCGCTTGTGTAGGTAGTTTCATCATCAAAGACATGAGTTTATGTTTATGTAGTTTTAAATCTAAAAAGATAACACACATTCACTTATTATGTAGTTTGACAGAATATAATGCAAAATGAGCAAGATCATGAACTCTGAAATCTCAATTATGCTTTATAAACCAATACCATATCAAACCAATTCAATTTATCATTTTCAATATCCTTGCACATTGTTTCAAAGATAATGAAAATCTTTGCAAAGTATATTTATGAAGTATGAAAAGTTTCCAAAACTCAAATTACATAGCATTTCATAAATACACTCATCCAAACTAGATAGTAAATCATCGTCAAGAATCAATAGATGAAATCGTCAAGAATCAATGGATGGAAAGCATTTAAATCATATAACGCTTCAATAAAATCGATGTGTTTCAATAAACACTCTCACACACACATATGTATATATCCATCAGAACCTCCCAAAGGTCTCACGAGTGTAGGAACACTCTAAATTCGGCCACCTGCCGTTGGTCATGAGTACCCATTATAGACCTGAAATACCAAGGTGCCCGCCACCTACACTATCGTGCAATATACATATGAACTTGAAAATAATGGAACCTCTGTGGGATGGACAAGAACCAATCAAGTCCGTGGCTTTCACGCCGATACCAAGCAGATAGACTCCCTTGCACCGTGATCATGGAAAACAGAGTACACATGCCATGACCTGCCCATGATGACATGAGCTTGAATTCGGCCCCTCCAACTAGGTATCCACCACACGTATACAATTTCAAAAGAAAGAGGATGATTAGTCCTCAATCTTCCTAACACAGAGTCCACCAGCCCCAATATTCCATCATAACATAATAATACTAGGCAGCATCACGTGCCGATATAACTGATAAAACCATATAATTTCATGCATTGTTGAAATCATATAATTTAAATCTCATGATACAGTATAGTCATGTAAAAGCCACCCTCACAAGGGTTGAGTTGAGGATTCCATATTTCTCATCATCTCATGATTTATGAAATCCATGTATTTTCAAATATACTTTCATGCATAAGTTTTCAATTTGATACTAAAGTAAACATGGTATTCCAAACCAATAAATTGCATGAAATACAATTATGTTGACTGTATAAATAAAAAAATATCAAAACTCCAAATCTTAAACCTTTTCAAACATGGTATAGTGGAAATCAATAGTTTTCATGTTTCATTGAAGTATGTTGATGTTAAAACTACCTATCTCCCTTATCATGCTCCTCAATTTAGTTATCTCCTTCTTATCAATTCATCGATCAACTTGTCAACATTTCAGATTCCTTATCAATATCAAGTTATATTAATAATTACCAAAAGAATCTATTCTAGACCTAATTAGACAATCCTGATAATCTATTAGTTGTAGAACCATTAAGTTTCATATTATCCATCACTCCTCACCATATGATCTCAACCACTAAAGTTGTTGGTTCATTTTCCATACCATGGATCCTCTGAGGTCATTAGGATTCTAATCAGCACCAATGGCTGATCACTGATCAGATGTGGGAAACAATGTCAGCTTACTCTTTGATCTATTAATTAGTGATCCGATAGCTAGAAGTGTTGGATCTTGATCTCAACATGTTATTAAACATTTTAGCTAATGAATTAATAAAAATTAGCTCATGCTATGTCAATTTAAGGTATAAGAATGTAATGCCATCATCTGATCATAAATCAGGCGTCATCAAGTCCTTATCCCATCATTATCGATCAAACAGTCCAGAGTATTCATCAATTTTCATCTGGATCTTTTAATTTATGTCATATCCTAGTTAATTCAATGTTTTAGAACTCATTCGTGGAATCTAATCATAGATCTGATGGCAAGAAGTTACTGTGTGAACAGTAACAGATATGACAACTGAGATTGTTTGATCGGTTTTCATCCTAGATCGACAATCTCAATTTGATTCGGGCTACGTCAAGCACCTAATTACCTATCCCTAAGTTTTGGTTTGAAAAATGGACAACTGGATCATCCACAAAACCTAGATCTAGCATAAATAGTGGGGATCTAACTAAAATCTCAAAATTGAGAACAGAGTTTTGTAGATCTTACTTTCTACATGCATTTCCATGTGTTCTCCACCATTGGATGAGCTAGATTGGTAGCCGTTTTGCATTGAAACCCTCCAATCGTATCATACGCACTGTCACCCTCTGATTGGCAATCCAGATCATCCCAGATTCCCCATCCACCCTAGGGTTTTTAATCTGTGTCATGCTGAACACAATGATTGGCTTGAATTGTTGATTTGAGTTGTCATCTTCTCCGGCGTCAACTGCATCGCTGGCAAACCTAGAAACCCCAATTTTTCTATTTTGCCGACGTGAAGCTTCTCTCCCTCCTCTCTCCTCTCTCCTCTCTTCTCCTCCTCCTTCTTCCTTCTCCTCTCCTTCCCTTTCTTCTCCTTTCTTCTTCTCTCTTCTTCTTTTCCCTTCTTTCTCCCCCATTGGGTTCCTCCATGGTTGTTGGTGTCCGTTCTTCAATTCAGCTTAAGTGAGGGGAGGGTGCCTGTGTCAACTACAGTCCCCCTCCACTTAAGGTATTTCATTTTTTTTTTCAAAAATACCCTTAATCTTTAAATTGTCATATCTCTTCCATCCGAGCTGCGATTTCAGCAAACTTGGTGTCGTTTGAATTGTCTTTTCGAGTACAATATAATTATAAGGTATCAATAAAAAATTTGGTATCTATCAAGTTTTTCACTTATAAAACTTCAAATATAGAAAATTCAATATATTCTTTTCATCTTAATTTAACATTTTTCAAATGTTACCCGATTTGGGATTTAAAAATTAGGAATGTTACACTTAGAGATGGAATCAACAACTTGAGGCCCAGAGATGAAACTCTTCAACCAAATACCCTATTTTGTCACCTCAAAGAAAGAAACAAAATCAGCTTCCATGGTAGAAGTAGCAATCAAGGATTGCTTTGCACTTCTCCAAGATATAGCTCCTCCAAGAAAAAAGAAGATATATCCAGATGTTGATTTGCAAGAATTAACACAACTAGCAAAGTCTGAATCAGAATATCCAACAACCTCTAAGTCATCGATCCATTTATATGTAAGCATAAAAATTTTAATCCCTTAAAGGTATCTCATGACCTTCTTTGTAGCTCTCTAGTGGTCCAAACTTGGGTTACTTTGATATCTTCCTCACATTCCAACTGCAAATGCAATGTCTGATCTAGTATAGGCTTGACCATACATTAGGCTTCAACAGCTAAAGCATAAAGAACATTTTTAATCTATTCCCTTTCAAGGTCATTTTTGGGACATTGATTCAAACTGAATATGTCACCCTTAACAATAGGTGTTATACTAGGTGAACAATCTTTCATCCATAATCTCTCAAGAACCTTATTGATATAAGCTTCTTGAGACAAGCCCAAGATACCCTGAGACTTTTCTCTATCAATCTTAATGTCAATGACATAAGATGCCTCACCCATATCCTTCATATCAAAGTGTTGAGAGAGAAATTGTTTCACCTCATATAGCAATCTCATATCATTAGTTGCAAGCAAAATGTCATCCACGTATAGGACTAGAAAAATAATCTTGACTAACCTTGTAATATATACATTCATCCATAATATTCTCTACGAAACCAAATAAATGGATAACATTATGAAATTTTAAATACCACTGACGAGAGGCTTGCTTTAGTCCATATATAGACTTTTTAAGCTTGCAAACTAAATGATGACCATCACTTAAGATGAACACCTCATGTTGTTTCTTGATAATCACTAGTGAGGAATGTCGTTTTCATATCTATTTGATGTAAATCTAAGTCAAAATGAGCAACTAATACCATAATGATGCAGAAAGAATCCTTTTTAGAAATACTAGAAAATATTTCTCAATAATCAATTCCTTCATTTTGTGTGAATCCTTTTACAACAAGTCTAACCTTGTAGCACTCAGTGTTGCCTAATGAGTCTCTCTTGGTTTTAAAAATTCATTTACAACCAATGATCTTCGCCCCATTAAGCAACTCTACAAGATCTCAGACTTGATTATTCGTCATGAATTCCATCTCATCTTTCATAGAATCATGCCATAATTTAGATGTACTACCACTCATAGTTTGTGAAAACATCTCAGGGTTATTTTCAACACTAATATCATTGTCAAATTTGTATAGGTAGAGAATATAATTAGTAGAAATTGCTGATTTTCTTACTTTAATAGATCTCCTCAAATGTACATCATCAACCTCTTGTGGAGGCTCCTAATCATCAACTTGTATGTTCAATGGAATCTACTAAAACATTATCAGCTGGACATGAATTTTTAAGAAATAGTTGTCCAATATCCATCATAATTTAATGGGGGTCATTAATAATAACCCATCTACTGCTTGATATAGGAGTTTGATCAAAAACACCATTTTCCTCAAAAATTAAGTTTTGAGGTCGATAAATCCCACTTACCACGTCATTCTTAAGAAATTTAGTATTCTTGATTCCACAATCCTACTACTATGAGATAGACAATAAAAATTATATCCCTTAGACTTTTTCACATATCTAATGAAATATACACTAACAATCCTTGGGTCCAACATCTTTTCATATAGGTTATAAATTCTAACTTCAATTGGACAACCTCAAATGCATATATGTCTCAAACTAGGTTTCTAACCTTTCCATAATTCAAATGGCCTTTTGGAAACGACCTTAATTGGAACTCAATTTAATATATATGTTGTTATTTATAGAGCTCCACTCTATAATGACAAAGGAAGATTGGAGTTGTTGAGCATACTCCTCACCATGTCCATTAAAGTTTTGTTTCTTCTTTCTACTACACTATTTTTATCAAGTGAGCCAAGCAAGGTGTTTTGAACCACAATACCTTGCTCTTGAAGAAACTTAGCAAATGGACTAAGTACTTGTCCACTCTCTGTTTACCTACCATAATATTCACCACCTCTATCAGATCTCACGATTTTAATTTGTTTCCACATTGTTTCTCTACCTCTGCTTTATATATTTTAAAAGCATCCAACACTTCGCTCTTGTTATAAAGCAAATAGATATACATATATTGTGAGCAATCATCTATAAAGGTAATGAAATATTTCTGACCATTTGAGTTCATGTTAGCACAACAAATGTTAGTATGTATGATCTTTAATATGTCAAAACTCTTAGCATCCTTTTTTGACTTTTTGGTCTGCTTTCCTTTAATGTAGTCCACATATAAATCAAAATCTATAAAATCAGGAGTCTCAAGAACTCCATCACTTACTAACCTTTTGATTATATCAATGGAGATATGTCCCAATCTCTAGTGTCATAACATAGAGGATTTCTCATTAATAGCATTATGTTTAATACCAACATTACCATGCACATCCATTACTTCATTAGAGACATCATTATGTAAATGAATTTTGAATAAACTATCATCCATTGTACCATTTTCCACAACCACTGAATTCTTATATAAAGTAAAATAGGATTCATGAAAATAAAATGAAAATCCAAGTGGTGCAAGTTTAGATACATAAGTTAAATTTCTAGAAAAAAATAGGAATATAAAAGGTTCATTCCAAATCCAATATAAAACCAGTTTGTAAAACTAGTCTATATGTCCCCACAGCTTTAACAAGTGAACTCATCCAATTTCCTCAATAGATGCTCCCTTCACTTTCCATCGGTCTCCTTTGGTTTAGAAAACCCTGCATGGTATTACAAATATGGATTGCAAAACTAGAATCAATCCACCATATGGTATGTGAAACATCAACCATATTAGATTCATAAAATACAAAAGATTTGAGGTTACCTTTCTTTTCTAGTTAAGCCTTCCTTTTAGGAAAATCTTTCCTTATGTGTCCCTTTTTTACAAAAGAAACACTTGGTAGTCTCCTTGTTGTCAACATTACAACCTTGCCTTTTCCTTTTCCTTTATAAGCTTGCCTCTTGTCCTTTCTATGGATCACCATATATGCATTTTCACCCATCTCTTGAACTAATCTCCCTTCTTCTTGAACACACATGGTTAAAAGTTCATTAATTGACCATTTTTCTTTATGTGTGTTGTATGAAATTTTGAACAATCCATATTGAGAAGGAAGAGAGTTCAAGATAAAGTACACTAAAAAGGACACAGAAATCTCAATCTATAATGACTTCAGCTGAGCAGTTATGTCCATCATCCTCATAATGTACTTGTGCACTCCTTTAATGGTAGTGAGTCTCATTGATGACAACTTATTCATCAAGGTGCTAGCCAATGCTTTATCAAATGACTCAAATTGTTCATTGATGGCTTTCATGAAATCTTTGACATTTGCACACTCAAGTATCGACCCACAGATGTTAGTACAAATTTGAGATTTAATGAACATCATATTTAAGTGATTAGATTACTTCCAACATTCATATAGAGTGATCTCAGCATTGGCGCTAGTTTTCGTAATTTCAAAAGGCTCTTCCTTTCGAAGAACATAGTCAAGATCCATACACCCTAAATAAAGAAGAATTTTTTTCTTCCAGACTTTATTGTTGTCACCACTCAAATAAAGAAGTTTAGACTTTTTATCAGATAATACTAAAGATTGAATAACTGAAAATAAACAAAGAAACATGCTTGCTAACAATTATGAGACATAATCCATCAAATATATTGATAAGCTTACCAATGCAAGTCAAATCAAATAAATATGAATCAGCATGTCATTAAAATCTACTTATAATCACAGATTTTCACACAAAATTGATTCATTTATATTTATGATGAAACTAGTAAATTATAAATATTTTTTAATGCATGTGGACTATTAAGAAATAAAAATTAATTTTACTATTTCATCCTAATTAATCATAATAATATAATAATTTTTCTGTGGGATAAAATTACTATATCAATATGTTTAATTAGAATTTGATGTCATTTAAAACTGTAATGTGATCAACAATTTTCATTGTATACTTACTATATGTATTTTCATATTTAGAGATGATGTGGCTATTTCTTAAATGTTAAATATATATTGATCATATGAAATCCAAAAATCATAACTAAATCAAGACAATTTTCATATAAGCATAACATAAATTAAAATTAATTAATTTATCATGCTAAGATGTCTTAATTTAATCAATAATAAATAAACTTTATTATATATACTTAATGTGTGTGATCTAGCCATCTAATTTAATAAACCAACAATGATTCATGGCCATGGTAAAAATGATTCTCTGCTGACTAATCTTAACCGAGTCTTAAAATGGTAATGAAAATTTTAGATTATGCAAGAATAACATTAAGGAATAGTCGAATCACATGCACAAGTATGATGCTGAGTCAATTACTTTTCCAACTTGATGGACTTTGGAGTGGTGTGATCACAAGACACGAAATATTATTCAAGTCTTATTAGCCAAATCATGGGATCAATTCCCTTTATATCATTTATAGTTTACATTTTCCATAATCAGGAAGGTGCTTAGTGACATACGTGATGGACTAACACAAGCCCATTAATTTTCCATTTGGTAAGGGCCATGCTTAGTGCCTTATTTCTATGCACTTCCATCTACGTGAAATCAACAATAAACTTGTATTTTAGATCTTAAAACATGGTGCCAATTATAAGTTATTAAACTGGTCCATATAGTGCACAGCTACCAAGCTTGTCCCATAGCAAGTTGTAGCATGACAATCTGCCACCTAAAGTCCTCCTTATAGATTTAGATCTTAGAAAGTCCATAGCCTTTGAAAGAATCGATGATCAAGGAGTATAGCAATGTGACCCACATGGTCTCAACCTACATCTCCACTTTGGTTATTTGCCATTTCCAATAGCATAGACACGTCGGTTGGAGTTGTTAGTCATCGATCTCATGATCAGAGACCAAAAATTCTCAATATCCTTTCCCAGGAAAATAGCCCAAGAAAATAAGAAAAACCTCAAACAGAGACTAAAAAACAGCTCGAGTTTTCCTCTATTCTTCAAGGAAGATCAAGTAAGCAAGAACAAATTTGGGTTCTTAGTCAGAAGTTTCACTTTTGATCTACGGTATATATATCTAAACATTTATTTTCTATAATGCCAGTGCTAGTTCAATTGATGGCTTCCTGTTCTTCTATAAATGTTGAGAACACATTCATTTGTTTAGATACAGACAATTTCAAATTTGATGGCTCATAGGTTTGTCAACATTTCAAACTATCTATATTTATTCTCTAAATAAATGATTTCAGTAATCTATTAAACAGAAACTATAAAACTACAAAGCAGAGGAATTTTGTTAAGTGTTCAATTTTGGTCAAAAAACCTCTAATTTAGTGTTCAATTAGATCATCTAACCGTTCAATTTTGCAAAACATCGCTTGATTTTGAATTTAACTCCAATTGACCATCCAAACCTTAATTTTTCAAAATCTAAGGTCAGATGATCATTAGATCTCATTAGATGATTAATATACGGTTTAGATGATTCTGATTTAGTCTTTTCTTTTGTAGATTAACCAAAAGTGGCATTGATGGATACGATTAAAAGTTAAGAGTGCAAATTATCTTAAAGTGCACTGGATGGACCAGATCACCCATGGAGATGGATGGAATAGAAATCATGGACAAAATGGAAAGAACATGTAAAGGGAAACTCTTTCCCCCACTTCTCTTTCCTTTTCTTCCTCTTTCCCTTCCTCTTCTCTTTCCCTCCTTATTCTCTTTTTCTTTCCTTCATTCTCTCTTTCCCTTCCCACTCCCTCTTTCCTTTCTTTTCTTTCCCTCCTTATTTTTCTTCCTTATTTCCTCTCTTTTTCCCTTCCTCATTCTCACGTACCCACCTCTCTTCTCCCACCTTCCTTTTCTCTTCCTCCTTTCTATTCTCAAGAGCTTCTTTAAAAATGTAGGAGGGCAGTTTTCTCTCCTCTCTTCCCCCATCTCTTTCACCGTCCCTTTCTTCTCTTCTTCCCTCCCACTTCCCTTCTTTCTCTCTATCTCTCTCCCTTGCTCTCTCTTCTCTACAGCACCAACCCACCTTCACCGCACAGCCCAGTAAAACTGTACACCCTTCTACCTTTCCCTTTGTCACCATTGTGCCTTCACCTCTGAGCCACCTTTCTCTTCTTCTCTCAATCCCCTTTGCCTCCTCTCTTCTCTGCTGCTCCTTCTCACGCACTTTCTCTCCCTCTTTTCTCGTCTCTCTCCCTCTTCCCATCTCTATACACCAACCTTCCCCTTCACCATTCTAACCAAACCCCTCTCTTGTCTTCTTCTTTTAATCCCCTCTACTCTCTCACGCGTTCTCTAACTTTCTCTCCTTCTCTCACTCTCAATCTCTCTTTCTACTGATCTCTTTCTCATTCTCGTCTTCCCCTCTCTTCACAGGCATTTCCAAACCTCTCTTCCCTTCACACCCTCTCTATATTCCCGTTCTTTTCCACTACCTAAAAGAGACAACGCCCAAAAAAGCATCGTTTTTCTTCATCACGACAACCCAGCACAGCACAAGCCAAGCTCCCCAGTCGTTTTTGTTCCGTTCACCCCCATCCCACTTCTCCCCTCTCTACTTCCTTACCCTCTATCACTCCCGCATCAAAACTAGCACTACCCAGACCACATCAATCTCCCTCTGTTCACAGGCGTTGTTTTTTTCATTTGTTGCTCAGGCCAGCATAGACCAGACGCATCTCCCTCCTTCACTGGTCATCGGCCAGCCCAGAGAAAAACCCAAGTTGGGTTTTCCTCTGTCTTTCTCCTCTTCCTCCTCTTCATCATCTGGTGTTTCTATGTGACTCCGGATGCTCAAGGGAAGGAAACCCAAACTGGGTCTCCACTCCCGCGCCCCTCTCTTCTTCTTCTTATTCTTCTTCCTCTGCAATTTCCCTCTTCTCTCTCATTTGTCTTCCTTAGCTTCATCGGGTTCTGTTTCAGATGCCAAAAAATGGCGTTTCTGCATCGCCAATCGGATCTAGGGTCGGGCTTATTTCCTCCTGCATTCCCTTTTCTCTCCCTCCTTCTTCTCCTTCTTCTTCTCCCTCCTTCTACGGTTTTCCCCTCAACACGGTTTCCTAGTTTTCCTTTAAAACCAGAACCCTGGAAAAGTCCAAGTTTGCCCTAACAGATCTTAAGAATACCAACTCTGTCCCTTGTTTAATTCCATTTGGGTCCCTATTCTATTTACAAATATGTCCCGGTTCTATTTTATCCTCCTTTTGACTATCCAGGGACAGTGAAAGCCAGGACAATGATATCCATGACAGATTGTTTAGTTTTGTTTTCTGTTTTCTTTGGAATTAATAATTGTGTACATTGCAATAGTTGAATAAATTTGAATTTTATTTTATTGTTAGTTTAATTCTAGTATAGTCTTTGTTTTGGTTCTTTTATTAATTGAATTTTATTTAAAACTCCATCATTTTAAATCAAGTCCTTGTGGGATCGACCCGTACTTGCGTAAGCTACACTATAATAGCTAGTGCACTTGCGGTTAACCAATCAACAAGTTTTTGGCCCTGTTGTCAGGGACTTGCAAAGGAGTTTCATAAATTTTAATTAAAAAAAAAAAAAAAGTTAGGAATCACAATTTTTGGCATTTTAGGTGCATTTTTCAATTGTTTTTAGGGCATAATCACCTTGTTTCCTGAATTTGGTACTAATTTCTAATTTTATTTTTCAGAAAATTAGAAAGTGGAGGAATTTGGCAAGTGGATCTTCACCAAAATGAAAATTTCCCCACTTTCCTAGAATAGGACTTTCTTTTTTCTTTTGAGTGAATCTTGTAGTGAGGATCCTTGTAAATTGCAATTTCCATTTTAAATTTTAAAGGGTTGTATAATACAGGGCAAGTGTGGGATAAGGTGGCCCACACTTGATCTTCATCAAAAACCCCACTATAAGTTTCCTCACTCATTTATTTCCTAGATTGAGGTTTGCATTTAGAATAATTTACATTGTTTAGTAGTGTAACTCAAATAGAAAGTATCTTTTATAATTGTTGCATTTTAGGATTTGGCAGTAGTTTACTGCTTTTAATTGCATTCGTAGGGCATGTTTAATGTTTTAAGGTGATTTATATGCTGATCGAATTGCCATGGTGTGTGAAAATTAAGTAGTAAGGGCACCCTACCGCCATAAGATCAAGGGTGGATTTCATCACCACGTCTTGGCCCAGTTAGGATAATCACTTCAAGCGCGCAAACCTTCCTTTCACATTAATTTAAAATCAATCAGAAGAGACCTATAGGGTCATCACATGCTCGTAGGACCCTCTTAACAGGACGCGATTTACTGTCAGTCCAGTGGCTTTTGATCACTGTGGTTAGTAGGGGTCATCTAATAGAGCCTCGCTCTTCCCCCACCTCCTATTGACGTTTGTTGATGTCTAAACGCCTCCTTACACGAGGGTTGTATTAACCACTTTGGACAGAACCTAACTGGTAAGCGGTTGTCAACTCCTAAAGAGGGGAGGAGCGCTAGTCTAAGCTAATAAAAAATGTCGTCACCACACAAATCCAAGAGAGTCAAATATATTGCTGATTATTAGCCTTAGGATTATTTGAGTGTACCCTTTTGTTTACACATCATTCTAGAAGTTAGGTTGCATCATTTAGGTTAGTTTTCTCAACAACAATATAAAAAAAAGAAGCTTCCCTTGTATGCACTTTTGGAGACGCGACAAAACCAGAAGGTTAGTCAAGTACGACCAAAAAGACATGCAACAAGATCAGGCCACATCTATGACTGATCAACACTCAAGGGGTAATTCACCCCATGGAAGTCAAGGGCCTCCACTCATCATGAATGAGGACCCACCACACCTGATGGACGATGAATATCAACCTCCACCAAGGAGGAATAATCATCAACCAAATAGAGATTGGAGAAGAAACAATAGGGAGTGGGACCAACAGAGTGAACATGGGGATAATGATATTGATGGTTATCAAAACATTCGTGGTAGAACTTTGAAAGACTATCTTCAGCCTACATGCACTAGCACACCATCCTGTGTAAATCTTCCTCAGAATGCTGGTGCATTAGAATTAAAAACGGGAGTAATCCAATTACTTCCCAAATTTCATGGTTTAGATAGTGAGAGTCCTTACTTGCACCTTAAAAAATTTTATGAGGTATTTAGTACCCAACGAACACAAAATGTAGGTCTAGATACTGTCAGGCTTAAGCTATTTCCTTTTTCTTTAAAGCAAAAAGCAAAAATGTGGTTTAATGCACTGCCATCAGGTTCCATAAGAACCTAGAATGAAATGACTAGGGAATTCTTAAAGAAGTTTTTCCCTACCCATAAAACAAATATGCTTCGCCACAAGATAATGAACTTTACCCAAAAGGATAAAGAATCATTCTATCAATGCTAGGAAAGGTTCAAAGAACTACAACTCACTTGCCCACATCATGGCTATGAACCATAGTGCATCATCAGCTTCTTTTATGAAGGACTAAATTCTGACATGCGCCAATTTATAGAGATGATGTGTAATGGTGACTTTCTCAATAAACAACCAGATGAGGCGGAGGAGTATTTGGAATGGCTAGCTGAAAGTGCACAGACCTAGGCTGATTTAGAAAGAGTAGAACATCCAGATAGACCCAAGCCCACTACCACATCTACTAGGGCAGGCATGTATGCCATGTCTGAAAAAGATGAAATCAGTGCCAAAGTGGCAACCCTAGCTAGAAAAGTAGAAGCCATGGAAATGGGAAAGAAAACCTCAATTAATGATGAACAAGTGTGTAGCATTTGTGAAAGTACGTCACATCTTACTTAGGAATGTCCTACAATCCCTGCTTTTCAAGATGTACTTCATGATCAGGCTAATGGACTCAATAATTATAAAAGACCTTTCTCCCCATATTTAGAGACATATAATCCCAACTGGAGAAACCATCCAAATTTCAGTTGGAGAAATGGACCTAATGCAAATGTCTCACAACCAGGCCCATACCAGAGTCATCAACAACCGAACCAAGGACTACTTGCTCCACCCCCATAACAAACTCATCAACCTCATTCTCCTGGACTTTAC
The DNA here is from genome assembly GCA_035236585.1 of Warburgia ugandensis. Classification (NCBI taxonomy): domain Eukaryota; kingdom Viridiplantae; phylum Streptophyta; class Magnoliopsida; order Canellales; family Canellaceae; genus Warburgia; species Warburgia ugandensis. The sequence goes on from CP141128.1 coordinate 70,243,234, forward strand.
TTGCCCCCACCCAAAAGGCATGTAGAGGATAATCAAGTCACTCAGAACCAGGAGAAGAAAATTTATCAGTTAGAAAAGTCTGTGAATGAACTAAAAAATATGATGAGTCAAATGATGCAAAATATGGAAAAAGAAAAATTCCAGCTCAACCACAAGCAAATCCTAAGGGAGTGCATGCGGTTAGCACTAATGCACCTGATGAAACATCTAGCTCTATCATGGAACAGACTAAGGCTGTTACCATTCTTAGGAGTGGTAGAAGAATTGAGAAAGATGAGCCTCAAAAGACTGAAAAGATAGAAAAACCAGTGAAAGTTAAAGAAAATTCTAAACAAAAGGACCCTGTTTCACCTGTTGATCCATAAAGAGAAAATTAAATGTCCAGAAGAAGGCATTTTTGACTGAACAGGTTAGTTCTATTCTTCAACACCATACACCACCAAAGTATAAAGATCCTGGTTGCCCCACTCTTACTTGCATTATTGGCAGCTACAAGATTATCCAAGCTCTTCTTGATTTAAGATCTAGTGTAAACTTATTACCATACTCGGTATACGAACAGTTAGGTCTGGGTGAACTGAAACCTACATCTACTACGCTCTAGCTAGCTGATCATTCTATAAAATACCAAGAGGGGTAATAGAGGATGTGTTAGTCCAGGTAGAACAATTTTGTTTCCCTGCATATTTTCTAGTTCTAGATACACAACCGGTGGTGAATAAGAAGAATGAAATACCAGTCATCCTAGGACGACCATTTTTGGCTACGTCCAATGCCTTAATCAACTGTAGAAATGGTGTCATGAAACTATCCTTTGGCAATATGACATTAGAGCTAAACATCTTTAACATTTGTAAGTAACTTGGTGAAACTACTAATGATTTGCACAGTGTTAACATGATCAATTTAGTTGTGCAAGATCAATTTCAGTCATCTTCCTTGTCGGACCCACTGGAGGCCTGTTTGGCCCATTTTAATGAGTTTAATGAGGATGCATTAATAGAGGAAGTTAATTCCCTCCTTGATTCTGTTCCTATCCTGGATACAAGTAAATGGAAACCTCATTTTGAGGAGCTTCCAATGAGTGAGATCACTTCCCTCCCATCATCAGTAGAACCCCTTACAGAGCATGAAATCCCAAATAAGCCTTTTAACATAGAATATGTACCTGATTGAGACCTACAGCCTTCATTTGAACAACCATTATATACAAATTTAGGTCCATCAAAAACCTTGTCTATGCCAATAGAACAGGAAAAGAAAGAGTCCATCAATATACTGTCCGTACATCAACTGATTCTAAGGTACACACTAGAAGATAACCAGGATGTAAGCAAAACCATGCTCCCTCCTCTATTAATACAAGAACAATCTTTTAAGGAAGGGTAGAGTTAGCTTATACCTCAATCTCAGGAAAATGTAAGAGAAAAGGAGGACCATTCACATCTATATGGTTCAAAAGAATTTTAATTCACAGTAGTTCACATTGTTATAAAGATTCCACCACCTAAATTTTCAAGGTGGAGGAGTTATATTGATTACCATGAAATTTTGAAGATAGGAGATCATCAAAGTGGTCTCATTCAATTTACATTCATGGTAGTCTACTATGTTATAATTCTACCATCACCAAAAATTTCAGGGTGGATGAACTATATAGACTATCGTGAGCTTTTAAAGTGGCATGAGAAATCTTGTCATTTCATCATTGAAATTAGGAAAACTCAAAGATAAATGAGGATATGTCTAGCGAAAGACATTAAACCTAGCGCTCACTAGGAGGCAACCCAGAGTTTTTCATTTTTGTTGTTTTCTACATCACTCATATTCATTTTAGGTCTTACTTTTTAAACATTGAGGACAATGTTTCTATCAAGTTGGGGGGTGTAGAATTCTAGAAAATTCTAGTTTTTTTAAGATTTTTTTTAGTGCTTTCCTTGATTTTTCAAAAAAAAAATGAAAATTTTGAAAAAAAAAAAAGAAGAAGAAAAATTTTAAGTTAATTCCTTCACTATGATGAGAATTGGATTTTCTGAAGTATAATCTAGATAACTTTAGCTTATTAGTGGAATTGAATATGATTAATTCATCATTTTACTTATTTTTAATGAATTCCATGAAAGAAAAGTCTCAGATCACATATGTACATGCAGTTGCATATAGATAGTCTAGATTGATAAGTGGCTATAACTTAGAAATTCTGAAGAAATTCAATGGAGACCTATAACCTAAGTGAGTTTTTTGAGCTATTCATCCTTTTTGAGAGGTTATAAATATTCCTAATTTTCTTCATCATGCTTAAAGAAAATTGATCCCAAATTCTTAATTTTGGCTAATTATCTGAATAATTAGAATATTACCTTTAATATTCTAGAAGTTCATTGAATTTGATATATTATAAGCAACCTAGAAAATGATTTAGGCCATCCTTGTTGTTAACCTAGAGACATAAAGCCTACCCAGAAGTATTTTACCACTAGTCAGCCAACTTGAGCCTTTTATATTAAGCATTTTCTTTTGTCACACAAATTACCCTTTACCCATATTAACCTAGTATAAATTATCCATTACCCATTTTTCTTTGAAAAATAAGTTAGAGAGGAATGAAGAAATACCTTTTAGTTGTAATAAAAGTAGAAAAGTGGATATAAAAAAAAGAAATATTCTTCAAAGTGATTCAAAAGTGTGAAGAGAGAGAGAGAGAGAGAGAGAGAGAGAGAGAGAGAGAGAGAGAGAGGAAGAAGAAGAAGAAAAAGTTTGAAGAAAACAAAGAAAAGTGGAAAAAAGAAATATTCACTTCATCAAAGAAAAATAGAGTTATCAACTTTAGAAGACTTCTACTTATTTTCTAAAGAAACTTTGAATATCCTTATACCCTTTCTTTTGTACCTTGTCCTAAGCCTATGTTTCATCCCAGTTAAAGCCCTATTAATTCTAAGATGAATATAGTCTTGATGAGGAAATGAATGGATAGGATCCAAAAGAGTGGTATTTCTAAATATTCAGAGGTAATGGCATCCATTCCAAAGGGATCAAAACAATAAAATTCCTTAGAAACTCCCGTTTTTCATGAGTATATGTGAGGTAAATTTGTTTTTATTAACTCTTCTCACATAATTAAAAGAGAAATATGATTTGAACCCTATATCTGAGAGATTTTATTTCTGAGTGTATGTCATTAGTGAGAATTGAGGTCAAAACATATTTTGGAGGGAGTTCAAAAGTTAGAAGTATACTTAGAAATCAAGATCATTCTATATGTAAACTGTACATACACACACTTACTCTGAGAGCTGAGCTTAATTGGAATGACTTTGGCATATGGGTAGGGTTTTGAATTCTTCAGTCATTTTTATTAGTATGCTAAAGTGATGTGATTTATTGAAGATAATTCTCTGAGGAAAAAGAGGAGTTGACTTAATATTTGAAATCTTGAAATTTGGTTTTTCACATGTTTTGCTCAGGATAGCAAAATGCTGGTTGGGGGTGTGTTAAGTGTTAAATTTTGGTCAAAATAACCCTAATTTAGCATTCAATTAGATCATCTAACCGTTCAATTTTGCAAAACTTGGCTTGATTTTGAATTTAACTCCAATTGACCATCCAAACCTTAATTTGTCAAAATCAACAGTCAGATGATCATTAGAGCTCATTAGATGATTAATATACGGTTTAGATGATTCTGATTTAGTATTTTCTTTTGCAGATTAACCAAAAGAGACGTTGATGGATACGATTAAAAGTTAAGAGTGCAAATTATCTTAAAGTGCACTGGATGGACCAGATCACCCATGGAGATGGATGGAATAGAAATCATGGACAAAATGGAAAGAACATGTAAAGGGCAACACTTTCCCCCACTTCTCTTTCCTTTTCTTCCTCTTTCCCTTCCTCTTCTCTTTCCCTCCTTATTCTCTTTTTCTTTCCTTCATTTTCTTTGTCCTTGCCCACTCCCTCTTTCCTTTCTTTTCTCTCCCTCCCTATTTTTCTTCCTTATTTCCTCTCTTTTTGCCTTCCTCATTCTCACGTACCCACCTCTCTTCTCCCACCTTCCTTTTCTCTTCCTCCTTTCTATTCTCAAGACCTTCTTTAAAAACGTAAGAGGGCAGCTTTCTCTCCTCTCTTCCCCCTATCCCTTTCTTCTCTTCTTCCCTCCCACTTCCCTTCTTTCTCTCTATCTCTCTCCCTTGCTCTCTCTTCTCTGCCGCACCAACCCACCTTCACCGCACAGCCCAACAAAATCGTACCCCCTTCTACCTTTCCCTTTGTCACCATTGTGCCTTCATCTCTGAGACGCCTTTTTCTTCTTCTCTCAATCCCCTTTGCCTCCTCTCTTCTCTCAGTCCCCTTTGCCTCCTCTCTTCTCTGCTGCTCCTTCTCATGCACTTTCTCTCCCTCTTTTCTCGTCTCTCTCCCTCTTCCCATCTCTATGCACCAACCTTCCCCTTCACTGTTCTGACCAGACCCCTCTCTTGTCTTCTTCTTTTAGTCCCCTCTACTCTCTCATGCGTTCTCTAACTTTCTCTCCTTCTCTCACTCTCAATCTCTCTCTCTACTGATCTCTCTCATTCTCGTCTTCTCCTCTCTTCACAGGCATTTCCAAACCTCTCTTCCCTTCACACCCTCTCTATATTCCCGTTCTTTTCCACTACCTGCACTAGACAATGCCCAAAAAGGCATCGTTTTTCTTCATCACGGCAACCCAACACAACACAAGCCAGGCTCCCCAGTCGTTTTTGTTCCATTCACCCCCATCCCACTTCTCCCCTCTCTACTTCCTTACCCTCTATCACTCTCGCAGTAAAACCAGCACTACCCAGACCACATCAATCTCCCTCTATTCACAGGCGTTGTTTTTTTTGTTTGTTGCTCAGCCCAACATAGACCAGCCGGATCTCCCTCCTTCACTGGTCACCAGCCAGCCCAAAGAAAAACCCAAGTCGGGTTTTCCTCTATCTTTCTCCTCTTCCTCCTCTTCATCATCTGATGTTTCTCTGTGACTCCGGACGCTCAAGGGAAGGAAACCCAAATTGGGTCTCCACTTGCGCGTCCCTCTCTTCTTCTTCTTCTTCTTCTTCTTCTTCTTCTTCTTCTCTCTCATTTGTCTTCCTTAGCTTTGTCGGGCTCTGGTTCATAGGCCGAAAAACAGCGTTTCTACATCGCCAGTCGAATCCATGGTCGGGCTTATTTCCTCCTGCGTTCCCTTTTCTCTCCCTCCTTCTCCTTCTTCTCCCTCCTTTTACGGTTTTCCCCTCAACACGGTTTCCTAGTTTTCTTTTAAAACCAAACCCTGGAAAAGTCCAAGTTTGCCCTAACAGATCTCAAGAATACCAACTCTGTCCCCTATTTAATTTCATCTGGGTCCCAGTTCTGTTTTATCCTCCTTTTGACTATCCAGGGACAGTGCAAGCTAGGACAGTGATATCCATGACAGATTGTTTTGTTTTGTTTTCTGTTTTCTTTGGAATTAATAATTGTGTACATTGAAATAATTGAATAAATTTGAATTTTATTTTATTGTTAGTTTAATTCTAATATAGTCTTTGTTTTGGTTCTTTTATTAATTGAATTTTATTTAAAACTCCATCATGTTAAATCAAGTCCTTGTGGGATCGACCCGTACTTGCATAAGCTACACTACAATAGCCCATGCACTTGCGATTAAACAATCAACAAATTTCTACTCTAATACCACATGTAAACCAATCTACACATGTTTACAGTAATCAAAGATTAAGCGGAAGTAAAATTTAAATGATTGGGAACTTACCTCCAGCCATTAGCAGTAGATTTAAAGTAGGGAATCTTTTGATTCTTAAGCAGTGCTGAATGATGGCAAATTCCCGAGTGTCAATTTATTCTGCTTTGAATCAAGAACTCCTATATATAAATGTTTAATAGATGGTTAATGGCAGTTATCCTTCCATCAAGGATAACTGCCATGGGTAGTTGCCACATACAGATACGTTAAGTTTGAATGAAATGTTATGGACCACTAAAATTCCAACAATTCTTGGGTTACGATGTCTTCAGTTTCAATTGCAACCACAATCTCTTTAGCCTGTAGTTGCTACTTGTAAATGAACTTGAAAGTAGTGCTCTATACTTTGAGAAAAGAACCTTGAAGACAAAAATCTTCAGGTTGTGCACGCATTGGAAGATCGAAGCACTCGAGGAGTTTCATTAGTAGGGTCTCCGGTTATTCTTGAGGCTGAGATATGTTTCAAACATCCCAAGGCTTATACCTTTGAATGCAGCTTAGTGTTTATCAGTACATGCTTTTGTCTTCATTTGGTTAGGAGTTTCATCAGTAGGTCTGAGGTTAATTCTTGGGTATCTTTCCTCGCTTTGAATTGTAACCAAAATCTTTACGACCCGTAGTTCCTACTACATCAGGATTTGGATTTCCTGGAAGTTTATCCTTATTACATGTATGAGGTTTATCCTTTCTGTCAGGATATGATACCGTGACATGTAGCTGCAAACAATAGCACCCACAGTAAAGCCTACTTCTCGTGTTCTCCCAAAGTGGAGGGAGGTGGAAGTGTTGAATTTATATTCGGGCTTTCATATTGTTCCTAACCTTGTGGCCCTGACCACAGTTTTGTCTGAAATTATGACCCGCATTGCATTTCCAAGATTTATGTGCTTCTGCTTTTTCCTTTCATGATTTCTTTATGCAAACTAAAAGTAGACGAGAAAAAACTTGCAGGTTCACATGTAGGTCTAGCCCTTCTCAGTGAGGTGCCACCTGCCCAATCCGGAGATTCATCCTCGACCTCTAAATCTGATTGAAAGTCGGGAAATCAAAAGAAGCCAAAACCCACGTCAGACTCCCCGGGGAACTCCAGTCTTAATGGGGATGAATCTGGTAGAAGCAAATCCCTCAGCAAGTCTGATTCCCGCACTCCCTCCACAAGCAACCGCCATTTGACACCATCTGTGAAACAGCAACAGAGGCTGAAGAAGCTAATGGATGAGATGAACGATGGCAACCGACGGGCAGGAGTGCTTCGTTTAACCACCCTCAAAACGTTCAGAAGTCCTCGCCATAGCTTATGTGCTGAGTGTCTTGGATGGTGTGGAGCTTGGTGGCATCCAAGCCACCGTCAGTGGGTTCTTCAAAGCTGCCTTATTCCTCTTTATATCACATGGTCGCCCATTACCGACCCTCTCCGCTGAACGGCCCCAACCTACCATCTTCTTTGTCTATGTGTTCCTCTCTGTCCACCTCTTCATCTTCATCTCAATCGCCTATGAGGCTGGAAAATACATGCCAGAAGAATGTATCGAGCCAGAATCTGATCTGAACACTGTGTCATACATGGCGAGTATGATGATCCAGGAGGCCAACCTTTGCTGTGAACTACATGGACCATGCATTCAACCAGAGCAAACCGGAGAACAAGGCCTTCTTGTGTTCCCTTTTAGCTACTTCTGGGTTCTTCACTGTCATCACTTCTGATTTGTTTAGGGATTTGAATGGCTAGATGAAATGGTCCCCTGGCCAAAGCCATTAGGTGGTAAGCTTCTGCACTGGGCTTTTCGTATGTTCCTACGCTGCTTTGCCTAGGAAAGGATGCTGAGGTGGGTATTCCCATCGGCAAGCAGCTACCCTGCAAAAGAAGCATGTATAGCATATCAGATGAAAGTGAAACTCTATAAAGTGCAGTCAGTCTCGGTGCTTCACCATGATTGGGTGGAACAAGGATTCATCCTTTAAAGGACAAGACATTTGGGGTATGTGAAGCGTCAACATGTTTTGGTAGATCTGGTCATATCTGTTGTCTATATTTCAATTTCATACTGTGAACTTACTCGTTTGAGCAATGCCTTTCTCACTGGCTACCACACATTTTTTGTGGTGCAGGTCATAGGATAGATAGTGGGTTCCCATATGTTTGTGTTGGAGCTCACTTCAAATAATCAGTGTAGTTGAACTTCCATCTCGAGAGAATTATAGAAGAGAGGATTTGAAATTTCCAACAAAGCATATGTTGGATCAGATTTTTGAGCTATAGAATGTAAGTCTATGGAGAAAATACACAGAGCTCTCATATATAATTTATTAGTTTAAATATGGTTCAAGGGCAACCAGGTTGAGATAGGATGCGGGCTAAGTCGTGAGATCTTGAAGTTGCCAAAAAATTGGTGAATGATCATGCGCTTTACATCATAGTTGTCAATTGTAATTTTAGGAATGTTAAACAGGCTCCAACGTGAGCATCAATAGACTGCAAACGGAGAGCCCACGTTTGGATGATTTGACTTGTTCATATGATCACTCTAACTTTTGATGTTATAGCAGTTAATAAGGCATGTTTATTGGTAATTCAAATTGTTGAGCCCACCTTTAAATGATCCGACTTGTTTATTTGATAGCTCTGGCTTTTGAGGTCCAATAGCTAAAAAAGCATGGATTGAATAATCTTTGCTCTCAGGAAAAGAAAAGGTTTGAAACTTTGTATAACAAAGGTCTAAATTCAGGTCGAACAACGCATGATCTAAGAATCCTCCATTCATCGTAGTTTTTCAATACAAGACCTCTAATGCTTGAGCAACCAGAGAGAGGGACTACAATGGTTCTGGGGTGGGTTTTCACCTGCCTCGCCCCGCCCTATCTCATGATTTATTTTTCTTGTCCGCCCCGTCCACGGGTCACCAAGATTTGTAACCCCAGATCATGAAAAACCCACCTGGCAGATTTCAAAATGTGCAAGGAAAATTCTGATTGCTACTGTAGTTAAGAGAAAGAACTCCCAAATTAAAAGACTTACTTTAAAATAAAATAAAAAAAGACCATGGCTAAAATGCCCTTCTTAATACTGTTACATAATAATTAACCATGGCAAACTTTTGGTGTATAAATACTTGTAAAAATGCAGATCCACCTAGGAATTTCCTCGCCGACCCACCCCAATCCATGATCCATCTCAGGTCACAAGCTTTTACCCAATCATAGGTGCAAGTGACTGATTCACTACCCCAACCGGCAGGTTATTGGTTTAACCCATCTCACCGCCATCCCTAATTAGAGACCAGGTTGGATCATCGAAAAGTAGGACCCAGCAAGAGAAAGTGATTTGAATGTGAACTAGGGTCATTGGACGTTCTTATATTTAGTCTGTTTGGAAATTTTAAAATGCTTATCTCTTTCCAGGATTGATGTGGGATTAACTGAGCATTGAGAATGCTGCAGACGACAGCTTTACTGGTCTATTTATTGACTACTACAACTAATTTGCTTAGAACGCAAAAACAAGCATAACCAGTAAAATCAAATTCCTTTTCCTCTTTTCATTTCTTCACTGTCATTGATGGGCACATATACCCGATCTTTGAGAATCCCATCCAACACAGCCAGGGAAGGACAAAATGTCTCATGCCTACCAATGTCAAAGTATATTTGGATGCAGTCTTCGTTGCACAAAGCTAAGCAAACTAAATGCAAAACAGCAAGAATAAGGACTAATAGCTCAAATAATTTACAGATACCATGCTAAAAACTATTAAATAATTTATAATATAATGCTAAATTTTTTATAAAATTAAGGAGATAGCTGTCCATTACACACATTAACTACTCAGTGCTGCCGGAAGGTAGCTCAAATAACTTACAGATATCATGCTAAAAAAGCTTAAATAATTTACAATATCGTGCTAAATTTTTTATAAAATTAAGGAGACTGCCCTTCATTACACACATCAACTACTCAGTACTGCCGGATGGCTCGCCAGAAAACACACTTCCACCAGATGCTGATCCAGTTTGGGATGTGCTCACTCCTCGGACCCTTCGCATCTGACGAATCCTGAAAACATCCCGAGGAAGGGGCCGACTCTGTACGGTTGTAGTCTCATCATCTTCTTGCCCTATCAATGAAACAATTTGCTTAGCAATAAAGCCTGCTAAGAATATTACATTGGCACCATTCAGAAAAGGAAAATTTATTACATTTGCAGCTAGTGTATAGAGAAAAGCATGATTTAAGGTGACATTTCTCTCTCCAGGAGGTAGCTTAAGGTGCCAAAGACAGCAGGAAATATGACATCTTTTTGTCCTCAACAGAATCCAAGCCGCTCGGTTTTAATCAATGTTTTAAACAGAAAAGTAGAACAAAAAGTTTTGCTGACAAAAGAAACTCGGTTCATTTTTGAGCAACTCCTAAGACAATCTCAGCCAGTTCACATGAGCCTTAGGTACTCTTGTGATGAACTAGGTTAAGAAAGCCATGGATACGGGGGGAGAACAAAGGCACAGCTAAACCTGTTGACTTGAGCCAGTCCAGTTTAACTAGAAGTTTTTAAGCAATTTTCCAATATATATTTTGACTGTCCTGATAGAAGTTGATACTCATGAGCGTCCGATCATGTAAACTCTGCCTCGAGTATGTTTTTGGAAGATCGAAGGGGGTATAGAAATTAGAGCACTTGAATGATCTGAACCATTAGTTTTGAGTATTTGAAAAACTGATGGTTCTAATTTTCAACAAAAAAAGCATAGGCTAATAGCATCCAAAAGACATGAAATTTGGCATGTAGCCTAAACAATCAAGTGATTTTGTTCATGATTTGGCGAAACGGGTGCACCCCTAAAAACTGACAAAGTAATTTCCTCTAGAAATTGACAAGTTCTTTTTTTTTTTCTTTTGGTATGGTAGCAATTGACAGTTATGCGCATTGATAATAAGATGGTGTGTTTGCGGTGGAGAAGTGAATATGAAACTGTCTGAAGTTTGGTGGAGGTGGAATTTAACCATGCTTTTTAAGAAACAAGGACCCAGGGATATCCATTTATACTTCACACGTGTGCGTGTGTGTGTGTGTATAGAGAGAGAGAGAGAGAGAGAGATACTATCAAGATCTTTTCTTTTTCCCGATTGGCCTTCTCTCTGTGTTCTGTATGTTGAACTATTCTGGTGCGAACGGGCTTTGCTTGAGCCAGACAGGTCACTTGTGCTAGGAGCAGGGCCTCCAGGTAACTTCTGTGACAGAGTGGTTGCTTTCCCCATGGATCCAGTAGGTATGTTGCTCTGCTGTAAAATAGATAATACTATGTCTACATCTGGAGATGGTCCTGTTTGTTTGAGAGGATATCAGAGCCCAAAAAATGGGAAAAAACACTAATATACTAGATGACATGGATCATCAAGAAGGTAAACCTTACAGTCTAAGAAAACAAGAAGCCAACAATAACTACCACCATACCAAGCAGAAGCAAAATTCTGTAAGAATAAAAGCAAGGAGTCATCAACAGATCAGTAGCTCAAAAATAAAGACCACCGAAGGTACAATGTGTAAATAATCAAACTAATTTTTCTATAAAAAGTTCCAGTCTCTTGCCTGTATCTTAAAACATCAATAGTCTGATATCTCACTGTTGGACAGATCAGCTTACAATTTTGTATATAGAGTGACTAACAAACAATTTTGCATATAGCGTGACTAACAAATTCTTGGAAGTTGTCAAATACTTGATGAGAGCATGGAAGTAGACAACAGCGCATGCAAGCAGAACCAGCCCTCTGGAATCTTGATTATTTTTACAGGATACAGGCACAAGCACAACAAATTTGAGGAACACAGATAACAAGAGTCGTAAGCTGACAGGTCATTACAAGTCTCAGATAAAATATATCTAAGCTCAGTCTTCAGTCAACATTTGGCATTTTGAGAAGCCGGAACAATTTTACGACGCACAAATAGAAATAAATGTTGATCGATATAAACCATAAATGGGGAAGGACTATTACTATCTGCATCAAATGTAAAATTGTAGCAGCAAAGATTGGTATAGATACTACAGGATAATGAATTTAAGCAGTAGTGTGGACAGACCAGAACTTGAAAGGTCTGACAAAACTTCAATGCCTTGTGTAATTGCAGCAAAGTTCACACTTACAGGGTTGCATCAGCCAATAGGGTACTTTAAATATAACAATTCTGGTGTTGCTTGGAGCATCTTGAATTACATATTTAAAGACAGAATATGCTATTATAAGCTACAAATAAGTTAGAATTTTAATTTTCTGAAATAAGCTTCAAGTTCAATTGGAGTTTGTAAACCTTGGTGAGGCCTCTGTAGAACCAGAAACTTATCATAATCAACCCAATCATAGCCTTTCCACCCATACTAAAATCTAAAACCCAAAAATCCGAAGAAATTAGACATTTCAGCAGTTCCTAAGATTACTAAGGCCCCATTAGCGTTGCTTTGATAAGTTTTTATACATATCCTCAACCAACTCATCAGAGATAACATTCTCACTTATGTCCATCAGAAAGTTATTAACTGATGTTAGTTTTTTCTTTGAATTTGATTTCATATAGAGGTTCAATTAGACATTGCTATCTTATATTTGTTGCAATTTGCACAGTGATCACAATTCAAAATGGATTCAAATTAGAGATTCTAGCTGTTAGGTTTATAAGTCAATGTTGTAATTCTACAAAATGCAAAAGGATTGAACTACTTGGCATATCTACTCTAGAGGAGAATATAACCAAAAGAAAAAAATGAAATTTCTCTAGACGAAAAACAGGCTAGTGCATCAGATATTTGATGATTTGGTTTTCATCAATTACTAACTAAATTTTTGGGAAAGGTTTAAGTTTCACGTTTATACTACTACATATCCATGCAATTCGGACTAATTGGAATCCATATCATAGTGCCTTCGGAACATAACTGTTAACAGGGGTATAAAGATGAAATATTACAAACTGTATAAGCTTCAAGAAAATTAGAGTGTTTGGCAGTTAAGGAACAACATCTATATAAGATGAGCATAGCCGAAATGAGGATACTGATTTGGATAAGTGAAAAGACAGGAAAGGATAGAATTAGAAATGAAAACACTAGAGGAAACTCAGGAGCAGCATCAATAGGTAACACGATGATTAAGATTAGACTTAGATGGTTTGGACATCTCCAATGAAGGCCGAAAACAGCACCAGTTAGGAGTGACGCAATCCAAATCGAAGGTTCTAAAAGGACAAGGGGAAGGCTCAAAAGAACGAGGATAGAAGTGGTGAAAAAATATTTTAAAACTCAGGGACTAAATGAAAACATGATACAAAATTGTTAAATGATTTAAACCAGTAATAGTTTTCAATATTTTACTGCTATAATCTTCCACATGCATCTTGCATCATGTTTTGTTTTTGCCCTTACTATTTGATGCATCTACATGCTTTTTAGTGTAAATTTGTGAATACTTGCGTCAAAACATTCGTTTTTTCTTCATAAACAATTTTTTATTTGCATATTTACTTCAACTGTTATGTTTGGTTTTCATTTACTTAAGACTTAGATCTACTATTTGTCTTTCATTTCCCTTTTATCAAATACAAATGTTCTTTTCCCTAAATTTTGCGACTGCAGTAGTTCACTTCATTTGTTACCCATTTGGGTCATTTCAAGAATCATAGTTCAAGTGGCAAGTCAAAAAGACTGGGCAATAGCAAGTAAATTAAAATAGCCAGGCAATAGACAAACATGTGGCTAACTAACATCCAGACACACCTAACCAACTTGCTAGCACAATAAGAACAATAGATATTACTTAAAATTAATTGACTAGATGGTTGTCAAAGTGAACAAGAAAAAAATTGGTGGAGCTTTCAGTGAACAAAAGAAGTGGTTGTACATTGGCACGACAGGAGCAGGAAAAAGGCATAATAATAAAAACCAGGATTGGCTGATGCAACTACCTCTACTGTTTGTTTCATGCAGACACATCATCCAATATAAATATTCAAAACCAGAGATTAGATAAGTGTGGTTTTCTTTGGGGACTAAAGTATATAGCTCCATGTCTCCTTGTCCTAAGCAATATCCTTTCAACTAAAGAAAGCTATTACACAAAAGTGTCGGACAGTTTAACAAACAGTCTATCAATTCAGCCAACCCAAATCCAAGATCTAGAAAATAGATTATTTTTGTAGTTACGTAATTAGCCTTATGAGGGGTCCAGGGAAGGGGCAGACCAGGAAAGGTTTATAATATGCAGCCTTGCCTTGCATTTTTGCAAGGGGCTGTTTCCAGTGTGTGTGTGCACAAAGCTTCATGTCAGAGAGAGTTTTTTCTGAAATGGAAAAGAATAGTAGCATCTGATGTTAGTCAAGTTACCAACAATAACATCAAAACTCAAAAGATTAATAATAGTGAGGGAATCATGGCTTTAAATACCCCAATCTAAGAGTTAAAAGAGATGTAAGTGCATAAGATGTTAATGGCTGATGCTTGGTTGTTAAAATTTGTGCTGCAGAGAATTGTTTACACAATGAACATTCTCCACGAAACCCAAAAGTGGAATAAAGAACAGGGGAAGTGGAATTAGCAAGTTCATCAAACTATCTTACACAAGCTGAAAGAGTCTCTTTTCTTTCCAGAGTCATCCCATGAATGTGAAAGATCTAAAATCATCATAAAATCAACTATCGAACAAGCCCCCACTATAAGAAAAGTAAAAGTACGAAAAATCCTAATATGATAAGTGGGATTACTAGTAACGGGAAAAAGCAGCAATGATGATTGGGGTAGTACCCTCAACAGCTGGTAAGTGTGCTATAAACCCCACCAATGCCGGTGGCATTAATTTGAGAATCTCATCAAGTGCCTTCGAAGTTCCAGCTCCAGCTAAAGCTGTATTTGCTACAGAAGCCATTGGCCCAGAAGCAACTGGCAATCCAGGAGCTGTAGCATTTTGAACAAACCCAGAACCTGACATGAGAAAAAATTAGAAACCATACACAACATAATTTCTCCAATTGCAAAGCAACATTTTCACCACCAAAGTTATGAAATAGATCTGATAGGTCGCAAATGGAGATAGGCCCTTATGATTTGATCTGGATCGAGACATTAAATCTCTTCACCATGCTACTTCCCTGCTTCTGTGAAATGTCTTGCTTGCAACAGCTGCAGAAGCATTATGCCCCATGTACTGAATCAATAGAACAGAATGTTCTATAGGTTCAGGAAAATTCAGTTGGAGAATAGAAGGAAATAATTCTCACATGAAACCATCTACCAAAACCCATAGTCCATCCCAACTACGGTATTGACCAAATGAATTTGCAAGCAGCAGAAAACAGTCACCTATATGAAAGGAGGCAAGGAAAATGCAATGATTCCTTAGTTTTACTGAAAACCTAAAGGGACAGAAGTAAGGTCTTGTTCGTGAGAGCCATATCTTTTAGCTTCTCCTATAATTAATTGCCACAGAAGGATTTGATAATGTAAACATAAGTAATTTCCCAATTTACTTGTAAATTGGAAGTCAGCTTTTGAACATCTTTAACACTGTTACCTTGTGAACTGTAAGACATTTTCCATCTGGAGCACAAATATCTTAAACTTTTGGAAGGTTATACCACATATGTACCTACTAAAATTTATAAAAGCAAGGGTCGCATACTATGTTTTTGCTGTGGATCATAGATCACCATTCGAGTGGTATCTGGGTAAACAACTTTGGTTGATGTAGATGTCTTTGAATTGGTTGTCGTGCCAAGACCCTTCTCTGTACCTAGAAGAGAATAATTTATTTAGCGCTCCAGAAAACCACTCTGAAATCATTATAAAAGAAAGATAGAATATGGGTACCTACGGAACTAGCACCATATGGAAGAGCTGATTTGTCGCTTTTCTTACTGATGTTTCTAGCGAGCCACTGAAAAAGAGTGAAATTCTTAAGTCATAAACTATATCTATAATCATTTATAGCGTCAAATTTTATGCAAACAAAGACAATAGTGAGATTACACATTAACAAGATTTATGAGAGTCTAGGTTGTCATGAAAAGTCTGAAATTCCAGCACAAAATACAAAGACCAATTTGGATATGGAGATCAAATATTATTGGACCACAATTTAAACAAGCAGAAAATCTAAATGACAATATCCATGGCATAAAAACAGGAATATCTGAAATAAATCCATAGGAGACATTTGCTCCAATTACCCATCTCTTCCTGTCTGTTGCTTCTTTCATTGGTTTCCTTAGTTTTTCTCTGATTCATATCCCTCTTCACATCTATGAAATTTTGCTTTTGTGATTTTCCACACTTTATTCCAAACTTCCACCCTTTTCCTGTAACTCTACTCTTCCCTTCTGTTTTGTTTCTTCCTTCCCCCTTTCCTTATTTTCTCCAACTGCCAGTTATTGTCTTTCTCTTTTCTGTCCAATTAACCCCCTAGCTTCTTCTGTTTCTATTATTTTTCCCTGGTAGCAGCATCCTTATTACGTATAAGCTACAAAATAAGCTTAGAACCGTTGATGTTAGGAGAACCTGGACGCTTACAGGCATAGAGGAATTGCATATAGAGAAGCAGAAATTCTTAATTGATTGGCTTCTACCAATTGAAACTTCAGCCCATCCAGATGGTGGAAAGTGAAACCACATAAAGAGCTCCATCTTATTCAGTCAGATTTTCAATAAGATCTGTACTGACCCTTTTCCTTTATGAATCTCATATAGAATGCCAGTCTTCCTCATAGTTCCCCTTCATTCATTGATGAAGGGGGAATAAATAGAAGGCATTCATTATGCATTGCAGTTAAGAATGTATCTTAGTGTGATTTCTATTATGCCTAAGGTAAATGGGGGAGATCATTAAACAGACCAAATGAATGGGCTATCATTGAAAAGAGTAACCTTTCACCCTACTTCCAGTGATTCGGTTGCAGATGAATGCAGTTCAAAGGTAACGAAGGAATAGGTTTCCTCAAATGAAGGCAGTTAGATTTACAGTATTGGAACTATGAGATTTCTTCTTACTGCTGATTTACTTGTTTCTACTTCCAGTTTTTCTTTTTTGTTCTTGCTGCAGCCTGCAGGTTTTCTGTTCTTTGTCTTACTTCCAGGTTTTGTCTCTGTCTCTCTTTGTTTTCATTTGTGTCCAGATTCTTTCAAAATATAATAAGAAGACAAATAACAAACCTCTTTAGCTGCTATAGTAGTAAGGAGACCCTTAGTTCATGTATTTTGCAACCTTAACGAATGTAAGGATATCCTTAATTTATGTATTTTGCAACCTTATTCCTATTCATTATAGCTTAACATGATGACTGCATCTTGTCTTATATTTGTTTTAGTTCCTTTATCCTAACATTTCTTACTTCATCAAAGGGTTCTTCAACCTTCCTGTTGTGATTGCTAATTGTAAGTTGGTAAACATGAGTTGGTTAGGTTCCTATATCAGTTTTAATTGCATATAAATATGAGGAATGATAAGGCGCTCTTGTATCTACCCATGACAGTGGCCCTCAAGCTATCCATGTTATTTAAGGGAACCAGAGGCTCCTCTTACCCAGTTGCCATCTAAACTTTTTCTTTTGGGAAGGTAAAAGGCAAATTGAAAGAATCTTCAATTTCGCTCTGTCATATGTGTAATTCATCTTTTTACCCTCAAAACCTTCAAGCAATCTTTTGAACATCTCTATCAGCAAGAATTTCCATAAGTTGGCACATACAAATGAGTAATCCATGATGGGTGCTTATGCAGGTTTGGGTCATCTCTACTCAAGTTAAGTCCGGGCATCATTTGTGACCCGGCCAATATTAAAAGAATGTGTTACCGTCAAATTGAAACTTTCTTTCCTGACAAGAGGAAGTTTGGTAATTTCATTTTGGCATTGAATTACAAATGAAAAGTAAAAATGGCAACTGAGAAAGAGGGCCATTCCATTTGCCTTCAGGTACATGGACAGAGCTAGCACAAGTTGGTTACTCGAAGTTTCTTAGATATCTTCTCTTCTTTTGGAATATCATAAACAGTTCCTGTAGGTTGAGCACAATCTTCAAGGAAATATAAAAAAGAGAGAACGTAAGTTCAATTGTTTGTCTGATTGTAAAAGTCCACTTTACAAAGATCTCTTCCTTCCCAACATTATGTGCTTGTGTGTGCATACATAGAGGGTTTATATACATTGTGTACGGACATTTCACTCTTCCCGGAATTTGAGGGTTGCCATGCCAACCATAACTCAACTACGTCAGCATAAGCAAGACAGTCTGCTACAGATGGAGAAAATTGAAAGACTTGTTCCTAGCAATTAAGGATACAAGACCTTGCAACCATACATTACCACCTAATATCAAGACCAAGAAGACAATACATCATTCAAAACTTCAAGAATGATATATTCAAGTGCCTCTTGGACTTGGATTAATCCAAGTGCCACTTTATGTACCTAGTACTTGCTTTTTTATAGATCTAAGCTGTTCACCATGTCAGGAATAGCTTAGATGGTCTAAATGCCAAATTACACACCCATTAGATACTTCATCACATGTTTTTTGGGCTATGATTTTAACTTATGAAACATAGAATAAACCAGGGTTGTAATTTTCAAATTATATAAATAAATAAAAAGAGCAAGTGCATGGTAAGTGGTACCTGGACTAATCTAAGTCCAGGAGGCATCTGAATTTATCATTCCTCTCAAAACTTTATTCAGAGAATATTCAAAATCTTAATAACATTAGTCAACAAGAAAGAAATGTGATGGATACATATATTTGGGAAAAAGTAAGTCTGCACCTATAACTGTCAAACAATTCTTGATATTCACAGAAAAACAATTAGAGAAATAAAAAAAATACAGATATGGCAAATGGAGTGCAAGGCATTGAACACTAAATAACAACCTCTCCGTTCTAGTTATATCTACAGAAATCCTTTCACATGCTGGAAGAAAAAGAGTACCTCTTGTCGTGCCAAATGATCCAAATCTTTGGAGGAGCAAGGCCAAAGGTCCATGAAACTGTAGCGAGAGACAACATCATGCAAAGAACCATCTAATGTTGATGAGCCCTCTTCACCTGTTCTGGAAAGAGCTTCCTTTCTTCTTTGTTCAACCTACAACAAAATGGTTGACAAGACTCATGTCAGTTATGATGCCAAAAGCACCAAATAATCAACAGTGGAGCAGATCTCAGAATGAGATAATTCTGGGTCCATTGTTAAATACACATAGAAGACCCAACCACCTGTATCAGCCCTCTACCAAATCCCCCCCCAAAAAACAAAAAAAAACAAAACTCCCATGCACTGGAGAACTTTTGATTGACTATGTCAAATCAAGGGAAATGTTTACTACTACTGTGTAGGACCAAAAACATCATGTTAGGTTATTTAACGAATTGACATTAGACACTTGGAATAGTGGTTTTAGACAGTTGTCATGCATCATCAATGATCAAACTTATGAGTCCAAATACTGTATGCAGCTTGAGGTCTAGAAACCAAAAGATAAATACTATTGGTGGTCTTCTATTTATCTATTGAAAAGTTCGCCAACAGATAGTTGAAAGATATTATAATCTATACGCAAAAGAGTAAAGATTTTGTTAAAGAATAAAAGGAACATAAAGATGCAATTACAAATCACACACAGAAATAGGAAAATACTATATGTGGATTCCCAAAATGCAAGAGAAGCTTTAAGAAAGCGTAAACCCACATGTATTGCTAAATGCATACCCTAACACAAGTAAGAGAAACTTAGCAGACAGAAATAGACAAGCTTCAACCTGCCAGCAGACAAAATATTAATTCAGCAGATTGTTTTGTTCAGAAACCGTTTCACCAAGGAAGAAGATGGAGTCCCATCTGGTAACCAATTCCTAGGCTTCTCTAATAACCTCAACTTCTAGTCTGAGATGCTACCGAAACCACCAAAACCAAAAGGCAATATAATTATCAAAAGTGAGAGCACACAGTGAACCAGCAACTCCAATCACAGCTTTATTAACAATACTACCATTTACCAGCAGAGGATAGAATAGTAGATCATTCCCAGACTCTGGATCACCAAAATGAGATACTTCATGAAAAGGAGCATAATAAAATGGAAGCTTCCAGATACTTTAGTGAATTCTTCCGAAACTTCAGTGCAACTAAAGCACTTTGCAGCATGTTGAAGCATTATTTTATTAGCCTCCCGAGATGATATGAGAACTTTAAATATTGTATCAATGTGAAATTTTTAAAATACAATACATGGAGAGAGAAGAGGTGGTTAATATCAACATAATTCATCTTTTAGAGGCAATGCCATAAGCCAAATTTGTATTCTATATAGAGAAATAGCTGAGAAGACCACAAGGTCTAAAACAAGAAAAGCTAAGGTTCAAGCTCAGCCAGACCATGGCAAAAGAATAGAATATTATATTGCGTCAATCAAAGTTAGACCAATCATAACTGCAATCATCCAAAATCACCCAAATACCTTCAGCTTTATAAATTCCAAGATTACAGAAACAGAACGGCACTGCAGAATAATGCACAAGAAACACCAGAAAGAATAAAGTCATCATGCCTTCAACATGCTTGCCAAGTCTCCATAAGTTTGCTCAAATTGGGTAAATCGTTTCCAGACCTGCATATGAACACAAACGTTATGTAAAACTAAAGCCTTTTACATGCTTCAAAGCATAAATGCTGAGAATATTGTAATGGTGGCACAGCATGTGCTAGAGGAGAGTGGCTCATAACTGTTTGCTACAGTTCTCAGGCACCATAGAGATATAAAAAATGAAGAATAAAGAAAACCAAAATATTCATGCTTACTTTACTAACCAGATAGTACCAAGAGTGCTGTGTAGTCAACAAGTTCAAGAAACTAGATATGGAAGTAATTCAACACTCAAACCACACATTTCCTTGGGAGTGTTTTGCAAATTAGCATTAATAAATGGAAGGGATCTCAACTACATGATGGATATCAGCTCTTGGAAATTTTAATGCAAGAAAGAAGTTGCATATGGAAGTGCTTGTAAATTGAACCTAGTGTATGTATACAAAATAGAGCACAAGAGTTCACGTAGCATCCAATCAAGTCAAAACTAAACAGCATACCTCTACAGATTCCTCTGGAGGAAGCAAGCTCAAAGCTCGCTCAAATAAAGCACGAACATTTCTATCATCATTTAAACGACACAAGAAATCTGCATATCTGTAATGCAAGTAAGAATATAAAAATTTGCAACTAGAAAAGCTATCAGAATGGACATTGCCAGACTCACTAAGTCTGCCACAATGCATACTGTAAACAGAATCTTTTAGCTCCATTTTGAATCTTTCAGACAGAAAATATTATTACTATCAACCCTCAATGATTTGTGTACGAGCTAAAAAAGGAGCTCTATTACTTACTCAAGAATGTACCCCGGTTCATGCATAAATCTCTTCAACCCCGCTTCAAAAACATTGTGCGCCACCTGCAGGCACATACATTTCAGTCAAGGTAAGTTCCTCACCTAATTGAACAATCGGATATAACATTCTCAAGTGACAAGGAATATGCTATGCTGCTTATTGTTGTTTGATATTTACTCTTAAATATCTTCTGTGCTACTGAAGGGAACACAGTGCAAGTACATGCATCATTTATTAGGAAGTAAATGTGGCTGCCTTGATGTATATTACAGAAATCAGATTGTCAGGTCAGGAAGCAGAAGCGTAAGCAGGAAGCACAGATTGCGAAAGAAAAATTACAAAGATTTGAAGAAAATTTGGAAAAATATCAAGAAATAATCCAACACAGAGTATACTATGCATTGCGTTGAAAAAATTTCAGACTTGCTAGGTGCAATTTTCCCACTTCTGAAGTGATTTAGGGAAACAAACTTTCCCCTTTTATAGAAGCTTCTGAAACAAACCTCCCCAGACTTCCACAAGCTCCCTGCAACTGTGTTATACATTTTTAAGCATTTTAATTTTATTTATTAATATTATTTACTTCCATTGACAATTCCAAGTTTTACGAATTTCCACTTCTTGGCAACCTCACTCTTTTATCCATGAAGTCTCCGAGGCTAGGATGTAGATCCTCCTCAATGTCATCATAACTATCAAGAATAAGATTTCCGACAACTGCACCAAAGTTTGAGGCTCCTTGTTATGAATCATAAGTGAAAATAAGAGCACATCAAGGTGTTGTTCCCCCACAATCAATAATTAAATTTCGGAGACATGTACCAACTTTTGAGGCTATTTGCTATGAATCAAAGGTCAAAATAAGGGCAGATCAAGGTGATCTCCCCCGACTATGTTTTCAGAGCTCAGTTCTTGTAGCCTCGTACTTGGTCTGATAACTAGGGCAAGTTGGACAAAATTAAGGGCTGAGTCAGGTATTGTACATTGAGGGAGTGGAACACAAGCACATCACATTGTTGACATTACCTAGACATCTCATTCTGAAGATACGGAGATGACTTGGGAGGAAATATATGGTGCTTGCGAGAGCAAAGGAGGCATCTTTAAAAATGCATTGCAGTCCCACTTTTCTTTTAGGCTTTTTAGTAATCCAACTCATTCATCTGATTTGGCCAGATAGCCTATGTATCAAAAATATTATCTAAAGGCGGGGCCTAAAGCCTTTCTCTTCGAACTTTTTGGGGTTGTAAAAGAGACGGCATAAGAATACAAAAACAAAACAAAAGAAAAAACCCAAAACCATAGAATATTGTCTATTTTATGATCACAAAAGTCGAAAAGAAAAAGGCCTTAGAGTTATCTAATAGATGAGATTTTTGGTACTCAAGCCATTTGAGACTGTTGAATCAGATGAACAGTTTGGATAACTGAAAACCAAAAGGAAAGAAGAAAAAATATATATATTTGAGGTCGCCATGCAGTTTCAAAACAAATCCCATTTATTCCTGTTACCTCCAGGGAACACCATGTAATTCCATTGTGATACTTGACGAAACAATAGTGCAGTGATTGGTTTCTCTTGAGCTTGTGTACAAGAATTTGCTACGTTTACCCCTTTCAGCAGCTAACTTTTCGTGATTCTCCCCAATCCGAAAAAATTATAAGACTACACAGCATTACATTCCTGAAACCTAAAGGCATACAAAGGGATATGCATTTTTTACAGCCTGCAGTTCAGCATTATAAATAACGTGCTACAGAGTAAGGCAGAAACATGGATAAGTGAGAAAATATCTAACAACCTTTGAATCTTTGTCAAGACAAAAAGCCATGGTTGCATAAGCAACATATACATGATAAGTGCAGTTTGGTGATTTTCGAGCATCTAAGAAGTACTTCCGAGCTGCTTCAACACCTTCCGTTCTTCTCAAAAAGCGGATAAACTGCATCAGTAAAACAATCAACACTATCCAAATAAAGCAAAATCAATTTTGCTGTAAGGAATGATCTATGAACAAACAAAAAATTTGCTTACTTGTATGTGTGCTAGTGCTGTTGCATTAGCGCCATTAGTCAAAAGACTCTCGTATATTTTCTTGGCAGGCTGCAAGAAAGTCAATCTGCAGTCAGAGAAAATAATGACTGTCTAACAGTAGGAAACAAGGAAAATTGGAACGTGACAGACCTGAATTGCCCCACGGGACTCTTCCAGTTCAGCATAAGCATATCTAAGCACATCAGAATCTACAGAATCATCAAAAAGATAGTTTAGGTCATTCACAGCATGGCTACAGCAGTCTCAGTTTCTTTCTCATTGACAAAAAAGACACCGCTTACAAAGAGCAGATCATAAACCAAGCTAGATTGAAGGTGCATGGCATTGGCAGCATGAACTAATGAACAAGCATGAGAGAAACAAAAGATGAAAAAAATATATATATACCAGGAAGAGCCTTCAATGCCCGCTGAAAGACTTTGATTGCAGAATCAATTGAACCACTTTTGGCATGCCATGCAGCATAGTCATACCATATATCAGGATAATGATACAAGTACATCAAACACTGGAAGACAATAATAAAAGTTAATGAATATTGGAAAAGTTGAAATCCAAAGACATACCATTACCTACACAAATGAGTATCTGCATGTATTATATCATACATAATGATGCACTGAAAGGGGAATAAAGATAATGGACCTAGGATTCATTAAGTGAACATGGACATATATAATCCATCCAGCCATAAGTCAACTTTTTTTCCTCCACTGATAAATATGCTAAATGTTGAAAGAAATCTAATTGAAAATTAGACTAAGAATGTACACTAGGACCAAGAAAGTCACAATAAAGAATTTATGCGTATCAACTTTATGAAAATGAATAATACACATCTTCTCAATATAATGACTGGCAATTGAGGAGGAATTGTACAAATCACAATCTCAGGAAAAACGCACCAGGCAAATGTTACCCAAACTGCTAATCAGTTGGTCACTAAGAAAATGCTTTTGAGGCATGTGAAGCACCACACAACCACCACACCAGCATACCTGCTCATATGTGAAAGCCACTCGTCTGATGGAAGATGCACTGTCAATCCTTTGGGGGTTTCCTCTGGTAAGCAAACATCGAAAATTAGGTTCGAAAATAAAAGCAGAGTTGCTTGTGGCATTGACTATTTAGAGAAATATCACCACTACAGTATCAACTGGGACACTGGTAGCCTTAGTTTGATGAGGATAATTCCTTAACATGAGAGCAGGCATGAACTTCAGTCTTCTGTAGCTAATAACAGCATACTAGACCAGATTCCCCAGTAGACAACCTCAAAGACCACAATTATGTATGAAAAGAGAACTACAACAAATCTAGAAGCTTTACACCCAGCAATTGCAGATACTAATTAGCATGGATACAGAAATAATGCAAATCCCCAAAGGATCCTAGTCTCCAAAATGAATTGGAACTTTCTACCAAAGATCACAAGATAATATGTTGACTTCTCATATCACTTACAATGCAGTATCGAGTAGATAAAATGTTAAAAGTCATGTGATAGAACCTCCATCCAATGGTTTAAGTCTATAGATACCTCTTTGTATCCCGTTAAAACAAAATGGTCTGGTAACACACTTTGTGTTGCCAAGTTACAGGTTTAGTATTTATCGTCTATGTAGTTAGAGGCACAAGGTGCAACCAGGCGCAATGGGTGCACCTAGAGCCTGGAGGGCTTAGGCGCACCTAGAAGCATGCCTGAATCACAAGACACAAAAATAAATATTAAGAATTATAAAAATTCAAAAAATTCTCAAAAAAAGTAAGAAAAACATAGAAACATAATTCTATGATGAAATATTACTCAAACATGCTAATCTCTATGAATGGAAGCTATATATGTTAATGAAACTCTGTTTCAAGGAATAAATGTAAAAAACAAAAGTTATTTCAAAATTCTGTAACTGTTTTTGAAAAAAAATTGAAAAAAAAAAAACTAAAAAGAAGTTCAATCTATAGCAAACAAACAAGAAAATCAAATGGAATGTTTGTTTCTACCTATAGAATGAGAAACCATCAAGATTTATTTATTTTTTTAAAAGTAAGCCAAAAATAAAATAAAAATTGGTATTATTTTTACGTTTTTTTTTTTTTACAAGGAAAAAAAAGGGTTTTAGGTGGAAGATTCATGAATCCATACATTTTCTTCACTTAGATATGTAAAAGCTTGAAATAGAATAGTTGTTTCCATAGTAGAAGCTCCAAATAGGAGAAAATAGGGTTGCAAGATGAAAAAAATTGAAGTTTGGAGTTCTAACAACTCGTCACCTGCGCCTAGGCATCAGAAGTGCACCCGAACATAGGCTCTAGGCGCACCTCAGGCACTAGCGCTTGAAACCCCTGCGACTTTACAAAATTCAAGCGTAGTACGTGCGCCTAGCACCTATGCACGCCTCTAACTACATAGCTTGTCATTAAGAATTAAATCAATTCCCCTCCAATTAAGTTTACCAATCACTTCCATCCTCCTCTCTTCCTATCCCCTCTGTCCTCCAATCAATGGAGGCTCGATGCTGCCCCAAATCCTCAACAACCAACTCCACACTTGGTTTGCGAAGGCCCCATCGATGTTCTCCCACTTTCTAAGGCAGGAAAATGTATAAAGGGGTTGAAGATTTTAAAAGGAAAAGTTTCAACAAGTTCTCGAGGAAAAACCTGCTGGTTTTAAAACGCATTTTAACCAGAAAACACTCCTAACTTGTCCAACCAAACTGAAACTTAACTAGAAATAGTAAGGAACAGTCCACACAAGGACTAGAAGTAAAAAGGGAGAAGAAAAATAAGAAGAAGAGCAAAAGAACAAGAGAAACCTCAATCTTATTCAACCATCAAACAAAACTACACAAAAGAAAGCCCTAACCCCTTTTATAGACATAGAAGGGAGCGTCACTTTCCTTGTCCTCAAGTAAATTATGAAGAAAGACCATCATACTCCTCAAGTGAACAAACTGCTTAACCCTAGCCCACTACATAAAGAGAAATTAAGATAACTTAAAATATGACTAAACACTAAAAATAAGGCCTACAAATTTGACAACCTAAACTTTAAAGAGAAAATACCATAACAATACTCTTCCACTTAAACATCAACCCACTGCTTGTTGCTTCCTTGTTTTATAGTTTTTGAGTATGTTAATGAACACATGAGATGTTCCATCATTCATCACTTGAAAAGAACTTGTCTTCAAGTTCAATAATTTGAGAAATAATGTCAGTCTCCAGATAGGCCTGAAATTGATTTCCTCGACTGGGTGGTAAAACATCAAGAAAGGGATCATTGAATGCATCAGTTACCTTTGTTGCAACAAACCATTGTCAGGAATTGCATATCCATTAGTATAAACAGTTAACTTAGGCTCTTCATCAAGTAGAAATGGACTAGTGAAAGTCTTCTTCTTCAACGTAATCATCAAAGATAGTTTTATCACCAAAGCGTAAGTCTCCTCCATCGATATTATCATGCCATTCTTTTGTTAAGAGATTCTCCTCTTCATGGTCATCATGAATATGAGCATTCTCATCAGTATGCTCACTTGGTGAATCAAGCACACTGATCAACGAATCTTCCTCATTTGGATATTTAATAAAGATAGGTTCTCCATCATCTTCCTGATTATCCATCTTCTTCGTGTATGTCATAAGAATAACACCAAACGCAATGAGGATATCCTGATCTGAATCAGCAACAAGAGACTCATATGAGGTAGACAAAAATATCAAACACATGGAAGCATCCTAATGCCCTTCGATGCACATATCCACCATAGCATTTGGTACTCAGGTAATATTCTCTAGACTTTGTTAGATTTAAGGTGCTTTTGACATTATTTGAAAGCAACAGCTCAATTAGAAAAATCATCAACTTATGCGGTCTATTCTAGCTGGCATGGCACTAAGCTCAGATAACAAATAATAGAGGAAAATGTAAAATGGGTTGCAATTACGGTTTGAAAAGGAAAACTTTTAGGAAGTTCTAGGGGGAAAATCAGCTGGTTTTTAAGTGCTTCTTAACTAGAAAACACTCCTAATTAACTTTTCCACTTTGTTTGTCCAATCAAAGGTAAAAATTAAACTAGAAATAATAAGAAAAAGTCCACACATGGACTACAAGCGAGAAGAGAGAAGATGAAGAAGAGCATAAAAACATGAAAATCCTCAATCTTGTTCAACCATCAATCAAAACTACACAAAAGAAAACTCTAATCCCTTTTATAGACATAAGTAGGGCCGTCACTTTTCTTGTCCCTCAAGTAAAGAATAACCAAAGATCATTATACCTTTTATTTCAATAAAAGGGCAGCACGGTGCACGAAGCTTGTCCAAGGAAGGGGCAGACCGCAAGGGTCAATAGTACACAGCCTTAACTTGCATTTTGCAAAACACTGCTTCTATGCCTTGAACCCGTGACCTCAAGGTCGCACGATGACAACTCTACCATTGCACCAAGGCTCCCCTTCATACTGTTTACTTCAATGAAAAAAAAAAAAACAACTACTTAACCAAGCCCACTACATAAAGATAATTTAAAATAACTTAAAACATGACCAATCAACTCTGCTGATGGCGATCCCAAGCCCAAATAAAAAAGGAGGAGCATTTTGCGTCAGGTGCCAACTGGCAAGTAAAACCTTTTTAAGAAGTTGAAGATGATTTTGTTATTTTGTCTTCCTACTTGCAAATGAACATGCATATGTATGTTAGTTTGTAAGTAAGAAAAAAGATAGTGAAAACTATCTTCAGCTTCTTCAAAATATGGCAACCCTAACATGACATGAATGATAATGACCAAACACTTAAAATAGGACCTGCAACTTAAACAACTTAGACTTTAAAGAAAAACACCATAACAAGACTCTCTTAACTTAAACTTCAACCTTTTGCTTTCATATTCCTTGTTTTGCAAATTTGAGTATGTTAATGAATAAATGAGATGATCAATGTGGGGTAAAGATGAATAGAATCTTGGGAAAGACCAAAAATGTAGGGTTTTCTTGCCAAAAATTGCCTTATAACTAGAAACTCTTTTAAAGTCTGCTTATCCAACCAAGCTAAAATGAAAATCAACCAATAAATAAAGGAAAAACGTCCACACCTTGGACAAAAATTAGAAGAAGAAAAAGAAGAAGAAAACCAATTCAATTCAATCAATGATCTGCTATAAAACATCCCTTTACAATCCTTCTATTGACTTTCTCATGCCTCCTATCTAGAAACTTCATCCCTTAGTGATTTCATGGAAATAGAAACTCCTTCCCTAAAACAGGAAACTACCAAGTACTAACAACTCTAAATTCAAATCAGAAAACTTTCACAATGTGAAGTCCAACCTAAATAGAAACTCCTAAAAGTTTTCCAACTCAAATAGGAAATTTTTTTATGACCGAAATGGTAAAGTTCTAGAAAAGAAACCCACGTTCCTAACTTGTTAAGTCATTTAAACTTCCAAGAAAGATAACCAATTACTGTTCACGTGAACAGTGACGTGTTTACAGTTCTCATTAACAGGGATACAGGAAAACAGTAGTTCTTATTTCTTCTTTCTGTTCTAGTAAACTTTAATGATTTTTAGTGGGGAAGATGCTCCTGCATCACTTTCATCAAGGCTTCTCCTCTCCCTCCTTTGATGAATCCACTGGAGACATTTAAGTCAAGCACAACTATCTTGTCATTGCGAACTCCCTCATCTCTTCCAAACTAAAAGGTGACACCTCTTTGACATCTATAACACTGAGGTCCCTAGGCTAAGCTTCCACAGCACCACCCTTGCTGCCTGGCCAAGTCATGGAGCATCAAATAGACAGCCCGGCATGCAAGAGAAGATTATGACACCCTCAGAGATAAATCTTCTGCCCTGCCTGTTCATACATGTGGACCTTAATTGAAAATACATTGGTCCCAAATGTGCCTTCTTTTTCATGACATCTGTGGCTGCAGCAGAGACCTCAGGAAATTGGTAAAGGATCTGTTATTCTGATGGATTTCACAATTTCGAAATAGCACATAGTATACACAAAACAAACTCTTTGCAGCATCGCATGGTAAGAATGGGCCTATGATTTACCTTCCTGGCCCCTCTATTTCAAATATCAGGAAATTCATCAATATAGTTCCCTCACTTCCACTGGTGTTCGCCATGAAGCAAAACTAAAGCAACAACCTACCATATTACAGTATTGATTGTAATTCCTATTATGACCTTGGTACTATAAGCCTCCATCACCATCATTCCAAACAAAAAACTTTCACTTGATCCAAATGTTTGACAAAGCAACTGGTAGAACATGGATGGATGGAATTTTCCCAAACACATGTTCTATGACTAGTAAAACGAAATAAAAATTGTAGAATGTCACTTACTTTTCAAAGGCTAAAAGTCTTTTCCATGCTAGGTACTGCTGCTCTTCCTACACCAAGAAACACACAAAATGAGAGTTTGCATCTCATCAATCAAATAACAACAATGTCTACAGTTTAACAATGTCTACAGTTTACATGGCAACTAGAGAAAAACTGTCAATGTAATAACCACCAGCAAAAAGAAATCACAGCAGTGTCTAGGTTATAAGGGTTACACCCATACGGGTTGATGAAGCAAATAGAAAAAATATCTCGCATGATAATTGACTGAAGCAAAGTCCAGTGCCAAAATATTTGTTCATAACATAAAATGCTAAAGTTGCTTTGATGAAGAATCAAGAGATTTCCATAATTGTGCAGCCTAAGAAAGCAGGTCATACGAATGAACAAAACCAAATCACCAAAGAGGTTCCATATGAAGGAAGAGAAACATGGAAACTACTGAAATTTCAGAGTCAAATTGAAAACAGAAGCAGTCAAATAATATTTCATCCCCAAGTCACTATTAGACACCCAATAAATGTTTCGTCAAAGTATCAACCAAAATTTGGAGCTTCCAAATACTACATGGATCCTATTATGCTAGCACCTGTTATTGAAGTGGCGAGTAAGCTTTGTGGAAGAATATGTTAAAAATCAACAGTCATAGACTTCTTCAGCTTCTTGGAATCAGTAGATAAGACTTATACACTGTGTAATCTATCCTCCATGGGTCAATGCAGAGTATTATAATGTTATTTTAGGATTTCATAAAAAACTTTGGAGTTCACCCACAGACAGAGACTTGTTCTTATCCAATCCTATCGTGTATAAGGTTCACAATGGGCTTTTAAAGTAGAACAGCCATTGTTGCCGAATGAAGTCCAACTGTTGATAAACTCTTACTCTAGAAGGGTCACTTGAAATAGGTACTTTTTAATCCTTTTTTTCTTTTTTGAAATGGATTCATTTTATCTATAAAAAATGACTCTTTGGTATTATGTAACCAGTTATGTTCTTGACAGTTTCCTCATAGATAGCCAAATAGTTACTGTAGGTTAGTTTCAATCAGAACTCTATTAAATGATGAGTTATTGATACAGGGAAGTGGAAACAAAGAGATTTAAAACAATAGTAGGAAATGCAGAAATTTAAGAATTGCTAGAAAAATTACCTTACATGATCCAGTTGGGGGCACAGCAAGCATATTCCAATCAATTTCATCGACATACTTCTTTCTCTCCCGGTAGACTGCCCTAGCACTGTTGTACTTTGGTTGATATTCAGAGAGCAGTCCTTTTGCCTGCAAAATAAATTACTATCAAGTGGTGATGCCCTTTCCTCCCTTTGAATATATATACTTAGTGAGAAACAAATTACACAGATTAAGTTGCTAAATTAAGCAGTCAAGAGTATCAAAGATTTACCTAAACAAACGATAGTTCATCAAAAAGCAAAGGTGTTTGTGCTCGGACAAATGATGTTTCAAGAAAGTACAACAAAGAAATCACAGACATTAAGAATAGGTTATGTAGCTAAGAAAGTTCTTTGCAGCATAAGTATGCCTTAACTATGGAACTAAGAAAGCTCTTTGAAGCATAAGTATGCCTTAGAAGAGTTGAAACTGAAAAAGGAAGTGAAATAAGCAACTTACTAGTTGACGGCTGACAGAATTCTCAAAATTCTCATAATCTTTCCAAAGCTGTTCCACATGATGAGTGGGAGTAACAATGGCTTTTTGATATGCTTTCCGCACAGCCGTCATTCTCTGTGATTCTTCTTGTGGTGTCATTGCCTGCAATGACAAGATAGCAAGATCTGTAAAAAAGACTGACAAATGCAAGAACATCCTATACCATGGTCTACATCATTTAAATCATGAAACTTGTGTTCCCAACAAAAATGGAAAAAGAATGCACAATAATACAGAAGCAGATCAAACATAAGAAAGACATTCAACTGACCTGCAATGACTTCAAAAAGGTGATATACTCCATCCAAACAGGTCCGGATGCAATATCAGTTCCTGAAACCACATTCAGCAAAGCCATTTTCAAGACAATAAAAGTTCTAACAGTAAATCTATCAGAAGAGACCTGGAGGTCACGGGTTCAAGGCATGGAAACAGCCTCTTGCAAAAATGCAAGGTAAGACTGCGTACTATAGACCCTTTGTGGTCTGCCCTTCCCCAGACCCCGCACGCATGGGAGCTTTGTGCACCGGGCTGCCCTTTCTTTAGTAGTAAATCTATCAGACAGCTCCATATATACATATATCTGAATATAAGATACTATTCAGGATAGACAATTGATTGATGAGAGAGAAAAAAAAAAAATCAAGCTTGCAGGTCACAGCACCAAATTTCATCAAAATAATTGAAACTGAGGGTTGGCATGCAATTAATAAAAGATCATTTCGTCGTCATTTTTTTTTAAAGAAAAGTGCTAGTTTGCCCCATGCTGCATCTGGTGTCTTCAAATAAAACCTCTACCGCATAAGGATCAAATAAGTCACACCTAAATCCTAGGTAATGGGACATATGTCAACACAAATTTGAATTAGTAGGTAAGTTCCCCATCTGGAAGTACCTTAACCATCCAAAAGCTACAGAAAAACACAAATGAGAAAGCAAAGACAATAGAAAATATTGTCATAATACATTAGCATATAAACTGTGTATCGAATAGACAAGAGTGCGATTCAAGCTGATGGTTAAGAGGAAATGGAATTCACAAGAACAATGAGTAGAAAGCTATGTAGTTAGAGGCACACCTAGGCACAAGTCGAAAGTGTAGCCCCTAGGTGGGTAAAAGTCGCATGGGAGTCAAGGCGCCAGCGCCTAAGTGTGCCTAGAGGCCTGGAGCCTTGGTTCAGGCACGCCACCGATCCCCAGGCGCAGCCGATGACTGGTTAAAGTTTTAACTTTTCTTTTTGCCTTTTTTATCTTCTAACCCTATTTTCACTTCTCTTGAGAGCTCAAAAGGTGAAAACAACCATTCCTCTTCAATCTTTCACAGATCTAAGCAAAAAAAGGTATGGATTCATGAATCTTAACTTCTTTTTACAGTTTTTGTATAAAAAAAAAGTACTGATTTTTCTTTTTTTTGTTTACTTTTTTGGATAAATCTTGCTAGGTTCTTATTCATATGTATAAACAAACATTCCATTTGAGTTTTATGTTTCTTTGCTATAGATTTAAGTTTTTTAACATTTTTTTGCATTTTTTCTCTGTTTCGAAAATATCAGTTACAGAAATTTTAAAAAAAATATTATTTTTTGTATTTCTTCGTTGAAACGTATTTCTATCCACATATATAGCTTCCCCATGCTTGTATGTTCATGTGTGATTTTTTTTTCATGCTTTTTTTGTATTTTAGGATTTTTTTCAATTTTTTTGAAAATTACAGTTACAGAAATTTAAAAAAAAAAAAAAAATCGTTTTTTATCTTTATTCATTGAAACATATTTCCATCCATATATATAGCTTCTCCTTGCTTGTGAGTACGTGTGATGTCCTTTTAATGGTTTTTTGCATTTTAATGTTATTTTTTCAATTTTTCAAAAAATAATAGTTACAGAAATTGAGAAAAATTTTGCTTTTTTGTATTTATTAGTTAAAACATATTTCCATGCACATATATAGGTCCCCCTTGCTTGTGAGGACATGTGTCATGTCCTTTTTCATGCTTTTTTGTGTTCTAATGTTATTTTTTTAATTTTTATAAAAGTAACAATTACAAAATTTGAGAAAAAAAAAAATTGCATTTATTAGTTAAAACATATTTCCATCCATGTATATGGCTTCCCCTAAACCTTTCAATACAACAAATATTTCAATGATTTGATTCCCATGTCCGACGACGAGTTTTCTAACAAGCCTTACAAGGAGCTCTAAGAACTCTGAATAGTTGTTTGAACAACAAGTTACATTTACGCACCGTCAATGCTTTGCTTGTGAGGACATTTGTGATGTCCTTTTTCTTCGTTTTTTGTGTTTTAATGTTATTTTTTTAATTTTTTGAAAAATAACAGTTACATAAATTGAAAGCAAAATTATTTTTTTGTGTTTATTAGTTAAAGCATATTTCCATCCACATATATAGTTTTCCCTTGTTTGTGAGAAGATGTGTGATGTTCTCAGTTGAAGCTTTTTGGTATTTTAAGGCTATTTTTTTCAATTTTTTGGAAATAATAGTTACATAAATAGTTACATATATATAGCTTCCCATTAGTTGTGTTAAGTGAATTATGATTGTATGATTTGAATGAAAGTACTCCCTCTTTTCTGCTTTCTACTTTCAAGGCCTAAAATTTAAAAATGTCATCATCAATGGGTTTAAATTCAAAAACTTCATGTTCAGCAGCTATTTCTAGATCTGCAATTTATAAGCTAAAACAACATTTAGCTGGAGGGCATGAATGCTAAAAAATGCAACAAGGCCCCTAATATATCAAAGAGAATAAATGATTGTATGAATGACTCAAAGAAGAAGAAAGATGAAAGAGGGAGAATTATTATGGTGCAAACAAGACCAGAAAATTTGTATGGATTCATGAGAACTATGAAGTTGTTGATCTTGATGTTGACGCTAATAGTGGGAGATCGACTGGTGGTGGTAGTGGCCCTAGTGGAATTGTTATTGAGAGCAGCAAGAGATCTAGGAGTAGTCCGAGTGATATAAAGGGACCTCTTGATATTCACTTTGCCCCCAATCCCGAGAGGGCTCCTTTGCAGCAAATAACAATAAATAAGGACCAGAGCATGTGATTACATTGCAAGTTGTTTTATGAGAATGACATTGTCTTCAATGCCACTCGGTGTCAGTCATTTCAAACCATGTTTGAGGTGGTTGCACAACTTAGTCCAGGTACATGTTCTTCTTTTGTTTTCCTTTATATTATATACTGGTACTTTTTATGCATGTTTTTTTAAGTTAAAGAGTATCTAACTATAATGCTAGATTGGTGGACCGACAGCAAAGGTCGTACCTTAATCAATTTCTTAGTAAACTATCCAACTAGGACAGTTTTCCTAAAATCAATTGATGGATCTGAGCATGTAAAGAGCTCAGATTTGATAATAAAAATATTGGATGATGTCATAGATGACATTGGAGAGGAAACTTTTGTCCAGGTAAACCTTCCTCTTAACCTCAATTAAGTTTTCATTAAAAAATTTAATATTTAAAAGTTTTAATAGTTACTCTTACATTTTTATTGTCTATTACAGGTCATCACGAACAATGCATCAAATTATGTAGTAGTAGGGAGATGCTTACATATAAGAAGGAAGCATCTATTTTGGACAACATGTGCAGCAAGTTGTGTTGATTTGAAGTGAGAGGATATTGGCAAATTGCCAAAAGTGGAGTATGTCATAAAACAAGCAAAGGCAATGATTGTTTTCATATACAGTCACACTCATGTCCTTCATTTGATGAGAACAATGACCAAGCAAAGAGAATCCGTCAAACCTGCAATCACCCCTTTTGCCACAAACTTCATGAGTTTAGAGAGTATCTACAATGTGAGAGTGGAATTAAGGAAGATGTTCCATTGTCAGGCGTGGAACAAATACACTGGTCAATCAAAGAGTGCAGAACATTGTTAGTCGTAGCTCCTTCTGAAACTATATTTTATTTTGTTTGAAGATAATGGCACCACTTGTAGAGGTGTCAGGCGTGGAGCAACAGTAAATTGAGCAATACATTGGTTGGTCAAAGAGTGTAGAACATTGTTAGTCGTAGCTCCTTCTAGAACAATATTTTATTTTGTTTGAAGATAATGGCACCACTTGTAAAGGTGTTGAGACTAATGGATACCCAAGAAAAGCCTACAATGGGCTATATTTACTAGACTGTCACACAAGCCAAGGAAAAGATTAGGGAAAATCTTAAAGATAATGAGCAATAGGCCACCCATATTTGTGGCATTGAAGATAGTAGATGGACAAATCAGCTTTGTCTACCCTTGCATGCAGTTAGTTAATATCTTAACCTTGCATTCTATTACTATAGACAAGAAGATGTTGAGGCCAATAAATTTATCAAGTAAGGCCTATTTGATACCATCAATACCCTATCTGCAAATCAAGATTACGCAAGTAAGGTGATTAATGAGCTAAGCCCATATAAATGTGCAGTAGGCCTGTTAGCGAATGACCTAACTAAATTGAAGAGAAAGACAATGGCTCCTTGTAAGTCTTTTATAATTTCAAAATTTCTTTCTTGAGCATTAAATTTTCTTAATTTATGTTTTTTATTTCTTAAGTGCTAACTGTTATTTAACTTCTGTAAGCGAGTGGTAGGTTACTTTTGGGGCTAAATGCCCAATTCTTCAAAAACTTGCCATCAAAGTCCTCTCCCATACATGTAGTGCATCTCCTTGCAAGCAGAACTAGAGTGTCTTTGAGAATGTAAGTCTTACTTTACTAATTTATAGACCAATCAACAATATAATTTGCAATCATTACATATAATTTGAAATTAAGGGGAGCCTTGGTGCCAGGGTAAAAGTTGTCATCATGTGATCATGAGTCACGGGTTCAAGGCGTGGAATCAGCCTCTTGCAAAATGCAAGGTAAGGCTGCCTACTATAAGCCCTCATGGTCCGCCCCTTCCCCGGACCCCGCATAGGCAGGAGCTTCGTGCACCGGGGCTGCCCTTATATATAATTTGAAATGATCTAGCATACGTTCAATATAATCAATGTCTCCACCATAGACATGAAATCATTTAAGATCGCAAACATATACAGATCCTATTGTATTGAGAGAGGTTAATGAAAGTAATAAATGGATCATTGAAACAAATGTTGAGGATGACCTCATCCATCAAGATGACAACCTCACATGTGGTAACGTTGAGCATGCTACTAGATCTAGTTCACGTGTTGCTCCTCCCACTAGGCAGTACCAGAGGCAAAGGAGACAGAGCTTGGGCCAGAGGAACATGTCTCAAGTACTTGCAAAACTAGAAGAGGAAATTGGTTCTGAGGAGGACACTGAGGATGAGCTGCAAGGTCAAGGTGGTAGTCCTGCTAGATATGTTGATGAGGATTATGATAGCTCTGATAATAATTTGAACCCTGAAAATCCCTCCAAAGATGACTGAAGTAAGTAATCTTAAACTCTTAAAAGTTATTTTACTTGACTATGCTTACATATTACTTTGTTCATAAAAAATTGCAAGTTTGGGTAATATTTCATCATAGAATTATGTTTCTATGTTTTCATGCTTTTTTTAGGATTTTTTATGTTTTTTTAGCATTTTTTCATTATTTTTGTAATTATTAAATATTTAATTTTGCACCTTGTGATTCAGGCAAGCACCTAAGCCCTCCAAGCTCCAAGCGCACCCCCTTGCGCCAAGGTGCACCTTGTGCCTCTAACTACATAGGTAGAAAGAATAATAAGTTAAGCACAAGAACCTTCTATACATTTGGTACAAGGCATTAAAATGCATCCATAAGACAGAACATCACTTAAGGGTGTTTCTCTAATAAAACAGATGGAAAATGGCCTCAAATCATATAAAAGTAGATCCTTCTATCTTTTCTTCCTGTCATGATTCTAAAGCTAACCCATTCATTCTCTTAGGAGACAACTTTGTGCTTCAAGTCACGAGGGTCAGAACTGCCAAAATTTGTTGTGGACCCACCAAGAACTCATAGAATATTCAATCATGTAACAAGCTATATTTATCCTCTTCTATATTTTAAATAAAATACAAGCATATCAACACAAACCATTCAGAACCTTGCAAACATACAGACAACATGATGAAGACAACTCAAGAAACTGTATATACCTTAATCAAGGTGAGGAGAATCAGGAACTTAAAATCCAGCAACTGGACTACCCGAGGTAATTCATTTGGCTATTATATTAAATTAACTTGCAAATGCTTCCACTGGTGAGTTTTTGGCTTGGCAGGTCTTGATGCTTATGGGACTAAAGCTTTGGCTGGAGCAAAAGCTCATGCAGATGGATTCATTCAGTTTAGTCCCTGCTTGCATTATCAGTTGTGATTTGCTGCTATTTATCATTTTGGTGACAGAGTCCAAAATCACCAAATTGCAACCATCGTATTCAACTTGCAGGCTAACTAGACTTATGATAGCTATTCACTTGTGACCTTGGTTAAGCAGAGTTGAGATCATCCTCTAGGAAAAGATAAACAAAAATGACACTCCCAACAGGAACCACAACTCAGTACCACTGAACAATAGGTTTGCAGCAGAAAGATTTTGAGCATGGAGGTATTTCACCGTTTGGTTGGAATTCATTGTCTTTGTCATTCATCTGGGTTAGGCAGTTAAAGTGGCATGTAATCATCAGTTCACATCTTGCATGCAAGAACATGCACCGAGTGCTATCAGATAGGTGAAGCACACTCTAGTCACAACTGCCAGAGAATTGAGCACCAACATAGTGATATGTCCTCCTGCTCATCAGCTGTTCTCATAAAGCTGCCAGCAGTCACCACCATCCAGTTGAAACTAGGATAAGGACTGCTTCAGCACTTTCTTTCTTTCTGTTAGCTTCTGTAGCAACTAAGATCCTAACATAGTAGGGAGTGTTTATGCCTTCATTGTATTGGTCAGTATTTTTATCATATAAACCACATTCTCCTTGTTTGCAGACCTACTGAATAAGGGTTTGCTACACTCCACATGTTGATTTATTTAAACCATGTCAAACTACAAGTCTTCTAAATCTGAACCCCATAATTGCCAGTCCAACTCCTAAAGGAAGTCAACGTGGCATGGCTTCTTAGGCAGACAACCATTCCTTGAGCCCCCTTTTCTGTCAACTAAGACTAATTGGTTGAGCACTGGAGTTAAAATTCAACAACTAAAAAAAAAACATCCCTTGGTCCACTGAGCCATTGCTAGCTGGCTGCGACTTGCCAAACTTCATGAAATACAACTAACATCCTGAGAACTATGGCAAGCAACACCCGGCATCACCAGCTCTATCTGAGGCACCTGGAAATGCCTCCATTTTAGCAGGCCACTACATGTCTGCTCTCATTTGACCACGTGATATACTTTCTGCAGCTGCCTGCTCAGCAAGTGTAAATGTGATCTAAATGTTGTTAGTGTCGGAAGAGTGCCAACTGACATGGTCAGTGTCTCATGAAAAGACATACTAATCATTAGTATGAAACATCACTGTGCTATTAGGCTCTTGAAGCTGTCACTGAATAATGGTAAGAAGTTTATTTTGGTTCAAAATTAGCAGTTGATGTTTCTTTGCCTGACAATTTTGTGCCACTGTTAACTTCTTCTCTTGCACCTGTTTACCTTTACACCTTGCATGACCCTAACTTCTAGTGGCAATCTTTAGAAGCAAAAGACAAGGAAAAATCTGTCACATTGCAAATCAAATGAAAATCCGCAACATCCTAGAAAGCATATTCATGATACACACCTACATAGCTCAGCATAAAATCAAATGCCTTCCTTGTCTCTTCCTGCCCCTCTGCTCCCTTCTTTTCATTCACTTTCCTAATGAAGCGAATGTAGCACCTCCTGAAAGTCCATATAACTAAGAAAAATGAGAATGGAAAGTGCATTAAAACAATAAAAAGTAAAAATGTAGCTTCTTCCTAATTCAATAAAACAATCCAAGATCTTGTGGCCACTAAGATTGCTATCTACTACTAGTTTATTTAAAAAGATATTTTGACTTAATGGCGCTATACATATCAAGTAACTAAGTCATAGGGTTGAAAGTCCATGGTCTAGGCAAAAGGTAACCATGATTCATTTAATTACGTGCCAATGGCCTTCTAGCATGGTGGCAAGAAGGGGCCTTTCCCATGAGAGAGAGAGAGAGAGAGAGAGAGAGAGAGAGAGAGAGAGAGAGAGAGAGAGAGAGAGAGAGAGAGAGAGAGGAGAACATCTAACATCTAATTGAAGAGAACTATTCCCCATGATACCATAGTGGAAGTTAACAACTTTGATATGCCACATCATTAGCCTCAAGGTTCTTCTCAATGCTTTCTGAAAACTTCAGCTAACAAGTCATGATATTGATATATAAGATCTCATATATAAGAAGACTTCACGAAATGATTGGGTTACATAGATGAGCTTTGTCCAAATTTCACACATAGAACATGTTTTATGCGAAATAGCAAGCTTGTCAATAAATCCAACTGGTAGATTGGAGGATGTTACTCATCCTTAAACAAATAAATTAGGCTGTCAAGAGAATTAAAAGATCAAACCAAGCTTTGCTAAAGAAATACTGGTGAAATATGTACGAATCACCAAGGACTTTGGTTATATGTGTTCCAAAGCATCTAAGTTTTAGAGTTGAATACTAATAGTGTTCATTCAGCTCTGTTCCTTATTGAGCAACCTTTCACAAGAAAGAGCCAACATGCTTGGTGTTGAATTTCAAGGATGATTAAATGACCAATTCTAGAACTTTTGTCCACAATCCATAATTCTTCTAAAAGTGGATGCATGTGATGGAAGAGAAAGAAACTATAGTACATCACTTCTAAAAATACTTACAGCAAAAGGAATAGGGTTCACTGTGATAATTGTGATAGAGAAAATCTGGAAACCCAGTTAGGTAAGTCTATCCAGGATGTGGCCAAAGGTCTATATGCCTTTACTGAAGCTATGGCATTTCCTCTTGCTACTTCATTTCTCTTCTCTTACAGATATAAAGCAAAGTTGATGCAACATATGTAAGGCCTTGACATAGTAAATATATAGATTTATGAAAATATCAGAAATTTCTAAAATAGGTCTTATGGGGACATCCAGTGAAGAGATAAGAAGAAGGCAAGTACTCTTTCTGTGACTAATTTCCTATCTAGAGAATCCTTAACTTCCAAATGCATTGGTGAGTATGCACTTCTTTATAGAATAATACCCCAGTTTTGCTTAAGAAAGTAGATAAGGAATGCAATGCATTCCCAAGTTTGATATCTTGAGATGTAAATCGCTCTCCTGTAGACCTTAGACAAAATACTTTCAGAATGAACTTCTTTCGACTACTTATGGCACTGACAATTAATCTGTCCCTTTAGCCTCAAGTTACAAGGATTGCACCAGATATAAGCCTTAGGCAAAGAGTCTGACAATCTTGGCTCAGCTACAGTTGCAAAATGAAAGCTCCTGTGTCTGCAAGTAGATTGATCTACTGACCACAGAACATGGAGAGACACATGTAAGTGTCTGTTTTCTGCCTTCATCAATTGATAGTTGAAAGTGAATGAGAGAATGCATATGAGGAAAAAAGGACGTATTTAACAAACAGAATTGAGATACAACAACAACCAAAAATGACATTCCCCCAACCTCACGCATGCTTGAGCAAAAAGCATCTTACCAGAGAGAAACCTGAAGACAGTTCAATAGACACCGGCTGAATATCTGTTTTGTTGCGTCATCATTGTTTGCAGCCATATGGGCTTCCACATACTGCTTCCAAAATTTTGCCTATGGAAAACTTAAGAGTTAAGACGGGCTACAGTACCACATAACACAATGAACCCCACACATGAAAATCATTAGTCAAACGAACATTAAGAAATTAATCATGCAAAATTCCACAGAAGTAACAAAA
Organism: Warburgia ugandensis; assembly: GCA_035236585.1. Taxonomy (NCBI): domain Eukaryota; kingdom Viridiplantae; phylum Streptophyta; class Magnoliopsida; order Canellales; family Canellaceae; genus Warburgia; species Warburgia ugandensis. The sequence goes on from CP141128.1 coordinate 70,284,389, forward strand.
ATTCAATTTTTTGATAGAGCTCTCAGACCCTCTAAGTGAGAGACCATAGTACTGACATCAATGGGTTCACTGAGTGAGAGATCAGGATTCAGATTACTGGGTTTGTCATGACTTGCCCATCCCCAAAAGCAAAAGGCACGAAGTACAGGGTTTTTTTTTTCCTTTGAGAGATGGCAAAAACATAGATCTTTACCTCACCATATTAATTTGATAGCTATTACGTGACATTCATAAATCCACCTGTAATTTAGACATGAATCATATGCTGGTTGGGACATGGACATACTGAAATCGTTATAGACAACAAGACTGTAACATGCACCACAGTGTAGAATTTCACACTTTCAGCTAATGCCTCCGTAAACCTTTCAGATTTTGAGTAAGAGAGAAAGAGGGAAGGGGGGGTGAGCGTGGAAAACCAACAAGAACAACAGAAACGAAACAATGGAGTTTAAACACTGTTCCTTGTGCACTAATAGTACAAATGGTCAATCCAATTTCTGCATTATTCCTGATTAAACAGTCTAATCTATCGCCTCAGAGTGTGTTAAGCCTGAAAACCTCGTCAATTAGGTGATGTTAACCATCACATTAAGTCCATTACATTTACAGTCAAAGTACGCATTGAAGATCCCAAAGGAATGCTATTTGCAGATGTTTTTCCTCATAAAATGATGATCCAAATGAACCGATGGTTGATACATAAACATTGTCACAGCTCAAAATCAAAAGAGGTTTTTCTTTCTTTTTTTTTGGAATCGTAGACACACACACGGCGGTCCACAGCCTCAAACAATTGTCACCTAGATGAACTGCGCTTAGAAGGCTTTAGTGCACACAACCAAGAGAGTTACTGTTCAAAAGCATTTCAAAAAATCTAATAATAGATTAACAAATTAGGATCTTACCGCCGTTGGAAATGTTAAGAGAAGTTGCTCGTATATCGGTGCCGCCTCTGAAATAGGTAAAAGCTGAAGAACAATCCAAATTAAGCAAGAAACTACCAAAAACTAACTACTGAATACATCAAATTCAGTGTGGATGAAGGGAAAAAGCTCACCAGGGCCTCATTTGCAAGAATCTCTGAGGCTTCAACATTGTACTTGTCGTCAACAACTCCATCTGTGGCTTTATTTTCCTGTTAAGAATTACAAAACACTCTTACCGAAATAAGAAACAAGTTTTTTTCTAGACAGAAATTCATTGGAAACGGATAGATAACCTAACCCTAGTAATTCAGATTAAGCATGTAAGAGATTCAAACTAACCATGGATTCAGCTCTGCCATGATCTTCCACTGAATTTCTTCCTTCGTCCGCCATAATTTCCTACTTTCGTTTTCTTTTTGAGTCTTCTTGCATTTCACAGTTCAGATTACCGAATTCTAGCGACTAATAATATAGAATCAGGAGGAAGAAGGTTCCAACCGATTCGCTAAGTTGATTTGAGAGAGAATAGGGCTTGAGAATGTTTGAAATCAACCACGGGCGGGAATGGGAAGAAAATTTTCAGGTTTCTATTTCCTCCTTCAGCGCAGTCCGTTCCCCTCACAAAAGAGCAAAGCTGTTTGGACTTTCGACCTCCTTGAAATTCCCCCCAAAGGGAAAATGTCACCTCGGACCTCCGACTCTCGGAAGCTGCCTTCTTGTCTTTCTTGTCTGCGACCAGCCAGCACTTGGCTGAAGTAACCCACCGGTTTACTCCATTCTACTTGGCTAAACGACCCAACCTGTATAACTCACCTCGCCTTTTGAAGACATCTTGCTCATTTGTGGGCATGCACACTTACTGATTACCAAGTCTTTCGTAAAAAAGGGCAGTCCACTGCAAAGTCCAAAGAAAGAGCGGACTGTAAAGGGCTTATATTAAGTTGCATTACTTTGTATATTACTCTTTCTACGCTTTGAACCTGTGACCTGCTGGTCAGACTCCCCTTCTTATCAAGTCATTCCTGAAATCCTAAATAAGCTGGAAGGCCAAGCAGAGTTTACTGTAGCAAAATCTAAATTTTTTCTTACCTTTCCTTTATGCATGCATTATAAAAAAAATGCACTAGGGATAAAGAAAAATTCTGAAAGTGAAGTTTACTTGGGCATTCCATAGCTAAGAGAGAACCCAAGGAAACAAGACCTCCAAAGAACGAGGGGGGGTCTTGGCTTGAGATCTCTCACAATTAGTGATGCAATGTACGAAAGCAAAAGTAGGATGGAGATTAACCACAGAGCGGGTGCAAAATACCTTGCTACATGTGAGTTCAATCAAGATCAAATTTCTCATCTTGATTGTGATGCCTAGGTCAAGGCTTCCTTCTCCTGATGAAGTTTTGATGCCCATGACTGAGTAAACTCTTTCAGCTTTTTCAGTTTTAGTGACAATTTTTTACCTGCTGAACCCTCAAAGTGATTTAATCTCTACCATCTTTGACCATAGGCATGAAGCTATTTTTCAACAAGCAATGAATCTTCAAATCTAAATGGTTTTGGACCCAAGTTCACCCTTAAAATCAGCAATCCTCATTGGATAGTGATATAACAATTTAGCGCAAACAATACTTGCTGATGTATTTGGGAGCCTTGGGACAATAGTAGAGTCGTCGTCGTTCGACCTTGAGATTATGGGTTCGAGGCATGGAAAAAACCTCTTGCAAAAAAACAAGGTAAGGCTACATACTATAAACCCATGTGGTTTGCCCTTTCTCTGGACTCCGTATGCTTGGGCGCTTTGTGCATCGAGCTGCCTTTTTTTTTCTAACTATTCGACAGATACCAGGAACCTCTCTAACCCACTTAAAATTGGGTTCCATTGTTTGTTGCACCCCATGATCATGCCACCAAAGGGGTAGATCTACAAAGTCATTCAAGTTAATGAATTCATCAAAGCACCTCATCATAGCCAAGTGAGTTGCAGAGTTTCCGTACTCTGTGTCTGTAATCACGTTAAAATCCCTTGTGACACACCAAGGTAATCCCCATTGCTCTTGGATCGCCCAGATATCATCCCAAAGTTTAAGTCTAAGATTATCCAAGTTTGGACTGGGCACGATTGAAAGCATGCCCTCAAAACCTATGATTTTAACTTTAAATTTCACTGAAATGCAGTACTTACTACGAAACATTCAAGCCAGTTGCAATTCCAATCTAGAAGTGAACCCCTGACTGCCCCACCAATCGTTGATGCCTCCAATCAAAGTCTTTGTGAATTCTCACTTTCTTGAAGTCAAATCTTCCCCAATCTTCCATTTTAGGTTTTTTTTTTTTTTCCCCAAGGTTTTAAGCATCGCCTACACTAGAATAAAAGTGGCAGCTCCATGCACAAAAGCTCCCACGTATGTGGGGTCCAGGGAAGGGGCAGACCATAACAGGACTATAGTACGCAGCCTTAGCTTGTATTTTGCAAGAGGTTGTTTCCACGCCTCAAAACATAACCTCCAAGTCAAGTAGTGACAACTCGACTGTTGTGGCAAGGCTCTCCTTCTATCGCCTACACTAGAATCTTGCTAGAAAATTGAGATGCCCACATTGTCCACACTCTCAATCCATAGGTTTTACATTGTTTTCAAGGATTGTTACAACAATTTTCTTCCTTTTTACATTGATCTTTGTCTCCCATCCTTCCTCATTTTCTCCATGCTGTCTGACCATTTCTGTGTTTCCTTTTTTGACACCTTTTGTGCACTAAGCCTATTCACTCTCTTCCGAGGAGAAGTTTCTCTGATTCCTCCTCCAAGTTCTTCTTTGTTCGATATCATGTAGGCCTAAGATCCAAAGATCAAGTCGCCATCCTCAACCACCCGAACCCAAATTCATGATGAAGCGAAGATCACAATGCATATGCAAGATTTGTGGAGCATAACTAAGGAATCCATTGTTGTGGTTGCTGGAATTTGTCCATCCAGTCTGCAAACCCCCCAACAGAGATGATAGATTTTGGTGAAAGATTCCAACATTTAAAATCAACAACTAAGAATTTATTCTTATGCAATCTTCATTAGGACTTGTTTTATTTAGAAGATAAGTATGACCACTATAATTTCTGAAGAACCTTTTCTGAAAAAAATTTGTTTTCAGAGGGCCTTTTGCGTAATCTTTGAACTATTCTTGTAGAATTTCACAAGAGCACATTTGACCATTTCAGAAGGCCATTTTTTTAAATTTTGGATTCTCTCTTAGGGATAATTTTGTAAATATAGAATAAAATACAGTGACCTTTTCATGATAGGATCTATACATATTCATTTTAGTAAAGGACCTATGTATTTAGGCATATTTTTCTCTTTATTATGCCACATCCGTTTTCATACTTAGATCAATGTCTATTTTCTTTATTAAAGTATGCAACTTGTTTTTTGATATTATAACTTATTGAATTTATAGAAGTAGCTTTCGAGTAGCCAAAGCGTCATAAGTCATGATTGTTACATATGGGTGTCTATCTAGAAAAAAGGCATGCAAATAATATTAATTATAATAAAAAAATTGTGATTAATTATGAAAGATGATAACTCAGCCCCATTGGGAAGTTATCATATTTCATAGAATAATTGGATTGGAGTGATAGATTATTATGAAGGAAAGGAAAAATCCTAGATACCTAAGAACTATATAATTTTCTCATTCTTAAAATTTAGCACAAAATTAATTATAAGGATAATTAGCCCAAACTACTAGCATGCTGTAGCCTTTGCCTATAGGAGGGTGATAATAACACACTTATTTGCTAAAAGTATTGCTAACATGGGTTGGCATACTTAATTTAAGTCCATTTATGTCTTTATTAAGACAAAAAGAGGCTAGATTTCTTGAGATTAACAATATTAATGGGAATAAAAATCCTTAAAGGATATCACTTGAGAAAAAACAAGTTTTTATACCAACTTAAGGCAAACCATTCCACGAGGGAACAAGATGCCATAAGACATGTTATCCAAAATATATATGGATAACAAAACAAACTTGAGAAATTCATTAAGATCAAGAAAGTCAATAATTTTATCAATTTTTTTAGTTCATCAGCAAGAGTCCCATTGTACTATTAGTATTAAAGGCTACCAAAAATTATTTTTATAAGCCATATATAGACTGAAAACTCTAAGTTGTGAGGATATAACTAAGTTAATTGGGTCATTGTAATTACGGGTTGGATCTCTAATTGTCCAGGCAACAATGAGAGTATCCCATACCTTTTTTGATTTATAATGTCATGGTAGAAGAGGAAATCCATAGAGAATAAACATATCTAGGATCTTATTAAATTACCCTAAGGAGATAGGGGTATTGGTTATAAATGGGCCTATAAGATAAAAGAGACTCATTTGACAATTTACAATTACCAAAGTCTAGATTAATGGCTAAGGAAATTACTCTTAAGAAAGCATTGACTATCAAGAGACCTTCTATCTAATTTTAAAAAGGACTCGTAAAGAATTACCATGGTTTTACTAGCTCATTTTGACTTACAGCTATGTTAAATGGATGTGAAACTCACTTATTTAAATTGGATTAAATATACAAAGTGTATATTATGCAACTCAAAGGGTTTTGCTCAAAGATAGGTTTTTATACTAAGAAAATTACTATTCACACACACACACACGCGCGCGCGCGCGCACGCACACACTTAAGCAAGCTTTTTGCTAATCATTCTTCATTTGGTTTCACAGAGAATGTCATGGACTAGTGGGTATATGTGAAAACCCCAATTTTTTTAGAATTATTTGGAATCTATTAGAATTTTCACAAAAATCTAAGTAAAATATTAAATTTTAGAAAAAGAATCAAGTCTTGAAACATAGATATTTGGAATCATTCGTGGGAAACTAGTCAAAATAACTGTAAGAATGCTGAAATCTGAGCTCGAGTGAAAAATCCCTATTTTTCTTAATTTTGTGAATTTACATTTACCCATAAGGGTAAAATGGTCATTTCACTTTTGTATGGGGTACACAAAAGTTAGGTGAGCTGGTAGACAACTAGATCAGGGAATATCAATAAGGAAGAATAAACATGATGAGAAATATGCTTTTAATTTTATAAGAAAAGTAGAAAATCATTTAAAATACAAATAATTAAATTTTAATTAAAATTATCTAAAAACAGCATTATAAATACCCCTCCCACCATTCACACGAAATTCTAGATCCCTATACTCTTTGCCTCTCTCTTTTCTTCTCTTTCTCTTTCTCTTTCTCTTTCTCTCTCTTGTTCCTTTTTCTTTTTTCTTTGCTTTTCTTTCTTTTTCTCTTTCCAGCCATAGCGATAGTCCTCACACGCGCCCAACATAGGAACCAACTTGTGCTAGGCTGGCATGTCCCGAGATGCGCCTTCCACCCGACAGATGTGACAACCCTGCCGGTTAGGCTTTTCCCCAGCCTAGCAAAATCGTCTCCGATCTCCCTCCTCCAGCATCGGTAACTACCTAGGAACCTCAGAATCAGATTCCCTGCAATCTCCTCTCCATCTCCCCTCTAATGATCCTCCTCCTCAACACCGGCAAGCACCCCGGTGGCAAGCAATTTACAAAAACCCTAGTCGTCCAGCTAGGGCTTCAAAATCCAACAAGAAACCATGTTTTCCGACTTATTTCTCTACTCCAAATTAGATCCATGTAGGTTCCCTCCTTTTCCCCTCTGTTTTTCAACCAAACCCCTGACGATTCACCTTTGAATCTGCTTCACCAGCGATTGGTTCACCCATGAACCCTAATGGGAAACTAGCTATATGAGGCTCAAATCAGATATTGGAGTCGTTGGGGCCCAAAAACCTTAAGGTATGAAATCTAGGCCCTTAGCGTGATCAGATCTAGGGAAGAGCTGATCTGATAATCTAGATCAGACCGTCTCGGCTATCCTAGCTCACCCCTTCCCATACACCAGTTATCACCGATGGAACATGGCAATGGCAAGCCACTGATCGATCCGCCGATCTGTGAACCCAGATTGAATCTGGGCTCTTGTTTTGATCTGAAATGTTAAAACTTCAATTCAGAGCCCATTTTAACTCCAAATCAAGATCTGAAAGAATATCTGGATTCCTGGTGAAGAGTAGAATCTAATGAAAACATAAAATTTATGTTTTATTCATTGTAAAAAATTATAAATTACAAAAAGATGTACTAATTCTCAAGATCAGTCAAATCTGACATGATCAAACCTTGGATTTTTTATCCATCATTGATCTAGTGATGAGAGAACATGAAATCAAGAGTTAGATGTGACTAATCTAGGATGAATTAAGAAATATAACCTTAATGAAAGAGAAATCTCAAAAATAATCATGGATTTACTTGATTTGACTAATCAAACATGATCAGAAACTATAAAACAGTATGGATGATGATCTAATGATAGGATCATGAAAAATAAATGGCCTGGTGTGGCTAATTTGGGATAGATTGAAATCTATGCCCTTAATTTGGATAAATTGACTTAAGATCTTCTTGATCGGTTGGATCAAGAAAGATCAGATCATATGATGAGATGCATCAATGATCTAATGATGATATCACATTAAGAGAATGTGAGAGATCTAAATAAAAATGGAAGATCAAGATCTAAACCCTTAATGGGATGAAAAATGAATAGAAATCAAAATATGATCATTTGATCAAAATGAATAAATATGATGTATTCAAATGAGCATGTGAATTATTAAATTCTATTATAAATGTTCTTTTATTTGCTTAGTAGATTTAATTATTAGATTTATATATTTACTCTTTAATTGTTCATGTTATGTAAATTACATAGAAAATATAATTAAATGAAAATAGATATTGATGAACATTTACAACAAATATGAACATGGACTTAATGATACTAAGGGCTACAGTTAGTAGGACAATATAAGGAATATCATTTCCTTTGCCCAAATTAGGAGAACAATAAACTCCATGAATGATATTTTAAATATTCATGGATTTAATTAAAATCAAATAGCAAGGTACTTAGGGTTTAATGCTTATAGGAACCTTATGAAGTTTGAGCTAAAGTCACCCCAATAAATGTTGAACATGGTGGTTAAAGGGGTTCTCTAATAGAGCCTTGCTCTTCCCTCACCTTCTGACTATGTTTGTGAGGTCTAAACGCCTCCTTACATGAGGATTGAATTAACCACTCTGTGAGTAGCTTTTAACTGGTAAGCCTTACTCAATTCTAAAATAAGGAGGAGCTGTCTAGTATTAGAAAAGAAATAAACTATCTTCAACTAGTAAGATATTAACTGGTTGAATAACAATAAGATCATAAAAGGATAGTAAACTATATAATCCTAATAAAAATGGTAATCAAGATAATTAAAGATCAAACAAGATTCATAAGGAGATATTGAATGATCAAAAATAATAAGAATCATAATATTGTATGTATGTTTTGAAGTAGTATAAATATTAGGTTCAAATATAGATCAATAGATTAGACCCTTGATCGATATGATCCAAGGAACAAGATCCAAATCATCCTATGAAAGGATGATCAAAAGAACAATTAGGAAGCATAAATGAGTTGAGGAATGAACGTATACATATGATTTGACAGATATGTGTAAGATACAATGATTAAGATCAATGAGAAGATGGATAGTTGAAAGTAAAGGTAGGTGGACCTTAAGAATATATTCAATATATAAGATACATGTATTTTACACGTGATCTTATCTTAATAAATGAGTTTTGATTATAATTGCCTTGGAACTGTTATGAATCAACAAATGATGTTGAAATAAATACAAAGGGATTGATTAAGTAATTATGAAATTACTTAAGACAACAAATAATATTGAAATGAATACAAATGGATTGATTAAGTAATCATGAAATTACTTAAGACAACAAATAATGTTGAAATGAATACAAATGGATTGATTAAGTAATCATGAAATTACTTAATGGGTAGAATGAGAATATTTGAACTATATAAGTTAGACCCCCAGATCTTAAGGAAATAAGTTATAGGCATATCCTATTATAACCAGACACACAGTATGTAAGTATGACATAATATTTTCTATACAAGCATGGCGGCTTGTGGTTTTTTTTTAAGACAGCCTTATGCTTGGGGATGCCAATGCTATGAGAGTTATGAGAGTTTGACCACCCGCTCTCCGAAACTAATTATGATGATGATACTGTGCCTAAAGAGAGGCAAAATGTCGAGGTGGGGCAATTATGGGAAGGCCGCCACTGTGACTGCCATGGTTCTCCCCATACGAACATGGATCTGTATTTTTCACCATGGTATCAGTGGAGTATTATGTAGTTATCTGGGCATATTGTACAGATTAAGATTGCGAGAATGGTAATCCTTTGATATTTTGCATTATAATGCAATATGTTATGGCAGATGAGATGCCTTATTTTATGGCATGATGAGATGTACAGTAAAAGTTATTACCGATGTTGTATTAGAAGATGATTCCCAATACGGTATGATTATATATTAACACCTAGTGTTAATATTGAAATTAGTTTAGAAATGAGATATCATTGATGATATTGACTATATTCATGATTTTCAGTGGTTTTATTTATATGTAATATATACATATAATTCATATGATAAGTGAAGGATAAAATGGTTATCCAATTCTATAAATTGATTTATATCATGGATATAATGAATTGTTGATTTTGAGATATATTGAATATATTTCTTAAATCCCTTATCAAACATAACTTGATGAGATATTGTAAATGTTTGAATGTTTACAATATCTCAGATACAATTAAAGAAGATTGAAAGCTCAAGACTTGTGGATAATCATCACCGAACTACAGCTCAGGATATTTACTCTAAGGAAGATTGTATTGATTTTTTTGTAATTTGGATTGTAATATTTGGACAAGGTATGTAATGACTACCGAGGTTGTGTATGTGAACCACTGGATCGATCCTGATTTTAATAAAAGTATTTCTATTGATATTCAATAGAAATTTTGTTTTATACAAAATTCTATGTACGATAAGTAATTTGAGGTGGCACTCGGGTTTTTGACAAATCAATTTCAAAGAAAATATGTTTATGCTATTTGTATTTTTAAAAAATTTCAAATTCAGGGCCCTACCTTTGCAAATATTTATGAAAATGTGTTTTAAAAACTCGGTGTCGTCAAAGTATACTTTAAAGATAGTGGGAGAAAATTTATTCAATATATTACTAGATCTAGTATAGTGATAATTTCTTCGCAATGTTCTTCTCTAAAAATAGCAAAAGTGGGAGTCAAAATAAGTATATCAACAGAAAGTACTCAAAGGTAAAGAGAATATACATAATCACCAAGTAATTATGGAGCACAAAAAAATAATAATGATATTAGATATCATGATAGTAACTAAATTGTTTAGTGAGCATTTAGATAATATCATATTTCATTAGTTAGCATTCCTTTTAAAGTTAATGTTTGTGCATTTGGACATCATGAGTTATGAATACTGCAATATTATAGTTATAGAAAAAATCATTATTTAAAACCCTCAACTTGTATTGATTTTTCAATTAAATCTCCAAGTTTTTGAGTTTTCAATTTAACCGTGTAAAAGTGTATCATTTACATCCAACTCGATTAAAAAGAGTAACTTTGTTATTATCTACCTTCATATTCTACCTAAGTGCAATTGAGCATCTTGGTTGGCAATTAACCTGCTAATTTTGAACCATGGTACATCTTACAACTATTATTTAAATAGTTCTTTTAAAAATTAATTCAATACTTTTACTATTTTACTTTAAAAAATTCTAAAAAACAAAGAAAAGGCTAAAGCCATTGGCCACTAGCCATATTTGTAGTAGCATTGCGGAGAGAGATAGAGAGAGATGCAAGAAACCATTATGAGTTTCCATGGGGATGCAAATCTCAAACTTTAAGGCTAAGGAAATTGTTGAAAGAATAATAAATTAATAAAAAGGACCATTGGAGCAAAATTTATAAATTTCATGAGCCTTTAATTAGAGTTTATGTTGCTTCTTGTATTGCTTGTCCAAATTCATTGAGTTGGAGTCAAACACAAAGAGTAGTTCGAAGTATATTAGGTATAAGCCTTTGACAATGGAAGTTAAGGATTATGTCATAGGCCTGTACATTAAGAAAGACATGCTTCACCTGAGGAGAGACAATGTTAGCAAAGTACTCTTCCCAATTGTCTAGCTCAAGTGGAGGCTGCTCCATACTTCACCTCCTTTTCATAAAGTATATATAAAAAAAGGAGCAGCCCCGGTGCGCGAAGCTCCTGCCGATGCAGGGTTCGGCAAGGGCAGACTACAAGGGTCTACAGTAGTAGCCTTTCCTTGCATTTTTGCAAGAGGCTGTTTCCACACCTTGAACCCCAATAAAAGGAGTTGAGATGGTCAAGCTGACTTCCAAAATCTAGAAAATATGCTAGCAAGCTTTATCTCGAGGCCATCTTCATCATCATCTTCATTGTCCTTGGAGTCAATTCCATATTCTCTAAATTGCTTTCTATGGGTTCCTTGGTAACCATCTCACTATGTTCATCTAAATGTCCATTCTCTCTTACACCGACAAATCCAGACAATTCAAAGTGATCATGCTTCATATATTTGTGTTAGTTGATTTGCTTATGCCATCACTTACTAAACATGGTCTTCTTTTCTTTTAAAGTAAGTTCATAAAGTGGTTTAAGCCTCTCAAAATCTACATAAGCATTTATGTCAGAATGTTCACACATTGGATTTCTGGTGTTTCTAAAACTCTCCATCTTTTGGGCCTTCTGAAACCATTTCCAGTTCTTGTGCCAGGATGCTTCCGTGTTGTTTGTTTCCTTCATCTTTTCCTATCCCGATGATGAATGGGATTATGAATATCAATCTGCTAGCTAGCATTTGGGTAAGCCTGATCAGCTGCTATAACTCATCCCAGCCTAAGTTTAGAGAACTAATCATGTTCTACTGAAAAGCATCCTTGACAGTGAGGATTCAAATCTAATCAAGCCCAATAAGGCATATCAAGAGTATAGATGCAAATCCATGTCTCTTTGATGCCGTTACAAATTTGGCTATCTGCTAAGGGCTTTGCCTTTTCCTTTCTTTTGCCTAATTTTCTAAAGTAAAATTAGTAAATTATTAAATTAAATAGAAACACAAAAACTAAAATAATAAGCTTTAAGATGTACATCCATTCCAGATTGGCAGGTCAGTTGCCACTTAAGCAGGATGCATTTGACACACTTTCACAGGATCATGGTTAAATTGAGAACTCAAAAAGTTGGGGAGTGAATTGAAAAATTATACTACTTAGGATCCACGAATGTTTTTTGCTAACATGGATGTTGAATATCCAAATGCAATATCCTAAACCACTAATATGGACATTCTCAAAAACCAATAGCCCCACTTTGATTCAAACAAGTTTAGAGAGTTAACAATTTGTCAATGTTGAATTAGATCTGGCTTGTTCATCATAGTCAATGCGTCTTTTCACAACCAAGAGAATGTGGGTCAAAGTCAGTTTACCATTTCAAAATGAAAAAAGAAAATGTTGCTGAGAATATTAAATTCCACATGCCTATATCATGCAAATAATAGTAAAAATTTGAGTCTGCGTAAGGGAATAGGATGATTAATTACCAATTAAATAAGGAAGTCTATGCAGTTGAGACCACTGACATGGTGGAGCATCAAGAGGTGACCCAAACATCCCTTAAAAGATGAAAGGACTAGTATCATTAGATCAAGTTGGACTCCAAATAGTGGACCGGACTTATCTCTGCTAATCAAACCAATGAACCAAGCCATGATCATATGTTACACTTGGGGAACAAAATATGGATATAATTGTTTCTTTAGTGAGAAGAAAGATCGTATCACAAAGAATGAGAAAGCTTTGCAGGCGTTTGCTATTTTAGACGCTTTTATCTGATCTTAGACTTTCACTGTCAAAATAGAAAAGAAGTAAAGGGGTATCAAATGATTGTATTCCCTAGTTGTCTCAGACAAGCATAAGCTTTTTTACGTGTTTGTGCTCCTTTGAGCACTTACAGCGCATTTTAACCTTGTTACAGTTTACAACTCACTAAATGAACGACTGCACTTTAATTTTCTTCTTATTGTTTTAGACGTGCAGGCCTGGATATAAGCAATCACACCATGACAATACCTGAGAGAGAGAGAGAGAGAGAGAGAGAGAGAGAGAGAGAGAGAGAGAGAGAGAGAGAGAGAGAGAGAGAGAGAGAGAGTTGTTGTGAAGTTCCATTAACATCTTTAATATTGACTACTTTCACACCTTAGCTCATTAATCAAATCTCTCATCCACCATATAAGCCAAGATACACTATGACAGCTGCAACACCCCGGATTTTAAAGACATTTATATATATATATTAATAATAGCATTTTTAATAGGAGCATTTGGGATCCCATGAGAAATGTGTGATTTATCATTTTACTAAACATATTTTTAAAACTCCAGGTGTTAGTTTTCCTTTCTCAAAATGGCATACATATAAATTAAAACATAAATAAATTTTTATGATAATAGATTTAAAACAATACGAGTATAAATCAACGTCAAATAAATTGGCGCCTTTATTTTGAATCAAATAAATATCCAAAACACAATAATAATATGGCCCAGGGTCTATCCATCATAACATCCCATATAAATGTCCAACATATGTCTAAACATCTCAATCAAATTCAAAATATAAAGTATACAGTCCATAATTAAATTCAAATGATAATCCTGTTTATTGACTCACATCACTGTCTAAAACTCTAGAAAAAAGGATCTTCCGCAGCTCTCACGGTTTCTCAACAGCCTTGCCTTTTCTGTTATCGCGCTCGAGATCTAAGGCATTGCAAAACAAAGCAATGCCTCAGCAAGCTATCGCTTGTATAGGTACATAGACAATTAATGTAATAAAATGAAATAAATGAATAACAGTATTGACAAAATAAAAAGTCTATCATCTATGAAGATAGCTGTATTATAAGTCATGCCAACATAGATGCCAATTTATTCCATATGCTAAAACATGTATTTCACAGAGTTAAAACATGACATGAATCAATGTAAATGAGCATACAATAAGAATAAGGGCACCATAAGGTAATGGGTCCCACAACATCGCACTAATATCACTGGTCATGAGTACTCATAGCCAACCTCTGAGTGTCGTCACACCCAGTCATAACATCCATAACCATGCTCATCATACACGCACACATAATAAGAATATGGGTCATCATGCCGCAATGGCAACCCTCCATGGGTCTCAACCACCGCCGCTCTCCGTCGACACTATAACGGGAGACTTAGCGTCTGTCCCCATGGAAAGGCCCAGACCGGTAGTGTGGACTATCCATGTTACCAAACCCCTACCGAATACCATCTATGGGTAGGTGTCTATCATATCACAACATCATTACATCACAATCTCGGAGGGTGGGTGGCCGGCCCTATCCCTCCTAGCATGATGCCTACTGAGTGAGAGCACCCATCATCAAATATAAAAACACGGAAATCATAGGTATATGCTAAAACTTAAGAGCACTGGTAGCTCACAATCCCCAAGACACGCCCCTCATCTTGGGGTTAGCCTATAAAAGGACCGGCCAACAAGTCTCTATTCTTATTTTCATGCCAATCCATGCATTTCCAATATATAATAAGAAATAAGTCTCTATTTAAGCATAATTAATTAATATCATGCTCATAAAAACATTTGTCTTTATTCAATAAAAGATTTCAATTTGTAATAATCATAAAGTACTCACAGTCTCATGAAACCAACGAAAATTATTAAATGCGCTTTAAAACACAATCACACTTAATGCTATGTTTATGCATGGTTTTAAAATCAAGACAAGGCATTAATTATTGTCACCTACCTCAATGTGAGACCACTTAGCTTGCTAATAAATCCCCTTAACTGGTATGTTCCAGTACACCTGTACATGTCACATCACTATTTTAAAAAAAATTTAAGTTAAAAGTGGTCATTTATAAGTTTTTAAGTTAAAATTACGTCCGCATCATCAATACTGTCACAACGCCTCTTTCGGATCATGATTTGGACTCCTCTAGCTCCCAAAAATCAAGTTTTAATGAAAATATACACAAAATGGGGCTGACCGACCACCGTAAGGTGGTTTGTACCGATGGCGCTGGTTTACACCAGTTTTTACCGACGTAAACTGGCATCACAAAGACGCCCGAACCGAGACACCCAGTCGAGATGCGCCGCGTGCGTCACGGTCGCCAAGACGCCGCGCGTCCCGACCTAATGTGATCGCCAGCGCAGGGGCTCTCATGCACATGAATGCCGCGCACACACGCAAAGACATGCGCTCATCACACGTCTCTGTCGAGTGCCCTTCTGGGGGTCCCGGCGTCAGTGCAAGGCACCGACAGGGTCACCGTTGCTAAAGAAGACGACCGGATTCCAGTCATCTCCGGCGAGTATACAGATGCCCGATTTGCAAAATTTTTGCACCGTTTTTCTCAAAATTTCCTCTAAAATTCATTTATACCCTCTTTTTGCATTATTTTTTCCAAAAACCATGTTTTTTAAATGGTTTTTCCCAAGTTCCTTGATCTTGGGTCTCTTATGCACTAGTTGGACGGTCCGATTTTCAAACAGATGAGGTTTCATCCATGAAATCGCACTCCAACAGTAGCGTGCACAGAGTTCTTAGGAAAAACGTAATTTTTTCCTGATTTAAATGTATTTCTATTTATTTTTACCTATTTAATAATTAAAATTCAAGGGTTTAGGACTTACCTCGTCTGGCTGGGGTTGATAGACGTTGCCGGAATTCCACTCGCCTGAAAACGTGAACTCTGCGGAGCTAGGGTTTCTGAGTAAAACTCAGTGAAAACGCTCAGGGTAGAGCGTTTTGACACCTAAGGAGGGGTAGATATAGGCCTTAGCGTCCTAGGGGAAGAGAAACTCTTCCCTTCACGCCTCTTTCCCTAGTTTCTCCGGCACTTTTACTAGATCCGGTAGAGGTGTGTAGAAGACGGGGGTGCCATTATCAATTTGGGCCCCTGTGTTATACGTCTCTACCAAAAGATTAAAATACCCCTATAACTTCAACGGCTCCTAACTCTCTTGTTTGAGCTCCGTTTTTAGCGTTCTTGGTGGCGTTGGAATCCTATAGACAAGCACTTTCAAAATTTTAAGTTTTCAGGGAAAAATTTCATCTATAAATTTTTAATTTAATTTATTTAGTAATTTCTTAATTTATACTAAAACTTAAGGATATTACAATAACTAACTAACATCCCCCATGTTTGATAATCAATGGGAAGAAATTACTAGAGTGCATACTAGATCAAAAGAGCAGTAAAGTTTACTTGGCTGTAGCTTCTATAATTTATTCTAAATGGCAAAATTCAAAACACTTACAATAATCAATTTAGTGTAGTGTTAAATAATAAGTTGTTGAAAACTAACTAGGGGCTTGAGAAAGTTAGAAACAGCATGTGATTAGAGCTGTTGATTCCACACTTAGTTGATGAGGACATTAGGCCCACCTAGACATCAACCTTATGGACTACTTTTCTTTCTTTCTTTTTCTTTTTTAATTTTTTGCATAGCAATTTCGACTCTGAAGGGGAGCCTTAGCACAACTTGTCGTGTGACCTTGAGGTCATGTGTTCGAGGCATGGAAACAGCCTCTTGCAGAAATGCAAGGTAAGGCTGCATAAATAGACCCTTTGTGGTATGCCCCTTTCTAGGACCCTGCATGCACAGGAGCTTTATGCACTAGGTTGCTCCTTTTACAGTAATTTCTACTCTCATACACTAGTACATGCATGACACACTCCTAAATGGGATGGCTGCCTACCTAGAACCCACAAGCTAGTGTACAAATAGGGAGGTGCCTCTGGGTGCTACTAACTTGTCTACTTCTACCTCATTGACTACTTCAATGGGTAGGAGTACCTAGATTTGTGGCAAAAAAATTTGTAGGAGAAGAAAATATGGGAAGAAAACTTTCAAACTCATCAAGTTACTGCTGGTTTATTGATATGCTTGCTCAAGGTAGTTGTTACAATTAGGTTTGAGTAATTTATTGATCGAGGGTAAGTAAAAAACAACATGGGTAATGTAACAAATGTTAATAACATCACCACACTATCATACAATTTCAACAACGAAGAACTATGGCAAAGAACTATTGGGTTCTTCTTTTGTTTGGCTTGTTATTTATAGCATCCTTAGTTATTAATTCTAAAGAAAGAACGGTGGTAGCACATTAAAGAAAGTTTGAAGTGGTTGATCTTTTCGAGTGACATAGCATCAACTTGGTGAAATCGCTCTTTGTCATAGGATTTGTATTTTTATTATTTTCGTAGCTTTAAAATCATTGCAATATTTTATTTTGATTAATGAAAAGATTGCAGTTAGTTTGTTTTAGTTGTTTCTTAGTATATTTGAATTTTTAGTTAGTAGTTAATTCTTTAGAGTTGTGTAATTTTTATTCGATAACATATAATAATTGTTAGAATTAAATTCTTAGTGATTTAATTTCAAGCACGAGTAGGTAAATTTTCTTTCCTAGAGTTAGGATGAAGTTACAGTGTAACTAAATAAATTTTTTATTAAGTAAAAGTGGACTTAAAATATGTGCTTAATATTATTTTAAGAAAATTAACACTAATTCATATATTTAGTGATTTCCACATAAGATTATCTTGTATTTTCTATGATAGAGATACTAATTATGTCGGGTTAGTAAACATTAATATATGAAAATCTTTGATGGTTTGTACCATAAAAGACATAAATGTATTGAGCAAATATTTTATCTTGTGTTAATTTCATGATCATAGACTTTTTTTAATTACATTATAATGGATTTCAAACCCTAAGCTTTATTTCTAAGTGGTTTCATAATTTTTAGAATTATTCAAGTTATTGGCTAGGTAAAAGTAATTAAAATAGATTATGAATTAAAATTCTTAAAATTTGAATTCCTCACAAAATTAACCCGTATTTGTTGTGTCTATGCTACAGTAAGCTCATGCACAAGTTTTTGGTACCATCGCCACAACAAAGTTTTCAATTAAATCTAGTTGTAATACTTTACCATTAGCTGTAGTCTTTAGAACCGCGTATAAAGTAGTTGCATTTATACATTACTACTTATGCTTGAAGATCTTTGATATTCACTTCTCTTTTTATGTATACTATACTTTGAACAAGGACTTGGAGGAAGACTTAAGATAGTGACATATTTTTTGTTTGAGTGAATTGTAGTGAGAATGATCTTGTAATTTTTTATATCACGATTCATTTAAATTAAAAACGATTATAATAATACAAGTCAAGGGTGGGTCATCTTAACCTAGAAGAAGAAGTGACATATGCATGGACACACCCTTGTACAAGAAGATGATTTCTTGGATTCCATTGTAAATTATTCTAACATTCTTTTCAATTCCTAGATTATGTTGCATTAGTAGTTTAATTTTGCATTGTGGACGATAGTATAAAAGCATATAGTTGCATTCATCTATTTACATATTACATGATATTTGGGACTATTGAATTAGTAAGCAACTACTCAATAAGGATAGCTTAAGCTTGGCTATAACCCAAGGACACAGGCTGCCATGGTTATAGTGTCCAGTCTATTGAGGCCTTGACCCTTTATTAAGTAGCATAGATGTAGTTGCATTAGATTTACTACTTTTTTTTTTGTTATAGGGCATGTTTAATGCTTTAAAGTGA
This sequence comes from Warburgia ugandensis, assembly GCA_035236585.1. NCBI lineage: Eukaryota > Viridiplantae > Streptophyta > Magnoliopsida > Canellales > Canellaceae > Warburgia > Warburgia ugandensis. The sequence goes on from CP141128.1 coordinate 70,303,077, forward strand.
ATATATGTCTACCAAATTGTCATAAGAATGCTTCATTGATGAGCAAGGACACTCATCCTCATAAGATCAATGGTAGATTTTATCACCGTCAATTAGCCCAGCTAAGTTAAAAATCACCTTATATGCAACCCTAGCCTTTACAATTTAATTAAAATCCACCTAGAAGAGACCTATAATAGCTTACGAGCTCATACAACCTTCTTAGAAAGAGCTCATACAGCCTTCTTAATTGATGAGCAAGGCCCTATCTAATCAATTGCATTAGTATGTAAACGACTAGCTCTGTCAATACATCAAATAATTCAAATCACCTACAAATGATAGAGGATGGTGTGAAGTGATTGATTAAGATCATGATCACCTAGTAAGCAGTAAGACAAATCTAAAAGAGAAGAGGAGATACTTGGGTTAGAAATAATCTAAAATTCTCTCACAAAAAGAAATTCAAGAAAAATAAACCTTTAAGCTTATTTACCTTAGGGTTATGATTATTGTGTGTCCTTTATTTGTTTGGTTGTGCGTCGTCATGCATATATGTTACATTATTCAGTTTAGGACCTAGACTAGCCAAAAAGTAAAAAAGTAAAAGTACTCTTTCATTGTCTATAACACAAAATTTTCATTGTATACAAGGTTGAGTCAACTTTGGCAAGTGTTACATAATCAAGTAGATCAAATTAACCTTGTCAAAAATATGGCCAATGAAGTAGGTGATAAAAAGTCACTTTCTTACCATTTTACTCCACAACGCCTTCATTATGAAGATATGTATGTAATAGGAGATACTTCTATTTTGTCCGATATAATAAACATATTGGAGGGTAGGGTAGATAGAGTGGATAGTCAATTTTAGAAATTGGATACTTTAATACAGGCTAGCGAGTCATTAAGGCAACCTAAATATAAGGATTATTTTACCTATTCTATTCCAATACATCTTACTACTTCATGCCCATCAAGCTCCACTGTTGAATATTTTTTGAGCCAGTTAGTGCAACAAATGCATTCAAATATCCTATCAATTATCCATATGTTGAGACCAACTCCCCTGGATAGATTAGGCATTTTGATCAAATATGGTCTTAATATTATCAGAGGGAACCAACTTGGTTCCACCCTACTCAACCCTTTCCTAATACCCCATTTCCATAGCAACATGAACCATACCAGTTGTTTCCCCCATAAAAGAGGTACAAGCAATAGAATATATTTATATGTGCACAATATACTAGCATTTTAAGAAGCAACTAAACAATTTAGTGTATAATTGGAATTCCAAAAGGGTCATGTGTCTGTTGAATTTTTAGAAAGGAAAGAGGAAATAGAGCAAGTTGAGGACTATAAGATGCCCATCAATAGTTATCAGACTTTGAAGATTCTTAAGAGATAGAGAGTCTAATGCATGCATCATCCCTATAGTCCTCTAACAATAATTAACTCTAGGCATGTCCCACTTTTTTAATTTTGACTCTGATACAAACACCTCCATTAATAAAGTGAATGATTTACTAAATACTACACCATTAATAGACATTCAAAATGGAAAGCCTTAGTAGCACCTCTTACATGTCCTGAGTTTATATTTTAGCCATTTATTGAAAAATTTACCTATCCTAGAAGTTACACATTATGATGTACAATTTCAGTTCATTTAATCCCTTGCTTGTTACTCATGCCTCAAACTCTGATTTAGAATAGGAAAGTGAACCAATTAATGTTGTAGCCAAATATTAACAAGTTCTAGGGTGTACATTAGAAGATAGTGAGGATTTAAGCCCCACAATTTCTTTACATTGAGGAAAATGAAGAATTCTTTAAAGGATTGTAGAAATTCAGGATAATATAAGAGATGGAGGAATATTTCAAACTTTTTGATGTTGGCCTATTCTATCCTCATTTTGACAAACGTTTGAACAATTTACCTTGAGTTGATCCTAAGTTATTTAGAGTTATGGTGGTCTACTATGTTCTTTTACTACCATTGCCCCAAATCATTGGGTGAAGGATGTACATAGACTACCAAGAGATTTTGAAATGGAGTGAGTCATTCTAGAAACTCGTTCATAGTTAGTTTAGGTTTAGGTATAATAGATTAATTACTTAGTTTTGGTTAAGCATTATTTAGTTGCATCTTGCAAAGGTAAAAGTTGTCGTCATGTGACCTTGAGGTCACGGGTTCAAGGTGTGGAATCAGCCTCTTGCAAAATGCAAGGTAAGGCTGTCTACTATAGGCCCTTGTGATCCGTCCCTTTCCTGGACCCTGCATAGGCGGGAGCTTCATGCTCTAGGGCTGCCCTTTTATCTTGCATCTGGATTGTATATTTTGCATTATTGGTCATATCTATAGATCAATGCACTATCTCTGGTATGCATGTACTATCTTGCTAACCCTTCTCTTTCTGCTTAATTATTTTATTTGTCCATTCTTTTTAGTTATTTGTTTTTAGTATGTTCTAAATTTTTTTTTGGAAAATTTTATGAAAGTTCCTTTACAAGGATGACAATTTGGATTTTTTAACAATTTAGTATATCTTTGAACTTTAGCATATTAATAGATTTGTATACAATTAATTCATTTTTTATTCTTTTAAAAAAATTTTTTTATGAAAAATTAAATTGAGAATATTTATTACACAAATAGTCATATATATATATATAGTTTAAGTTAAAGAGTAAGTATAACTTAGTGATCTTGAAGAAAATTAGTAGAGACTTATAATGCATGTGAGATTAGAGCCATTCTTCCTTTTATAGGGCTCTATATCAAGCATTAATTTGTAATTGGTCTCATTATTCTTTATTTTGGTCAATTATTGATAGATCATATTAAAGATTATACCATGTATCACTTGAGTTTATGGTCATGTTTAAGTCATATGAAACCTAGGAAATGATAGAGTTCATCTTTATTTAACTCAAAGCTTTTAGCCTTCCATAAGTTGTTTTTTACTATTTATACTTTTTGAGCCTTTTATGTTAAACCTTTTCCTTGTTAACCAATTAACTATTACCTATATTCAATTTTAATAATATATCTATTATCCAATATGTTATGGAAATATCTAGATTTGATGGGAGAAATATCTTGAAGAAATAGTTTGAGCAATAGATTTTAAGAGGAGAGCATCAAAATGCTTCATAGATGAAAAATTCAAAAGTGGAGAAGGTCTATATTCAAAAGTCAAGGAAAAGTGGAAAAGAAAAGTAAAAAAAAAAAAGCCAATTAGAATGTTAACTCTCATACATAGAAAAGAAGATTGTGAATACACTAATAAAAGACCTTTACATATCTTTCAAAACAACTTTGTTTATCCTTATATCAATTTTGTTGATAACTCTTTCCTAAGCCTATATTTTGTCCTAGTGAACGACCTAACTGGATCTTAAGGAATAGTATACTTTAGATATTGTTATGAATAAGTAGAAATTTTGACAGAGTGAAACATTTTTAATAGTTGATATCCATTCTATGACACCATTATTAGTTTCTAAGTTATGTTCTTTGGTATGAAATGTGTGAGAAATTGGCTTTAATGAACATTATTCTACTCTCATATTAAACAGAGAACTATCCACTTCTGAGTGACTTCTTTTTGGGTGTAAGATACATCATGTGAGATTAGAGGTCGAAGTATACTTTTGAATGGTAATTTAGGTTATATTTTAACAACTAAAACCTTAAATGAGAGCAATTTTGTTGCCTGAGTAATATCATGGGTTCACATACACTACGCCATGAAGTATGGAAGTTCAGAATGTTATTGGAGCGTCGTTATCATATTCATATTAGTCAGAAATCTTAAAGCATCGACCAACCTTATCGGTACTAAAGAGAGTGCCTTTATTGAAAGTGAGGGTGATAGACTTTCCATGCATGCATGCAAGCATTCCACTACCTTGGTGAGCTTCTAAAAGAAGTTAAATTCACATACAATGGATGCACACATATATTATCTTTTTTTGAAACAAAACAAGTCAAAAAATTGGTCCCACATGAAGCATCTTCAAAATGGGACCATATAAGGTACTCCATGATTTTTTCATGCAAGAGGACATGTAATACATATAAAAGTATTTTTCTTACTTGAGAAAAATAATGAGAATAAGTGGAATGGAGAGAGACAATTCATGGAAAATCTTTGACAAGTTTTTGTCCAAAATTTGAAAGAAATAATTATTAGGATTTATCCTTACTCAAGGCAATCCTAAAGCAACCAATGAGAAGCCACTAAGTTAGGATAGACTAATGAAAAGAAGCCATACATTATAGTGAATACTTGAAGGCCATTGGTAGAGAAAATTTCTTTGAGTTGTCCAATGAAAAAATAGGAGAAAAAATGTGTTGTGATGTTGAATGTAATTGGTTGGAGACATTTTTATGGGCTAAGAGAGAATCTAGGAGAAGAAAAGTTGCCTATAGAAAAACCTCAAGGAGATCCAAGCAATCTCTGCTTAATCATACAAATAAAAGGAAGGGAGGAAGGAAGCTTTCTCAACCAACCAATTAAAACTCATGGAAGATCATGTTAAACACCCTTATAAATTTACAAATCAATGTGTTTTATAGGGTGGGGATAAGAAAGAAAGATACAAGGAGAGAGTATAAGAAAGAAAGATAGACAAGGAGAGAGAATAAGAAAGAAAGAGATAAGAAGGATATATGAGGGAGTTTCCTTAAGGAAATTTCCACCTCTCTTAAGCTCCCACATGAATTACAACTGTGGGGGGAGTGCAAAAATGTCCAGATCTGAACAGAGGGAGGAACCTTGGGTGAAGAAGAGGAGAAAGGATTCTAAAGGGGTTGTGGGAGTAAACCATCCAAAGGAGGTGAGTTTTTCATTGTTTTCTTCCATTATTCTTTCCTTTACACACCCATTCTTCCATCTTTTCAGTTTATTATTTTCCCACTACACCCATACCTGATTTTCATGCCCTAGCATCTTTATCCCATACTCTATTAGACCACCAAATATCTCCCTTAAATTCACACACAAAGTATTCCTCTTCATCTCCCATTTTCTACCCTCTTTCACTCATATTTTTGTTCCTTACATTGTTTTACTTTTCTAACCTCATATCACTATGAAATTTATGCCCCTATCACATCATCCTATAACCTATCACACCACTAAATTTTATTGAAAAATTTACACCCTAACTATTTCTATCCATCATCCATTTTAAACCATATTTTCACCCTCTTTTCCACGCTCTTTTTCATTGTCATCTTGTTTGATTTTTCTAATTTTTTCTACACTGCATCTCAACTTAATTTTTATGCCCCTACATCCCCATTCTTTCCTCTATCATCCCATCTAATCATCAAGATCAACTCATTTGCATACATCTTGAATACCTTTCTCTCTCTTTATTTTACATGCATAAGCCTTGGAATTACACACATATTCTTGGGATTTTTTAGTGTAAAACTCTGCTTTCAATTTTGGCCACTGGGAAACATTCTTTACTTTTGTTGAGCGATACAACAAGAGTAAGGAATTTTTTGGAGAAAGAAAGAATTATGGTAGTATGTTAAGAAAAGTTTGAAGCGATTTTTGTCAAGTAACACAGCATCAATTCAGTAAAATCTCTCCTTATCTATATTTGTGTTGTTTTATTTGCTTTGAAAATATTGTAATATTTAATTTTGATTGATAAGAAGATTTTAGTTAGTTTGTTTTAGTTTTTTCTTATTAGATTTTAAATTTTAGTTTTGACGTGGTTAATTCTTTAAAGTTGTGTAATTTTTACTCGATAACATAGAATAATTGTTAAATATAAATTCTTAGTGATCTAATTTCCAAGCATAAGTAGGTAAATTTTCTTTCCTAGGGTTAGGATGAAGTTATAGTATAATTGAATGAATTTTTTATTAATTAAAAGTGGACTTAAAAGATGTACTTAAGATTATATATTTTAAAGAAATTAATTTTAATCATATATTTAGTGATTTCTACATAGGATTTATCTTGTACTTCATATGATAGAGATATTAATTATGTTGTATTATTAAAGATTAATATGTGAAAATCTTTGATAGCTTATACCCTAAAAAAAATAAATCTACTGAGTAAATATATTAATTTGTATTAGTTCTTTGAAATAAGAAAATCTATAAAATTGATCTTCAAGAAAAAAAAAACATCAAATGAATGATAAAAATTCTATTTTTATTTTTATTTTTTTTTTATTTTATCACAGACTTGTTTTATTGCATTATAATGGATTTTAGAACCTAGGCTTCTCTAGTGTCTGGTTTGCAATTGTGAGAAGAAAGATAGTATCACAAATAATAAGAAAGTTTTGCGGGTGTTAGCTATTTTAAACATTGTTATCAGCTCTTAGACTTACACTAGGTTATGTCAAAATAGAAAAGAAGTAAAAGGGGGTATCAAATGATCCTCTTCCTTAGCTCTCTTAGACAAGTAGAAGCTTTTTCATGTGTTTGTACTCCTTCTAGCACTTACAATTCATTTAAACCTTGTTATAGTTTACAACTAATAAAATGCACGAGTCCACTTTGTCTTTCTTCTGATTGTTTAAGATGTGCAGGCATGAATATATGCAATCACATTCCTCTGCATGTTCACACACACACACAACCAAGCCAGCTAGTGTTGTTAATACTTAAGCATAAACGCAAGTCACTAATCCAGCACGTAAAGAGAATCAAAATTCTGTAAGTTATCTAAGAAACTTTAAATTCCATTAACATCTTTAATTAATATTGACTGCTTCCACACCTTAGCTCATTAATCAAATCTCGCATCCACCATACAAGCCAAGATACACTACGACATCTAACTAATGTCACCCATGTTTGATAATCGATGGGAAGAAATTACTAGAGTACATGCCCAATCAAAAGAGTAGTCAAGTTTACTTGGCTGTAGCTTCTATAATATATTCTAAATTGCAAGCTAAACCAACGGAAAACAATTAAAGTAATCAATTTAGTGTAGCATTAAATAATCAGCTGTTCAAAACTAACTAGGGGCTTGAGAAAGTTAGAAAGAGCATGTGATTAGTGCTATTTATTCCACATGCTCCGTTGATGGGGGCGTTAGGCCCACCTAAACTTTAGTTTTTTATATTTTAAAAAAAATAAAAATGCCGTTATATTTTGACATTTTTTGAGTTTTACAAATTTGCCATTAAGTTTTTGTGAGCTTTGTGAATGAGAGGGTCTTGGTCTTCACACAATAGTGTTGTCATCATGTGACCTTGAGGTCACAGGTTCTAGGCATGGAAACATCCTCTTGAAAAATGTAAGGTAAGGCTCCATAATGTTAATCCTTGTGGTTTGCCACTTCCCTGGACCCTGCACACATGGTAACTTCTTCTACTATGTTGTCCTGAATTAGTTTTCCATCCTCCTTTTTTGAAATTTTGATATTGCCCTTATCAATTTTGAATTCAAGTTCTATAATTAAGTTGTCAACTTTAGCCACTAAGTTCAATGACTTTCCAATGGAAAGTTTCAGTAAGACTTGGTATTGAACACAATTCAATAAGAAGAAATCTAATGGAATGGTTACATTTCAACAAAAACTAACCAATAGTGATACATTCAATTGCAATCATGCCATTCTCACTAACTTGCACAATAGTACCTGTTAATCTTCTTCAATGAAATTTAATAATTTTAATTTCAATTTTTTACTAAATATAGATGTAATAATCTGCTAAACACAAATTAGAACATAATAAATGCTTTGGATCAATAAAAAAAATAAAGAAAAATTCAAATTTAAATCACAAACAAAATACTGTTATTGTTCACACAAACATTGACGAGTAGCAAATTTTAAGCTCTTCACTTAATGCATTTCTGAATGAAAATTGAAAATATAAGACTTAGGTCTTCTTCTTCTCAATATCTTCTATCTAACAAGATCAATTTTAGAGATTTTTGTTGACTAACGAAGTAAGAAATCACATGCAAAGACCTCTTGTTCATTGTCGTTCGCTAGAAGGATAACATCGAAATTTAAAAAAAAAAACTAATAAGGAAGGAAGATGGAAAACGAACATAATGACAATTTTGCTAAGCTAATGAAACATTAATGGTAAATTTGCAATCCTAAAAAATTATTGAACTTTGTTGCTAAAAAATGTAATGCATTTTTGCAAAAAATCTCTTATTTTTTTGTACAATAACTTCTAATCTCATACACTTGCACACATGTGACACACTCCCAAATGGGATGACTGCCTACCTGGAACCTGAGAGCTAGTGTACAAATAGGGAGGTACCTCTTTTGTGCAACCAGCTTGTTTGCTTCAACCTCATTGACTGCTTCAACAGGTAGGGGTACCCAAATTTGTAGGAAAGAAAATATGTCATCAAGTTGTAGCAGGTTAATTGATATGTTTGCTAATGGTAGTTGTTATAATTAGTTTTAGGTAATTTATTGATCCACAGTAAGTAAAAAATAACGTGGGTGATGTAACAAATGTCAATAGCTTCACCACATTATCATACAATCTTAACAACGAAGAACTACAATGATGAACTATTAGGTTCTTCTTTAGTTTGGCTTGCCGTTCATTGCATCCTTGGTTACTACTCATCGTTTAAGTGGCCAAATTAAGACAAGCAATTTGAGAAACTATTATATATGTAGTAGTTAAGGAGAACCTTGGTGTAATACTAGAATTATTGTGGTCACCTGGTGCTAAATGCAAGGTAAGGCTGCATACTATAGATTCTCGTGGTCTACTCGTTTGTCTGTATATGGGAACTTTGTGCACCAGACTGTCCTTTTTATTACAGATGTGCTAGTACTTTGTTTCAAAGATGGATTAAATTCTTAATTTATCTACAAAGAGTACTTCACATCCAACCTCGACAATGGATGAGAATTTTGGAGGATGGCACGTATGTTATTGTGTGAATGGTTTGGATCTTCAAAAACCTAAGCAGCTTAGAGTTGTAGCTATGCTTATCATTTCATGAGGGGCTCATTAGGAAGAACCAGGGGCACATATATCATTATCCTTAAGATAACATATCCATTTACATGGAACTATACATATATGTAAAGGAGGCTCAAATCATATGAGGGGCAAATGGTTGGCGATCCAAACTATTTATCCTTTGGGCCACTAGATCTCCAAATTTCATTTGCTGCATTATCTTAGCTGTTACACTAGTTAAGCCTTTCCTTCATCTTTTAACTATATGGTTAGGATCATGCCTTTGAGATGATCTTTGGTACATGATGTACCTAAGATATGGATGAAAGATGAATGGTTCATTCATGTAGTGATCTATACAGGTAGACACCATGCGACCCCACTATATAAGGAACTGTTGAACTTTCACCTTATGCACAAAAAGATCACCATTTCTTGAATTCAAAATATTCAAAACACTAATCTATTTGCTCAAGATTTCAACCTTCTTATTGAAGAACATCAACTATATTCTTTACAAATAAGAATTAGAAAAGCATTCTGTGATGTGTAATAAAATAAAATGTTAATTCATATCAAACTTTAAAAAGTTAAAATGGATTCATAAGAATGAGGAGTTGGAGCATTGACATCTAGCCTACTTAAAATGCTTCAAATATGTAGTTATGATACTCTTAGGAAAAGTAAATTGCATAATATGAGTGTAGAATTGAAACTTGTTGAGAGATTTAATATAGAATTTTTTGACGAGACAGTACAAGAACAAAATAGTACAAACAGATAGTGAACAGCAACTATTGTAGACTTTTCAAGCTCAAGAATATAAAATTACAATAGATTGAGATAATGCATTAAGAACATTGCACAATACAAATTGCTGATATACATCACATTCATGTGAATGCATGGATGAACCAATACTTACTATGATTATTTAAAATTCATATTTACAAGTGAACCATAATAAGACACCCATAGATAATCTCTATATTAAGTGCTAAACTAACTCCACCGATGCCAACCCAAGCCAGGATGAAAAGGAGGAGAGTCTTGCGTCATGTGCCTGCTGCCAAGGAAGAAGTTGAAGATGATTTTGTAATTTCTTTACTACTTGCAAATGAATATGTATTTGTATATTAGTTTGTAAGTAAGAAATGAAAATTATTTCCTGCTTATTAAAAGTATGGCAATCCTAACATGACATGAATTAAAAACTGATGATGATGATTAAGTTGTAAACTAACCTTAGAATAAATTAAATATAACAATGACTAATCAATAATACAATTTATTATATTTAAATTACTATATTATCCTTTAATACACTAAAATTTAAAAGAACATTATAAGAGCATTTTTCTATATTAAGTAATATTTTTTTACTTGTACAAATGGGGTTTCTATCTAGATGTTTGGGCAAAATAATAATAATTGATACTATACCAATAAGATTCGATCCTCTAAAATGAAAACTAATATCGTACCATCTATTCTAATTGAATCACCATAAACCTAATTTTTTATCCAAGTTTTGGGTTTTGTGGTTCTAGTTATACCATTTACACTAACTATTTTCACTCAAAGGAAAATAAGGGGTGGTTTTGTAATACATCCTTGAATTAATTATTTCTGATTAGGGCATCATTTATTAAGAGGACCTGAAGCACTAAAAGGAATGCCTTAAGAAAAAAAATCATCATCACATTATCAAGGCCTTATTCCAATTAGGGCTGGGTCATATGAATCTTATTCCTCCATTTCTTTGTATTAAGTTTACTGCTTCATTTAGTCTCAAAGCTTTTAAATCTTTTTTATCACTTCTATTCACATTCTCTTAAGCCTTATCCTTACCCTTTAAGAACATTCAACTTGGAATGCCTCACTACCTTAAGAAAAAAAAGAAAAAAAGAAAAGAGAAATGCTTTGGCAACAAGACAGGAACTTGTCCTCTAGCTCCACACTTTTTTCATGGTGGGGCTCACCTTTGGTGAATCAGATCCGTTTATTTGATTTTTTCTGAGTTTGGATAATCTGCTAGCTCTAAAGTAAGAGGGACTGGATGATTATGAAATTTGAAAATTGTTCTTTCATCAATGAGGACATAGATGGTTAGAAATACTGTTTAAAAACAGGTCTAGAATCAACGAATAGAAAGCATTTTATTTTTTTCTAATGTTAGAATGAGGGAAAGTTTGGGAGACGAGATGAATGGGTCCGATGAACCAAATGCAGGGCACACCGTAGAAAAGTGGGGACAGCATCACCCCCAAAACAAAAATAGTATCCCATCCAAATTGTGCAAGCGAGTCCCCAACCAAATGATCTATACCGTCAAAAATGGAACTGCTTATCTATAGTCCCTTGTCAAATGACTAGGATCTGGGACCTGACCATGGGACCCATATCACCATTTAGGCCAGTGCCAACAGCTAGAGACCTACCCCAACACATACAGTCCCAACCGCGTAAAGCGGAGACTCGTAGAGGGCGAGATAACCGCGTTGGTTTCTGCATATTGCCATTTTTTAGGTATTTTGCACAAATGGCGAAGCTTCTTCAACCCCTCGCCCGGCAATCCCGTTCGATGATGCCGTGTAAAGTACATCTTTCAAGCAACTATAACTACGCAGCGACTGCTCGATTCTCTTTCCCAACCAGCCAGCCAAAGCCCAAATTCCAGAAGTAATAGAAAGGAAGAGCAAGAAAACAACATCACCTGTCGTTGGAATCAACCCCCATTTTCCGTTGCCAAGAGGAGAAAAATTCCGTTGCAGTCTCCTTCGCAGGTTCGTAATTTCTTCTCGCTGCATTACTCTCTCCTTGTGAGTTTGACTTTCACATCTTTCCGGCGGAAAAACAATTAGAAGCATTCGGTTTTGAATTGATTACCAAACGGATTCCGGTGACGGAGATTTGGGTGATGTACTCTCTTGTTCTATTTAAACATCACTTGAGATTTGGGTGATTCCATTTTCCGGGCAATCAAGTTCTTGCGTACACGGAGTTCCTCGATCGGTTTTGAGAGATGGGAAGTTCGTCGTTGTCTCTGTTTTCGTCCCTTATTCGACCGACAGAATCTATATTTCCTAGAGTGCGCGTTCAGTATTCTTAGAAACTTGGAAGAAAAAGGAAGATTTGGTTCCAATCCTTCACCCGGATCACTTGTGTGCTATCTTACCATCTTCAAGGGGCTACCTTGATTGTTCTTGCGGAGGAAATTTATATTTCGACACCTTCTTCCCCCACAAAGTCATCCAAGCACACGGATTAGAAAGTGTTGTCCAGTCCAAGTTAAACATTTTTAGTGTAAATTTCCTCTGTTTTTCTAGCTACTGTAAGTTGCTTCCTCATCCAAGACAGTTATTTCGTGATTGCAGGTACCGCAGGAAAAAATAAAGGAGAAAGGCTACAACTGTCGTCAACACTCGTCGGAGAAGTCATATCCCGGCAATGGCAGACAGAGTCCATCCAACCGCAAACTCTACTCCGGTCTCCGGGCCGAGCGAACAATCACCGGAACACATGTCCATGCCTGTCAAATCCCCCCCCTCATCCATGCCGGAAAAACCAGCCCCGCCCCCCGGAACTTACGTCGTCCAAGTCCCAAAAGATCACGTCTACCGTTATCCCCCGAAAGAAAACCCCCGCAGATTCGAAGAAACCCGTCGTCGGAGTGGTTGCTGCTGCTGCCTCTCATGGATCTGCGGCCTACTCTTACTCGTCACCCTCCTTATAGCGATTGCCGCCGGCGTCTTTTACCTCGTTTTCCAGCCAAGAATACCCAAATACTCCGTCGAGACCTCTCCGTCAACGGGTTCAATCTCAACAGCCCCGATCCAACACTGTCACCGGAATTTGACGTCACGGTTAGGGCAGAAAACCCTAACAAAAGGATCGGGATTTACTATGTGAAAGGGAGTTCGGTCGTCGCATCGTATTCCGGGATGGAACTTTGTAACGGCGGTCTTCCGATTTTCTACCAGGGAAAGAGGAACGTAACGGTTTTCAAGACGGTGTTAACAAGCCACGGGATTCATTTGTCGAGTGTGGCCCACTCGAATTTGTTGGCCCAACAGAGGAGAGGGCAGATTCCGCTGGATTTGGATTTCAGCGTTCCTGTTAAGATTAAGGTGGGGTCGGTTAAGACGTGGACAATTGCTGTGAAGGTTCGTTGCGATCTAACGGTGGATAGGTTGACGGAGATTTCTAAGATCGTTTCTAAGACGTGCAAGGTTAAGGTGAATCTGTGATTGTGCGATGAGGTTAACAGTAGTTTTTGCATCAATTTTTCTTAAATATCTTATTTATAGAAAAGAATACACACACACATATATGTGTAGAAAAGAATACACACACACATGGAAGTAGATGTATAGTTTAGCTTTCTTTCGTAGAAAAATTAGGCTTAAAGGGCTAAAATTATTTGAACAATTAGCCAAAAGTGGTCACGGCAAGCTTGCTCGACTGCAGCGAATTAGTCCTTGGCAGATATTAGGGTGATTTTCTAAGAAGTACGAAATGAACCAAACACCTGTCTTTGTCGAGCTACAAATTTTTATTCAGTAATCTTTCAGTGAATCAACGGATCTATACATCCAAGCAACAAGAAGATTTTAGCTTCTTTCTCACACCGATTCTCTCTCTGGCCATCTCCATCGGCTCTATTAAGTATTACTTGGTACATTAAAAAAAGGTGGCCTGTGTGAGGACAGTGTATATTGAGATCAAAGAAAGGCGGACCACAAGGATCTATAGTAGGTAACCTTATATTATATTTATTTTTGTAAAAGATGGTTTTCATGCCTCAAACTTGTTACTTAAATGTGACATGTTGTTTTCTAACTCTTTTTATAAATAAAAAATTGTCCACCTTAGACTTGAGTTTTCCACTTATGCAGGAGTCCAAGGAAGGGGCAGACCACAAAGGCTTATAGTATACAAGTTTACCTTGCATTTTGCAAGAGACTCTTTCATACCTCAAATTCGTAACTTCTAGGCCACGTGTGGACATAAGTATATATGTATGCATGCGAAAGGATAGATTTAGGCGCCAACCAGTGAGGATATTAGTGCATGTTAAAACACAAGATGATACATTGAACTATGGCATACATATAGGCTTATGCAAATTTTCTACATGAAGATTTTCTATAAAATAATTTCACAGCCCTTGAATGACAATATAGCAAGGATATAGGGGGCTGATATTCCCACACCCTCCTTTGGAGTGTTATCATAATTTTATCTAGGTGGCCAACTTTTATGACATTCTTAACGGTTCATCTTAGCTATTTTGCAGTAGAAGAGGTTTGACCCAAAAGTCTCTTACATTGGATAATTGTACTATGCTTTTTTTAGTTTTGAAATCAATGATAATAAAATTAATATTATTTAAAAAGTTAAAAAACCATCAATATTCAAATCCTTTAAAGTATGCAATTTTTGAAACATGACGCATCTATAATAAGATGCCTAAGATGAATAATTTGATTTACTAAAAAATATAAATCACTCATATACTTTTACAATAAAACCCTAGAAGAGGGTGTCTCGGTATCAGCTCTCCTAATTCCAAAAAGAAAAAACCAGATTGCTTTTCCCAAAAGGTAAAACAATTTGGCTATTTTGGAGGAGAAAGTGTATGCAAAGTAAAAAAAGGGCAGCCATGGTGCATGAAGCTCCTGCCTATGTGGGGTCTGGGGAAGGGGCGGATCACAAGGGTCTATAGTAGACAGCCTTACCTTGCATTTTGCAAGAGGCTGATTCCATGCATTGAACCCGTAACCTTGCATTATGCAAAGTCCAACTTAAAAATCTATCTTCTTGCGGTAAGACGTGGCGAGACCTGCAAAAATGGACATGACTACAGCCTCTCACGGCTGTAGAGATTCACATCTTTGGAGATAGACTTTTCAAGAGGAATTCTTGACTAAATTGCCGACTAAAAAAGTGCCAAAAGAAAGCTCATAACTATGTGTAGAACATCAACAATCTCATTTCTAGATCAACAAAGCTCTTGAGTTCCTTTTGCAAGCTCTGTAGACAGACATGCAAGAAGGGGAGCTTTAATGCAATGATAAAGTTGTCATCGTGTGACATTGAGGTCATAGATTCGAGGCATGACAATAGCCTCTAAAAAACATGCAATATAAGGTCATGCATTATAGACTCTGGTGGTCTACCCCTTCTCCAAATACCACATACACTATTGTTCTTTAACGCTTGTATTTAACTGGGGGTTTTACCATTAGAATTATGATGCATGTTGAATTTTTTAAATCGATGGTTTTAACTTGATTAGCTTACTGAGGTATTAAATTAATTAAGTATTTTGAGCAATTTTGCACGATCATATATTAAATCTACAATGACTCCATTTTTGTAACCTTGAATTCCCATGTTGGTAATGAAAAGTTCACTTTTTGAGATAAGAGTATTTTGATCATTTCACTGTTTACCCTGACTAGACCTAGAAATTTGGTCCTTAGAATGGTATCCTTAGGTGCATCTCAGAAAAAGGAATCCAACAAGACCAGAATCACCCAAAACATAGTTAAAATGAGCAAGTTATGGCTCTTTGAAGTTCAAGGGCAAAATTATAATTAAATTTAAAACGAATTGGCCTGAAAAAACAAGGACCCGTTTTAATACGGGCACCCCCTTCTTCCCAAACATACTGCATCACCAATGTCGGTGTGCAGGGGGGAAACCACAGCCATTCTGGAGGTTTCTCCACTGCCATGAAATGGCGGTGGAAACCCCCTCCAAAACTCTCCTTAAGCTCTATAAATAGAGCTCTTGGGCGCCTCCAATAGCAGCCCAAAACCCTGGGAAAAATCAGTCTTGGAGTTGCAGGTAAGAGAAGAAACCATGAAAAATACCCAGCCACGAACCAGGTACGCCTTAAACAACTCCAAACTCATCTTCCCCTCAGTCTTAGGTTGAATGTCCTTAAGTTTTTGCATGAGAAACCATGCAAAACGGGGCTCTAGGGAGCCACAACAGACCCAGGGCAGGTGCCTGGGGCATTTTGACAGAGTTGAACTAGGGTGTCCTGAGGATGCCCATGTCACCACAGAACCAAAACACACCCAGTGCGTTAAAGGGAAACCGATGGGTGCGTCTGTGGACGTGCCCGAAAACGAGAAAAGGGGCAGAGGCCCAGTGCGTCGGCAGACGTGCCCTGTGGGGTGCTCGCTGCTGACGTAGGACGCGTTAGCGTCCCGGGTGCCCGCCTAGTGTGGGCCTGCAATAGTGACGCCGCGCGTTCCGCATAAGCAGAACGCACAGCCTGATGACGCCTGGGAGCATGCGACCGCACGTGCGGGCTGGTCGTTGCTCAACCGGGATGCAGGTGCGTCCCGGGAGCGGTGACGCAGATCCCGTTTTGGGCCTTCTATGTATTCTTAACACTAAAATACCCATAACTTGAGTTCTAAGATTCCGATTGAAGCGCCGCGAGAGGCGTTGTGTCTGTATTGACGGCTTGGACACACCCAAATCATAAAATACCTGATCAAGCCCCTATCTAAGGCTGGCATGATCCTTAAACTATGAAAGTGGCCTGGGGCCACTAAACCTTTGCAAACTTGACTATACCAAGGCCTAGTTAGGGACCTTAGGAGGCCCTTAGGCATGGGAATGAACCCTTAATGCTTAAGTAGTGAGGTAGACTGTTCTAGAACTTATAGAAATAGGCCAAGCTAACTTTCTCCTAAACCATGTCCAGGAACGTACGAGGACAAGGGAACTAGCGTGATCAAACCAGGTAGGTGTCCTATCGCTACTAGACTTTTAAAAAGAACCCATGATGCTTTGAGAATGCATGTTTTGAGTCATGGTTTCTTTTCTAATGAATGTTTTAAGTTTTTAAGTTACATGTCCTGTCTTTATGCGTATATCATATAAACTTATGTTACATCCTTATGCATATGACTTGTTTAGCATGAATTGATTTCATAAATGAACTTCGCATGCATATGAAAAATACATTGCACATGTACTGCCAAGACATGTATTACATGCATAGACATGTTTTGAAAAAAAAGGTTCTTGCCTACTTAATAGTATATAATTTGGGCTAGTAAGCTCGTGGGCGCTATGCTGAGAGGTTCGGGGTAGCCTCCCAGCCTCTACCACTATAGGTCGAAAGGGTACCACGCCAAAAAGGCTTGTCCTCACTTCGATTATTGTGGTAAACGAGGACTGCCACTGGAGGTGTCACGGCACCCGTTGAAGTGTCATATGCCCCTTGGAGGCTATGACTGAGAGTCCCTAGGTACCCGGGGACCACACGGCACTGAGGTCGTGGGCATAGTGTGCCCTATGTTTTTGAGGATTTACTTGCATGCATATGGCATGACATGAGTATGGTCGACCATAGATCCATGAGTTGGATTCAGTTGAGCATCTTATGCATATCATAGTATATGTTTATGATATCTATGTTACTTTTGACTTGGATTATGTGATTCTTTAAGTTGTCAGTATTCTATTTTGACAATGGCTTTTAATATCGATATTGAACATGAGTGTCCAAACATGTACATGGTTTAAAATATAGCATGCATTGTAAAACTAGTAGTGATAGACTCCTACTGAGTATAGTGTATACTCACCCAATCCTCAATATTTTTTAGATACAAGTAAACACTTAAAGATAGGATACACCAGTGACAGAGAACATCCAAATTAAGTACAAGTAAGTAAACCCCTACCTTATCTTTTAGTGAATGTTACTTGATTGTAGTTACTCTCTATAGCTGGGGCTGTGATTAACACTTTCTTGGGAATAGAGTTGATTTAAAACTATGCCATGGCTATATGATTTGAAAATGTGTTTTGATACTCGGGGTTTTATACGAAAGATTACTTTCCAAAACAAAAGATTTTCATGCATTTCATATTTCTAAAGCAAGAGATCTCGCCTTTTTATGAAATTTGCATTATATGAAACCCGGGTCATCACAGTTGGTATCAGAGCCCGGTTTGACGTTACTCACAGCCCAATTATGAGGAGAATAACTTATAATCAAGTTTCATCCATGAAAGATTAAGGGGTAATATGATAACACATATTACAGTCTTGTAAATTACCTTGTGATTTACAGATGCCTAGAAAGAAAGTAAGCGATGCTCTAAGACCTGAAGCCCCACCAGTGGACTCCACTGGGTCGGGCAATGGGATGGCTGAATTATTCTAGTGATTCCTACAGCATATGGAACAATACATGAGTAATCAACAAACCCAAACCCCTACCACACGAGGTCCTTCCCCTGATAAAGCAATAGATAGGATTGAGGTTCAGTTAGAAAGGTTTCAGAAATTAGCTCCCTCATTCACAGGAGAAGATGAAGCATCTACAACTGAAAAATGGTTAATTGATATTGAAAAGATATTTAAAGCCATGAACATAGCTGAAGAAAAAAAGGTACCCATGGCCACGTTTGTGTTTAGAGGAGAGGCTACCTTTTGGTGGGAAACAGCAGAAAAGACTTATTTTGACCAACCAGAAACAATAGGATGGGAAGAATTTAAAAAGGTCTTTAATGACAAATATTATCCTAAACACGTAAGAAAACAAAAGGAAAAAGAATTTATGGACTTAGAACAAGGAAACATGACTGTCCAACAGTATGAAAATAAATTCATCAGCCTCTGAAGATTTGCACCACATGCTTGTGCTGATGAGGAAGACGCGGCGGAAAGATTTGTAGATGGGCTCAACCCAGGACTCAGGAACAGAGTTCTAGGTTTCCAACCTTCCACCGTAGCCAAAGCCGTAGAGATGGCCTCCCTATACGAAAAAGATTATCAAAGGAATTAGGCGATAAAGGAAACTAAGAACACCAACACCATGAGAAATAAAGGAAAGAGACCATTTCAGTCATCTGGACCCAGGCCACCTTTCAAGGAGCCGTTTGAAAACAAAGGAAGAAGACCAGATTGGAAGACATGCCCTAGGTGTAACAGGAATCATTTAGGCAAACCATGTCCCACTTTCAACATCACTTGCTATACTTGTGGAGAATTAGGACATCTTGCTAGGAATTGTCCTAAAAGGAAAGTTGAAGAGCGTAAAGAAGATTAGGTTCCAAAGAGCTAAGGACGTGTCTTTGCCCTCACTTCCAGTCAAGCCCAAGCTTCAAATGTAGTAGTTGAAGGCATTCTTTCTATCTATGATACACCTGCTAAAGTTCTATTCGATACAGGCTCCACTCATTCTTTCATATCCCGAGAGTTTGCATCAACCTTGGACATTATACCACATGACCTGGACTCCACTCTAGAAGTCATGACTCCTGTAGGCCAGGCACTTCCCACCTATTCTTATCTCCAGGATGTCCCTGTTTTGGTCAAAGATCATTTGCTACATGCCAATCTTAGTCACTTAGATATGAATGACTTCGACGCCATCCTAGGTATGGACTGGCTAGCCCTTTATTAAGCCTTTGTTGATTGCCGCCAGAAACGTGTCACTTTTACCCTACCTAATGGAGACACTTTTACCCTCCAAGGAAGAAAGGATTATTTTGGAGCGTGTGTTATTTCTGCCATGAAAGCAGTTAAGCACATTGCTCAGGGATGTCCCTTCTTCTTGGCCAAGATTGAATCTGTCGAGAGTCCCCAACCAAAGCTAGAGGATGTCGAGGTAGTCCAAGAATTTCTTGACATATTCCCTGAGGACTTACCAGGTCTACCCCCACCAAGAGAAATTGACTTTACCATTGACCTTATACATGGTACTTCCCCTATTTCTAAAGCTCCTTACCGAATGGCTCCTGCAGAACTAAAAGAATTGAAGACCCAGTTACAGGAACTACTTGACAAAGGCTTCATACGGCCTAGCGTATCTTCATGGGGAGCTCCAGTCCTTTTTGTTAAGAAAAAGGATGGCTCCATGAGATTGTGCGTAGACTATCGGATGCTAAATAGGGTCACTATTAAGAATAAGTACCCCCTTCCCCGAATTGATGATCTGTTCGATCAACTTCAGTAAGCCAGAGTCTTCTCTAAGACTGATCTACGATCCAACTACCATCAGCTTTGAGTTAGAGAAGAAGATATCCCCAAGACAGCCTCCAAGACTCGATACGGCCATTATGAATTCAGAGTGATGTCCTTTGGTTTAACTAATGCTCCAGCCGCGTTTATGGACCTCATGAATAGGGTGTTCAAGGAGTACTTAGACAAATTCATCGTAGTATTTGTGGATGATATCTTGATATATTCAGAAACTCCTAAAGACCATAAGGAACATCTAAGGATAACATTAAGCACCCTACGAGCACACAAGTTATATGCAAAATTCAGTAAGAGTGAGTTTTGGCTGGAAAAGGTTAATTTCTTAGGACACATTATTTCTCAAGATGGCATAGCAGTCGACCCCACTAAGGTTGAATCAGTACAGAAATGGGAAAGACCTAAGACAGTCACAGAAATAAGAACCTTCTTAGGACTTGCCGGATATTACATGAGATTCATCGAGGGTTTTTCACGAATTGCTTTACCTTTAACTAAGCTGACCAGGAAAGACACAAGATTTGAATGGACTGATAAATGTGAGGAAAGCTTCCAGGAACTAAAGAGAAGGTTAACTACAGCACCTGTCCTTACCTTACCTTCAGGAAGTGGCGGATTTGAGATATACAGCGATGCCTCACAACAAGGACTAGGCTACGTACCTATGCAACATGGGAAGGTAATTGCTTATGCTTCTTGGCAACTCAAGAAGCATGAAGTCAATTACCCGACCCATGACTTGGAATTAGCGGCCATAGTCTTTGCCTTGCGAATCTGGAGACATTATCTATATGGGGAAAAGTTTGAAGTTTTCACAGATCATAAGAGTCTTAAATATATCTTTTCCCAACAAGACTTAAACATGCGACAAAGAAGATGGATGGAATACTTAAAAGACTATGACTTCTCCATTCATTATCACCCTGGAAAAGCTAATGTGGTAGCTGATGCATTAAGTAGAAAAACCTAAGGGATATGTGCAAGTTTATTTACTAAGAGATGGAAGCTATTACAAGAAGTAATAACGTGGAAACCAGACATAAGTAAGCGCAAGATCATTATGGCAGGTCTAACGATAAAGTCGGCTTTTAATGAAAAGGTTAAGTAAGCACAGCAAGGGGATCCGAACATACAAGCTTTAATAGGAAAACCAGGGTTTACTCAAGGGGAAGATGGTAGCGTTTACATGCAAGGAAGATTAGTGGTACCGACTAATGAAGAATTAAGACAAGAAATCTTAAAAGAGGCTCATCGGTCTAAGTATACTATACACCCGGGAGGAAGTAAGATGTATCAAGACTTAAAGAGACAATATTGGTGGGATGGTATGAAAAGAGACATAGGGGAATTTGTGGCAAAGTGTCTAACATGTCAACAAGTAAAGGCCGAACATCAAAGACCTGCGGCATTGTTACAACCCCTTGAGTTACCCGAATAGAAATGGGATCATATTACCATGGACTTCATCGTAGGGTTACCCAGGACCTTTGAGGGTCATGACATGATCTGGGTAATTGTTGGTAGATTGACTAAGACAGTCCATTTCCTTCCTATATGCCATACCCAATCCACTGACAGCCTATCTCAGCTATACATCAAAGAGATAGTGAGTTTACATGGCATACCCCTTAGTATCACTTCAGATAGGGATAGCCGCTTCACTTCACAACTCTGGAAGTTCGTCCAAAAATCCTTAGGATCTTCCTTGAACTTTAGCACAGCCTTCCATCCACAGACCGATGGACAGTCAGAGTGCACAATCCAGATAGTCAAAGATATGTTGTGAGCTTGTGCCCTCGATTGGAAGCAGAGCTGGGATGAAAACCTGCCGCTAGTAGAGTTCGCGTACAACAACAACTTTCAATTGAGCATTGGCATGGCTCTGTACGAAGCGCTCTATGGGAGACCCTGTCGATCACCCACCAGTTGGAGTGAAGTTGGAGAGTCCAGGGTGCTACAATCCGAGCTGGTGGAGCAATGCGCCGAGAAGGTGAAACTCATAAAGAAACGACTCCTCACAGCTCAAAGCCGGCAAAAGAGCTATGCTGATCAAAGGAGAAGACCATTAGAATTCAACATAGGAGAGCACGTTTTCCTGAAGATATCTCCCACTAAAGGAGTTATGCTGCTCGGTATCAAAGACAAGCTTAGTCTGTGTTACATAGGACCTTTTGAAATCCTAGGGAAAGTGGGAAAAGTGGCCTATAGGATCGCACTAACCCCTTAGCTATCTGAAATGCGAGAAAAGTACCTCGAGATCTTTTGACTGTACATATTGTAGAATTTCGGGGGCGAAATTCCCCTAAGGGGGTAAGAATGTAACGACTCCATTTTTGTAACCTTGAAATCCCATGTTGGTAATGAAAAGTTCACTTTTTGAGATAAGGGTATTTTGGTCATTTCACTATTTACCATGACTAGACCCAGAAATTTGGTCCTTAGAATGGTACCCTTAGGTGCGTCTTAGAAAAAGGAATCCAACAAGACTAGAATCACCCAAAATCGAGTTAAAATGAGCAAGTTATGGCCCTTTGAAGTTCAAGGGCAAAATTATAATTAAATTTAAAACGAATTGGCCTGAGAAAACAGGGACCTGTTTTGATACGGGCACCCCCTTCTTCCCAAACATACTGTATCACCGACATTCTAGAATGTCGGTGTGCAGGGGGGAAACCACCGTCATTCTGGAGGTTTCTCCACCGCCATGAAATGGCGGTGAAAACCCCCCTCCAAAACCCTCCTTAAGCTTTATAACTAGAGCTCTTGGGCACCTCCAATGGCAACCTAAAACCTTGGAAAAAACCAGTCTTGGAGTTGCAGGCAAGAGGAGAAACCGTAAAAAATACCCAGCCACGAACCAGGTACGCCTTAAAGAACTCCAAACTCATCTCCCCCTCAGTCTTAGGTTGAATGTCTTTAAGTTTTTGCATGAGAAACCATGCAAAACGGGGCTCTATGGAGCCACAAAAGACCCAGGGCAGGTGCCTGGGGTGTTCTGGTTCGACAAGGTCGAACCAGGGCGTTCCGAGGATGCCCAGGTCACCACAGAACAAAAAACGCACCCAGTACGTTAAAGGGAAACAGACGGGCGTGTCTGTGGAGGCGCCCGCAAACGAGAAAAGGGGCGAAGGCCCGGTGCGTCGGTGGACGCGCCCTGTAGGGCGCGAGCCGCTGACGCGGGACGCATTAGCATCCCAGGTGCCCACCGCATGTGGGCCTGCGACGGTGATGCGTAGCCTGATGACGCTCAGGAGCATGCAACCGCATGTGCAGGCCGGTCGCCGCTCGACGGGGACGCAGAGCGGTGATGCAGGGCCCATTTTAGGCCTTCTATGTATTCTTAACACTAAAATACCCATAACTTGAGTTCTAGGATTCCGATTGAAGCGCCGCAAGAGGCGTTGTGTCCGTATTGACGGCGTGGATACACCCAAATCATAAAATACCTGATCAAGCCCCTATCTAAGGCTGACATGACCCTTAAATCATGATAGTGCTTGTGGGCCACTAAACCTTTGCAAACCTGACTATACCAATGCCTAGTTAGAGACCTTAGGAGGCCCTTAGGCATGGGAATGAACCCCTAATGCCTAAGTAGTGAGGTAAACTGTTCTAGAACCTATAGAAATAGGCCAAGCTAACCTTTTTCCCCTAAACCATGTCCAGGAATGTACAAGGACAAGGGGACTAGCGCAATCAAACCAGGTAGGTGTCCTATTGCTACTAGACTTTTGAAAAGAACCCATGATGCTTTGAGAGTGCATGTTTTGAGTCATTGTTGCTTTTCTAATGCATGTTTTAAGTTTTTAAGTTACATGTCCTGTCTTTATGCAAATATCATATAAACTTATGTTACATCCTTAAGCACATGACCTGTTTAGTTGATTTCATAAATGAACTTCGCATGCATATGAAAAATACATTGCGCATATATTGCCAAGACATGTATTACATGCATAGACATGTTTTGAAAAAGGATTCTTGTCTGCATGATACATGCATAGACATGTTTTGTAAAAAAAAGGTTCTTGCCTACTTGATAGTATATGATTTGGGCTAGTAAGCTCGTGGGCGCTATGCCGAGAGGTTCGGGGTAGCCTCCCAGCCTCTACCACTATAGGTGGAAAGGGTACCAAGCCAAAAAGGCTTGTCCTCACTTCGATTGATGTGGTAAACGAGGACTACCACTAGAGGTGTCACGGCACCCGTCAAAGTATCATATGCCCCGTGGAGTCTATGACCGAGAGTCCCTAGGTACCCGGGGACCACACGGCACTGAGGTCGTGGGCATAGTGTGCCCTATGTTTTTGAGGATTTACTTGCATGCATATGGCATGACATGATTATGGTCGACTATAGATCCATGAGTTGGATTCAGTTGAGCATCTTATGCATATCATAGTATATGTTTATGATATCTATGTTACTTTTGACTTGGATTATGCGATTCTTTAAGTCGTCATTATTCTATTTTGACAATGGCTTTTAATATCGATATTGAACATGAGTGTCCAAACATGCACATGGTTTAAAGAACATATGGTTTAAAACATAGCATGCATTGTAAAACTAGTAGTGATGGACTCTTACTGAGTATAGTGTATACTCACTCAATCCTCAATATTTTTTAGATACAAGTAAACACTTAAGGATAGGATACACCCGTGACAGAGAACATCCAAATTAAGTACAAGTAAGTAAACCCCTACCTTATCTTTTAGTGAATGTTACTTGATTGTAGTTACTCTCTGTAGCTGGGACTGTAACTAACACTTTCTTGGGAATAAAGTTGATTTAAAACTATGCCATGGCTATATGATTTGAAAATGTGTTTTGATACTCGGGGTTTTATACGAAAGATTGCTTTCCAAAACAAAAGATTTTCATGCATTTCTTATTTCTAAAGCAAGATATCTCACCTTTTTATGAAATTTGCATCATATGAAACTTGGGTCGTCACAAAATCATACATGTATTTGAAATGCAATGTGTTTATGGGAGCTTCATGCAAGTTGTTCTTCTAGAGATAGACAAGCTAGGCACTGTATTTTGCATAACGGCTGTCCAATGGCCACATTCAATTAATCTGATCCATTATTTGATTTCTTAATAAAAAGGCAGCCCAATGCACGAAGCTTCTTTGTATGCAAGGTTTTGAGAAGGTACTAATTATAAGAATTTATGGTATGCAATCTTATTTTGCATTTTGTAAAAGACTTCATTCACATGTTCAACCCATGACCTCAACATCACACAATACGACTGTCCCATTGCACTAAGGCTCCTATTCTCGTTCTTCCAAATTACTCTAAACTTAAATAGCATGCTAAAAGCCCAAAAATCACTTCAAAAGACTAATCAACACTTGCCATGAGGTGGACCTTTGGTTTAGTATTCAATTCTTTTGGTCAGCACTCACGAAGTGTCTTTATAGTACACCAAAGCGTATCCCTTAGATAGTAAAGGTTGAACACAATTCCTGGAATGCTAGAATCGTGGCAAGGGCCGTGACCCTAAGAGCAAAAATGAGAATTGCACATGGTTCGCAAATAAGAAACGTGATCACCGTAGGTTTTGATTGGGCCCACAAACAAAAGAAATGAACGGTAGAGATCTCTTGGGTAGGGACCTCGATGATCCTAATCTTCTACGGTTCTGCCAGATCTCTCTCTTTGAATTTGCTGTCCACATCCCCCATCAAAGACCCAACCAACCCACTCTTTGCCTTGTCTCTCTTTTTCAGAAATTCGCTTCGTTTGTCCCAAATCCTCTACAAAACCTACCTTTTCCATTTCCCTTTAAAATAGAAAATGGCTTTCTACTCCATCTTCCTGGACGCCATTCCGGCATATACTGGCCTTTCTCCGGCGACATTCTTCACAATTCTCGCTCTAATGATCGGAGTGTATCGACTTGTCTGTGGAATGTTCGTCGACCCAGAGCAACCCAGAGGGACGAAACCAATCGTTCCTCCAGAATCGTTATTCGCCGAGCCTCCCGAGCTAGTTCAGTTGGGAGACGTCGCGGAAGAAGAGTTGAGAGCTTATGATGGTTCCGATCCGAAGAAGCCTCTGTTGATGGCAATCAAAGGACAGATCTATGATGTTTCTAGGTCTAGGTATGGATTATTTCATACCTTTTAACTATAGAATTTTACTGCTTCTTGCTGTTTCTGATTCATAAATTTTAGGGTTTTGTGAATTTTTTTGGTTAATGTTTGGTTTCATCGGAGATGAGATTGATCTAATTTTTAGCTGTCTTTATTTTTCAGTGAGACCTGTTAAACAGTTTTGTGTTTCTCTATGTTGATATTAGGGTTCTGGGAAGAGGGTTGCTTCCTTGGTCCTTATTATGGGGTTAGGGTTTCGGGAGTTTTAAGATTTCTCAAGGAGCTTAGGATTCAGGAAATGGATCTTTGAGGTCGCTGATTTAATTTTGGATTACTTAATTTCTCCATACTTGAAAAGAGTTGTGTTTTTATCATGGGAAATTAGGGCTGAGTTGAGAATACAATTCTCAAGGGAGAAAGTGATCTCCAACCCAACGCGAAAGGTTTTTTTCAGAAAAAATGCTGCCAAAATTACCTCTACATGCATTTTATCAAAATTCGTTCTGCCTGCTAATTAAATTCTGATTTAAAATTGTCAGTTTAATGATCGTAAAATGGAGATTTAGAACTGTATCCAAATGTGCTGCTTTTTCTATGGAAAGACTGTAGAATTGAAAGCTAACTTGGAATAATTTTTTAAAAAGCTTTCATTCGGTTAGGCCTTCTATGCTTTATCTTTTTCTTCCTTCGTAGGCTGTTTGGTTCATTCTAATCCCTGTTTCTCTTCTTATAAGTAGGGATATGTTAACTGTCCGTCAAAGAATCGCGTCATGGTTGTAGAACGCTTGGACCTTCCTGCTTGTTCTGTCTTGAAAATTATTGTAGTCCCTCTGGTTTCTTGATGCTTCTGGGAACATCTTTTTGCCTGTTATTGCTCTTGAGGACTGTTTAGTTGCTATCCTCTTCATTTCCTGCCAAGTATTGTTTTATATGCGATTAGTGGGCTGGTTATGGCAGGTGCTCTTCCCCAGCTTTATGATCTTATGATTGGGCAGCACCGGTACACGAAGCTCCCATGTATCTAGGGTCTGGCTAAGGGGCACAGTCCCACCACACCAAGCTCTTGCATATGCGGGGTCTGGTATAGGGCGGACCACAAGGGTCTATAATATGCAGCCTTACCTTGCATTTTTGCAAGAGGATGTTTCGACGCCTTGAACTTATGACCTCAAGGTCACACGACAACAACTTTACCTTTGCGCCAAGGCTCCCCTTCTCCTTTACAATCTTATGATGAATAGTATAAATATCTAAGGATAAGAAATTATGATACGGTGTTTATTGTAAAAGGAAAACGATAGGCTTCGTTTAGGTCTACCTGCTAGATTTCAGCATAACATCAATTATCATCCAGGGATGGCCACCATGTACCTAGCCTGAACTTGAGGTTCAAATGTTAGACCAATGGTTCCAGGCTGAGGCACCGAACAGGATGGATGGCTTGAATCGTGAATTCATGGTGGCTCATTTGTTGTCACAGTAGCAAGCTTTTAACATCGTTGTACTTAACAGAGCTGTAGCTGTCAAGTTCTTTGTTATGAATTTTGACCTTTTTGTATCAAAGTCAGAAGTTGGAAAAATCAGGTTAGTATCCAGTATTAGCGGCTTTTTTTCCTTCTGGCAGTTGCGATGCATCATATGTTCTTTCTATTGACAAGTAATTCTTTGCATTGTAAATTCTTTAGAGGTAATACTTGTTTGCGATAGTATTGGATATGGTGTGTTTACATTCATCCTTTTCCTTTTGCAGGATGTTTTATGGTCCTGGTGGTCCATATGCTCTGTTTGCAGGGAGGGATGCAAGCCGAGCTCTTGCTCTCTTGTCCTTTGAGGCCAAAGACCTTACTGGAAACCTTGAAGGTCTCGGTCCTTCTGAGCTCGAAACACTAAGGGATTGGGAACTAAAATTTGAGGAGAAGTATGTCAAGGTTGGCCAGGTTGTCACAGGAAAGGCGACCAGTGAAGATGCTGCTGGTGTGGAGAAAGCGGAAGGGATTGATGAACCCAATGAAGACAGAGAGGATATCACCAAAGTCTCGGGCAATGTAGTTGCAGAAAAAGAGGTCGGAGAAACATGAATGGCTGAAGGGACTCTTCAGGAAATATGGTAGAGTTACATTCTCACCACAAGCATATCTAAGGAGATATGACCTCCTACTGAAAACGGTGATTTTCAAATTGTTGTTAGTTTCATGTTGGCAGTTATATGACTGGTGGCTACATCAGCTTTGTAGCTGTTCAGTTTGGGATCTCTCTGTCTATCCACCTTCAACATTATCTCTTAACTATTCCATCTTTATGTCTTTAGCTCGATCTGTGATATAATCTGTATGCCTGCAAGTAGTATGTGTATAGTGTAGATTTAGGTTCTGTTGGCACACTGCTACTCTATCATCCAACTATCTCGACAGATGGATTTGCATCATTTTGTTTTGGTAGTTAAAACAATTCAACTCACTGTTGTAGGATTTGAAGCTTTGGTAGCGAATTAGTTCCTCTGTGAATGATCTATTTTCCCCTGTCACTGCTGTTTTCTGAAAGGTGTCTCTCTCTTGTTGTATTTAACATGAGGGGAGAGATAATTTCAGCAAGGAAGTGCAGGTGTAAAGTATAGGTGACATTTGATTGTTTGAGAAAAAGTTTCTAACTGCCTTTGCCTCGAACTTTTGTCTGCTTTCTACTTTTTTCCAGCCAATCAAATGTCACCTTGCAACTACATTAAATAGCTGAAATTAACACATTCCTTAAGCTCTTAGAGAGTGCTCCTTCAAACATTTTGGTTTGTTTTGATTATCATGTGATTATGATTGTATGGTGTTGTTGGAGGAGCTGTATGTTGGTTTTAAGCAACAAATCCACAAGAAGTTTCCATTTTGCCTTTAGCTCCTCTGGTTTCACCAAACGCTCGCCCTTTCAAGTGTCATTTGCTAGCTGGTCGTTCATTGCAATCGTGAGTTTGTCCTTGAATCATGGTTATGAGAAAATAACAATTATTTGTGGCTGCGGTAATATGGTGGACGCAAGTAATTCTTGTAAGGAAAAATCTGAGCAGCCAGAAATTGTAGCTGACCAAAGTCTCTCATTTGACGCTTTTTGCTCTTTTAAGACTACAGGGGGCTTTCTTGATGGATGGATGGATGTACGCCATTGCTATTGCTTTGATATTTCCCAATCACGCGTCCCATAAGAACCATCTTAATCTTATGGGGGTAACAAATGTGGATGCATATAGTTTTGCTTTAGCCGGAAGAACTTCATAAGTTTCTAAAAATTGAAGATATGGATTAAGAAATTGAATTTCAAGTATTTGTGGACACATATCAATTAGCAGAACACTTGATAAAAGAAACAGATGCTGTGCGAACAGGAGCTGGCAGGAAGCTCTAGGCGGGGGTTGTGTCTTACCCGAACCATTTATCTTGTAGGTAATGCTGTGGATGAACCATGCACCAGATTTTGAGTGTTAACCCAAGCATTCATCTGGAAGGTCTTCCCATGGACGAACCACGCATTAATATTTGAGGACAAACTAAGTTCTCAATCTACTAGATTGAAATGTTTGTCTATAAAATGAAAGATCAATCATCTATATGCATCAACTAAGCCTTCATAGATTATCAAAATAAAACTAAACCTCCACAAGTCAGCAGCTTAGAATCGTCTAATGATGGACAACTTTGGTGCACCGGTCATCCATAGCATCATCCAAAGCAACGCCGTGCCAAGAATGGTCTTGCGATCTCCATAGATAGGACAGGCCAGAGGACTGATTCGGATCAATCCAAAAACTATCTTCTTTCTTGAAGTTTAAATCTATTTGCAGTTCATTTGTTGAACAAGTGATGGTATGGTGAGCCACAAGATGAATGTGTGCGAGTCCATGAGTGGAATGAAAAATAGATAGTCATAGACACCGCAAGATGAATGATGATCCTGACCAACACAATCAGGTGCCACTTGTGAAATTGGAAAAGCAAGTACTATGATCATGCAGCTTCATACAAGATGGGATTTTATCAAAGTGGTGCCCTGTGGACATTTTTTGGGTCATACAAATTTAGCCCACCAGAAGAAAATCCTAGCCTCCCTGGTAAATGGATGCATTTGTTGCCCTGATAGGTGAACTAGGATCCACTTGTAGCGTTCCCATCTCAATTGGAGGCTTAGAATTGAACAGTTTGGATCATGGAACTTCTTACTTGTTGAATATGGGCTGTTCTTTAAACAAGATTTCCCACCGTCCATGTTCTGTGATCTAAAGAACACTTGTTTAGATTCTAAGCTCATCCAATTCTTGCTTTTTTTCCAACGGTAGTGATCCAAAGGCGTAGAAATTAGATGGATGGATGTCATCAATGATGCAAAATTGGGGCTTATCACAGCAAGCAGCTGTAGTGCGTGCACTATCTCAGCACTCTTCCTATGTCCAGTACATGAACACATTTGTTCCACTTGCACAATAGGTAGTTTCATGTGGCTTTCAACCCAGTAGTTATGAGAGCTTTGGCCATTTGAACCTCTTAAGAATGTTTAAAAGTCTTAATCACTGTTTCCTATTAATGTGGAAAACATGCAAAACCTCGGTGAAAAGTTCTGGCCATTTGAACCTCTTAAGATTAAGCAGAAAGATGGCTACTTGGATATCTAGTGGTGTGGATTTTTTCCGATAGCAACGGACTTGGCCGGCGATAGGATCCTATTAGATTAGATCGTAGAGGGAGATGCAAGGTGGCTCTTTTTGCATTAAGTATGCAAAGGAATGCACCTTGCGTATGAAATCAGATTGGTGGTGCTTTAGATGAGATGATTTGACGTGACATGAGATAATATGGAGTAAATCTCTGCTAGTGATGGTTGAGATGAAAATCATCTCATTTTAACTCAACAGTTTAAGTTCAATTTTCAGTCATCTCAGGCCAAGTTAAGTTATTATAATCTAGATCTCATATCATTTCATCTCATCTCCCGTCAGCTCATTTCATCTCAAGAGCCACCTAAGACAACGTTCAAGTTTTCTCAATACACGCCCAGTGGGTTCATGTAAGTAGTCATTCTAGACGGCTGGATACACAAAATGATTTACAAATCACAAGTTTAAGTTGACTAGGATGCGTGTGGTGACTTGGATGAAGCCGTTCCTGACCATCGGATCTTGATTATGTATTGTAAAGAAGGCACTAATTATGTTTATTCGAATTTAAATGGAATAACACTCAGAAGAATGCTGTTTTTGTCGTGTTAATGGGCAAAAGAAGTAGGGGTAACTATCCTATTCAATCGGACTTAAAGTATATGACATGGGATGGTGTTCTAACCACTAGACGAAAGGGACCAAAAAGTCATTCTTCGTGTACCTCAGCTCCAAAAATAGAAGTGGTTTATTTTGTTTTTATACGCAATTTTGACAATTTCATTCGTGTTTATGTTGGCAATTTCTGATGTGAATTTAGCTGGACATCGCCCCTGACTCTGCATGCGTTTCCCCTTCACTCTACAAGGAGTGCATTTGCATTGAAGAGCATAGCCCGATGTGAACTTGTGTCCTTCTCTTTGCCATTATAACCCATCACAAGAATATTGGGACCATATAAAGATACATGTCTTTGTCTGTCGTGGACAGAAAAAGAGGGCTTAAGAGGTCATAATCATATATTAGGTCTATACTACTGGAAGGGAGCCCGCTACCAGAAGGAAAAGGTGGAGCGGAAGCTCTACGAGCTACAGTTTAGGATCTCACTTTTGTTAATGGTAGTATGTCTCGTGGTGATGCTTGAGATGGAGCGAGCAGACTAGAGATGAGATGAGAAAAGATGTCTTGTGGTGCTGCTTGAGATGGAGTGAGCGGATTTGAGATGAGATGAGACATGGGTCATATCACTATTAGGGATGCAAAGACTAAGGTCGATTAGGACCAAGAAATTTGTTAGTAGTGTTGGACTAGGTCAAAAATTTGTAACCCTAATACATGTAAGGGTCTGATATGGGTCAGCTAGTGAAGGCTATGAGCCTTGAACATTTTTGTATATTTATATAGTAACTAAAGTACCTTTCACATGTCTCTAAACTCTAACTAGTAGGGTATTTTTAGTATTTAAGTGACCAACTTAATATTTTGTCCTAAAAAATTACTTGATAGTTGTTATCAATTAATTATGCAAAATATAAGGGGTTGGCAATTTTTTGAACATAATAGTGTCAAGTCAGAAAACTATGACCTAAAATTAATTAGAGTCTAGGCTAGAGTTATGACAAAAGCATTGGGGTCAAGGTTAGGGTTGCCAAAAAATTTCTCAACCTAACTAGTTGCCATCCCTAATAAAAGTTCATTGTGCCTCAAAAGAAGTGATAATTCCTTATCTTATTTAGTAGTGCTTGAAATGAAAAGAGAGAGAGAGAGTGGAGAAATCTTTTTGTAGCTTATGATGGCAATTTTCTGACCTTGGAGATATTGAAAATGGTGTGAGCCAATATACATATATCTATTCAGAGGAAACCATATAAATCCGTATGTTTCTTTTTCATCCTTTTACATCTTCATAATACATTGATGTGAATTTCTTACTCAAGCAAGCAAGCATCTTGTGGTACTTTGTGAACGACACAATAAATATTTGCTAGTAGGCAAAATAGTTTGCTATTTCATTGTTTATCTAGAAGACCTTTAGCAAGCTAAGATGAGTAGTATTAGGCTAGATATTACCTAATCCCATTAGAATCTAAGTTAAGAAGATTTCATCCTATGTAAACCATAATCCTAGTCATGAAGATTAAATGAAAGAGGAAAAAGAAGAAATAAATCACCTTCATTTAAGAATGAACAGAATTATCCTAATGAACAACTGAAGTTTCTTAGGTACGTGTGATCTAAGAAACTAGTAGGTCTTGTCATCTTATTAATTTCTAGAGAAACGGGGAGTGATGTTTTGTTCTGTGCTTTTGTTCCTAAGGATTTCTTTGTGATAGAAATATATGCTATTAAGGTGTTAGTGGTTCTTAAATCGGTGGGAGTGTGATGAGACAACATAAAATCTAGCGTGAGATGATCAAATTCGGCATGAGATGAAGTGAGATGATTGAAAATTGAACTTATGTTTGTTGAGTTGAGTTAGAGAAGATGGAATGAGATGAAATAAATTGAGATGAGATGGAGGAGAAAGGTTGAGATGCATTGGTGTAGATATGTGATATGAAATAATATGATCATAGTTAATTTAGGGTTTTGCGATTTCCACGAATATGCTTGTTATTGCCAAGAACCCATTCATTGTTTAACAACTTTCTTTTCTTCCACATAGTGCGACAAGTCGTACTAAGAGTATACACTCTAGATGAAAGGAAAGTATACATGCCCTTTTCTTCACGTGTGGTAAAATTATTTTTGTAAATCTAAGACATTCATCATGTTAGGAGTAACACAAATAGGCTATGCACTGAATTTCTTTCCCATTTGATAATTTCAACTCATGTTTCATCGCTAAGTTACGACCATCCATTTTTATTGATTTTTATGCAAAACTCAAAATAATTAGTTCAGTTTGTCCACATGCATTGATTTTATTTTATTTTTAATGAATTACATGTTTTTTGTATTCTGAACGTGACGAACCACTTAGATGTAAAAGAAAAAAAGAAAAAATACTATGCATACAAAAAGTGGTGTGTATTCCTTCCTCCCCATTAGAGAGCATGGTAAAGAGAAGAAAAGAAAGCTAAAGAAGGGGAACCTTAGTGCAACAGTAAAGTTGTTGTTGTGTGACCTTGAGGTCACAAGTTCAAGGCGTGAAAATAGCCTCTTGCAAAACTGCAAGGTAAGGCTGCACATTATAGACCCTTGTGGTCCGCCCCTTCTCCCGACCCAGCATAGGCGGGAGCTTTGCCACCTGGGCTGCCTTTTTTTAAATTCATTTGTAGCAAAACCCTTAATTTAGTGTAGAAATAAGATTTGTGTCTATGTATTAATTTTATGCATTTGCACACATATGGCAATAGTAAGATAACATTAATATTCCTAGATAGTTTATTCAAAATGTAGATAATTTCATGCATGGCATCACTAGAAGAGAAAACAAGTTTGAGTGATTTACACTTGTTCAAAATTGGCTTGTTGCACTATCAATCAAGACAATTGCCCAAAAATCTTGTTCATTAGATGATCAAGACTTTTACTGTAACATAATATTTGTTTATGACCTACATTGTATGAATCTATGTAGGCCTCACTATAACAAAGCCTGGCATGAGTTACATCCATGCACTTATTCAACAACTTGTAACCTAAAATCTATGTGGGCTTAATCAACAACCTATAACTTGAAGCTTTGTGTCACCTCTATATGTTAAAAGTTCAAATTATATCATTCTAATAACAAAACATAACCAACTACAAAACTATGGATTTAACGGTGAAATGAATTACCATTTCTACAAAAAATCTGGTAGATTCTTTTCTGTATTTTGGACTATTGCACATGACAAGTGCAATACAAAATAACCTGATAAACAT
The DNA here is from genome assembly GCA_035236585.1 of Warburgia ugandensis. Taxonomy (NCBI): domain Eukaryota; kingdom Viridiplantae; phylum Streptophyta; class Magnoliopsida; order Canellales; family Canellaceae; genus Warburgia; species Warburgia ugandensis. Next base: position 70,337,631 of record CP141128.1, read on the forward strand.
AATATAAGACATGACATATAGGAGACTTAGTCTCCACACCCATCAACATAATCAAATACTATTTTCAATAAAATGTATACTCCAACAATGGATAAGAAAATCAAGTCATGACAAAATACCCAAGGTCTCTCTATACAGCCATCACATCCAACATGAATTCATATTTTTACATCCAGGTCACATTATAATTTATAATAAAGTAAAGTCCATAAACAAAGCCCAAAATGAAGTCTTGAATAAATCTTGTCATCTCTGAAATATCCTCAACACTACATTGAAAATTGTCATCACTTTTGTCTGCGCTATCAGCGTATCAACTCTCTGTATCTGAGGCATTACAAATAAAGCAATGCCTCAACAAGCTATGCTTATGTAGGTGATTACGAGAAATAAAACATGCAATAAACACTTTGCAAAAAGTACCAATATCACATCGAGTATCAATAAAGTAAATCATTTATAAGGCAATAAAATCATCAGACATTCAGAATGCAAAGCTCACAAATCTCATAAATTTGAACAAAACAATTAGCATCAAAACATGCTTTTCATTTGAGGCAATTCAATATCAAAGCAAAACATCATAGCATGCAAAGCATGATTAACACATGAATTAGCAACTATCAAAATAGATAAAAATTTGTGTCCACAAAATAATATAAAGCATGTCATGATAAACAGGGCACTGCATACAATAAGCTTCTAAGACACTCAAACACCGGTAATAAGTACTCATACCAAACCCTAGGTCCCTCTTGTGCAGCCCGCATTAGCTCCCGGAGTCACTCATGGCCTAAGCCTGGCTTACCTCGGTTCACCCCATATATAAATACCACATTAGCATACAGAATAACAACATGAGCTACTATGCTGCAATGGTAACCACACTAGGATCTAAACTGTTGCTGCTCCTTGTCGACACCTAAATGGGAGACTTTCTCCATCCCCATGGGGGAATGGACGTTATAGGAAGGACTATGCATGATACCACTATCTACATACCTAGCCATGTACCACTCAAGGGCGGTGTCTAATCATCATCATCACAAAGTCAGACGGCGGGTGGCCAACCCTACAACCCTCATAGCATAGTACCCATTAGGTAGAAACACCTGTCATAAAGCAGCAAAACATACTATAGATCATGAAAAACTCCCAAGTAAAATAAACCTCAATAGGCTAAATCAAAATACGTGATAAAGTATAAACCATCACATGTGAAAATATGGATAATCGTATAATTGATTGCCATGCTATCAATAGTGAAGTAATAATCATGTTTTAATAAACACGATGGGGTGTAGAACACATGCCTCAAGAATTTCAAGTGAGAAGTCATGATCATGAAATCAAGGAAAAATCCCGAATGTAATCACCTACCTCAGACGAAGAACCACTCGTCTGTACCTCTTAAGTCTCGATAAGACTCCAGTCTAGCTCAATCACCTCAATACTTGTACCTAGATACACAACACATCTAGTCATACTTAGAATCCACTTTATTTAACCTGGATTCTTAATCCCACAACATTATGTTTTTGCATTTTATAACATAGCGTTCAAGGCATCCCAATGATTCCCAACCCTAGAATCTCAAGGTGGGGCTAGCCTTGATTGGCTAATAATTCAAGTCATACTTAATCGGCTCACTCATAACCTTTAATCCTTATTCTTAATTATGTCAATGCATACTTTAGAGCTATTAAGCTCAGATCGCATCAATCTTAAGTAGTTTATCATTTAAATCAACTAATTGGGCATCTCATGCTTAATCATATTTAATTATAATCAAAGATGTCCATTAAATGATCAAGACATAATATTACCTTGAACAAGTCAATATGAATAATATCTAGCTATTCACTTGGTCGGATTGTCCACCGATCGCTTCAACTGTGCCCGATCATCAACATCCACGTTGATCTCATCAAAGATTCTCACCTGATCACCTCAGATCAAATATCAATTTAGTAATTCTAGTCAATTAATCCAATTAATAATTCTAAATGGTTCGTATTATCAAATTGAGTCCAATTTCATACCTTTGTCTTCGATTTATCTCAGCCGTTGATCAGGATAGGTTAAATCATCTCCATAGACGTTTCATATCCAAAATACCTTATATGGATCTTAATCTAAACTTCGTAAGGATCACAATGTATTACTCAGATTGAAAAATAACGTCAGATCATCTCAGATCAGATGATCTGAAGTTTCATCAAGGGTCTAGTCAAATCGATAGTTGGATCTTCCCTGATCAAGAAACGAGAAGATGGGTATCGTTCCCCGCATTGCCAAGATCATGGGGCATACTCTCGGATCTTAGAGATCCTTTCTGGATTGGTCAGAATCGTGAGTCATAGATCAAGGGGGGAAGGAGGCTCACTGAGTCAACTCAGCTCCCCCAAAACTAGTTGGGGAGAGTTGATTTTGTGAGTTAGCTCATCTTTAACTGCCCAGAAAGGGAAACCAAAGGGAGGAGGGTGACGGTGGCCATTGGCCGCCGGTTGGCTCACTGCCTAAACCCGACGAGGAGGAGATGCAGGGGGAAAACCCTAGTCGTGCCAATGGCGAGGAGAGGCGAGCTGCGGGAAGGAAAGAAGGGCAACCTATGCAACAAGCCCATGAGCACGGCAGCATACCAGGATGGCTGCACTAGTTGGAACCCGACAAAGAGAGGAGAGGGGAGGCCAAGGCACGCTGGCCTATTCCATGGCTACGCCATGCCGGTGGTGGGGAATGTAAGGCCGAAGGGAAAAAATACCAGATCGTGCAGCCAATCTGTGCATAGGCGGTTCAGATTGGCTGCAGGGGCAAAGGAACCCTACGAAAGGGGGGAAGAAGGGGTGTGCAGCCGGCCTATTACTCTTGTTAAGCTGCGCAGGCGTAGGGATTTCATGTCTGCGGAGAAAAACCTGAAATGGGTTTTTTGTTAGGCACTTGTAGGTGGAGCATCATTGTCATGATTATCAGGGAGGGATAGGACTGAGGGGGAGATGAGTGTGTGGCCGGCCTGCACTTACAAGTATGCTAGGCCAGCTGCAAGAGTAAAACCCAAATCCGGGTTTCCATCAAGCCGAAAAGAGGGAGGAAAGGTCGCTAAGAAAAGAGGGGTTTATAGGGAGAAGGAGCCTACTGTAACAGCCCCGAGGGCGGGAGAAGGTTCCTGGACGGTTGATAAGAGACGAGATGTCTTTAACAGTAACAACGCGTTTTATCCTTCGGGGTGAGAACAAAACCCGCCGTCGACCGGGACAGTATCGTTATTGTGGAGCCCTTGGGGCTGTTACACCTACGCACCAGAGAATTCTGGGTTTCTCTTCATAGCCGGAAAGCGAGAGGGTTGTCACAATCTTGGAATAGAATCAAGGGAGGAGGGGTTGTCTAATCACAGATTATGTTATTTCCAAATTGGTTTAAATAATTTTCTCTTATTTTTTTATTTTTTTTTTTGAAAAGTTAATGATAAGAGAAGCCTTACTATGAGAAGTGCATGAGGGTCCTAGTTGGGTCCCATTTTCATACCTCTAATCTAATCCACATCCTTCATTTGGTAGATTCTATAGGTAGAGATGAATGAAATAGAGAATTACACAAGTTTAGATGATCTCATCTTCTTATTAATAGCTTATATATATATATATATATATATCTAGGACAATCTGTTTTTGAGTTGGCTGAGCCCCAACAACGTAGGACAAATGTCATCTTATTCTCCATTTCTTAGATTTGTGGTGTGGATGGCATATACGAGAGTCTTGGCGCAACGGTTGAGTTGTCGCTGTGTGACCTAGAGGACGCGAGTTTGAGGTGTGGAACAGCTTCTTACAAAATGCATAGCAAAGTTGCATACTATAGACCATTTGTGGTCTATGGAATTTATGGAAGAATCAATGAGCAACTAATATTTGGATGGTCTAGACAAGATGACTAATAGCCCACTTTCAAGCACTATGGTTGAAAGGTTGGAAATGTTTCAACGATGGATTTTTTTTTCATATATGTTGTTAAAAATTCTATTGTGGTGAGGATGAACAGTCTAGATCGAGCAGATACACTTAGATGGGGTGAGGTAAATATTCTTATATGTTTCTAAGGATAAGAGGATCTCATTGTTGTATCAACTCCGCAATGAGTGTAAAAAAGTAGTTTCACTCACTTCCGCCGTGAGTAAAGTAGGAGGAGGTTGAAGTTTGCAAGGAGAAAAAACTTAGTCTATTTTACACCAAGGATGAGATGAGATGACTTAGACTTGTGATGTGTAAACCACTTACACTGATCTCTGATGATATTGAGATTTCTCATCTCAAACACCACCAACAATGAGCTAGGATGAGATGGCTTTCAGCTCATCTCAACACCATTAACAATGACTCACATGACATAGCTTTCATCTCATCTCATCTCAAGAAACACCAATAGAGAGTTGGAATGAGATGGTGTTCCTCTCATCTAAAGGACCACCTAATGGCATGACGAGGAGATGTTATTTCATCTTAGCTCAAGCACTACTAATAGTGATATAGTCTATATCATCTCAAGTATCACTAACACCTTGTTAGATAAAGGGCAACCCTAATGCATGACGCTCCCACATATGCAGGGATTAGGAAAGGAGCGGATCACAAGGGTCAATAGTATGCAGCCTTACTATGCATTTTGCAAGAGGCTGTGTCCACTCCTTGATTGTGGCCTCAAGGTCGCACTACAACTCTACCGTTGCACTAAGGCTCCCCTTCTAGTAACACCTTGTTAGATAAGTACAATAATTCCAAGAACCATACAATCATATTCATACTTTGGGAGTACATTGTGATTATATAGAGGTTCCTTTCATACCTAACAAGCTGCCCATTTCACCTTTATAAGATGGGAACCAAACATATGGGCCAATGTATAAATCATTGGATTACATGACTCCCTGTTGTTGTAGGTTGGGTGGTATAGGTCCATTGATTGTTTGGCCAATTGCCTGCATTTTCAAAACTATTTAGTTGCGGCAGGTGAAGGCACATGCCATGTTGGTGGGTGTCCAAAACATCCCAATGATCAAGCACTTGAAGAGATAATGGGATTAAAACAATCCCTTCTCTTTGGAATGTAATGTTAGAAAAAGAGGAACAAACTTTGAAGATGTTTTCACAAGAGATGTTCCATTGAATTTTGTCTCTCAAACATCTAAATCATTTTTCTCCAATGTATGATAAAAGTAGTTGGTGTTAGGCAGATTTGCAACTTTCAAACATTTGGTTGATGCTAATGAATTTGTTCTATTGACAAGATCATGTCTCTAAACCAACCACATTGGTGCCTGTACATCAACCAAGGACATGGGAAACTAGATTTCCTATACTCATCCCAATCAATTTTTATCGTTACTTAAAGTTGATTTAAGGCCAGCATAAAGGTTTTAACAAAAGGGAGCCTTTGTCGAACAATAAAGTTGTCATCATGTGACCTTGAGGTCACGGTTTCCAGGCTTAGAAACAGTCTCTTACAAAAATACAAGGTAAGTCTGTCGTGCTATAAACCCTTGTATTCCATCCCTTCCCTAGGGTTCGTATATACAAGAGTTTTGTGCACTAGGCTACCTTTTTTATAGAGGTCTTAACACATACAATCAAAACCCAATTGCAACTTTCCAAGGCTTATCCTCTTAACTTCAACCTCAATGGGGCTATGAATTTTCCTTTCTATTTGTAGCCTTAAAATAGAAGGGTAGCCTTAACGCAATGGTTAAGTTGTCATTGTATGACCTTGAGATCATGGGTTCAAGGTGTGAAAATAGCCTCTTGCAAAATTGCAGGGAAAGGCTACGTACTATAGACCTTTATGGTTCACCCCTTCCATAGACCCTGCATATGTAAGAGCTTCGTGCATTGGGACTGCCCCTTTTTTTTATTTGTACCCTTAAAATGTATGTAAGTAAAATTGTTTAAGAATGGACAGTCCAATGTGCCGAAGCAATTTTATTTATGCTTGAACAGTTGTTCATGTTTTAAGTACTACCATATAATAAAGAATAAGATTATATGATCAAAGTAGGCCATGGTCCACCATAGAAAATTTCACCTCATTTTTATTGACGTATATATTTTTGTGTGGCCTTCACCTCATTTGCATAAATGTCTCACTTTTGACCCTCCTAAATTCAATTTTCAGCCTTCATATTAAAGTTGGTCCCATCCTAAATTGAGTTGAGTCTTAAGTCCGTCCCTATTTTGCACATAAAAGATTGGATTGCATATGGCCATTATTTCAAATTAAATTCTATAGGGCAAACAGGACAAGAATTGACCATTCTTAGCTACAACCTAGTAACAACTCGAAAGTGAAGTTGATGAGAGTGAGTAAAGCCCATAGTATGTATAAGAAGAGAACGACCTCTCAAAAAAGAGTTCTTATTTTCTCACAAGTGGTTGACAAGTTAAGTAACAATGGCTTAGTACTTGATGGTACACAAGTTAGTGTAATGTCACCCACTTTTCTATGATGGACTACTTATGTTTGATCAGATTTGTTCATCTAATTTCTCTAGCTTGAAATATCTTGTATACCCAATATCAAAGTGTTTCAATAATTATAACCTTTGAAACTATGTATTCTATTGGTTGATCGTTAACCATTCATTACACAATATATCCAACCATCCATCTCATGAATCAAAAATACATTTTTTTAGTTCTAGGCTCATCCAATTCTCAAAGCATTTAGGTAAATAGTCATCTAAAGTTGGAGCTATCGTGTGAATGGGTTTGATCAACTGAAGGTGGGGCCCACCCTGTAAAAGTAGGTTACACCACTAGCTTGGTGCATTGTTGCAGACTCTACTATCATTTCTTGACAAGTCAAAGTTGTGATATTTAGCAATTCTAGAATAGGCCATGTCAGATGAATGGCTTGGATCATTGAAAAACTCAAGCAAAAAGTGAGCCCGACATATCACTTTTTGTCCTTCTTCATTTACTATCTAGGAAGCATATATAATTTTGGTAGTGAAAGTCTAAGCAACTAATGTGTTTTTCATCTTTTTTTATCTACCCCTTGCCTTTGAAGAAGCATATATAATAAAAGTCCAAAATAATGGACTAAAAGCAAGTCCTTGCAACTTCTTATGACAAGTAAGGGAAGGTGGAAAAGCCAAAAACCTTTTAGTCCACGTTAACTTATTTATTTCATGTTAACTCTTATTATTTGGGATATATCCTCATTTGTCGCAATTGATAATTTATTATTCTCTATATGATATGAGTACGTAGATGGGAAAATAGTTAACTTACTGAATTATCATATAACTATAATATTACAATATTCAAAATATGATGTCCAAATGCACAAATAATAACATTACAAAGAATACTGATTATTGAAATCTTATGTGATCGATATGCTCCCCACACAATTAAGGTATATACAAGCCCTTATGTCATGAGATATGATATCATTAGTTCTATCCATTAAGCTCAACAATTACTTGATTATTCTAAATATTCTTTGTTTATACTTCTGAATACTTAATGTTGATATACTTATTTGAGCTCCTACTTTTCTTATTTTTACAAAAGAATATAATAACAAAATGTTACATTAGAACTAATGTAACGCATTTAGCAAGCAAGATGTCATCCATATATAAAACAAATATGCCCCCACTGACTTTGAGATATACCCATTAATCTATGATGTTCTCTTAAAACTAAATGAGAACCATTAGTAAGAAGATTGCTTAAGCTCTTATATGAATTTTCTTAGTCTATAAATTAGTTCTTTTTCCATAGATGATGGACGCATCTTCAATTCGTTCATATAAATACACTAGATCCCTATTTAGAGATGTGGTTTTCACATCCATTCAATGTAGTTGTAAATCAAAGTGAAGATCAAAGCTAGGATGCCACATTATGAGTCCTTAGTACCAGAGTGATGATCAAGACCATTTCTTTTAAGTGAATCCTTTAACCACAAGTCAAGATTTCTTTGTTTTACATTATAAGCGAGTCTCTTATATATCTTATAGATCCACTTATGACAATTAACCTTGGCTCCTTAGATAATTTAACAAGTTTCCTATGTATTATTGTTCTATAGGGACTTCACCCTTCAAATAAGGTATTATACTAAAATTAGGAATTTTCTCCATTCATGGATTACAAAAATGACCTTCGGATTCCTAATGTTAATTTTATAACGAGGCTTTTGTAGATAAATTACAAACCTTATGAAGAGGAGCCTTGGCGCAATGGTAAAAGTTGTCGTCATGTAACCTTGAGGTCAGGGTTCAAGGCATGGAATCAGCCTCTTGCAAAATGCAAGGTAAGGCTGCCTACTATAGGCCCTTGTGGTCTGCCCCTTCCCTAGACCCCGCATAGGTGGGAGCTTCGTGCATTGGGGCTGTTCCTTTTTATTTTATTTTATGAAACTATTTAATTTTCTTAATTTTGAAGACCTTCTAAAGTCTATTATATTATCCACATCTAGTAAATTCTAAATAGTAGGTGTTACAACAACTTGTTTCTCATAGAGTGATTGTTTCTTAAGTTGTTACGAGAACCTATATTTCATGAATTCTCTCTATTGAGGATTTTCACTTCCACTAATATTGTCAATCTCAAGAAATCTAGCATTTATTTTATTTTAGTAAATATATATAAATAAACATGAATTAACAATGCAAACTATATTAGTAATTCTTTTATTAAATAAGTGTGTCATTATAAACCTTCTACGGGTAGGGGCTACAGCACATATTAGTCTAGAGCTAATTTTGTTCCCTATATTGAGAATGAAAAATTCCTATACTGTTGGGGCTTTAGCATTTTTTTCTTTTACCTATAAGAACCAATTACATCTACTTAATCTAATTAATATATGAAATATAACAACTTCCCTATAGGGATCAAATTATTATTGTTCAAAATTAATTACAAATTTGATGTCATAATTATGATTAATTTCATCTCTCTCTCTCTCTCTCTCTCTCTCTCTCTCTCTCTCTCTCTCTCTCTCTCTCTCTCTCTCTCTCTAATAATACATGCATGCTCGCAATCATTACTTGAGACACTTAGACTACTGCAAGTTCATTCTAGACGTTGAATAAATAATAATACTATTAAATAAGTTGCATGATATAATTAAGAAAAATAGGTATTAATCTAGTCAAACAAATTATGCCTAAATAAAAGATGGATCATTTCTTAAAATAAAGATATATGGATCTTGTTACAAAAATAGCATTCTAAAATTGTCAAAATGGCTCTTATGAAAGATTTGAAATTACAATTATATTCTTTTACAAGTATCTTTGTTCTTAGCAGTCACTACATTATGTTATTTTTTAGAAGAAAAATATGCATGACCTAATAGTCTTTTATTTCTGTCTCTCCTACTCTTTAAAAGAATATAAAAGTGATATATTCATATATGAAATATTAAAAATATATCACATTTAGCATATGAGATTAACATGAAGGATTATTAAAGACATGACTTTTTAACATAGAAAACAACCATCATGGCACAAGAGGGTTGCTTTGGTATCAAGTGAACTTTTTTATTTTATTTTAACTCAGTATATGAAATAAAATACTTATATGTAGCCATAGTAGCATGTTTGTTTATCTTCATATTTGGATGGAGAAAACTTCTAGCCTTTTAGCAAATCCTTATGGAACAGATGATGGAATACTAAGCTTCAGTTTACTTGCCAAGCCTAGGGCTATCCTGAAAGGTTTTTGTCCTTTTATATATCCTACCATCAAGTGTATTTGTATTGGTGATAAAAGATTTTGAGAAACTTTACTTAAAGTCACTCAACATCACTATTACAACTAGCATTATAAAAATAGGTTTCTTTAATACATTATGTTCATATTTTTTTAATCAAACAATACCTTTTATTCTAATTACCTATTTTTAATTGTCAAATAAAATAGGATTCTACAACATGGCTAAAAATGAATATGATCTTGCAATGTAGGCCATAGTATGAGTTTAATTTAAAATCTACTTGTTTATTAATGGTGAAAAAACTAGTGCAAGCAAAATAGATAGCCTAATTTAATTTGATCCAATCCACGTGAATATGGACAAATTGGGTTTTTGATCAACACCGTATGTGATCTAGGCGAGAATCATAGATATACAGATTATCTGTCCATTTCACTTAGGTCATATAGAATTGCAAATGTTGACTCCTTTTGAAATATATAATTGTTAATATTGTTCAGAATGTCTTAGATAGGCTAAGTGCCAAATTTCAAGACTAGTTAATTCTTCTAACTTAATTTATAGAGCTTCAATAGTACAACCACTTATTTTATTTTTTTTAAAGAAATAAAATAAGTGGCGTAGTGATTTTTCATAGGTCACCTAAAATAGATGTCACCTGTTTCTTTTTCTAAGTTATAATTATGACAAAGGAGAGAGCCAACAGGGGAATGGAATATGCTTAGGAAGGAAGCAACCTCCGCGCATTAATAACCTATTATTAGCCCCCAGCTTTGGTGCTCTAAGCTAAATCATCATTCATCTCCTAATCAATTTAGAGTCGCTGTTGCAGGACACATTTCCAATTCAGCTACGAAATTGTCGTTAATCAGAAACCAACGCACAACCTATTATCAAATAGATGGCCCAGATCAAACCAAACAGGGGTCCACTATGTAATAACTACACAGTTGATTCAACTATAATATCAGTAACCTAGGCCGGTACATTGAAATATAGAATATCCGCTTCCTGGTTCCCGAGGGCCACCCAATCTTTTCATAAATGTCAAGGCAGCCACGTGAATTGGTGGTCCTCTCCTCGCCTCACAATCCTCACCTCCGTCGTTTCATTTTCTTCGCACGTCCACTCCCTACCCTACATTAAATACCGTACGGTACATATATTAAATAAAGAATAAAGATATTTTTATTTTTATAATTAATTTTTTTATTTTGGTTTTTGTACAATCTAAAAAATATTCCCATAGAAATACACACGCTAAGTTATATTTTAGTTATTCATGTAAGATAAAATTTTGTTCTATAAATCTAAATAGTTCATCTTCTTTAAAATGGCCTACGAATGTTATAGAGCGAATGACCCACAAACAGATTAAATTATTTATGACTTTATCCTTGAGCAGCAGTCAAACGAAGAATAAATATAAGATTCCAGTAAAATAATTAGTTGAACAAACTATGGCTGTTTCTTTTTCACCCCGTTCTTCCTTGTGTATCAAAAATATAAAGCAAGTGCACTAGCTTTTCCTGTGTATACATCAAAAACTCATTCCCTAAAAAGAGCTATAAAAAACTTAAATATTTAGTTGATTTAAGCGGTGATGCATAAGCATTTTAGTATAAAATGAATAAAAAAAATAGATTTAATTTTATATTTATTAGATGATTTTAACTTTTATTATTATTATTATTATTATTATTATTTTGCAAAAATCTAAAAAAAAGTAATTAAAATTATTGTTATAGAGAATACGATGAAGGGCTTAGATCAAAAGGCATGATTTATAAAAGAAGAAGAAGGCGTGGACTTTTTCACACGCTGAGGAGCGGATACACTCCCGGGGTGCTAACGGCGTCAGTCTCTCTCCTGTATTACTATTTGATTTCGTACGCGCTGCTTCTCCTTGTTCCGTCGACGTAACGGTGCCGTTATCACTTCGTCCGAAAATACCGCTATTTAACGGCCAAGAAGCCCTCGTACTTTTTCCCGAAGGAGGTAGCTTCTGGGTTGGGACCTTCTACGTCTTTGAGTTTGTTAGGGGGAGGGAAAATTCTCGTCTTCTTCTTCCATGGAGCGGTTGCATCTGTTGACAAACCCTGATTTTCGTGGTGGATTTTTCAACTTTGGTTAAGGAAAATCTTCTCTTAATTTCTTTACTTCTCTCTGCCTCAAAGACTGGATCTTTTCGGATGGGAAGGATGTATTATCGCTGAGTAACATAAGATCGGGTTTTGGGTCGGTGGAGTTTTCGGCGACTTGTAAGGAATGCGACTGGTTTAGGTATATGTTCTCTTCTTTTTTTATGATTTTTTGAGCTAGATGAATACGCAGAACAAGTTTATTTGGGGAAAATTACGGCTTCTGTGGTTGTTAGGGGTTCGGATCAGATGTTTCCTGGGGTTTTCGGTTCTGGGATTTAGGGATTCTTTGGCTTTTTGCTCTATATCGATAAAGCTTGCTATTCTTTGGTTTCTTAGGTTTTAGATGAAATGGGTCCTGGGGAAACCCTCTCTTCTTTTGTCTGGCTAAACCTAAATCCGCAAAATAGGACCTTTTTTTTTTTCTTTTACATACATCTGAGTTGATTTCTTGTTGCTTGTTAAAATCTATACAGATTTGGTAATGGTGTATATTTGGTGTTTAGATTGAATATTTCAAAGTATCACTTGTTGAGTATCTTCGATCATTTACCAAGCACTTGTACTTGTACTTGAGGATTTCCACCTTCTGGTTTTTCTGCTATCTTCATCTGGGTCTGTTAATCCCTCCAATAGTTATCATTGGGCTTCAGCTTAAGAACTAAAATTTATTTGTCTTTCAGATACGACATTGCAGAATTAGTTGGAAGAAGGAGACCTTGGAATTCTAGTCCTTCTGGCAGAAAACATAAAGAGGAAAATGCAGTCAAAAATCCGTATTCACGCTGACCCTTCTGTTGATGAGGATCAGTTTGACAGAATCCCTGACTCTATAGTCCTCATCATACTGAACAAGCTTGCTGATGTCCGGTCCCTAGGTCGTTGTGCTGTTTTATCAAAGCGCTTCAACTCCCTTGTTCCCCTTGTCCATGATGTCTTTGTAAAGATTGACCATGTAGTATCAGTTGATGGTGACAGTGATGAAAACCTGAATTCATCTTCTCAGAAACCTCGCAACCTATTCTCCCACCTTCTCAAGCTCATGTTGTTCACCTTCCTCAAACCTTTTCATCATATGCGGAATAATTACAACGTAAACAAACCCCTTCTCCCCCAGCTTTCTCATCACTCTGCTGAACAAGTCCTTAAGAACTTCCATCATATCCAGAATCTCCGAATTGAATTGCCTGCTGGTGATGTGGGCACAGAAGATGGTGTTCTTCTCAAATGGAAAGCTGAGTTTGGTAGCACCCTCCAAAATTGTGTTATTCTGGGGGGTACTCAGATAGACCGGAAACCAGTCTCCTATCAAGAATACCCCGAAGATAATGGGAGCATACCTGAATCATTTTACACGAACGGAGGGTTGAAATTGCGAGTAGTTTGGACAATAGGTTCCTTGATTGCTGCTTCCACGAGGCATTATTTGTTACAGCCAATAATTAAGGATCATCCAACACTGAAGAGGTTAGTTTTCACTGATGCAGATGGGCAGGGGACTCTGACTATGGCAGGTGAGCAGCTAAGAGAGTTCAGGGAGAAACCATTGGCTGCTTCAGCATCTTCAAGTAGGACTCAGGTTCCGGCTTCGAACATGAAATTGAGATATGCACCATATCTGGAGCTTCCTGAAGGGATGGGAATGCAGGGCGCCACTTTAGTAGCAATTAAGCCATCAGGGGAAGGCTCTGGAGGAAGTAGAAAGGAGGTAGAGGCATTTGTTTCAGGGGCATTTAGTGGCCCGTTCAGGACGGCTGTGAAGGCTTTGGCCAAACGAAGGACATATCTTTTGGAGATGAATGGTTTCTAGACCATGGCTAGTTGGTTTTTCAGTTTGTTTCTCTCTTTTAGAGTTCACCTTTTACTGCGTGAAATTATTGAGAAATATCGTACATTTGCTAATTGGTTCGCTCAGCTTCTGATTGAGGTCCCATGGGGGAAGGGAAAGGGGGTGTGTAATCGGAAAATCTTGTTTATGAAAGAGATGCGGTCTCTGATTTTGTAGGGTGAGGTGTGTCATGGCTGCTTCAGTGCTTTTTTTCTATATGTACAGTAATTAATGTTGTTCATAGTTCTATGTATAATCTTCATTGCGCGAGAAATTTAGCAGCACCCTTTCTGCACCTACTGTTTCTGCTTCTTTTTGTCTCTAGTGATTCTAGTGTGTTGTTTTCTTGCAACCGGTGTGTTCGTTTGAATGCATAATTCATTATAATTCTCTCCGGATGACCTTGATCTAATTGGGAAATGCACCATTGGTGGCACCAGTGCCAGAACAAGATGGAACTTTATTTCTTAACTTGTTCATAGATTACCTTTCATAAAATTAAAAAAAAGAAGAGAGAAAAAGATTGTCATTGACTTAGGAGACCTGGTATTGGTTCTCTACCTGTTGAATGTGACCTATTCACGTTCCTAGGATCAACATTGTGGAACCCATCATAGGAAAGCTCAGTCGCTTGATTGGTCCATCCAATTCTGTTAGAAAAGTGCATTCATTGAGTTGGATTGATCCCGCAGGTTATCCATGTCATCTTGGGAAGGATTACACATTATCCGGATTTGATGACAGGAGTGCGCTGGCTGGTGATTCTGATCTGTATAACTTGTCACCTAGTTTTTGGGGTGAAAGATTAAAATGTTGCAGAATTCATTCTCCCACCAAATCATGATCAACTGTACTCGATGAAGGATACCATTTCCCTCTCTCACTTCTGCCTGAAAAGGTTGAAATTCATATGGAGGCCTATTCGGTTTGCAGTCTTATCATGTTGGATGAGGAGTTCATTCACTGTAGACAATAAGATGGGGCTAATTTATCTCCCTCACGATTCTTCGATCTGCTGCCTTGTCCTTACTCATTGACAGGCATGTCTCATAAATTCTTATCCTCTGGGAAACTGAAGGTGCATTGAGATTTGAAATAAAGGAAACAAGAGAGGGGGATCAAGTACTTGTTCTTGTTACTCTGCATTTCCTTCCCTTATTTTCTACCACTTCTTCCCTGATTCCTTCTGTCTCCTGACGGTGCTTTCTATGTATTATCATTCAGAATAAAATGATCTTTCTTACATATTTGCTGTGTAGATCCTAATGGAAAGGCTACTTCTACTCCTGATCCTTTCAAGCAAAGAGAAAAAAGCCTCAATGGGAGGACCCAAGGTTACAAGCCTGATCTTCTTGGCTGTTGGGGGGAAATCCGTGGGATGGTGATATTACCCGCTGCTAAAGGGCAGCTATGAATAAAACGGTTTAACTACCTCCCGTCTAAAGTTGTAGCACTGTTTATCAAGCTTTACAAAATACCGTGCCAACAGGCCATTCCGACGAGAATCATTTAATTGGGGAACCAACGTGCAGCTTGTTTCCCTTGTGTCCACACGAAATGGAAAAAAGAAGAGTTGAAAGTGGAGCTTTGCCCCGTGACCCGACGAATCCGTGAAAGAAGAGACAAGGACTTTGTTAATTTCTGGTCTGATTTGGTCTTTTGTGCATCACTTTTTTCTGCTTGCGAGAATTGACTGTATGCTTTGTCATTCACACGCCATATGCTCGTAGAAATGTCCAAGTGTTGACCGGGTGTAGGCTTTGGTCAGATGGTGATCGGTAGTAGGTTTAATGTGAGCTCATCATCTACTCAGAGGTCAAAACTAAGATAGATCAGCTCTGCGGAATGCTTCATTTTCATATTTACGTTAATGGATGCCATATCTGACCCACGTCAGTCATTTGGCATCTATTTTTACAAAGTCAATATTAGTTTAAGCAGCTGCGGCTTTGGTTTGGCATCCGCAAATAGCGGATCCAACCGATCACTCGGATGTCATGCTTTGAAGATCATTATCTCCTGTATGCATGGTTAAATTTATAATTGCTAATCTTATTTCTTAGCCCCATGCTTCAGTATTTTGTCTTCCTTCGTGTATTTGTTTTTGCTCTTAGAAAGAGACAGAGGCCGTCCCAGTGTATAGAGCTCCCAGATTATACATAGTCTTACTTTGCATTTTTATAAATTGCTGTTTCCACGCGTTAAACCCGTGATCTCAAAGTCATACAACGATGACTTCACTCTTGCAATCACGCTCCTCTCCTTAAAAAGAAACAGAAGAAGCATGCAATTAATGTTAGCTGAAATTGTGGATCACAATGAACAGAGATTACATATGATCCGATAAGGCGAGCAACTTGACATACGGTGGAGACGTTTGTTGGCAAAGTTGGTCTGGGGAACTTATCAGATGAATGGACTACACTGTACATGTACAGCCTAATGACAGCATTTAAGGATTTCTCCAACCGTGTGTCTGCGTGCAGAGAGAGAGAGAGAGATTACAAATGGAGGCTCAGTATTGTCAAGTGAATGGATATATCTTGAATGATGCATCGACATCATGTCCAATCAAGGACACTGGATATCAATGTTCAGACTGCAACCGTATACGTTACTCTCTCTCTCTCTCTCTCTCTCTCTCTCTCTCTCTCTCTCTCTCCTTACACAGTGAAAACCACCTTGGCTGATAAGCTATAGGTGAAACCATTAGATATCAATTTTAGTACATTTCAATATATATATATATATATATATACTTTTTTTTTACACATATGTCACATTTCTTTCCTTAAACTTTATATGATATAAAAATAAATCTATATAAAGGGTTATAATGTGAATACTTCACACGCTTGACATGCAATGACGCCTAATAGCAAAGCAGTCCCACTAAGAGTAGACTGTTAAATGCATACTACCAATAGATGCTGACTTTTTTCACTAACGGTGATTATGTTTTATACATCTAAGTCATTTATTATGTTTGCAATGGTTGGATAAAATATTAATTTTATTAATTTTAATTTTTAAAAAACTTAAAACAAGTGACTAAGATCGTCCAAATACATTGATTCTGGTTGATTACCTAATTTATGTACAGTTTACATGATGACCGGATCAGACCTTCTAGAAAAAAGCTCTTGACCCAGCTTTTACTTCTTAGCCGCTTATCAGAGTCTACTCGTATCCTGACTTGTACTTCTGCCTCGAGTGGAGAGAGAATCCCACATTAATCGTACTCGCTTAAAATTTGTTAAACTCAGACACTAATATGGGAAATTAAATCAACAATTGAAACTCAGTGGCCAAAATTTCTGCTGATCAGCAATTCTTGAGCAGCAAGAGGGTTCGTTAAACAAACAGTCCAAGTCAAAGATGCCGCACGTGTAGCAGATGAGCATCTCAACAGAGTCTAGTAAGAGTATATGCTTTGACGCTCCATTTTATGACGAAGGGAAATTTATTTTGGAAGATCTAAGCCATTTATTTTGTTCACAATAGCTTGGATGAGAAGGATACCGAATTTCATAATCACTGGATGTTTGTAGACTATTATATGCCTCTTAAAACCACAGCCACAGATTTTTCAAAAAAATTAAAAAACAAGAGGTTAGAATCATCCAAATTCATTGAGTTTTCGTGGGCTCCCCATCCAAGCCACTGCAAACAAGATGAACGACTTAGATCTTCCAAAAGAAGTCACCCTTCTGCATAAAATAGAGCGTCAATATCTTTCCACGCATTAGTGTGCTAACTCTTACCAAGACTTTCTGACTCGTGTCCCTGTAATTGGTTAAATTTTTGTGCACAACAAAGATAAGAAGGGATTGAAAGTGCCAGTGCCAATTTGCCAGCATAAAATTGTCAATTTTGCATTTACATTATTTTCCCTCTACATGTCCAGGTAGAAATCTGATTGTTCATCGGTTTATCCAATAGCCTATTCCATTCTGTTTTGTTATCTTCAAATAGAAAACTTCCATTCTGTTTTGCAATGCTACTTAAACTGAGGGCGTAAGCCAGGCAGCACCAAACAAATATTTGCTCGCTACATGGCAAGAAAACCACCATCACTTGCATTTTGAGTACTTGCTTGCACCTCTCTACCATGGACTTCACCATTGCTGCCAATAATGGGTGGAAGTCCCAAGCTAAAGAAAGAACTGGTGGTTAGAAGATGGGATAAGATCTCATCGAAAAGTGTTTAAATAACAGTATAAGAAAGGGAAATCTATGAGATAAGATGACTGCTCAGCTCCTCTATCTGTGTTTTGATCTTCTCAATAGACTCCATTACTTCTTCAATGATTCCTGCGCGTGAAACGTAATGAAGTACAACCATTAAATCTGTATACAACTTAAGGGATGCACCATGTCACTAGAAACTAAAATATATTTACAAGAGGCAATGATGTAGGGATCTTGCAACATGAATGAAACAGACAAGGAACTGGAGGAACCACAATGGACGGACATTTGGTAAAATTTGTAGTGACTGGATTATCCTAAATATTTTAATCTGCAGCTTGCAGATGAAGGAGTGCCTCATTTTGGACTCTCAAAAGTAGCAGAACCCGCTGTTCTCAACAATTAGGGGGCAAGTATTTAGCAGGAGTATCTCAGGTCCACATCATGTCATGTTAGAGTTGCCATACTTTAAGAAGTTGGGGGTAATTTTCATTATCTTCGCTTCTTACTTACAAACTAATATACAAATGCATATTCATTTGTTAGTAAGAAAGAAATAACAAAATCATCTTCAACTTCTTCCTTGCATTTTAGTAGATAAGTGGTGACCTAAACCTACACATTCTTTGTAGTGAGAGAAGGCACTTAACCAACCCAGCTTTCTCCTCATGTCCTTAGATATAGGTGCCTGATATCTGCACTCCACTTTCTAATAGGTGCACTCCCATCCTTACTCTTCAGCAAGCTCCAACTTCAAAACGGGTCCATCTTTTGAAAAGTCCATGCCATTAATATTCTTGCCTAGTATTAGATGATCCTAGCTACTGTTTCTTTGAGTTTTAAAATGGGTGGTAAATAGTTTCACAGTCCCTTTTACAACTTAAAGAAGCATATGTTAGAATTATCAAATGAATGAGATTTTCTGTGCACAAGTCATGCAAGATTTTCCCAAGATTATGGATGGTTTAAATCTCCCAAAAGGTAGGCCTAGTTAGAGTTAAAGCTTGCCAAAGGGCGAGATGGGACGGCATCTATTAAAAAGTGGAGTGCGAATATCAGGCGCCTAAATATAACCTCATTAATTGCAGCAGAAATTTCTTCCAGAATATGTGCATAGGTGGATAACACTGTCACACATCTTTGCAATTTCATGCTGGCCAAACATGTTCATCTGCAAGCAGAAAGCAAAGCCAATGAATACAGGATTTAGATCTGGAACATATGTGAGCAGAAGGGACACCATAAATCCCAAATGGTCAAGTTCATAACAATAAATTTCCAATTGAGGAAGCCCAGACAGCATGAGAAGAAGTAGAAGACAGACATAAAACAAAAACCAAAGATCACTGTTGTTTAAATACCATCCTATCTCAGGAAAGACAGTTGCTTCCAGTGCGTTACCAGGATTGACGAGTCACAAGACCAATCAGGGTACAGATGATTGTTAAGAATGTGAAGGAATAATCAAATGGACCTCATGCAAAATGCAGTGGAAAGAAATATGGCTCTGACAATGCAGTATGCCTTTCACCAGACTGCCTAAGGATTTAGTCCTGCCAGCCCCTACTATATCTTTATATTCACTCCTTGAAACCTGAAATATAAGCCAATCCCATTTGCACTAGCAAACTAGCAAAAAGACAAGTAGATTCTAAATTACGATGAGATAGTACGATTTTGAGGTCACGGGTTCTAGGCGTGGAATCAGCCTCTTTCAAAAATGCAAAGTAAGGCTACCTACTTTAGGTCATTGTGGCCCACCTCTTGCCCGGACCCCCATAGGCAGGAGCTTCGTGCACTGGGGCTGCCTTTTAGATAGTATGAACCAAAAATCTGATGTAAAACCGATGAAATTGTGCTTACAAGATGATTAGTTGAAAATTGGAAACTGCAATCACAACCACGCCACAGCATTAAAATGATACAACAGAATATGTATTCATTCAGACCAGTGGCCTTGAAACTGCAAAATGAAACAAAGTCCAATACCAATGAGCCTTGGCATGAAATTGGCAACCAATAAATCAAACAGTGGCACCTAAAATAGAAATAAAATAACAAAGGGAAATAAAGTGTCAAAGTAGGTAGCATAGCGTGAAGCAGCTTTATATTAAACATTAACTTATCTGAATTCCCTATCAATGAATAAAAAAGACAGCTTGAATCGAGTAAGCAATTCAAACACCAAACGTCAAACATGAACCATAGAAAAAAACGCCAACCAAGACAAAACTATTTATTTGTGATCTTGAATAAAAAAAACAAAAGAAGAACTAAAAATACCAAACCCATAATCAGAGAAAGTGGCTTGGTTGGTTGATAGCTTGTAGAAGTGACAGAATTCTTAGCCCTGTCAATGATGAAGAGGAGAATCTTATGAATTATTGTTCCCAACACATAATAGAGGTCATGCAAAGCATAGGAGAAGGTGGGCACTTGACAAAAGAGGAGAGTCCACCGTTGCCTCTTGCTTTAAAGCGTTGATTGTGGTAAATGATCCCAGAGCCAATTGCTAAAGTTTGGTCATGAAAAGCTCCCCCTAAATTCAAGGCCTTGCATGGCTAAAAGGGTGTGAGAAAGCTCTTACCTAGAACTCTAATGGCCAAGGGATGGGAATTGGCTAACAGATTCCCCTCTGTATTAAGGAGGTTGAAAATATAAATCACCTTAGTATTCACCAGTCCTCAAGTAGTTTCATACGTCATAGGCGATGCCTAACTCAACTGTGATTCGTTTAAACCTTATTTCTGTGTGGAGGTCTAGAACAAGGTCTGAGGGGAGAATGACTGAGGGATATTATTATCATTTTAAAAAGATAAACGGTGAAAAATAGACGGAGCGACAAATTTGCAAAGTTTTATAAAACTTAATGGCAAATCTGCAAAAACCTAAAAACTTTGGATCTTTTTGCAAAAACACCAAAAAGTAATGGCAAATCTGCAAAACACCCATTTTGTAAGGATGAATGTACGGTTGCACTTGACAGGCTGGTCAAGTCTGGGATCCCTGAAAAGGGAGCGTGGCTGATTATAGGCCATGGGATTTTTTCAGTTTGGCTACTCGGGCCAGCAATTCCATCTGAGGGTGTGAGGTGGGGCCTCCAGAGTCATGATCTAGGGCGGCAAAAGACGACATGCACAACACGATAACACAGCTTAAACTCAACATGAACTTAGTAAGTTAGGGTCGTGTACGTGTTATTTTTGAGTCGACCCAAAATTAATATGTCAAAAATCATATCATTTTCAGGTTAATCTGTGTAACTTGAAAATGGCATGGTTGCAACTCTAATAATTAAACGGGTCATGTTGACCTGTAAGACCCTTGACCTATTAACCCAATTATGTTGTTATATATTATAATAAATTTATTATCAATCATGTTACACTAGCCATGTCATGTCGACTCGGTTAATAAACAGGCTGTGTTCAAGTTATGGGTTTTTGACATAATTATTAATCATGTTGTGTTCGTGTCGACTCGTATACTCTAATGGGTCAATTTTAACACAATACGAACATGACTGACAAACACTATTTGTCACCCCTAATAATCTGCACGGTACATTCTTTAGTACAGTATTAGACTGCTTGGAGTTTTCAGTTGCTTGTAACCGTACAATTGGAGGAGAAATCGATCGTTGCTCCATATGTATTGATTGACAATCAAATGATGTTGCACTTACCTGCTTTATACCCCCGGGAGGATAGAGCATAATTTGCTCCTCTTCAGCATTTTCAACCTCATCTCACCCAACTAGCAAACCGTGCCATTTGCGAACTGAAGACTTAAAACATGGGAAATCAAGTAAATCCGTTCAATCAACCAAAAATGGTGCCACCTCGCAGTGTTACAGTGACTCTGAGCTCTTCCAAGATACTCCTTTGGTTGAGAAATAGGGTTCAGTGACAGTCTGAGTAAAGTTGGGAACCCAACGGAGAGAGTTAATTTGGGCCAGGGCTCAGACAATCAGTTTCTACTGAATCCAACAAGGCATAACCCAAGTCCCCATCAACAATCGAACACGCAGCACTCCTCACCTTAGCTTTAGGGAGGATTTGTTATGAGCCAATGTTGCCATATGCTGCAAATTCCGTAGCTTTCTCTGCAAAGCATACTTCTGTTCTGCTGCAGGAAATGTGGCATCCACGCTCAAGGTGGTGTGGTTTGACATAAGTGGGTACCTTAGTCATACAACTCTGCTCAACCGAATTTCAGATTTGTATAGGAAGAATGAGGACTTTAGTGTCAAAGGATTAGCTTTTCAAATTGCCATGCGGCACTTGCTTGGCTTCTCACTCTACACCAACTAAGACTAACTAGAATTTCTAAGAAGAAGAGCAAGTGAAGGAGACTCAAAAAGAACTCTAGCTTTATTGCTTTGAAGATGCTCAACTCTTGAATGAATTCTGAAATTGTTGGTTGATGTCTTTCAAACAAGGAAGCTCCTCTATTTATAGGTGTTCACCTCCTTTCCACCTCAATAAATGTTGGAGATTGTTACATGTGTATAGTCCAGATTATTCTCTGGAACATTCCTACAAAATATCTAAAGTTTACCACATTCTAAATTCTAGATATTTATAAGGCTTATAATATAGGCCTTCCAAAAATGAGGCTTCATCCACAGATCTGGATCTTCAATTATAGATCAAAGGGCCTTGGTCATGGACTGCATAACAACAGTCTTGTCCCTGCAGCAGGTAGGCAAAAAAGGCATTTTCCAACCTTGTTCTGAATTTTTCTCCGAGTTACAACACAAACTGAGAAAAATGCTAGCCCAACGCCCAAAAAGTTGCCTCAGTTTGTGCCCTTGTAAGCTGTTAAAGCAGCGGGTGCACTTAGATACATGAGGGCCCCACATTGGATCCCACTGCTGCTATGTCTAGACCATAGAGGTGGGTCCCGTAGATCAGTTGACAGAAGAAGAATCATCAGAACCATTCATCCATCTTAATTTAAGACATTTAACTGGGGAGCTCATGTTTCAGGGTAAAAAAATTTTAATTGCCATTTGCTATTTTGCACCCCATTCTTTTGAATATAAATACCAACCAGACAAATACATATACATGAAGAATGAGGTTGAGGAAAGTGATTGGCATATTACTATATTCCACCACCTTCAACAAGGGAAGATCTTCTATTTTGGCATCTCTTTGGCTTGTCATTGTTCCATTACTGCAAAATTGGTTGCATTCTCTAACAGCGTCATCCGTACTTTCCTATTTCCATCTTCTTCTTGATTGCCCGGTGACCATGATAAACGAAAGCATCAACAATGCCGGAGACTGTGAACACACCTGAAATCATTCGAAACCATGATATTTAATATGAGCTGCATTAAGTGGCTGAGTAGCAGTTTCTCTTCACTAAATTTTACTGAGGTTTGTTTGTAATCTGTGCATGGAAAGTTTGGATGGCAGCACTACCTCCCACGATAGCACAGATATTCGTCAAGAAGTGCAAGAACGAAACGTGTTCCTCCGTGAAGATCACCTACACCATTGATTTTAAGAATCCCAATTCACTTAAAAAGTCAGAAAATCTATATTGAAAGGTAACAATGCCAAAAGAAAGATTTCAAAGTGAACTTCAAAATTTAAGCTAGAAACAAACCGGAAATCCAAAAATGAACTGAAAGTTCAACCAACAGATCAGTAAAATCATAATAACTGTTCAAAGGACATGCCGATTACCAAAAAGAGAGAAAAAAAGAAAAGAGAAAGTTGGGTCACAAAAAGTGGCCATACAAAGAGATAAATTTAAGGTTCAGGCCTTGCAAAATTGGAACTTCGACTTCAGCTGTTGCTACATGGTTTGTATAGATCAATCTTAGGCTTAGGTCTTGCTTTCCCCATCATTCACTGATAGTTTCCTGCTTCTAGTCAGTTTCTTGATTGCATGGTCTGAAACAGCAATTCCCTTCCTTTCATCCCTCAACACTAACTAACAAAGAGGATCAAGTCACCAGGAACAACTTACTGGGTTTAGAATGAGATGAGATGGTTTAATCAAAACCAAAAGGATAAAGGGTTCATCAGTTTTTGTTTGTATCGCATGATTGATTTACCAATAGAGGACAGGAAAAGAGTTTAAGGTAGGAGACTTTCGTTCATTTGCTTTTCTTCTCAACTTTTTTTTTTTTTTTTTCTTCCATAGGTCTTAAGAACTTGGATTTGGTGACAGAAGTGACAGAGCATAGAGAACAATAACAGCCATTTCCCCCATCAAGTACCTCCACAAACACTGTCATGTATATCAACACCAATACCAGCAGAATCTGATGCCGAAGCAGCAATACACAATTTCAGAGATGCTGAGTCTGGTTTGTGAAGCCTAGAAGTAGTCTGCCATAAAGATACCCCTTTTCTCATGATTTGGGTCTGATTTTGGGAATATCTAAGCCTTTCATCCTTGTTAGGCGTGTCTTACTAGGCTAAATACAAAAAATAATGCCACGGGGTGATCTTAGCCTGTTTTCCTTCGAGTTGAAAATAGCGACCATTGATTCCTTACAACTCAAAAAACTTGTGGTTAGAATCATCTGATTGCCATGAACTTTGGCATAAGCCGTATATACGAGCAACCAAAAAAGATGAATTGCTTACATTCAGAAAAAGACCCACATGGCATCTGCCATGCAGACATGTTTGATGATATATATAAAAACACACACACCTGTAGACTTCAAAAACACTCTAGGTTTTCCCATAATATCTATATGTTTTTTTTTAATTTCTATCTGGGGTACCTTCGTACTTGAATATCATATGAATCATTTATTCTCTGTGTTGCAGCAGTATATGGTACAACAGGTTCACGTTTGCATCTCCACCATAATCACAAAGTACAGATTCGGAAATAAATTGGGGAGGCAAATATTCAAAAAAATCAGCATACATCCATGAAAAATTCATTTTTAATATGTGAATTAAGTTTTTCATTTGAAAATTTTCACTAGATTTACCAATAATATTTGAGAATTAAGCAAATTATTTGTGAAATTTAATTTCATAAGGTAAATTCATGTTCATTTCTTAGAATTTGCTTCAAATTTGAAATTTTTCAGAGCTTTTGAATTGTTAGGGAAGTCATCAGGCCATTAAGAAGTTAGACTCTTTTTTGAAAAAATTTCAATTATTTGGAGAAATTTGTGCCTACGATCTCCACCACATGAATACATGTTAGTGACCAAGGTACAATGCCTCGACAAACTATAACAGGATTACATAATCACAAATATGATGGTATGGTCAAACACAGTGATCAACATGGATTACCACAATAGAATAATCTCAACCTGATTTCAAACATTTAAGTCATGAGAAGACCTATTTCATAACCATAATCTAACAAATTACTTGAAGCAATATAACTAGGCAAGGGGTATAAATAGACACAGAAAAATTGCGTAAACTTTGAATTTATAGAGGCATTTCAGTTCACTCACCTTAATTGGTGAGAAGTCATAAAAGAAGAAAATTCCAGGAAGGGGGCGAGGATAGCCATCTGCATCTCTGAAGTGCTCAGTCACGGAGAACTGCAAGGATGTACATCCAGATTTATTATCACTTATAATTCTAACGCAACAGTGAATTTAAAAGCATATTTATTACCTGGTTTGAGTAGATCTTGCGCCCCCTGATGTCAGTGTAGATTGTAGGAACTACCTGTAAAATGAAAACCAACAACATTTTATGTACTAGTACCACACTCAAAAAACTAGCTAAGAAAATAATTTTATTTTATTAATATGAGAAAGGGAGAGACAAGAGAATGAAGAACTGTAAATACATGAAAATGAAACCACTTAATGAGTAAAATTTACAAGGACTACAAGGCACTTGACATAAGCAAATGTCCTACATGGACTAAGGTTTATATTAAGACGTGAGATATATAATTTTGACAGACATGGAATAGAAGGTTCTCGCCTTTTCCAAGCACTCAATCCCTCTCTTATGCACACCTACACATAATGGAATTGTAGGTTTGACACACCCATGCATAGCCTTGAACCCTAGTCACCCAGGTGAGAGACTCCTTGCACCACTGTAGTAGAAGGCTTTGGTGCAAAACTTCCAATAATTTGATTAGTCTTTTCCTGCTGGGGTTCTTTTTTACTGATTTTGGACCCATAAAATTCTACAATATTTGTCTGGATATATCATGTATTGGCACCTTGAAGTACCCTTGCTTGAGACCCCATTTCAGCACCCACACTGCCATATGCTTCCAGGGACATGTTGAAATGTTCTAACATCATCCTAGCAAATTGAACCATTTTTCAGGTAATAAACAGTCCATTAAAAACCATTTGTGAATTCTTTCAAATCGTTTTTATGGGAAATCAGAAGATGATTTTGGCCTTTTGGGTTCTCTTCATGAGAGACTAGTGCTTGGGTATAGAGATTTATGGTGCCAATTGTCTTGCCAGCTACCTAGAGAAAGCTTTACAGTAAGGCTGATGGTTTGAATGTAGAACTACAAGCAGCAGGTCTTTCGTCATTCAACTGTAACTTTTCTGCCTTTTCTTTTCCCAAAATGGAACTTCATTTTCAAAGACTTCATCTTAATGAGATAATTTCAATCAGGATGTATGATCTTCTAAGCCATTTTCTTATGAAATATTGCCAATTTTCATATTACTTAACGCAGCCATATGATAATGCACATGTACCATTTCATGTCTGGGCCATTCAAGGACGTGTTGAATATGCAACATCTACACTTTTAATCATTTTAAGCCTTTGATTTGTGGGAGTTTGTTGATGAACATAGGTAATTGCTTTTTTATTTTCTAACCATCTTGAAAATGTCAAACGGGTCATAATTGTTATCTATAGCTGCTCCATCAGCCCAACAAATAGACAGCTTGGATCAATGAATAGAGGCACCCAGTCATATTTTCCTAGTAAAATTATTACGTACATTCATAACAACCTTCTTTTTATTAGTTCTAATATTATGCTACATATATACATTAGAAATTACTCTGCACTATTACATGTTTCAGATGAACATCACTGCTAGAATGGTGTGATGAGTAAACTATTCTTCATCAAATCACTCCATGAGACTCAACTACACTCATTATTACACTATTCGTGGCTCCAGACTCAATGCAAATGTCTCATATGGTAAAAGCTCAAGGAGACAGGGAGCATATGCCACTATATATAACTTTTTTTATAGTAACAAAATCCATCTGGAGGTGCAGCAGCTTGACATGGATTGAGGATTGAACATTTACTGTGCAGCCTACTCTTTGTATCTAACATTGTCAGCTAACCCAGGTTAATTTCTCTTTGGCAGATTCAGTTATTGTGTAGACTGTGCTAGTCTGCCCTGTAATAAGTATATTCTTTGGTTTAATATACAAAAGGGGTAGCACCGGTGCACGAAGCTCCCGCCTATGCAGGGTCTGGGGAAGGGGCGGACCACAAGGGCCTATAGTAGGCAGCCTTACCTTGCATTTTGCAAGAGGCTGATTCCACGCCTTGAACCCGGGACCTCAAGGTCACATGACGACAACTTTTACCATTGCGCCAAGGCTCCCCTTCCTATTCTTTGGTTTAATATCATTCACCATTAAGGAACAGAAAAAATAGATATATCAAAAATTTATGTGTTTGTATGAATGCGTAAGCATATACATATATTTCTTTTCTAGGACTAGCTACTTTATACTAGCCATAAATTATGTGGTAGACAAATCTTTACAGCAGTATGACATGTAGCGATGAATTCTTGATAAAGATCTTTGTGATAAGGTATGCCATTGACAACCAAACTCACCCCAAAACATAACCTAACGATAATTGCTGTGTGAAACTAATCACTAACAGAGCATCAAACTAGATTCATCATGAGTCCATGATACTAATGTATTTCATATGTTTAAGTTCAAATAATAAGGGATAAAATTGGCTAAGATGGACACCTTGATGAAATATTGGTACATTCCAGATAATGTTGGCTGTGTCCACTGCACACTGTACATTTTTCAAATAAAAAGCAGATATGAGCTAGCACATAAACTTGTTGAAGTAAAGAAATAAAATTTAACCTAAATTTTCAGAAAATTAAATATACAAGATACCTTGATGAACTTACCCGTCAAGTGGGTTGACAATGCCCGGGAACTTTTCACCGAAAGATAGCTTGTTAATTTTGTGGCTTATCTGATTACAGGAAGGAAGAAAGTCAGATCTCAAATTGAACCAGTGGCTTGCAATACAGAATTCCACAAAGATGTTGCATTTGATTTTACCAAATTTAGAAAGAGAAATTCAAAATAGCATACTGCTCTTTTTAGGACCACCAAATTGGTCAATACAGCGACACTCACATTTAAATTTTCCGACCCAAATGCTAACAGTTCACGGAGATGAACGTTTGATTGATGAAAGCTTTTACCAGGAGCAAAATGAAAATTTCCAGCCACTTTGCTGACCTCCAAGAACCCATGGATGTTGCATCCCTCACCTTCTTCTTCTCTAATCTTTTGAATGAAGCCCTCCCTCTTGCACTGAAGCAGCAAAGGCCATCAATACCACCTTTAAACTGTATTGATGCATAAATTCTTAAAGTACATACAACTTGAAGCAACAAGTGAAACAAAAATTGTTTACTTTTAGGATCAGAAAGAAATAAAGAAACCTAAAATTTGTTAGCATGCTAAAAGCTGCCTCCAAAGAATAGAAGAAAATCTCCAGTGACAAGTTACTAGAGCAACATATGGAAGATCAAATTATCTACATTGTGGACATCGGCTCATAGCAATTATGGAGCCTGAAAAAAACTTTTAGATCCTTAAAGCAAAAGCATTAGATATAGCACTTACATGCAAATGAACAATGTACCATGACATAGTAGAGCTCGAAGGACCACAGAATTCCATCCTTCAGATTTTCATGCTTACACATTCAGTTTATAGGACAAGCAATAAGAGTAAAAGGTGGGTACAGCTGCTCTCTAAAGCATATCCAGAAGAAAACTATACTTTCTGCTCTCTGAGCAATGACAGGACTTCTGGAACTAACATATCTTTATTTTTTATTTTTATTTTTGTAGCAAGGGAGTCTGATAGCAGAACTATCCATAGCATCCGTGAAGTAACAAGAAGTAGGCAACCAAGCAAGGTGTCTTCATTGATTAAATATGTTTTCTTTGGCCAATTGATTGACTTCTATCATCTTGTTACCACCCAATAAATGAGGTGGAGGACGCCAATACAGGACCCTTCAATTCTATCTGGTGAGGTGCCTCCGTAGAGCATTTAATCCTCACAATAAATATAGGTATATCATCGGAGGAATTGCCATGGAATTCAGTTGGTACGGATTTTCAGAACAATAAACCCTGCTGATGCAGTCCTCACTTTAGCTTCATTGAAGACTACTTTTCATAGACCACATAAAAGCAGATATTTTCATGCCTCCAGAGCGAACTCCTGAAACTCCAAGGACATTGATCAGGAGATAACAAAGCTTTAACAGAGGGAATAATTCATGAGAAGCAGCAAAGATTTCACTATCTTATCTAGTTACATTGATTACCTTAGTTGTCAATCCTGTACCGGTCCACATACTGGTTTGGGCCTCAAACTGGGACGTCACGGCAGGATAAGCAATTCTGGACCAGTATTGACTGGTACACAAAAGAAATAACTAAGACTACCAAAAAATAGCTATAAAAAAAAAAAACTGCAGAATATTAGGAAAAATCAGCAAAGACCAAAATTTGGAGCTTGTAGGTTGGTTTTGAAGGATTTTGACTCCTTTCAGCATGTTTCGGCAAACACTGTATGAAATTGGAGCTCACCAGGTGGTCTTCTTTGCTAGAACAGGGGATCTGTAGTTGCACACTCCAAATAAATTGAAAATCTCTCCAAAAGTTCACCAAAATCATGCAAAAACACCACCAACAAGGTTGTGTTTGCATGTCAAGAACTCCTTTCAACTATCTTCCCCTAAAATGGCAAGAGGAAAACAAAACCCACTTCATCTTCTCAGTTGGAAACGTCATACCAGTTGCAAGGGAGAAATCTTCATGAACTCTTCAAAACTAGCACAAAATCTCAGAGAAAACATATGGGTCCTTGTGAATAATACTCCATTCAAGTTTCTTTCTGGGAAAACCAGATTTCTGCACACAACTACGTTGTCTTCTTCATGTCAACAATAGAGAAAGAAGGGAGGAAAAGGATATTTGGTCAGATATATCGTGCCTAATAGAGTGGGGTGCTGATTTGACCAAAATATCCTCATATTATAGCTGTTAACACTTGGACCTTGGGGGCCCTATCACAGTTTTCTATGCAATACCGGATTGAAATGGTGATTCTGGCCGGTATGACGTATGAGCTGGTATTTGGCCAGGACTGGCATTAGCCAGTTTTTTGTACTGGCTTATAGATCAAATTTGGGAATAACAGCATACTGGCGAGTATGGTACTGTTATTGACAACCAAGTTGATTAGAAACTTGTCATGGTGCTAAAAGAATCAAGAAGCATCTCATCTTTCTTAATAAATACATCATTATTCTTTCTTAAATACTCGTCTTGTGTCATAGGGGCATTTGTGCTGTCTAAGTGTGCCATTTCCAATTTCACTAGCTGTCCAGGCAAGGAAATTATTATTGTACTGGTTCAAGTCAGTGTTAAGTTGTCTTGTCTTGCACCTCAGATTGGATGGTTCCTGAGTTAACACAAAAAAGTAGTTGACTGGAAGTAGGAATACATTTATTAGCCCCATATCAAAGAGGCACCTTTGTCAGTATTTTCATCTCTTATCCACAAAGATGATTGCACAGTGTTACAGAAAGCAGTTCAGACTAAAAAGAAACAGAAGTGAAAGAAAATATGAGTGACCACAGCGCAGCTGCTCCAGAGTTGTCAGACTTGTTAGTTATAGACAGATGAGGCTTGCCTCAGGTCAAGAATTGACTTTTGCTGGTTTTGATGTTACCTCACTCTATGTTTTTCCTTCATCCACAATTATGTTTCACTCCACTGCTATAGGTTTGTAACTTTCCTCAAAGATTGGCTGTTAAAAGCCTCAAATTAGTTCACAGGATAGACAGATTATCTCCTGTTATACATTTTGACAACGTTACAATCTACTCAGAATATTGAGGATCAAAAGCTGTCACGATCCTATTTAACATACGGAAAAAGTTTGATCTGGTACTGCAGTTCAAACGCTGATTATTTATTTGTGGTGCCAGTATAACATGCCAATTCCTAAAATGATAAATAATAACCCAAATGGATTCTCTTAAATCAAAATGCACGCATCATCACTAAATCCATGTGGCTGAACCACATAAGACTGCTTGAGCTGTTTATAATTATGATATAAGTGCTCATTATCAAGAACCATAACAACAAAAGATGAAAAAAAGAGATAGCTGTAAGCAACCAGCAGAATATTGTATCATTAACTGGCAACCTCTTCGCACAACAGAAACTAAAGGGATGTTGTTTCTGTACCTGGTCAATTAAATCAGTATTTGTCAGTCCCCATCCTTTCTTCCTGTAAGCTTCACGCACTTCTTCACATGAATTACAGCAATCATCATCGGACTGCACAGAGAAACAAACTTATCAGAGATGACTTTCATAGATGTGAGCCTCATCCTATTCTTTCCTTTTGTGTTTTGAAAATTGTTAACTCCACCAATGCCGGTCCCAAGCCCGGATAAAAGAGGGTTTTGCATCAGGTGTCAGCCGGCAAGTAAAATATTTTTGAAGAAGTTGACGATGATTTTGTTATTTCCTCTTCTTACTCACAAATAAATATATATATATATATATATATATATATTAGTATGTAAGTAAGAAGAGAAAATAATGAAAATCATTTTCAACTTCTTCAAAGTATGGTAACCCTAACATGACATGAATCGATCACCGACATTCCCTCAAGCTGGGACGTCTCCCGTAAGTGACACCTCAAATCCCGGGTGTGTTGGAAAATGGGCAAGGGTTGCTATGGCATTCCCCCAGAAGCGACATGCTATATTGGATCCCAAATGTGGTGGAAAATGGACAAGGTCTACTAGAGCGTCCCCTCAGAAGCAAATTGCTGCATCATAACCCAAGTGCAGTGGAAAGTAGGCATAGGTTCATGTCATGGGGGGCGAGAAGTGGTGGGTAAAAAGGCTAGCTCAAGAGCATAAGATTTGTATAGCCACATGCAATATAGGGACATTGCTAGGTAAGAGTCTGGAGTTAGTAGATACGGTGAAACATAGGAGAGTCAACATCGCTTATATCCAATAAACCAAGTAAAAAGGGGCTAAAATTAGAGAAATCAATGAGTATAATCTTTGGTGCATGGAAAAGGATAATAACAAATTAGCGTAGGGATAGTAGTGGATAAAGAATTAAAGGATAAAGTTATAGATATTAAAAGAACCAATGATAGAATTATAACAATAAAACTTATTCTAGGAGAAAAAATCATACATGTTATAAGTGCATACACACCACAAGTAAGGTTAGAAGATAAAATCAAGAGAGTTTTGGGAAGATATGGAGGGAAACATGCAAGAAATTCCCAACACAGAGGGGATACTTATATGAGCAGACTTAAATGCTATGTAAGAAAAGAAAAGGACAGATATGATAAAGTACATTGAGGGTATGGTATCGGAGAATGAAATGAGATGGAAGAAGCTATCCTTGATTTTGCTTTGGCATATAACCTAGTCCTTGCAAACACATTCTTAATAAGAGGGATGAATACTTAATAACTTTAAAATTGGCTCCATAAAAGCCAAATAGACTTTTTCTACTTAGGAATACTAAAAGATCAATGTGTAAGGATTATACGGTAATATCTGGTGAGAGTTTAACCTCACAACATAAGTTATATCTACATTAAAAGATGGAAAAGAGAAAATGATGATAGGTATCCAAAAACTAAGTGGTGAAACTTAAGAGAGGAGAAAATAACTTCACTTACAAATAAGTTGATGGTAGAAGGAAACTGACATAATGAAACAAAAGTAAACACCATGTGGATTAATATGACAAAGTCTATTAAAAAAATGGCAAAAGATGTCCTAGGAGTATCTAAAGGTAAAAGGCAGTTAGTAAAGAAAACTTGGTGGTGGAGTGAGGCAGTGCAAAAAGTTATTAAAGAAAAATGAATGTGTTTTAAAGCATGACAAAAGATTAGAAATAATAAAAATTATGAACAGTATAAGAATTCTAAAATGGTTGCTAAGAGAATAGTGAGGCTAAATTCAAGGCATATGATGATATCTATAATAGAATAGCATCAAAAGAAGGTGAGAAAGATGTGTTTAAACTTGCATAAATAAGATAACTAAAGGGTAAGGACTTAGACCACGTTAAGTGCATTAAGAGTGACGATCAAAGGATACTAGTCAAAGATGATGAGATCAAACAAAGGTGGGAAACTTACCTTTAAAAATTGCTATAAAACAATTGCCCTGAGAATATAGGG
This sequence comes from Warburgia ugandensis, assembly GCA_035236585.1. Lineage (NCBI taxonomy): Eukaryota > Viridiplantae > Streptophyta > Magnoliopsida > Canellales > Canellaceae > Warburgia > Warburgia ugandensis. The sequence continues at coordinate 70,371,001 of CP141128.1, forward strand.
ATCGAAAGTACTGTAAACTTAAATAACATTGGACATTATAGATACAATCGTAGAATTAGAATACCTGAAGTGAAAGAGGCCTTAAAAAAGATGAAATCAAGAAAGGCCCTTGGGCCCGATAGTATATCAATAGAGGTTTGAAAACATATGGGAGATACTAGAGTAGTTTGATTGACAAAGTTATTTAATAAGATTATAAAATCAAAGAAAATATCAGATGAATGGAGGAAGAGCTCTATTGTACTAATTTATAAGAATAAAGGAGACATACATGACACTAATTATCGGGGATCAAACTTATGAGCTACATTATGGAACTTTTTGAAAGAATGATTGAGAAGAGAATATGACATGAGACAAGTGTATTGGAGAAACAATTTGGTTTCATGCCTAGTAGATCTACTGTGGAAGCTATTTTCTTACTGAGACAATTGATAGAGAAATATAGGAGAAAAAGGACCTTGACGTGGTCTTTATTGACTCAGAGAAAGCTTATGATATAGTCCCTAGAGAGTTAATGCGGAGGGTGTTGGACGAGAAAGGGGTTTCGAAGGGTGTATATATAATTAAATATATGTATGAAGGAGCGATAATAAATGTTAAGACCACTAGCAGAGAGACTGGTGATTTTCCTATCACTGTAGGATTGCACCAAGGATCAGCATTGAGCCCGTACCTTTTCACCTTGGTTATGGATGAATTAAGAAAACAACTGCACGAGGAGATTCGATAGTGCATGCTATTTGTAAATGATAAAGTTTTAATTGACGAGACAAGGGAAGACGTAAACACAAAACTAGAGTTATGGAGAGAAGCATTAGAAACTAAAGGATTTAAAATCAGCCGAACTAAGATAGAGTATACGAAATGTAATATTAGCAAGGAGAAGAGCAGGAGTGGAGTACTAATAAAGATTGATAACCAAGAAGTCTCCGTAAAAGACCACTTTCGATACTTATGATCGATGATTCATGATAGTGAAAAGATTGAGAGGGAGGTTACCCTAAGAATCCAATCAGGTTGGAACAAATGGAGACGCACATCTGAAGTTTTGTGTAATCAGCGAGTGCCACTCAAACTAAAAGGAAAATTCTATACAATGGCAAGGCAAGCCATGCTCTATGGATTAGAGTGTTGGGCAGTTAAGGAACATCATGTTCAGAGGATGAACGTAGCAGAAATGAGGATGCTGAGATGGATGAGTGATAAAACAATAAAGGATAGAATTAGGAATGAAAATATTAGAGGAAACTTAGGAGTAGCACCAATAGGTTACAAGATGAGGGAGATTAGACTTAGACGGTTTGGACACGTCTAACGAAGACTACAAACAACACTGGTTAGAAGGAATGAGGCAATGCAAGTCAAAGGTTCTAAAAGGGCAAGGAGAAGGCCCAAAAAAAATATGGTATAGAATTAGGAATGAAAATATTAGAGGAAACTTAGGAGTAGCACTAATAGGTTACAAGATGAGGGCGATTAGACTTAGACTGTTTGGACATGTCCAATGAAGACTGCAAACGACACTAGTTAGGAGTGAGGCAATGCAAGTTGAAGGTTCTAAAAGGGCAAGGAGAAGGCCCAAAAAAACGTGGATAGAAGCGGTGAGAAAAGATTTAAAAACTTTGAAACTAAATGAAGCCATGATACTTAATAAAGGGGAATGGAGGAACAAGATTCATGTGATCGACCCCTAATCGGGATAAGGTCTTGAAGATGATGACGACGATGATGATGAAGATGTTATCAAAATTGTTATCAAAAGGCAAACATTAGAAACATTTGATTAATAAAGAATGATTTCACAAGATATAGTTATTCTCAGGTCAGGAAACAAGTATCCTTTACTGAGAGTAATGTGCAAGAGAAACATACCACTTCCGCGCCATAACAAGAACCACAGTATGTCTCATTGTGATCAAGCCTTCCTCCGTGCCTCTGTAAGGGCCTTTCAATCTAAAAAGAAGCCAAGCATAACTAATCAAACCCAAAGGCATAGTTGGTGAAGCAGTTCATTAGGGATGTTACATTGCATGTACAATGTAGTATAAGAGCATGCACATGATGATAAAATTACTCTTGCTTTGTGATGATTTGTAACAAATATATTGGCCAATGACACTTGTTTTTCTGGAACATTCCATGGAAACATGTTACCCTCTCAACACCAATGATGCCTAAGATGGGAAAAAAAGGGAAGATGCTTATCAGTTTAATTCTTTTCGATACATATTCTATTTACCTCCTACATGAAGGGGATCCTTGGCGCAACGGTAAAAGTTGTCGTCGTGTGACCTTGAGGTTGCGGGTTCAAGGCGTGTAAACAACCTCTTGCAAATGCAAGGTAAGGCTGTGTACTTTAGGCCCTTGTGGTCCGCCCCTTCCCTAGAACCTGCATAGGCGGGAGCTTCGTGCACTAGGGCTGCCCTTTATTCTATTTACTCTTGCATGCTGACTATTGCCACCCTTAGTAAAAAGAAACCTTATGCAAGTTCTCCCTGTATAAAGCAAGCATGAAACTAGCATACATAAAAAGGGCAGCCCGGTGCAAGAAGCTCCCGCATATGTGGCATTCGGGGAAGGGGTAGACCACAAAAGGTCTAGAGTACACAGCCTTACCTTGCATTTTTGCAAGAGGCTGTTTCCACTCCTCAAACCCATCACCTTCAAGTTACACAGCAACATCTCAACCATTGTGCCAAGAAGCATGAAACTGGCATTCATCAAAGAAGTATTTGTTCTACGATAAGAAGACATTTTCATCATACTGCAGTCCATCTCCCACCAAAGGTTTTGAAACTATAGTCATAAAACCCTTTATACGCTGGACTATCTTAAATGCAAAAGTTGTTCAAGAGCGCGCATACAACATCTTGTGCTAATGTAGACATAAAAATTTTCAAAACAACCTAGAAACACTGGTAGCCCTCATGATAGCCTACATAAGGTACATCATGATGATTCCACAATGTCTTAAAAATGACTTCATCTTCATTATCGAGGTTCACACTTTCATTAGACTCAACATGAGAGTTGCATCAGGAAAAACATTAATTCTCATGCTTGAGATCCGAGTAAAGAGTGTAATTTATACAGATTTAGTTTGAACAATTGAACAGAGACTGTAAAAAAGCATGCAGCCTAGACAAAGTGAACAGAAATGACAGAATTTGTAGAAAATAGCACATGCATATCAAATATCAAACTTGAGGAGAGTTATAAACCTTGGGTGCTCCAATTCCATCTGTTCTTGACTCGATTACATTTCCATGGTGATCTATTCTTTTTTTTATAATATCATGTCTCTGCAAAAAATAGAGAACTCAGATACAAGACCATTTGCAAAATGCTTATCAGCTAAGAGTTTGAAATTGGATTGCAGGAAAACATTAAAGGCCATAGTTAGACTCTCCTGATAATAAGCAGTTCATTTAGATGCTTTTAAGATGAGCTTAAAAGTTGATCAAAGAGGAAAAGAAAAAGGTATAACATACAATATCATAATGCTGCTCCCCGCTGACATCCATGGAGTCAACACTAAGAAGTGAACACGCAAGAGCTGGAAAAGTCACATCGAACTGCAAAGTGCAAAGCATCAAAGAGCACAAAGAATTAGCCAAATCAAACAAAGAGGAAAAAGGAAGAAAATGTACTTCCTCTTAGACAGTCATGTAATTGCATTTCTATCATACTTGACAACCAAAAGCTAGAAAAGAAGGCTCTGTTATTGTGCTTGTCCTGCAGTAGTTAGATGTGGTAAGTAAATCTGAGGATATGGCCTCTACAATACCGTGAACTTTCTAACCAAATGGAGGCCAAGTCTTGTGGGTGAGTTTGTGCCCTCGGACTATACCTCGTACATGCCATAGAAAGAAGAAAATAGAGATCCTTAGCTTAATATGATGGTCGTCATAGATTCTTTAGTTGCCACTGGATAGGAAATAATACTTCCAGTTAAAAGAGAAGGGGTTGAACCTTTCATGTCAAATCCATGCATGAAGACCTTGTATATTATCAAATCTTGTTTTTCATCGTACAAAGAATGCTCATTCACAAGAAGCTAATCAAAGATAATCTTCAGTCTATTGAGATACTACTAAGACTGTCTAAGAACTCCCCGAGCCAATGATTGACTACTTGAACCATCCACTTCCACCCAAAAACGTTCTCTGGCCTTCATGAAAGTTTAAAGTGTAACATAATTCACCAGCATCTTATAGATCATGTTAATCAGCCAAGTCATCCCACTAATGGGGAGAGCCAAGTTGATTCCTTTTTTTCACATCCGCTTTGTTGCCTGCCACCTCCTCTATTTGAAACATGAACTATTTGAGTACAGGTAGTTTTCTTTTTTTGCAATTTAGGCACCTTGGCGTGAAGATGCGCCATCCATGCTAGCACATGTATGCCTGCTGAAAGAACTCTGAAAAGATCTCATGTCATGGGCATGTCTAATAAATCATTTACAAAAACACATAACATGTAAACAGTGACAACCTGATGGTTGATAATCCAAGTTTGAGGTTTATTTGCCATAGAGTTTCTCAACATTTCCATCTCTCAAGTGTAATAACTTATAGGTACCCAAGATGAGAAAGGAAGCACAGCATTTGTACTTCAGATGCAAATAAAAATTTAAACCCTTTCCAACAATGAAATGATTGTGCCAGTTATATCTTAATCAGTTGAACTAAAAGGAAAAAGGATAATATTAAATAAAGAGTTAGGAACCCATGAGTTCACGACCAAAGGAAAAAGAATAGCAGAGTTGAGACCAGAAAGTGAACAAAAGAGCATAAGACCAAAAATGGAAAGTTGCTGCAGTACAAAGCTTTTCACAATGAAAAGATATTTCCTTTATAAAATGCTTAGCTGAATCTTGTCAATCTGCACCTAGTGCATTTGGATGCTAATATGTCCATGAATTGAGTTAATGTATGATGAGCTTATTACGATATCAGGTGCTAATACGTGCAAATAAGCCAAAAAGGAACAGAAACAAAAGTTGCAAAACAAAAGAATGAATAGAGAGAAAAGGGTTAATAGAGAAAAGAGGGAAGAAACTATGCTGGCAAGAATAATGAAAGAAGCGGACCTAAAACTAGAGAGACACAAATGCAAAAAACTAAGAAGAATCACAAGTCAAAAGAAAGCACGCGAGATTTTAGAGAGCAGACACTTGGCATAAGTATGTTTTGCAAGTGAACTTTGTCATTTTTTTGTAATGTAGATAACATGACCACATATGAGGAGATTATACAGAAAGAAAAAAACTCCCCGTCATTCTTATAATAGACACATATAACAGATTATAACAGGTGCATGTCAAAAGTAACAGGGTAAAACATTGCAACCAGCCATTGTTAAGAGCATCATTAGTATTACGATGGCTACACAGGGCTTCTACTCCCTAGTAGGCGTTTCACCCCAAGGGCACATTACTCACAAGAAAAAAAAACCTCAAAATTGTTGGACTAGCTCATGCTGGCAAATAGAGGAAGTTTAGTCCATTGTAGGCTGATGATCACATTAAGAACAGAACACGCATATACTGACTGCAATTCCATGGAAAAGAAATCACTAAGCCTACATAACATATTTGACTATTGGTTATGACGATCACACTAGGAACAGAACATGCATATGCTAGCTGCAATTTCATGGAAAAGACAGCACTAAATCCTACATAATGTATTTCACTACTGATTATGACAGAAGGAAGAGCATTAACATGGATACTGACATTTACTCTTAGGATCTCTCCTCTTGAAGTATCAACTGTCAGCTTAGTCTCAGTAACTGCAATGAGATAAAGCCCTGGCAATCATAAAGCAGCACTCAGTTCACTAAATCCAGGAATAATTCTGTCTTTCACTACAAAAGAAACTACAAGAGGTAGTTCAGAAATAGAGTAGCAAATAATATCAACAACATCAACATGACATGCTAGCCCACCCAAAAAGAGGAGCATAACTGATATGAGATATATATATAAAACAGCAATAGCAATGGAACTACTTCAACTAACAATAACTATCAACAACATGAACACAAAACGCTTGCCTACCAAAAATAAACGGGGCATAACTGATACAACAAGAAAAAACATAAGCTACAACTAGCAATCACACACACACACACACACCCACCCCCCACCACACAGACACAGAGACTCATATAGGTTGTTGGCCAATTGGAGCCATATAGCATATGAGACAATGGATTGGTCTGAATCTCATTTGCCCAAAACATGTAAATAAAATGATTAAAAGAAAATAATAGGCCTGTTATGTGAAGTAAGCCACTCCCGAAAAGTGAAAAGACGAAAGAAAAGTCGAGGCTATATGGAGGGAGCATGTGTGTGATTTCGAGTACTGAATCCCATTATGTTGCTTATGTTGCCATTGGCTCTAGATAATTTACTTGACTGACTTCCATTATGCATCCAAGGGGAGACTATTGGAACTAAGAGTAACAAAATAAAGGAAGAATGGCAGATCTTGTTTACTGAAACCCAGATTCCGTAACATTGAAATTTTGCTAAGTAAATACAAGTTCAGGCAAATGAAAGAGCTAAAGGGAGGTTATCTTAACCATGGAAAGAGTTAAGGTGATATATTAGGAAATGCAAATGAATGAGACAACAAGCTCTTGTGTTCTTCTATAACTGGGAGGCCCTACGGCTGCTAATGCATAGACTGGGGACTGGCTGATCCCAGACTACAGGCATGGACCTGCTTCTTATTACTGCTGATTACAATGTCAGTCTTCAAAGGCATATATATGATACAGACACTTCAACTGTCTTAAATTATCCATCTAGTACAACAGTTCAAATGAAAATTGAAGTTGTGTAGCATATTCTACATATATCCTCTGCAATCATGATAACGTCCATAAAAAATTAAGCTAGAGCTAATAGTTTTCACAGCTAACAAGAAATAATTTGGACCTCCTTCAAAAGAGACAACTCTAGCAAATTTTAACACTATCATGTAACCACAATAGCATGGCCATCAGAATGTGTAAGCAAAAGTACTAAAGCATGAAGCTGTTTTGTTTTATACCCGGACAAAATGGGAGATGACTAATAGTAAAGTGGTTGAGAAAATGGAGAAACAATTAATTGGGATTCTCTTGTAGAGCCTACATCCATCCTTATAGAGAAAACATGAGTTCAGGGATACAACAAATACACCCTTAAGGAATTCAAATTTGGCATTTTGCACCTTTATTCTTGCCAGTTAGTGTCCTAAACCCTTGGCTAATGTGCTAGTAAGCAATGTGGACTGCACAGAAATGTAAGTTTGAATAATCTAGAAGTAGTTAACTTAGTACAGTTGCCATCAGTATTCTTAATGTGTTGCTACAGTTGGTCTTAAAAGAACTCAGATACAACCTCAGCTATACCACCAGTAAGAGATCCCAAAAACACCAATGTTTTCAGTTTGATACATCACCATCAGAAACACCAAAGACCAATACTTCCCAAAAACCTGTCAAGTACTAACGAATTTGAGCATGTTTGCAGAGAAAGAACAATACATGTTTCAATGGGTCAAAGAACAAACAGCGCAAGAAGACATACAGTTAGAGTTCTGCTCAAACCTTCTTGGTGGTTTTTAGCCATGAAAAGATAAATTTAAGTTTCATTACTGGGTTCTGCATGGAATGGTTAAAATCTGCAGATAAATTGCGGCTCTGGCCTGAGTTCACTTGCAGCAGGCTCCAACTAACACATTGTGTTGGAAATCCAAGTCAACAGACTGAATACTCAGTAATACTTACTGTTGTAAATCTGAGTATTACGTGGTAGATCATGAAGCCAAGCATTGTAGGAAATAGTACTGGATTAGTAGCAGAACCATTCATCGATTCAAAGAGCATGAACAAGGCTAATGAATTTTCTTCTAATGGAGATAAACAGTACTCCCCTTAGAAAATTAGACCTTGAGGCCAAGTCCCTTTGGCATACAGGAACCTACTTGTATGATTTACTATACCATTGAAAATATAAGACCTGGGGAAAGCCCAATATTTTCAAACAGTGCCATGCTGAGGTCTTTAAGGTAAAGAAGAATTCCTCATTTCAGGAAGATTTTCTAAAACAAAAATCTGGCAGCAAGAGGCAGTCAACCTGTTAGAGAGACTGGGAAGGGAGGACATTCAATAATCAACACAATTATTCCCTCAGCAGGAGGCTGATTTTTTCTGATGCCATAAAGATTCTTTCCTCAGGGTTGAATTTTGGGGAGTCCAAGAAATGATGAACAAGAAAGTTCTTGGTATTCATGATAATCAGAAAACCTTGCTTACAAGGGATTACCTTAGCAAACATAAGATACTGAAATGTTAGTGAACTTGAGGTGGGTAGTATTGTCATTACCAAAAAAGTCAAAATCCAAAGATCTGCATTTTACTGTGGTGCTATTTTCTGGATGTAATGTACATACAATGGACCACCTCAGCAAACTTAAGACACTCAAACATCAGTGAATCCAAAGTATCAGACCCTAAAATTCCATCAATACAGTTTTTTCTTACTCTGACTGACGTGGTCATCTTAAACTGAGACTTTTCTATTTTCTTGGTACAATAATTCAAAGCCAGAAATGGAAGACCAGGACCTATGTACAAGTTTAGGACATTAAATGCTCCTTGTTCGTGTGAAGCGGCCACGAATCTCCCAGGTGAACTTGCATTCTGTTGTCCAGTGAAACGAAATCCCTCCTTTTCAATATCGAGTCTCAGGACATGGAAAAACTAAAGCAACAGCACATCACCTACCATCCTTCCTCATCCCAAAAGAATACAAACTCAACATACAAACATAAACAGTTTGGAAAACAAAAACAAAAAAAACTCTCTTCAGATCCACACCCACAAAAAAGAAACAAACTCAAATCAAATCAAACACAAGCGTACAAACTAATGACGTAACCAGAGCAATGAAAAACCTAGACCATCTGCAAGTCGAAAACCCTATAACAGAACCGATTTCACTTCTTCCATAAAAAAATTTCAGCTTTCTATCACCCCAGGAGAAGAAAAATACAAATAAGGCCAATCAAACAAAAGAAGAAGGAATGAAAAGTAAAAATACCCACTGAATTCAGAGATGAACAGCAAAAGGATGAAAATGGAGGAAACAAGCGTGATGACTCCTCCGGAGAGGGTTCTGCTGTAGAAATCTTCATTGATCTTGGGATAAGCATCGAGATTTCTTACTTTGTTGAGAATCTCCATCTCTCTAAAGGTACTATTGCCAGAGAAGTAGAAGAACAAGTAGAGTCTGAGAAGCTAAAAAGCAAGACTCCTTGAACTCTCCTCCTCTGTTATTATAATATTGTAGTCAAATGGGAAGGGAAGAAGATGGTAATTTCGGTAATTACAGCAATAAAAGCTGTACTTCCGGGGAATGTGAAAATAAGGAGGGTATTTTGGTCATACGATAAAGATGCCTCTCAAATCTCGCTTTCCTAAATTTCAGTTTGAGCGGTTAGTGTTAAATGATCAAACAGCCCTCTCCAAAGTGGAGCAAAGTAGAAGGATACTTGTTGGAATTATACAATTGTTTATGGGTATTCCTGTCCACGTAAGTTTTTGGCCGGCTCCAATTTGTCAACCTGTCGTCCTAAACATTGATTGCCTCTTTTTAGACTCGCATATTGAGTTGTCACAATAGGTGTAATCTTGAAGTCACACATTCAAGGCGTGAAAATAGCTTCTTGCAAAATATAAGGTAAGACTGCATACTATTAACCCTCGTGGCCTGCCCTTTCTCGAGACTTTACATACGTGAGAACTTCGTGCATTGGGGTTGGCCATTGAGTTTTCAGGTTCTTTGATGCCAAGGAATACTCTAAAAGAAGTTGCTGAGAACTGGCTCAACCACTTCCCTCTTGTAATAGGAATAAAAGAGTCCACAATGACCATCCATTTTTTTAATAATTATATTTGGACTAGTTTAAGAGAGTGGGTTGGTGAGATTGCAAATCTTAATAGTTTTCAGTGTACTTGTTCACCTTCTGAATTAGAAAATGGAGTCAATAGAAAAAGAATTGAAAGAACCATCAAAGTCCAATGGATGGAAGATTGAAGTTGGACTTCGTGACTTGTACATTTGTTGACTCCTAATTAAGACAAGGTCTTGATGATGATGATATGGCTTGTACATTTATGAGTAGACTAACAAAGTGGTGACTAGTAGGTAGTAATCAAATGTTTGTATGCACTGCAATAGAGAGAAAGGAATAAGAGGACATCAATGACAAGGTCCCTGATTACTAAAAGCTCTTCAATCAATAACTCCTTGAACTTTTGGCGCATGGAACATACTATAGGGAAGGAAACATGGTGGCTGAAGCCTTAACTAAAGAGGCACCTAATTCTAGATCTTGTAATAAGTTGATTATTACTCCACCTACTTTTATTTGTAAGTTTTTATTGGAGGATGTTTAAAGTCCTTCTAAAGTCAACTTATTATATATATATATATATATATATATATATTGGTACCCTACCAAGAAGTTCCTTTCTTACCCCCCTCAAATATACATACATGCATGCATTCATGCATGCATACACACATACATACATATATATGGCTACCATGGGTTTATATCTAAGATCATTTCACATATTAAGTTATTTATAGACAATGAATTTATGCCGCTAATTTAAACATGAAAAAAAGAGCTTTTAAACATAGAATTGATTGAAATTTTTCATTTTAAACCTAAACTCTTTAATGCCCTAATTCAAACCCTGAAGTTGTCAATTTGTGCCAAAGTTCTCCTTCACCATCAATTAACATAAAACCATTAAAGCAAATTGCTTACTTGTCTTTTGACCCTACTACCTGGGGTGTTAACTTTGTTTACATGGCATAATGGACCTTTAACACATTAAAAAACAGGTAGAATATTTAACAAGAAATGGAACAAGTTATGTGCTTTATGCTTCCCTTTCTACAAACCCTAATTTGTTTTTGCTCATAACAAGCATGAGATTGGTTCTTTTCCTCTAAAATCAGAAATCTCGTTTATGTTTTGCAAACCCTATTTCATTTTTTCAAGGAAAAATCTAAGGATTCTGATGAAATAATACCTTGCATCTCAAATTCAACCGTAGCCCTCCAGTATCCTTTCTCAACCTTTAATTCCACCCTCACAATATGGACCCTTCAATGGTCCATTGCTATTATTCAAAGACTTGTTGGTATTCTCCATGTGCCTAAGGTTCAATAGTCCTTTATTGGGGCTTTTTCTTTTGGAAGAAGGGAAAAATGATTTCACTTTCCCCACAAATTCTTAATTATTTTTATGTTCCCTAGCCAACTTAGAAATGTCAACAACTTATGAGGCATATCAAAAGCTATGGCTGAATTTGATTTAATGGGTTAGGGGAGTCTTGGCACAATGGTAAATTTGTCATCGTGTGACCTTGAGCTCACCAGTTCAAGGCATGGAAACAGCATCTTGCAAAAATGCAAGGTAATGCTACGTACAATAGACCCTTGTGGTCAGTCCCTTCCCCAGATCCCACACATGTGGGAGCTTCATGCACCAGGGCTGCCCTTTTTAGGTTAGGCATTGTAATAGTGTAGAATAGATTTGGTACAATGTCATAATTCTAAGGCTTAAAATCATGCCATAAAAAAAGTTTGGATTTAAAATGAGATTTTTTTAAAAATAAGTTCAAGGTTTAAGAACTCTTTTTTCCATTTAAACATAGATAATTTGAGTAACGACTTTAGAATGCAGCGACACATAGAACCTCTCCTAGGTCATGGGTTCAAGGCTGCTTGTGTGTGTTCAACATTCAAAAGGAAATTTTGAGAAAAAAAACATAAATAAAGTTGTCTAAGAACAATTAGCCTAAGTTTCTTTGGCTATTTTTTCTCTATTTGAATTTGAATAACTTTAACTATCTCTAAAGAACAGAGAAAAAATATTTATCCATAATGACTCGATCAGTAGATTCCTCCTTTACTTTCTACTCTATGTAAATTCTCATACTAATTTCAAGAGAAAAAAAAACTATACTAGACTCATGAATGATATATGAGAACTTGATAAGCTATTGATGAAATTAATGTTTAATTCAAAATAACAAAGATTCTTTTAATAGTTTAGGACCTTTTTATTTAAAACTGGAGATGGACTGCTAGGATCTTCCAAGAAAACCCAATTTATTTAGAAAATTTGTGAATATGTTCTAGTTGGAGAGACCTTGTGTGTATCCTAGACTCTTCACACTCTTTTGCAACGGCCCTTGGATCCACAAGCCAATATTTTATGAAATTTATGTTTTCCTCGATAAGTTTTCATTGAAAAAGACAGCCTAGTGCAAGGGTGGACCACAGAGGGTCTATAGTATACAGTCTTACCTCCCATTTTGCAAGAAGCTATTTCCATACCTCAAACTAGTGACCTCCAAGTCATACAACAACAACTCAACCATTGCACTAAGGCTCCCCTTCCTAATGCAAAATGTTTCCCCTTCTCAAAATTCCATTGAATATGAAAAATGTTAAAACTTGTAAATTTATTTAGGATTAAATCGAGATATCAAACAGTCAAGACTGTCCAAAAGATTTCAATTATTCTAAGACTCCTACTATCACCATATGAGAGGGAGGGAAACAGGACTAAACAAAAATAAAATAATTATGTACATTTCTGGTTGCTGAATCTTTGGAGGGGTCACATAAATGCCTCTTGTATATTTAAGTTGTACACATTTGATAACCAGAAGGGGAGCCTTGGGGCAACAGTAAAAGTTGTTGTCATGTGACCTTGAGGTTATGGGTTCAAGGCGTGGAAACATTCTCTTGCAAAATGCAAAATAAGGATGTATACTTTAGGCCCTTGTGGTGCGCCCCTTCCCCAAACCCTGCATAGGCAAGAGCTTTGTGCACTAGGGCTACCCTTTTTTTACATTTGATAACCACACAAACAGCCTCCTCACAACCTGACCTACATTTACATTGAAACCCCAAATGTCTCTCGTATATTTAATCTTTACCCCATTTACATTCATTGATTTTGTCACACATTCTCCTGTCATCTTAACACCAATCCATTGTGCCTCTCTGGAGTACTTATTTGTGACTTTGCATTAACATGTGAAGAAGCTTCAACCCCAATGCTCTTTGTTCCTTAATTTCACAATAGAAACAAGGAAATTAATGTTCGCCTAATTTGCTTCATCCCATAAAAGGCCCATTACAAATGGCCTTAGTAAAGGATTCAGCTGAAATAATCAATAACCCCATATTCTTTGATGATCCAATCACTTGTCTCCAGATCTTCTCTCTCCACACAACCCTCTATTTTCTATTAAGAGGGCTTGAGGTCATGGGTTTCTCTGTGAATTTCAACAATCACATTTGCTTTCTCTGTGAGCCTTGGCTCAATGAAAAAGTTGTCGTCATGTGACCTTGAGGTGAATGGTTCAAGGCTGGAAACAACCTCTTGCAAAAATGCAAGGTAAGTCTGCGTACTATAGATCCCTGTGACCCACCCCTTCCAAGGACCCCCCCCCTATGCGGGAGCTTTGTGCATGGACAATAACAATTGCGTAATATCAATTTCTCAGCCTCGTCATCGAAAGCGGCTTCCAATTGCTAGGAAATTCTCAGGTATATAGGGGGCTTGAATGGTGAGCAAAAACAATTGATCAAGAAGTTGGTCAACTTTAGCATCAATGATGGTAAAAGAATGAGAGTTCGTGAGGGAAGGCTTGATAGGATAGGGAAAAGAGGTCAGGGACGGAGAGGAGAGATTCAGGATAGGGGAGGTTAGTTACCATTGGAGAGACGGGTTAAGAGAGAGGAGTAGGTTATAGCCAATGGTAGAAAGGGGGCAAAATCTGATTGTGAAAAGGTGTTTGGTCATCAAAGACAAAAAAATGAATCCCCCCCTTTACATTTGCTTCCTCTGCAGAGGAACTCTCTCATAACAAGCCTGAAACTCCTTGATGGACTTCCCAAGTTCTACATACATCTTCGCTGATGAATCTGCAAATTTATTCAATTGATCAAAGAATATCACCAAACTTGACTGTAAACACTCAAAACCTGAATTCCAGTCAACCAGAGGTTCATTTCCGAGCATATTTCCTGATGTTTCACCAATGCTGTCAGCCTTCCATGACATTGGCAATGTTGAGCTCAAATTCTTCTTGTGGCCTTTCTCTTGAAGCGGTAGGAAATGGCCAGTCGTTGCCGCTAGTCCTTTTATAGAATCTGCTACTTCCTTAGTGGGCAAGATGTCTAGTCCTTTGAGCCAGTCACTGCAAGTAACGAATATGGGTGGTGCAAGATCTCTTCTTGGTGAGAATTCGATATTCTTTCTTCTTGAATATTTTTGGCGTAGAGGGAAAACACACTTGAGAAGCCAACCATTTATAGCCTGCAAGTATGACTTTTGTGCTCCAATCCATTTTGTGAAACTTGAACACAGATAATTTAACTCGCACTGCAGTAGAACTGTTGCTTGACGATGAGATTCTGACTGTACTGAGAACTTGGAGCTCCCACTGTTATATGCTATTGAAATTATATTGAACTGAAGCTTGTGACTTTCAAGCATCATTTCCCACATTCGAGTTAACCTGAAATTGGTTCAGCATATGAATTAGGTTTGCCAAAGGAAGACAAAGACCAAATGCAAACCATTTAGTGCCTTAAATTTCTCTAGAGTTTAATGCAAAACATTTAGTGCCTAAACTTGCTCTAGAGTTTATTGTATAATATCAACATCAACATGTACATGTGTACATCCATGCAGAATGAGCATCTACATGCACTTGCATACTAGCACATATATTAAGAGAAATACAATTACATTGCTTAATACTTCTTGCTATTCCTTTACATAGACGTGATCAGTCGTATTCCATGCCACACAGGTCTAGGCCGCAAATGTTTATTGCACAACTATTTCTACATGCATGTGTGAAGAGCTCCAAGTCATTTCTGTAAGAGAATATTCTCTACCAAGTCATTTTTGGGTGACATATAGACTAAGAATCCTCCCATTCAAATCCTTTCCGAATGCTTGACAAACTAGTAAGATTGATACCTACATTCAATGACTGGATATGTAATTGCTCAACCTACCAAAACCACCAGTGTTAACTGATATTATCGTAAAAGAACTCTTGCTGATATACTTCCAAACTTGGACAATGATTTGTATTGAATAACACACTATTCAAAAAAACTGAAGGAGCTGGACTTCAAGATTAAAAGAATACATTTAGACCACCATTTCTTATTTGTATGACAGGCTTTCTGATATGATTCAAGCAATGTGAGATTAGACAAGGAAATCATACCCTTCAATCAACTCCATTAGTTGTGGCTGGAGCTCCATGTCTCTTAATTCCTCGATTTTCTTTGATATAGAGTCAATTCTGTGAATAGCAACCCTAATCCTCGAGTGCAAATCCTTGACGATTGCACGGGTTCTGTCAATCTTATAAGAACTTTCATCCTTTGAATTTTGCTGTCGTAGTAGTTTACACTTCATGTCATATTCCTTTCTGATAATTCCACATGCCTGAAAGTCAAAAGAGGGGAGTTGCAATAAGTCCTACATTTCCAAGCAAATTGCTACATCACGAATCTGAGGTTATAAGAATTCCATAGAAAAAGGTACTTATTAGCAAACCACTAAACTGCGATGTTACACCATTGAAGACACAGTGAACCATCTCTCATTTGGCCAAGTCCAGATTGAAAATTGAACTTAGCTTAATTGAGATTTTAGCAACTTGAGTATTGTAACCCCTTGAGCAGGAAGATCAAGTAAGTTGGAGAAGAACAGATGGCGAGGCTGAGATTCAAACAGCCTCTTGAAGATGAAGGGGACCTGTCAACGTACAAGTCTCCTCAGTGGAACAGTGTACTGGATGAGCCTGGCACTTGCATCTTTAACAATAAAAATATATCATTTTATCATAATACCAAAACTTAAAAAGGGCAACCCAGTGCACGTGGGATCCCCGGAAGTGGTAGACACAAGGGTCTATAGTATGCAGCCTTACCTTCCATTTTGCAAGAGGCTGTTTCTAAGCCTCAAACCTGTAACCTCAAGGTCACATGACAACAACTCTACCCTTGTGCCAAAACTTAATAACTAAAAATAAAGCTGAAATGTATATCTGAGCTGAGGAAACTCAATGGTTTGTCTTCCTTTTCTCATGTTACAAACATAAGAAACATAACATAAAATTCAAGCCTTTATGATGTGAACAGGTACTAGGCTGAATAACATCTTCCAAACAAAATCTGGCAAAACAGTAAACATAAACACAGAACATTTTTACCAAAGGGAGCTAAGAGAAAGATAAGAATTATTACCTTAACTTCATCATAGAGCTTTCTCTCCCATGCATACAGCCGATCTAAAGTTGAAGCATGACTGCCTGAGGTCATGCAGAAACTGTTGAAAAGGAGGCTGTCACTGTTGTCTTGGATACTATCTTTTGCAGTTGAACCAAGAGGATTTCTGGACGATGAGGAACGCGATGAAGCCGACCTATGCCAGGTCAAGTACTTCATAGAATTTGCAGCAGGTTCTACACCGATATTAAAAAAAATCAGATGTATAACTAGAAGTTCAAAGCCTGAAATACCAAACAACGCAGAGTGCTGAAATAGTGTCAAACACAGCAAGTCCCACAAATCCAGCATGACAAGACATCTTTATAGTTAATTGTGGTCATTGAAGTATTGAACAATAACTATATGCATATTAATATTTAATCATTAAGAACAAATATCTATACAGACAAATACGTATATTCCAACTCTATAAATAGATGTAACAACAAGTCAAAGCATTGATTAAATATTTTTCTTAGTGTGTATCAGCAGCACACATGAGACGTCTTGTGATACACTGTCTGAAAAGAGCAATATTTATGAAAAGAAGTACCCTGTTACTATGAAATTTGAGGTAAAATGTTGAGTAAGTTTGACCGAAGATTAGTAGAGTATATTATTAAACAATGTAGAACAAATTTATAAAGTATTCTTATAGAATCTAGCTGATTAAAAATATGCAGAAAGAGCAAACAGAAAAAAGAAAAAGAATAAACAACAAATAGGAATTTCCTATTTTGCTCTTTCCTCTGGTTTGGGAATGTAATGTCACAAACATCCATGGTCTAGATGTTTGTCACTAGGACTTGACCAAACAGATTGTCCAGTTCCTACAGAACCTATAACTTAAGTAGCTTCCCCGAGAGAACTTTAGCAGAACCATCTGCCAGCATAAACTTACATAACAAATGACAGCATTAGGTTGAAGGTATACCAACATGTGAAGTGCACGCATGAGTTGAATTCTTCACCAGTCACCATGAAACTTTTTCCTTGGATTAGATTGGCATTCAGCTTGCAGCAGAAGTGATAGTAAAAGAACAAACAACAGCTATATTGACAGGAGGACAAATTCAATTATAATGATGACGATCATCAACAATTAGGCAACAGACAGACAGAGAGGTAAAGGACTTCAGCCATCAGAATGACTAATATCCAAATGTAAATGGCTGCTTTATTGTTGGGTATTGAAGGAAATTTTATGACTTTCCCCAAATCAATTCAGACAGGAAGCCGGTCGTAAGAACAATGTTATATTTGTTCTTCAAGGAGTGAATAAAATCTTAGAATTGTTACAGCCAAATTAAGAACATGGCAGATAGGATTGGTAGTGGATAAATATATATTTTCTCCTCTCTAAATGGTTCCAATCATCAAAACAATGACCAAAGTGCTGCAGTAAGAGCTGAATCACAATAGTGTAAACATGGGGGGCCATGCACTCCCATGCTGATATAGCCACAAACGCAAAGGGTGTGACTTGCGACTAGTACTCCAGGCGCAAAAATCATTAATTAAAAAATAAAAATAAGAAAATCCAAAATAAATCCAAAAAATTTCCCAAAAATGAGAAAAACATAGAAACACAAATACATGAAAAAATATTAGTCAAATGAGTGAAATGCTTAAATAATAAACAACCCAAGTGGGTGGAAAAAAACAAAAAACTGTTGAAGAAACAAAAAAATAGCAATAAAAAAGTGAAGGGAAGATACATACTTGAAAGACAAATAGTTTTCACTGATTTGACTGTGAAAAAATTAAAGAACAAAAAATACTGTATTTGTCTTATTTTTATAGAACTTATAGAAATAATGAAAAAACAGTAAAAGATCATAGTGTATTTCACATTTTTTGGTAGAAATTATAAGAAAAATAAAAAACATTAAATAAAGCATGAAAGATATGAAATAATGAAATGGAGTTTTTGTTTTTAGCATCAGAATATAGATAGATTGAGATTTCAAACTAAAAACAAGCATCAAGCAAGCAAAAGAAAAAAACAGTACTGCTTTTATCCTTTTCTCAGGAAAAGTAGATAACAATAAAAAAGAATGATAAATAAATGCTTAGTTTCTTAGCTTCAATTGCTTGAACTAGGCTTCACTTCGTGATGAAATATGAGGAACGGTCGCAAGAGTATTTGGAAGGAAGGGAAAAGAGCTTTGGAAAGAAGAAGAAAAACACAAAACAAAAGAAAAGAGGTTTTAAATCACTTACTAGAGACTGGAGTCGGGGGCACAAAAGTATCCAGTCACTAGTAGCAACTAGTCGTGCTACTAGTCGCACAGCGTCTTGTCCCCCTGCGACTTCCCCACAGGCTGCGACTTGATGCACCTAGCTACTACTTGCGTGTCTACTTACGCCTATGACAACATAGTTACACCTCCTCTTGCAGGAGTCAGGGTGAAAATGACTTTTAGAGAGTACACTGAAAAAACCAATTATCATTGACCAACAAAATGGCTAGCTATTTATATAGAAGGAAAAGAAAGAATATTTTGAAGAAGATAAGAATGCTTAGGAACAGAAGTGATCACCATCACCATCATTAACAAAGCCTTATCCCCATTAGGGGTCAGCTGGAACAAAGGTGAAGCATTGCCAACTATGCAAAATCAAATGAGGTCACCAGCATTTATGAGCACTGGTTTCAGCATACAGCACTGACTGGGAGGTGGCATACATACAGGGTAAGTGGGGGACAGGAGAAAAAAATCCATTAAGGTTGATGCAAAAGCTTTAAAGAGAGTCATAGCCTGACAAGCATGATAAAAGCACTTGGAAACAGGACTCCTGGCATGACCCCACAAATTCAAAATGTAAATTATTAGGGATGGGACTCGGTAATGGAGAACCAAGACGACCATCAGAAAGAAAATCCAGAGATGGTGACCACAACCAGAATTGAAGACACAGAAAATAACTTGTCCATGTACCCACTGCCACAGCCACCACAAAAAACAAACAGTCTGCCCTCTAAAAAAAAATATCATTATGATCACTAACTGGAATAATACAATGCTGTAAAAGCATACGCATAGGAAGTGTTGCAAGCTGGCATCGTGATTTAGGAGAATAGCATAAAGATCATAAAATTTACTTGCCAGCTAAGCATGGGCAGACATCACAGAAGTCTCATTAGTATCTAGATAAATTTCTTTATTGAGCACTAGTATCGTTTTCAGTATTTCATCAGAGTTGTTTGAACTACAGTGTCTGGGACTTGTCAAGCTTTCTGTATTAGCACCTAAATCCCATCACATTGCTCAGTCTATGGTAATCCAATGAAAAGCAGTTTCATGTCACAGGGGAACCATAACAGATTGACCTACCTGGAGGAACATGCTCTGGGTCCTCCAAACAAACAAGACAAGCTGTAAAGAACATCGATGTCCAGGATCTCTGAGCTGCATCAAAGATTTATCATTAGAAGCTGAATAGGAAATTCAGGTCAAAATTTCATGAGCAAAATGGCCCATGGTAAATGTGAACAATTGAAGGGAAACTATGTAGCCTTCCAAGATATCAGTAACTTTAAACATGGCTGATGATAATTAGAAACAAATAAACCACAACACCAAATTGGCATGTTTCCCTAGAAAACCAAATGTAGCACTAGCAGGCTACAACAGCTAACCTTGTCTTTCAGGGAGTATTGGACGAAAATGTACTTTATTTGCCTCAAGCATTCTTGGAACTTCTTTGCCAGATTCCGAAGCTTTCAGAAATATATATTCAATTTCTTTTATGCTTGACAAGAAATCCTTTGGTGCAAGTTTATTTTCAGGACGGGATTCTTTCCCTTGTCCACCTTTCTCATTACTTGGAAGGGCAATTGGGGTAGGAGGCTTGGATGGGATCCTATCAGGAGTTTCCTTTTCATCAGCTTCATCCATATCATCCTTGAGCATGTCTTTTTCCCCATTTAGGTCCTCCATATTCTGATCTGTACTTCTGACAGACGTCGCATTAGTTGAATGAGACTCAAACATGTTATTCTGTCTTTCATAACGTTGGACTAAAGTTTCAGCTGAAGGTTCTTCAAAAATTTCCTCAGAGTCTACATACTCTTCTTCTCCAATAAAAGCAGTTCTTTCTCCATCTTCTTCCAGATCAGGAATCCCCTCCTCTTCTCTAAGTTGTCTGATATCATCGGCATTATCCAAACCTTGGTTCGATGTCCTTCCATCTTGAAAAGAAAAGTGGTTGTCAATTGAAGGGAAAAGACCAAAATAATCCCATGGTGGAGTTCCTGGCAGAGATGATGAAGCTTCAAATGATGGAACACTCGTAGAACGAGGAAGAGGACTTTTTGGGGTACCCGAAGAGGACCTCAATGTTGCAGTTACTGAAACAGGTGGTCTCTCTTCAACCGTGGTTGCATTACTCCCACCTGTTTTCACATAATTTATCCGAAATCGCCCAGAATAACGAGGAGAAGGTGTTGGTGAGATGGCTTCTGTAGCTTCTATGTGCTGTGACAGAGATGGAGATGGATATGAGAACTGGGAAAGGGACTTGTCTGTTAAAGCATGTGGCTCAGGGGTCGCCGATGTTGAAGTATACAAGGATGACTCCAGCGGAGCTTCGGGTTCAACAAATTTTCTTAGTGCAATTCCTGTATTTCTGAGAGACTGAATGTAAGCAACGTGTGCAGCAGCTAGTGAGCACCTTCCATCAAGCGCTTGTCTTACAAAGCGTTTCCTTTCTCTACATAGTACCAGAGCTTTGTCGTCCTCTATTCTAGAACTTGAAACACCCATTTCTGAAAGTTCAAGCAAAGCTCGTCTGAGTTTCGTTAAGAACTTTTAAGTTGCTTCTAATTGAGGGTTAAAAGGTAATTCTCTTCCTCAGACTCTACTGATAACTTTAAGATAAAGTGCCACTGAATTGACAGAAAAAGAACCAGACAGGCGCAGCGGACTGAATCCTGAACCCAATTCTCAAGCAGGCACAAAGATCATAGACTTACTCATGCAAGACAATCATTGCAAATCTTAAAACAACCTTAAGCAAGCATATGCCCTCAAATCTAGTAAAGAAGAAGAATAAATAATTATCAGTGCCAAAATTTTTACAGAAAGCTCAAGTTGTCTAAGAATCTGCATTCATAGAAACATAGAGCTTGATAAGTTAAACTCCAGCAAAGAATGAATTTACAAACCAAGAGCAGAAAATAAAAATTTTCTGAGGACAAAAGTAGAAAATTTTGAAAATTTATTCACAGAATTCGAGAGAAGCAAAAGGTTGTTTATAACTTAAATCTTACAGAACTGAAGCAATCAACCGATCATAAAAGTCGCAAGTCTTCCTGCATTACAGAATCATCTAAACAAAAACCCAGATAAGAAATGCCCAGAAATCTCATCCCCAAATCAACCAAACAAACATTAGGAGTAAATAATAATAAGCTACTAAAGAAACAGATACCAAAAATCCAACCTTGTTTCCAAAACCAACTTCAAGGAATTTGAAAGACAATTCTTGGAAAAATCAACCAAACCACCACAAGAAGGGAACACGAAATTGCAATACAGTCAAGGAAGAAACAGAACACCAGCTCTTTTCTATGAAACTGGCAAACAAAAATCCCAGAACCATGACCAAAGGATTTTTCCATCACAAGAAGAATCATTACCTCCAACTTGAAGACACAGAAAAAGAACCATCTTGCTAATATATCCAATTTAAAAGTATTCAATCTTGAGAACCCAAAAGTCCAAACCTCCATATAAAATCACGATAAAAACCTCAATCTAGATCGCAAAGAGGATTGCAAACTCAAAAACCATTTCACCCAATAAGATAAGGAACAGATGGAACTTGCTATCAAAATCTGAATCACTAAACTTCAAATAAAAACCATTATAACTCCAACCAAATACCAAATCCAAGAGAAAGTATCGGATTAGAAGAAACCGAAAAGACTCAATCCAAGCAACTAGAAGAACAGAAACCCAACTTGCTGATGGTTAGAATTTATTGAAACTCAAAACATCATCTTAAAAAACCGAAAAAACAAAAGGGAAGAAGAGAATTTTGGTAACAGAGACGTGTAAAGAGAGAATTGAAAGCGCCCAGAAGTCTGTCTACCTGAAAGGCAAGCGATCGATCAAGGTACTTTATCCTGAAAAGAAATGATAAACCCAGACCAGTTGGTCGATTTCAGAAAAGACCCATCCGAACGGTGAGGAATCATGTGAAGTGGGAAAGAGATTTGCAGTGGTCATTGCCGAATCGCCATGGCTTTCATGCAAAAAGCATCCCAGCTTCAGCAAAAGAGAATAACAGGGTGTGGGCCCAAGTACTGCCACTAGAGAGAATGGTTGACATTGGTGGAATGATCTACCGTGTCTGTAAAATATTACTCTTTTTGACATTCTCTAATTTGCCCCTTCATTTTTCGAGTTTAGGAACAAACTCCATTTGTATACAGAGGGAGATGGAAAGGGGCTCCACCGGGGGGCCCATTTCTGTCTTTAGTGTCTCTGCTCGAAAAGGTTTTTGAACTTTTGGGAAAGGGGCAGATCACAAGAGTTTATAGTACGTAGATTTTTCTTGCATTTTTACAAAGGATTATTTTCACATCTTAAACCTATTACCTTAAAAATCACACGATGACAATTTTTACCGTTGTGCCAAGGCTCCTGCTGTCTTGTACTTAAAAAAAAGGAGTTTATTCCCAAAGTTTTTAGTTTGAATTGCACCTTAGTCGTTCTATTAACTTGTTAAATAAAAGTTTTTTTGTTACTACAACTAAGAATTAAGCCCTGTAAGTAACAATTTAGCTTTAAAAATAAATTAGTTTTTAAAATTCTAAAAACTAAAGTGTCCTAAGTGGATAGTTTTGGGACCAAAGTATTGCAAGTAAATAGTTTTACGAACTAAACTAGAATTTTGGAAAATCCAACTATTAGTTCTGCCGTCGGAATTTTAACAAAAGAACTAAAGTGTAACCTAAACTAATAGTTTTAGAAACTAAATTATTTTTTTAGAATTTTTAAATATTAAAGTATTATAAGTGAATAGTTATACGGACTAACGTATGCTTTTTTCAAAAATTAAGAAAAAGAAAAAGAAAATAAACGCTTTAACGACGTGGAAAAGAAAGTACTCTTGGAGTTAACCAAGCTAAGCACCACTTTGGATGATTTGATTCATTTGTCATGTTTGGGTTGCCTTAAATTGGCTAGACCACAAAAGTTGTAGGATGATTTGTCTAGATTAGATCTTCAAACACATGCATCCATAGACAATTGAATTGGAGGACTCAAATATATGTTGATGATTAGTGCAAAATTTATGAGACACTTTAATTGTTCCTTGACAAATCCAAGGCATAGAATCAGCCTCTTGCAAAATGCAATTTAAGGCTGCCTACTATATGGCCTTGTAGTTCGTTCGCCCCTTTCCCGGACCGGCATAGGCGCGAGCTTCGTGCACCAGGGTGACCCTCTGTAATTGTGCCTTGAAAGATCCAATTAGCCATCAATTTTATTAGAAGAAAAAAGAACCAAGCATTTCTAATGGACTCAGGGCTTACTACAAGTAGTGTTCTAAGTCAGAGACTATCTAAACCCATGAAGCCAGCGCCAACATCGAAATCGCATTGACATAGGAAGAATGATCTCCATCCATGAACCCAATCATCCATTGGATGCAGTTGGAACTAGGGTGCCTCCAATGCTCTTTACTAGAAAAGGGCAGCCCGGTGCATGAAGCTTTAGCATATTCAAAGGGTTTATAATATATAACTTTATCTCGCATTTTTGCAAGAGGCGACTTTCATGCCTCAAACTTGTGACCTCAAAATTACATGACAACAACTCTACACTTTGCCAAGGCTCTCCTTCTCCCCATTGCCCTTTACAAAGTTTGCTAAATGAGGAAAACTCACTAGCTGTTTTTCTGTGATGAGTTCTTCTATTAAGAAGCTAAAAAAATTTGCTAAAAAGGGATGCAACTAAGATAGGCGTCAGATTTAGGTGATCAAAGCCATTCATCATGTTTGGCCTGCTGCCCGTTGGAGGCTTCTCGATAATAGGTTCTTAATTAAAATTTTGATTGAATATGAGTTAAAAGAAAAAAAAAGGGCATAACTTAAATCATCTAATAAATATAAAGTTTAGTAAGTAACCAATTTAAGCCAAGACGAACATAATTAATGGATCCCATCATGCAAAGGAGCAGCTGGTTACAGCCTCATTATTCTAAAATCCCATCCAAATCTACATATATATATATATATATATCGGTCACTCCAGACTGATCACTGACCATGTTGCATGCTAATATGCTATAGGCTCTCTATTTGGTGCCCACAAATCAACGGTTATGGCAGTCCCTGATCGCACCCATGTGGCATGCTGTTACGTGCCACTGTTTTCTGAAACATGTTTTGGTTGGTATTTGCAAAGTAATGAGGTCATTTATGGAATTCCGAGTTGAATTATTAAGGGCCGGTGGTTTCGTGACAAAGGACGTCGTCGATCGTCGGTGGTCAGGTCAACATGCATGCACGCTGCCGAGCTGCCGTCTCGTCCGGGAAATTCCCAAAACACCCCTATGCGCCCTTTCAGTTCCCGGCAAGGACGGTCCTCTCCATCCGGCGACGATCCTAACCGCTAGTTTTCACGGAGTAAAATGAATGGCTCACGAAGTTTGTAGGTTACGATCTTGGATATTTGATATACTTTGGCGATCAAAACAGAGGGATCCGAACGTTAGCCATCAATGGCAATGCTAAAATTATTCTATCCACACGTTTTCTTATCTATTACACATTTGGACCTCTACCAATCACATGAACGAGTCGGATCATGCAAATGTGAGCTCGAGAAAAAGTGGTACCCAAATGTTCTTCCTTTGGAGTGTCCATTTAGCATTCTTCTTCTTCTGTAGGACAATCGATCTTTTTTGTTGTCATTGATCAAGGGCTAGGATTATCTGACATGAGAATGGGCGAGACTCTGTGATACGACAATATTCTAGTGACTAGATCTCCACTCTTGATGGTGATCCATGCAGCAGCGTACAAGTTCCTTTGAATGGTGATTCTGAGAAAGATATCTTTTCATCCTTTTAACAGTTTAATGTGTAAAAAAGGGTAGTCTTAGTGCACGAAGCTCTCCCCTATGCATGATTCATGATTTAGAAAGGGACGGACCGCAAGAGCCTGGAAAACATGTGAGAGGTGGGAAGGCTACTTTTCCTTTAAGCTTTTAGGTCGGCAGTGGTTATCTATCTGGTCATGTCTGGGCTCTAAACTAGTGTTTATCCGTTAATGGATACTTTTGCCTGCTTTTCTTTAGAGAGAGAGAGCACCTGCTTTTGGATATCTAGTGGACAACAAAGAACTGGTTTGATCATTGTAAAGCGTCTGACCATTCCTTTCATACAACCAAAAGGCATTTCTCTTTGATGCTGGGTGTTTTCTTCTGGACTATGGTTTCTGGTGAACTATCATATTCGTAGTGTTCGGGATATAACCATTATTGGCTCACTTTTTATCAGCTTAAGCTTTTTGGTCGTACAATAAAGTAACACAGTATAAAATCTTTATTGACCAAGAGTTGTGAGTTAGAATGGTGAGATCGCCCATTTATCAAATCCTCCAGTAAATAGCTCAAAAAAGCCCTTCCAATTAAAAGGGTGTGTTAGAAATATAACTATTGTTGTCCTATTCTCTATTAGCTTAAGCTTTTAGGTCACATGATAAAATCTAACATAGAAGCAGGTGCTTAAGATGAATGGCCTGGATCAATGATACATGAGATCACCATGCAAGTGTATGCGTTCTGTAGTGCAATGGTGTTGTCGCGCTCTACACCAGCATTCCTCTAAATTCTAACTATTCATATAGAGTGGGTTCCATCATGGGATATGTAAGTGGATCTCATGGAATCACTGGACTACAATCTGCCAGTGTTACCAATGGGTGAAGTTTAAGCTATGGTGGCCTTGGGGTGCATCCCAGAATATCCCATTAAAGCAAAGCCATCAGAATTTGAGAGAACAAAAAGGGAAGGGAGATGGGAGTGACCACTTCCAGATAAATGTCTGCAAGTTGCAGCCTTTATTTCATGAGTCTGTCACTAAGGACATGGCTTTTTGGCCTCACCTTATGCTTGTGGAGGTCTCAAATTTACTAGGCATTTATGTGAAGGGAATCTTTGAATCCCCACCACATGGGCTGTGGGTAGCCTCCACATGGGCTGTAGACAAAGGTGTGGATTTAGTTTGATTATTTTGTTCCTTGTCAGAATCAGGAATATACTGGTCATGAGCTGCTGGAAAGCACCTACTTCTTCGAGTGTTCATTTAATATTTGATTAGTGGAGTCTGTCTGCGTCCAGAAGGGAACTTGGTGCAACAGTAAAAATTGTTGTTACGTGATCTTGAGGTCACGGGTTCAAGGCGTGGAATCAGCTTCTTGCAAAAATATAAGGTAAGACTACCTACTTTAGGCCATTGTGGCTCGCCCTTTCCCCGAACCCCGCATGGCGGGAACTTCATCCCCCTTTTTAGTCTGTCTGCTTCTTTTGCAGCTTCTGCAATATAACCCATCAAGAAAAGAAATCTACAAGTGAGAGAGAGAGAGAGCATGAGAAAGAAAGAACGTTGTTAGCAGAGAGAGAGAGAGAGGTACAGTCAGCGGGAAACACTAGTGTGGCCCAGATTTAGGGTGATCTAAACCATTCATAGTATTATGCTCTGTCTTAGATTGAGTCTGGCACCGAAAATCCCACATCGATCCTAACGATGCAGCCTTAAGTAATCACTATCCATTTTACAATTCCTAAAACACAGTAGTAGAGTAATCCAATGGATGCAATGTTTGGTAGCTGGCCTATCTAAGATGGCAAATATTCTCACGGTTTAGATCAATCTGAATTTGGGACCCATTTATGTTTCTAGTTTACCGCACCATACACTACTAGCTAGTTAGAAGAGAGAGTTCTCAAATTTCTGTTCTTATTTTTTTCTTGTTACATTTTGGAGTTCCAAAACACTCATCTTGATAGGCTTCCTCTTATGTAAGCTGTGGACCAGACAATCCTAACCCTCTGATTGCTCAATATTCCAATACGGTTTATATTGAACTTTTTACGACATTTTATCATCCAACGGCAGAAGATTTCGAGAGGGCTCATCTGAGATTGAGACCACAAGATGAACGGTTAGGAGCAAAACTAGTGTCCTACTCCTCAACACACCAGCATACACTTGTACATTTATGCCGGCCGACCACCATATAAACTTAAGAAATAACAAAGTTGCTTGATTCGCCTAGAGGTGGCTCTGTGTTATATCCATTTTGCTGAAAACCCAAAATCAATCTAGTGGTGCAAAGCAAGAGAAGTTCCACCCATCCGATGATCATAATCAATCAACAACTAGCCTCTAAAGAACTGACCAAAAGAAGAGCGATTATCATGATTTGAGTCTTTAATTGAATGGTTATGATCACATAAATCCATTTTCAAGCCATCACATCTTGGAAAATTCAAGCATCAGATGGGTGGACCCTGCCAATGCCATCGTCAGCTGCTTCACAGGTGTCCACTACATGAAAACTTAGCTTAAATTACATGCCGTTTCTCACCAAACTTTAACAAAATGTTTGGGGCCATGCTCTTAGTTGGGTTGGTACCTACCAAACAAATAAATCGTACAGATATACTGCAACGGTTCGGGCCCACGCGCTTGGCTTAGGCAAAAAAAATAAAAATAAAAATCCTCGGATTGTTAGTATTATGGGAGGCAAATGGAAGGTTCGGTTCAGGTCACTGCAACAACAATGGTAAAAGAAATTGGTAGTCCCTGGGCCCTGCCATTCTGTCAAATTAACCCAGTTGATTCAGGATCTGTGACGGGCAGTGCCTCCAACAAACCACGTTCTCAAATCTATATCCATTGATCAAAGATTTTATCAGCTGTAAGCTGAGATTTTCTCTCTTGACAGAAAACTCCGGTATTTGTCTGAGTCAGAGAAAAACCATTAGAATCTCCAAATGAGCTTACAAGAAGCTTTGGTGATTGAGGATATCCACTACCACCTGCACTAAGTGTACCCATGTCTCACCAGCATCCCCAATCATTGCAAAGAATGCTACAAGTAAACAAATCCAATCATCAAAATATAAAATAGAAAGGATGAAACAGACTTCCTTGTGATGCCCCTGCTCAACCTGCATACTCTCTCCCATGGCAGATAAAGAGTTGGAATAAATGAAGAAAATTTTCTCTACTAAGGATTTTAGAGGAGGAATCAACAACCAATGCACCCACCTAGTTTGTTGTGCAGCAAATAGACTTCCACTTTGGTGCTGCTACAAATTGCACCAAAATCCTGCATTAGTCATCATCAAGACCTTATCCCAATTAGGGGTCTGCCACATGAATCTTATTCATCTATTGCTCTCTACTAAATACCATGGCTTCATTTAGCCCTAAAATTTTTAAATCTTTTCACACTACTTCTATTCATGTTCTTGTGGGCCTTTCTGTTGCCCTTTTAGAGCCTTCTAATTGCATTGCCTCACTCTTAACCAGTGCCATTTTCGGTCTTCTTTGGACATGTTCAAACCATCTAGATCTAATCTCCCTCAGCTTGTTACCTCTTGGTACTAACCCTAAGTTTCTCCTAATGTTTTCATTCTTAATTCTATTCTTTCTTGTCTTGCCACTCATCCATCTCAACATCCTCATTTCCATCTAAGATCTTACATTAGTGACATACTTTCTCTGTGCTGCAAAACAGTAATCAAGAGATTGATGGTCGCATGTAAAATAATTATGAACAATTAGAGGCTCTTTCCAATGGTAGGTAATTGTCATAGATCAAGCAGGAGCAAAGCACATGAAACCCGCTGTACAGACTTGTCTTCCCGGTTTTCAGGTCAAAAAGAGGTCTCCTGGTTTAAATTTGCAGCGCTTGAGTTTACAGCCAGCATTCCTCAAATGCATATATAAAATGGACTTGCTATCTCACCAGCCCGAAGTTTCCCAGACACAGCACCAAGAGAGTGCCCTAAATGCCTGGTAAGAAAAGCCTGCTCCCTTGATATTAAGGATACGGTCGCATAAAGGTAACTGAAAGATACAAATAAACAACCAATTTTGATTAGTCTTCTTAAACTTCTGCTGGTAAGGAAATAACCCTGAAGAAAGGGCGGTGCTTGGGACTCCCAAAAGGAAGCCCCCATTCAGTGGGGCTGGCCTGACTAAAAGCCAAGGCATGCTATACTGTCATGCAGGCCTCACAGATTCTGGGTATCCTACTTTTGAGTTCTGGGAGGCATATCCATCTTTTAAGCGGTCAGCTAGTTCTTGGGCTGAAAATGTCTGTCGTACCATCAGCATCCTGGTACCTATCCACTGATGAGAACAAATAAGAATAGACGTGTCTGCTTAATATAACTCTTACATGACATTTTCTGGAAAGGATTGGAAAACACAAGACCACTAATCAATTTTGAGGAGTAAATGAAGACGTGATGATGCTTAATAGAGGGAAGGGAGATGAGACATGTACCATTGTTGATTGTCAGATCTTTACTTACAATATTACTAATATCAGTATAATATGGGGGTTTCCTGTCAGATCTTTACTTATAATATTACTATTATTAGTATAATACGGGGAGAGATCTCTAAATCTTTCTCATACCATTCTAATTATACTACCAATGGAAAGTTTCAAAGTTGCAATTTGTCAGTAGATGCAGTGTTTCTTTCTTTTTTTTCTTTTTCTTTCAGAAAACAAAGGAGAGGTGGCTAAAGCCTTGAAAAGTTGGGCTTTTAAATTTTGGATACAAAGGCCTCCATATTGAACACCTTGAGCATCCCTTAGATTATCAACATACCAAAAGTGATGCTGATTGGATGATTTTAGGCAATGTCCGTTTGGGTTTCAAATCACAAGATTAATTGTTAAAAACTCAAAATATAGTAGTTAGAATAATCTTATTGGCCTGAATTTTCACGTGATTAATTGTTAAAAACTCAGAATATAGTAGTTTAGAATAATTTTATTGGCACATGTACCCTAAACAAGAAGTGGTCCTCCCCTTCGTGCATACGCAGGAGCTTTGTGCACTGGGCTACCCTTTACACTAAACAATCAATGATGGATAAGATTAATAGCTTAGACCAAATAAAAAGAGTAAAAAAGAGGGCTGTTAGACCCAGACGTGTGCTGATTACCAGCTGCCTCAGTTATTATTATTATTATTATTTTTGGGTAGGATAAAGTGTTGACATCAGGATTTCGTTTAAATGTATCATTCTATAAGAATAAATAAATGCAGGAGCTTTAAGAAAAAGAGGGAATAAATTATCTTCATTTGATAAGAAATTGACACACCAGACCACTAATCAATTTTGAGGAGTAAATGAAGACATAAAGGGCAGCCCCATTACACGAAGCTCCCGCCTATGTGGGGTGAGAAAGGGGTGGACCACTAATCAATTTTGAGGAGTAAATGAAGACACAGTGATACTTAATAGAGGAACAAAATTTATGTGGCCAACCCTTAATCGGGATAGGGTCTTGATGACAATGATTATGACCAGTAATCATTTTTCAGTTAAATTTGGGGGAAATAACAAACTTCAATTGCTAAAACGCTCTTCACTCCTCAAAATTGCATTGACTTTTAGTCAATTTGAGAGTTATAGAAACCACTTACAAAAAGTGAAAATTTTATTGATTACAAAGAAGATCCGTCAGCCAATCAACATTTTGAGATGCCTGGGCACCAAACTCTAACCTCTCTTACTAGAATGAAAAACTCACATATATTTGCCATTCAATCATTCCCGCAGAATTGATTTGATTTTATACCTCAGTGGCCAGCTTCAATTTTCCGCTCACAATAGAATTAATGTATATATGCATCCGTCATTCTAGGGGAAATTTAGGGGTAGCACCAATAGGTAACAAGATGAGGGAGATTAAATTTAGATGGTTTGAACATGCTCAAAGGAGACCAACGACAGAACCAGTTAGAAGGAGTGAGGCAATACAAGTAGAAGGTTCTAAAAGGGCAAGGGAAAGAGGCCCAAAAGAACGTGGATAGAAGTGGTGAAATTTTTTTTTAAAACTTTGGGACTAAATGAAGCCATAGTATTAATAGAGTGGAATGAAGGAATAAGATTCATGTGGCTAACCCCTAATTGGGATAAGGTCTTGATGATGATGCATCCGTCATTCTATCTCCAGCTGCCATGATATGCATATGGCTGACACACTGACCACCTCAGAAAGGAGTAAACAGGAATGTTCATGCTCTTGATCTGCAGAAACTAAACCACCATCAATGACGTGATTATCCTTGGTATTTAATCAAAAAATTTGCAGCAGGAAAATATATAACAAGATGTAGCTGAATCAAGTTTGCAGCCTTGGACTTCTTCGCAGATCAAATTTCAAATAGACAAACAAAATTAAGCTGAAGAAGGAACATATCAAAACTCATGACTGTATAGCTAGAATTAAGCTTGGCTGGAATACTTGATACCAAATTTCTGACACCACAGGAAAGCCCCTTGTATGTTAAAGCCAAAACAGTTGAGTCAGCTTCCTCTGTACACTTGAAATTGATTAGTCCTTGTATGCATGATTGACTCCCATCTTTGACATGTTTTGTAATAACTAATATACTCATGCTGTGACGATTTTGGTCTTGTTAGATCTTCTCATATTTTAGTTGTCCTCCTTCCTTACAGCAAAACAGCATAGAGTTCTCAAATAACGAACAGGATAATATTATGACATGCAATTATCCAGAGTTTGGACATGTTTAAGCCCTGTTATGACAAGCTTTGGCCCCTTGATCCAGTGCTGCATCACCTGTCTGTCATTTCAAGAAAGAAGTATGCCAAGCTCTTGCAAAGCCAACTGCCAGGTAAACTGAATTGCATTCTGGATCTACTTACCCTGTTATAACAAGCTTCTTCCCTTTGACACAAATCCTGCTGAGCCTGTCTGTCCTTTTAAGGGAGTTGCCTGCTGTGGTCATTTCCAATCCGGCACAGCAAATTCCATGCCTTTCATCAGGTTATTTTTTTTCTTGCTTCCTTTACTTTTATCTTCTTTTGGATTGCTGGCATGTTTCTGCAATGGAAGTTGGCACCGACAACTAAAATTAGTCTGTTTTAACTCGCCACTTCTTGTTTTTTCTTAGTTTCAGATTGTCTTCCTTGACTGGTTACTGTAAACTAGTATAAAAATGAGGGATATAACTTCCATTATGCTGAACCATTCTTAGCCTATCAAGTTTATATGCTATTGATATTGTGTTTCTTTTAGCTATTTTCTTTATAAATCCATCATTATTTAGTTTTCTTGACTCTGGATACTTATGGACAAGAAGCGAAGAGACATCCGGTATCTTGATTTACTTATTCATTGACTTCTTAGTTCCTTGCTGAAATGCCCATGATATGTTTCATCTCTAAGAGCAGCCCAAGTCAATGAATTATAGTGAACAATTTTTTTGTCACCCCATTTAGCAACTCTTCTGGACTTTTACCATATTATTTCATGTGTTTCTTTGAGCGAATTCCTGCATAGATTCATCATGTATGATTTCACTCTCTCTTGTCTGGGTAGAAACGAGCATCCAGCATGCTACAATAAATCTTCTTCTTGTGTAGCTAGATTCACTTTCTACTAATTTCTCCCTCTCTTGGCATCTCAATCAGGACTGCCTATAACATGTTTCATCTCAAATGGAGCTCAAGTAAGCAATCACAATGAAATTTTTTTCAAATGCTACCCCAACGAAGTAACTGTTTAAGTCATTGTCATGTTTCTGCTGTTTGTTATAACCAAGTCCTTTGTATTCCATAATTTTTTTGTTGTACTATATTTCTGTTATAAATCCATCATTCTCTGGTTAGAATTGATTCTCTGGAATAATACGGGTTACTAATGGAACAGCCACTAAACATTATTGTCATCTTGTATAACTTGATTCAATTTTTCATTAACTCCTGTACTTGTTGGCATTTCAGTCTGGACTCCCTGGACTCCCGTGTCCCATTTCTTACCCTTGACAGAGAGCAATTTTTCATATTTGCCAACTCTTGTAGCAATCACCACATCTAAACTGGAGTAGGTAGAACCATATGTTTAGGGTAAGAGAAGCAAGAGCTGTTAAATCTGTATGCTTTCCGCCCATAGAGCAGTCTCTCTGAATTTACTTGATGGCCTTGGGCTCAATGTTCAGCAGGAAATCATTAGCTGTTTCAATGGATGTACTCTATATGTTTTCTGAATTGAGCTGAGCTAGCTCCACATTTCATCTATATAACTGAAGTTTGATGTAGTCCATCTTCAGCATTGTTGTCTGAAACAGATCATTTTCATTTCCTGAACAAACAAAAAATTGATTGACGTTGATAAAAAAAAATAGATTTGAGAGGAAACTGATACTGCTGAAGAGCAAAATCCTCCTTGGCACAGAAGGATTGAGAATCAAACTAAAAGGCCCTCATCATTGATTAAAATATTAGATTTAATGACAAATTGACACCATCGGACAGCATACAAAAGAATTGGAAAAAGACAGCAAATACAGATCCCCTTTGACTAGTTTCTTTTAGGACAGTAGAGGGTGGGGGATGTCTGCTATGCACAGCTTAGATTTTGACCGCATGCACCAATTAAATTTCAACATTTTTAATTGATAGTAGAAACTCGAAAGCCCCATTGTTTCTTCCACAGATCAACGCACTTGGATGGATTACAGTAAATTTGGACTTCATAATATACGTTGGCCATGAAAGTAGTTTATTTATCAAAGGAACGTAAGAGTAGCTAATATAGAACAACAAGAAATCTAGAAAATGTAAGAACCATTATTGCATTCCTTATGCATGCCCATAGGCATCAATGGACATGTATGCATGTGAATATGCAGTAAAACGTGAGTTGGCAACTGGGAGACCCTGAAGCTGAAATTTTGTATGATGGTTTAGTTTTGGACACATTTCATATCAAAATAGAAGAAACCCAAAGCTTTTTTTGTGTTTATGTGGACTACATGTTTCCTTCATGAAGTCCAAGTAGGATTTAGATTCTATAAATAAGATGATCTTGATTTGAGTTCCCCCAAAGTAAAACAGATGGACAATTTGACAAACTGCCTCTGGAGTTGCACTTACTGCAGACTGCAAAAACAGGCAAGAAAACAATGGAAACAGTGCAGATGAATAACAATCTTTATGAATCCTATTAACAAGATAGGACATAGTACTAAACACTACCAAATTCAACAAAAGAAATACCTCCTCACGTGGCTGTATCCTAGTCCTTTGCTGATATCAGTGGTTTTTTGGAGTTTTTGACTTTGGGGGAATTTTTCCATATGCTATGAGCCTAGACTGAGATAATTTAAGTTGGGCATGTCGGCATCTTTTCCTACTTCGCTTGGAGGTACCTAATTCCCCAGTAGATTCCTCCATCTGTCCCTTACTCTGATTGATGGAAGCCGGAACCAAGGATGTCACATGACCATCATGCTTTAATGTACGTTTATTGACAAACTTCTGGTCATTCAATTTCCCTCCATGAAGAAGAGCTTTAGTCTTCTTTTTCAGTTCATATCTCTTTGCATTGGGAATTTTCCCTTCTTTTTGCCTATAAGGAGCAAGCTTCTTCATGGAAATATTTTGATTTAACTCCTTCTCATCGAGCATTAAAATCTCTGCAGGAGTCAAACCATATCTGTTAGCTGGAACTGAAGTGTACTTGAACCTCGTCTTAAGATCTCCAATGGTATCTTCATAGTCCAACTTATAATACTCTTCCAACTCTTTATCAGGTGCAACCTTTTCCTGAAGAGACATTTTACGCTTCCTTTTTCTTTTAATACCTTCTTGTGGTTCTTCTTCTTCTTCTTGGTTCTTATCACTCGAGAGTTCAGCATCCTTGTTTCCACCATTACGTTCCAGATCCACACACATCCCAACCTTTGGGAAGCCACAGCAACTCGTCCTCTTTATCAAAATCGGGCTTTTCAAGATCGCCATCACCACCGTCGCTTTGAAAACCAGCATCCGCATCCTCTGCATTATAGTAATCTGCATCAAATGTCTCTTTCATCTTCCTATCATATTCATCAGGGTCAAAATCCTCCTCCAAATCACCCTCATTCAGTGCACAAGCTCCATCCATCCCTATACCCGCAATAGCTCGTATCTTTTCTAGCTTCTCCATGATTTCCTTCTTCTTCACATTCTTCAAGTGCTTCAATTCCTCCTTTCTCTCAAACTCAGCTTGTGCCATCCTTGCTTCTTTACTCTTTCTTTGTGCCTTCCTGGCATTTTCTTTCTTCCTAATAGAATCTTCAGTGAACCGAGCATGACCTTGAACCCGGTCTCCAGCACCTTCCTCGTACCGGAAATTGAACTGTGACTCATACTTATCTTGCTTTTCTAACTCTTCCTCATCATCACTTATCCCATACAGCTCTTCAGGAGAAGTTTTTTGGTTCCTATCCTTATGGATCCACATCTTATTTGACAAGAAATTCTTCAAAAACATCTCGTTATCACTCAAGTTACCATCATCACCAAAAAATTCATCCAAGCGCTTCCGAATTTCAGCATCATCACCTTCTTCCTCAATCTCTCCCTTAATTTTCTTCTCTATAAGTAAATCGCCTTCATTCTCATTAAATTCCTTTTCAACGGCAGTCAAGAAAGCTATTCGATCCTCCTCTAGCTCATCCGCATGACTCTTTACCTTAGGCTCAGATGCCTTTTCAAATTCCGGTCCTTCTTCTATCAACTGCTTAGCGATAACATCTTTCAAATACATAGGTTTTTCCTTTCCCATTCTCCTCTTCTTTCCATCCTCTTCTTCCTCATTTTCATCGTCATCATCAGAATAGAAAAGTTTAATGTCCTTTTGAGTGATTATCGGATCTTTCTTACTAACTTTAACAATTGCATCGTAGAACTGCAAATAATTTTTACTTGAATCAAGTAAGTCATCGTCTTCGTCGTCCGTTTCCGAAGAAGTCTCTTCGGAGTCTTCGACAAGTCCTTTTTTCTTCAGCTCCTCTAATCTCTGAAGATCCTCTCTCTTCTTATTATGCTCGAATCTACGAGCGAACTCCTTGTTGATTTCGATCTTGTTGATATCCTCATCGTCGGACAGGGTTTCCTCGAACAAATTCCGTCCCATTTTTCTACTGACAAAACTCAAAACCCTTGAAATGTTTCTAGTATTACTATTCGTTTGCTTGAGTTTCAGGGGCTCAAACAATGAAACAAGGACACCGAGAAAAACCACAGCAACAAGTAGGAAATACCCAAAAACCGGAGTGCAAGATTCAAAACCCAAGAGAGATAGAGAGAGGTTATCTTTGCCGTCGAGAGCTATGGAATTGCGCAATAGCTGGAAAACCCTAAAATCGGCGACTGCGGATTGACGTTATAGAAGATGAAGTACTATGAGCCGTGGAGACTACTGTTAAATGGCCCTAACATGCTTTCTTATTTTATTGGGCAACCGTGTTTGTCGGGCGTTTCTAATATAGCATGCATATCTGAATATCTCAAATATGCGAGAGATCTCAAGTTTATTTAAGTATGGTACCTTAAATATGTGTGAGATATTATATTTATTTAATTATAATATTTTAGATTTATTAATATTATTATAGTTGATATATTTAGTGTTATCAAATATATGTAAAATCTTGTTTACAGTGTAAAATTTGATCATTCTAAAAAGAAAAAAATTAATTTTAAAACATAGTTTTTTAAAGAGAAAAAATAGGTATTGTTTTTTAGATAGAGATATATCAAGGCACCGTAGGATGCACTTAAAGCAGTGGTGCATCACTCTCTCTCTCTCTCTTGCCATGAGATGAAATGATCAGAACTCAAGTAAACTCATCTTTGGCTTCTCTCTTGAGGGTGAAATGGTTTCGACCCTATTTTTTGTAACTTCCACTCAATCAAGCACTTTCTCTCACTCTAGTTCCATCTCTAGATTCATTGCTTTTCTTGCATAGGTTCAAATTCCAAGTCAATCCCCATCAAAAGAGCAAATTTTCATCATCGAAATTTAATCAGGTCTCTTTCACTTAGAAATGTTGCTAATGATCAAAAGCTTAGAGAATCTCTGACAAAAGAAGGTACTTACACTACAATTCAGGACTTGTTCTTGAATCTTGCTTTAATGTGGACTATCAGTGTCAATTCACTTACTGAATATGAACTTCAATTTATTGCATTTTTCTAACTCCCGATTTCTAATAGGGGCACATCATGCTTTAGATTCCTTCAAACCAAATCCTACATCTGTTGCATCAAGTATCAAGTACCATGCAAAATTCACACCATCATTCTCTCTAGAGCATTTTGAGGTTCCCAAAGCATAGTATACAACTGCAGAAAGTGTTCGTGATTCTCGTATCATAAATTGGAATGCAACATATGATTACTATGAAAAGATGAACATAAAACAGACATATTATTTGCCAATGGAATTTCTATAGGTTGTTATGGGTTTCTCATGTTGGTTCATGATTGAAAAGAATTCACATAGGTGGAAGCAAAGAAATTTACATTGCATTTAGTGATAACTCATCTTTCATGTTATCACTGTCACTGCAAGGTAGAGCTTTGTTAAATGCAGTTGGAAATTTAGAGATCACTGGTGCTTATGTTGAGGCTTTGAGCAAGCTTGGATATAATCTAAAGAATGTGGCTAGGCAGGTTAGCTTCTCCTACATTGGTTCTAGTCATTAATGTTTTGATAATTGAGATCTATCCAGCTGGGCTATATGCCTATAGGAACCTTACTGAGCAAACGACCATCTTTGAATGAACACCATGCTACCAACATATGGTGTAAAAATTGCAATGCTGTATAATCTAGTCTTGCTTTTGGTATGAACAAGATGTTTGTTGGTTTATCAATGAATAGGAACCCGATGTTGCACTCGGAAATGGGGGTCTAGGCCAATTAGTACTCTGCATGAGGCTATGGCCTTAGATGTAAATATGGTCACTTCCATCAAAATATAACAAAAGATGGCTAGGAGGACGTTGTAGAAAATTGGCTTGAGGTGTGTTTTGTTCAAATTTAATTATTTTTATGACATATTGGTTTCTAATTTGGGAATTTTAGTTTGCTTAGTACTTTGTGAAACTCCAATTAGAGTTTACATTTTCTATGTCACTACAAGTTAAGGTGTTATCTAATTGAACATGTACACCTTCCAAAGGTTTTCATCCATTGATGACTCACAATCCTCTTGCAGATGGGAAATTGTAAGAAATGATGTCTCATATGTTGTGAAATTTTATGTCAAGGTTGTCACAGGATCATATGGAAAGAAACACTAGATTGATGGAGAAAATATAAAGGCTATTGCATATGAGGTTCCTATTCCTGGATATAAGACTAAGAGTATAATTAATCTGCGCCTTTGGTGATTTTTATGTACTTTTATTGTATGATCTCAGTACATTACCAATATAGGTGGTAACTTTGAGGGTCATTGCATTCTGATTAGTTGATGCATTAATTTTTTATTAAAAAAATGACAAAATATCTCTTGGAATGTATATCAGATATCATAAAAATATCACCAAAGATATCACAAAACATATGCCATATATCCCAGATATCACAAAATATATGACACATATCTCAAATACCACAGGAGATGTGTCAGCAAAAATGCCAAAAAAAATCCAACATACGGGGTTAAATAAACCCTCTTGTTAATTTAAATTACAATATTCAAATAGGGTTGAGTTTGGTGCATGGATCATCCATCATAAGCTGTAAGAACTTAAAAAAAAAAACTAGAGGGGGCTGTAATTGATACGGACACACCCCACCCACTTAAAGAAAAAAAAGAACAGACCGAATAGACCTCTCCATGCGATTGAGAGAGAGAGTGGGGGAGAAGGAAAGAGGAGAAAGGAGGGGAGGAAACTACCCATCCTCTACCCTCCATTTCTTCCATCAACTAAGGGAGGAGGAGATCGACGGTGGAGAAAAGTTGACGGTCGCCGGAAAAGACAGAGTGAGCGGCGTCATTGATCGATGATCGGTGCCGTTCATTATCTTCCCCTCACTACCACGAGCAAAAGCCCTATAGTTGCTCGTTGATTTAGCAAGTTTTGGTGGGGGAAAAAGGAAAAAAAACAGTACACACGGCGGGATTTGTCGACAACGAGAAAATCAACGACAATCTCGTTCTTTGGTGATGATTGGAGGTTGAAGACCCTCCTTAAGGGTAAGATCTAGGATACCCATCTCTTGAAATTTGGTAGTTTGCAAAATTTATGCATTTTTAACCTAAATCTATAATTAGGGATGATCCAACCGTCAAATCCCTAATTTAAGGGTAGGGATGAAAAATTAAAGACTTGATGTAGTCTAAATCATACTAGATTGACAGATCTAGGTAGAAAATCAATCGAACAATCTCGGCCGTCCAATCGGGTACTATTTGCACAGTAAATCCTTGATGTCTTATTGATGATCAGACATCACCGATAAATATTAAGACCTTAAATTAGCTAGGATATGACAAAAAAATTGGGAATGGATGGATGAACTAGCTATCTTGATTTGGAAATGTGTAAATTTACTTGAAATTATGAACATATGGATTTGTATTGACAATGAATTCAAAATTTGATTTGGTTAGGTGATCGATAAGTGATTAAAGGAAGGATATAGCAAAAGTTGTGGATCACAAAAAGGGAGGTAGGTAGTTTAGACATCAACATGTTTGGAATTTACTTGAAACTTGAGATTTTGATCTTTTTAGTTTATGTAGCTATCAAAAGGGTATATTCATGCAATTTATTATCAGTTTTATATGCATGGGATGCTGCCTAGTATTATTATATTATGATGGACATATTGGAGCCGGTGGACTCTGTGCTAGGTAGATTAAGGACTCATTATCTTCTTTCTTCTAAAATTATATATGTATGGTGGATACCTGGCCTGAGGGGCCTAATGCAAGCTCATGTCATCATGGACAGGTCATGGCTTGTGTGCTGTGTTTTTCATGAACACGATGCAAAGGAGTCTATCCGTTTGGTATCTGCGTGATAGCCACAGACTTGATTGGTTCTTGTCTGTTGCATAGAGGTTTCATTATTTTCGGGTTTATATGTATACTGCGCAATAGCGCAGGTACAGGGCACCATGGTATTTCAGGTCAATAATGAGTACTTATGACCAACGGAAGGTGGTCGGATTTGAGTGGTTTTATACTTGTAAAATCTTGATGAGATTTAGAGTATGTGTGTGTGTATATATATGGGTGTGAATATACACTGGTTGAAATACTCTTTATTTACATTTAAGCATTTCCTGGTTTAAATGCTTTTCTCTATTGGTTTTGAGGCATGGGAAGGGTTGTGACTATCTTCCATATCATCTAAATATTTTACTAAGGTTATTATCATTATTTGGAAACAGTAAGCATGGATGTTAAATTGACGATTCAAATTGATTGGACATGGAAACTATTTGAAATGGCATGGTATGAATTTCAAAATATATTATACTACCAATTTGGCATCAAATGACGCAAAATTTCACAAAGTATGATAAATTGTTCCTTTTAAAGTTAGAACTGCATAAACTTGTGTGTTGATGATGAAACTACCTACACAAGAGAAGGCTTGCTAAGATATTGTACTTGTTTACAATATCTTAGGTTAGAAGGACTACAGCAAAGGGAAAGGCACATAGTTTGACTTGGAAGCTACAAGGAAGCTATTTTGAGTAAAGTTAAGGTATAGGTAAAGATTTCTGAAGGTTCTTACAACTCTTATGTAATAAAAAAAAATGTTTCATAACTA
The DNA here is from genome assembly GCA_035236585.1 of Warburgia ugandensis. Taxonomy (NCBI): domain Eukaryota; kingdom Viridiplantae; phylum Streptophyta; class Magnoliopsida; order Canellales; family Canellaceae; genus Warburgia; species Warburgia ugandensis. The sequence goes on from CP141128.1 coordinate 70,412,267, forward strand.
TTAGAAATGGACATGTGAATGTGTATTCATTACCGTTTGACACAAATGGCTATGACTAGAGTGATCCTGGGTATACAGGTCAATTACCTAGCCTTTTTGGCATTACCAAAATGTTTCATTTATTTTAATTAAACGGAAAAGTGTATGTTGGTATTTGGAGGGAGACGGAGTCTTTATCATGAATATTTATATGTACATGATGATTATCTGGTGTTGCATTGTATGCGTTAAATGCACGAGGTCCGAAATACAGGGGAGACTCTGCCGGATTTTTAGTAGGAATGTGATGTTCATTCCTCTGAAAATCATTGTTTTTAATAATAAAAAAGAAAAAAGACACTCGGGATTTTTAAGGTATTCTTTTCAAAGTTATTCTTTCGCTATTTGGTTTTGAACAGTTTTATAAAAGTATTGAGGCCCCACAAAGCAAAAGATTTATAAAAAAGGTTATAAAAACCCGAGATGTCACAGTTCCCACAAATAAATGGTTTCACTCATCAACTAGGTGGCCCTATAAAAAAAAGGAGAAAATACCCATTGAATTCCATTTCAAAAAAATGCTAATTTCCTATTTTAAACCTCAATGCTCACTAGAATTTCCTCCAAAAGAGTCTCACTATCAAAAAAATGAAAATTTTGTTGACGTGAATACAATTGCAAATTCAAATCGAGTAGTTATAAACACAAAAAGATGCAAAGATCATGCTTGAGCACATGGAATTCTCATTTCAAAAGATAAGAAGAAGATTAGGTGAATTATTGTGGAGAAGTGATATCTAAAGGAACTTTCGGTTTAAACATCATCTTGCAAGAAAATAAGGTGACACTAAACAATGTGTAAAATCTCAAAAAAATATTTTTGAAGAAATGGGTGAGTTTTTTAAGGAAAAGGATGAGTTTAAGAAAAAAGGAAAAATAACTAAAGAAAGCATGTGGATCTTTGAATAAGAAGATAAAGAAGATGAACAACAAGAAGGTTTGTATGAGATTAATAAGAGGCAAAAGTATGTCATGTTTGGTCAAATGTCACTAGATACTAGCTTATAGGGCAAAACATATTCAAAGAAGCATGCATGTGAGATTATTGCTCGATGGTTTTACCACATCACTATTCCATTCAATGCATTTGATTCACCTTTCCTTCCTAGAGTTATTGATGCCATTGGAGTTTATAGCCATACTCTTAAGCCTCTCAAGCCATATGAGTTAGGAGAACCACTTCTTAAGGCAGAAGTAGAGACCTTAAAAAGTATCTAATACATTATAAGAGTTCATGGCCAAACAATGGTTGTTCAATTGTTTCTAATGCATGGAAAGATCAAAATTGGAAGACACTTATACGTTTTTGATAGCTTGTCCAAGGGGTATCATGTTCATGCCATCTTTTGATGCTTCTAACATGATAAAGAATGTAGAGAACCTCTTCAAATTATTAGATGATATTGTTTGTGAAGTTGGATAGAAAAATATTGTTCAAATAATTACTAATAACGAAGCAAGTTATGTAGTTGCAAGGAGAATTTTGGTGAAAAACAAAAGACATCTCTCCTGGACACCTTGTGGCGTCCATTGTATCGACCCAATGTTAGAAGCAATCGTTAAACTTGAGCATGGGGGTTGGTTGATAGATAAAGCTAAACAAGTTGTGAAGCACATCTACAAGTACAGTTGGGTATTATCCTTGATGAAGAGGCGTACTAACAACAAGAAAATTGTTAGACTTGGGTTGACTAGTTTTGCTACAAACTACATTTTATGCAAAAGTCTTTTAGAATAGGTATGTGAGCTTTTCTAAAATATTATTATTCGTGTTTGTGTGTGTGTGTGTGTGTGTGTGTGTGTGTGTGTGTGTGTGTGTGTGTGTGTGTGTGTGTGTGTGTGTGTGTTTAACACATATATTTATAGTTCGGTGGTCTTGTTTGTGTTATTAGATAACTGCTTTGAGAAAAATGTTTATCAGTGAAGAATGGGCTGGTTCACCTCATGCAAAAAATTCAAAGGGGCATGAAGTTGAATTTCTTTTGATGGATGCTGTATTTTTTGGAGGGACCTAAAGGAGATTCAAAAGGTTGTAGCACTACTTGTAAAAGTTTTGCTTTTAGTAGATCAAGAAGTGAACCAACAATGGGTGTGATTTTATGATGAATTGGAGAATGGCAAACATGCAATTGTGGAAGCTAAAGGGAATGTTGAGAGATCGTACATTGAGTAGTAGATAATTATTGATAGGAGACTTAAAATGAAATTCTATCATCCTTTGCATTTGAAGGGTTATTTTCTTAACTGAGAATATGTTACCACTCAAATGTCAACAAGGATACTCATATTCATTTGTGCTTGTAGGCTGCCATAAGTGTCCTCAAGAGAGATGAAAAGAGGCAAATCACTGCCGTAAGTGTTCACGAGAGAGACGAAAATAGGCAAATCACTACCATTAACTTATATTCATACATATATTTTATACTATAATTTTTTTTATCTTCTAAGAATATATTTCACTCTTATTGGCAAATTCAAGGTTTTATGAATGCATATAGTAGTTTTGAAACTTCATTAGCAATAAAAGGTCAATATAGAGTGTCTCTTGGTAAATAAGATGTTATCTCAAGTTCATTAATTTCTAAACATTTCATTAGAGGGATTTGTTTGTTATTGAATATTATTTTGATGTTTTAATTAATATATAGTATCTTTTAATTTCAGTTTCTTGGTGGATATCATATGGTGAAACTACTCCTAACCTTCAATGCATCGCAATTCAAATATTGAGTCAAAATGCCTCTTCTTTTCCTTGTCAAAGAACTTGGGACACATTTGGCCAAATCCACACAAAGAAAAAGAACCGCTTGAAGCACGAGAGGTTAAACAAGCTTGTGTTTGTTCACTGCAATTTGAGATTAAGGTAGTCACAATTAAGAGGGAATAAATCTAGCTATGATACAGTCAACCTCAATAATGTCTTACTTTAAAATGAAAAAGATGAATGGACTTATGATTTTCCCAATGTTTCGAAGTTTATTCAGAATTAAGACCATGTGAGAATGGAAGAAGAAAAAGAAGAACTACAAGATAAGGAGTACTCAAGTATCCCAAATTTTACTCAACATGTACCAATCATGAGACAGGGAGAAAGCTTTACTTTCCTTTTAGGAGTTAAGGCGGTTTAAGCTAGAGTGTTTAGGTCTCATACAACTCAAAGTCTTTTTAATTTCATTTTATCATATTTTAGATTATATTTCTACTAAACATTGATGTGGATTACAATCTTAAGTTTATTGGGTTGATTTATAGTAAACAATTGAGAGACAAATGCTTAAGTACCTCAATGGAATCTTTGTTCTTTTGATCCAATTATGTTTCCATAATTTTTTATAAATGGATTATACAAACATATATTCTTAATTGAAGTGATATATACAAATCTTTATTTTGTAGGTTTAGCATTGTTATTGGTTTGACAATTTTTTATACTTTTTTGTATTTTTTAAAGATTTTTACTATTTATATATGATTATATAATTACTTCTTCTTCTTCTTTTTATCTTTTCTTTTTTTACTGGATCACTGGTAGGATATCTCAACTAAGTGGAAAACTAAGACTTGCTCCATTGATATAGATGCTTGAATCAAGCGAAAGTGATGCTCTTATCACGATGTTTTGGAATCCCTATACTAGTTGTGCAGTAGGAATTTTTTGGGTAGAAATTCATTTGGAAATGTTGTGAAGCTGGATTTGCATTGAACTCTACGGCCTGCCTTGGAGTCTTGCTACAGGGACAGAGAGATGCTTTCTATAGGTGAATGTGACTTCTTTTTCTCGTATTTCTGAGAGGGTCAACTGTATGATAGATGTATTGACGAACTGATAGTGGTAGGGTGAAATCCCAGGCAGGTGACTCTGCCTATGATGTAATCAGTTCTTCCTTCAATATATTTTTATCAGCCACAGAAAATCGGACAGTTCTCTCAGATTAAAACCGCAGTTTTGGTTTAGTAACTGCTGCTTCATTTACTTGCTTTATATTCTAATGCAGGAAGCGCCATGCAGAGACTTAACAACACATCTTTGCTGCGACCTGTGTGCCATTTGTCAAGAGTATAGAGAGATCCGTGAGAGATCAGGCAATTCAAGTGCATCTGATTTTAAACTCCCTGAAGTGACAGCTCCAACTGCACAGATAATGGAATCAGCTTCCTAGACATGATGCAGAATCAGAATACTGTAGCTTATATGTCACCCAGATTTCAGTATCTTTGTACATATGGTGTATTACGCTATGATTTTCTTATCAGGGATGTTGTATATTTCTTACTCTCATAAATTCAAAGGAAGTCTTCAAATATTTGGTAGGTCTTTTGATGCAATACTATGAATATTGGGCTTGCATCTTCCTACAAGGTGCTTTCAGGAAAGACTTTGTTGGACTGCGTTTGATCCGGGCAAACATTTGGCTCCCATTCCCTTTTCTTTTGGGCATGTTACAGTAAAAATAGAGAACTACTTGAAAGGATTTGGTTTGCAAGGATGCTCAGCTATTGGTATCATCAGCTGTGGAAATCATGGGCCCCTTTAACAAATGTTAAAGAGTTTGGTCTGCTACTGTAGGCCTTTGATGATATCCATAACCGCCAAAGTTCAGGAGTGAGTCGCCTATAAAGCAAATCTGAAGCAGCAACCTGGTATATAAAAGGAACATACATGCATCTTTGCCAAGAGGGGAGATCCACCTAAAGCATGTGAGAATGGAAACAAACTTCATGCATTTTCTGGTTTCTCATTTCTTGATCCAAACATGAATGTTTAAGGTCATGGCGGCAGTTGCATTTACTTCTACATCTTATCAGCCCAACCATATTCAAGTCTCTGTTCATTTGATTTCAAAAGGCTGTTTTGGTTGGTCCAGTTGATTGATTTTCCAAACAATGATGTTGGTTTGCAGATGCTTCACCAGTATTCTCTAAGGGGCTGATTTTTTAGCCTTCGATCTGTTTCCAACAATCAAGCATGAACTAAGGCCTACCATTTGGAGTTTCCAGGATGTTTCCTTCCTGTCCAATTGACACAACCTTGTGATAAGTTACCCTGACGCAGTCATTTTACGTAATGGGACTCATCTCTGGCTGATACAAACCGTTCATCTCGTTTGTCTGACATAAATGTGCGGCAGCTCGAAAATCATGCCTGTAGCGCGGGTGAAGTATTATATTTTGGCTTTAGCAAACACAGATTACCTAAAAACTAAAAAAAGGCAGCCTCGGTGCACGAAGTTCCCACCTATAGGAGTCCGAGGAAGGAGTAGACCACAAGAGCCTAAAGTACACAGGCTGTTTCTATGCCTTGAACCCGTAACCTTAAGGTCACATGACAATAACTTTTACCGTTGCGCCAAGACTCCCCTTCAGATTACCTAAAAACTACTTTATAAAAGAGGAGCCTTAGCTACTTTATAAAAGAGGAGCCTTAGGGCAATAGTAAAGTTGTTGTCATGTGACTTTGGGTAAAAACAGTTTCTTACAAAATGAAAGACAAAACTGCATATTATTATTGCTCCCGTGATCCGCCCCTTCCCTGGACCCCACATGGAGCTTCGCGCAGGCTGGCAGCCTGCCTGCTTGCTAGACAAAGTCTTGCACCCATCCTCTTGTTCATGGCCACAGTCCATATGCGGGTTCCAGTAAGCCTTCCCCTTGGTCTCGTGCCAGGATCCGCACCATCGCCACTCATCAGACAGTGAAAAGATTTGTACGCCACTCATCTCAAAATCGGCCCACTAGAATGATATGGATCTTCCCATTGGTGGGTGGGTTCCGCTTGTAATTTGGCCCGTCGATTAGAGGAAGCGCATCCTCCATGTAACGGCTGCGTGTTTTCGTCTCTATTTCCTCTGTCCCGCGTGAAATAAGCTCAAAAGAAAAAACAGAACTGGAATGAGTTCCCCAGGAAGCGCTTTCCCCAGCTTCGGTTGTTCTTCAGCTTCGACTTCAGCAGCACTCCCACCGGAAAATCCCCGAAAAGCATCGAATCTTAAGGAAAAGAAAGCCCAAATTTTTATCCATGCAATCTCCACCGCCATGCTGAGATTCCCGCCATTCTGATGGCAAATTTCCGTTTTAAGGTGAGTTCTTTTGATGGCTCTTAGGATGTTTGGCGAATTACATACTCCATGAATGGACCAATTGTGGCTTCGTTCTTTGTTCAAATTCAAGAACGACAGGCGGGCGTTTCTCAATCATTAAACAATTATTTCCTGCCTTGTTCATTGTCAGGCATCATTGTCCCCAGTTTCTTCTAGAACGACAGAGCGAGTTCAGTTTTTTCGATGGGATTTTGGGTTTTCGGATCAATCACTCATTGACACAGCAAATGCAACCGCTTCCTTCTGTCTTCTTTTGTGAACGGAGCTTCCTTCTTTCTTTAGTTTCAAGAAGCCTTCGTTCTTGACACCAGAATTTGTGGCCAATTCCGCTTTGCTCAAGAGATTAAGATGGAACCTTTTGATGGGTTTTAGGAATCTGGTTGAATCACTCTGTTACATAGTGCGGGTTCTTTCCTTCTTGAATTTCAAGAACAGCCGTCACTTGCTGATCATCAAGTGGTCGCTTCCTTCCTTCTAGAACTCCACGAATTGTGTTTTTCTATTTTATGATGGGATTTTGGTCGTCTAGTTCGGAACTTCCAGCAGCATTGCTGTTCGTTCTCTTCCTTGTACCCTGCCTTTCATCTTTTTCTGTGGGAGATAGAAACGGCATCGATTTCCATGCTTCAACCGCAGCATTAACCCTACTGGGTGATGCGCACTTGACAAACAGAGGGGAAATCAGCCTCACCCTCAGCAACCAAACGTGGAGTTCCGGTAGAGCGCTTTACGCCCACCCGGTTTACTTTCTTGATACTTCCACAAATTCTCCAGCCTCATTTTTGTCCAGCTTTTCATTCACTATCCTCCCTTCTTCACCCTTGTCTTCCTTTGGCGATGGCTTTGCGTTTGTAATCACTTCGAATTCCCGCCGTGTTGGAAGCGATCAAGGCTACATGGGTCTCTTGAGTAGTAATACAAATTGTGATAGTTCCTCTGAAGAAGAAGGAGAAGAAATCATTGCTCTGGAGTTTGATACTAGCATGAACTTGCCTTTGGGTGATATCAATGACAATCATGTGGGTCTTGATGTTAATACTATCTTCTCTTTAGCGTCAGCGGGTGCAGATGAGGTTGGGATTGATCTCAGAGGAGGAAAGCCTGCGACTGCTTGGATCGAGTACAAGAACAAGTTGATCCAGGTATGGATCAGTTACTCGCATTTCAGGCCTCACGTTCCCCTCCTTGCCACCCACATTGACCTTTCTAAGTACTACAAGGAGTTTATGTATGTGGGTTTCTCTGCTTCTAATGGAAAGGGAATGGCTCTTCATCTAATTGACAGATGGAGCTTCAGGACTTTTGGCTTTCAACCATTATCTGGACAGGAGGGTTCTTCACCCGTGGAGAATCCACATCCAGTGAACAATGATAATGACGGGGTTAATGGCGACGGGTTGGTACCTGAAGAAACAAGGAATAAAAGAAAAAAGGAGCTGGTGGGTTTCCGATTGGGAGCTGTGGCAGCAGTTCTCTTCTCCATGATGGCGATAGCTAGTGCAGGTTGGTACTTTGTGAGGAAGATGAGAAGAACTGGCGAGGTTGGTGTAGCTCGAGAAGAGAGTTTCAACATTCCAGCAAGAGTTTCACTGGCGGAAATAAAATCAGCAACAAGGGGGTTCCATTGTAGCAGGATTATTGGACAAGGTGCTACAGGGACAGTTTATCAGGGCTTAATGAGCTACGGGAATGCTATAGCAGTGAAGAGGTTTGGTCGGATGGACAGGTTTACAAACACCTTTGCCACGGAGCTAGCAGCCATGGTGGGTTGCCTGAGGCACAAGAATCTGATCCAATTGCAGGGCTGGTGCTGCGAGAAAGATGAACTGATCCTGGTTTATGAGCACATGCCAAATGGGAGCCTGGACAAGGTGCTCCACACACCCTCATCTCCACAAAATTCATCATTGTTGAGCTGGGAAATTCGGCTGAACATCGTACTTGGAGTGGCTTCTGCCCTCTCCTACCTGCATGAAGAGTGTGAGAAACAGATTATTCATCGAGATGTTAAGGCAAGCAATATAATGTTAGACGCAGAATTCAATGCAAAGCTGGGGGATTTTGGGCTGGCGGAGCTCAAGGAACATGATGGAAGCCCGAAGGTGACTTTGCCAGCAGGGACCATGGGTTATCTAGCACCAGAATACGTACATACCGGGATACCCAGCAAGAAGACGGATGTATACAGCTTTGGGGTGGTGACATTGGAAGTGGCAACTGGGAGGAGGCCCATTGAGATGGAGGGCTTTGTGCTGGTAGATTGGATATGGGGAATGTGGAGCAAGGGAAAGCTGGTGGGAGCTGCTGATCCACAGTTAGGAGGGCGGTTCAACAAGGAAGAGATGTATAGGATGCTGGTAGTAGGACTATCCTGTGTCCATCCTGACCCTGATCACAGGGCCGATGTTACCCATGCGATGAGGATGCTCAAAGGAGAAGCCCCTCTTCCCTTTTTGCCTCATCACAAACCCTCGATCAGGCTTTGCTCCCTTATTCCTTCCAGCGAAGATACCGGTCACCTCATCTCCTCATCATCGTCTTCCTAGTAGTAATGGAAGAGGAAACACCCGTGCCACACCTTGATTAACTCCATGAATCAGATCTGGAGCTTAAATTTCCTTTTGCTACTGAACTTCTAAAACTGAAGATGTAACCATCCTCTACTCTTCATATTCCCATTTTGGATGTCATTTGAAGAACTGTCGTCCTTCATTCTATGGTATAATACTATTCAATACCCTTCTCTCTGTCTGTCTGTCTGTCTGTCTGTCTCTCTCTCTCTCTCTCTCTCTCTCTCTCTCTCTCTCTCTCTCTCTCATCCAAGTTGCTTATCTATTAAAAAAATACCGTCAAAGGGAAGCTTATGCAAGATGACCTTTGAGCACAAGCTTTTTAAGTCAAAGGTTTCTTAATATACGAACTCAATACGGTGAACATTTTTCTTCATATGGAATGCACTTTTGTTTCAAAGGGGAAACTGGTTGACGTCCAAACTCTGGTTGACATATTTTCTTCTTAAATTTTTTTCTCTTTCCACTCATAAGAAGCCAATGCTTTTTGTTAAGGTGCTGTATTCTTCTTACATTTTTAATGGGGCTTCATGCTTTTGATCCACGGGCAGCATGCAGCACCTGTGATGTGAAAATAATTTATTTTTTTGAGGTTTGAGAATATGTTGAATATTGCAGCATGAACGTATCTATTCAGCAGGACAACTAACTGGAATACTACCGCTAGTTAGAACCTATTCATTGTCTTTCTATATATAATTTTTCAGCTTTAGTGCATGCAAATTCATTGAATCGGTGGAGTTTGCCGAGGTTCTTCTGTTGCTTTTCTATTGGTTCTAGTTCTCCTACTCTGTTCAATCTATCCCTTCTATTATAGTGTTCTTTTCTGTTCTAATAGAATTTCTTTTGTCAAATTAAAATGTCATTAGTAGGTGAATAAATAAGAAGAATCATTTAACGATAATGTGATACACTATGTCATTTATATTTTAGTTCTTTTTCAAGCTTTATCATTTAGCAGTAGTTAATAGCATTTATTTCTCCCAGCAAAGAACATTATGGAGACAGTTTCCATGAGTTTTCTGTTTTGGATCTTGACCAGATGGACGATGAGGAGCTGCCTGATGTCTGGGACTGCGTGACCTATCTAATATTAATTCACACGTTACCTGACTTTAATGAAAAAGAAGATAAAATTGTTGCTGTCAATGGTTTGATCACCAAAGATCAATTCCCCACATGTTCTTTCTCGCCTCGCATTTCCATATGCATACAACCAACTTAGTGGTTTGTTCCTCATCCTTTTGCTACTTGCGGCCTTTTTTTCTTGGTTTCGTAGACCTGTGATTCAATTGTCAAATTCAAATGCTCAACTCCCTATTATTTTACTTAGTTCAAGTTCTGTATGTGTCTTGTATTTAACTCAGATTAGGGTATAACTATTCTCTTTTTGTGTTGCCATCTTTTGCAAATTTTTCCATATTTTCTTTGGAGTAGTGATAGAGCAGCAGAAGATTTCGAGATAAGAACTCAGCTGTTGTCAGTGCAACATGACTGTCTTAACAAACTAAGCCCGGTTTTAGATTGATCCTATCAATCCCTTTACAGTTTCATATCTTGAGAAATTGTGTAAGTAATAGATAAAGGATTTGTTTACTATAGTTTAGGAACTTCTGATTTGGTTATTTGAAGTTTGTTCATAGGCTCTATGCATGCATTCTCCTTTCTGCACCACTGCATTTGGAGCAGGCTCTTGATCTGGTTCATTTATTCTATGTTCTTTTCCTTCTATTTTCTGTATCCTGATATTCAATTTTTATTTGGAAGAGAGGCATTCTTGTCTTTCAAGACTCCCGAAGCTCTCAGGCCAAGAACATAACTACACATCTTGTTCTGGCCTTGGGCCAACTATTTCTCTCTTAGTAGCTTTAGCAAGTTAAACACTTTTGTTTCACAGTGTATTTGATTTTGCTGTCTTAGAGGACACAATTGTTTGGCTTGTATGATTCTGCTGGACAACATCAGAAAAAAGTTGATGAGTTCTTTTTACCATTGTCCTGATGGTTACTAATGTTCTTGTCCATCACTCATGAAAAATATAATATCTAATTCACGTTCTTTAATAATATTGTTGTAAAAACTTACTGCTCTGTGACTTGCTGTCCCTGTTAGTGCAGTAATTATGGAAAGACAACAAGTTAAGGTAACGAGGATTTTGGGAAGAATATTTATTGGTCACTTCAGTTGTGCCTTGTTGTGTTCCTTCCACAAAAGATAGGACCAATACATTTTGTTGAGTACATGGAGAATCCCTCTTTAAAAGCATAGTATTTCAGGTTCTGCATTGATGGTTGGAGACATAACATTAGTGAACTACGCATTGCTGGAACATATTTTAGATAAATAGAAAAGCTTTGCTTGTCATTGCTAGTTATTTTCCTTGTCTTCTTTAATTCTTATGGAGCATCTCTTTCCTGGTAATCCAAACATGAAAGATCGGTTATAAATGCTCCCACACAATAGTTTTACTCACGGCTGCATGAATGCAAAATTTTGGTTATGGTTGATGTTTACAAATTAATTTAATTCCTCTAGAATTTGCTAATCTCAGATGAGAAATTGGCTTTGGTCTTTCTGATTATCTTCAATCTCCATTAAAAATACTGGTTAGTATCACCCTTCCAAAAATGAGGATAGTGGTTGGGATCTCTCTTTTACTAGTTAACAACATGGATCGACAACTCAACTGGGTCATTGACTTGTCATCAACTAGACTACAAGTAATCCGAGTGATGAATGTGAGTCCACAAGCTTATCTTACTCACTGAAAAACTGTACTGATAACAATTCAACATTAGGGATGCAGAAGCAGGAAAGCCAGAGGAATAAGTAATCTGAGAAATGAATGTGAATCAATAAGCTTATCTTACTTAATGAAAAACTATACTAATACCAATTTAACATCTGGGATGCAGAAGCAGGAAAATCAAAGAATGAAAAGCTCGACTGGATTTGATGTAATCCACATTGTTGCATTTAGACTCTTGCAAGAACTTGAATAGCTAGATTTGTGTGTACCTCTGCTCTGATATTTCTCTCTTTCAGAAGTTGAGAGGTGAGCAGAATGTACCCACAATTTTTTGGTGAGTGAATGATGCACGCTACCAAGTAGGATACTTGATCATTCTCCAAAAGCTGTGACTTTCCTGAATCAAGAAATCTATCCTGCCCCAAGCTCAACAAAGAATTTCTATGATGTACATGTCTGTCAGCTCCGTAACTTTAAGACATGATTCTTCATGCAATATCTGGTCCGCAAGTACTTTGTCTTCTTCATCAGTTTCTCTTCCATCCTTTGCCCATTTCTAGTTCCTTGGACGCATGTTTTGTCAGTTGAAGCATTTCTTTTGGGAATTGATATTAATCTTCTTAAATTAGATTAAATTCTTAAGTGAGAAAAGTACCCTTTTAGAGGGAGGGAGGAGGAATAAATTAAGGTCTAGGCAGCAAGTCTTAAGGGGTGAGGAGAAAGACACAGTTTTGGTCCGTGAAGGGGCATCGAAAAGTTTTGATAGTACGATGATTCTATTGAACAACAACATGCCCATTGATGCATTTGGTTATATTGAGATGTCGAAACAATGTTTGATCTATTCGATCTCTAGTCTTTCTTCTTCTTTATCTTGGTTTGTGAAATGTGACATGTCCATGACCAGGGTTAGATAGGTTGGAAATGCGTTTTGGGTGAGTTCTTTAATCCTTATATGCATGCAGCATAATTCTTACGATCCAACATGTTGGGAACATCTGATTTAAGAAAAATATTACTGATTTTCGTGGCTATTGCTTCGCCTTCAATTAGGATCTATCAATATGTTGGGAGATCATTCCACTTGCTTTCAGAATTTCAATATTAACCACTTTGGCCTCTATATTTTTCAGACTTTTTATAGCCTTTGGGAAAGGCCAAGGATGAGTAAGTTTTTTCGGCTGGTATTGCAGTTGGATGAAGGGGGCCTCGGTTTTTATTCCCCCTGATGTATAAAATAATGGACAAAGGGGGCAGGAATGGTGACGTTTATTTGTCGTTTAAAGTTTAAGCTATTTAAAACGATTAGAAGTCCAGAAGAGGGTGGGGGTAGAGTTGAAAGAAGGGTTTCAATAATATCATTGCCTTATTTCTTGAACATGGAAGACGAACGCCCATAAGCACCTGGAACCCCCAACCTACTAAGGTACCATGGGAGAAGCCTCTTCCACACTGCACTGGAAGGTGTTTGAAGTATTTGGCTTTGTAGGTACAGGGGAGCCTTGGTGTAACGGTAAAGTTGTAGTCATGTGACCTTGAGGTGATGGGTTCAAGACATAGAAACAGCCTGTTGCATAGACGCAAGGTGAGGCTGCGTACTATAGACTCTTGTGGTCCACCCCTTACCCAGACTCCGCATAGGAGGGAGCTTTGTGCACTGGGACTGCCCTTAGGTGGAGCTGAACTTTCATTCTGTCCTTAGACAATTTGTCATCTATCCAAATTTTCCATCACTTCCATCTCTTCTTCTATAAGATTTGTAACTATAGTTTTATTTTTTGTATTACTTCTTGCTTAGTTCTCTCTTAAATTCAAAGGATTGGGGAAAATTTTGTCTTTCTATAGAAGTTGTTTGAGTTGCCTTTCAATAACAGCGGATCTCCTCTTTAGTTAATCCTTGTTTTTTCTTTCCTTTTTTTCTTTTTTTTTTTTGAGTTCTTCTTGATACCCCTCCAACTCACTTATCTGCATTGTCAAACTACATATTTCATGGGTAGTACATGCTATTGCTTCCTTTTGCTTGGTCTCCATTTATAACTTTATGAATGTCGTTCATGTTCTTCCAGTTGGGTGACACAGGTGGAATAGTCCACATATTAAGTAAAACTAAAAGTTTCAACATTTTTTGAGGACCAAATAATGTTAATTTTCCATTATGGAAGCTACATCCATTGAGGAAGTGTAGATCTTGGTACGAGAACATAGGGGTAGATTTGATCACAAAATGTCATTTGTAGGTATAAGGGGAGCCTTGGCGCACTAGTAAAGTTGTCGTCGTTTGATCTTGAGGTTATGGGTTTAAGGCATGAAAACAACCTCTTGCAAAAATGCAAGATAAGGTTGCGTACTATAGACCCTTGTGGTTGCCCCTTCCTTGAAACCTACATATGCGTGCACTGGCGCTGCCCTTTTTAGGTATATGACTTGTTTCATATCTTGAGTCATTTTTTGAATGAGATTTTGTTTATTTCCATTGATTACTAAGTTCTTGGAGAATCTCTTTTCAGTTTTTTCTATGTTATAACCGAGGAAATTGTTCTTCTACAAACAAAATCCTTTAAAAAAAAAAAAAATAGTTATTCACAAACCCAATGAGTTATGCATCCTCAAGACATTTCCCTCAACATGCAAACAACTTTTCCTGTATCTCCTAAAGGGATGTGATATACTACCTCAAACCCTTGACCTACTTACAAAAGAGGAGCCTCTGCCTAACCACTGTGCAATATTAGCTTTTATGCTTCTACAAACAAAATCTTAAGATCAGTATCAATGCTGTGGTCATTGTATGTCCGATATGATTGAGTTGCTGCAACAATCTGTATAAAAAGTATGACATTTCTGACATTAAGATGTAGTTCCAGTCTTTGCATTCTACAAATTAAGTCGTCGGTTATTGATTATGAGAAAAAGAAAATTTTTCTTATCAAACTATGACATCACTCTTCTAGGTATTGTGATTCTGTACAAAAGAAAACATATGCTCAAAGTTTAGTAATGTAGACGGGAAAGGTATTTCAAGAAGGGCAGCCTTGGCACAATGGTAAAAGTTGTTGTCATGTGACCTTGAGGTCACAGGTTCAAGGCGTGAAAATAGCCTCTTGCAAAATGCAAGGTAAGGTTGTATACTTTAGGCCATTGTAGTCCGCCCCTTCCTCGGACCTCACATAAGCGGGACCTTCATGCACCGGGGCTGCCCTATGGCAAAGGTACTTCAGCTCTTGTCCTCTTATCAAAGGGAGAAAAAAGAGTTTGTGAATGTATGAAGTCAGCTATGAAATAAAAATAGTTCCATGGTGTATTACATTTCTTCTACGTTGGACATGGATGCCAAATTGGCTTTAATTACAAGATTTTTGAGATGTGGCCCATTAAAGACTGGGTTCAGGAAATGAAACGATTTGGATCACAAAGTGCATGTTTGGAAAACTTATTTTTATTATTATATATTTTATAGTAGGAAAGCCTATTTAGTTTTCTACTGTGACATAGAAAGAATACAATAAAACAAGTTTCCCAAATAAGCACTAGATAAAGAGCAGCCCTGATGCATTAAGCTCTTGCCTCTGCGGGGTCCGAGGAAGGGGTAGACCACATGGGCTTATAGTAGCCAGCCTTAACTTGCATTTTTATAAGAGGATGTTTCCATGCCTTGAACCCGTGACCTCAAGGTCACACGATGACAACTTTTACCGTTGCGCCAAACAAGCACTAGATGATGCACCAAAATGTACGTATGTATTCTTGTTGCTTCTTCTTAAAGATCATCTTGGTTATCAATAACCAGGATTGATGAAATTTAGGAATTCTTGGAGAAAGTTCTAAAAAAAGGAAATATTGAATTTTTATATGTTGTTATCATGGTGGACCAAGTTGGGGTCGAAAACTCTCTATTATCTCAGTGTGATTCAATTTATTAGTCATTGTTTTATAATTATCAATTTATCAGTCATTAATTTATTAGACTTTTATAGTAATTTTGTCAGTGTTTAAAGGCTACAAATAGTAGGAGATAAAATCACTATCCATGGGTAATCCATGTTTACACCAAAAGATACATACCTTATAACTATCCAATAGATGAGATTTATGGTACATAGTCATCTAGGATGTAAACAAGATTATGAATGATTTGGATTTCCTAAAGAGTAAGCTTATAGCTTGCAGAAGAGTGGGATGGGAGTGTGCCTATTAAAAAGTGGAATGTAGATAAAGCCTAATTACATATTCCAATTACATATTTCCTATCCTGATAATTGTGTCACGCAACTAATCAGAATTGAAAAACCATCTTCTAGAAACTAATCTAAGAACAAGACTATCTTAGATAAATTAAAACATGTATACACTTAAAGACAAAATAGGATGAAAGACAAAACATGATACATCTGAAATTAAAACTAAAGGTTATGGGCAAAAATGAAACTTGTGAAAAAGGAAATAGTACAATACTGTTCATGTTCATGAATAGTACTGAAGTTACTGTTCATGAATCGTAATATGGTGAAATCGAATAGAGAAGAAGATGTGGGAGAAGAAGAAGAAGAAAGATAGGGAAGAAGAGAAGGAGAGGAAAGAGATGGGGGAGAAGGACAAGAGATGAAAAGCAGAGGGGAAAACCCGATCTTGGTTTTCTCCTCAGAGCTGTCTGGCTAGTGGGTGTGGTAAGGAGAGAGAGAGAGAGAGAGAGAGAGAGAGAGAGAGAGAGAGAGAGAGAGAGAGAGAGAGAGAGAGAGAGAGAGAGAGAGAGAGATGGCGGTGCTGGTTTAGGCCGCTTGGATTGGTCTGGGCAGTGATTGGGGCTGCCGTGTCAAAGAAAGAAAGATGGAGACGGGATGACAGGGGAAGAAGAATGGAGAGGAAAGAGGAAGTTTTGGGAGAAACCTAAGTTGGGTTTTTTTTCCTGTAACAATCAAAGCTTGTAAAAAGGAAGAAATTCAGGTAAAAACAGGTGAGAAATAGGAAAGAAAAATATGGTGAACAGAGGGAAGAAAAACGGTGAAGAAGCAGGGAATGAAAACGTGCTTTTGTTAGAATCGAAAACTAAGCTTCAAAACAAAGTGGAATAGGGATGGATGATGTTGAATCACGGTGTTAAAACAAGGATTAGAAACATGATAAAATAGAGCAAAATGGTGATGGCAGAGGTGAAAACAACAATGGGATAAGAACTGAAACAAGTGGAAAAACCACGTATTTTCTGCAAGACTGAGGGAGGGTGAGAATGGGAGAAATGAGAGCGAGAGGGAAGGAGACGAGCGAGGGAGCGACTGAGTTAGGTTCGTGATGCTGTTGCGACGGTGCTGGGCAAACGACGATCTGGGCTACAAAGGGTGATCCGGGTAGTCCTGCAGTGAAGATGGCTGGGTTATGATGGCCAAGTCGAGTAGAGGCGTGTTTGGAGGAGGAACAAAGAGAGGGCGAGGAGGAAGAGAGAGTTGGAGAGGGAGAGAGGTGGAGAGGAACAATCCTTCCACCTCTACTCTATGAGGGAGAAGCAAGAAAAACAAGAGGAAGGGAGAGGGAGCAGCAGCTTGCTCCTACCCTTGAAAGAAGAAAGACAAGAGAACCGGCCCCCTAATCTAACCCCTCCTTCCTTTGTAAGGGGGTTGGTCAAATTTGGCATGATTGGTAAAGATTTGATTAGATCTCCCTATGATTGGTTAGATTTGCTTAGATGTGGTCAAATCTACCCATGATTAGTCATATTTGCCCAGATTTGCACATGTTTTGTGGCATGGGACTCATCGAAATAAGCTGATCTAAACCGTTCAACATACTTTGGCTTATTTGCAAAAACAAAATACAAGATTAGAATTATCTTATGTGTATAATTAGCTATAATGATCATTCGATATTTAACTTTTCAAATTAACGGTTGGATGATTGATTATAACTAAAATTGATTTAAAATCACAAAATTATCTTATTAAATGTGACGACCCGGGTTTTTTTGAAACACATTTTATAATATATTTTTCAAAGGCAAGGGCGTCCCCTTAGTAAAATTTTTTTTTTTTTTTTTTTTTTTTTTTTGGCAAAACAAAGCAGCGGAAATTCTTTTATTTTAAAACTTGTTTTGAAAACCCAAGTCACCACTTCATACATAACATAAGTACAATTTGTGTACAAAATAAAATTCCATTGAAGGAATATGATTTTATTAAACTTCCAGGATCCATCCAAAGGGTTCACAAGACACAACCCTTGTATCTTTACAATACTTGTCCAAATACACAATTCAAATTACAAAGTTCTAAAGACAATACATGCTCTCTATACAATGTTTCAAGGGATATACCCTTATTACTTATTCTTCACTAGTTCTTCAAGTCTTGAGCTCCTAAGTCTCCTTCTCTGTGATCCGAGATATTGTAAACATTTGAACATTTACAATATCTCAAGAAGCTATGCTTGGTAGGGGATAAGAATGTAAGTTATTGTGACAAGTAAAATCTCAATATTCAACTATCCCATAATTCATTCTATCATAAACACATTCACAGACCACTATTATTTATATAAACATCTCATTTCCTTATCATTTGTGTTCACCTTTATACATACATAGTATATAAGAACAAATCCGTTAAAATTGTAAAAATAATCAATAATCATTTGCATACAAAACCGATCAACTCCTTTCATTATAGGAGATTTGTATTTCAAATGAGCCATTACTATCGATTTTCCCTTCTTGGGAAAAATATCGTAATATACAATTACCTCGCATTTCATCATGCCATCCCTTAAGGCATTTCACTATGCCAATTTCATATGCATCATAATGCAAAATAATCAAGGACTACTATGCTTATAAATTGATCCGTCTGGCCTTGGGATAAGCTGTTCAATAATCCTTATACCATTCTCAAGTGGAAATTACAATATCCATGTCCTTATGGGAGGACCATGGGCTGTCACAAGGGTGGCCTTCCCATAATTGCCCCACCCGACTTTTAGCCTTTCTTAGGCTTGGTATTCAATATCATCAAGTTTCGAGAGAGTGGGTGGCCAAACCTCTTAACTCTCTTAGCATAGCATCCCTGTGCTTATGCCTCGTTTAAAACAAAACCACAAGCCTCCAAGCTTGTATGTAAAATAATACTTATACATATCGGACTATCTCATTTAACTAGGACTGAATATTTTCTACTTTCCTATTCACTTAGGGTTGTTCTCAATTCTCAACTCGACCATTTAATACTTATTTTCCTCATCATTTGGTTGGATCATATTTCAATTTGAGGTATTTACCTTAATATATTGGTATCATACATGTCAATACTTCAAAACATAAGATCATGTATTAGACATGTATCTTCATGTAAAGGCATTCTTAATAATCCACCTACCTCAATAAGGTATTCTTACTCCTTGAAATCATGTCATAGTCTCGATCAACATATATCTGTAAAATCATATGTATAATGTCATTTTTCTAATCAAGGGTACATACTACATGGTCTTTTGATCATCCTTATGTAGGATAATCCGACTCTTTCTTCCTTGAATATCATATATCCAAGGGTTTAATATCATCTATACAAATACTATCTATATCATACATAACAATCTAATTTACATTGATGTTTCTTTTTCCTTATTGTTTTTGATCATACAAGATCTCATCTTGTTTGATCATCCTTATCTCACTTACTATTTTTATTAGGGTTAGATAATTTGCTATCTTTTTATGTTCTTATTATTATTCAACCGGTTAGTGTCTTACTTGGTTGAAGATAATTTATTTCTTCCTATCACTGTGACAACCTCCTTATTTCGGGATGACCAAGTACTTACCGCTTAAAGTCTGCTCAAAAAGTGGTTAATACAACCCTCATGTAAGGAGGCGTATAGACCTCTCTTACGTCAATGGGTGGTGAGGGAAAAGCACTTGGCTCTTGTATACCCCCTATAACCACAATGTTCAGAGTCCACTGAGTGAGTACTATTTCTCAACCTTTGACAAGGTTCCTATGAGCTCTTTACCTTAAGTCCCTTCTCTAATTGATTTTAATTAATTTCCATGGATATGCACAATGTCATCCATGGATGTTCATTATTTTCCTATTTTGGGCCAAGGAAATGATAAATCATTCCTTATATTGTCCTACTAACTATAGCCCTTACTAAGTCAAAATCATTCATTCATCTTAGTTGTCCATGAATTTCTATATTTCATTAGTTTACATTTTTGGTGATTTATGCTCCTTATATCTTAACAATTACTTAACAATTGAATAAATTTTGACAATAAGTAATTCATCAACTTGAAAGCATAAATCAAATATAAGTTTAACAACTATATACTAATATTCTTCCTATGAATGTAACTTAAGCTAGTGAAAAAAAAACTAACATGATCCTAAGTTATGAAACACATCTTTTATCGTAATGAAATCATGTTTAAATCCTAATTTACACTAACATGATCCTAAGACAATCAAATCTACTAACAAATTACTCGTTCAGGGCATATCATACTAAAATTTAAAGATTACACTATCATGCTTTCTAACTTAGAACATAAATCACATTTACACTTCTATATCCAATAAAAGACAATTTAAACTAATTTTATTAAGATTATTATAAACCTTTAAATATGATCCAACCATTAGATCTTAGGTGTTTTCCTTTAGATTAAGGGTTTTAATTACCTTTAGGGCTTTTAATCCATTAAGATCCAAAAATCATATCCACTTGATTTTGTCACATTTCATCCATGATCTAACTGGATTCCATCATAATATCATCCCTTTAATCCATCCCAAGGATCTCATACTTGATCTCATTGATCAAGTGGGTCCCTTTGTATTTTTTTTATTTTTATTTTAGGGTTTTTCTACCATAAAGGGTAGATCCCCTATTTTATCCAAGATCTGTCCAAATTAACCATAGATATTACTTTATTACATTATTATATCATCACTAAAATAAATTTTCAAGATCTGATCACCTCAGATCTTGAAGATCTTAGAAATTGGACACTTATTTAAAAAAATACAGATATAATTTTTAGAAATATTATGACTTAATTAGAAACTAGACATTACAAGCTTTCCATAGCTTCTTTCTGATCTCAATTTGGAGTTCATATGACTCCACAATCTTAAATTGAAGTTTTCAGCCGTTCTTAGGGTCCAGATTTGATCTGGGCCCACCAGAATTAATCTCTCTCAATTGAGGGTCCAAACCTTGTTAGATTTTCTTGAAAATTGTATACTAAGGGTTTTTGACCCTTCTGGATTGATTGGAAAACTCAGAATTTCCATCTGAGCTCTCTATCACCATAAATTGAAGGGGCTGGTATTTACTTTATTTTTACCATTTTTCATTCAAATTAAATTACAGAAAAATAAAAATTACACTAAAACATAATAAATATGAATGGGAAGTAGTTCCACCTACCTGATTGGAGAAAAACAATATAATTGATGCCCAATTTGAGAGAATTACCGGTTGATGATAATATAGCCCGATTGTCTACCTTTTTGTAGTGTTCTGTTGTTGGCACCGTTGGATCTTGAAATTGATTTGGGACTTTGTATATACTGTGGTAGAGGAGGTTATGGACGGTGGAATTGATCAGATTCTACCTGGAACGGAGTGCCTAATTGAATTTAGGTCTCTTGTTCCACTTAGAAAGAGGAGAGAGAAATAAGAAAAATAGAGATTGGGGAGGGATGAATGAGAATTTGGGGCTGAAACACCAAGGAAGATTTGGAAATTTCGTGGTTAAGGTTGTGAAAATTTTTGGAAATTTTTGGGACATATTTATAGCCAAATTTGAATTTTTTATCATTTCTTTTAATAAGATATTTTATTACTTTAGAATTTTTTATTACAAGTGCATTCTCCATTCTCCACTACAATCTCCACTACATTCTCCACTACCAGCAATAATGCACTGAGCAATTATTGTTGCTTCTAGAACGTTGCCCCACTTTGTGGGCCCCACTTTTATGTAAAAAGACGTTTTTGCCCTTATAACTCTAAAAATTGGAGAAAAATAGGCATTATTTGTCCGAACTCGAATCGAGCCTACTTAGTGGCGTTGGAATCGTATTTCTAAGTACTTCCTGAATATTGAGGTCTTATTTCTTGGATATGGAATATGGGTAAAATTACCATTTTGCCCCTAAATGGAGAAAAATAAGAAATTTTCATTTTAACTCAGAATTGAACGTACTTAATGTTGTTTCGAACAGCTTTTCCAAGTACATCCATAATATATATGTTTTAATTCATGATATAATTTTCATAAAAAGAAAATTTTCAATAACCTAATATTCCAATTTCTAATTTCTAAATATTCAAACTTTATTAATTTGCCTTAATAAGTTACAAAAATTCGGGTCATTCTGATCTTCCCCTTACAATAATTTCGTCCTCGAAATTTGCATATCAACTCACTTAGGAGTTTTCACAATTCTTTCATAGCCTTACACATATGGCTTTGCCACTTAAGGAAATCCTCTTTCCTTTTATTCCTTTTTCAATCTACCTTCTTCTCAAAGGTATAAATCATATGATTGATTGCTATTAAAATGCTCACACCTGTCTAACCTTACTTATGCATCATTCAATTAAGCTGAGTTTTGCTAGACTTTCCCAAAAGGATTAATAACTCTTAATCTGAGTTATCCTTTGGTTTCAAACCTTCTACTTGGCTAAATTTCTACTCCTTACTTTCATCAATCTTTCTGTACTTGAAAATTTTTCATTCTATCTTCTATTGCTCACTCTCATTCTATTTCAACATATAAAGTTTTGACATAGCTTTCTTACTATGTATAGTCCTTACTAATAACATAGTGATTGGATTCTATAACTTCCACTATTGTTCTTTGTAACAATCTTCCAATTTTTTGGAAGTAATTATCTCTTTCCTTGTTCTTCCATTATTTGGAAGTGATTACTTTATTTCTATCCTACAATTCATACTTTACTATTTCCTTTTATTGAGTAATTTCTTTTCAAATTCTATCATTGGAGAGTGGTAACCTTGTGATGATTCTTTCCTCATTCTCACCACATCCATTGTTTTGTAACACTCTTTGAGTGTCATTTTACTCGCATATACATTCGATCCTCTTTTGTTATCCCTTTCTCGTATTCAAAACAATATTCTGAACCTTCTTACCATCTATGATAATATTTATCTCTTTTTCTTTTACATATCTATTTAAATGTCATGGGCTTCCAAAATTTCTAGATTATACATTTTCTCATACTTCTTTCAAGCATATCTCATAACCTTTATCATATCATACTAACTCTTTATTTGCAATATTCTTGATAATTCTAATTAAAAGAGTTCTTATTGATTTTGAATTCATCCCTTCTCAAGTCTTTACAAACTCCATAATTTATCATTAACTCATTTAAGATTTACGTAATCTTAAGATTGCACTAAATGTCCTTATGTTATAAAATCAGTAAGAGATATATTTCTCTATTTGTCATTGCCATTTCATATATTGATCTTACATTCTCCCTTTGTTGGGGTTAATTTCCATGTTATCCTTAAAATTTATATAACCCTAAACTTTTCTTTCTTCAATCAACATGTAACAAGATGATCGACGAGTTGTGAAAGCATCTAACATATATCCCATGAATGCTCTTGATTTCTTGAAATCTATTAAAATTTATATAACCTTAAAACTTGATTTCTTTAATCAAAATGTACACTTGCAACACATATATTCCATGAATTCTTTTGGTCTCCTTACATCCATTTCCATATATCATTATTACTTCATCTAATATATTTCATTCTCCTCAACTTTATGAACATCATTTATCCAACTCATAGAACTTAAATTTTGTTTTGATTCTATACTTTGATGTTGTATTTCCAATTCTCGAATAATAATAATAAATTTTTGAAAATGTTCATCCTTATAGAGAAAAAGGATACTTAATTTCCTCAACATCACTTATGTTCAATGCATCCTTATGGAGAACAAGGGTAATAAATTTCCTTAATAAACTCTTTTATGTTCAATGCATTCTTACATTGATCTTCCCATTTTCTTTTCCTAAAGAAAGTCGTTACTTCAGATCAGTAAATTCTATAATCACTCCTTAATCCTTAACATTTGTTCTTTCAGCTCATTCAAATAATTTGATGTTCTTTTCCTCAACTATTATAGATATTTTCTCATTCAATCTCATGTAAGATTGAAAATCTCAAAATATCTTAAAGTTCTAACCACTTCTTTCTCCAAAAATTTGGATTTATGACTTATTCATAATCATCTTATTTTTCCAAACTCTACACTTAAGTTTAGATATTACTATTTGTTTATAGGTCTTCATTTCTCATGTTTTATCTCAACCTTCCTCCAAAAATATATTTTCCTCATTATATTCCTTAAATCTTTCAATATCATCACTATATCATGTAAGTGGAATTAATATCTCTATTCATATTTAGTTCTTTATTTTTCTTGATCAATAAATGTACTCTTCTTCATGATAATCCATAACTATATTTTCTCAATTCATCATATCAATATTTCTATCTATTGCCCAAAATTGTTTCACCATCAATTGTACTTCTCTTTACTATAATCCCAAAATTATTTTCAATATTTCCAAGTTATCATATCAATATTTCTCTAATCCTTGAAAATTCTCTTGTGCTAATTTCACAATTAATTTATCATACCAATTTCATTTCTATCTTAGGAATTTCGTTTTTGTTATAATTTCTTTGTTAACCATACATCCTAATGGTTTAATTGTCTTTCTTAATAAGTTTGGGATCATATTTTTGTCCCTTTTAACATATCAAACTCTCTTCTCCCATTTCATTTTATTCAAATTTCAAAGACCATCTCTTTATGCTCTAAAATTTTATCATCTCTTTATTAAATCCTTTGCCTTTACTAAGTTTGAGAGAAATTACTTACTTATCTCCTTATTCATCTTTACTTAAAACTATCCTCATTTACAAAATTTTGAATTATCTCACTTATCTCTTCAATTTCCTTTCAAGTAATATCATCTCTATTTTGATGATTAATTTCATTTAACTAATTATCATAATACCATATATGTAGCAATTATAACTCTTACACTTATATTTATTATATATTTTTATTTTTATAATATTTCAAGTTTTCTCTTTGGCTTTTATTTCTCATAAATCTCCATTTCACCTTTTCTATAAGGTTGGAGTTTTTCCATCACATTTTTCCAATCTATCACTTCTTTCTCTTTATCTCCATTCCTTCACTTAGCAATGGTCATATACATACTAGTATTGGTGTACTTTGTTCATACATATGTATGTTTACTCGTAACTTTAGGTTAGACCTAAACATCATACCTTACATCCATTGTAATGTTTTCCTTATTGATTTTTATATCTTACTATTCCCTATATTGGAATTCTTACTTGCTAAGTAGTATTTCTAGTCCTTTCATCCAATAATATCTACTTGTACTATACTATTCCTTCATAATAACTCTTTTTATACTCATTCTTAACTAATGAGTTTAACTCTTTTATTCTCATCTTTTACTTCCATATTCCTCAACTAATGAGTTTAACTCTTCCCTCACTATGAGTCAACTCTTTACATACTCTTCAACAATTGAGGCTACTCTTTCAAGACTTATCCCTTACTAATGAGTCAACTCCTTCTATACTCATCTCTTAACTAATGAGTTTATCACATAACTCATTCTCATCAACTAATAACTTATGTCTTATTCATATAACTCCTTCTCATCAACTAATAACTTACCTCTTATTCATTTACTAATCCTCATCCTTTAATTAGATATTCATCTTCATATTGGACATGATGGTAATTGCATCATGGACTGGATGAATAGCTCGATACCAACCGTGACGACCGGGTTTTTTTTGAAACACATTTTATAATATATTTTTCAAAGGCAAGGGCGTCCCCTTAGTAAAATTTTTTTTTTTTTTTTTTTTTTTTTTTTGGCAAAACAAAGCAAATGGAAATTCTTTTATTTTAAAACTTGTTTTGAAAACCCAAGTCACCACTTCATACATAACATAAGTACAATTTGTGTACAAAATAAAATTCCATTGAAGGAATATGATTTTATTAAACTTCAGATCCATCAGAGTGGTTCACAAGACACAACCCCTTGTATCTTTACAATACTTGTCCAAATACACAATTCAAATTACAAAGTTCTAAAGACAATACATGCTCTCTATACAATGTTTCAAGGGATATACCCTTATTACTTATTCTTCACTAGTTCTTTCAAGTCTTGAGCTCTAAGTCTCCTTCTTCAGATCCTGAGATATTGTAAACATTTGAACATTTACAATATCTCAAAGAAGCTATGCTTGGTAGGGGATAAGAATGTAAGTTATTGACGATAAAATCTCAATATTCAACTATCCCATAATTCATTCTATCATAAACACATTCACGTACCACTATTATTTATATAAACATCTCATTTCCTTATCATTTGTGTTCACCTTTATACATACATAGTATATAAGAACAAATCAGTTAAAATTGTAAAAATAATCAATAATCATTTCCATACAAAACTGATCAACTCCTTTCATTATAGGAGATTTGTATTTCAAATTGGCCATTATATCTTGGGATTTTCCCTTCTTGGGAAAAATATTGGTAATATACAATTACGGCATTTCATCATGCCATCCCTTAAGGCATTTCACTATGCCAATTTCATATGCATCATAATGCAAAATAATCAAGGACTACTATGCTTGCCGATCCGTCCCCATGTTTCCTGGATAACTGCTCAATAATCCACTTATACCATTCTCGGTGGAAATTACAATATCCATGTCCTTATGGGAGGACCATGGTCAGCACGGTGGTGGCCTTCCCATAATTGCCCCACCCGACTTTTAGCCTTTCTTAGGCTTGGTATTCAATATCATCAAGTTTCGTAGAGTGGGTGGCCAAACCCTCTTAACTCTCTTAGCATAGCATCCCCTGAGGCTTATGCCCGTTTAAAACAAAACCACAAGCCTCCAAGCTTGTATGTAAAATAATACTTATACATATCGGACTATCTCGTCTGTTTAACTAGAACTGAATATTTTCTACTTTCCTATTCACTTAGGGTTGTTCTCAATTCTCAACTTGACCATTTAATACTTATTTTCCTCATCATTTGGTTGGATCATATTTCAATTTGAGGTATTTACCTTAATATATTGGGTATCATACATGTCAATACTTCAAAACATAAGATCATGTATTAGACATGTATCTTCATGTAAAGGCATTCTTAATAATCCACCTACCTCAATAAGGTATTCTTACTCCTTGAAATCAATCATATTCTCGCTCAACATATATCTGTCAAATCATATGTATAATGACATTTTTCTAATCAAGGGTACATACTACATGGTCTTTGATCATCCTTATGTAGGATAATCTGACTCTTTCTTCCTTGAATATCATATATCCAAGGGTTTAATATCATCTATACAAATACTATCTATATCATACATAACAATCTATTTTACATTGATGTTTCATTTTCCTTATTGTTTTTTGATCATACAAGATCTCATCTTGTTTGATCATCCTTATCTCACTTACTATTTTTATTAGGGTTAGATAATTTGCTATCTTTTTATGTTCTTATTATTATTCAACCAAGGTTAGTGTCTTACTTGGTTGAAGATAATTTATTTCTTCCTATCACTTGTCTACTTTTCTTTTTTTTATGATGACCATTACTTACCAGTTAAAGTCTGCTCAAAAAGTGGTTAATACAACCCTCATGTAAGGAGGCGTTTAGACCTCTCTTACGTCAATGGGAGGTGAGGGAAAAGCACTTGGCTCTTGTATACCCCTATAACCACAATGTTCAGAGTCCCTTTGGAGTGGTACTACCAACCTTTCGACAAGGTTCCTATGAGCTCTTTACCTTAAGTCCCTTCTCTAATTGATTTTAATTAATTTCCATGGATATGCACAATGTCATCCATGGATGTTCATTATTTTCCTATTTTGGGCCAAGGAAATGATAAATCATTCCTTATATTGTCCTACTAACTATAGCCCTTACTAAGTCAAAATCATTCATTCATCTTAGTTGTCCATGAATTTCTATATTTCATTAGTTTACATTTTTGGTGATTTATGCTCCTTATATCTTAACAATTACTTAACAATTGAATAAATTTTGACAATAAGTAATTCATCAACTTGAAAGCATAAATCAAATATAAGTTTAACAACTATATACTAATATTCTTCCTATGAATGTAACTTAAGCTAGTGAAAAAAACTAACATGATCCTAAGTTATGAAACACATCTTTTATCGTAATGAAATCATGTTTAAATCCTAATTTACACTAACATGATCCTAAGACAATCAAATCTACTAACAAATTACCTCGTTCAGGCATATCATACTAAAATTTAAAGATTACACTATCATGCTTTCTAACTTAGAACATAAATCACATTTACACTTCTATATCCAATAAAAGACAATTTAAACTAATTTTATTAAGATTATTATAAACCTTTAAATATGATCCAACCATTAGATCTTAGGTGTTTTCCTTTAGATTAAGGGTTTTAATTACCTTTAGGGCTTTTAATCCATTAAGATCCAAAAATCATATCCACTTGATTTTGTCACATTTCATCCATGATCTAACTGGATTCCATCATAATATCATCCCTTTAATCCATCCCAAGGATCTGATCATACTTGATCTCATTGATCAAGTGGGTCCCTTTGTATTTTTTTTTATTTTTTATTTTAGGGTTTTTCTACCATAAAGGGTAGATCCCCTATTTTATCCAAGATCTGTCCAAATTAACCATAGATATTACTTTATTACATTATTATATCATCACTAAAATAAATTTTCAAGATCTGATCACCTCAGATCTTGAAGATCTTAGAAATTGGACACTTATTTAAAAAAATACAGATATAATTTTTAGAAATATTATGACTTAATTAGAAACTAGACATTACAAGCTTTCCATAGCTTCTTTCTGATCTCAATTTGGAGTTCATATGACTCCACAATCTTAAATTGAAGTTTTCAGCCGTTCTTAGGGTCCAGATTTGATCTGGGCCCACCAGAATTAATCTCTCTCAATTGAGGGTCCAAACCTTGTTAGATTTTCTTGAAAATTGTATACTAAGGGTTTTTGACCCTTCTGGATTGATTGGAAAACTCAGAATTTCCATCGAGCTCTCTATCACCATAGAATTGAAGGGGCTGGTATTTACTTTATTTTTACCATTTTTCATTCAAATTAAATTACAGAAAAATAAAAATTACACTAAAACATAATAAATATGAATGGGAAGTAGTTCCACCTACCTGATTGGAGAAAAACATATATTTGATGCTCAATTTGAGAGAATTACCGGTTGATGATAATATAGCCCGATTGTCTACCTTTTTGTAGTTTTCTGTTGTTGGAACCGTTGGATCTTGAAATTGATTTGGGACTTTTGTATATACTGTGGTAGAGGAGGTTATGGACGGTGGAATTGATCAGATTCTACCTGGAACGGAGTGCCTAATTGAATTTAGGTCTCTTGTTCCACTTAGAAAGAGGAGAGAGAAATAAGAAAAATAGAGATTGGGGAGGGATGAATGAGAATTTGGGGCTGAAACACCAAGGAAGATTTGGAAATTTCGTGGTTAAGGTTGTGAAAATTTTTGGAAATTTTTGGGACATATTTATAGCCAAATTTGAATTTTTTATCATTTCTTTTAATAAGATATTTTATTACTTTAGAATTTTTTATTACAAGTGCATTCTCCATTCTCCACTACAATCTCCACTACATTCTCCACTACCAGCAATAATGCACTGAGCAATTATTGTTGCTTCTAGAACGTTGCCCCACTTTGTGGGCCCCACTTTATGTAAAAGACGTTTTTGCCCTTATAACTCTAAAATTGGAGAAAAATAGGCATTATTTGTCGAACTCGAATCGAGCCTACTTAGTGGCGTTGGAATCGTATTTCTAAGTACTTCCTGAATATTGAGGTCTTATTTCTTGGATATGGAATATGGGTAAAATTACCATTTTGCCCCTAAATGGAGAAAAATAAGAAATTTTCATTTTAACTCAGAATTGAACGTACTTAATGTTGTTTCGATCAGTTTTCCAAGTACATCCATAATATATATGTTTTAATTCATGATATAATTTTCATAAAAAGAAAATTTTCAATAACCTAATATTCCAAAATTTGCATTCTAAATATTCAAACTTTATTAATTTGCCTTAATAAGTTACAAAAATTCAGGGTCATTACATTAAATGATCTAATAAAATAGTAATCTAAGGTTATTTTTGGCAAAATTAAGGACTCAACACTAATTTATTAATCCACTCATTTTATTCCTATGCCAAACAGCCTTTACAACCTTCAATTATTGGGGTGGATACATCATTGAAGGGGAGCCCTGGGGCAATGGTAAAAGTTACAGTCGTGTGACTTTGAGGTCACGAGTTCAAGGCGTGGAAACAGCCTCTTACAAAACTCAAGGTAAGGCTGTGTACTTTAGGCCCTTGTGGTCTGCCCCTTCCCCAGACCCCGCATGGGCGGGAACTTCGTGCACCGGGTCCGCCCTTTATGCATCATTTACTTCACAAAACTACTCTTACATTGAGATCTTCATACTCTTCATTTTGAAACGTTAACCTTTGCCTTTTTTTTGTCAGCCCCCATTGAACTAAAATTATGTGAACAAAAACAAGAACAATTGCAAGATCTAATGATCTCTCTACCAAGTACAACTCACCTACAAATTCCCCCAAGATATCAAGGCATCTCAAAGACATAATTTTACAAGGAAGTTGGTGAAAGAGCTATTTACGATGGAGAGGAGTTAAGTTGCCATTGTCATATTGTTCATGGCTCTACTTACCATGTTTTTTCGGTCGTGGAAATGTGCAAGACTTGGACTCATGCTAGATCATATTTGAGGACATTCCTGGGTGCCATCGAGCAATCTTTGATCCTCTAAGACATCCTGATTGAAGCTGTCTATAAATAAGCAATGCTGCAGCATTATGTTGGAGTTTAGCATAGCAAATTGTTGGGATAAGATGTTGATCAGCCATAAACTGCCCGTCGATTATGCCAGGCTTGTCAATGATTATTGTGATGTTGGTTTGGCACCATCTTCAATCCCCATCCATGTTGATCCTCCAACTCCCGTCAAAGCAATTAGTCTCAATAAGAAGAGATAATATATATGGTTTAGAATTCAATAAGCAGTCTAATGCCTCCTAGTGTGATTGCTTGGTATCTAAAATATAATATTTGAAATATACGATTTGAGTAAAGTAGGTGAGTAGCGAAACAAAGAGGGTTGAATCAAAATAATTTTTTTTAAAGTTCTATCTCTACTTAATATATGTATGGGGCAATATGAATGTTCTACCATGTTCCATCAACACGCTAAAAAGAGTATGCGATCTATCCAATGTGCAAGTAGGCCAACATTTCTATTGGAAAATAGGAGGTTTTCAAGTCCATGCTCAAGTACTTGTCACTTCTTGGGTCATAATAGCAATTTTATTAGGTTTAGCCACTATAGCTGTTCGGAATTCACAAACCATTCCAACTAGTGGTTAGAATTTCTTCGAATGTGTCCTTGAATTCTTTCAAGACGTGAGCATAACTCAGATTGGAGAAGATTATGGTCCTTACATTCCCTTTATTGGAAATATATTCTTATTTGTTTTTAACTGGTCAGGTGCTCTTTTAACTTGGAAAATCATACAGTTGCCTCAATGGGAGTTAGCTGCAGTCACGAATGATATAAATACTACTTTTGCTTTAGCTTTTCTCACATAAATGGCATATTTGTATGCAGGTCTTACCAAAAAAAGGATTGGGTTATTGGAAGAAGAAAGGATTTGCCTTTCAACATAAGGTTTTCTCTAGTCAAGACTTGTAATAACCTCAAATTTTAACCATAAATTAGTAATAAAATAAATTAAATTAATTTAAAATTTTATGAATAGGATTTGTTTTGAAACCACTAAATTTAAAAAGAACACGTCAATAGGAATTGAACGGTATAAAGAATGTCGAAAATGGGATGAGTGAGATGTGACCATTTTAAGTTACAAGGGTAAATTGGTAAATTGTTAGAGACGTGAATTATAGGAGGCCATTTTGATAACGACTCCTGCTTCCATTCCCATTCCAGCTCTAATGGAGGAAGGTAGTGATCTGTCTTTCCATGCGAGGAAATCGGATCTAATCCTACAAAAATGAGTTTCCCCTTCCATTCTCACTCCAAACAACTAGAGAAAAATCTCCTCTTTTTCCTTTGCACATTGCTAAAGCGAACAAAACTTTGTATGCATAGGAGGACCTTGATCTCCACTCTCTAACTCTAATTAGGTAAGCCATACACTCTAACTTGTTTTTCACATCATTTCCCAACTTTCACATCTCAGATTCGGGTTGGATTTAGGTTGAACGGCCGTTGGATGACCTAGGAAGTCAAAACTGTGGAGCATTGTTAGACCCACATTAAGGACACCTCAGATGGTAGATCTAAGCCGTTCATTGTGATCTTTGGACCCAAAAACCTTAGGAACGTCCAAAACAGATAAAAAATTAGAGCATCTAGGGCTCCGATAAAGCCAAAAGAAGATGGACGGCTCGGGTTCATCGTCCACAATGGACGGTGCACCCAAGACATCCATTGGGACGAATAGGGGAGGACGGCGCACGAGGGAGCCCTGTCATGCTGTCCCAGACAATTGGAATGCACCGCTTGCTCTGGCGTTTGTGCGCTCTGGGACGTTGGGTTACGTCGGTGTAACCTCCTTTCTGCTGGTGTAAAACCCTTTTTTCGCTCATGTAAACCGCTGAAAAAGTGGTTTTTTTTATTTGATTTTCAATTTGGAATGGTTTTTCTGAGATTCTAGAGGCTATAGAAGCCCAATCTTCAATCCGAAAGGTCTGTTGGAACTGTATCAATGATGTATACATGATTTTAGTATTAGAATCTTGATCTAATCACATCTAGTTAGGTCAAATTCATAAAATAGTACCAAATCACTTAGATACGATCGATTAAAGGGTGATCAAGCCCCATGACTTGAACAACTGGATAATATATGTTACTAATTGAGGGTCTTATGGATTAGATTAGGTTTATTTACTCTAGTAATTGATTTAGACCATTGATCTGACCCAGATCTTGAAAATTTATTGATCTAAGGATGATCTAGACGTCAGATTAAGGTGTAAACTTTAGATACACATAAAAATGAGCAAATGAACATAAGATAGGACTGATTAATAACCAATAATGCTGGGATTAAGGACCAAATCATATATAGAGATATTAGAGAATGATCCAATGGTTGTATCACCACAGATTTTACTAAGATGAAATAAATAACACAAAATAGTACTGTATTATGGACAAATACATTTGACCGTGCGAGCTAAGAGGATTGCATAATTCAATTGGGTTATCTCTCATTAAGGTAGGTGATGACATTTAATGTTATGTTTTGATTTCTAAAACTTTGCATTATCATAGTATTCATGGTTTATCGTGATTGATTGTCATTTTTTTATTTATTCTGAGAGTTTGTGAGATTCAAAGTTTTATGCTATGATCGATATGAAATTTTGATAGTGTATTATGTGTATTTCATGATCGATTGTTTTATAATATTGATACTACGTATCTATTGTATGATTAGTAATTTATCTTTCTTTATTATATCACTGAGATTGGTGGGTTTTCATAAAATTGATGGTGGAGGCTTGGTGGTTAGTCTTTTGAGCGGCTAACCCCGAGATGAGGGGTGTGTCTTGGGGATTGTGAGCCACGAGTGATCTTGGTTTTACGAGATACACGATTTTCGTGTTTTGTGATTTATGATGGGTGCTCTCACGCGGTGGATGTCATGTTAGGAGGGATTATGGTCGGCCACCCACCCTCCAAAATTGTGATGTGATAGACACCTGCTCACAAATGGCTTTTGATAGGGGTTTGGTAACATGGATAGTTCACACTACAGGTTCAGGCCTTTTCATGGGGACGGATGTTAAGTCTCCCATTATGGTGTCGATGAGGAGCGGTGGTGGTTGAGACCCTAGAGGGGTTGTCACTGCGGCATAATGATCTATACTCTTGTTCTGTATGCTTGCATGATAAGCATGAAGATGTTATTGTATGCTTGGGTGTGACGACACTCAGATGATTGATATGAGTACTCATAATCTATTATACGAGTATATGGGACACTCATGAGACCCACGTACCTTGGGATACCCTATTTGTTATTGTATACTCATTTATATTGGATAATATCTTATTTTACATCTATGAGATCATTATGTTTTAAATCCATGAGATGCATGTTTCACTACATATAATGTTTTAAGACTATATTGGCATTCTTATGATACTTATATTTTCATGGATAATTGAGCTACACATTATATCAACATTATTATTCAATTTTATTTTCCTTATTATTACATTAAATGTCTATATACTTACACAAGCAATAGCTAGTATAAAATTTAGAGTGCTAGTATAAAATTTGCGCTTGCTTAAATTATTACCATCACTGAGACAATACTAAGAAGATGAATGGCTTAGATCCTTTAGATCACTAAAAGTAGAAATGCTAAACTAACCACAAAGCACTGTGTTTAAAAACCACATTTGCATGATCTAATAGGTTCATCTCCTAGCCCTACCTTTTAATGTGTCTTGGTTGATTAAAGGGCAGCCCTGGTGCACGAAGCTCCCCCCTATGCGGGCTCTGGGGAAGGGGCGTACTGTTAGGGCTTATAGTAGGCAGCCTTACCTTATATTTTTACAAGAGGCTATTTCCATGCCTTGAGACTGTGACCTCAAGGTCACACGATGACAACTTTTACCATTGTGCCAGAGCTTCCCTTCGTGTATTGGTTGATTGTAGGTGTAGAATTTAAACTGTTGTTTATCAAAGCTGTTGTATATTTTACCAAAGAAATGCTAAACAAAAGCGCTCCTACTTTCTGCATGGTGGGTTCCACTATAGATGATCTACCTAGTTTATCTAATTCCTTATGTTTTGGATGTCTCCTAGTTCAAAAATCATGCAAATCAGATGATTCTAAAAAAAAGAAGAAAAAGATTCTTCCTATGGATGGCTAGAAACTTTCTCAAAAACTATCTATATTCAAAAATGAAAAACATAATCTTATAACATGTCAATTTGCATGATTTTTGCATTGGGAGATGTCCAAAGCAAAAAAGAAGAAGATAAACTAGGTAAATCATCTATAAGTAGATGCCATCATGCAAAAAATAAAAGGCTTGCAAGCTTTTTGCTTAAGCATTCCTCGTTTTACAACTATGAATAAAACTTCATAAATTTTATTGTTTTATTCAATTCTTGTCTCGTTACATATGAAATAATATGCACAATGTCTCATCTTATTATTTTTAATTTTTTTAGGATGGAAGTCATACCCCTAATGGCAAGGCTATCTACCTCGAACCCAAGTTTGGATATAAACCAACATATGTATATATGCTATGCATGATGAGACTTTATTTTTCATATTTAATGTTACAACTAACTATAAGAGAGAATTGGGCGTTAGATTGCGTTTATTAAATCATTTATAAGTGAGTTCTTACAACGTAGACATATCAAGCCTATGAATAGGCATCTTAATTTACCTTTTTTTTTAAACTACAAATTCACACTCATAAATCTTTATGTATACTCCTTTAAAAATGTATAATGGACACTCATCCTCAACATGCAATTACCCATTCCTACAAAATGAATACACCCACCCTCAACCATACAAACACCTATTCTTAAAAAAAATTGATAAAACAACACATTCTTAAAAAAATAAAAAACAATAAAATATACTATAAAAAACATATATAACCGACAGGCACCTCAACCTGAACACGTAGCTACATTAGCTTTTGTACATTTTAGGTCACTTGTTAAATATAAAAAATCATTAGTGTTGTCTTCAAGAAGTTTCCTGAGATTTATTAAGAAAATCAATGGAATGTTATCCCTGGAAATCCATCTTCATCCAGAAGTGAATGTACTAATAGATCTCCTACCAAAAGGGGTATAATTCTCTTTATCACATTCCGTTCTTCGATTTATAGCAGAGGAAATTGGTTTGCATTGACAGCCCAATAAAAAAGGCTGGGAGAGAGAGAGAGAGAGAGAGAGAGAGAGGATTACAAAGTTGCTATGCCTTAAAACGGTGGAATGATTTTGTACCCCCTTTCCATATACGACGTGATCCTCCGGTTGCGAAGCCCGGATTGCGACTCCTTCCAAACGCTGCCAAGTGGCACCTGCTTATAGCAGAGGAGCACCAGTTGGCAAGGACCCAGAAAAAAAAAGGCCAGCAGAGATGGGTAAAACGTCATAGGAAAAAGAGCTTCTGACATCATCTTCTTATCTTTAATCCTGAAAAACACTTGAAGCAGTCTATTCTTTTTCGACCCTTATCAGAAGATTTAACAGAGCACTGAATTTCATGGTTTTCTCTTTCATTAGTCCTGAAAGACAAGCCTCTTTCAATCTCTTCTTCAACGTTTTGGACGCTGGAATGATTCGTCTCAAGTTAAGATTTGTGGGTTTTGCTTGCATTATCTTTAGTAAGTTTCTACGCTAACTTTGGGAAAAGCTTTCTGAGTGTTTGTCCCAAGGTAGAACGAACTTGGAATGAAAATTGCAGTTCTCTTAGGGGGCTCATCAATGTTTGAAAGGGTCCTCTATCTTGCGTCATTTCCGGGTTTTGGTTGGATAATGTAGGCATCAAATTTCCGAGCTTATTCCGCCAGATTGTTCAACTTCTCACAAGAGTCCTCTCTTCCTCTGTCAAAGACTTTTTTACGCTTTTTATGTTGTGGGTTTGGGGTTACTGATTAGTTGTTATTAACGTGTTTTCGGTCTTTGGTTAAGGATATGGTTCAAGTGCATTGCATCCTCATCAGAAATTTACTGGGCGTCGCATTTTCTTTGAAGTTTTTGTCTGTTGACGCTTCTTACTCCTAGTGTGAAAAGATTTTCTTGAGACTTCTTATTGTTTAGGGCTCAACCCAACTGGCTTCTGCGAAAATTTCCTGAAACACCAAAACCATATCCACATTGTACTGTTTTGCAAGTGTCTGAAATATGTACTAATGATGTATCATTTAGTGATTGGCTGAGAGTTCTCAACACTGCAGCAGTCCTTTCAAGTATTGTAGAGGTTTTTATGTCATATTTTTATGTCTAAGAAGTTTGATTCCTCTAAAAGCAAATACATACATATACATACATATATATATATATATATATATATATATATATATATGGGGCTTTTCAAAGGAAATTTGCGGGTCTGCCCAAGAAATCAGAATTGCTCGAAATGGGCTCGGGTGTGCATGAACTATTGCCTCTGCAGTGTGAAGGATGGGTTATCGTTAACGCCGGGTTTGGTGAGTGTAATCGGTTGGGGTGTTGCAGAAGTTCCCCAAATAATTACAAGCAGTAAGGAGAAGTCTACGGAGGGTCTTTCCATTGCGTTTCTGATGACGTGGATTATTGGGTACTGTTTCTATACCTTAATAGTGATTAATGTTTTCTATTAGAATTGATATGATCAAGATTTGTTGAGTTGTTTCTTGAACTAAAGCTTCAAATGTCAATTTTTCGCGGTCACCATCAGCTATTTTGCAATTTTCTCTGCGGAAAAATGTACAGTTTTAGACAAGTATTCTTAGGACTATGTTTTTGCTGGTTATATATTATTGTAGGGGAGGAACTTGTTTCAAACGGAAATAGATTAGGATTCCCAGTCTCAGACGTTCATAGCTCTTCTGCTTTTTCTGATTTAGAAACATAAGTTCCTTCCATTTAAAAGGTTAGTTTCCAACTGAAGGCTTTTCATCTTTCAAATACAAGGTAGCTACTCAAGCTGGTTAGGTTACTTTGTTGTCACCAACGGCTGCAGGTTCCATTCAGCAGAAAACTCTTCTTCCAAATCAATAAGTATTCCATCTCCAATTGTATAGGAACCTGGAACCTACAAGTTAAATACATGAGCACTATAAAGTGCCTTGTCTCACAACCAAGAGGTTGTGGGTCCATGTCAATGCCTACATATTAAAATGCATCTTGTGAATCTGGTCCTGGTTGTTGATGAGGACTTGGTTATTGGTACAGTCAAACAAATTTGTCAGAAGTCCATTATTTGATCCAGCCGTAACTGGATGCTTATTCTTCAGTTACAACATTAAACATCACAAGTCACCTGTTCAATCTGAATTAGATATGATTTACCTTTACGGGTTGCCATTTTAGCTTTGCAGTATTTATAACAGGCATTGCATATTACACTCATTTAAATAGCGATGCTCATTATTTAATAAAGGGCAGCCCTTGTGCACCAAGCCCTCGCATGTGCGAGGTCCGGGGAAGGGGTGGACCCTTGTACGCAGCCTTACCTTGCATTTTGCAAGAGGCTGTTTCCATGCCTTGAACCCGGTGACCTTAAGGTCACACCACGACAACTCCACCGTTGTGTCAAGGCTCACCTTTGATGATCCTTATTTAATACTTAAGTAAAATCATTATTTGTTGCTTAAATGACTGACATGAAGGTCATGCAATGAAAGCTTTGCTGCAACTTGGATTTACTTCTAGATATTCTAGAGTTCTTCTGTAATTGAATTTTCGAATATTTTAACTCCCTTTGTCGTAGAGATCTTTCCAACCTTTTTGGCTGTATGATGGAACCAGCAACTGTAACTTTTCTTCTCATTTCTTTATACTGAATATCTATAAAGTCACCCTTGTTCTGCTTTAGTTACCATGATTTTGGTGGCGGGTTTGTTGTATATATTGATTATTGTCTACTGGACGCAATTTTAAACATGGTACAAGAGTTTAAGACAAGGAGATTCATATTATTGGATTATGTTGCAGCTTTATTTCTTGCTCATTTTAGAATGAATTTCAAGAATTCTGGTTTTTGGACTATACAAATCTGTTTAGACAGTGAAACATCAATATACATGTCAACATGCTAATTTAATTTCTGTAAGACTCTAATATTTTTCTCTTTGATGTTGCAGCTACCAACACAATATTACATGGCAATGGTAAGAGGGCAAATGAAAGGCTTTATAAATTCTTACTGGTATTTTTATGCTATTACAATGGTGCCCACAAATTCTCCACGCAGTTGACATGTTATTCTTCTTTATTATCTGCAGTTGTATACAGCAACAACAGTGATTTTTGCAACACAAAGTATTTAATATGGCCATATTTATCATCGACTGAAATGTACTCAGAAAATCCTACCTCACAAGGTTAGAGTTTTATAAGTTGTTCATCTGTTGATGATTATGCATGGATTCTTGGTGTCCTTTTCTGTTGTTTGAAAACCAACTTTCGTATTTGTGAAGAATGTTCTGATAAAGAAAATTATTTATGCTTTGTCCATTAGTGTCTACCACCCCTAGTTAAGGTCATATTCTGCCCATTCTTGCATAGTCATATTATATGATTAAGACTTCTTTTCATATAGTCAAGCAAGAAACACAATATGTTCCTTGATGGATACTTTCTCCATTGTTTCCCACATTTTTTAAAACCTACACTAGAGTAGAGGAGAATTTCTTATTTGGGACAAAGATAACTTTCATTATCACTCTAAAGATTCTTGACTGATGAAATGTCTTATCTCACAGTAGCCTAAGACAAAACCTATAAAATTAAGCCTAAAGTTCTGGAGTTACTAGAAATGGACTTGTTATTCAGGATCTCACAAAGAAGTTGGAAAGATAATTTTATCCATTTATGCCTATTCAGTAGAACTCCGCCAATGCTGGTCCCAAGCTCGGATGAAAAAGGAGGAGGGTCTTGCATCAGGTGCCAGCTGGCAAGGGAGAAGTTGAAGATGATCTTATTATTTCTTTTTTACAAATGAATATGCATTTGTATATTAGTTTGTGAGGAAGAAATGAAAATAATCTCCAGCTTCTTAAAATATGGCAACCCTTGCGTCAAGTGCCAGCTGACAAGGGTGAAGCGGAAGATGATTTTGTTATTTCTTTTCTGCTTACAAATAAATATGCATTTGTATATTAGTTTGTAAGGAAGAAATGAAAATCATCTTCAGCTTCTTAAAACCATGGCAACCCTAACATGACATGAATCGAAAATTGATATTCCCTCAAGCTAGGGCGTTTCTTATAAGCGACATGCTGCATCGGATCCCGGGTGTGGTGAAAAATAGGCAAGGGTTGTTAGAGTGTTCTCTCAAAAGCGACGTGCTACATCGAATCCCAGTTGTAGTGAAAAATGGGTAAGGGCTACTAGAGCATCCCCTCATTAGAACCCAGGTGCAGTGAAAAGTGGACATGGGTTTATGCCATGGAGGTCGAGAAAGGCGATTGTAAATAGGATATCTCCAGAGCATAAGATTCGTATCGCTATATGGAATATAAGGACATTGACAGGTAAGAGTTTGGAGTTAGTAGAAGCGATAAAATGTAGGAGAGTCAACATCACTTGTAACCAAGAAACCAAGTGGAAAGGGGGCTAGAGCTAGAGAAATAGATGGGTATAAATTATGGTATGTAGGAAAGGATAATAACAGAAATGGCTTAGGAATAATAGTGGATAAGGAATTAAAGGATAAAGTTGTTCTAACACCCTAGGTTTTTTTTTTTTTACACAATATAATAACAATTTACAAAAATAGTCAGGATCCCTGTTTTAAAAACTTACTTGATGTTTAAAATTACCAAAATAAAAACTTAAAGAAAAGCATTTCTTCCAAAATTCGGGGAGTCATGCAACCATAAACTACGGGATTAATGGTGAAATGAAATACTATTTCTACCGAAAATCCAACAGAGTTTCCTCTGTATTTTGGACTATTGCACGTGACCAGTGCAATACAAAACAACCTGATAAACAATATATACGACATGTCATATGGGAGGCTCAGCCTCCACGCCCATCCACAACCAAATGCTAATTTCAATAAAATATACTCCAACAATGGGTAAGAAAATATAGTCACGACAAAACACCCAGGGTCCCTCCATACAACCATCACATCCAACATAAATTCATTTTCTTACATCTAGGTCACCTTGTAATTTTAATTAAAGTATAGCCCATACTCAAAACCCAAAGTGAGGTCTCGAACAAACCTTGTCCCCTCTGAACATCCTCAGTGCTTCACTGGAATGTTGTAGTCAAGTCAATGTAACTGAAATATACTAAAAGCAATGCATAAAACACGCACACAAGGGAAGTAGCAAGCATATCTGCAATACAAGCTAAAATAATCACATGTAACATGGTAGGGCATAAGACCTATGCCCCAAGGTCTCAAATACTATGTCATGATTTAAGAAATCATGTAAATCAAGAATGTAATCACCTACCTCGATAACCCGGTACTCTAATTAAACGCGTAAGCTTTATCACGTTGCGTGCCCTGACGTACCTGTCACATCATAAGTCATTGATCACTTGATGTTCTCACATCTCAAATAACATGTCTAAGTGATAACCTCTCTGATCTAGTAGTTATTCCTAGATTAACGGCCTAGATCATCTGACTAAACCTCCATCAGGGTAATCCTGAGTTAGATGTTGGTTTTTCTAACATCTATCGTCATATGTCGTCATTGATTGTTAATCTTATTCATTTTCATCACAATCCATTAAATTTTCTATTTCGTTTAGTGATTCACATGTGTCTTTATGATCGCGTGTCGATATGATGGCCAGATCACTCTCTGATCAGCACCTCCTAAAACACCTATTTAGTTCGACAATCAAGATCATTTTTTCTTGGCAATCCAGTGAGATTTGCCCTTCCAACCCCTAGATCATTCTATGTTTGATGTATTCAACCTAGGTCTAAGGCCCGATCATACATTGATCGGCTTGATCTAAGTTATCTCATAGTATTTTGTGGTTTAACTATTTAAAAGTTACTCCAAACTAGGTTTTTATTTTAAATCTAGGTACGCCTCATCGAGACAATCACAACGCCTCTTTCGGATCGTGATTTGGACCTCTATAGCTCCCAAAATCACATTTTTTATGAATAGACAGTCAGAAAACTCAAAAATTAGGAAAAAGTGCCCGTTGCACGTGCGGCGCGCGCTGCACATGTGTGTCGCCAGCGTGCGTGCAGGTGCCGTCCCAGTGCGCGGGCGTGCCGTCCCCGTGCACGCGCATACAGCCCGCGTGTGCACTGCACACACGTCACGCATGTGGCGCGCACATGTGCCTGTCTACGTGTCGCGAGTGTGTGCGTTGGAGCCGCGTGTTGCGCCCGCCTGTGCTGCATGTTGACACGTGGTGTGCGGTGTCGTCGCGTGCGCCCACAGTTGCTGGCCATTGCCGGGGATGATGATAGGGTTGGCTGCCTTCGCTGGAGACGATGGCCGGACTTAGGTCGCTGCCGGCGACCTCCTACTGTCCAAATTCCATGATTTTTGCACCGTTCTGCTCCATTTTTCGTGTACATTCCATTTCTAAGCTCCCTTTCAACAAATTCTATCATTATTTTGCGTTTTCACACGATTTTTACCACGCTCTTAAAAATCTCCCTATTACTGTTTTTTGTGTTTTCAGCGTCCCTCGCCGTCTGATCACCATGAAAATTCATGAGTTTGTTCGTTGTATTATCATGCACAAGATGAACGGTTCAGATCATCATCTAACACCGATTCATTAACTTATTTTTGCAAAAACAGTAACTCCCATAGTTGCCAAAAAAATGACATTCCGCGTCATTTTCCTGCGTTAAAAAATGGAGGAAAAAGGGGGAAAGTAGAGGGTGGCGGCTTACCTTGGTTAGGCCGGGTAGAAAGAGGGCTCCTTGTTTGCGTGTGCCTGAGAGGAGAAGTTTGTGTCGTTGCCAGCGAGGGGCGTCATCATCGTCGTCGGTGATGCGAGAACCGAGGGAGGGGGGAGTTATGGCTGTATGGAAATGAGATGGGCTTTTAAAGCCTCATCTGTGGGTTCCCACGCCCAGTCTGTGGGACCCACGTGCATTTACTATTTTGCCCTTCTGGCATTTAATTAAATACAAAAATTAAAATAATTAGCCATTTTTACTCCGATCTCCGATTTTAGCGTTCTTAGTGGCGTTGGATCCCATTTTCCAAGTACATTCCAATTATTGAGATTTTAACTCGTGATTAAATCTCTAAAATTTTCAATTTCACAGTTACCTCAAATTTTCTAAAATTCCACAATTTATGCATTTTCAGAATTTTAAAAATAGCGGATGTTGCAGTTGTAGACGTTAAAAGAATTAGTGATAGAATTATAATAATAAAACTTGTTCTAGGAGAGCAAATTATAAATGTTATAAGTATATACGCACCACAAGTAGGGTTATAAGATATAATTAAGAGACAGTTTTAGGAAGATATGGAGGGAGTCATGCAAGAAATTCCCAACACTAAGGGGATATTTATAGGAGCAGACTTAAATGGCAATGTAGGAAAGGAAAAGGAAGGATATAATAGAATACACGGAGGGTATAGTATAGGTGAACGAAATGAGATGGAAAAGAATATCCTCGATTTTGCTTTGTCATATAACCTGGCCATTGCAAATACACTCTTTAAGAAAAGGGATGAACACTTAATAACTTTTAAAAGTGGACTTTATAAAAGCCCAATAGACTTTTTTCTACTTAGGAATAATGAATGATCTATGTGTAAGGATTTTAAGGTGATACTCGGTGAGAGTTTAACCTCACAATATAGGTTAATGCGTATGGATATCCATATCAAAAGATGGAAGAAAGGAAATGAACTTAATAGGTATCCAAAAATTAAGTGGTGGAACTTAAAAGGAGAGAAAATAACCTCATTCACAAATAAGTTGATGGTAGAAGGAAATTGGAACTATGAAACAGAAGTAAATACCATGTGGATTAATATTGTTGAGTCCATTAAGAAAGTGGCAAAAGATGTCTTAGGAGTATCTAAAGGTAAAAGGCAATTAGTAAAGGAAACATGGTGGTAGAGTGAAACAATGCAAAAAGTTATTAAAGAAAAACGGATGTGTTTTAAAGCATGACAGAAGACTAGAAATAATGAAAACTATGAACAATATAAGAATGTTAAAAAGGTTGCTAAGAGAATAGTGAGGCTAAACTTAAAGCATATGATGAGCTCTATAATAGACTAGGAACAAAAGAAGGTGAGAAAGATGTGTTTAAACTTGCAAAAGTAAGAGAACAAAAGGGTAAGGACTTAGATCATGTTATGTG
This sequence comes from Warburgia ugandensis, assembly GCA_035236585.1. Taxonomy (NCBI): domain Eukaryota; kingdom Viridiplantae; phylum Streptophyta; class Magnoliopsida; order Canellales; family Canellaceae; genus Warburgia; species Warburgia ugandensis. The sequence continues at coordinate 70,456,048 of CP141128.1, forward strand.
TATTGGAAGCAATGATCAAAGGGTATTAGTCAAAGATGATGAGATCAAACAAAGGTGAGAAGCATACTTTCAAAAATTGTTAAATGACAATGGCTCTGAGAATATAGGAATTGAAAATACTACAAATCTAAATAACATTGGATCTTATAACGAACATAGGATTATAATACCTAAAGTGAAAGAGGCCTTGAAAAAGATGAAATCAGGAAAGGCCATAGGGCCTGATGGTATACTAATAGAGGTTTGGAAGCATATGAGAGATATTGGGGTAGTTTGATTGACCAAGTTGTTTAAAAAGATTATAAAATAAAAGAAAATGCCTAATGAGTGAAGGAAAAGTTCTATTATACCAATTTATAAGAATAAAGGAGACATACAGAGCTGCACAAATTATCGAGGGATCAAACTTATGAGCCACACTATAAAACTTTATGAAAGAGTGATTGAGAAGAGGCTACGAGATGAAACAAGCATTTTGGAGAATCAGTTTGGTTTCATACTTGGGAGGTCTATTATGAAAGCTATTTTTTTAGTAAGACAAGTAGTAGAGAAATATAAGGAGAGAAGGAAAGACCTTCACATGGTCTTTATAGACTTAGAGAAAGCTTATGATAGAGTCCCTAAAGAGTTAATATGGAGGGTGTTGGGCTATAAAGGTGTTTCGCAAGTGTATATAGACATAATTAAAGATATGTATGAGGGAGCGGTAACAAATGTTAAGACCACTAGTGGCGAGACTGGTGATTTTCCTGTCACTGTAGGATTGCACCAAGGATCGGCATTGAGCCCATACCTTTTCACATTGGTTATAGATGAGTTAACAAAACATCTGTACAAGGAGGTTCCCTGGTGCATGCTATTTGCAGATGATATAGTCTTACTTGATGAGACAAGGGAGGGTGTAAATATAAAGTTAGAGTTATGGAGAAAAGCATTAGAATATAAAGGATTTAAAATTAGTCGAACTAAGATAGAATATATGGAATGCAATTTTAGCAAGGAGAGGAGTAGGAGTGGAACACCAGTCAAGATTGATAACCAAGAAGTCCTCGTAAAAGACCACTTTCGGTACTTAGGATCAATGATTCATGAGAGTGGAGAGATTGAGAGGGAGGTTGCCCAGAGAATTCAAGCGGGTTGGAACAAATGGAAATGTGCATTTGGAGTTTTGTGTGATCGGCAGGTGCCACTCAAACTAAAAGGAAAATTCTATAGGATGGCTATAAGGCCAGCCATGCTCTATGGATCAAAGTGTTGGGCAATTAAGGAACATCATGCTTATAGAATGAGCGCTGCAGAAATGAGGATGTTGAGATGGATGAGTGGTAAGACAAGAAAGGATAGAATTAGAAATGAAAATATTAGAGAAAATTTAGGGGTAGCACCAATAGGTAACAAGATGAGGGAGATTAGACTTAGATGGTTTGGACATGTTCAAAGGAGACCAACAACGGCACTAGTTAGAAGGAGTGAGGCAATACAAGTAGAAGGTTCTAAAAGGGCAAGGGGAAGCCCCAAAAGAACATGGATAGAAGTGGCAAGGAAAGGTTTAAAAACTTTGGGACTAAATAAAGCCATGGTACTTAATAGAGAGGAATGGAGGAATAAGATTCATGTGGCTGACCCCTAATTGGGATAAAGTCTTGATGATGATGATGATGATGCCTATTCAGTAGCATTTGGACGAGAAGAATAAAATTCAACAGATACTAACCTGCCTTGGCAGGAGTGGCTTTATGTTGCCATTTCTTTCTACCAGAAGATTTAGAGTCATCCTCCTCCAACCAAGGATGCTAAGGTTCCTCCTGTACAGTATTCCTTTGCTGACACATTTAGATCACTTAAATTATTGTAGGGTCTCGCATTATCACAACATGTCGATGTTTGTTCCTATGTGAGTCTGATGTCATGATGATATGTTTCTCTCATGCCATGCATCATGCTTACTTTCATATATGGACGTTCTGTTATTGTTAGTGAACTGACAGTAAATTTATAACCTGATGAATTCACCTTGTCAGAGAAAACATTTATACCTTGTATTCGTCTATTGATTTATGTTCATTTCTCATTGCTATTTTTATAAATCTAATAGAGTTTCATTATCTTTGCTTTTTGTACAAATCAACTGATTTGAACTAACTTTAAAAGAAAAGAAAAAAAGAGCTGAGGCAACTTCCTTTAGGAGATGGATCCAGAAGGTCTTGTTCTTGTGATTTCTTGGTGATGATTCATACTAATATTTGTTTAAACACTATCTCCTAGGTTTTTTCTTTTGAGTACTCATCAAAGGGAAAAAAAATAAATTAATTAAAGCATGTAAAAATTGCTATAAAAGGTGCGAACAGAGTATAAAACCTTGGAAAGTAGACATTTCTCATTTCCATGTTATGTTCAGATGAGTCAGTGGAACTTACATATTTTGTTTGAAAGGGAGGTGAATTAAGATTCTTGTACTTGGACCTGTGCCCAAACAAGTTGCTATACGTGCTTTTGAACATTTATGATACTACAGTCAAAGAATATTTAAAGAGATGATACATCTGAGAACAAGGTGAAACTCACCATTTTGTTAAAAAATCCTCTGGTTAACCGATCTTGACAGCTTGACCTGTGTATGCAGGGATCTAAATTTAACCAAGACAGGACAGCGAGTAAAACAAATCACATTGCTGGAAAAGAGCAGAAGTTAATGGCAAAGGATAAACAAATGGATCTAGTGTCATGGGGAATGGAATTCACATCTCAAGCTCACCAATCCCTGTTTCTTCAGCAGGACTTTCATGTTATGGTCCCATGGAAAAGAGTGTACTAAAGAGTTGTACTACGTGTAAGGGACACTTATACATACATTCTCTGGCTGAGCAAACTAAAAATCTCAATACTTAATTCCACAAAATGATTGGAGCTTGCCTTCTGGCAACGACCAAAGTTATTCATGTTTCCGAAAATTAAGTAAATGTTGTATTGCTTAACAAAATTCCTAATTTTGGTGGAGGGTCATCTGCTAAGCCTTGGCGAGACGGTTGAGTTATCGCTGTGTAACCTGGCGGTCACGGTTCGAGGCGTGGAAACAGCCTCTTGGAAAATGCAAGGTAAGGCTGTGTACTATACTCCCTTTGTGGTCTGCCCCTTCCCCGGACCCCACATAAGCAGGAGCTTCATGCACTGTGCTGCCCTTTTGTCATCTGCTCAGAGACATAAAAGTTTCACTGGTTCCTTGATGAACCACTAAACTTTGATTCAGGGATGAAGACGGCCAGTAAACATGAAGTAGCAGTTCTGGTTTCAAATGTTTATGAGTTTGCCGATTGATGTGGGACATGGCTTAGTGTGGATGGAGACTCATCTTTGCTTTGATAGAAGAATCTACTTAAAGAAGACGTTACTACTTAACACTAAAGAACTTCTATTTGATTCATTTTTTCTGATTTAGCTGAATCAAGTCTGGCCTTTTAAGTTTAAGTTTAGTAAAATTGTATGATCTAATCCTGTTAATCAAAACTTGAGCACTGTCAATGCTGAAGTGTGTCAGTGTAGTTTGCTGAATTTAGAAACCCTATTATTCTGGTTTAGTCAGTATCATCATTGTCCTGTTATTTGAATTTTGAAATTTGCACTTCTGTCTACTTGGACAAAACAAATGCTCAGATCAGCGAGATCTCTATCAAGGAACCATACACCTGTAGTGGGATCATATATAGCACACTCATGTGCCTCTGGAAGAACACCTCCTCACCCCATTGTTGTTCCAAATCACAACTATGTAAAGGAGCCTTTTGTCATTGGGTTGCAGTTTCACCTATGCTAAACCCATGCGGAATTTGTGTGCAACTCCTTTTCAAAGCACAAGTTAGCCTTCCACTCCGACTCCCACTTGCTAGGGCTACACTCACTCACCCACTTGAGCAATGAGAGGAACTCAAAAAGAGAGTCTGCTCAAAGAAAACTTGTTAACCCTTGCTTGAGATACAACTGAATTGTCTGAGTTGATTAAGGTAATCCCTATTTATACATGCTCACCTCCATCCAACTCCTCAATGGATGGCTAAGATTATTCCAAGTGTCAGTACACTAATGGTTTAGATCATGTTCTGGAACCCTCCTACTACTTCTAGACCACTCTACCATTTTCTTAGAGTATTCTAGACTACTTCAAAAGATCTAAATATTTACAAAGATTTCTTTGAAAACCAAGCCTTGTTCCATAAATATAGGAAAACAGGCCGAAGTCTCTCAAGCCACATCCACAAGCTTAATAGGCTTTCCTAGGAGCCTGTAGGCCTTGGTCATGGGCCTTGCAAAGCAAGTTCATGACGTTCTCCCCCACCTGATAATGTGGACGCCCTTATTGACACTTCTCAACTGGTGTTGCATTCTTCCCCCTTGGGCAAATCACATGCTGCCTTGTGATTCTCATAAGATGCCTTGCTGCATTACTCTCCTTGCACATTGGCATCCAGCCACTCTTACGAGTTGTTGCACCTCCTGCACTCTTATTTTGCCGCCCTTCGTTGTTGTGCCTTGTGCATATCGGTGTGGCAGCTACCAGCTAGCATGCTCCCTACACGTCTTTGCTTGGTCTTGTTCTTCTTGGAGTTCTCTAGTTGTGGCACACCCTTGTCAGCCACCAGTTTCTTCTTGGACCCTTCAGACCATAGCACCCTGATTGCACCTAAATGACGTAAGCCTAGTTATGTTGATTTCACACTTGCTGTGAATCCCTCTACTAACTGTAAGGCAGATAGTATCTTCCCTTGCCTCTTACCATCCTTCAACATAGGGACTATGTAAGGAGTATTCTCATCGAAGAAGCTTAATATTCTAAGGTGTGGCATAGGGATGATCTTAGTCGAAGTGAGAAAATCCATTCCAAGGATAACCTCATAATCATTCAAAGGCACTTCAGTCAATGTGATGGTGCCTTGCCACTCTCCAACCTTGATGGGTATCTCTTTGGCTACTCTAAGCACTGGCCTAGCCTCAAAGTTTATCGCTTTTTTTTTGCTCTCGTCCTTCTTTATCTTGAGGTCTAATCTCTTAGCCTCTCCCTCTGAGATGAAGTTGTGAGTGGCTCTCGTGTCCACCATGGCCCATGTGCCTTCGCTATTGAGGCACATGTCACATACATCAAACTCTTTCCTGCAACAGGCTTGGTCCCTGATGCCTGCCCCATCATGGCATTGAGGAGTCTAAGTGCCCCCATCTTAGGCTCCTCCCCTTCATTCCTCATCCCTTACCTTGTGGTTCTCCCTTTCAACCATTAAGGGTCTTCTTTTTTGGACAATTTACTGCCCTATGATCCCCGTTACATATGAAGCAACCAGGTCGACAAAGGAGGAACTTACCTTTGCCCTTGGAGTCATGTCGGCTCTCCTTGCCATCTTCCTTATGACCCTTATGTTTGTTCTCCCACCGTTGCCTCCATTAGCCTTGCTCTTCTTCTCCTCACTAGTGCCTCCAACCCTCTTATCGAACTCCACCTAATTTCTCTGCAATTGAGAATGCAGTGGCCAAGTCTTGCACTCCCCTTCTTTGCAACTCTTATTCTGCTCAAGGTTGCAACCCATCTATGAAGAAGAACAACTTGTCCTTCTCAGTCATATTTGAGATTTTCAGGAGCAAAGTCGTGAATTGGTTAACATATTCAAGGATAGATTCCGTATACTTTAGCCACTTTAGATTCTTCCAGGCCAAATACTCTACATTCTCTAGGAAGAATTGGGCTTTGATCTCCTTTTTAAAGTCTTCCTAAGTGGTATGGTGCAATGACCATCAGCTACATCACCATACCTTTGCCTCCACCATAGCATTGCACCATCAATAAGATACATCGTTGTCACATCCACCTTCGTGGCTTCCTTAGAAATCTTGGCAGCTTCAAAGTATTGCTCCATTTGCCATAGAAAATTCTCCAAGTCCTTGGCATCACGGGCTCCCTTGTAGCTTGTAGGTTCAGGGATCTTGACTTTATAAGCAATTTTCTTTGGTCTAGATCCTCCCACTAGCTACGACCTTCTCCAATAGGGCCAAATGAATTTTCACATCCTCTACACCGACTACCTCTTCATGTCGCTAGGCTGTCTCATCTTCCATTGTCTCAAGGAGATCAGACATGCACTCTGTCCTTTCAGTGGTCTTGGCATCCATATACTTAAATACCTTGACCATGCTTTGCATGTCGGCTTGAAGACTATGTAAGGTGTCCACGATGGAACTAGACCTCAGCAAATACTCAGACAAGGTTTGTCCTAACTTACCAAACCTTTCCTCTAACATAGTGAGGCGAGCATCTAAAGCCAACTCCCTCAATGGAGCTCTGGACTTCTCCCTCCTCGTCCTTGCTTGAACCTCCACAGGCATGTTGGTCACTCCTGACTCACTTGCCATGACGCTATTGTGAGGTTCATGCAATCACCACAAGTAGCTACGAACTCGAACTTCCTAACCTTTGCTCTAATACCAACTATTATTACCAATCTTGCTTTGATACCAATTGTCATGGGGTCGCACTTTCACCTATGCTAAACCCGTGCGACACTTGTGCACAACTCCTTTGCAAAGCACAAGTCAGCCTTTCACTCCGACTTTCACTTGCTAGGGCTACACTCACTCACCCACTAGAACAATGAGAGGAACTCGTAAAGAGAGTCTGCTCAAAGAGAACTTATTAACCCTTGCTTGAGATACAACTAAATTGTCTGAGTTGACTACAAATGAGGAGCTAACACCTATTTATACATGCTCACCCCCATCCACCTCCTCAATGGATGGCTAGGATTATTCCAAGTGTTAGTACTCTAACGATTTAGATCATACTCTGGAACCCTCCTACTATTTCTAGACTACTCAACCATTCTCATAGAGTATTCTAAACTACTTTAGAAGATCTAGATATTTACAAGGATTCCTCCAGAAACCAGGCCTTCTGGAATTAGACCTTGTTCCATAGATCTAGGAACATGTGTCAAAGTCCCTTAGGCCACATCCACAAGCTAAACAGGGCTTCCTAGGAGCTTGTAGGCCTATGTCACAAGCCTTGCAAAGCAAGTCTGTGACACTTTGATGGGATGAGTTGGCCCTGTGCAGTTTGCACCTACTAAAAGCATGCTTTGCATGGTGAGATTGAAATCTTTGATACTATCCTTCTTGTTTCATAAGGTGGAATCTAAATTTCTTTTAAAAATTTCCATTTTGACTCGGGTCTTTGCAATGACATTCTTAGTCAGTGACTTTAATCTTCAATTGGCTGTCAGTAACAAATTTACTTCAGTTCTGACTAAACCACCTCAAGGGATCATTATTCGATTAGGTGGAAAACTTTTACAGGTACCAACTGAATCCTATGTTTCCCTCAGAAGTATTCTTTTCTTTATCCTAAATAAATGGTCATCAAGTCTGTCGGCATATAATGTTCTCCAAGTCAACTTAGACTAGGCTTTTGTGGTTTCTGAACTTGTATTTTTAACTACTTGCTACTTCTTCAGTTGAATATTTTGGGAGTGGGGCATTATCATTGACAAGAAGTTGGAAGCAGTTGGACGGGGACCTTCCTTGGTTGGGCAATGACATCTATTTACATGGGTGGACGTCTTCCTTAAATTTGCTTAAACATAATAGATCTTGTACCAAACTTTATATCCAAATTAGGCAGTGAGGTCTTTGAATTTCTACTGTTTCGAGGCGGAGATTAGGTTCTCCATAAAGGAGTTGTCCTTTTGATTGTTTGAACAGTTCTGTCAGGATGTCAGTTCTTAAAATTGCGTTGACTATTTTGAAGACTTCAAATATTTGTGGTGGTTCCATACGTTTGAGCTTCATGATTTGTTGTAGTATTTTTTTCATACTTTGGTTTTAACTTTCTGTTTATTGAATCTTTATGCAGATTAAGAGGGGTAACATGGAGGTAATTCTCTTCCATCTTCTCCTTTTCTGAGTTCTCTGCATGTAACAGAGCTCTTTACGAGAGAGGGCTAATATTTATTTATTTTAAGGGAGGTAGTTTTCTGAACAATGACCATTGAGTCGGTATTTTGTGAAGAGAGCTGTATCTGAATTCTAGGATCATTGATAGAGCATGTGCTACTATGTTTTCATGACTTGCCTAATTCCATTCCTTTTATTTTATGTAGGGGCTCAATCCATTGATGTTTGTCTTCGCATTGGTTGGAAATGCAACATATGTGGCAAGGTAACTATTTTCATTTTCATATTTGGAGTTCTTCGACCTTGTATATCTGGGAGAATTACATGATAATTTTAGTTTTACTCTACAATTTTATGAAAGTACCCTAGTATTCATAGATGTACTGTGTATGAACTTTTCTTCTTGGGTGCAGTATACTGGTTAGCAGCTTGGATTGGTCTAGGATCAGACCAAATCTTCCATGGTTGGTAGATGCTGGCAGATGCGTTATTTTGGACTCTATTGTATCCTAGACCACTATCTGGTTGGCTTGATATTACTTCACATATATCAAGATGCAACCCGAGTGGCCAGCAGAAAATATTAGAGTTGCCTTGATCTTTTTAGTATAGTCAATTTATTCTTCACATGATATAAATTTATCTTTTGAATCCATTAGCAAATGTATAAACTTTGAAGTATCCAGCACTTGAACCATATTAAAATTGCGTATATTGGCATAACTCTTCAGAAGTCTTAGACCCAGTTACATTGGAAAATAGTTTTAATATTTGGGTAGTTTTGGACTTCTCCTCTCCCTAGTTTTGGTCCTCAGATGTAAGAGTTTTGCATCTTCTTATATCAATACAAAGATTAAAGTGGAAAATTGATTGCTGCTAGTCGTAGTTGAGTTGTTAATGACTCTGCTTTGATTACTTTCCATTTTGTAAAGATTGAATATATTGTGTACGGTAATCTTAACAGTTCATTAAGATACTTCTTCAGTTTATTTACTTCCATTATCAAAAAACAGAGTCGTTTGAAGGCAACTGTGACAAAGAAAATTGCAATTGACGTGGTGAGGTGAAAGATCACTCTGTCACACACACTTGCACATATTCATTCATTGTCTTCTACCTTCCACCTTCAACCCAAGGATTTACTTTTGGTCAATGACATTATGATTGACAAATAGTTGCACTTCACTTTGCTCTTGAAAACGGTAAGAGGAAAGACTTGTTTCTCCTGCGTGTTATCTGCCTTTTCTTAAGCACGAAACTATTGAACACATTGAAATAGAGACAGATACTTGAGGAGACAGAATTGTCTAGCAACCACAACCAAATTTACTTGACTAGAACTGTTGTGTTTTTGTTTAGATTCTTAAACTGTTTTCAGGGTCTATTGCAAATTTTGAGTGTGGATATCCATGGCCTTTGAATTATCTTCATCTCCTATAGTAATCTGTTCGTGAAGCTTTCTAGATTTCTATATGACCGATGTGTCACTCATTAGTTCTTCTCCCTGGAACCTGCTTGTTCTTGTGTATATGTTTCATAGATCTGCCCTCAAGAATTGGACTAAGAACTTCCTACTATGATGTTTTTTAGTGTTTGCTTCATGGCACAATCAAACCTGCATAATAGGGAAGGCTTATCAGTGAGGGCTATGTTATCAGACACCTTCTCATTTACCTTGGGTTCATATCTTAAAATTTGGATGAGTTCCTGATCACGCTTATCTCTCACTGCTGTCGGACTCCATCATCTCACTATTCTGTCCAAGCCCTTGCCTTGCCTGCAGACTTTTAGGAACGCACTGATTCTTCAGCCAAGGAATTGATATGTCAAGGCTTTATATTTTATAATCTTCTGTGTAGCTAAAATGCAGTTAGAAACCACTCACCAACTCGAAGCTGTTAAATTAAGATGCTTGCAAAGAATACCCATTGAGCTTTTTTGCTTATAATTTGGGAGCTTTTACATGTTATGAAAGTGTAAATTTACAGTGTTGCCTAGTCCTTAGTAGGTAAGATCACAGCGCCTCCCCAGCAACTTTATGTTTAACCCCCATACAAAACAACTAAGACTCAGCTGTAAATCACAGCGCCGCCTCAGCAACTTTATGCTTAACCCCCATACAAAACAACTAGGACTCAGCTTGGACATTTTGGAGTTCGTGCAAGACTAACGGCATTAATTGTCTGCTTTTCAGGTTTGCCTGGGATGGAATTTAGAGGCAGATGGTTTACTCTTTTCCGGGCATTTTTGCGGCAAAGCCAGTTCGGCAGTGTTGACAGGGAGTTACGAGATTGAAGAAGAGGTGTTATTGAGCTTTAGCTTGAGTTTTCCATTGACCACAGAGGATTAGAACAGTGCTTGGTGTTGCTATTGGAAATCATTTTCTTTTTCTTGTTCAAAGTTTGGTAAGCCCTGAATTGTTTCGGCATATAACTCCCCTTTTTTATTTCGTCGATTGTTTGTTGGTGGATGACAACATGGTCTGATTTCTCACTTGTTGGTACGCAGAACACTGTATGCAGTTTTACTAATCTGTGGTATCTGGTGGTCCTTGCCCTTTGGAACCACCCTTGGCCTTCTAGCTTGGTGGTTGGCTGAGAATGGGGATTCGGCTGTTGGCCCAAATGTCCGCTCCCTCCATCCAGCTTTTCCTGAGCTAGCAATCAGGGGACATCAAGGTAGCTTATCATCTGCTTGCAGGCAAAGAGACAAAAAAACGGGGTAGCCCAGTGCATGAATTGCTCACATGTACAAAGTGCGAGGATCATAAGGATCTATAGTACACAACCTTACCTTGCATTATTGCAAGAGGCTATTTTCACGCTTCAAACTTGTGACTTCAAGCTCACGGATAACAACTCTACCATTGGAACCAAAGAGGCACTGATATAAAAATGTCAATGATGTATGATAGACTTCTGTGAAAGGGCCGTAACTTTGCATTTGAGTATGTACATGCACACTGAAATGCATATTTGATGTATGGATGTCACATCTCTTTGCAGGTATTTGTGAGACAGGTGCTCTCATGTTTCGTGAGCGATTTCCCATAAAAATTCAATTCCTAAACCTCCAAGACTGACTGTAACCCTGATTAAACCCACTACGCAGGCTGTCAGTCTATCCGAGGAATTGCTTTCTCAACAAGTCATCATCCCTTTGCTAACTGTCCATTTATAAGCACTTCTATTTAAATTATTTCTCAATTACTAGAGTCATTCAAATCATATGCTTTTATATTTGTCAGACGTCTAAATGTCGAGCAATAAGATGAAAAAGTGGGATCACTTAGTGGTGGTCTCCAAAAAAATGTTGTTGCTAGACTGCACATATGGTGGCACCAATTCAGCATTCCCCCATGCACCATTAGATGATCATAAATAGTTGCTATCATTTACAACATATATGGACGGCCACGATGTTTAGAAAAGGTAGGGAATCATGATATGGGTGTCCAGCCGTGGTTCAGATCTTTCAAACGTGAGCGCCCTCAAAGAGGGGCGCTTTTGGGGAAGTGCCTTATAAGTCGTTTATTCCTTTCTCCATAAATTCTACTGGGCATTTGGTAATGGCACCCCCAGTCCTCAAAACGAGTAACGACACGCTCGTCAAAATCAAGGTCTGGGTTACCCGACCACCGCCACCTCCACCACACGAAAACAGAAATGGACGCAGTTGCAGAGACTTTCCCTCATCAATGGCGTCATCCTCCAAGCTCTCTTTCCTTTCAATCCTGCTCCCTCAACCTCCTTCTTCTGTTCTTCGATCCTTCTCCGTACGTTCTCTCACCAGACCTCACGCTAAACCTCACGATTATCTGACCTCTCATTCTCCCAAGGTTCTCGTCTTGTTTTCCGATTATCATGACGAGCTCAAGCAACCAACCTCGAATTTCCTCGCCCGCTATCGTTACACGAGAGATGACTACTTTGAGGAGGAGTCCGACGAGGAATGCAATTTTAATGAAGCAGTCTCGCTCTTCAACAGCAGAGATTACTACAAATGCCATGATGTTCTCGAAGCTCTTTGGAATAAAGCGGAAGAACCGGCGCGAACCCTAATTCACGGAATTCTGCAGTGTGCGGTTGGTTTTCATCATCTCTTTAACCAGGTAGGTTCTTTTAACTCGCTATTTCTTTGGTTTTTTCTCTCAATGTCATGGTTTGGGCTTTCTTCTTCTCCTCGAACACTTGTGGCTCTATCGAGTTAGGATCTTGGAAACCCATAATTTTTTTGTAAACCTTTACTGAGATTAGGATTACGTAGTTTAGAGCCACGGAAAGAGCATTGGTCGAGATTTAGATAGAAAATCCTTGTAATGGCTTTGCTTTTGGTACTGGAAATTTTTTAGAACTATCAAAACAGAAAGATTCGATTAAGAGTTTGGAAATATGGATTTGCATGTTTCTTGTTTGAGACTATGAGTTTGTAGCCTTTGATTTGGATTTGTACGTGTATAGAACCACCGAGGGGCAATGATGGAATTGGGAGAGGGCCTCTGTAAGCTCCGGAAGATGAATTTTACTGGGGGACCATTTCATCAGTTCGAGCAGGAGATCTCTGCAGCTCTGGATTTTATTTATCAAACGCAAGTGGAACTGGCTGCCTGTAAGTTTTGAATTCAGTTTTCCCTTTCCTCTTCTGATATGCAAGAGGTTATCTATTCATTGGTATCTCATCTGAGATGTTCCTGGCTTATGCTTCCATGGGATAGTCATACCAAATTTTGTCAGTTGAGTTTAGGTTCAGAGTGACATGATTTCAATGATCATGATTCTCAGTGCACTTGCTTTTTTTGTTCTCATCATTCAAGTGTATGAAACTAAGAAGTTTGAAAAATGAAATTTGTAGAAGGAATGCAGCACATTGGATTTTGGGTTCTGACCTTCTAATCCCCTAAGTGTTTTATTTAAGAATGCAAAAATAAATCCAAACACGTATTTTAAAATAAGCAAGATTGATGAACAGGAAAAAACAGCAGCAGAAGTTTAACTGCTTGAGCTATACTTCCACTTTGATGCTTACAAAAGCAATTCCAAGAAGCCTTATATGGATCGTTGGCCATATTCTTTGCCTTCGAATCCTAGCAAAATTGGGGCTACCAATCCTAATCTCTTTCAAACTTTGAAATTTAGATGAAAACCTTCTTTCAGAGAGTTTTATGAAATAACCTTTTGAAATATAAACTTCCATCCAAAATTATTTCCAACTGTACTAGTGGCAATTCAGCCTTTCTTCTTCCACTTAGATTTCCTCATCAAAGATGAGAGGTTGAAAGCTTCAAGTAACCACATCCTTTTACGAGCCAGGAGTTTCTAAACCTAACAGAAAGTATTCCAATAGTCTAAACAGAAATCAGAAATTGGACTTCAATAACACATTCCTCTCCTAGATTACTTTGCTATTGCCCTATCTTTCTTCTGCATCTTTGCTTGAAGGAACTATTTATGTTTTCCACCCACCTTAATTCAATCCTGAAAGGCAAGTATTTTATCATGTTGTAGGTGCATTTACATTATTCTATCTATTTTTTGTGTGCTAATTAACCAATTTGTTTTGGTTACGTAGATCAACAACAAAAGAATCTTCTTTTAGCAGTGCAAGATTACATCAACACCAAGACTAAAGTAATTCTGGTGTTGGGGTAAACAATGTTGTAGATGGTTTAGAAAAAGTAGAGTTTCAGGATTATATCCTGAAGTCAGCTTATTATCTCTATAGACAAGCCTAAGTTGAGGGGCACTTAATTCGAGGGTCATTGCCATCCATGTTTTCTTGTTTTAGCTGCAGAATAACATGTTAGTTTTAGATGACGATGCTTGTTATGCCAATTTTCTATATCCGGTAGTATTTGGAATGAGTAGTTGGCCCTGTCTTAGGATCGTTCTATAGAACAAGAAGGGCTTTCTTTCACTTTAGCCTGCCTGTTAGGTCTTGAGGGGGGATGAAGGCGTAGTGCTGACTTGACAGTTTCCATTGGTATTGAGTAGAAGTGAAAACTTTGGCAACTCAGAAATATTATTATGTAGAGCGTATCACTTGTTACATGTATTTGCATTTCAAAATCATTATGTTGCTTGTTTTCATATTTACATGGATTTTTCAGTGTTCCTTCATTGCTTCTCACAGGTACTGAGGATTTCTGTCTCCAAATGGATGGATCAGAGAGATCGTACCAGCTATTGGGTAGCTTTGCTGCCGGGCAGCATTTGTACTGTCTAGACAGTGAGACAGAAGAGATTCCCTACATAATTTTCTCCCCTGAAAGCTTTTACAGCTCAGATAAACCTTTGAGGATCAAGATTCCTACTCTCCATGCAACAGAAGAACACCTTAAGGCTTGTGAGTACTAGCTTGCAAAAAGGGAGGAATTTGGCTTGCATATCATATCCTTATGTAGGCTCATTGTCTATGAACATCCATTTTTGTCTTTGTATGGACATCCAGGTTATTGTTTTGGCATTTTTTACATTGCATTATTCACATTTTGGAATAGATTATAGACTTTTTTCTTAGAAATGTACCCTCATGTTGTACGAAAATGTTATATAAATGTCTCATCATTGAAACATCTCACTTATGGCCCCGAAGTTATAGCAAGTGTGTCTCCGCAAGGGCCCAATCTAATAGTAGTTAGTTTAAGTTAGGGAATGGTGTTATATGCCATTCTTTTAACAAGTCTTGGGGGTATTATCATCATTTCAAAGTTTGATTTTTTCAACTACAAAATTTACTAAGGGGGGTTTATTTAACGGCGTATGTATGGCGTTTTTGAGATATCACGGCATATCTCAAATGTGCACCTTATTTAACCGTGTTATTTGTGGCATATGTGAGATGTGCACCTTATTTAACCGCTTTATCTGTGGCATATGTGAGATGTGCACTTTATTTAACCGCGTTATCTCTGGCATATCTAAAATATCGGTTTTATTTAACTTTTGTCATGTTGATATGTTTGGTGTTATTTCAAATATGCCAAATGTAGATTCAAGTGTATATTTGCTCCTCTTGTAGAGAGAGAGGGAAAAAAAAACTGCGTTTTTTAGAGAGAGAGAGAGAGAGAGGGAAGAGGCCATTTTCAACATTCCTTAGGGGGGTTTGCATTCCTCCATAGGCATTGATGATGTGGACTGCTTAATGGACGGTTGTGATTATCTAATCCTACGATTTTGTTTGTTGTTTGCCATTGATGATGGGGACCGCTTAATGGAAGGTCCAAATTTGCTGCACGGCCATTGATGATGGGGACTGCCTAATGGAACTCGAATGTGCCACAAATGACACGCCATTAATCAGGCTGTTGGTCCCACCAGATGTACCACTCCATTTGGCAGAAATCAAACTGAAGTTGGAAATCCTCATTCTTGGTGTCTATGATAATATAATGAATCAAATGGCTAGAATTGTTTGATATGTGAGATTTTCTCCTCACGACCCGTCTAAGGTGGGGTCCAACAGATGAGTGGAATGGATCACCAAATTGTGAGTACTCATCTTGTACATTTAGCCGTGCATTGTTCCTGCCATCTAGCAAGAGGAATGCCATGGAGCCCCACTTTTGAATCCAACTGCCTTGGACAATCTAACCCATTCATTTGCTTGGCCCAATTTTGAATTATAAAACCCCACTTTTGGACAATCCGACCATTCATCCACTACCCTCTTCTGATATCTTGCAAGTTCACCAAGGGAGAATATTAATATGGTTGCAAGAAGCACTCCTACCAATCAATTTAACTTTTTTGCTAGTCATAAGTCAACCTTTCTGTCTCATTCTTACTTGCTAGGGCTACATTGCATCATCGATTATGAAATTCTTTTGAACTTTCAATTATGTTATTTAACAAGAAAATGAGGGTATTCCATATACAATTTTGCAGCATTTGATGTCACACAAATGCATATGCAACAAAGGTACCATAAAATCCCTGGGCCTTAGGAATATCATAGCATAGATGAATGGCCCAGATTATTGATGAATATTAAGGTGCTAGTTGATATCATGACATATGCTAGAAATGCAGCTTATTTAACTGTGTTCATATCTGAGGCATATCTCAGATATCATAAAAAATATCATTAGAGATATCGCCGGAGATATCATAGAACAAATATCACATATCTGAGATATCGCCGGAGATATCATAGAACAAATATCACATATCTGAGATATCATACAAGATATCATAGAATATATAACACATATCTCAGATATCACACAAGATATCATCGGAGATATCACAGGAGACATGCCAACAAAATGCCAAACAGGTGCCATTAAATAAACCCCCCTAAGTATCCAACGGGCATTAATTTTCCCAAACAGCCTAAATAGGGTAGGCCAATCAAGATGATCACCCAAATATGGGGTTTTAATTAGTTGGTGTCCTGTTTTGGAATTTTAATCATGACCATTGACAAACATATAGCTAAATAATTCGGAATGCTTAGATCAATTTAAAGTCTGCAGGTAAAAAAAAAGAAAAGATGTAAGGTGGTCTCGTACCTCAACCTTCAAACTCAGCATAGAGGGGGTGTTCTTCGCTAACTCAAATCATGCAGGGTTTGTTGGCTTTATGAGAGATGTAGAGTCTCAATTATTTGATTTTTTGAGCCCTTGTGATTGAAGATTTTGAATGAGTGCAAATTCCATATTGAAAATTGAAGTGGACTCAGCTAATACCATTGGTTGGTTAAGCTGTAACTCTTGGCAGTGAAAATTGTGGGATAGAATAAATGAGATCAAGGTCGTTCTTTCATGTGCTTTAGTTTCTTTTAGTCCTGTTCTTAGGTTGTTAGTTGGTTGATGATTCTACTAACCAATTAGCAAAAGAGGGTGCCAATTTGTAAGTGGAGGGCAGTAGATTATATAATCCAGGTTGATGTCTTGCTTTCTGAGATGCTTTTTGAACTTACCTTGTTCTGATTTGTTTTCTATTGCCCTGTTGAAAGATCATCGGTTTAATCCTTCATGTTCATGTTTGGTTTGTATGATTTCCTTAAATCTTCAATTTATTGACCAACTATTAAGAGTAGCTCCATTGAAGAACATTTCCTTAGTTCTAAATTATTGAGTGTTTGCAATCGAACAAGGTTGATGATGTGAGAAAAGCATTTCAGAATTCATTTCTAAATTTGCTCCTTTTCTTTTAAATTTTTTTTTTTTTTTTTTCACTTCCTAGTTGAGTTGTCGAGACTTCTTGAATTGGAACTGACTTTAAAGAGCTTCTGGCTTGATTCTGCATTCTTCCATTTCTCTATCACATCAAATACCATAGCCTCCCATTTTTGTCATGGGTCCTTGTAAGTGTATTTGTATTTCTTTCTACAAATTCAGGAATCATCACTGGTTTAATTGAACAACAGGAAAATACATTAACATAAAATTGAAGAAGAAGAAATAAGAGAGAAAAAGTTAATTGTTTTTGTTTTAAGAAGAAGAGTACATCAAAATTCCCAAAATAACCCCCATTTAATGTCCATTTAATGTATACTGTCTAAAATAGGCTACTTGCAGATGGGTTTTGGCAATTTGAGGGTGAGTTGTAGACAAAACTAAGTTTAGGCCTACTTACAAACCAAAAACGGAGTTTGGGGCTAATAGTGTTTCGGGTAACACAGGGACTTTAAGTGAAATGCTTATGTGAGATTTTCTGCAAGATTAGGATACATTAATAAATTTTTTTTATAAATATAATATTTTATAGTAAAGTAGGATTTTTTCCAATGATAGTAAGCATGGCTTACATAATAAATTATTATGCAGAGAGAGAGAGAGAGAGAGAGAGAGAGAGAGAGAGAGAGAGAGAGAGAGAGAGAGAGAGAGAGAGAGAGAGAGAAGAAAAGGTAGAACACTAATAACTTAAATTGTCCATATGGTCAATGACATGTTCAAAACTGACCCCAAATTGCCTAGCTTTTTAATAGATTTTAGTAACTGGACATCCACAGTGTGGATTTCTTTATGTCCATGCATTAACTTTCCATGTCCAAAAGTGAAATCTTTATCCACAAGCATGTATGGTTGACCTAATATTGTAATATCTAATTCACAAACATGGATGTTATAGATGGACGAATATCAGCTTGGACAAACCTATATCCTCAGCCACAAACGCCCACTCAAGTCTCTCAGGTTAGCAAACAGGGTGTTGGAGCCATATTTCAATAAGTCGTACTCTTGGGATGTTCAATTATGATTGAGTTTACGTTTTTATTCTTTGTACTATAATAAATGGAAAGCAAGTTACATGCAATTTGATCAATTCATCTTGTTAATTAGATCTTAGAAAGCCATCCAAGGGATAAAATGTTAAACTCCTAATAGCTACTTTCTGTGGCTCATGAGCCTCACGGCTATGATTAGGATCATTGATAAAAGTTATGATCTCAAGCCCATCCTACGTTTGTGAGTTTGGTTCATGCATCTTGATCAAATCATGTCATTATAGCTTGCCCCTTGAACCACAAGGGCCAACATTAGGGTTCTGCATGGCATGTTTGATGAATAGGACGTTGTCCACTTACATGGGACGTGAACACGTGAACTACATCTTGAGGTCTCAATTGGACATTGGGTCAAGTTATTTTCATATGCTTAGTAACAAAACGTGGGAAGTTATCCTGCTATGGTTAACAAGTTTTTCCCTATTTTACAAGGATTTGACCTCATTAAATATTTTTTAAAAATTGAATGAAAAAACTGCAAACCACGGGGTTTCTCTGAAATTTTATAGACCATAGATTTCTGCACTCTCGAACCAAAATAGCCAAAATAGGCCTTTGTCTTCCTCCTCTCTCCATCCACTCCACTCCCCCTCTTTGTCAACTACACTATCTTTGTATTTGCTGCTGCATTGGGCACCTCAGTCAAATTTTGAACTATCTTAGTATGAACTGAATCAGTTTTTCTAAGTTCCTAATAAAGGTTCTCCCTCTCCTTTATTTCAAATTTGAAATGTGCAGGTTTGATGTCCTAATTTTGAGCAGCCATCTCCTTGCTCAACCACTTGTAGCAATGGCAAACATCATTCCCCCACATAGACCAACATAAAAACTACAGCATCATCTGGCCTGAGCACGTCATGAACTCATGTGTAGGCTATGATAGAAGCAAATTTGCGAATTACATGGAACTAAATCTTACCTAACAAACACAAGATGTCCAAACTTAAAATTTTCTAACAGAGCTAGATGCCATGCACAAGTTGGCATGTTTACAACAAAGAAAAGAACATACACATCAAAAGAACTAATTTTTCATCAAAATTTGAGCATCAAACTTGTGCTCCCAAAATTCTTGAACTTCAAATATGCAATCCTAAAACTCTTGAGCATTAAATTTGAAGATCCCAAAAATCTAACCTTTCAAATCTCTACTCTGAAAGTGCCCAATAATCTTGAACTTCAGAATTCTGAGAGAGAAGATTGCGGTGATGGGTTTGTTCATGTTGTGGTCTTCCATAGTGTGATTAGACATAAAGTTCTTTGTTCTTCACCAACAACCTCTCTATAAATGGACTCCAACATTATCTTCGGCCCCTAATCCATTACTAAGACTCCATTTTAGGTTCACCTTGAGGGGTTCCCAATAGGATACTAGACTGCAGAGGCATTATATGCATTTGTTGGAAAACCTTTACATTTTGATAGCATTTCAAGGAAAATGATAGAGGTGAATCCAAAAAGTGTTAAAGGAGCATTTCCAATTTTGTGTCAAGGTTGACATGATGTTCATTTAGAATTTAAAACTTCTTTGGTGATGCCAATGATGTTATTTGGCAACTTTTGGTTACGAGTGGATTCTCAACTATGCATGAAGTGTAGCATAGTCCAGTATGTTGAGGAGACATGTAAAGCGTGTGCTCCAAAGTCGAAGGAGGAGAAAGAAAAGAATACTCTTAAGCCAAGAAAACCTCATGACATAGAATAGAAATATAGGGAATGGTCTATAGGTCAAAGAAGAAAGAGATCAAAGCCCCAACATAGAAAACCCTTTTAAGGTTCACAAAAAGAGGTTGCCCCAGTAGCGGAGGAGGAAGCAGAGAAAGTAATGGAAAAGGAAAATGTAGAGGAGGAGAAAGTGAGTCAAATGAATGCTTCAGCAATTAATGTTGATGGAATAGGAAAAAGAAGAAGAAAAGAAATAGATGAAAGAAGGTTTCTGCAAAGGTGGTAGCCTGACAAAATCCAAATTAGGTAATAAGGATGATATTGGACTTCAGTATGATAAGAGTTCCACGAGTGTTTCTAGTTAGAGTTTGCAAGTACCTTGTGTCTCTCAAAGTCTTTTGTCAAATTCTCACTATTCTCTAGCTTCATTGTCCGATGTTAAGAATGTGAATTTTTTGAGGCCACATGTGGGGGCACCTCATGAAACAAATTTGTCTTTAAAACTCAAAAAGATACAAAAATTCACAAGTCTCAAGAATGATAGATGATAGGCCCATTGTGGGTAATAAATATACACAAACAAAATGGAGTATGGATATGTCACGTTTCAAGTCATTGGATATGGTTTTTAATTTCAATGTCCGTTAAGCTACTTTGAGCCATCAATGTATTACTTTCAATGCAACTACATTAACTACCATTGCCTCTTCGCCTTCTCCATCTTTTCTTCTTTTTTATCTGATAAACTTGACCTTGTTACCATCACCATTGGACCACTGTTGATCGCCCCTTTCTGCTCCTTCCTCAATGCTTGGAAAGCTACTTGAAACCTATGACCATTTACTCCTACAAATTTACTAAGAGCAGAGGTTAATCAACCAGCCTATGTTTTGAACCTAGACCATGACTAGGAACTTGACTATTCAAATGGCTCGACTTTATTGAAGGTATAAATCTTGACTCATCTTCGAGAGATGACGATGGCAATATCTACAACTAATATTCCCAAAAGAGAGTTCCCTACTATAGAGGAAGATGATGATGATGAGGAAGAAGAAGCATTAGTTGAAAATGACCAACCAATGGTTCATGTGGAGGGGATGAATTTTTCACATGGTGGCCCTTCACCTCTTCCAAAAAATGACCCATCGGTGCTTTTTATTTTTATTTTTTATCTTCAAACTCTATCCCCCATCTTAATGTCGTAGGTGTCTCTTACATTTTAGGAATCTCCCATATTTTGACTAATATAAAACTTGTTATTCTTTAGATGAATGATCATAGGCTTATGGCTAAAGGAATGGGAGAATCATTTGGAATTAGAAGGTCCAATAGAATGTATCTCACAAAAGGAAAAATTAAGAGGCTAAAGGAAAGCAGGAAGAGCATCAATGTATCCTAAATACCGTTCTCTAATTCCTCCGGTTCACATGATTTTCTGTTGTGAGTGTGCTAGCATGAAAAGCCATGATGCTCGACCCATAGCCTCTATAGAAACCCGATGTCCTCTTTCTTTTTAAAACAAAAATAGATGATCCTTGGGATAAAATTCTTAACTCTAAATCGAAAACACTTTTCATTTAGCTTTGTTGTCCCATCTGAGGGATTATTTAGAGGTCCTTTCTTCTTTAAATAAAAATATCTCTATTAGGATTGAAAATATCCCAAATTCTATTATTAATGCCTTTCGTAAAATTAAAAATTCCCCAAAAATAATGCTTTGGCTCTTTTGTTTATGTCCTTTGATATTAAATCCTTAGATGGAACTCTATTGTGGGTTTAAAACAAGTTTCAAATCTTTTTCCCAACTATGATTTGTTTTTGGAGATTTTAACTCAATTATGTCCCTATTGATGTATAACTGCAAGTGCACGGGCTATTGTAGTATAACTATGCAAATATGGGTCGATCCCACAGGGACTTACTTTAAAAGATGAAGTTTTACATAAAATTCAATTAATAAAAATAAAAACTAAAACTAATGAATATAACAAAAATAAAATGACAATAAAATAAAAATTCAGATTTATTCAAATGCTGTGATTTACAAACTTTCTAATTAAAAAAATAAAAAATAAAACTAAATAAGCATTCCTGGATAACACTGTCGCTGATAGGCAAAATAAGGATAAGGAAAAAACTGAAATATTCAGGGACACAGATGTAAATAGCCTTGAGGACACAGATGTAATTGAGTTTAAATGAGGAAGGGCAAAAACCAAAATTAAATGCAAATTTTGGTTTTTAACCAAAAAAAAAAAAACAGATGACGAAGAAAGCCGGAGGGAGAAGAGGGAAAGGGAAGAAGAGGAAGAAAAAGAGGAGAGGAAATGAGAAGGCAGAGGAGAAAAACCCATACCGGGTTTCCTTCTCCGGTCTGACTGAGATGGACGCCAGAGTTGGAGAGAGTAGAGAAAGATGAGAAGGGAAGGAGGAAAAGCAGAGTTGCTGGAGACGAGAGCAGAGGAGACTGAGGAGAAAGGAAAGATGAGAAGGCTGTGTGATACCCAAATGCTGTTTTCGTTTCCAGACTGATTGTTGACGATAAAGAAAGCCAAAAGTTGGGAAGATGCCAACAATCTTTTTGGCCGGTGAAGAAGTCCGGGCAGCAATATAGGAATCAAAGCAAAGGAGGGAAGCCTGGGTCATGTGCGACGGTTAAAGGGGTTGGTGTTGTCCGGTGCTGGTTGTCAAACAGTGCTGGCTAATGGAAGAGGGGTCAAGAGTGAGAGAGAGAGAGAGAGAGAGCGAGAGAGAGAGAGAGAGAGAGAGAGAGAGAGAGAGAGAGAGAGAGAGAGAGAGAGAGAGAGAGAGAGAGAGAGAGAGAGAGAGAGAGAGAGAGAGAGAGAGAGAGAGAGAGAGAGAGATGGTAAGGTAGGGGTGGTGTGGTTGAGAGAGAGATATGGGAAAGAGGAGAAGAGTTGTAAGAGAAGGAGGGGTGGTGCGAGCCTGGCCACCCTCCTATGGTTTAGCCAAGAGTGGAAGAAGAGAAGAAGGGGGATGAGATAGACGAGAGAGAAGAGGAAAATAGAGAGGGAGAGGGAGAAGAAAAGTGGGAGATGAGGAGAAGAGAATGGAGAGAGATTAGAGGGGTAGAGAGAAAGAGGAAGGGGGAGATGGTCGGCTCCTCCAACCCACCTAAGGGAAGAAGTCAAAATGGAAGTGAAGAAAAGAAGAGGTTTGTATGAGAAAAGAGAAGAAAAATGAGAGAGAGAGAGAGAGAGAGAGAGAGAGAGAGAGAGAGAGAGAGAGAGAGAGAGAGAGAGAGAGAGAGAGAGAGAGAGAGAGAGAGGAAAAAAAGTGGAGAAGAAAAGAGAGTGGGGGAGAGAGTTGTGCGTGATTGGTGGTTAAGAGAGAAAGGCAAGGGGATGGGAAAGGAAAGAGAGAGAGAAGAATAAGAAAGACTGAAAGAAAGAAGTAGGAAAAGGGGGAGTAATAGAAAAGAAAGAAAATGCTAATTTGGGTCCCCTCCTTTGACTTTGAAAACTCCTCTAGAAATGCAAGTTGCCTTCTCCATGTTATTTCCCTTTTGTCCATGATGCTTAATTATCTTCTAGGAAACTATCCCATCCATCTTTATGGTTGATCTGGCTCATCCAATCTTCTTTAAGATGATCTGCACTGTTAACCTTTAATTGTAGCCGTCCACGCATCTTTTGGTTGATATGCAAAATAAAAGACTAAATTAGAATCGTCTGAACTACACAGTAATCATCTAATAAGCTCTAATAATCATCTAATTATTGATTTTGAAAAATTAAGGTTTGGATGGTCAATTTGAGCTAAATTTAAAATCAAGCTAATTTTTGCAAATATGAATGGGTAGATGATCTAATTGAATGCTAAATTAGGGATATTTTGACTAAAATTGAACACTAAACACACCCCCAACAAGCATTTTTCTAGTCTCGAGCAAAACATGTGAAAAACCAAATTTTAAATTTTCAAAAATTATTTTTATGTCAACTCTTCTTTTTCCTCAGAGAATTATTTTTAATAAATCATCAACTTTAGCATACTAATAAAAATGACTGAAGAATTCGAGACCCTACCCATATACCATAGTCATTCCACTTAAGCTCAGATCTTAGAGTGTGTGCGTGCGTATACAGTCTACACATAGAATAATCTTTATCTCTAAGCAGATTTCTAACTTTTGAACTCCATCTGAAATATGTTTTGACCTCAATTCTTACTAATGACATGTGCTCAAAAATAAAATCTCTCAAATAGAGGGTTCAAATAATCTCTCTCTTTTAATTATGTAAGAAGAGTCAATAAAAGCAAAATTATCTCACATATACTCATGAAGAACGGGAGTTACTAGGGAATTGTTTTGATCCCTTTGGAATGGATGCCATTACCTTTGAATATTTAGAAATATCACTCTTTTAGTCCTATCCATTCATTTCCTCATCAAGATTATATTCATCCTAGAATCAATAGGTCTTTATCTGGGACGAAACATAGGCTTAGGGCAAGGTACCAAAGAAAGGGTATATGGGTATTCAAAGTTTCTTCAAAAATAAGTAGAGGTCTTCTCTTAAAGTTAATAACTCTTTCTTTCCTTTACTTAAGTAAATATTTCTTTTTCCACTTTTCCTCAAACTTTTTTTTTTCAGACTCTTTTCTTTATATTTTAGTACTTTTGAATCACTTTGAAGAATATTTCTTTTCTTGATATCCACTTTTCTACTTTTATTGCAATTAAAAGGTATTTCTTCATTCCTTTCTAACTTATTTTTCAAAGAAAAACAGGTAATGGATAATTTATACTATGGGTAAAGGGTAATTTGGTTGACAAGAGAAAAGGCTTAATATAAAAGGCTTAAGTGGGGTAACTAGTGGTAAAACTATTTCTGGGTAGGCTTTATGTCTCTAGGTTAACAACAAGGATGATCTAAATCATTTTCTAGGTTTCCTATAATCTATCAAATTCAATGAACTTCTAGAATTTTAAAGGTAGTATTCTAATTATTTAGGTAATTAGCCAAATTTAAGAGTTTGAGATCAATTTTCTTTAAGCATGCTGAAGAAAATTATGAACATTTATAACCTCTCAAAATAAATGAAGGGCTCTAAAACTCACATAGGTTATAGGTCTTCACTCAAAATCTCTAAGTTATAAGCACTTATCAATCTAGACTATCTATATGCAACTGCTTGTACAGATGTGATCTGAGACTTTGCTTTCACAGAATACTTTAAAAAATGAGTAAAAAAGATGAATTAATCTTATTCAGTTCCCTTAATAAGCTAAATTTATCTCAATTATACTTTAGAAAATCCAATTCTCATCATAATGTAAGAATTAACCTAAAAAAATTTCTCCCTGGTTTTTTTTGTTGTTGAAAATTTAAGAAAATCAGCTAAAAACCAAAAAAAAAAAAAAACTAGAATTTGCTATAATTCTACTTGTCCTCAATTTTTAAAAGTAGGATGATGATAATACATTGAGAAATTAAAAAAAAAGAAAAAAAGAGAGAGATATAGAAAAAAAAATATGAAAAAGAAAAAATAGAAAGTAAAAACTAAGCTACAGACTTTTTTCAGAGGAAAATTATTACTAAGTTTGAAACTTCCCTAGGTCCCATGCGAAATGAGCTAGACATGCCTCTGAAAAGGAATGATGAGTAAATTTATCTTGCAATTGAAAATCTTTCATTTTATCATAGGGCAAGATAAATTTATCTTCAAGTTGCTTCTCATAATTAGAGACAATTGTGGGAGTTCGATGCAGCCTTTTTGGAAATAGAGCAAGGATGTCATATTGCTCAGTGGGTGTGACATTTTTCTGATCAATAAATTCATCTCTTTTTCTGACAAGTTTTGATACTATTTCAGCATTTTTAGGACCAGATTGCTCAATTATGTTACAACTATGAATAATGGTAGCTGCCTTTGTTTATTTCATGTCTGTAATTGAAGAATTAATTTCATTTCCTACATCCATATCATTAAGATATTCATTTGATGGGATAGGGCATTCCTTTTTACTAATGATCTGTAGCATTTGAGACATCATGTCCTTCAATTTAGTCATGAAATTTGTGTTCTCTTTTAATTGGGCTTTAATTTGAGCAATTTTCTTCTCCTGGTATTGCATGACTTGATGGAAATTATCCTCCACTTTCCTCTTATGTGGAGGAAGGTAAGGTCTAGGAGCAAGTGGTCCTTTGTAGTGATAGGGTTGATGTTATGACGACCCGGGTTTTTTTAAACACATTTTATAATATATTTTTTCAAAGACAAGGGCGTCCCCTTAGTAAATTTTTTTTTTGCAAAACAAAGCAACGAAAATTCTTTTATTTTAAAACTTGTTTTGAAAACCCAAGTCACCACTTCATACATAACATAAGTACAATTTGTGTACAAAATAAAATTCCATTGAAGGAATATGATTTTATTAAACTTCCAGGATCCATCCAGTGGTTCACAGTACACAACCCATTGTATCCTTACAATACTTGTCCAAATACACATGTCAAATTACAAAGTTCTAAATACAATACATGCTCTCTATACAATGTTTCAAGGAATATACCCTTTTTACTTATTCTTCACTAGTTCTTCAAGTCTTGAGCTCCTAAGTCTCCTTCTCTTTCAGATACGAGATATTGTAAACATTTGAACATTTACAATATCTCAAAAAGCTATGCTTGGTAGGGGATAAGAATGTAAGTTATTGACAAGAAAATCTCAATATTCAACTATCCCATAATTCATTCTATCATAAACACATTCACAGACCACTATTATTTATATAAACATCTCATTTCCTTATCATTTGTGTTCACCTTTATACATACATAGTATATAAGAACAAATCTGTTAAAATTGTAAAAATAATAATCATTTCCATACAAAACTGATCAACTCCTTTCATTATAGGAGATTTGTATTTCAGCCAAGCATTACTATACTGGGATTTTCCCTTCTTGGGAAAAATATTGGTAATATACAATTACCTGGCATTTCATCATGCCATCCCTTAAGGCATTTCACTATGCCAATTTCATATGCATCATAATGCAAAATAATCAAGGACTACTATGCTTGCAGTCTGATCCGTACGTCACACTTCCGGATAAGCTTGTTCAATAATCCACTTATACCATTCTCAGTGGAAATTACAATATCCATGTCCTTATGGGAGGACCATGGCTGTCACAGTGGTGGCCTTCCCATAATTGCCCCACCCGACTTTTAGCCTTTCTTAGGCTTGGTATTCAACATCATCAAGTTTCAGAGAGTGGGTGGCCAAACCCTCTTAACTCTCTTAGCATAGCATCCCTAGGCTTATGCCTGTTTAAAACAAAACCACAAGCCTCCAAGCTTGTATGTAAAATAATACTTATACATATCGGACTATCTCGTACGTTTTTAACTAGGGCTGGAATATTTTCTACTTTCCTATTCACTTAGGGTTGTTCTCAATTCTCAACTTATTTAATACTTATTTTCCTCATCATTTGGTTGGATCATATTTCAATTTGAGGTATTTACCTTAATATATTGGTATCATACATGTCAATACTTCAAAACATAAG
Organism: Warburgia ugandensis; assembly: GCA_035236585.1. Lineage (NCBI taxonomy): Eukaryota > Viridiplantae > Streptophyta > Magnoliopsida > Canellales > Canellaceae > Warburgia > Warburgia ugandensis. Next base: position 70,483,419 of record CP141128.1, read on the forward strand.
ATCATGTATTAGACATGTATCTTCATGTAAAGGCATTCTTAATAATCCACCTACCTCAATAAGGTATTCTTACTCCTTGAAATCTGCCATAGTCTCGATCAACATATATCTCACAAATCATATGTATAATGTCATTTTTCTAATCAAGGGTGCATACTACATGGTCTTTTGATCATCCTTATGTAGGATGATCTGAATCTTTCTTCCTTGAATATCCTATATCCATGGGTTTAATATCATCTATACAAATACTATCTATATCATACATAACAATCTAATTTACATAGATGTTTCTTTTTCCTTAATGTTTTTTGATCATACAAGATCTCATCTTGTTTGATCATCCTTATCTCACTTACTATTTTTATTAGGGTTAGATAATTTGCTATCTTTTTATGTTCTTATTATTATTCAACCGCTAGTGTCTTACTTGGTTGAAGATAATTTATTTCTTCCTATCACTAGACAACTCCTCCTTATTTCAGATGACCAAGATTTACCGGTTAAAGTCTGCTCAAAAAGTGGTTAATACAACCCTCATGTAAGGAGGCGTTTAGACCTCTCTTACGTCAATGGGAGGTGAGGGAAAAGCACTTGGCTCTTGTATACCCCTATAACCACAATGTTCGTAGTCCACCAGAGTGGTACTAGCTCTACCTTTGACAAGGTTCCTATGAGCTCTTTACCTTAAGTCCCTTCTCTAATTGATTTTAATTAATTTCCATGGATATGCACAATGTCATCCATGGATGTTCATTATTTTCCTATTTTGGGCCAAGGAAATGATAAATCATTCCTTATATTGTCCTACTAACTATAGCCCTTATTAAGTCACAATCATTCATTCATCTTAGTTGTCCATGAATTTCTATATTTCATTAGTTTACATTTTTGGTGATTTATGCTCCTTATATCTTAACAATTACTTAACAATTGAATAAATTTTGACAATAAGTAATTCATCAACTTGAAAGCATAAATCAAATATAAGTTTAACAACTATATACTAACATTCTTCCTATGAATGTAACTTAAGCTAGTGAAATAAAACTAACATGATCCTAAGTTATGAAACACATCTTTTATCGTAATGAAATCATGTTTAAATCCTAATTTACACTAACATGATCCTAAGATAATCAAATCTACTAACAAATTACTCGTTTAGGGCATATCATACTAAAATTTAAAGATTACACTATCATGCTTTCTAACTTAGAACATAAATCACATTTACACTTCTATATCCAATAAAAGACAATTTAAACTAATTTTATTAAGATTATTATAAACCTTTAAATATGATCCAACCATTAGATCTTAGGTGTTTTCCTTTAGATTAAGGGTTTTAATTACCTTTAGGGCTTTTAATCCATTAAGATCCAAAAATCATATCCACTTGATTTTGTCACATTTCATCCATGATCTAACTGGATTCCATCATAATATCATCCCTTTAATCCATCCTAAGGATCTGATCATACTTGATCTCATTGATCAAGTGGGTCCCTTTGTAATTTTTTTATTTTTTATTTTACGGTTTTTCTACCATAAAGGGTAGATCCCCTATTTTATCCAAGATCTGTCCAAATTAACCATAGATATTACTTTATTACATTATTATATCATCACTAAAATAAATTTCCAAGATCTGATCACCTCGGATCTTGAAGATCTTAGAAATTGGACACTTATTTAAAAAAATACAGAAAAATACAGATATAATTTTTAGAAATATTATGACTTCATTAGAAACTAGACATTACAAGATTTCCATAGCTTCTTTCTGATCTCAATTTGGAGTTCATATGACTCCACAATCTTAAATTGAAGTTTTCAGCCGTTCCTAGGGTCCAGATTTGATATGGGCCCACCAGAATTAATCTCTCTCAATTGAGGGTCCAAACCTTGTTAGATTTTCTTGAAAATTGTATCCTAAGGGTTTTTGACCCTTCTGGATTGATTGGAAAACTCAGAATTTCCATCCGAGCTCTCTATCACCATAAATTGAAGGGGCTGGTATTTACTTTATTTTTACCATTTTTCATTCAAATTAAATTACAGAAAAATAAAAATTACACTAAAACATAATAAATATGAATGGGAAGTAGTTCCACCTACCTGATTGGAGAAAAAACATATATTTGATGCTCAATTTGAGAGAATTACCGGTTGATGATAATATAGCCCGATTGTCTACCTTTTTGTAGTTTTCTGTTGTTGGAACCGTTGGATCTTGAAATTGATTTGGGGCTTTTGTATATAATGTAGTGTAGGAGGTTATGGACGGTGAAATTGATCAGATTCTTCCTGGAACGGAGTGCCTAATTGAATTTAGGTCTCTTGTTCCACTTAGAAAGAGGAGAGAGAAATAAGAAAAATAGAGATTGGGGAGGGATGAATGAGAATTTGGGGCTGAAACTCCAAGGAAGATTTGGAAATTTCGTGGTTAAGGTTGTGAAAATTTTTGGAAAATTTTGGGACATATTTATAGCCAAATTTGAATTTTTTATCATTTCTTTTAATAAGATATTTTATTACTTTAGATTTTTTTATTACAAGTGCATTCTCCATTCTCCACTACAATCTCCACTACATTCTCCACTACCAGCAATAATGCACTGAGCAATTATTGTTGCTTCTAGAACGTTGGCCCACTTTGTAGGCCCCACTTTTATGTAAAAAGACGTTTTTGCCCTTATAACTCTAAAATTGGAGAAAAATAGGCATTATTTGTCCGAACTCGGAATTGAGCGTACTTAGTGGCGTTGGAATCGTATTTCTAAGTACTTCATGAATATTGAGGTCTTATTTCTTAGATATGGAATATTGGTAAAATTACCATTTTGCCCCTAAATGGAGAAAATTAAGGAATGTTCATTTTAACTCAGAATTGAACGTACTTAATGTTGTTTCGATCAGTTTTCCAAGTACATCCATAATATATATGTTTTAATTCATGATATAATTTTCATAAAAAGAAAATTTTCAATAACCTAATATTCCAGCCCAGAATTTCTAAATATTTAAACTTTATTAATTTGCCTTAATAAGTTACAAAAATTCAGGGTCATTACAGATGTTAGGACTTTTGTGAGACATTAGCCTTATATTCATTTCTAACAGTAGAATGATTACTCCATTTGGAATTATATATCTTTGAAGATGGGGAAAAATGTTGCTCATAAGAATGGGTTTGTTCATGGAACGCATCCTGAAATGCAAGAGCAATGGGACATTTCTTAGAGGGACATTTTTTCATTTCCATGGCTTCAACTATTCTATCTAGGGATGCTATTCTCATAGTGTCTTTTTTAGTTGTAGCATATATTTCACCCCTAGAGGATGTTGTGGTGGACTTAAGCTTGTTTGGAAAGCCTACTTTTTCAGAATTCGCCCAAGTTTGTGCACTTTCTGCCAATCATTCCAAATACTCTTGCGCCGCTTCAGGTTGTTTGTTTAAGAATTACCATTGCACATCATTTCAACAAACTGGCGCATATCAGACTTAAGTCCTTTATAAAAGAAGCTAATGATATACCAAAGTTCGTATCCATGATGTGGACAAGTTAACAATAATTCCTTAAATCTTTCCCGGCATTGATAGAAAGTTTCATTATTCGTCTGGGTAAAAATCATTATATTTCAACAAAGAGCATTTGTCTTATGTATAAGAAAGAACTTATTGAAGAACTTCTTGGTCATTTCTTTTCATGATTGTATGGACCCTGACGACAGTGAATGAAACCACATCTTAGCTTTTTCTTTTAAGGAAAAAGAAAGTAGTTTGAGTCTTACCATATCTAATTCAATGTCTTGTGTATGTTGGGTCATGCACACTTCATCGAATTCTTTTAAATGCATGTAAGGACCCTCATTATCCAACCCATAGAATTTGAGAAGTAATTGAATTACTCCCACCTTTAATTCAATCATACCAGCATTTGGAGGTAAAAGTATACATGAAAGTGTGCTGGTATAATTAGGCTGTAAATAGTCTCTTAGTGTCTTCCCATAAGGATTTTGGTTAAGCCACTTATCCTCATGTATTCTAAATTGGTCCTTTCTCCTATTTCCATGTGGTTGAGAATGATTCCTCCATTGATGTATATCATCATTAAATAGAGGTGAAGGATCATCAGTATCAAATAGAGGATTGCTCGTCTATGAGGAAACCTCATAATTATCAAAGATGAAAGGTGTTTCATCATCATTAAAGAGTGGATTGTTTCTCCATGGAGAAATATCTTCTCTATTAATGTTGGGGTGTAAATTACTCTTTTTATCAGTGTTTAAATTATTCATTAGGTGCAACTGATCATGTCTTCCTCTTTCCTTTTCTTTCTTTTTTTCTTTTCTTTTCTCTCTTTTCTTTTCTTTTCTTTTCTTTTTTTTTTTTTTCTTTTTGTATTTTTTAAAAAGAGGACTATCCCAAATAATGCAACCTAAATGCCTAGAATGATGCATAATTAAGAACACGATCAGGCAATCCCTTAAGGCTAATAAGCACATATATTTTAATTTTCTTAATTTTCTATGGGAACGATGCTTTTAATTAGCTTAATCTAACGCTCCTCCTCTCTTTAGGAGTTGACTACTGCTTACTAGTTAGGCTCTATCCAAAATAGTTAATACAACCCTCGTGTAAGGAGCCGTTTAGACCTCACAAACGTCAACAGGAGGTGGGGGAAGAGCAAGGCTCTATTAAACAACCCCCAATAACCATAATGATCAAAAGCCACTAGAGTAACAGAAAATCATATTATATTAAGAGGGTCATACGAGCATGTAATGACCCTATAGGTCTCTTCTAATTGATTTTAACTTAATATGAATGGTAGGGATGCTCACTTGAGGTGATTATCCTATGTGGGCCAAGGAATGGTGGTGAAATCCACCCTTGATCTTGTGGGGTCGGGTGCCCTTACTAATTCATTTTCATACACCATGGCAATTCGATCAGCATATAATTCACCTTAAAGCATGAGACGTGTCCTAAGATCGAATTAAAAGCAATAAACTAATGCAAACCCTAAACTGCAACAAATATATAGTGTGCTTTCTGTATGTAATAAAACTACCAATCAATGCAAAATTACACTAAATACGAACGCTAATCTAGAAAATAAATGAGTGAGAAGACTTACAGTGGGGTTTTTGATGAAGATTAAGTGTGGGCCACCTCATCCCACACTTACCTTGTATTATTACAACCCTTTAAAAATTAAAATTAAAAGTGCAAATTACAAAGGGCCCTCACTATAAGATTCGCTCAAAAAAATAAAAATTCCTAATCTAGGAAAGCAAGGAAAATCTATCTAATTGATGATACTCCATTTGCCAATTTTCCTAAAAAAGAAAGACAACAATTAGTACCAAATTCAGGAAATAAAGTGGTTATGATAAAAATAATAATAATTAAAGATGCACCTAAAAATGCCTAAAATGTTAAAAATTATAATTCCTACTTGTTTATTTTCCTTTTTTTTTAATTTTTTTGGATTTTTTAAATTAAAATTTATGAAAACTCCTTTGGAAGTCTCCAACAACGGCGCCAAAAACTTGTTGATGTTTAACCGCAAGTGCACAGGCTATTGTAGTATAACTATGCAAATATGGGTCCATCCCACAGGGACTTACTTTAAAAGATGAAGTTTTACATAAAATTCAATTAATAAAAATAAAAACTAAAACTAATGAATATAACAAAAATAAAATGACAATAAAATAAAAATTCAGATTTATTCAAATGATGTGATTTACAAACTTTCTAATTAAAAAAATAAAAAATAAAACTAAATAAGCATTCCTGGATAACACTGTCCCTGATAGGCAGAATAAGGATAAGGAAAAAACTGAAATATTCAGGGACACAGATGTAAATAGCCTTGAGGACACAGATGTAATTGAGTTTAAGTGAGGAAGGGCAAAAACCAAAATTAAATGCAAATTTTGGTTTTTAACAAAAAAAAACAAAACGCAGATGACGAAGAAAGCTGGAGGGAGAAGAGGGAAAGGGAAGAAGAGGAAGAAAAAGAGGAGAGGGAATGAGAAGGCAGAGGAGAAAAACCCATACTAGGTTTCCTTCTCCGGTCTGACTGAGATGGACGCCAGAGTTGGAGAGTGTAGAGAAAGATGAGAAGGGAAGGAGGAAAAGCAGAGTTGCTGGAGACGAGAGCAGAGGAGACTGAGGAGAAAGGAAAGATGAGAAGGCCGCGGGATACCTGAATGGGGTTTTCATTTCCAGGCTGATCGTTGATGATGAAGAAAGCCGGAAGTTGGGAAGATGCCAGCAATCTGTCTGGCCGGTGAAGTAGTCCAGGTGGTAATATGGGTATCAGAGCAGAGGAGGGAAGCCTGGGTCATGTGCGACGGTGAAAGGGGTTGTCAAATAGTGCTGGTTGATGGAAGAGGGGCTCGGCTAGGCTGCGTGGTGAACAGAGAGAGAGAGAGAGAGAGAGAGAGAGAGAGAGAGAGAGAGAGAGAGAGAGAGAGAGAGAGAGATGGTAAGGTAGGGGTGGTGTTGTGGTGCGGTTGAGAGAGAGAGATATGGGAAAGAGGAGAAGAGTTGTAAGAGACGGAGGGGGTGGTGCGTGCCTGGCCGCCCTCCTATGGTTTAGCCAAGAGTGGAAGAAGAGAAGAAGGGGGATGAGATAGACGAGAGAGAAGAGGAAAATAGAGAGGGAGAGGGAGAAGAAAAGTGGGAGATGAGGAGAAGAGAATGGAGAGAGATCAGAGGGGTAGAGAGAAAGAGGAAGGGGGAGATGGTCGGCTCCTCCAACCCACCTAAGGGAAGAAGTCAAAATGGAAGTGAAGAAAAGAAGAGAGAGAGAGAGAGAGAGAGAGAGAGAGAGAGAGAGAGAGAGAGAGAGAGAGAGAGAGAGAGAGTGCTAATGTGGGTCCTCTCCTTTGACTTTGGAAACTCCTCTAGAAATGCAAGTTGCCTTCTCCATGTTATTTCTCTTTTATCCATGATGCTCAATTATCTTCTAGGAAACTATCCCATCCATCTTTATGGTTGATGTGGCCCATCCAATCTTCTTTAAGATGATCTGCACTGTTAACCTTTAATTGTAGCCGTCCACGCATCTTTTGGTTGATATGCAAAATAAAAGACTAAATTAGAATCGTCTGAATTGTACATTAATCATCTAATGAGCTCTAATTATCATCTAATTGTTGATTTTGAAAAATTAAGGTTTGGATGGTCAATTGGAGCTAAATTTAAAATCAAGCTAATTTTTGCAAATATGAATGGGTAGATGATCTAATTGAACGCTAAATTAGGGGTATTTTGACCAAAATTGAGCACTTAACAGTCCCCTACGAGAAGTGGGGGGAAAATTACCGATAAGATCATTCTAATTTCTTTTAAGCAATTAATGAACTTTGATTGGTTGATATTGGCTTCTAAGGATTAGGTTCACCTGCACTAACAAAGGTGTAGCAAATGTTTCAAAGAGAATTGATTGACCCTTAGTTCATATACATTGTATGGATGCCTTTGGAAATATTCATCTAACCCACCTCCCTTTGTTAGCTCTAATCATCACCCAATTCTCCTCAATTTTTGATTAGGTGAACATGTGACAACCTAAGTTTTTTTTATAATGCAATTTTAAAATAACAAGCTTTTAATTGCGAGATCGATCTCTATTTTTAAAACAAATTTTCAAAATGAATGAAGCGGAAATTTTCTTTTATTTGAAACTATTTCACAAAAATCCTGAGTGTCATTAATTAATCTCAATGAACATATAATGAATCATGCCATGGCAACTTTTGGAAAAAATATAAAAATGAATAATTACCATTCCCAAGATTGTTAATCACAACTCAAGTTACAAATAATCACTTACAACCAATTTTACATCAAATACTAAAAGAATCACTTAGTATGAAATCTGGTACAATTATATCCTCACTTAGCCTTACCTCTTCTCACTTAACTGTAGCACTAACACTCTCTGAAGCTCCTTCTAATCATACTTCTTCTAATCTGAAAAATAATAGATTTGGTTGAGTATTTATCATACTCAGTAGGTGACCTGATACTACTAATTTGAAAACACGGCATGCAAGAGGCGTAATTTCAAGAAAAGTAATAAGATCTTGCAATTCCGTTTTGTGTAACCATGGGTATTTATGCATAAATTATAAAACTCATTTACACATTTCCAAACCATGGAACTTTAATCAAATCCATTAAGTAGCAATATAAACATTACGAAAATAGTAGTAGTCAATCAATTCATGCACTAACATTTTCGGAGAACACATCAAGCAAACTACTCAAAATCAATAATTCGTACAATAGTAATAATTACTAAAATCTTAAAGTAGTAATCGATCAAATCAAATGATAGAATCTCAAACCTACAATAGGTATCATGAATGTGGATATCTCGGCGAACATATCAAGCCGATAGGTCGGCGAACACATCAAGCCGACTGGTCACGAATACTCGTATACGACCATCTCAATACAATATGCATATCGAAAAGGGTGTCGTGAACACTTCCAGTGATCGTCCATGTTTACCACGACAGTCGAGGAAGGGATAATGTCGCTTTGAGCAGTGATACCTACCACCTTTGGTGGTTAGAGGCTGGGAGGCCAATCCTGTACATAAACAACCTCTCAGTATAGTGCTCGCTAGGCTCATTAGCTCGAAAAGTATATATACATATAATCCAAATCTCAATTATCGTAAATCATGCAATTTATGTAATTAGTTTCAAAACATGGGAGCACTGCATATATAAAATCTGTTCAATGCAAGCAATTGCATTTAATACCATAAATTATAAAGACAATTCCGCATGCTTGTTATAAGAATATTATATCTCAAAAAGCATACTAAATACGGTAATAGAGTCAAGTAAATTAATTAGATTTTTTAATGCGTTTAAAAACTTAGTAGTATTGGACTACTTATCTCGAAAGATGTCACTTAATTCGTATCCTCCTTTAGTTTAAATCCTGGATATTCTTCAAGGTCTTTATGGTATCCTGTATATAAGAATCTAACTATTATTTTTCGATCATTAATCAGGTTCATAGCTTAATGGCTTAGATAATCTATTTAGACTCCGATCCCATCCATAAGTGATCGGATCTATGATCTAAGGGTGATCATCCTTAATTCAGGGTTGAATTAGATATTTAAAGGTCCTAAGTTGTCCAATAGACCACTTATTAGGTTCAGATCATCTTGATGTAGCAGATTTATGAGATTCATAGGGTTTTTATGTCATAAGTAGATAAAATCATTTTCTGATCCTATATTTTATTGCATAATTAGGTCCGCGTCATCGATACGATTCTAAGGGACCTTTTGGATCATTAATCAAGCTTCTATAGCTCCTGGAAGTAGAGATTTTTTGTTTCAGGCCTGTTTAACTATCCAGATTGAAATTCTGGATCTAGAATAGGGTTACCGGTGATGATTGGTTGTCACCAGAGAAGGTGATTAGAGTGACAGTCGCCGGTGATGTTTTCTAGGTCGGATTGACTCCTAATTAAAAGGGTTTGTAGATTAGGCTCTTACCTTCACTCTTGTTAAGTTTGACTTCATTTCGTGGTCATTTGATGTCAGCAATGTGGATTTTCTCTTTGGACTGTCGTTGGAAAACTCTATGCTGCCAGATTAGAATCTTACTCCGATTGCACGATAAAATCTGCTCTTATTGTGAAATAGATAGAGGGGTTTTAATTGTCTTCTCACGAGGAATCCAGCGACGATGTCTGATCTTTAATTCACCGCTACTCATATGACTGTCGTAGGACCAAACAATAACTGTAGTTATAGTTGCCGGAAAAAATGGAGAATAGGTGGCTGGAGGAAGAGGAGAAGATCGGGGATTGATTTGAGGTGAGATGGGGAAGAGGAGAGAGCGATTTATAGGGTGGTGCACCGCCCTTTTTGGCAGTGCTGCCGCCGCAAACAGTGGTCGACGGCCACCATCTTTTTCGGTGTTGATGTAGTGATGATGTTATGCTGATGTGGTGTTGACGAGGAGAATGACGTAGAGTCAGAAGGGGGTGCTGTTAATAAAACAACACTGTGCATGTTTTTTTTTAAAACTTTTAATTATCGAAATACCCTTCATCTTCCAACACTTATAACTTTTTCATACGAACTATTTTTTTTAGTGTTCTTTGAGGCGTTAAACTTCATTTCTCGAGTAAAATCTAATTATTGAGATATTTTCAGAAATTCTCTCTTTACATATTTTAAATAAAATAGAACATTTATCCACTTGTCCAATATACTTATTTGTCAAAATAGATAGGATATAAACATTTCGTAAATTATAAACACTATGATTGATTGTGATTGAAAGAGTGTTACTATTATTTGACAAGAATATTTTAAAATTTTGAGTCATTATAGAACAACCATGTATTAAGTATCCTTTCACATTTGAAAACATATAATTGGATCACCTAAGCTTCCCAAATCATTTGGATGAAAATTAGAGTGGTAGGTATGGTTTTCCTAGTTGTGCTTTTTGTAAGAATCTTGATCAAGTAAAGAACTACTCTTTAAAGATAGAACAAATAGGTCTTTGAGATGGCAAGGTAAAATACCTATGCTCTATACAATGAACTTGATAATATTCAACTAAAATGCTCTATTGACCCTTGTCAAGCTAATGATGAGGTAGAAATCGACATTCTTCCTTGCCTTCATCATTCTTTACTCATGTAGAAAAAGCACCGGGTGCAAAAATCTAGAGTTATTTGGCTCCCTAGGGTGACCTGAACACATTTTTTCACTCAATTATCAATGCTTAGAGAACGACTGCCAAGATTCGGGTTTTGCATGGTCAAAATGGGGAATGCTTCTCCTCCCGCACATCCTTTTACACTTTCAAAATTTTTTTTGAGGATCATTTAAAAATGTTCCAATTGTTTTTTTTGTTTTACTTTGACGGAGCATTTATTTCATTTTACATTACTCTAATCAATTTGACATCTAAATATCCGTATATCTCAAAAGCTATAATTTTCACTAATAACAATTTTAATTTTACAAAATTCAACTTTTGACTAATATCTCAATACATTAATATTAAAAATGTTTAGGTTTTCTTAGTATCCTAATGCACTATCAACAAATATTTTAATATATATTTTATTCACCAAAATATCAATTATCTTAATCCACTATCTCCCTATTAGTATATCATCCACTGATAAGGCACCTATAAATACTCCAAAAATATTCCTACGATCTCACTACGAACCACTACACGATCAATCTTATCCATTGCCGCGTGCCACATATACAAATCATAGTTAAAGAGGTAATCTTTCACATAATCTAACAAGGACGTTGTTATAGAAATACAACGGGTAAAACACGTTCAAATAGTAACAGTGGCATTATCAATAATAAAGCTGAATATCGGGGGCAACTTGGATATCCAATCTAGGGTTCTATATAACCAAAAGTTTTGGAAGGTGGAAGGGTTTCTGGCCTGGCATTGTGGTTCTAGGGTTTTTATCTTTGCTGGCATCTGCAGCAGCCATGGTGGCCGTCAAGAAGACCGTAAGCCTTTCCCTCCTCTTCTCTTCGATGGCTTGATTGGATTTTCTTAGTGTTTTCCCTCTTCTGTCTAATTCCGTTGATCTTTTCTGGTTAACGTAATCATCAGTTCAGTTTGAGATTCGAATTCTTTTCTGTTCGTTTTCGCATTTCTAATTATTTTCATTTGTCTGCAAGTCGAAGGGTTTTTTGGAGATTTTGCATCTGCTCTTTTGTTCAGTTTCGTACTTGCTAGTTCATTTTGGGTTTTGCATATCACGCTCAGTGGCTATTAGTTTTGTGAGTGATGATAGAAGATCTGATTTATTTAATTTTCTGGATTTGGGTTGTAAACAAGCAGAAAAAGACTCATGAGAGCATCAACAACAGGCTCGCTCTTGTGATGAAGAGCGGGAAGTACACCCTTGGTTACAAGACCGTCCTCAGGTCCCTAAGGAGCTCTAAAGGTATAAACCCATTTTCATTATTTGTGTTCTATTTGCTCATATGCTCCGCTTCTGAGTGGTATTGGTGATGGTGATTATCCTTCAATGTTGTTTTCTGGCTTTCCGTTCTATGTTGTTATTGAAATGTTAAAAGCCCGAAATTAATCAGGACATTCTTAAGATAGTTGAAAGTTAATGATAGGATTTATTTGCTTTTAACATTTGTCAAGTTGGTCATAACTTATTTTCTTGTGGGAACCTGGTAAAACGGTGATTTAAACTGCTGCTGATAGGCGTCTTGGTTTCTGGGGCCTATCTTTTAGGTAGTCTGAGCACTGATTTTCAAGAACTTATTGATTTTGTGGTAAAATCAGTAATGTGATGTTAGCATTTGGTCGATTGGTTTTCTATGCTTTATTGTTAATTTTGAAATACATTGTCAGTCGCTGGTAAATGATTAATGTGATTTTGGCATTTGATCAATTGGTTATATAATGAATTCATAGGTAAGTTGATCATAATCGCCAACAACTGCCCTCCACTTCGGAAATCTGAGATAGAGTACTATGCTATGTTGGCAAAGGTTGGAGTTCACCATTTTAATGGGAGTGAGTACATTATTCTGATCCTTCTTTATTTTACTTTGTCTTCCAGAGTGGTTCTTCCTGTTCTCACCGCTAATTATTATTGCTTTGCTTATAATGCTGTAATGATCAGTAATACTTTGGTGGTTGCTTGTATCCTGAGCTGCTAAATATCAGGAGGGTAGCAAGGCTGGGTATTTCTCTGTTTGTTATATCCTTGTCTAAAAATTGTCAATTATGTTATTAGCATATAATCAGATGCATGGTGGAACTGAAAAGAAATGCGAAACCATTGTCAAATAGATGATTTGTATGCAGCTACCCTCATGTTTTGTTACTAATGTCAACAGATTCTCATCACATCACTGGTGCATTTAAAAATCTTTATAAAACATAAGGCTGCAAGCATCCAATAAAAGTAATTTTTGGTGTAGGGGTGATCTAAGGGATTATCAATAATATGAACAGTTAGATCTTCTGAAAATCCAGCCTAAAAATAATAAAAGGCCAGTGTCTGAAAATAAGATGCTGCTTAGTGTTTGAAAATACCAAAAATACCAGGACTCATTGTTATGATCCATCAAAAATCACTATATTGGCATGGTAGATTAAATATGTGAACTACTTCTTGCTGAAACAGAAACTGATGGTACATCCTGGGAAAACAATGTAAAACTATAGTAAATACAGAGGATATGTTGATATTCTAGCTTGTGCCATTGACCTTTATAAGTAATGCATGTGTAAAATTTCCATTAGATGCACGTATAGGTTTCTTTTGGTTGCATAATTGAATTATTTAGTGATTTGGTATTAGTATTGCTGCTCACTTGTTTAGGAAACCATTTGCACAGAATCAATTTTGTAGGAAAAAATATATATAGAATTAATTTTCTCTAAAATCTTGAGAGTTGGTTTCGGGGGGTCAAATTATAGATCTTATAATTTGACTCATCCTTTCACGTATACACATCAAAGGGCTCCCTTCCTTCTGCTGTTGAGTTAAATGTGTTCCATTGTTTCTTTTTCCCCCTTTCTGTCTCATCGTCAGTATGGATGGAATTAGGCTGGCCCTAATGGCCACGATTTAGTGATAGCCTTTTCTATTAAATGAAAATTGTTGAAGTACTTAAAATAAGTCTGTATGTGGTGGCTCTGTCATGTGGCGTAAAATTTAGTTGGCTAAACTTAATCATATTTTTGGGGCTCATTTAATTTGGAAAATTTAATGAAGACCGGTTTTTGGGTACTCATTTAGACAAGAATTGATGAATGTGAAGCAGAGTTGCTTGTTCAAATTTCTCCGGCTTTAGTTTCTTCCAACAATGTCCCAAATACTAGACTGCGTTCTCTTTTTTGACATGTTTTGCTAGCATAGTCATGTTTCCTTCATCATTCAGACTGTTCTAATTTTGTTGCCCATGCCATTTTCCGTAAAAAGCAGACAGCATTAGGAAAACGAGCTAATCGTGTGTAGTCGTTTGTCTGTTACTTGATCCCATGGTGCCCAAACTTGTCTTTGTTCTTACATGCTTTTGTTTTCTTGTCAGACAATGTTGACTTGGGAACAGCATGCGGTAAATATTTCCGAGTGTGCTGCCTCAGCATTATAGATCCAGGTTGGTATTGCTGATCTGAGCATCTAATAATGTTTGCTTTTTCTTGATTGTTTTGAGTTTTTGACATTTGCTTCTCTGCTTTTTCTTAAGGTGATTCGGATATCATTAAGAGCATCCCAGGCGATCAATGAAAATTAGAGGAGTGAGAGAGTTGAGCAGTCTGTATTTGCACTTTTTTTCTTTTTCTTTTTTTCTCACTCTTTTTGGTTTTGGATTTTAGTGATGTGGCTTTACAGTGGTCTGCCAATTAGAGAAGCTTATGGCTATGCAAATTTTGCTTCTTACCTATTGCAAGAACAGTCTTTAGATAGAGAAATCTATTAGATGAAGATGAATTGTTGTGATATTCCTTAATGGCGTGTTTCTGTGTTGCCGCTTTTCTGCCTGTCGGCATTACTCAAAGTGGATGAAATCTGAATTACGATGGAGATGGGAAGATGAAATGAATATGCTAGTAATAGTACAAGAAAGGATAGAATTAGGAATGAAAATATTAGAGGAAACTTAAGGGTAGCACTAATAGGTAACAAGATGAGGGAGATTAGATTTAGATGGTTGGACATGTCCAAAGGAGACCGAAATTGGTACTGGAAAGGAATGGAAGAATAAGATTTTGATAATGATGATGATGACTATAGAAGTTTACTGTGACAGGAAGATGAAATCTGAATGTGCCAGCAAGTGGTCATGAATCAAGATCTACTGGACAAGAGAGACGAGCTTCTCACTACTAGCTTTGCCCTCGTAGCTTTTTGCTGTTTCCTTGATTGGGCCAATCTTTGAAAGGATAGCTCCCGGGAAATGGTCAAGCACAGTTGAGCTAAATGATTCTCGTTCCGAGAAAAATGGTATGTTTTGGCGTGCAATTGCCTTGTGGTTATAGTAATCTTGTTTTCCTTGGTGCACCTTGCCATACCCCCCTGTTGATTATTTAGCTAAGCTATTAGGTCTCATGCACATGTAAGAATTTTTGGCCCTCTTCCTATCAGTTCAGCAGTAAAATAATATATGGTATCAGAGTCTTAGGGTTCAAGAGGTGGTCGTGAGTTTGAAGCTTGAATCCCCCCATTTATCAAATCAATCCACTTGAAAGACCAAAAGACAAAAGGCCTATGATGGACATATAACGTTCTTACTATCTAGGCAGTTAATAGCCTGTGCGGAAGGTGAAATTTAAAACTAAAGAAAGAATTTGGTGTATAAAAAGAAATTTTTAAACAAAAGAAAGAATAAAAAGGGCAGCCTCGATGCACGAAGCTCCCACTTATGCCGGGTTCAAGGAAGGGGCGACCTACAATGGCCTAAGTAGGCAGCCTTACCTTGCATTTTTGCAAGAGGCTGATTCCACGCTTTGAAGGTGTTGGCTATGCATGTAAGAGTTAAAATTTGGTTTTAATACAAATTTCATCCTCTCATCATTAAAGTAGATTTGGCAACGTGATTATATGACTCAAGATTGATTTTAATGGACTGTGGCAATGCGGGATAAGATGGATCAAATTAAATTATGGCTTTGCGACTAAAATCATTGGTTTTCTAACAAGGCTGACGGCCTAAGTAGGCAGCCTTACCTTGCATTTTTGCAAGAGTTTGATTCAACGCTTTGAAAGTGTTGGCTATGCATGTAGGGGTTAAAATTTGGTTTCAATACAAATTTCATCCTCTCATCATTAAAGCAGATTCGGCAACGTGATTAGATTGCTCAAGACTGATTTTATTGGACCGTGGCAACGTGGGATAAGATGGATCAAATTAAATTATGGCTTTGGGACTAAAATCATTGGTTTTCTGACAAGGCCGATGGAAAAGAGTACAAACTTGGTAGAACATGGAAAAGTCTACTCTTTTTTATAGAGAATTACCTAACCCATAAGTAATTTCTCCTCTTAATTCTAAATGTAGCCACAACTTATAATAAAATATTAGACAACTTCATGCACAACTAATAACTGAAACAAAGGAAAAAGTATCATTTAAACCTTTTATTTGTAGCAATCTCTTAATTAAATCCCAAATACATCCAGTTCTCAATATAACCCCCAATGTGCAGCCTAGTTGCATGAAGCTCCTGCCTATACAGGGTTCTAGGAAGAGGCGGACCACGAGGGCCTATAGTATGCAGCCTCACCTTGTATTTTTACAAAAAGGCTATTTTCACGCCTTGACCTCCAATATTGAACAAATTTTTTGATTATCCTACACCGTTGAATGTTTTGATGGTGTTAAGTGTATGCGATCCTCTCATGCCTGCATGGCTATTGACCAAATGCATTGGCATTTGACTGCCAATGTAGTTATGGAAACTTTAAAATATTCAAGAAAAGAACATGAAAAAGCACCTTGGATGGTAATACTTTCTCCCCAAGAGGGCAGCCCGGTCTACGAAACTCTCACGTATGTTGGGCTTGGAAAAGGGTTGGATCACAAGAGTACGCAACTTTACCTTACATTTTTTGTAAAATGCTATTTCTATGTCAACAACCCATAATCTCAAGGTCACAGACGACAACTCTACCATTGTGCTAAGGTTCCCCTTCAAAATTTTCCTTACTTGCCCCTCACCGAAAAAACTTAGGGATCACATGTAAAACACGCCATTTTTGGAAAATATATAAATGCCTAATTATGTAAATTTGAAAATTTGTAAAAATTTGGAATTTTGTGAAAATTTGAAAATTGGGGATTTGAAATTTTTTGAAAATAAAATCACTGACTAAAACCTCAATATTTGGAATGTACAAAAGAAATGAAATTCAACAACACTAAGAACGCTAAAATCGAAGACCGGATGAAAATTGGCTAATTATTTTAATTTTTGTATTTAATAAATTAAATGAAAGGGGGTAAAATAGTAATTACACTTATGGAGCCCATGAGAACAGGCATTAAAAACGATGAGTTGACTAGCATTTAATAGGCATGGCGATGATTACCAGCTATTAATGTTGCTTCTTACCTATTGCAAGAACAGTCTTTAGATAGAGAAATCTATTAGATGAAGATGAATTGTTGTGATATTCCTCAATGGCATGTTTTTGTGTTGCCGCTTTTCTGCCTGTCGGCATTACTTAAAGTGGATGAAATCTGAATTACGATCGAATTTAAAGGAGATGGGAAGATGAAATGAATATGCTAGTAATAGTACAAGAAAGGATAGAATTAGGAATGAAAATATTAGAGAAAACTTAGGGGTAGCACTAATAGGTAACAAGACGAGAGAGATTAGACTTAGATGGTTGGACATGTCCAAAGGAGACCCAAATTGGTACTAGAAAGGAATGAAAGAATAAGATATATGTGGCTGACCACTAATTGCGATAAGGTTTTGATGATGATGATGAGTATAGAAGTTTACTGTGACAGGAAGATGAAATCTGAATGTGCTAGCAAGTGGTCATGAATTAAGATCTATTGGACAAGAGATGAGATCTCGTCCATGGTGAAATGCTAGGTTTTGGAATTTCATGTCAACCCAACTTCTTTTGCTGGTTTTGTTTCTAAGGATTTGAGACTAGTTAATGATTTAGGAAGGTCAACCATAGATAAAACCCCATGTGAGATCTAGAGGGGTCTGCTTTTGTGCTTATAAAGGGCATCTCTGGTGTACGAAGCTCTCGTGCATGCAGAGTCCGAAGAAGGGGCGAACCATAAGGGTCTATAGTATACAACCTTACCTTGCATTTTTGCAAGAGGCTGTTTTCACACTTTAAACCCGTGAACTCAAAATCAAATGATGACAACTTTACCATTGTGCTTATATGACTAGATATTTCTTTACAAAACACTACAAGGGCTCAACCCTGGTAAATATGATGGGCTGATTTATCGTCTTCTTTGAAAAGATAATAGAATTTAATGGGAAGCCCTTCTTTCCTTGGATTCTCATCCCAAATGTTGCAATATTTCTCAAAACAGAGATGATAGTCTGAATTTTTCTCCTTAAATGGAACTATGCCTGCACAGGGTGACGTCAGCTTTGATGAACATACTTGGAAGACCATCTCTTCATCAGCAAAGAAATTGATCTCTGTTCTTCTGAACGTGAATCCTCGTAGGAAACCAACTGCTCACGAGGTTTAGTATGATCTTTGCTCTATTCATCTCATAGTTTTCTTATACAGACTTGATGACATAGTTGAGGAACTTTCGGAGGACAGCTAGACTTAAGGAACCCTGAATTTGAGTTGCTAGAGAAAGCAAGAACCACTCAGCTTGAAAGCCCATTTAGTCTCAAGAAATTGATCAAGTGCTTAATACATTGGACGAGTTACTGTTCAAAGTAGGATAAAACTGACTGGATTCTTTTTTGTGTTAAAGCCACCGTACATGACAATTCACAAAGCTAATTGTCAAAGTTGTACAATTTTGATCTTCAAACAGCTTCTGCTACATCCTTGGATTGTGCAAAGCAGGACCTCATGGACTCTGAGGTTGCTTTTCGGCTGCAGCCGCTACAGCAAGCGTCATGAGTGGCACATTTTTCTTAAGAATAAGAAGCCACAAATCTGCAGGGATCCCAGGACCTCACTCCTGAAGAACTTGACAAGCTAAGAGTGCATTTCAAAAAATGTGAGTTTTATACCAAGACCTCAGTCGTCCAAATAGTTTATGACTGACTGTAAATGCGTAATGCCAACCATGTTTTGAGCATTTTATATTTCTATTTGTTCATAAATCAATTTAAATTAGCCTAAAGATCAATGCCACTTATCTAATCTGATCACTGAGTGCAAGGCCTTCTCAGCAAAGATGTGCAAATGGAGACACTGGAATTCTTTCAGAGTCGGAACAAGTAAAAAAGGGCAGCCCTAGCAAGCTCCCACATATGTGGGATACAGGGAAGGGGCCGACCACAAGGGTCAATAGTAGACAACCTTATCTTACATTTTGCAAGAGGCTGTTTCCACACCTTGAACCCCTGAGCTCAAGGTCACATGACAATAACCCTACCATTGCACCAAGGCTCCCTTCAAACAAGTGCTAGGAGCAATGAACATGTGCTCACTCCTTCCACTCGCTCCACATGTATTTGATCTATTCAACAACAGTCGTGATGGGACAGTGGATATGAGAGAGATCCTGTGCAGGTTCTCAAGGCTCTGAAACTCCCACGGAGAAGATGCTCCAGCTCTGTTTTTGCACCTTTGTCCTCCATAAACTGTGTTCTACTAAGCCTGCACTCATCTCTCAATTGAAAGTTGCTTCATTTTGGAACGAATAGGTTTCAGGTCTGTCCACAGATCAAGCAGGATCGTTTATTTTATCGTTCTCAACTGCATGCAGCTTCAGATATCAATTCATAATAATGTCATTTGAATATCTGTCTTAATA
This sequence comes from Warburgia ugandensis, assembly GCA_035236585.1. Lineage (NCBI taxonomy): Eukaryota > Viridiplantae > Streptophyta > Magnoliopsida > Canellales > Canellaceae > Warburgia > Warburgia ugandensis. The sequence goes on from CP141128.1 coordinate 70,502,933, forward strand.
TGACTAACAGACGTATGATACAGACGGTCGGTATGCATCATCAAGGAAGAAGTATCATCGATGCTCATAGAGTAAATCTTGCTCCCTCTGATCTATTTTAAAGGTAGGTCATTTTGCGTTGATAATGCTAGAACAATCTGTTGATCAAATCATGCAGGCCTTGCTGGACTGCCTTCCACCGGACGATTGCAGAACCCGGGAAGCTTAATGAGATTTTTGATCCCATGGATGCCAACGGCGATGGAAAAGTCACATTGGAAGAATTCAAAGCTGCAATGCAAAGGGGCAGCTCCCTTCAAGATGTGGTGGTTCTTTCTCTGTGTGTCACGACCCCTAACATGAATTCCGTTTTGGCTTCTGTCACTGTATATGTATTTTGCCTTCTGCTTGAAATATACTACAACTGTAAAAGATTTTATCAGATCCAATCTGTAACAGAAATGGATGTACATAGCCAATGCCCCTTTGTGTGATTTATGATGTATAATCCTGAAATCTGATAGCCCCTACAAACCAATACTTACAATATACCGCGCAAATAATGTTGTGTCCAACGCAATAAATCATTCTACAGTGAGACCTTCAGCTCAAATCATCTGCGGATGCATTCAAAGTCTTACCCCTAGGAATCATTACTAGTTCAGTTTAGGCAATCAGACGATCAGAATGGGTCTACTAGCTGATCAAGAAACCGTGCCAAAAATGTTATGTCCAACCCAAATAAATCATACTACATTGAGAACTTCAGCTCAAATCATCTGTGGATGCATTCAAAGTTGTCAAACTCCAAGGAAACATAGTAAAAATGTTGCAACATAAAACAATTCTCAGTATCTCTTACTAAAGAGAATCCACTTCTTTAATTCTCTTTTCAATATAAACATAGGCATAAAAACACCACCAGCTCTAAAAGTAAACCTAAGCTTCTAATTCTTGCAATGGATAGACTACAATAGAAATGAGAGGCTACTTTTGCATCACTAGCTCCGGCTAATTTTCAGTTTATAGCAGAAAATGCTATTTTAATTACATTAACAAATGCAATAGGAGTGAAGAATCCTGATCAGTATATACCATTGTACTTCTATTATCTTCACTTGGCGACCTATATAGACTTCTGCAATTTCTTAAGTATATCTGAACATCTTCAACTAGGCTGCAACTGTCCTAGGTTTGACACCAATCTTCTTCCATGAAACACTAGGCATTATTTGTGTCGTGTCTACTCGATCCTTGAATTGGATAGCAAAGTTGAGCAATGAATCAAGGAGAGAATCAGATAGAAGGTGTGGATTGAGGCCTAACTCAATGAGTTTTGTGTGCTTGGCATTGTAGTAGTGCTCCTCTGCTTCCACACGTGGGTTTGGGACAGATATGGTACGCACGTCCAGTCCAAGCTTTTCGCCAGCTTTACTGACAAGGCGAGCAAGATCATTGACAGAGAATTGTTCAGTGAACTGGTTGAAGACCCGAAATTCGCCTGGTTTTGCTGGGTTGGAGATGGCAAGCTCGACACACTGAACAGTGTCCCTTATGTCAAGGTATCCACGAGTCTGAATTGCAAGACGATAAATAGTTAACAAAGAGAAACTATAACAAGCTATGTGAACTAGAAGGGGTAAAAGATAAACTTGCTTTACCATAGTAAAAATGTGCTATAGTTTACCATAATCATGTCATATGCATGATATAACTGTTACATTATTTGAAAATCAAATGATCCCTGCAACTAAACACTGAGATGATAGGACATGAACTGCCACTGCCTGACCACAACCCAAAGGTAATGAGCTTTGGCTAGACTCAAGCAGGTCAGCTGAGTTGTATGAAAGTGCACATGCACAGATCAGTTAAATATACATTGTATGATGGATCATTTACAAAGCTCAATCATTTTAGCCATGGTAAGAAAGAGCTAGGCAAGTTTTTTATAGTTTAAAGAACAACAGTCACAAGAGAACAAATAAGTGGCGTGGCACAAGTACTACTTTATTCCTGGATTGCATATTGACATTTATACCACGTAGTACTTCAACTAGTGATACAATGAATAATAGTGTGAAAGGTAAGACAATCTTACCTGGCCTCCTTTACCATACACAGTTAGGGGGTGTCCAACAGCTGCTTGAACACAGAATCTGTTCAATGCCGTACCAAAGATTCCATCATAATCAAACCTATTGCAAAGCTCTTCATGCATTTCTGTCTCCTCTGTCCTCACCCCATAAACTACTCCTTGGTTAAGATCTGTGGCCCTGATTCCCCAGGCCTTACAAGTGAATGCAATGTTATTTGAATCATGCACCTTGCTCAGGTGGTAAAATGAACTAGCTTGCTTCGGATAAGGCAAGGTGTCTGTTCGTCCATTATGGGTAATTGTTATGTACCCCTCCTCAATGTCAATATTTGGAGTACCATATTCACCCATTGTTCCAAGCTTCACCAAGTGACATTCGTCTCTAAATTCTTTGATAGCAAAAAGAACATTTAGTGTCCCAATTACATTGTTTTTCTGGGTGAACACAGCCCTAGAACGGTCAATCATGGAGTAAGGGGCAGATCGTTGCTCTCCGAAGTGGACAACAGAGTCTGGCTCAAAGGATTTGAAGGTCTCAGAAAGGAACTCAAAGTCGCAGATGTCACCAATGTAGAGTTCGATGTTCCTTCCAGTGAGAGATTTCCAACGGCGGATACGATCGTGAATGGAGGAGATAGGGGTGAGGGAGTCGAGACCAAGTTGGTGGTCAAAGAGCCGACGGACCAAACTGTCAACAACGGCAACTTCATAGTTTTTGTTGGAGAGATGGAGGGCAGTGGCCCAACCACAGTAGCCGTCACCACCTATGACCATGACTCTTTTTTGCTTATGGGGTTCTGACTGGACTTGATTGGAAACAGACCCAGGTTGGGTTCCTTGGGTAATGGGAACAGTGGCAGTACAGGTAGTGTGGAGTCTTAGGTTTTCGTCGCTACGGGAGATTATGATTCTTGATGGAGATCTTGAAGTTTGGAATGGGAGAGAAGTAAGACATACTGTGGAAGATTGACCCAGTGACTCAGAGAACCACCTAGAGCTGGTGGAGGATTTTAGAGTGCAATACATTGGAAGTGAATGTGCCATATTGATATCTCAACTGTAGCTTCTGATACTAGGCAGATCTTTATGCTGAAGATGCCTGCAAAAAATTGTGTCAGTATCATAAATTATGACTATGAAAACCTAAGAAATCCCAGCCTTTGTAAAACTAGTGGACTAAGTGGAAGGCATCTTAGGAGTGGTGTAGAACTAGATAAGCCTTAACTGCCTAGCAATCAAAAATTTCCACCATGACTAAAACCCTCGAGAAAAAGAAGAACAGCAGGAAAAATTATTTCACCAGAAGAAAATATAAACATGAAGAAATTGAAGATGTTTTCGTTAGGATAAGTCATTTTAACGTGACACATACTGGGTATTTCATTTGCCATATTATCAAATTTGGAAAAGTACCACAAGTAATCTACAAGATTGATAGATGGAATAGAGTTAAAAGTTAACACTCAGAATTCTCTTATAGAGTTAAAAGTTACACTCAGAATTTTCTTTTCCTCTCTTTATCTTGTCACCTGCAGATAAGTTTACAGACATTTTTCATGCGTATAGATTCCTAGCTCGGCAACTAGACAAGGAAACCTACACATGACTTGATGGAATGGCTTAATAGTGATAATCTGGCCCCTGAAACAGAGAATGCCAGTCTTGGAATAAGAGGATGTAAGTAAGCCAACTACAGAACAATCAAGTGCAACTCGGATTGAGAGCAAGAACTAACACTGGAAAAGAACATTACAAAAAAAAAATGGCTACAAAGAAGCAAAGATGAAAACAAAAGTTCTAGAACTTGGAGAGCAAAAAGATTTGAAAGGATAAACAAAGCAGATAAGAAAATGTGAGACGGCCAGTCAGATTTGTGCCATTTAACTTTTGGGGGCAGTCATTTGCTTCTTATACAATGATAAAGTGGAATAAATTGCAAAGTGAGAAAATATGCTGAATTGTGGACGGAAAGGGAGAGAATCACAGAACGGTGGCAATACAACATAATCGGTTAGATGAAAACTTGAAATAGTTGATTAATTGAGTAAGAAAAGATACAAACCAAAGAGAAGTCGAGGCAGCAAATCTGATGCTTTCAATTCTTGCAGTGCTCCTACTTGCCTGACTAGGAATCAAAATAATTTTACCTGGAAGAGATTTATTTGGGGGGTTATCTTTGTGGAGCAGAGAAGCTGGTTATTTTATCCATGAAAATAAGGATCCATCAGCTGAAAACGGCTGGATTTTGATCCACCTGCCTGCTTCGGCTTACTTTTTAGCGTTATCCGGAAGAAACCCCAAAGGGTTTAGGGGTTTAAATTCTATCTTTTCGTTTTTAGTGGCCGAATTTGGATATTCCTTTCATTTGGACAAAGAAAGGAAGATTTTTTTGTTGTTACTATTTTTCTACTATCACTCGCTCGATGTTCCTTTTCTTTCTACTTTACAGGTATGGTCCAAAACCAACGACTGGCCATGGTTATCAGTAAAAGTGGGGTCAAGATACTGCCGCTCAGATTCATTTATCTTGGGGACCCTGTCTTTGGTGGGCGTCCAAAATTTTCGTTTATTACATAATTCTAGTCCGCCTCATGAAAAAAAAAGAAAAAAAGGAAAAATTCCCTGCAGCATGGTTTGGCGACCACCATATAATTTCTTTAGAAATTGGTGACCGGAAAATGTTCAAATTCTTGAGTTCTACACGAATATTTCCAACTACTTAGCATCAATCTTTGGTGGTTTAACAACGTTTTAGACATCTTTTCCAAAATGATAAAAAAAAATAAAATTCCAAGACAAAACATGTCCAAGAACATTAGCAAGTATTATATATCAATTTCTTCTAGGAGAGAAAATATCTCCAAGTTCAGATAATATTTGTTCTTTCTCTTCAACCATTTATTCAGCACTTCGAGCTACCATGTTATTTAGGGGCTATCATCTAAACTCTCCCACTAAATGATCATAACTATAAGATTCCTAGCATAGACATATGAGAGAGAGAGAGAGAGAGAGAGAGAGAGAGAGAGAGAGAGAGAGAGAGAGAGAGAGAGAGAGAGAGAGAGAGAGAGAGAGAGAGAGATTTAAAAAGTTGTTCTCAACTGATAATCTATTCTTGTTTCAACCAATGCGCAGTTAAGGCTTTAAAGTGTGTTATAAACTTTGGCCAATAAAAACATATCATACTGGATCAATGCAAAGTTTGGATAGAAAAATAGTAATCAACATGTCTTGACCATATATTTCTTTTATCTTCTCAATACAAGAAACCCTAGAGGCCTTCTTATGGTTTTTCTTTTTCTTTTCTCCTCCTTATTCCTTGGTTTAGTTGGATATGCATCAATAAATATGAGAAATTTATGGTGTCCTTACTTCGACATGCTAGTATTATGATTACCTCTATACTAATGAGTTTTGTGATCAAAATAGCAAATGTATGTTGATTTCTTACACTTTTAACTTAGTTGAATATGCTACATCTCACTCTGAATGGAATTGATGTCATGAATTTGTGTCATTGTCAAGGTCAAATTGAATTTGAATTGCAATTATGGGACAAGGGTTCTATTTTACCACTGTTCTCTTATGAGATGGAATGAGATACAGAAATGGTCTTGTAGTTTTTATTATTATTTATCATCACTCTATTGCTATTTTCTATGCAATGTGGAGTATGGTTAGATTGGTAGATTTCTATATGACTTTTGAGATGGAACCAGATGTAGAAATGGTGTTCTATTTGTTTTCTTCCTTCCCTTGCCATTTTGTATTTAGTATGGAGCAAGGTTCAGTTGTTAGATTTCTATATGGCTTTGAGGCACAATGAGATATAGCAATGGCCTTGTTTGTACTTGTTGTTCTCTATGGCTTTATCTAGTAATGTTATCGGTTTTGAATCTTATAGATGCTTGCTAACAAACATGACACCCAATATCATCTAGTAATGTTGTACCATATGACATTGTTTGGTAAACATTCATCCAAGTACCAAAAAAATTAATGTGCCCATTCATTGTCAGTTTTGTTTACGATATGTATGTTTTAACCTTATTGTATTGCATATAGCTTAGACTTGTTAATCTATGCATACTTTTTAGGGTAACCGACATGTTATTAGGTTTAGAATTTGTCTTGCCCCTATCTAATTGGGCTGGAAATCATCTTTAGTAATATTATTTTAGGCTAGTACAATGGACTTGTTTGAAATGTATTTAACAAGATCATTGTCATGTTATTTGTGTATCATGATGTGTCTCATGTACTTTATTGATATTTGTAATATTTGGTGCTTTATGATAACTAGAACTAATTTGGTATTTGAATTCTTCTCAATTGAATAGTCAATGTATGTGTGTGTACATATTCATAGTATTGTGCTTCCTTATATGAATTTCCTTTTTTTTCTTGGGATAAATAAGGTACAAATAATCTACTTAGCCATTTATATTAAGTATAGGCATGTAAAAAATTGATAAATGGGTTACAACAAAAGGAAATAAAAGGGCTATCCAAATAACTTTCTGCCTTCTGCTTTAAATAAATATGTTTTCAATAGGTGTATATTCAAACAAGCATTTTTTGTATACCACATATTTTAGTTCTGCTTATTTTATATTTGTATCTATCACTTAAACTAAAAGTAAAAAGTTATTTCTAGATGTAGTCTTAGACTTAAGTAGGTTTTCCTAGGATGACAGGGATCCAATAGGAGACCTTGCGTTAGGAATCTTGCACAAGTGCCTTGTATCATATACTAGTAAGTGGCACGTGAACATATATATATATATATATATATATAGAGAGAGAGAGAGAGAGAGAGAGAGAGAGAGAGAGAGAGAGAGAGAGAGAGAGAGAGAGAGAGAGAGAGAGAGAGAGAGAGGAGTAATTATATGATGCAATAGATTCCATTGAGGTTACATCATAAGCATCTTAAAAAATGGTTAATTTTTTCATGATCCAAACTATTCATCCGATTTGGCTTACCTCAGATGTCTAGGGTACAAAAGATTTCATGTAATTGTTAGACATCTCTAAGTCCTTCATTTCTTACTTTTCAAACCCCAATAATGTTTCACCATCCATCTATACGCAACACATTTGATGGTCATAATGTTCCTAAAGCATGTATTCAATATAAAGGATCTAGTACTACAATACAATGCTCATCTTATATAACTATCACTAACACTTTGAAATTTGAATATCAATTTCAACACATGTACTATGAGGAGTTACACTAACAATATGAATTGCAAACTATCATTCATCATAAACACAATAGACATACACAACTAATAAAACAAGACTAGAACACACACACACACACACACACACACACACACACACACACACACACACACACACACACACACACACACACACACACACACACACATGGCGTATCACATAAAACCATCCATCATTCATCATTTCTACCACTCTCCGGTCACACCATTCATAGGCTATTCTCTATACTAATAACATGAACTATTGATCGCCACGAATGCTAGATTTTTCATATTGAGATATGGCTTGATAGGTGTCTTCTTCTTCTGCTATTTCGCCAACTCTAAAATCTGCAAGTAGGTTCGAACTCATCAAAAGGTTATGTAGTGGGTGATCCCAAAAATAGAATGCCAATCACATTTGGAGAAGTTGAATAGAAAATAATAAAAAATCTAAAAATATAACAAAATTTAAATATTTTGTAATGGGCACCTACATACTAATAATTTATTGTCATCCTCAAGTTATTATGTGGACCATAGAAAAGCATCCTACCACCTAAAAAAAAAGGACCATAGAAAAGCAAAACTAAGATCAAAACTGAAAAATGATATTAGAAGTAGAACCAGTATAATGAAGAAAATATTTATTATATCATCTTTAAAATAATATTGCAAAATTTAGAAAAACTGAAAGTCATATTACCAGAATATCTTAATTTCACTAAAATTAAAATGAGATAATTTGTAATAGAATTGACAAAAAAGAAAGAATTGTCAATATGTAATTAATTAATAAACCAATTTTTTTAAGTATATGATTTGAAAGATTATAAATTTCATGCAGTTAAAAATTAAATGAGATTATTTACCATGAAATGTCAAAAGTTTATGTGAATTGCTTCTAAAAAATTTATTTATGATTTAGAATAAGGAAAAAACCTATATCATGTAGATTTTGTAAGGGGATTGTTAGGGAAGAGAAGCACTTTTTTCTTTAGAAGATAGATATTAAGGAACTTTTTATAATTCATAATGTAACAATAAATCTCTATAAAGAGGATGGGTATATCTTAATGGCAGTTCTATCTCCAAGATTCGACTAAGCCATACCCTATTTGTACCTCAATAGATTGCTTGATTAGAATTAGGTTGCACTTTTGTCTCTGCAATGAATGCCTTAAAATGAAATCTTTTAAAATTCTATTTTTAAATCATAATGACTTCTTTGAAAGAGAGAAATAAGATCAGAACTCAAATCCCTTCAGAAATAAGATTGAAAGAGATTAAAAATCTAAAGTTTCAATGAGAAACTAAAATTCCATAAAGAACTCCACCTGTTCAGAAACTTTAGAAACTAGAATGCTAAAAAAAATAAAAATGCTTAGGTTTAAAATCTAATATAATTAAGATGGAAAAAAATATAGCACAAGATATAATTAAGGAATTAATCTTTGATTAAGGAGTTGATTATAAATTTTAAAAATATCAAAAGTAATAGGAAAAATGAATGCCAAAAGTGGTCATTTGCCAAAGGAATGGTGGAGAAGAAATATGAAATATTAGAAGGAAAATATTGCAAGAGAGAATGCAGGAGTTATTGTATAGGATTAATGAGTTACATGAAAAATAATAAAATGGATAGATGACAAAAATGCCAAGTGTCAGAAGAACATAGAGGTAGAATGCCTGACCCTTTTGCTTTAATATATAGTACATGTATTAAGTTATACTTGAATTAGGCATGGTTCTTATATTTATGATTTTGTGGGAGACCTCGTCTCCCCTTTCCTTATAAGGAAAAAGTTGCCATTTTTTTACGGTTCCTTGGTCATACGTGAACGAGGAATGATAGCTGCATATGCAGCCTTCCCACACACGCATCTCAGACAAGGATACATAGCCAAATATATTGCTAGCATTCTCAAATTTCGCAAATAACACGGCATAAGGGCATGCTAGCTGTACACTTGCCCACGTATCATCGACTGAGAGTTTTGCAGGTTGTGACTTCGTGTGCATATTTGTTGGTCCATCAGCATGGGTTGACCCTTCTGATAGATCCGGCCTGTCAATATCTTTGGTCCCAATAGACATGGAGATGGGTTGACCCTTCTGATAGATCCGGCCTGTCAATATCTTTGGTCCCATAGACATGGAGATGATCAGGAGATACCATCCCATGATATAGAAGATGAAGATATTGAAATTAGCAGGCAATCAACTACAAGATTATGTTAATCACTACATTATCTGTGAGAAGTACAAAATAGGCTTATAGGCATGGGTGTGTGTGCCTAACTTTAAGAAGAAAAAGGCAAAAATCTATTAAAGCATTTAGATAAGCCATCCCTAAAAATCACCTGCATCGGATGATCTAATATCTGTTATTCTGCAGACAGTAAGACGTGGACATTGGAGCCTTAGCGCAATGGTAGAGTTGTAGTCGTGTGACTTTAAGGTCACGGGTTTAAGGTGTGGAAACAATCTCTTGCAAAATGCAAGGTAAGGCCGCATACTATTAACCTTGTGGTCTGCCCTTTCTTTGAACTCCGCATATGTGAAAGCTTTGTGCACCGGGACTGCCCCTTAAGATGTGGACATTGGAGAATAGTTTTACCGGTCCTGTTCTGTAACTTGATCTGGTACAGATTCATTGAAGCTGTGAGTGTGATAGAGATAACGTCAATGTAGGCAGAATTAGGTGCACTGTGAATGCTGGTGTCTTCTCATTTGTTGGACGCTCATTGTCATTTTCATGCTTTCTAATGCCTTGATAGCAGGCTAATTGGTTTTTAAATCAAAGGGTCCTAAATCCACACGCTGAAAGTGTATTAGTTTTAGGTACTGACATCAGCTGACTTGTATTTCATTTCTAATCTCAGCATTTTGTGTCTAGCAACGACCGAATATGCTGCCTTACAACTACACCAAACTAGCATTCAGCAACTTGTAATATAAAAAGAAAAAAAAGGAAGCCACGGTGCACGAAGTTCTCGACTATGTGGGGTTCAGGGAAGGGGAGGACCACAATGGCTTAAAGTACACACACACACACACTTTATGTTATCATGGATCTCCTTCCCCATTTTTGTAAGATTTCCCCTCAAATCCCTCTCCAAATGACGTAAAATTAATTTATACAGCAGTAAGATGAGTTCCTAATGTGAGATTCCCTTAATCTAGTGGAAGAGAAACATTAGTCTCTCAACATGCTCTGCAAATCAAATCCTTCCTTCAAATTAGACGATGTTTAATTGTCCAGATCTTATTCTCATATCTCAACATATATAAATGGCATATGAAAAATTAATGGTGGACCACATGATCCAAGGATTGAACAATCTAAAGATCATCAAAGAAATCCTAATTGAGTCTAAATAAAAGCAGAACTGGTGGTCCACTTATCATGGTAACTCAATCACATAGTGAGGAAGCAGTTCACTGATTCAGGGGATGCAAAGGACTACCTTCCTTTGGCCCATGTACATAGAGAGGAGAACTCTCTTGGAACATTACCAATTCCCCCCGATTCAACTAACGTTAACGGTATTTTCATTTTAACTTCCTCTTCAGCAAGTGAATATTATGAGGACGAGCCAAGGAACAGATTAATTTGGACACAGCAGTGCAGTAATTACTGTTCGGAAAATTCACAACGAGAGGAACAAGCTATACAAATTTCAGGTGGATCAATCCATGGACACGTTCGAGGGAGGTTTGACTCTTTCTCTTGTCTCTATTGCCTCACCATCTAGCCCAACTGGTTTTATTCCCTCGAAAACTTTTGTTATTATATCATCTACTCGGTTCTTCTTATTCTAATCTTCTTAGTCCACTCTGCAATTTAATGGGAAACAATTCATGGGTCGTTGTCAATAGTTGTCTGCTTCCACCGTTTCCAGGCGGTTTTTGAACTTCTTTCCCTCATTATACCTTGGTCCAGAAGTCCTACTTCTTGCTGGTTTTGGACTTATAACATATTCAGATTTTTGCGTGTTTTCATTCGTTTTAGTTTCGGGTTGCAGGTCTTTCTTCTCCTTCCATCTCCATCCTTCTCACAAACCTGCGTGGGATTTTTGTTTGGGGCTCACCAAAATACGGATTTGCACTGGTAGCAGGCGATTTGGAGCAAGAACCACAGTGAAGTGTAGATCCTGAGAAGAGAGCTCCTAAAAGGCAGGTGAGTCTCTTTAACCATGCCTGTATTTAGATTGGGAACGGAACACCTACTTTGTGGGGGGGGTGGTTTGTTCCTTGCAGGGTTTTCTTGTGTGTGTTTTTAGAGGTTTGCAACTGGGATTCACGTCCTAGTGTTTGGGTTTTGCTGGGGAGGATTTACAACCGAAAAATCATGCCTATTCAAGGAGATACATGATGGATTTCTCGCCCCTCTTTCTGGTAGCTGTAGAAACCCCACAGATTAGTTATGGGTGTGATCTTCATGGTCATGATCTCATGCATAAACATGGTGAAATAATTCTGATGTGGATGAGAGGTAGTCGCTTGCAGAATTCGATGATGGTCTGAAATTTTGGTTTGAGTTGGACTGGTTTTAATGTGTGGGCTTTAATTTTCTTTACTTGGGAATGACATGAAATTGGTGTTAAACTTGTTGAAGCAAAACTGCTCCTCTAGAACAGAGGAATCAGTAAATTTAAGACAAATTTATGTCAGAATTTAGCGTAAGATTGACCATGGAATGATTCGGTCTTTCATGCCCTGTTTTACCTTTCAAGAATTTCTGCTAGAAACGGGTGATTTCTGTCACCGAAACTCGAACAATTAAGGACTGCTACACATAAATTTTGTTGTGGTTTTATAGTAGCAAATGGGGCAATTTCTCTTAGACTTAATGGTAACCATTGGATTAAATTGGATGTGTTTGGAGTCGTTTTCAGAGATGCTCTTTAGATCAGACTTTACACATTTCTAATGTCTGTTTCCTGGCCGAGAGAAACAGGAAGATTGGTCCAAGGATGAGGCTTTCTAAAACTTAATTTTCTCTGGATGAACTGAGTAAATTCTCTGGCAGTAGAAATCGTTCAAAATGAATGGCTATAATTTTTGGTTATGTGATTTCTTCTTGTAAGATTATGGCTAGCAGGTATGATGCGTGAATAGGTGTATTAACTGGGAGTTCTTGGAAAATTTGTGGGTTTAGCTGTAGTTTGGATATCCAAAGCAAAGATTGTTTGTTTGACTAACTTGCTACTGGCGGTTTGCTTACTGTAGCCCAATTTTCTTTTCATTTGGGAAGATCTAATTTTTTGTAAAAGAAATTTACATTACTACCCTCAACTTAGAGCGAAATCTCACTTATTTTCAAATGAACTGCGTAAGGTTCGAATGTTGTGTAAATGCAATTTTAGACTTTGAAGTCAAGACTATTGAATTTTGTAACTAAAAAATTAGTAAGTTGAAATATTGGATGGGCATGAATTTTCATTATTAGTCTAAATGCTAAACGAAGGGGAGCCTTGGCACACCGGTTAAAGTTGTCATCGCGTGATCTTGAGGTCATGGGTTCAAAGCGTGGAAACATCCTCTTGTAAAAATACAACGCAAAGCTGCGTACTATAAGCCCTCATGCACGGGGCTGCCCTTTAGTCTAAACAGTAAACAAGATTAATGGATCAAATCATTTAAAGGGCCTAGCTAGGTGGTGTTCCTTTTTTAATTTTTCAATTGCAGTTAATTAAATTTTCAACTTGAAAAACTAGTGTGTAAAAATGTCTAGTGTGCATGAATTTTCACAAGAAGCCTAATTTAGGGTATGCCAACAAGATGAATGGATTAGATCACCTAAGGAAGAGACCTAGTTATGTGACTTCTATTTTAAAATTTTAATCACAGTCATTGAAAATTTCAACTAGCAAAGTAGTAGGCAAAAGCATATGATGAGCATGGATTTTCATGAGCAGCCTAAATAGGGTAAGCCAAAGAAGATGAATAGGTGAGATCATCCAAATATGGTACTTTCTTTTGAAAATTTCAATCATAGCCATTGAGATTTTAACCAGAAAAACTAGTAGGTAGAAGCATCTTATTGGTATGAAATTTCACAAACATCCTAAATAGGGCAGGTCAAACATCATGAATGGATCTAATCATTCAAAGGTGCAGCTTACTTAGATTCATCCCTTTTTGAATTTTTCCATAACATCCGTTGAATTGAACTAGAAAAAACTAGTAGATAGAACCATCCGATGAGCATGAATTGTCACAAATAGCTTAAATAGGGAGGCCAAATAAGATGAATGGATCTGATCTGATCTAATTGATTCATCTTGTTTAGCCTATCCTAAATGGGACCCTGTCTTTGGATGATCTAGTTAATTCATCTTGCTTGCCCTACCCTAATTGGTCTATTTGTGGAATTTCATGTCAACTAGATGCTTCTATCTACTAGTTTTTTTAGTTGAGAAATTTAATGGCTATGGTTGAAAATTTAATAATGGGATGCTGCATGCTAGACCCACCTGTGGATGATCAGACCATTCATCTTGTTTAGCCTACCTTATTTAGGCTGCTTATAAAAATTCATGCCAATAAAATGTTTGGATGATTAGAACAATTCATCTTGTCTAGCCCATCCTATTTAGGGTGCTTGTTAAAGTTCATGCATCAGATGCTTCTATCTACTAGTTTTTCTAGTTGAAAATGTTATTAGCTATGATTTAGAAAATCAAACAGGATGCCATCTAGTTAAACCCATCCGATCCATCCATCTTGTTTGGCGTACCCTATTTAGGCAATGCATGCTCATTAAATGCTACTAGTTATTATTATTATAGTTAAAAATTTCACTTGCTATGATTGAAAATTAGAAAGGGACACTACTTACTAGGCCCTACTTTTGGATGATCTCATCCACTTATCTTGTTTGATCTACCTTATTTAGGCTGGTTGTAAAGGTCCATATATATTGGGTGCTTCTTTGTTCTAATTTTTTAGTTAAAAAATTCAATAGTTGTGATTGCAAAGTTCAAAATAACATTGAGTTTATGACCATTTTACTCTTTTAAAAATGCATGTGAAGCCATTTTGTAAGTGATTTTAAGGGATGGTTACAAAAAGTTTGTGAAGTACACTTAAGCAAACATTAAGACCTTATGTGATACTTTTGACTTGGAGCCACTGAAGAGTAGCAGTGCTGGCTACTTGTATTTAGTTTTGACACTTGTAATGCACATAACATGCAGTTCTATTGGGGTGAGTTGTAGATTATTTGAGCCCTTGCTCTTACACGTGCATATGGCATAAATTTTAGAGATTGATTGGATGATTAAAATAGGTGAGGGGTCTTTGGGTCTAAACATTTTAGAGGTTTGACTCAAAACTAATGTATAAATGGCAGATGGTCATTGGCCGTCAGAGCTAGCTCTGAAGTGTTATTGTAGTTCTAGACTTTGAGAGATTTTTCCGGTGAACTGAAAAGTCTTCACGCTAATAATTGCAGATTAAATGCTTGTTTATTTCCCTAGGTGGAACCCAGGAACGAACAATCTCATAATTGCATAGCCTAATATGTAATTCTGTCTATCTTGATGTGGTGAAAGTTTTACTTATGAATGTCGTGATTTATGCCACAATATTTGAAGCTCGGAAGAATAGGGAGATTTCATGTCATAGTTTACTTGAAATTTTGATTGAGAAATGGGAGATTTAAAGGTCTAGTTTGTGGAATTGGATTTGAGTGCGTGTTTGGAGAATTGGTTCTTGTATTCTATAATATTTCGTACTAAAAACACAACACAAACTTAATAGTTTTTTTTATTGTAAGATATTTTAGAATACAATAAAAATAAGTTTTCAAATACATACTGAGT
This sequence comes from Warburgia ugandensis, assembly GCA_035236585.1. Classification (NCBI taxonomy): domain Eukaryota; kingdom Viridiplantae; phylum Streptophyta; class Magnoliopsida; order Canellales; family Canellaceae; genus Warburgia; species Warburgia ugandensis. Next base: position 70,518,067 of record CP141128.1, read on the forward strand.
GGTTTAGACTCCATACTTGTCAAAAGGTAAAATGACTTAAATTCCTGATCTTAGAATTTCACACGAGGTCAAATGACTTTAATTTAGGAGTTTTCCGTTGCATCAATTTACATGCAAGGGTGTAAATTTGGGGATTTCATGCTCTCTTGATATCTTTGATGGTGTTCAAAGAAATTGACTTCTTTTACTTTGGAAGTAAGAAGAATTTTTACTTTTGTACCTTAAATTATGTATTTTCTCTTACTTCAGGTCTTTAAATTATAAAATTTCACATTTGTACCCTGAAGTAAGCTTAAGTGACTCAGTGCAGGACTTTCGCGTATGAGTCGCTAGTTTTTATAAATGGAATAGCTTTATGTGCTATCGTGTGAATTATTAAGGGGCAAAGTCGTCCAAACAAATTTAAATTATGACTATTGAATTTCCCTGCGGGAAAGACTAGCAGTTAGAAGCATTTTATAGCAAGCATTTTCACAACTAGTCTAAGTAGGGTGGCTAAATAAGATGAATGGATTGATGGCCCAATGATGGGTCCTCAATAGGTGGCATTTCAATGGGGATAAATTCTCTTGCTTTGGAATTTTTAAGTCCTGACTATTAAAATTTGCAACTATACAAACTTGCAGGAGAAGCATCCAATGGGCATGAATTTCCACAAGCAATCTAAATATGATAAGCCAAACAAGATGAAATGGATCAGGTCACCCAAAGGTGGGTCCTGAGTAGTTGATGTCCCATTTTGGATTTTAAAATCTTGACCATTGAAAATTTCACTAGAAAACTAGTAGGTAAAAGCATTCAATAGCATGAATTTTCACTAGTGCCTAAATAAGATAGCTTAAACAAGATAAATGGATTAGATAATTCAAAAGTCGGCCCTAGCTAGGTGATGTCCTGTTTTGGATTTAAAAATTTTGACCACTGAATTCTCAACCACAAAAGCTAGTACACAAAAGCATCTAATGTACACAAATTTCTACCAACAGTGTAAATAGGATAAGTTGAACAAGATGAATGGATGACATCACCCAAAGGTGAGTCTTGGCTAGTGGTGTCCAAGACTTTAAAATCTCAATGGTTGAATTTGTGAATAGGAAAACTAATAGGTAGAAGTATCTAATGGGCTTAAATTTTAACAAGTAACCTACATAGAATAAGTTTAACAAGATAAATGGATTAGATCATCCAAAGGTAGGGGCCTAGGTGGGTGGATCCATCTTTGGATGAAAAATCTAAAGCAGAATCTACCTATCTAGTCCCCACACATGGATGATTTGATCCATTCATCTTGTCCAGCTTATCCAATTCAGGCTATTTGTAAAAATTTATGCCCATTGGATGCTTCTAATTACTAGTTTTTTTCAGTTAAAAATTCAATCGTCAAGATTCTAATAATCTAAAATGGGACACTGCTTAGATATGGACCACCTTTGGGGGATTTGATTCATTTATCTTGTTCGTCACATCCTATTTAGGCTGCTTGTGGGAATTCATTCCCATTGAATGTGCTTCTCCTACAAGTTTGTTTAGTTAAAAAAAATTCAATGGTCAATATTTAAAAATTCAAAGGATTGAGAATTCATACCAATCAAGATGCCACCTAGCTAATATCCACCATTGGATGATCTGATCCATTCATCATGTTTGGCCAACCCTATTTAGGCTAATTGTGAAAATTCATGTCCTATGGATATTTCAAGCTACAAGTATTTCTAGTTGAGAAATTTGAAGGTCATGATTTAAATGTGGAATGTTTTCTCCATTAAAATTTCGCATAAATGACATATGAAGTCGTTCATCTATTAAAACTAACAGCTTCTGGACAAAAGTCTTACATTGAGTCACTTGAGTATACTTCAAGGTGTGAATTTTTTTTTCCAACTTAAGGTCTTTAAGGGAGAAAATATGTTTAGTTTAAGGTACACGAGTGAAATCTGGAAGTAATGGTCACATTCCATTTTGTTTTCTTCCCCCCATAAAACAAAGTTATGTAAACTAGATTGAATAGCCATTTCTATCACAATGCTTGTGGAATGTTTGTTGTGGGTAAATGCTAAAAGGGGGCAGCCCCGGTGCACGAAGCTCCGGCCTATGCGGGGTCTGGGGAAGGGATGGTCTTATAGTAGGTAGCCTTACCTTGCATTTTGCAATAGGCTGATTCCATGCCTTGAACCGTTGACCTCAAGGTCACATGACTACAACTTTTACCATTGCGCCAAGGCTAAGATAGTTAAATGACGGAAGAATGAATTTAATTATATGGAAATCTGAAATTTACTCGTGACTTGTGTGTGCATCAATGCTGAACTATGGGAAGCCTTAAGGCCTGTGAAAGATTGTTGTAAGGATGATATTATCGATTTATTGCAGGAAATGAATACCATTACATATCTTGGGAAATTTTGCAGATGGAGAGCCTATATGCAGGTGTAATGATAAGATGATCTATGTGACTTACCCAAAATGAGACGTTGTTCTCACTAGGCTTGTTACTCCCTAAGTAGAACAGGAGGTTGACTCAGTTAAGCGAGCATACCGATGTTAAATTCAGTGCATTGTTACTCCCTACTTAGAACCACAGGTTGGCTTAATTAGATGGATATTATGAATAATGTGTGTTTTACTGAGAACAACAAATTGACTTAGCCGGATATTGTGAGATTATGTGTGTGAGCCTATTGCATTGTCATAATGGTTGAGTTGATGCTGTGTGACTTGGAGGTCACGGGTTCGAGGCGTGGAGACAGCTTCTTTCAAAATATAAGATAAGGCTGCATACTATAGGCCCTTTGCAGTCCGCCCCTTCCCCCAACCCTACATGCATTGGAGCTTCATGCACCGGTCTGCCCTTTTCATGTGTGTGAACCTATTGGGAGGTGCAGATAGATTTGGCTAGGTAAATTCCAAGTATGAATTTAGGGATAAGCTAAATCCCATGTCTGCAGGATTATTGCACGTATATAATTTCCATCTGCTGGCGACAACACTCTCTTAATTATGTAATATGTGAACGAAACTAATATTACATGATCTATGATTGTTCACTTAGTTGAAATTATAAGATGCTTTTGAACCTTAATTAGTATTGAACCTCACCGAGGAATGTATGTGTCTTGCTGAATATTGCATGATGGTCTCATGGTGTGGGCGCATGTCATGTAGATGATTCAAATGATGGGCAATGCAAGACTCGTCCTTGAGAATGAGCCCTCTCAAAGGATGGCTTGTGACATCTCTTTTTCTACTTGTCCCCTTTCGCTGATAATATGTTTTGAACGCTTAAATGATATGAGCCATGGAATTGAGTGTCTCTTTAAGATCATGTTGGATATTCGATTGTCCTTATACTTGTCTTAGTCTATGGATTTGAGGATAGATTTTGAGTTCGTAATCTCCCTTCCCGTCTTGTTGGATTTTAGCGTTGTTATTATTTGTTTTTTGGATAAATTGGTTTGATGTGCTATACATCCAGAGTTCTAAGAGTCATTTTACCTATAAACGCTACTACTGTTTTGGTTAATCTTGAGGGGAGTAAGGCTTTTAGATCTTGGGTAGCAAGTTGGGACTAGGAGACATCCAGTTTTCGTGAATTCTGTTCTTTGGCTATTGTAGTCCTATACATCCAGAGTTCTAAGAGTCATTTTACCTATAAACGCTACTACTGTTTTGGTTAATCTTGAGGGGAGTAAGACTTTTAGATCTTGGGTAGCAAGTTGGGACTAGGAGACATCCAGTTTTCGTGAATTCTGTTCTTTGGCTATTGTAGTCCTATATTTATCGTGCCAGGTTCTTTCAAGATACTTAGAATTTGGTACCCATTATCAGTTCAGCTACTGATGTCTAGTAAACTTATCAAATTTCGTCATTCAGCAGGTCATCTCTGTGGCTTTGAGTCAGAGAACTGAAAATCGGAAGTCTCTTGCCAACTTAGGATACAAGTCCTGTATTGATGTTGAGGCAAGAAAGCAGAAGATTATCTGATGATTACGAAGTCAATGATGTCCTCGGACGAGGGGGATTCTCAGTTGTAAGGAAAGGGGTCAGTAAATCAAATGGAGGTAAGACTCTAGTTGCAATCAAGACACTCAAGAGATTCGGATATACAACACCAGGTATGCCTCGAAACCGGCCTGGAACGAAGGGTCTTGCCTCCTTGGTATTGCCAACATGGAAACAGGCTTCAATCTCTGATGCATTACTGACCAATGAGATCCTGGTTATGAGGAAGATAGTTGAAGATGTTTCCCCGCACCACAATGTGATACATCTATATGATGTTTATGAGGACCCCAATGGAGTGCACCTTGTACTAGAGCTTTGCTCTGGTGGTGAGCTTTTTGATAGGATAGTAGCTCAAGAACGGTATTCAGAGGCTGAAGCAGCGGCAGTGGTCCGGCAAATTGCAAGCGGCTTAGGAGCTCTTCATCGGGCAAATATAGTCCACCGTGACTTGAAACCAGAGAACTGCCTTTTCTTGAACAACAGCAAGCATTCGCCTTTGAAGATAATGGACTTCGGATTGAGTTCAGTGCAGGACTTTACTGATCCAATTGTTGGTTTGTTTGGGTCTATTGATTATGTATCTCCAGAAGCACTGTCCCAACAAAGAGTTTCTTCTGCTAGTGACATGTGGTCTCTGGGGGTGATCTTGTATATCCTCTTGTCTGGGTATGTTTTATAAGTTATTGGTATTAATCCAGAGCTCAGGAATTTTCCAGTAGAGAAAATTGACTTTTATGCCTGCTCTGCTCAATATTTCAGGTATCCTCCATTTCATGCAACATCAAACCGGGACAAGCAAAAGCTGATACTAGCTGTAAGTTCATTCGCACAGGAACTTAATAATGACTCAAAGCAATACATGTTATCTGCTCTTTCTTTCCCGTCTCTTTCATAACTAACAGATTTTATCTTCCACCATCAGTTATGAGAACCGTGCTTTAAAGACATTATCTTCTTTACAATGAATCTTAGTTCTTGGAAATTAGTTTCTTGAAAATTTGGATTATGATTTTCAAGAAGATACTTAGCGTCTTTGGCTAGCAAAGCTTACTGTAAATAGTGAACAAACTAGTCTAGAAATGAAAAATCGAAACCCCTAGTCTGCTAGCTACATTATCTTTGTGCAATTGGAAAAAGTAGAGGTGGATTAGAACCTGATAGTTCTTATGACCTGTCTAGTTGGATCCTAATTATCTGTAGTTCAAGGAACTTTTCGTATTTCCAACACTCTCATGAGATCTCATCCATAGTGCAAGGCTGGGCTTTGGAATTTCATGTCAAACCAACTTATTTTGATGGTTTTATTTCTAAGGATTTGAGACTATTTAATGATTTCAGGCGGCCAACGATAGGTATGTAATAACGAGGGAGGTATCCTTTCTGGACTTCCATGACTGTATTTGGTTACAAAAACACTGCAAGGGCAAAACCCTAGTAAATGGAAAGGGCAGATTGTCGTCTTCTTCAAGAAAAGAATAGAAGTTGATGGGCAACTCTACTTTACTTGGATTCTCATCCCAAATGTTGCAATATCCCTCAAAACAGAGATGATAATCTGATTTTTCTTTTTTCCTTCAATGGGACTCTCTGCACAGGGTGACTTCAGCTTTGATGAACATACTTGGAAGACCATCTCTTCATCAGCAAAGCAACTAATCTCTGATCTTCTGAATGTGAATCCCCAGAGGAGACCAACTGCTCAAGAGGTATAATATCATCTTTGCTATATTCATCTCATAATTTTCTTATACAAACTTGATCAAATACTTGAGAAACTTTCGGAGGACAACTAGACTCATGGAAACCTGAGAAAGCAAGAACCACTCAGCTTGAAAGCCCACTTCAGTCTCAAGAACATGATCAAAGTGCTTAATATACTAGACAAGTTACTGTTCAAAGTATATGATACAACTGACTGGGCTTCTTTTTAGTGTTAAAGCCTTGAACATGACAATTCATAAAGCTGATTGTTACAGTCGTATACGTTTGATCTCCAAACAGCTTCTGCAACATCCTTGGGTGATTGGCGATTTTGCAAAGCAGGATCTCATGGACTCTGAGGTTGTTTCTCGACTGCATAGTTTTAATGCTCGCCGCAAATTCCGTGCAGCCGCTATAGCAAGTGTCATGAGTAGCACATTTTTCTTGAGAACAAAGAAGTTAAAAAATCTGTTAGGATCCCATGACCTCACTTCTGAAGAACTTGACAAGCTAAGGATGCATTTTAAGAAAATGTGAGTTTTCATCCAAGTCCTCAATTGTCCAAATTGTTTATGACTGACTGTCAATGCCTAGTGGTTGAACCAGTGTAGTTCGTATAGGTTCATGAAACATATGCTAACCATACTTTTGAGCACTTTATATTCCATTTGTTCATAAATCAATCTAAATTAGCCTAGAGGTCAATCTCGCTTTTATGATCTGATCACTTAATACAAAGCCTCCTTTGCACAGATGTGCGAATGGGGATAATGCAACTCTTTCAGAGTTTGAACAAGTGCTGGAAGCAATGAACATGTGTTCGCTCCTTCCACTTGCTCCACGTGTATTTGATCTGTTCGACAACAATCGTGATGGGACAGTAGACATGAGAGAGATCCTGTGCGGGTTCTCTAGCCTCCGAAACTCCCACGGAGATGATGCTCTCCAGCTCTGCTTTCAGGTAATAGCCCACTACCTCTGTTCTTCATTTGACAGACAAGTAACCAATGGAGGAAACACTCCCAATCCTTAAAATTGTTCTGCCCATATCGCAAGCTTTTATAAACATCACAGTCCTTTGTAATCTGAAATTTAATACCTGTTTGAAATTGGCATTCTAAATTGAAACTGAACGAATCACTGATGAATAGACTTTCAATGTTTTACTCTGTTTTTGTACCGTTGTCCTCAATAAACTGTGTTCCACTAAACTTGGACCCATGTCTCAATTGAAAGGTGCTTCATCTTGGAAATAATAGGTTGCAGGTCTATCCACAAATCAAGCATCCAACATATGTTTTATCCCTCTCAACTCTATGTAGCTTCAGAGATCAATTCATAATAACGTCATCTGAATATCTATCTACGTGTGACTATCAGATGTATGATACAGACAGGTCAGGATGCATCACCAAGGAAGAAGTAGCATCAATGCTTAGAGTAAATCTTGCTCCCTCTAATCTACTTTACAGCTACATCATTTTCGTTGATAATGCTAGAACATCTGTTGATCAAATTATGCAGGCCTTGCCAGAGGATTGCCTTCCACCGGACATAGCAGAACCTGGGAAGCTTGATGAGATTTTCGATCGGATGGATGCCAATAGTGACGGAAAGGTCACATTCGAAGAATTCAAAGCTGCAATGCAAAGGGACAGCTCGCTTCAGGATGTAGTTCTATCTTCTCTGCGTCCACTCTAGTTTGAAGTTCCTCAGCCACTCTTAGGATTAATGTCACAACACCTTACATGAATCAGAAAATGCAAGTTCCCTTCTGGCTTCTGTCAGTGTACATGTATTTTGCTTCCTGCCTGAAATATATTAGACACAGCAAAAGATTTTATCAGATTCAATTTGTAACAAAATGGATGTGCGTAGCCAATGCTTGCTTGTTCGTGTAATTTTATGATGTATAATCATGAAAGCTAATAGCCTTAACAGTTACGATCTACCGATAAGCGGCCAAAAATATCACGTCCAACCCAAATAAATCATATTACAGTGAGACCTTCTACTCGAATCATTTGTGCTTGCATTCAAAGTCTTACTCAGAGGAAATATTACTAATGTAATTTAGGCAATCAAAATGGGCTACTAGAAAGGGAGCTTTGGCGCAACGTAGAATTGTCCTCGTGTGACCTTGAGGTCATGTATTCAAGGCATGTAAACAGCCTCTTGCAAAATGCAAGATAAGGCTGTGGATTATTGACCCTTCCCCGGACCCTGCATATGCAGGAACTTCATGCATCAGGCTTGCACCTTGTAAAATGGGTCTACTAGCTGATCTTGAAACATGGTAAAAATATTGCAAAATAAAACAATACTCAATCTAGGCAATCAAAATGGGTCTACTTCTTTACTTCTAATTTCCAATATTAACGTAGGCATAAAAAAACGGCTCTAAAATGAGAGGCTATTTGGCATCACTAGCTCCAACTAATTTTCAGTTTATAGCAGAAAAGTCTATTGAAATTACACTGATAAATACAACAGAAGTAAAGAAACCGATCAGCATATACTTTTGTACTTCTGTCATCTCCACTTGGCGATCTAATCCGACTTTCTGCAATTTCTGACAATCTCTGAACATATTAAACTAGGCCGTAAACGTCCTAGGATTGACACCAATCTTCTTCCAAGAAACACTAGGAATTATTTGTGTCGTGTCTTCTCGATCTTTGAACTGGATAGCAGAGTTGAGCAATGAATGGAGAAGAGAATCAGATACAAGATGTGGAATAAGGGCCAACTCAATGAGTTTCATGTCCTTAGCACTGTAATAGAGCTCCTCTGCTTCCAGACGTGGGTTGGGGATAAATATGGTAAGCACGTCGATTCCAAGCTTCTTGCCAACTTTAGTGACAAGAGGAGCGAGATCATTGACAGAGAACTGCTCCAGTCAACCGGTTGTAAACTGGAAAAACTCTTCTGGTCTTGCTAAGTATGAGATGGCAAGCTCCAGACACTGGACAGTTTCCCTTGTGTCAAGGTGCCCACGAGTCTGAAATGACTGGATTTTGCTCCACCTGCCTGCTGTGACTTCTTCTATGGCAGTAGCCGTGGAATTAAGTGCTGACTCCCGTTTGGATATTCCAAGGCTTCTTCTTTCTAGTATCACTCGCTCAGGATTCCTTTTCTTTCTACATCCACTCTACAGGCACGATAAGAGATCATCCAAAACCAACAATTGGCCATGGCTGTCAGTAAAAGTGGGGTTAAGACTTTGCCGCTCAGATTCATTGATCTTGAGGGCCCTGTCTTTGGTGGCTTTGCCCAAAATTTTCATTTAATGGATAATTCTAGCCCACCTTACCAAAAAAAAAGAAAAAGAAGGAAAATCCAATGGTCTGGTGGCCATCGTACAAATTCTCTAGAAATTAGTAACTGGAAAATGTTTGTATTCTGGAGTGCCATGTCAGGCATATAAATCAGCACAACGAAGAGTTATCTAAGAAATCGATGGAATGCAGCCTTCTAAATGCTAAAATAATAGAGTTCTAACCATTCCGAAAAGGGGAAAAAAGAAAAAAGAAAAAGAAAAAGAAAAAGAAAAGGAAAAACGTAGTGCTAGAGCCAACATTTAACTTCTTTTCTCCTCTCGTCTTTTACCTACTCATTGTCTTCCTTCTCTTAAAAGGTTCAACATTTTTTTTCTTTTCTTTTTTTAATGCAAAAAACGTATTTTATTAAGAAACTAAAGAAGAAAACATAAAGAGGAATGGTAGCATAGTGTGGATGCTATAGCAACTTGCTGTTGTGCACTTCAAATCCGGTTGATCAGACCCATCCATTTGAATTTTTTGACTTTGGATAAATACCCTCCAAAAACAATGAGAACTGAATGAGCTAAGACTTTACAGAATTGTGCTTTTGATCACAAAATTGAAGATTTTTTTTCCATGATCAAGCTAGGAAAGTGAATTTTTGTAATATATACTATTTTTAAATTCTAGAAATATTTAATTTGGTAGAATTATGAGAAAATGAGAAAAAAAATTGAGAAATTGAAAATTTTGAAGATAGAATCTCGAGATGAAACCTCAATAATCGTAATGTACGCGAGAAATGAAATCCAACGCCACCAGAGGGGCAGAATAGTCATTTCACAAGTGGGGCCTACAAAAAAAAAAAAAAAACAAACACTGGCATTGAGAGTTGTCTCCCTGGCAACAGCTTTTTTCTGGCAAGGGCGCCGTCTTCACTTGCTGTTAGCACGCGACCATGGACTTCTCTCCCCCTTCGACTTGCTGGACTGAGGTAGGCACCATCCCCTCTTTCCCCCTCTCTTTCCTGGCAATATTTTTGAAGTTAGTCATTCTTTTAACGCCTGTTTTTCGGTAAGTTTTAGGCGTCACTATTCTTTTTGAAATAAGTTGATGAAACGGTTCAGATGATGATCTGAACTGCTCATCTTGTGCATGATGACACAAAGAACAAAGTCAAGAATTTTTATGGTGATCTGATGGCTAGGGATACTGAAAAACAATGAAAACAGTAAGAGGATTTATATATATATTATAAATGTGATAAAAATCATGTAAAAACATAAGAAAATAACAAAATCTCTTAATGAGAAGCTTAAAAATGGAATGTACGTGAAAGACTGAGCAAAATGGTGCAAAAATTGCAAGATTTGGGCACCTGGGGGTTGCTAGTGGCGACCGGAGTCCGCCCATTGTCTCTAGTGACAGCGGACTAGTCTAGTCATTGTCCCCAACGACGGCGCCCTAGGCGGCTGCTCACGGGACATAGTGAACATTTACGCCAGCTATCAAGCATGGTCAATGCACAGGTGAGCTGAACATGTAGGCAGTGCACGAGTGCGCCGTACGCCTGCCACATGTCATGCTATTTAAAACCCATTTTCTTGATTTTTTTGGATTTTCTAAGCCGTTCATTCATAAAAAAGTATGATTTTTGGAGTTACAGAGGTCCAAATCTCGATCCTAAAGATGTGTTGCAATCGTCTCGACGACGCATACCTAGAATTAAGATGAAAACCTAGATTTGAACATCTTTTAAATAGTTGAATCACTAAATACTATTAGAAGACCTAGATTAAGTAGATCAATGAATGATCAGGCCTTAGAACTTGAGTAAATACATCAAATAGAAGATGATCTAAGGGATTAGCAAAGTAGATTACATGTAATTATTAAGAAAAGTAATCTTGACCACTGATCTGATCAGGTGCCTTGGGTTTGGCTAATCAGAGAGCGATCTGACTGTCAGACCGAAGTATAATTATAGAGACATGTTTAAATTACTAAATAAACATTAAAATTAGAGGGAGGGATCATAATAAGAATAGCTAGAATTGATGATCAGATGTTAATTATGAATGTTATAGAGCGATCCAACAGTCGAATCGTCTCCAAATTTCAGGAGATGTTAGGGATTGATTCTTTATTGATTAAGGGGCATAAATTAAGTGGATCATGACTTAGATTGATGATCAAAGATGACAAATAATTGTTTAGAGGTTAGAAAAACTTATATCTAGTACAAGATTGACCCAATAGAGGTTTAATCAGACGATCTAGGCTGTTGATCTAGGATTAACAGCCAGATTAATGAAGTTATCACTTGGATTTATTTACTTTTAGATGTGAGAACACCAAGTGATAGATGACTTATGATGTGACAAGTACATCAAAGCACATGACGTGACATTGCCCATGTGCTTGATTGGAGTATTGTGTTTATCGAGGTAGGTGATTTTATTCAAAATTTCTCTGTAATTTCAGTGATCATGACTCGTTCTTTAAAGTTCTTGCGACATATATTTTTGCATCTTATCATGTTTACATAAATATGTTCTTACTTCTTGTTGGTACCATGACATTCGATTTTGCAAATAACCATGTTTTACATGTGATAGACTGTATTTATCATGGGCTTTGATCATACTTATTGAGGTTATTTTACAGAGTTTTTTCATGGTTTATGACATGTTATTGATTTATGAAGGGTACTTCTACCCGGTAGGTATTATGCTAGGAGGGTTTTAGGGTTGGCCACCCGCCCTCTGACTTTGTGATGATGATGATTAAACACCACCCTTGAGTGGTACAGGGCCAGGTATGTAATTGGTAGTATCATAGTAGTCCCCTCCACAGGTCCGTTCCTCCCCATGGGGATGGAGAAAGTCTCCTGTTTAGGTGTTGATAGGGAGTGATAGTGGTTTAGATACTGTTGTGGTTGTCACTGCAGCATAATAGTCCATACTGTTATTTTGTATGCTCATGTGGATTTATATGTGGGGTGAACTGGGGTAAGCTAGGCTTAGGCCGTGAGTGACTCCAGAGGCTGATACAGGCTACACGAGAGGAACCCAAAGTTAGTATGAGTACTCATCAACGGTGATTGAAGGTCGTGGGACACTCTTGGGGTTTGTTTTTGGTACAATGTCCTATTTATCATGACTTGGATTCATATATTTCTGTGCATGTGGACTCATATTGTTCTAATGGACGCATATCCATGTTTTGATCATGCTTTGTATGTCATGATGATTTGACTTGATAGTGATTTGTACATACTTATGATTTTCACGTGTTATTTCCTTATGGGTGCTTGATTATTTGACATGTCATATATATAGGTTTATTCTATGAGTTTCATCATGATATTGATACTTTGTACTGCGTGATTTTATCAAGCTTTAATTGAATGTAAATCACCTACACAACCATAGCTTGCTGAGGCATTGCTTTGTTTTGCAATGCCTCAGATTTGGAGCACGATAGTCAAAAGGGGAAGCGGGTGGAGTAGTGTTGATTTGGGGGAGGACCTGAGGACCATCTACCTTTTTGTATTCAAAGACAGATTAGTGTACGTCTCTGAGACTTGTATTAGAATTTTTTGGGACTGCACTTGAATCTTTATATATTTGGATAGATTGGACCAATACCATTGTATAGTGTGCATATACCTACATATGTGAATGATGTGGTGATTATGGATGGAACCTAGGGCTTTTGGACTTGTATTATCATTGTCTTTTCACAATTGGCTTAAGTTATCGCGATTTTAAATTGAGCATGCTCAGAGTATTTGTATTTGATTTTGTTCATTGTCATAGTTTTTGAGATGTGATTGAACCCTGTGATTTTCTTTTGGGTAATTGTTTTTAATGCTGCATGAAATATAAAAATCTCAAGTTTTCATTTTTAGGGATCTCGTCTATTTTATAAAATATATTATTATTATTATTTATGACTTTGGGAAAAAGATTTAGAAAACCAGGGTGTAACAATTTTAATTGATATTTTGTTTAATTTTCTATCTTTTGAATTCATAATTTTTTTTTTATTAATTCAATAGATCTGAGTTTTTAGTTCATCATTATTTAATTCTTGTAATTATTGTTAATTTATGGTAAATTAAAATTTTATTTAAACTCTATTATTTTTAAGTTGAGTCCTTGTGAGATTGACCTATACTTGCACAAGCTATATTACAATAACTCGTGAAATTGTAAAAAACACAAATAAGATTTTGGCACCGTAGTTGAAGACCCGCAATGGAATTTTCATAAAATTTAATAAAAATTAAAAAAAATAAAAATTTTGGAATTGAATTATTTTACTATTTTTAGATGCATTTTTAATTTTTCTTAATGCATAATCACTCTATTTTCTAAATTTGGTACTTATTGTTATTTTTATTTTATAAAAAATTAGAAATTAAGGAATTTAAGGAGGATCTCAATTAGGATAGACAAAAATTTTATTTTGAGTGAATTGTAGTGAGGATGTGTCGTATTTTTCATTAATCGTAATTTGTTTAAAAATGATTATAATAATACAGGTCAAGGGTGAACTATTGTAACTTGGAAGTGGAGATGGAATGTAAATAGTCTCCCTCTTGTATGCGAAGATCATATTAATGATCCCACTGTAAGCAATCTTAACTCCTTCAAATTCCTAGATTAGGGTTTGCATTATTAGAATAAATTTGCGTTGTTTGACAGTATAATTGCATATAGAAAGCATATTTTATATCTATTGCATTTTAGGATTTGCATTAGTTTATTATTTTTAATTATATTTTAGGGCACATTTATTACTTTAAGGTGATTTATATGTTGATCAAATTGTCATGAAGTGTGACAATTAATTAGTAAGAGTACCCGACCTCACAAGATCAAGGGTGGATTTCATCACCACCTCTTGGCCCACCTAGGATGACCACCCCAAGCGTGTAACCTAGCCTTCCAAATTAATTTTAAATAAATTAAAAGAGATATATAGAGGTCATCACATGCTCTAAGACCCTCTTGAAAGGAGGCAACCCATTGCCACTCTAGTGGCCCTAGTCTAACTGCCTAAGCTATTATTTAAGCAACTAGCTCTACTAATACATTCTATGACTCAAAATACCTATAGTTAGTTGAGGAAGGTACGAAGTGGTTGGTTAGGTTAGGAATTTAATTGGTAAGCAGTGGGGCAAGTTTGAAAGAGAGGAGGAGCATTAAATCAGGCTAATTTAAAAGCTTTTCCCGTACATAAATTTAAGACAATCAGATTGCCTGTTTAGAATTGTTTGAATTTTGTGTTCTATCATTGTCCATCATTCGTATTTAAGTTGCATTAGTTAGGGTAGTTTTTCTCATTCAAAAAATAAAATAAAACAAAAAATAAAAAAAGATATTTATTTGTTGTATACAATGATTTTTTTCATTGTATATAAAGATTGATTATAATGGCCTGTCAAGAAGGGATTAGATAAAGGACGACTAGTATATTGGATAGGTTATTTTCCTCATAGCACGATACTGAGTCATGTCTAAAACCTTAGTACAACAACTACTATGCCTATTTTGAACCACAATATCCCACTTTGCATGGCCATCTAGCTTTGCATATAATGATTATTATCAAGAACCAATGGATGCACCTCACGCATTCATAGAACCTAGCAATAACGACTATCCTGAGATAAATTACCTAGACTATAATGGATGGGCTAAGCATCATGAACAACTATGGTCATAGGATTATCAATCATATCACGAAGAATGAGCATGGTCCTACCCTAATCAACCCTACTAGAATTATTAAAAAAAATTAGGGACAAGGATTATGGTTCCAACATAATCAATTCTTTCCCAGCACTCCAATGACACAATAATATGTTCCTTTCAAGTCCATGCCTTTGGCACAAAAGGAACAAATATTCGACAAGAGCCTTAGGTTGTTCATGGAATTAACTAAACAATGTTGTGAAGAGATGGGTCAACTTTATGCTGCATTTATGGAAAGGGTTGGAGAATTTGAACCAAACGGGAATAATGAGGAGCCATTTATTATTGATGAGAGGTTGGAAATTTCATGTGATCATTCTGAGCTACAAAGTCCCGATCCATCTATACAAACCTCCAATATAAATATACTTAAGGCAAATTTGAGTCATTGTTATGATTTTGATAAAGAGACATCCATTAAGGAAGAGAATGAATCCTTAGAAACCTCCAACCTAGATCCACTCAATTCATGTCCTGTTTATTTTTATGAATTTGATGAAGGCACATCCATTGAGGAGGTAAAGGAATTGTTGGAGATTGTGTCATTAATGAACACTTCTCAATGACAAGCCAGAGTAGAATGCCCTACTGAGCCTGATATTCTAATTGAGTCTTGTAATGTAGAAGATGTACTTGATTAAGACCTAGAGACCTTATTTGAACAACTTACACAGTAATTTAGACCCACTTGAAATCTTCCTTGTGTTTACATAATAGGAAGACAAAGAGTCTATTGATGTACTAGTGCTACATCAACCAACTCTAGGATACATATTAGAAGATAATTAAGGTTTAAGCCAAACCATGTCTTTGTCTTTAGAAAAATAAGAATAACATTTTAAGAAAATGCAGAGTCAGCTTATACTCCAATTTGTTATAAGAGAAATAAAGGAAAAAGATAAATTGAATACAATGATCATTGTTATCCTTAAATTTTGTCAAGAAAAGGACCATCCATCTCCATGTGGTTCACATTGTTATTGTGACACCACCGCTTAAATTTTTAAGGTGGAGGAATTATAATGATTACCATAAAATTTTGAAGATGGTGGATATTAGAGTGATCCCACTCAATTTACAATCGCGGTGGTCTACTGTGTCATAATGCCATCATTAAAAATTTCATAATGGAGGAATTATATTGACTATTGTGAGATTCTGAAGTGGTGTGAGAAATCTTTCCATTTCATTGTTAGGGTTAGGAAAACTTAGGTAACCAACTAGGTCTAGATTAGGGTAAATTAGAATATGCCGTGTTGAAGATGTTAAACTTAGCACTCACTAGGAGGCAACCTAGAGTTTTTTTAAGAAAGTCTTAGTGTTCTACATCACCATATTCATTTTAGGTCCTTTTTAAACATTGTGGACAATGTTTCTTTTAGGTTGGGGGGTGTAGAATTCTAGTTTTTATTTTCTTAATTTTTTTAAAAATAAGAAATTTAAATTTTTTGAAAAGTAAAAAAATTGAGCTATTTTGATAATCTTTTTGAGCTTTTAGGTCAGTTCCTATACAATGATAAGAATTGAATTTTTTGAAGTATAATATTAATTATCATCTTTGGCTTATTAATGAAATTGTATATTATTAATTCATCATTTTACTCATTTTCTAAAGTATTCAATGAAAGCAGTGTCTTATATCACATGTGTACATGCAGTTACATGTGCATAGTCTAAATTGATAAGTAGTTATAACTTAGAGATCTTAAAGAAATTTAGTGGAGACCTATAACCTAAGTGAATTTTAGGGCCAATCAATTCTTTTGAGATGTTGTAAATGTTCCAAAAATTTCTTTAGCATGCTTAAGTTAAAATTTGATCCTATGAACTTTTAAATTTGGTCAAATACTTGAATTATTAGAGTATTATCTAAAAAAATTCTAGAAGTTCATTTAATTAGATAGATTATATGAAATCTAGAAAAGCATATAGGCCATCCTTGTTATTGACCTAAAGACATAAAGCCTACAAAGGAGTATTTTTTACCACTAGTTAGCCAAGTTGAGTCTTTTATGTAAGTTTTTTTTTTTCTCACTCAAATTACTTTTACCCATATTAACCCATTATAAATTATCCATTACCTATTTTTTTTTGAAAGATTAGGGATGAATGAATAAATACTTTTTTGTTGCAATAAAAAAAGAAAAATGAATGTCAAGAAAAGAAATATTCTTCTAAGAGATTTAAAAGTGTTGAAAAGAAAGAAAAAATGCTGAAAAAAAAGAAGTATGAAGAATGCAAAAAAGAGAGAGAAATATTCACTCCAGGCAAACACAGTAAATAAGAATTGTAAACTTTAGTAGAATACTTCTACTTATTTTTGAAGAATTTTGAATACCATTTATACCGTTTCTTTGGTATCTTGTCTTAAGCCTATGTTTCGTCCTAGTAAAAGACCTATTGATTCTAGGATGAATATAGTCTTAATGAGGATATAAAAAGATAGGATTTAAAGAGTAGTATTTCTAAAAGTGCAAAGGCAATATCATCTTATCTTTTCTAAGGGATCAAAACTAAATTCTTAAGTAACTCCCATTCCTTCATGAGTATATATGAGATAAATTTGTTTTTATTAACCCTGCTAACATATTTAAAGAGAGATATGATTTGAACCTTTTTTTAAGATTTTTATTTTTGAGTGTGTGCCTATTAATGAGGATTAAGGTCAAAATATATTTCAGACTGAATTCAAAAGTTAGAAGTATACTTAGAGATAAGGGCTATTTTATATGTAGACTACACATACTACACTTTGAGATATGAGCCTAAATGAAATATATTTAGCATATGAGTAGGGTTTTTAAATTTTCATTTGAATATGCTGAAGTGGTACTTTGAGTATAAAATGAAGAAAATTCTCATAGATAAATTTAGAAACTACCCTTCTTGAATTTTGTGGGTAAATTCATTGTAAAATCTCACGAGGCTTAACTCATCCACTAGGGCTAACCCAGGGGTTCAAGGCCTTATTGCATATGCTAAATGCCATCGTGAGTACTTTCAAAAGTGGAAATTTGTACCAATTTTATAATTTAATTTTTTGCATTTTTTTCTCGAAACTAGCAAAATGCTGGTTGAAACATGCGTTAAGAGTCTATTATTATATAAATTATCCTCAATTAGCATGAATTTTGATATATTTTTAAGATATTATTTAAAAATTTATATGAAAAATATATTATTTGAAAATTTTATAATCTAACCTTAATTTGGTAAATTTTTAAGGTTAGATGATGATCCAAGGTAATTATGTGTAAAATTGAATGTTGTACAATAGTAATTAGGTTATTTTCTTGTTTTGTAGGTGGTAGATCAAGATCCAAGTAGGAGATCAAGCTAACCAACATCCTAAATCTTTGATCCAACTTAGATTATAATGGATGGCTTAGATCAATCCAGATTATATATATATATCAAAATCAAGGACTCTAGGTCAATCCTCAACATTGAATCCAAACCATGAGCATAAGAGAATTGAGAATGGTAAGGGATTTTATGTTTAATGATGGAAAGTAAAAAGGATGAAGAGAGAGGAAATTGTTTCCTAATAGGAAACTAAGTTAAAAATTAAGAAATTTAGTTGATTTAGAATTCTTTGGAGAAAAGGAAAGAGAATGGAAGAGGCAATTACTAAAAAATTGAATTCAAACTGACTATAAATACTAGATCAAAGATGGAGTGAAAGAAAAGCTTGAAAATTTTGAGAAAAAAGGAGGTCGAAGAAGATGAATACTGCACGTGTAGGATGATGAATATTGGTACTTTGCACGTCGGTTACGTCTTCAATACTCATAAAAAATATCTAAAATTTAGTTCATTGGATAGAAGACCTCAAAGAACACCCAAGTGTTTGATTTTCAATTTTCATTCAAAATCTTGTAACTTGAATTGATTAAAGTTAGCTACTTGCTATTGTTTGAATGAATAGTAACATTGAGTTACTTGAAGTTTTGCACATTTAGTTTGGTTTATTTGATGAGTTTTTGAATGATCTAATCCTTTGTTTATATTTTAGTTTGATTTAGAAAGAGTTTCATATAAATTTTTTAAAAATTTAATGCTTGATTTTTTTTATAAATTTTATAAAATAATCTTGAAAGTTATTATTGTGTATGTTGGTGAGCAAGCTATATTTTGATTGAATATCTTCATTTTTGTTGTCTTGATTTGAAATCTAACCATTCAATTGAATTTATTAATATCAAATTGCTCTAAGTACTATTAAAAAATTCTATTAGAAAGTAGAAGAAATCAGTGGCCAAAGTTAGTGAAATCTCCATGAATTCTAACTATTTGTGGATTGTCAACAGAGATTAGACTAATTGTGAATTGTGAATGGGGATAAGATAAGTACTTAGCTATTTACTATCTTAGTTATCCGCTGCTTTTCTAGTAACATTCTCACTTCCAGACATAGTAAGAGGTGTTACTTTGGTATTTTAATTTAAAAAAATTAAGAAAATCTATGAACATGATCTGATGCATGATACATAAGAGAATGTTACGGGTGATCTTTAAAAAATAATCTAAACTGCACAAATCTCAAATTCTTTCCTTAGGCCAAATTATCAAAATTTTGAAAGATCTACGTAATCTAGCCATTGAATCTTCAATTAGAACCTAAAAGATGGATTGTTGAAGGTTGATCGAATTGGATGTAGCAAAAATTGAAATTTTTTGCTATGATCAAGCTAGGAAAGTGGATTTTAATTGATATTTTGTTTAATTTCCTATCTTTTGAATTCAAAATTTTGTATTTTCATTAATTCAATAGATATAAGTTTTTAGTTCAATGTTATTTCATTCCTATAATTTTTGTTAGTTTGTGGCAAATTAAATTTTATTTAAACTCCATTCTTTTTAAGTCGAGTCCCAATGGGATTGATTTGTACTTACACAAGCTATACTACAATAGCCTATACACTTGAGAAAAACACAAACAATACCCTTTTGAGTGGACTGATGATTGTTAGGAAGCTTTTACAAGGCTAAGAAACAAGTTAATGACTATGTCTATCATGCAACCACTTGATTGGAGTTTACCCTTTTGGAATCATGCGTGATGCTTGTGATTACATTGTAGGAGCAGTATTAGGATAGACAAAGGAGAAAAATCCATATTTCATCTATTATGCAAGTAGGACCCTTAATAGCACTTAGATTAATTATTCCACTACGAAGAAAGAACTTCTAATGGTTGTGTTTGCCTTGGATAAGTTTAGGTCTTACTTGGTTGGATCTAAAATAGTCATATTCACTAATCACTCAGACCTTAATTTCTTTCCAAGAAGGATACTAAGATTAGACTAATTAGATAGATTCTTCTACTCCAAGAGTTTGACATTGAAATAAAAGATAAAAGAGGAGTAGAGAATGGTGTAGCTAATCACTTGTATTTCTTATCCTAATAGAACCTTTGGATGAGTTGGAAATTAAAGATACTTTCCTTGACGAGCACAATTTTCATATATTCCATCCTCACTAGTTTATTTGATACTACAATTTATTTTTCCACAGGGAAGATTCCTGCACATTAGAGCATTCAATGTCAAGCACTACTTTTAAGATGATTCATACCTATTTAAGTACTTCCACATCAAATAATTGGGAGATGTGCGCCAAACCTAGAGCAAAATAGTGTCATCTCTTTCTATCATTTAAAAGCACGTGGTAGACATTTTCCTCACAAAAAACTAATGCAAAGATTTTGCAGTGTGGTTTTTCGTAGCACTCATTTTTTAAAGACATACATGTTTTCTGTATGTCATGTGATGACATCAATTAGGAGGAATAATATGAAGATATGATGCCTCTCAACCCTATCCTTGTCATCAAGGTTTTTTATTGTTAGGGCATTGACATCATGGGACCATTCCCACCTTCTTTTAGCTACATTTGTTTCTTATTGGCTATACACTATGTGTCTAAATGGATTGAGGCTATCCCATGTAGGCATAATGATCACTAAATAGTTGTTAAATTTTTTAAAGAAAATATGTCTACTACATTTGGGAAGCCTTGAGCCATTATAAGTGATAGGTACACACTTTTACAACAAAGAATTTAAGGTACTCATTAAAAAATATGACATTACTCATAAAATTGCAACGCCGTATCAGCTGTAAAAGAGTGGACATGTAGAAGTTTCTAATAGGACTATTAAACAAATTATACAAAAGACTGTTAATATAGATCATAAGGATTGGTCTCTTAATCTATCCAATGCGCTCTAGGCTTATAGGACTACACATTGGACCCTGATTGGTATGTCTCCATTTCGTATTGTACATGGTAAGGCTTGCCATTTTCTAGTATAATTGGAACATAAAGCCTACTGGACAATTAAAACCTTTAGTTTCAATATGGATAAAGTAAGTTTACATAGAAATCTCTAGCTCAATGAGGTGGAAGAGATCAAGCAGCAAGCTTATGAAAGTAATAGGAATTGTAAGGAAATAATAAAAGTTTTTCTTGATAAAAACATAATGAGAAAATCCCTTACTACAAACTAGAAAGATTTTCTGTATAATTCTAGTCTTCACCTATTTCCAAGTAAGCTTAAATCTTGATGGACCAGTGCATATATAGTTAAAGAAGCATTTTTACCTAGGACTGTCGAAATTAAGGATGCAAGGACTGGTCATACTTTTAAAGTGAATGGTCAATAATCTAGAAGTTGAGTCCACAACTTTGGAGAATCCTATTTATCAAGATTAAGTAGATCTTATCCCTTTATATCAATTTTTGTATTTTAGAATTAGTTATTTTCTACATCACCTATATTAATTTTTTGTCCTACTTTTTAAACATTAGGGACAATGTTTCCTTCAGGTAGGAGGGTATAAAATTCTAACAACTTCTATTTTCTTTCAGTTGATTTCCTTAAAAATAAAAAATTTGAAAATTTGTTCAAAAAGAAAATTTAGAAAATTTTTGAGTTTTTAGGCCATTTCCTATACTGTGATGAGAATTGGATTTTATAAAGTATATTCTAGCTAACTTTAGTTTATTAATGGAATTGTAGATGATTAATTTATTATTTTACTTATTTTTTAAAGTGTACATGAAAGTTAAGTCTCATATCACATCTGTACACAATTGCATCTTCATAGTCTAAATTGATAAGTAGTTATAACTTAGAGATCATGAAGAAATTCAATGAAGACCTATAACTTAAGTGAGTTTTAGAGCCATTAGTTCTTTTGAGAGGTTATAAATGTTTCTAACTTTCTTTAGCGAGTTTAAATTAAATTTAATCCTATCAATTGTTAAATTTGGCTAATTACCTGAATTATTAGAGTATTACCTTTAAAATTATGGCAGTCTATTGAAACTGTTAGATTTTATGAAACCCAAAAAATAATTTAGGCCATCTTTTCTATAAACATAAAAAAATACACCCTACCAAAAAGTACTTTTACCACTAATTAGCCAAATTGAGCCTTTTTCATACAAGCCATTTTTTTTTTCTTAAACCCAAATTGTCCTTCACCCATAGTAGCCCATTATACATTATCTATTACCTATTTTCTTCAAAAAATAAGTTAGAGATAAAGAAGAAATACTTTTTAGTTACAATGAAAGTAAAAAAGTGAATATCAAGAAAATAATGTTCTTCAAAGAGATGCAACAGTGCTGAAAAGAATGAAAAAGTTTGTAAAAAAATAAATAAATTGAAGAATGTGAAAATTTTGAGGAAAATATTTACTTTTCTACAAAATAAAGAAGAGTTGTCTATTTTAATAGAAGATCTCTACTTATTTTTGAAAAATTTAAATACTTTATATCTAATTTTTTTGTAGTCCTAAGCCCACATTTCGTCTCAGTTGAAGATCTATTAATTCTAAGAGAAATATAGTCTTAATTAGGATATGCATACATAGGATTTAAAGAGTAATATGTCTAAGCATTCAAATCTAATGGCATATAATCTATACTAAAGGGATCAAAACTAAATTCTTTAGTAACTCCCGTTCCTTCATGAGTATATGTGAGATAAATTTACTTTATTGACTTTGCTACATATTTAAAAGAGAGATATGATTTTAAACCTTTATATGAGAGTTTTTATTTCTCAGTGTATGCCATTAGTGAGGATTGAGGTCAAAACATATTTTAGATGGAGTTCAAAAATTATAGTTTACTTATAGATAAAGATTACTATATATGTAAATTGTACACACACACACATACACTTTGAGATCTACATTTAATTAGAATGTATTTAGCATATGAGTAGGGTTTTTAATTTATTATTCAATTTTATTAGTATGCTAATTTGATAGATTTACTAAAGATAATCTCTAAGAAAAAAGTAGGAGTTGATTTGAAAAATATTTTTGGAATTTTGTGGGTAAATTCACTATAAACTCTCATGAGGCTTACCTCCTCCACTCGGGGTAACCTTGGGTTTAATGGGTTGTTGCATATGCTAAATGTAGTCATAATTACCTATGAAAGCAACAATTTGTGTCACTTCAAAAAAAATGATGATTTTTCGCATGTTTTGCTCAGGATTGGCAAAATGCTAGTAAGGGTGCATTGAGTGTTTCATTTTAGTTTATAAACCCCTAATTTAGCATTTAATTAGACCATCTAATTAATTAATTTTAAAATTTTAGGTTAAATATGCCTTTTAGCTTCAATTGATCATCTAACCATTGATTTATAAAATTTAACAACTAGATGATCATCAAAGCTGATCAGATGATTCTAATTAAGTTTATATGTTACAGATCAACTAGAATGAACTTGGGTGGCTTGGATCAAGTTGATTAGTACCAGATCATTTGCACCCTACAAAAGCACCACAAGGCAAGATGGGATGGTTTCTAATTAGGAAAGGGGAACCATAAGAGAAGGAAAACAAAGCTTTAAAAAAGAGAGGAAAGCTTTGTAAGAGGAAGGGAAGGTGAAATTAGAAGCGGAGGACTGAAAAGGAAGGTGGAGAAAGGTTTAAAAATTGAAGAAGGCAAGGGAGGTGGTGGCTCTCTCTCTTCATGGTAGGAGGAAGTTTACCGAAAGGGAAGCTACAGGAAATTTGGACTAAAGGAGGGATCCACCATAGAATTTGAAGACCGAACCCATCTCCAACTCTAGCCTCTCTCCCAACATCTCTCAACCTCATCACCATTTAGTATTCTAGTTCTAGTTTTTTGTCACTCTTTGTTACTCAATTCTTCATTCCCTCTCACTTTTTTCGTTGTTCCTATTTTATCTCCTTTATTTCCATACCTCTCATCTCTATTTTCTTCTTATTTGTTCACCAGTCAAACCTCTCTTTCATTCCATGTTTTTCCTTGTCCTCAACCTCTTCTCCACTCACCTTTCATCGCCTTTTTAAATCATGATTTCATGGTTTTTTTCAACTAAATTTTCCCTTCAATTCTTCAAACATTTCCGTCCAAATCACTTTTGTGTGTGTGCAAGTTTTCATTCATTCCCTCAAAACTCAATTTGGTTTCTCTCTCTCTCTCTCTCTCTCTCTCTCTCTCTCTCTCTCTCTCTCTCTCTCTCTCTCTCTCTCTCTCTCTCTCTCTCTCTCTCTCTCTCTCTCTCTCTCTCTCTCTCTCTCTCTCTCTCTCTCTCTCTCTCTCTCTCTCTCTCTCTCTCTCTCTCTCTCTCCCTCATGGTTAAAACCAAAAAATTTAAAAAAAAATCCAAAATTTCCCTTTAACCTTCTATTTTAATTCCTAATATATCCCATATTTGGTATTTATCCATGTTTTCTTAGAAGAATCTGAATAATTTCATATTAGGCCCTTTTTTTATTTTAACCAAATCGAATCAACAATTAAGCTTTAACCATTGGGATCAGTTTAATTTTTATTATTTTCTCTTTAGAATTCAAATAAACTTTTAGATCTTTATCTTAATTTAATTCTTAGTTGATCGAGTTGTTCTGATCTTACATCTAGAGTTTATACAGTCAATGCAAACCTTACAAATATCAAGTTAATCCATTGATCCAAGTCATTAGTTTTTTTAGAAGATTTGCTTAATCCAACCATTGGATTAGTAATTGGAGACATGAGTGAAAGATTGGTGAAGGTTGATCGACTTGGTTGTGACTAGATTTGGAGAATTTTATTGCAATCAAGTTAGGAAAGTTGATTTAGCCTGTTATTTTGTTTAATTCTTCTTTATTTTTAATTTAAAATTATGTACTTTTCAATTAATCAATAGATCTGAGTTTTTAATATGCTATTAGTTAATTCTTTTTATTTTTATTAATTGTAAGCATTTAAATTTTATTTAAACTCTACTTTTTAAGTCAAGTCCTCGTAGGATCAACTTGTATCTACATGAACTATACTACAATAGCCCATGCACTAGCAAAAAATAAACAAGTATCATTTTGGGATGAGGAAGGATAGTAGGTGAAATGATGTTGCTTTAATTTTGACTTTTGAATGAAAAGTTTTGTTTGATACTCAATATTGAAATGTAGGATTTTGTTTCACTAGACAAGAGTATGAAAGTTCACCTAAGAGAGTTGTGGCCAGTTCACATGGACAGAGTATTCAGTTAAAAAATCTGACAAAGCATTTTCTTTTACAAACTGATAGGCAATTCATTCAAGACCCTAGAGATTTTTGCTTTTAACTTAAGTAATTTTTGTGGGCATTGGATACCATTATTTGTTATATCCACTAAACTTAAGAGTAGTATTATATCTACATCTTGTCAAATTTTTTCTTATGAGTGGCTAAAATAGAATTAAGCTCCAGGATAAGTATGTTTAATTTTTTTTAATAGAAGAGAAGGTTGAGATAACATTTCCTATATTATATAAATGATCCCCCAAGTGACCGGCAAGAATTAGATAGCAATGCATATGTATTAAGCATTGTGATATCTTGAGGAGGCTTTTCCTTGGAGCAATTTTTGGAGAAAGTGCTTCTTAGTGTGCTTGTATATTTTTCTTGGTGAGAATAATTGAGGTGAGGAGTTTACCTTGGAGAGCTTCTCATGTAATGTAGATGTTTGTAGATGCATCCTATGACCAATTTATGTTTAATCACTTCAGGGTTCTTAGTGTATATGGCATTTGAGGTTGGTTTCCAAATGGTTCTATTTTGTTACTCTTGGGAGAAGATGACTTCCTCTAATAGGTGAAACTGATCTATGAGGTAAGTATCCTCAAATGATTTTTATTCCATCTTCCATCACATAAGAGGTCTTTCACCAAAATTTTTTCTCAACAAGCTATAGGATTCTCCTTACAAGTGAATACTTGATCCATATCCTATACTAGTAGTGGTGAACAATTGAAGTGGTAGACTATTGCACTAGGTTTTAAGGTAGATACGTCATCTTAGGAATTGTTGGCTATCTATAACACAAATACTTCTAGGAATATTTTGTGGTGGAGAACTAGATTATGAGAAATTTCTACATCAAAGTATTGAATTGCTCTTATAATGTTTGTTTCATTTACTAATGAAAACTTTTTACACAATGTTTTAGCGAATGTTAATATATTTATCAATCTTGTTACTCCATTGCTAGGTCATCGAGCTACTTTATTGCTAGTTTATGTAGTCACCACCAACTTCCTGTAGAAACACATAAATCAAGCTAATTCAAGCAAAACCATTACAAAGTAACAATTACAACCAAGTGAAGAAGTGCAAGTGAATCAAATAAATATAATATTGCTCCAATATGTTTCCTCATGGCAACCTTTCCATGAGAAACTCAAGAATTGGCAACATTAACCCCCAAATAACAAAATACAAACCCAGATAACATAAAGTGTTACAAATCTATGGGTTCCATTTTAGGAGGATAATATTCATGTTTCCTTGTCTTGTTTTTGGAAGTATATTTTTATGCTTTCTCATTCGACACAAATAAATCAAGCTATAGCACTCCTTTGAAAACTTTGATAAAGATGAGACAGTAGTAACTCATTTAGTAGAGGGGTTGCTGCTTTCATAAAGATACCTAAAAGTTGGCTAGCATCAACTTCTGTGTTACAGTTGATCTGTCTTAAGAACTCTAATATTCATTCAGTGGGAATGTCATCACACACACACACACACACACACACACACACACACACACACACACACACACACACACACACACACACACACACACACACACACACACACACACTCTCTCTCTCTCTCTCTCTCTCTCTCTCTCTCTCTCTCTCTCTCTCTCTCTCTCTCTCTCTCTCTCTCTCTCTCTCTCTCTCTCTCTCTCTCTCTCTCTCTCTCTCTCTCTCTCTCTCTCTCTCTCTCTCTCATATACCTTCTAGAAGTTAGGCATGAGTTGTTACCTAGTGGCTATACCTATAGTCTATCAAAGGTAAGAAAATGACAGCTGAAATAGAAAATAAAGAATCCCTGAATTATTGACGTGTGATGGGTGCTTTACTATGCCTTAATTCTACACCTGATCTTATGTAAATAAGCTTATCACAATATGAATGAGATTGAAAAGGTAGTCTTCAGGGAATGAACATAATTTGTAGGTGGTTAGATGTACTATCAGCTGGAGATTGGTTTAGAGACCTTCACATGGATCCAATAGTTATAAGTTATACTAGGGCAGGACATTCTAATAGTAGGTAGTCAATGTATGTGTAAATCTAAAGGAGCAATAGGAAGAGGACATTAATAAGATCATGTGATGAAATGGAAGGCTGTGACATGTCTTCCATGCTGCTGAATATGGAAATTTATAGTATGAATTTGCCTTTAAAATAGTTTCGTTTGCCTATATTTGTACAATTAAAGCTCAAGCTACATGTTGTAGAATATAGTATTGCATGCAAGATGGCTATTATTTCTTGCTTCTTGATTTTTTGCCCTAGGATTATCTTCAGCAATATTGAACATAATGACTTAGAATGACAATCATGTATGCTTATAAAGGAGTAATTCTAGTTTTTAATATTAGTATTTTTGTTTTTTCTTCCTTCTCTTGTTAAAGGAGATGTAACTTGATACCTTAAGTTTGTTAACCAAGTAACCTAATATAGCCCACTATGTCGATTCTTGTTCTGATTTTTCTACTTTATTTTGAGGAAATATCTATAATGGGCCTTGTATTAAAGTTACATCTGTTACTCTATTAAGTCACATATGTTATTCCTCTCGATCTCTATCTTTGTTATACATTTGTTTTAAATGTATTATTTTCACTTGTGCAAGAAACATGGAACATGATGAAAATGAACAACAGAGGGCAAGTGATAGGTGGTACTACACCTTCTTATGCCAGTTTCACTTGCTACATTGTTAGAAGCATGATGCCAATCTTAATTATTGATTGGAGACATATGCCCCAACAATAAAAAATGTAATATGGGAGATGATGAAGTATATAAATGCTTCCTACATATAACATAATATGTGCCTTATCTTATTCATTTTAAAGATAGAGTAAGATGCTTGTTATTATTTTGTAGTCTACCTTTGAAATTACTAATGAGTGTAAGAAGAATACTTTATTAGGGACTGGTGAATAATGGAGGAAACAGAAGAGTGAATTTGGAAAGAGGTACATACTTCTAAATGCCACAAATCTGTTAAGGCTATACACTATCCTTGAGTTGTATCCTAGTAGCATTGACTAAGAAGCGTGGAATCAATTTGTACAAACTCATCTGTCTTCTGATTTTGAGGTAACAACTAGCTCAAGGTTTCATTCCTCTAATTATGAAAGTCAATTATGGTTAATTAAGTTCTTTTGATGTATAGGCAAATCATATGAGAGGAAAAATGGTGCGTGCGACTAATCATATGTAGTACCATCTCCCAAGAATTGGTTAGACTTAATTAGAAGAACAAGAAGTAAGTATATGTCACAGTTCATATTTTTCTAATTATCTAGACTTTTTATTTCATTACCTTTGATTTAATGTCTCTCTTAACAACGAAAGAAGGTTGGGACTGCGGAGCCCATCAACTGCCCCCTTCTTTGGAAAATGGAGCATTCACAAGGGTTAATGCCTAGACCTTCACTGACATAAATGCTGCCTTAGTTGCTTCACGAATCATAAGTAATATGTGTCTACCTTTGTATCTCTTGAATTATATTATTATATATGGAATTGATTGGGTTTAAATAATTACATTGTGTAGGAAGAGTTAACCCAAGGAAGTGCAACTATGCAGACTCTAAGCAACATTGCTACAAATGGGGACATCCTATATAGAGCTATGAGCAACAAGGATGACCATCCTAGCCAAGCAAGGGGCCAAGGTTACGATGTTGTTCCTTTGAAATTCTTCCATAAAACAAAGAGGAAACCAGTAGAGGATGAGGAATAGACAGAGAAAACAAAAGACAAGTTGTTCGAGAAGATAAGGTAAGAGCTATATAGGGAATTTTAGAGTTTCAGGCTTTGAGTCAATATATTGACCTTAGACTCCCATCACACAATATTTGTAATGCTCCATCTGAAGATGAGACTACCCAGATTTTTATAACACAT
This sequence comes from Warburgia ugandensis, assembly GCA_035236585.1. Classification (NCBI taxonomy): domain Eukaryota; kingdom Viridiplantae; phylum Streptophyta; class Magnoliopsida; order Canellales; family Canellaceae; genus Warburgia; species Warburgia ugandensis. The sequence goes on from CP141128.1 coordinate 70,547,250, forward strand.
TTTTGTTATTTTTCAAATGCAAACAGAGGAAGATATTTTAAAACTTTCAATATAATCTTTCCTTTCCACAAGTTTATCAAAACCCAAGTGTCATCTACACCACAACAATACATTTAAAAGGTTACAAAAACTAATGAGTTTGTATTATACATTCTTCAGAACTCTATCTAGCCATAGCTCACAGTCTAATTGTATAAATGCATACGCACATACATGTCCAAAAAGATAAATTACAAGTCCTATACTTACATTGTCATTAGTCTTGTGCTACTGTTGTCCTCATACAAGGTTCCATCTACTTCGAACTGTTTTTCTTCAAGTCAATTCCTTCAAACTTGAGATATTGTAAACAAATTTACAATGTCTTAGCAAGCTTGTGCTTGGTAGGTGTTTGAGCATCTACTTTGGTAATATTCATAAAGCCAAGTACAATGGAATTCCAAACCATTTATAAATATGTTCTATGGAATAGTAAATAATCACATAGTCTTAACCTTATGATAATACTCATATCATGTACATCTCAATTTCATTTCTAGTAACTTCATATCATGTTATTTCATTAGATATCAACTCATGACACATTTTAATTTGTGTCAATCCATCTCATAACATATCAGCTATTAATATACATAATCTTAATGTCAAATCATTCATAAGCTATCGACTCATGATATAGATAAATCTATGTCAAATCATCTCAAAATCTAGTATATCATAATCTACTTAGAGCTTGTTATAAACATATGCAACATAATTAGCATAACAAAAATCCCATCTAGGATTTAATCTATCCATGTACAACATCAATACATGTAAAATAACGAGATATCCATGTGGAGGATGATACATGATGCCAGTATGCACAAATCAATGATAAAATGATAAAATAATTGAATCACTTTTTGATTCAATACCAGGCAAATCCATGCCATAACAAATCAGAGTATATCAGCTCACCACATGTGACCACCCGGGTTCCTCCATGCATTTTTAAATGCAATATCTAATTCCTAAGGCGGGATGCATCCCTATTTGAAAACATTTTTAGAAAAACAATGCAATGCATCGAAAAAATCTTTTGTTTTAAACTCATTTTGAAAACCCCAAGTGTCATTTGCTTCACAACATACAAAGTAGTTTTGAAAATTACTGTAATCATAAAAGTCTTCCCAGGTCTATCCAGTCATAGTTCACAACCCAACTGTAGTAAGTACAGATACATGTCCAAAGAGGTAGAGCGTTTACTTACATTCATACTTGTCTCTTCTTCTTTTACTTGATCATGGCATTAACATGTCATGATGCTTCTTTTAATCCTTTTTGGACTAAATCTGTAAAAATAATATATTTGAGTGAGTATTACTCATACTTCGTAGGTGATCTGATACTACTATTTTGAAAACACGGAAAGCAACATGCATAATTCAAGGAGATGTTTATGCAAAATATCAGTGATTCCTTTTTTTTTTGTGTAAACATGCATATTTATGCATAAAACGTAAGCTCATTGATGTAATTCAGCCATGAAATTTGTACGCAAATCTAGTCTTCTAAATATGACTAAAATCATATAATAGAAACCAATAGATCCAAGTCATAAGATCTTGGCAAGATATCAAACCAACGAGTAAAGTATAATAATCATGAAACTCTTAAAATAATCATCAATAAAAGCAGATGCTAGCATCACTATCAATATCATACATATGGTCTTTTGGTTTTGTTCCCACCGCAGGTTGCCTCATTCGGTGATCTGCCCACTTGGAACTCAAGTCGATGGGTTGGTAAACATATCAAACCGACTGGTCATGAGTACTTGTATATGACCATCTCAATGCTATATGCATATCAATACAACCGAAATCATAGGGCCAACTATGGTCACGACCAGAACACCTCTGAATCATGTGTCTCCGGTATCTAAAGACCTGTCCACCATAGCCTCCACAACGACTATGGATATGTCCCCGAAAGGGTGTCGTGACACCTCCAATCGTCGTCCCTATTTACCACAGCAGTTAGGGAAGGGACAATGCCATTTTTGGTAGTGATACCATCCACCCTTTTGGTGGTAGAGGCCGGGAGGCCAACCCCGTACATCACAACCTCTCAGCATAATGCCCACTAGGCTCAATAGCCCAAAAAGCATATATAGATAAAGCCAAATCTCAATCATCGAAATCATGCAATTTATGCATTTCTTTTCAACCATGCGAGCAATGCATAAAATCAGTTCATGCTGATATCGTATTCAAAGCCATAAAACATGAAGACAATTCCGCATGTTTGTATAAGGGCATCACATCTCAAAGAGCATGCTAGATATGGTGATAATTTCAAGTGCTCAGCATACTCGTATAAGAACATCATATCTCAAAAAGAGTGCTAAAAACGGTAATAAAGGCAAGTCAGAGTTTAAGATGTATTCATAAAAACTAGTAGCATCAGACTACTTACCTCGATGTCTCTGGAATCATGTCCCTCACTACTCGACCCTGGATCACTTTTGTGAAACCCTAGATATTAATGGATAACAAGGATTCAAATATCATTTTCTATCCACTAATTAGAATTATAGCTTAATGGCTAGATTTGCCTTTTAGGTCATTTCTTAGTGTGTCTCCAAGCTAGATCTTATGTATAGTACTAACATCTAATGATTAGATTGCCTTTAATCTCTTTCATATCATCAAGATCGTGTACTTGAACGGTCAGATCTCCCAGGTCGCCTGTCTTGATGCCTAGAACAGGTTTGTACCTAATTTGGACAATCACATCTATAAGTTCAAGGTGGATGTGTGTAACTTAGACTGTATCGAGGCACATTGGTCTTTTAATAGACCCAACAAATCAATCTATAAAGTTTGATCATCTTTGATCCTATAGATCTATGCAATCTCTATAGTGTTTAGACTATAGTCATACTAAATAGGCCTCTAACCCTAAGTTTTATAGTCTTATTAGGTCTACGTCGTCAATATGAATGAAACGGTTCTTTTGGATTGTCAATTAGAGTCCTACAGCCCCTGTAATTGCATTTTTAGTGTCGCAACGTCATGGATGAACTAGATTCGTCCACGCAGGCCCCGCGCGTCACAGTTCCCGGGACGCGTGCTAGTCCCGGTAGAACTAGGACCGTAATCGCATGTGTGCATATCCCCGAGTGGCACTGTAGTGCGTCCTGAGCTGCGTTGTGCCGACGCGTCTTCAGTGCAGGCACAGAGTGTCTCGGCTCCCAAGATGCTTACACGCCCTGGTCGAACCAGGACCAACGCCTGCACGCTGTGCCCGAATGCTACGACCTTGAAGTCCATCCCAGGGGCGCATCTTGGGTGCGCATCCTTGGGACTCCTGGGCTGCATGAGCTGGATGGAACCTAGCTTTTTCTTTGCGCATTCTCCCACCGGGAAACACCAGATCCGGTCATGGATCTGGCCTGGGGAAGGGGAAAACCAGAGAAGAGGAAAGAGGGCTTACCTGGGTGGTCTAAGGAGGTGCCCATCATTGAAGGTGTGCCATTCTTCCATTCTAAAACCCTTGCTCGCCGGAAAATACAAGGAAGAGGAAAAACCCAAATGTTCGGTGAGACTGAAGGGAGAAGGGGGAAAAAGAGAGAGAAGGATGGTTGGCTCGAAGGGAAGACCTGGGCTGTCACTGAAATTCGTAGGGAATGGGAGGAGGGATTCTTTTGATGTAAACCTTATCAAAAGCCTAGCTCGAAGTAGCTGGAGTAAGAGGAGATGGGATGATCAGAGAGGAGGGGGAAAATGGGCTTTATAGCCTGCAAAGGCAGTGCTGCCCAATGGCGGTGCCGCCGTTCCTTGCGGCCTCGTACAAGCATGGTGGTGCTGTGCACCACCTACCTGAGGAAGATGATGCAGGGGGTGTCGTTATCAAAACGATCCCCTGCGTTCTTGGGTCTTTCTCGTTTTTAAGTTCAAATTACAAAAATGCCCTTGATCTTTAAATGCCCATAACTTTGTCATACGAGCTCCGTTTTTAGTGTTCTTTAAGGTGTTGGATTCCATTTTGAGTGTAGAATCAATGAAACTAATTTTCCTCACAAATTATTTTTTTTGTATTTTAATTAAAATAAAACATTTGACCACCTATTAAGGTGATTTAAGTGTATACTAATTTCCAAAATAAACAAACCAAACATCATGATTGTAAAAGTGATATAATAATATTGAAAAATTTGAGACATTACACCACAAGCAAATCATGTCAAATCCATATAAGAGCATATTAGCTTACCACAGTAAATCCATGTTAAACATACATCTGAGCATATCAGCTCACTATAGGCAAATCCATGCAAAAAACCAAATCTTAAATCAAATCATGCATGAAAAAATAAATCTCACACTTCATCTCAGCTCAACTCAGGACCATATTGTGCGCACCTATAAGCTTGTCACCTAGAAGCTGCCATCAAGAAGCCTGTCACCTAGAAGCCTATTAGTGCCACATGCACCCTCCCTCATCGGCAACCTACAAGTAGAAATTGTGAATCAAACTTTGATTATATGTAAGAAGATAAAAACACAATGAAATACAAATCATGCATCAAATTATGATTATGCATCAAATTGAAACGAGAGATCAAATATGTGAGATGCATAAATAAAATGTAAGTGTTAGTAGCTCTAAACCAATAATCTTAAATACTCTACATGTCTATTATTATCATTCATGTCTCAGTAACATTCACATAGCATTATGATTCATACATCTTAAATCATATCCTCATAATAAATTAATCATCTAATATCATCATCATCATCATCATCATCATCATCATCATCATCATCATCATCATCATCATCATCATCATCATCATCATCATCATCATCAGAGGAAGATATATACCATCTTACTTAATCCATGAAGAATGAGACATTCATAACTTATAATCATATCGTCTATCAATTCATTAAAATCTATCAGAATATGTATTTGACTAAATACATGTTATTTGGTTTGACCAATAATTTAGTCATGATCCAAATATACAGATAAATTAAAGATGTCAGAATAACCTACATCGTGTGACGTGTTCATCAATTCCACTAGCTAATCGACTTAAGTATGTATGATCTCAGATATCCATGCTGATCTAGCAGTTAGCTAGGGTTTTAGGTGGAGAATGAGGACTAGATCAACATAGATATCTAAGATCGCACTCACTTAATTCAATCAACTAGTGGAATTGATGAACTCATCATACGAGGTAAGTTGTTCTGACATCTTTAAATTTGGAAACACCAATGATTTTAGTTAGGTATTTGAATATGATTTCACAACTAATGCAATTTTAGTTGTTCATTTAATGCTATTAGTTTCATATTTCTTTTGAGAAACACATAATTAATTATTTTTGCGTTTGAAGCTAAATACACCAAAGGGTGAATGCTTAATTATTAGTTTTTGATTCATATTAGTGTTATCTTCGATATTAGTAATTGAATGTTTGTATCTGGATTAAAGTCAAAGGGTATTGTTTTTGATTATATGAATTTAAGGCCATACATATTATTTTAATAAATTGGAATTTGGGAACATCAAAGTTGTTCTTTGCATTAAAGATGATCTCTTTATTTTGGATTCATATGTGAAGAAAAAAAAGAAGACATCACCTATGAAGGTTAGTATACTTTACGAAAACAAGTGATTTGAATTGTGCTTTATTTTAGAGAAAGATTCTTGAATTACCATTTTGAAAGATTAGTTTTGATAATTGAATTGTAACCAAATTTGAGGATTTGCATCGGTTATTTGATTTGATGGACTTCTAGTTTATTTCACTAGCAATTGATCAATGATATGGATTTGGACCCTTCTGATGAAGAGTATTTCTTTATATCTTTGTGGTTAAGTGATATAAACCTTGTCTGATAAATGAAATGAGTGAACTCATCTGGATCAAATGTTAGTGGAGAACATTCCACTCATTTGTATTAGTATGTACTGATAAAAACATTTCAGTATCAGCATTGAAATCGAGATGGAAGGGTGAGATGCTGATAGTCCCTATAACACCGGGAATGAACACTAGCTCAGGGAAGAGGGTTTCACATGTGGCGAACATAGATCTGCCCAGTGAAGGGCTGCAAGCGTCCACGAACAGAGATTGCCATTGGGCAATAGGACATAGGGGAAAGCATGGGCAGCTAAGATTTCTCTCCCTGCATCCCTCATCTAATCCTATTTCACTCATTGTATTCCATAATAGTCCAAAATTAGGGGGGTGCCATTATCAATTTTGATTCCTTTTAATTTAGTAAAACATTTTGGACTTTTCAGTCCTAATCTTTGTTTCTCACAAAATTAGTATAGTTGGATTCGTATCGATGTGTACATTCCAAATTTAATAGTTTTAAGTTCAAATTCTGAGTTTTCAAAAGAGTCACCTTCATAGAATTCAATTTCTATGGAATTAAATTCCTAATTTATTTCCATTAAAAATGTAATATAATCCACAAAAAATGGCCAAAAATTTAGGGTCGTTATAGGAGAAGAGCTGGAAGAGACACTCTTCCGACTAAGGGGGTATTTGTAGCTTGACTTGTCTACTTTTTCAATGTCAAATTATTTGATAATCTTTTATCAATCTTATGTATCCAGTCTTTTTTATTTGTAAGTGGGTCAATGCATTTTAAAGTTACACATAGCTGAGAACTATGTTACTATTGCTACATTATATAAGGTTCTCTCTGTGAGGTTACATGGCATGTTGATGCACCCACACATTAAGCATGTGTGCATTACTACTGCATTTCAATTGAATGCCTCCTTGCCATTCTTGATAGCAACAAACGATATGCATACTATTGGGGATACAATTGGATGTCATGTACCTTGGCTAGATAAGTGTATCAACCCATGTTATGCAAGGTATGTATGTGGTGTCATAACATCATTTTCAATAATATTTTTAAGACATCAACTAAATTATTTAATATTATCTACATCTAATGTTAACAAGAAGTAGCAAAAGGTGCAATCGAGGCTTACCTCCCCTCTAATAACACATTATGCCATTGTGATTGCCCCAACCCAAGTAATTATGTTTATTTTCATGATAAAATTAAATGTCTTTAATGAATTTTATTATATATATATATATTCATTACTAATTTCTAAAATATTACATCCATAATGTAAGATATCCTTTCTTGAGGAGACTATACAGACTAATCAATAAAGATAAGGGAATCAACTTCATATGGATAGAACCCGTGTCCTTGCCATATGTAATATGGCTCAACTGGAATACACGCACATTATAGTCTATATTTGGTATGTCATGTCAATATGCTATTAAGAAACATATTGACATTACTTGTTAATAAGACATGATAAGTAATAATGATTTTATTTCTGCAGGTTTTTCCATTATCAATTGCAAATATTAGAGGTTAGGGATGGTTACATATTCATTGACCCTACTGTCATCTCTGTACTGATGGAGCATTTGCCGTGGATAAACAAATAGAAGATATTATACCTGAGTTCTTACATTGTGAGAAGGGGCAAGCCTTACTGATTCCCTATAATAGTGAGTAAATTTTAACTTATCTTATTAAATTATGTTATATAATACACATATTCATATAAAATAAGTTAAGAACTATAAATTTTAATTGAATGATTATGTGTATACGTCTCATTAGATGCTACTACCTTTGGATGTGCATTGTAGGTATGCATTGTTTTTTATTCTTGTTGAGCACACATTAGAGGTTTGTTGATGGAAAAATCAACAAGTCTTTGTTATTTCATTCAATGTAGCAGTTGGATAGCTAATAACTATTCTATTATTTAATATCTAATGCTTTTCACTTACATATGTATAGTGCATGATATAAATGGGCTAACATAAAAGATATTAAGTCCTACAAAACTCACTAGGAAAAAGATCAAGGTAAGGTTTACCTGTTCTTTAGTACAATTTATAATTCAAAGTTGTAATTAGATATAATATTTGAACCTTTGTGTTTTCATTATTATGCAGTACCCTAAATAACAACCTGATTGGGAGTGTGGGTATTATGTTCTTAGATACATGAGAGTCCTCATTTGTAAAGGATTTACGATCTCACAATGGAAAAAGGTAAGACAATTAATTTACTAATCACCATTCTTACAAATTTCTACAATTTTTGAATGACTCCAAGATTAAATGTCTCAACTGATTCAATATATGTTGTCATATAGTCCAATTTGGAAGCAATAGTTACTCACAACTAGATCTAGATAACATAAGAATGGAATGGACTGAGCATTTTTTTACTTTTAATTTGTAGATCACTAATCATCTTGACTATAAACATTTTATTAATGAAATATAAAACAAAATTTATTATATGGATGTCTTCCTTATTTCATTTGATTGAAGTTTGTGTGTTGTTTCTTTATTTTAATGAGGGGAAGTTGGTGTGTTGAACCAAATATATAGGCATGTATGGAGAAGTGTGGATGTATTACTTGTAACTTCTTTTTCGTGTCTTTGAAATTTTGAAGTTCAATGTGGAATGTTAAAAGTGAACATATGTAGTAGTGAAAGTGTCGAATGTGAATTCTGAAAGTTGGAGTTGTTATGATTTTTGCATGTAAGGGATTCCAAAAATAGAAAGGAGAGAAAAGAAAAGTTATCTTACTACTACAAGCTTCCAAGAGGATTGGTATAAGAGTAGATATGAAAGATGATTTATGTTTGAAGATTGTAGACTACACAAATAAAGTTGAAGTGAATGTGAATTCTTTTGTCTATTAATGGTGACTATTGAATGTTTGAACTATATAACCTATAGGAAGAATGTAAAAATAGAAACCAACAAAAGAATACAAACATTGTGGGAATAATTACAACAGAAACCAATAAAACAAGATAGTTTTACAAAACCATCCTTTACTATGTACAATATAAGATAGTTTTAAAAGAACCATCTTATATGGTTCAAATAAAATAGGATGGTTTCAAAGAAATCATCTTATATTTTTTATTAAACAAGGCAATTATTCACAAATAGTCTTATATTTTAACTATATAATAATACAGTTTATGACTAACCATTTTATAAGATCCAAAAAAATATATGCCTATTTCTATAGCTATCTTATATATTTGTAAAAAATAAGATGGTTACCCAAACTGTCTTATTTTAGTTATAATATAAGATGGTCATGAAACTGTCTTATTTTTATTTATAAAATAAGACAATTGTATAATTGTCTTATTTTTGTTTGGATTTTATAAGACATCCAGGTATAAGATGATTTGTTAACCATCTTGTATATACGTTTTTAATTGTCTTAAAAATCATTTGTTATAATAGTGTTTTCTGTTGACTCTATACCTATTTTCATATAGATAATGCAATTGAACTTGTGGAATTTAACATATCAACTTGATGTGCCTTTCTACTTGAATATTACAAGATATAATAATCAAAAGCAAATTTTCTTGTTCAAAATTACAGATCTCAAATGTCCACCATTAATCCATATCTTGAATAAAATTTATTCATTTTTGGTATGTATTTAATCATCTATTAAGTCATTGTATCTACTAATGGGTGTGGCCTTGTTCTACCATAATATAGTAATATCAGTCTATTAAGAACTCCTCCTTCTATTGGATGAAAGAATTTTTCTGCTTCATTTTGATAGGTTTCTAAAGGAGTTCTTATACTAGATGATGGAATTTCTTTTGCTTCATTTTGGTCATCTTTAGAAAGAAATGAACTTTTAACAAAACTCTTATTAGCAATTTCACAAAGTTTTAAATTTGAACATCTACAGGCTTTACTAGTATAATAATAGCCAATAAAAAATGCCACATGTTTCTCACTATCCCACCTTGGAATATATGTAGATAGGTAAAATGATATGACCCACTCTCTAACTATTTAAGTCTAGAAGTATTGCTTCTTTGAGTGAGCCATCTTTCAACTTTGGTGATTGATCTTCCATAATATACGTATGTAACTACCATTTTAGGCTTCTATTGCTTAGTTATCCAGCAGTGTTTGAGTTTTCTCATTTGACCCTTATAACATAAATAGTTATTGATACCAAAATCTCTTTAATCAACTTGTGTACTCATTGCATTAAAGTCATTGCCTTTTTCAAAAAGTAAATATTATTTGTTGAATTATTACAATTATAAACAAGTTCCTTTAGAACTTTTAATAACAATCTTCACTGTTCTAACCCTCACTGTTCTATACAATGGGACTAGTTCTTGTCACTGTGACTCCACATATAATTAGTTTTTTCACAATGTCATGTTTTAGACAAGTGCTGAGATTTCCCTTTGTAGTGTTCATAGTGTACACCTTGTTATGGAAGTATTGTTGTCACAAATAAATAGTAACATTAGGCACTTGCTTTAATACCTCTCATCATAGAATGTATTTACAAATCAAATAGTGAATTAGTCATTATATAGTATCTTTATTTGTTTCAATCAAACAATTCAACCAAACCATTAGTCTTTTCATAACGCAATGTTCTGGTTTCAAAAAATACTCCTAAACATCAAAGATCATTTGAGAGACAAAAACTTCTATTTGCATTAAAGAAGTAATCTCGCAACCATTCATAATTTGTATTTCATTTCCTTTCATTTATTAGAGTTTATAATTGGTTCTTCAGAATCCCATGAATTTTCATGTCTTAATTCTATTTGTATGTCAAATTTTAAATCTTGAAGTAATATCTTTCCCGTTAAAATTGGAAACTTTTTTCACATATAAATAGTGAGAAAATAAATAATTATCACACAATCAAATTCATTTTATAATATGCATGTATACCATGAAAGTAAAAATAAACCCATGTCAAACCATCCAACATGAGATTTGATTTATGGGTTTCTAATTTCATCACATGTGGCAAACTTGTTTAATTTCCTTTAAGAAAATAGAAGAAATATAATTTTCTAAAATTATCAATACTTAACTAAAATAGTAAGAATTGAATATTTTTTCCTTAAAAATGGAAAACCTCTACTTAGTCTTTTAGTTTTGCACCTTAGAAGATAAGGTTTTGATTTATTCCTTATTAATCAATTTATAAGAATAAGAAAACACAAGAAGATATATCCGAATAAATTAAATTCATTAGATTTCTTATAGAAAACTATATTTTCCTCCAAAATATCACCATGAAATTGCTAAAGAGGGATCAATGGAAGATCCCACAAAATATGTGAGAATCATTGATTTAGAAGAAACCACCATATTAAGGTTAAAGAGATTCATCCTATTACTAATTACTAAGTATAAAGAATCTATAAAGAGAATGTATGTTCAAATTATTAAAAATCTTGAACAAGACTAAATTTGATGAACCTTAGCTTAGAGATGTGTTTATATCAACTTCTTAAAGATAGTTGAAGTTTTTCGAATTTGTACAAGGGGCATGACAAATCCATCTCTAGGATCAACCAAGCTAGACTCAATATGTACTTCACTTAATTTGTACCATCAGCGATCACTACTATTTTTCTCCAAGATTAATGAGTACAATAAAGTCTATCTTGAAATCACAAATAACTTATCAAACAGAAACAATCAGAATCTTAATCTGCTTCAGAAAGAGATCAAAATGGATTAGGAATCCAAAGTTTTAAGAGAAATTAAAAAGCAAGAAGAACTTCACAAGTTCAAAATATCTAAAATAAGAGTGATAGAAAGAGATACTTTCATGTCTCATCTATTTAACTTGAAATCTAGAATGAGTAATCTTCAAAGTAGAAAAACCCTTGAAAAGCATACCAAAATGGGTAAAATCTAGAAGAAACCAAATTATAGAAGAGAATATAGTGATGCACTAATTTACAAGCTTTCTAAAGTGAAGAGAGAAAATAGGGAATGTATCTTAACAAACTCTAGAAAGTTAGAAACTACAGAACTTTAGGAGGAGAGAGGAGATGATGCTGGGAATGGACTAGGGAGTTCTACCTTAAATAGGGGAGCCTTGCTTGTGCATTAAGTAGCCTTCCTTGGTAGACAAGATTCCTAACTTAGCCCTCAAGCTTCTCAATACCACCCTAACACTTCTCCTTCACACTTGTGGCCCCACTAGAGAGAGTAGGCCTTGTGGCCGTAGATCCAATCTACAATGATGGGCCCACACGCATGGAGAACTTGGCTAGGAGCATCACGCATATACATCACTCAAACCAAGGCTCACTAATACAAAGTTTTATTTTTTACACACAAAGGTAAAGGTAAAGGGAGAAGGCTTTATATGAGGATGCCTATACTTCCTTCCCTTTGAGAAAAGTAATGGGGGAGTAATGTCCCTTTAACTTTAAAAATGAAGTCTAACAATAAGCATGTATGGACCTTCTGAAAGGGAAAGATTTTTAGGCTCCATCTTTTCTTATGGAACTCCTTACAATGATACATCTTTCTAAGTTCAACATCCACATAAAATTAGTCATGTTAACTAACATATTTAGTTTACAAAATATAGAGACCTTTCTTTCACATTTTAACTAAGGATGCATCATGCAGGAATCCAAATATCAAAGAATATATGATTTCAAAAAGAATCATTTAAATAAAAAAGAACCAACTAGACAAAAAATATGTAATTGTCAGCAAAGTTGTTTTTGTTTTTAATTTTATGAAAATTTATTTTTCTTCAAATCCAAAGAACATTTCTTATTTTATACATAGGCCTTTGATTAGGCATTTAGAGTCCATATCATTACTCTTACAATTACAAAGTCTTCTTTTTGAAGAGTTAAGAAATTTCAAGGCCTTGATAATATTTTGTAATGCTCTTTTTAGTCCCTTTAATTAACATAGGCCTAAGTCCTTTAGTAGAATACAACTAACCAACATATTAACTAATCAATTATGATAAATTAGATTCAATTTTGTAGTTTTTTCTTCTACAGCACCTTGACGTGACATTAGCATGAAAGAGTTCAAGAGCCTGTGACTCAATTGGTGAAATAGTATCTCTCTCCAAAAAAACATGTTTTTGTAACTGACAAAGAAAATATTTTGTAGCAAATGAACAAGATATTGAGGAATTGTTGATATGTCAGGTCATAATTATTGATACAAATGGATCGTATATGGACCATTGTTGGAGTCAGTGACTCTCTTAGGGTTCCGTCAACTAGGATTCCTTTGGAAGAGGATCAAGTTGGCCCTTGGGAACAGCTTGATGCACTATCAGATATCTCTTCAACATAGGTCACTGAAAGAATCTAGGATGACCCACCAAAGCACAAAAGTTAGGATCTTTCAAAAAATTGATTCCTAGTTGAAGAGTGCATAATTGCATGGATAAGCTCACACTTGAAAGAATCAAGGGTGAAGTTGAAAAAAGTGGATCTAGGGTTCTTGCAGAACTCAATTTGATGTTGCAACTTCATTGGATCTTTCAAATTGGGACAATGCAAGAATTTGACGATATTTCTCTCACTGTTTAAGAAGTAATCATAGAAATGATGGAAGCAACTATTTCTTTATTTCTCCATGTATTACTACGTATTTACTATTACTATTTATTTTATACCTAATATTAGTACAATTTCTTATTCTTGGGGTGAAATGCCTGGAAGAAATAAGAAATTGTGGTTAGAAGGTAATAGTAGCAAAAGCCATTAAAATTAAAATTGGTGGTTAACGACCTCCTTTTTATTTTATTTTTTAAAGTTTTAACTAGCAAAGACATATATGTCTGCTATTAGACTAAGCAAGAAAAGAGGATAAGTGAAGAGTTACAAACCCAAAATTAGTGGAAGTAAGCCTACCTCATTTTTAGGAGCAAATGAAGAATTTTCTTTCATATTAAATAGAAAAATTAATGTTTGGATCCTTCTTTTTGTATTTTTTATCGAGCCATGACATTCATATGATTTGCCTCAATCAATGCTCTTGGTATCAAAACTCATTTCTAGTGTGAATATTTAGACCTTCATTTCTAGGCCTCTTATGATCATATAATGGATATATAGGGTCCACCCCCTGTTCCCCCTTCCTCCCCCAAAAAAAGCCTCTTACTATTTATTTTACGATCATGCCCATAGATGAAGACCTTAAAATTTCCAATAGATGTGAGTTTTGGTATTAAGGACATCTGATTGATGTACAGTTAGATAAGCATCTTGGATCAATAAGAAATATAAAAAGTGACGCCAACACCGTTTTTCTTCAATAGATATTAATACACACATATCTATAGAAGAAATTCTAGAGAGAGACAAAGAGGTGGACTGGGTTTCTTTAGCAATGGATATTACATTTTTTATGTTCCCTTATTCATAGGAAGTCTTGTTTAGTTATCCAATATGAGGAGCTAATTATGTAGGAAGAGTTTAGTTGCATGGAGTAGATACGGTGGTCTAGAGTTGCTTTTTCCAATTTAAAAGGACAATGGAGATTATGTAATAAAAAAACACCTAGCACAGTGTTTCTTTTTTGCTTTTCTGAAAGTTAATAGGAAGCAACACGTATTAGAAACAGGACTCATCCCGAGGCGGTTACGAATTAGAATCACATCAGCTTTATGCTATACAGTCTTCGGCAAGAGAGAACAGGGAAGTAATAAGCAGTGACATTCCAGGAACAGGCTTCTTTTTTACACGAAATCTACAAGGAAACGGGAAAGAGTGACCTTTAAGAGTTTGTTCATTGTCTTTTGAAGAATTCAAGGGTTCTCTCTGTCTCTCTCAACATTGGCAAGTGGATTCAAATTCTGAAGATATATTTCCAATAGAAAGAAGAGGATTTCTGTTTGACATTTTAAGAAAGGAAGATAACAAGACGCAAACGCAAAAAAGAGCCTCACTAGAGTTTTATTCTCTATGTCGAACCCAATTTCTAAAAAGAAAACATGAGGAATCACAGGCTTTTTCTTCCCTATAAACAAAAAAAGGTTCCATATCTATTTCTTGCCTTCTTTAACCAACCCCCCCCCCCCCCCCTCTATTTAAATGAAAATGTACGTGCCCACTTACCTTTATTCTGCCCGCACTTGCCAAGAACCATCCCCCCAAGCAAAACAATTATAAGAAAAGGATTTCTTCTCAGCTATCACACGTTGCATGTGTTCAAACCCTTGCTAATTTTCCAGCCCCAAAGATGCTTTCTTGCTCCCCTCCAAAGGCCAAAGTCCAAATCCTTTCTTTAAATTGACTACGAGGGTAGGGTTGTTGAGCACCATAGACGCGCACTTCCTCTCACTCAGACCCCACAGTCCATCAACTCCTGTCCATGTAATGCCCTCTTCATCAATTTAAAGAAACAAGAGCAAAAGCAAAGCACGTTAGTGACCATAATGGGGTGCCAACAATAACTATTTTGTAAGAACCATTTATACCACAAAGAACTCATGCAACCGTGTTCTTCGAAAACCCTAGGACGACAACCGTCATGGAGTAGGCATTCACCTTGTGGGTGTAGGTTCCTTCCTTCCTGATATGAATATGATAATACTAAATCAATTGAATCATCGGGTTTGAGCTGCTTGTGATTCCTTCTGTCGCTTCCATTTTTGAGAATAGTCTTAAAAAAGGGTCTTACTAAGAGCCCCAAATTTATTTTCCATCACTCAAGGTATTTCATCAAACATTTTATACAATATCTTCCAATCCATTTGTAGAACATGATTCACTGAAAACACAGCTTTAGGAAGATCAACACAAAATTCTACAAAATAACAAAGACGGCCACCATCATTACCTTGACCGACTCATTTTTTAATCCAAGGACCATTGGGTCGCCATACATGAAAATCAAGAGAAACAACATCAGGATATTTTAATATAATTAATCAGTTCATATTAAAGCTACTAAAATGAACTATCTATTTGTACGTGGGTACCTTCTTTCACGTTCATATATAGAAGTTTACTACTTTGCTTTACCTCTAAATTTTACTCGTTAACAACTTAAATAACATTCGCTAGATATTTTAATGAGTATCTTTGATTAAGTTTCCAGATTTTAAGCTTTAAACAATTTCATTATTTATTGCTGGAGACTAATTCAGTTCGTGCCCCAGTCCACATGGAAGGGCTCGGAAGAAACCAACTAGCAATATTTGGGCACGTTTTACCTTCCTCAACTAGCTCTATGGACGAAGATTAACTATAATTAACAGCTAAGTGGAGTAGACTTCAAGCCCTGACCAAACTGGTTTTTAAGATATAACTCTGAGTATAGTTTAAAAACTCTTTCCAAACTCGAAAGTGAGGCAATTCTAGTTAATTTGGAAAAACTCATGAGATGACTCAAAAATAAGTGAAATTTGTAATAATCTTTTATTTATTTTAGGTTTTATACAAAATTGTCGCTCTACATACGTAAATGAAGCATAGGTAAGTTTGTTAGGATGTCTTATTGTAGTTTTAGAGCCCATGAGATCATATCCTGTCATAAACAAAGTATTTTTATTGTGTTGTAAGTGGACTCGACAAGTGACTTGAATTCGTATTGAGTAGAATAAACCAGCTAACTGGTTTTCTATCCACTCGCTGTTTTAGAACTAATTGAATTTGCAAATGAACATTGAAAAGAAGCATCTGATTACAATTAAGTTCTGGCATTCTAAAGGACAGTAATATGAATGAGACACTGAACCCAGGAAATAAATCCGACGTTAATTTAGCAAATGCCATCTACCGCACTGGCACAAGAAGCCTCTAGGGTGGGTGACCAGGGTTCTGAGGCTGCTTTGCGTTCATGTGTCCAACTTTCACAACAGAAACTGGAAAACAAAATCCAATGTTAATTACGTACATTTCTTTGCTCGCCACTTACCTTTGCAATGTACGTTCCTCATGTCCACTTGGATAATACATGAAAACGAAGACAAGTATCCACCTTACATTAAACTAAAAAATTTATTTTTAGTTCATCGGTGTATGCATCTTATCCAATTGCTAGATTCTACACTCCTGGCACATTGGTGTATGCATCGATCTTTTATATTCTTGGAAGAAAATAAATGGCCATGGAATAATTGAATATTGAGACTGATTCAAAGTCAAACTACCAAGACTAAATCCACACGTTACACTTCCTAGCTTATCCAATTTCTAAAGGACCCAATTTTATATTTTGATCCATCATTTCCTGTCGCAGAATAATCTTGCTCCCATGCATGCTTTCTTCATCCTGCTTTTAAAATATGTTATTGTATGATGCCAAAAATTTGTAATATATTAATTGTTTTGTCCGATAAGAAAGTATAGAAGGTTGTAGAATGGGGCAAGGGCAATTGGTATCATGTCGAGCTTTCGAAGGGGTCCCTCAGAGTAGGGTTATCAAGGGAGGACAAAGCGGCCTGGCAAGCAAGATTTAGAAGTTTTTGGTGTCTTTTCAATTTCTTTCCATTACTGTTTTTTTCCACTTTTCCTTTTGTTTGTTCTTTGTCTGTTGACAGTGACATTCCGTTTAACCTTGCAGAGGCAATCATTGCATTTCTTAAGGACATGCTTTCCCGCCAAAAGAGAAGAGTCCCGAGAATGCTAGCAATTGAACACCATGAATACTGGCTTCTTCAATCTTCCAAACCTATCGCTTCCAGCTCCCTGATTATTTATTCGAAAAGGAGAAAATAAATGGACGGAATTGATTTCCATGAAAAAGGAATCTTCCCATTTGGAGCAAATCACTTTAACGGCGTAAAACACTTTCTAGCGAGACTTCTTTTTTACTATGGAACTCAACTTCCTCATTTCCTACGAAACGGAGCCTGCTATTTCACTGAAAAAAAAAAAAAGGCACTACAGGATGCAAAATGTCCAGGATTTTTAAATTGGGATTGCCACCGTTAAATAACTAGTAAATGCACAAAACTTTCAATGAGAATTTTTTTTTTCCCCTTGAAAATCAACTTCCGTTCATTTCCTGCAACAAAACATGAACTAAATTAAAAAAGAAAAAAATCCTAAATGATGCAGAATAATATCTAGATTTCTCAATGTAGATTGCCAACATTAAACCACTAGTAAAGGCAACGAGAAGATCATAGAAAAAATAGGAGTTTTACATGGATAAGATGTCATTTTCTATTGTATTATAGAAACCGGTGTAAGGGGATCATGTGATTTCTTCCCAACACGTGCCATTTTCTTTCGGTAGACAAGCTGGGTTTTTTATAGATTACCCATAACCCATGAGTACCTTGAACCCATGACCTAAGCATAGGATAGGCCCTTCAAGCAGCATCAGCCAAAGGCCTTATCCCATGCCAGCCCGTACTAAGTTATCCTAACCAAACTTTACCTTTTCTAATTTTAAGGACTCACCTCTCAAATACAGATGAAGTGCGAATATCAAGACACCTAACATGAAAGTAGCAATATCCACTACTAAAATTGATGTTTATAAGATGGCAAAAAGAAGACAACGATGAAGAAGCCATCTTATAAAAGTAAATATAAGATGGATCAAAAAAATTGTCTTATCTAATTTCATTCAATAAAATATTTCTCAAAATCAGTCTTAAAAAGTCATTGGAGAAAGCTAAAAAATTAAATTTTTTTTGGAAAGAACTGAATAAGGTGGTTAGAAGAAAATAATCTTAAAAAAGAAAAAGAAAAATACGATAGTTGAAAAAACCATCTTAAAAAATAAAAAATAAGGTGATTAAAAAACTCATCTTGAAGGAGAGAAAAAATAAGATGGTTCGAAAAAACTGTCTTAAAAAAGGGAAAAAAAATAGTTAGAAAAAATAGTGTTAAAATGAAAAATAAGGTGATTGGAGAAAACTGTCTTAAGAGAATGAAAACATAAGATGGTTGGAGAAAATCATCTTAAAAAGAAAGTGGCACAAATAAGATGGTTAGAAAGAACCATCTTAATAAAAAGAAAAAAAGGTTATAAAAATTATCTTTAAAAAAGGAAAATAATTTGAATAGAAAAAACTGTCTTAAAATTAGGAAAAAATAAGAAAATTATAAAATAAATGTCTTAAAAAGTAAATATAATTAAGTCCATTTAGGGTTTGAGGGAGAACTAGTCGATCAAATGAACTTGTAGTTGGCACTCCTGTTCTTCTTCTTCTTCTCTCTCTCTCTCTCTTGCCCATTTGGCAACTATTCCAATGGTTCTAGATTGACTAGATCAACCCATTTTACTAGAATAGAAGAGAATCATGCTTGTTACAATTTTTTATTCATGAGAGAGGTTCCATCCCCTCCCCCCACTCTTGTATTTTCTCTCTTGATCATCTTTACCTTAAGTTCAAATTTCTTTTTGTTTTTTGTTTTTTCTAACGATAGAAGATAGTTCTTAGTGTGTTTGTTGACGATTTTGTTAGAGCAGCCATTAATGGTAGCAATACATCAAATAATAGAAGATTTATATTCCTCAATCTTTCACTGTTGGCTATATTCATCAACTGATCTAAGAGATTAAATCACCAATAGGTTGGATAATATTTGACCCCTTTCTATAAATTTCACAAATTTTGGCATTATGATACTCATTTTATTATGAATGTTTGATTTATACTTAGATCTATATTATGGATGTATGATCTAACTTATGTTACTTGATTGTGTAATCTAAGTGATACAATCTGTATTTTATACTTAGATTTATATCATGGATGTTTGATCTATGTTATGATGCTAGTTTATGTATTCTGAGCAATTTGATCTATATTTAACACTTAGTTTTGTATTCCAAATGTTTGATCTATATCTAATACTTAGTTTTAGTTCTATATTTTGGCATTCAAGTCTATATTTGATAGTTAGCTTGTACTTTGGATATTCGAATATTTTTTATGCTCAGTTTGTATTTTAAATGTTCAAATATGTATTTTGATACTAGGTCTTGAAATTGATGTGTGTTTGATGTTCATTTATGTATCCAACCTTTGATTTATGATATGTAATTCTTGATTTGTGTGTGTGTGTGTGTGTGTGTGTGTGTGTGTGTGTGTGTGTGTGTGTGTGTGTGTGTGTGTGTGTGTGTGTGTGTGTGTGTGTGTGTGTGTGATAAGTAGTTTTTATTAAAGTTGGTCCTTTGTGAATAGGCCAACCAAGAGGTTTTATGTATCTCATTTACTTGAACTATCTAGTTGGACAATTCAAGCATACCAAGAGATTAATATTATAACAAAGCTCTTAAAAACATCTTCATGTACTTTATGTAGGTATAAACAATGGAACATAAATAATAGCCCAACTCAAGTAGCCCTCATAAGAGAAATAAGAGAAGGTGAACAACAATGGAAAACATTATTAAAATAAAGTTAAATGGAATAAAAGAAACTATTGAGTATAACAGTAAGGGATAAGAGATATCTGACCATGTAGCCAACTATCCAAGTTTGATTTGTTGCAATAGTAAGAAGGATGGTGCCTATTACTCTTGATTATTGGAGATAGGTTTCAACATCAATCAAAGATTTAATGTAGGAATGGTGAGGGTCTCTAAATGCTTTGTATATATGATTAGGAAACTATACTAACTTATTATTATATTTAATAGAATAATGAGTTTATTTCCACTTAATAGTCTGCCTTTGATGTCTCTGATGACAAGAAGAAGCATGCTTTGAAGAGGCTGGTGAAAGATGAAAATAGAAGAGCTTCCTTGCTAGCATGCATGCGCGCACCCACACACATAATATATATATACATATATATCCTTTTAAAGACGAACCATCGAGGCTGTACAAAGACATTGACTTATATGCTAACATCATTGACTAGGATGTATGTAATGAATTTATATAGCTCCGCTTATCTCCTCAATTTAAGGTATGTGCTAAACATGGTTTGATTGAATTAATTATAGCATCCAATTGTACTTAATTAATTACATTATTTTGCCTTGAATGTGTAGGCAAAGAGTACTCAAAGGAGAAAGGTGTGTGGGATCAATCATATGCACCACCACTTTCTAGTTTGGTTTACGATAGGTTGGAAAACAAGAAGTAAACATTTGTCAAAGTTCATTTCTTTCTAATTATATCTTAATTTATTATTTTTGACCGTAATAGAAAGCTTTGTGTTGATTATTTTACCACAAGTGCACAGGCTATTATAGTATAGCTGATGCAAGTATGGGTCGATCCTACGGGGACTCGACTTTAAAATATGGAGTTTAAATAAAATTTAATTATCTAAAAATCAAAGAAAATAATAGAAATAAATTAATAGTAAAATAAAAATTTAGATTTATTTAAATGATGAAAATGATAGAATTTTCAATTCTAAAAAGACAAAAAATTAAACTAAATAAACAAGCCTAGATTACACAATCCATGGATAGGTAGAATAGAGATAAAATTGAACTAGGATAAGAATAGGACACGAATGTAATTAAATTGGGGACACAAAAGGAATTTTATGTAAAAGCCTAAGGGTAAAAACAAAATTTCTTTGTTTTTCTGGTTTTAATAGAAAAACAGGGAAATAGATGGAGAAGGAGGCTGGAGAAGATGATGAAGTTGGGGAAGCTGGAGATGGGGGAGATAGAGAGAACAAGGGAAGATGGTGGTGCATGGAAAGAGAAGGGAGAGTAAGAGGGTGAGAAAGAGAGAACAAGAAAGAGAAGAGAGAAGGTGTGTTGGAGAGAACAGAGAGAAGGGAGAAGGGAGAAGGGAGAAGATGAAAGAGATATGAGAGAGAGGAGGGAAAAGTGGGAGAGAGATAAGAGGGAGGAATCCACCTCCAGCCTCCAATCTTCTTTGCATGTGCCTCCCTTCTTCTTTATATAACTTTTCTCATAAGATTTGATTTTGATTCAAACTCCAATTTCCTCTCCCTTATCCAATTTTTTGCATTTAATGTCTAGATTATCTTCATTTTTCTCTTTTTCCAGGAAGTCTCCTCATCTTGATGTAATCCATTGAAGTTGATCTAGGTCATCTAATTTTGATTTGATTGATTTGCAACACACATGGCCAAATTAGAATCATCTAAACTATTCATTATACCTTTGATTAGCTATGATGATCATTTGACCATTAAATTTTGTCATTCAATAGTTGGATGGCCAATTAGAGCTAAAATACAAAATTTTATGCAAAATCTTAAAATTGATTGCTTACATGATCTAATTGGATGCTAGATTAAGGGTATTTTGGCCAAAATTGAACACTTAACACCCTTCCCCCCCCCAACAGCATTTTGTTAGTCCCTAGCAAAGCATGTGAAAAACCAAATCACAAAATTCCAAAATTTTATTTTCAAGTCAATTTCACTTTTTCCTCACAAAATTATCTTCAACAAATCTATTAACTTTAGCATACTAATAAAAATAAATGAAGAATTCAAAACCTTACCCTTATGCTAAAATATTCCATTTGAGCTCAGATATTAGAGTGTATGCGCATATAGTCTGCATAGAGTATAATCTTTATCTCCAAGTAGATTTCTAACTTTTGAACTTCATCTAAAATATGTTTTGACCTCAATCTTTACTAATGATATACGCTCAGAAATAGAATCTCTTATATAGAAGGTTCAAATAATATCTCTCTTTTTAATATATGAGTAGAGTTAATAAAAGCAAATTTATCTCACATATACTTATGAAGAACTGGAGTTACTAAGGAATTTAATTTTGATCCCTTTAGAATGGATGCCATTACATTTGAATTTCTAGAAATATTACTCTTTAAATCCTATCTATTCATTTTCTAATCAAGACGATATTTCTTCTAAAATTAGTAGGTCTTTAATTGGGATGAAACATAAGCTTAGGACAAGGTACCAAATAAAGGATATAAAGGGTATTCAAAAAATTTTCAAAAATAAGTAGAGGTCTTCTAAAGTTGACAACTCTTCTTTGCTTTTCTGAAGCGAATATTTCTTTTTCTACTTTTTTTTCTTGCATTCCTCAAACCTTTTTTCTCAATACTTTTTCTTTGTATCTCAGTACTTTGAATCGCTTTGAAGAATATTTCTTTTCTTGATATTTAGTTTTTTATTTTCATTGCAAATCAAGGTATGTCTTCATTCATCTCTAACTTATTTTTTGAAGAAAATAGGTAATGAATATTTTTTTATACTAGTTAATATGGGTAAAGGTAATTTGGGTGAGAAAATAAAATGCTTATATAGGAGGCTCAAATTGGCTAACTAGTGGTAAAAATGCTCATGGGTAGGCTTTATGTCTTTAAGTTTACAATAAGGATGGCCTAAATTTTATTCTAGGTTTCATATAATCTATCAGATTCAATGAAATTTTAGAATTTTAAAGCTAATACTCTAATAATTCAGGTAATTGGCCAAATTTAAGAGTTGATGGGATCAAATTTACTTTAAGCACGTTGAAGAAAAATAAGAACATTTATAACCTCTCACAAATAATGAATAACTATAAAACTCACTTAGGTTATATTTCTCCATTGAATTTCTTCAAGATCTCTAAGTTAGAACTACTTATCAATTTAGGCTATGTATATGCAATTGTGTGTACACATGTGATCTGAGACTTAGATTTCATGAAATATTTTAGAAAATGAGTAAAATGATGAATTGATCATGTTTAGTTCCATTAATAAGGTAAATTTAATTAAACTATACTTTAGAAAATCCAATTCTCATCATAATGTGGGAATTGACCTAATGTTTTTTGAAATTTTTGATTTTTTTTTTTGAAATCCAGGAAATCATTTAAAAACCTAAAAAAAAAAACTAGAATTTGATAGAATTCTATACCCCCAACTTGAAATAAACATTTCCTTTAATGTTTAAAAAGTAGGATTTAAAATAATATGGCTAATGTAGAAAACAATGAAATTTTCTAAAAAACTTTGGGTTGCCTCCTAGTGAGCACTAAGTTTAACATTTTTAGCCAAGCATATCCTAATATACTATAATCTAGAGCTAACTGGTACTTAGTTTTCTTAATCCTAACAATGGAATGGCAAGATTTCTCAGCCCACTGCAAAATCTTGTGGTAGTCTATATATTTCATCCACCTTGAAATTTTTGGTGATGGTAGCATTATGACATAGTAGACTCCCAGATTGTAAATTAAGTAGGATCACTCTAATGATCTCCCATCTTCAAAATTTCATAGTAATCAATATAATTTCTCTACCTTGAAAATTTAGGCGGTGGTATTATTATGACAATGTGAACTCCCGTGAATTTGAATTATGTGGAACTGTATGAAGATGGATGGTCCTTTTCGTGATCGAATTTAGGAATAATATTGACCAATGTATCTTTTTCCTCCTTTTCCCTTACATTGTCTTGGAATTGGGGTATAAGTTGACTATGCCCTTTCTAAAAAGGTTGTTCTTGTATTAATAGAGGATGGAATATGGTTTTGCTTAAACCCTAACTATCTTCTAATGTGTACCATAAAGTTGGTTAATGTAGGGCTAGTACATCACTGGACTCTTTCTCTTCCTGTTCTATTTGTACAGGCAAGATTTTAGATGGACCTAAATTACTATTTAATGGTTGTTTAAATAAGGTCTGTAGGTTCCAAACAGGTACATATTCTACATTACAAGGTTCAATTGGAATGTCTTTGTAAGGCATTTTACCAATTAGAGAAGAGGAGTGGACTCCCTCGATGGAAGTTCCTCAAAATGATGTTTCCATTTTTTTGTATCCATGATAAGAATAGAATCAAGGAGGGTATTGACTTCCTTTATTAATGCATCCTCATTAAGCTCATTAAAATGGGCCAAATAGGCCTCAAGTGGGTCTAACAAGAAAGATGAGTGAAAATGATCTTGCATAACTGAATTTATCATGTTGACATTGTGCAAGTCATCAGTGGGTTCACCAGGTTGCTTACCAATGTTGAAGATGTTTAGCTCTAATGTCATATTACTAAAGGACAATTTTATGACACCATTTTTGCAGTTAATTAAGGCATTGTACGTAGACAAAAATGGTCATCCTAGATGATTGGTATTTCATTCTTCTCATTCACCATCTATTGTGTATCCAGAACTAGAAAATCTATAGGGAAGCAAAAATTTTCTACCTGGAGAAGCACATCTTTTATTATCTTTCTAGGTATCTTCACAGAATGATCAACTAGTTGAAGTGTGGTAGATGTAGGTTTCAGTTCACCCAGACCTAATTGTTCATATATTGAGTACGGTAGTAGGTCCACTCTAGATCCTAAATCAAGCAAAGCTTGATAAATCTTATAGTTGCCAATAATACAAGTAAGAGTGGGGCAACCTGGATCCTTGTATTTTGGTGGTGTATGATGTTGAAGAATAGAACTAACTTGTTCCGTCAAAAATGTGTTCTTTTGAACATTTACTTTTCTTTTTATGGTGTAAAGTTCTTTTAGGAATTTAGTATATGATGGGATTTGTTTCGTTGCGTCTGTATCACTATATTGATCTTAACATGCTTGAAAATCTCTAAAATCTCATCATTAGAGGCAGACTTTGGAGCTTGACGTAACCTTTAGGGGAATGGAGCAAGGAATGAACATGGTTTAACAGGTGGAGTGGGGTCCCTTTCTTTATATTTATCTTTATTTTTAATGGGTTTTTTTCTACCTTATCAAGCTTTTGGGGCTCATGTTTCTCAATTATTTTACCACTCCTAAGAATGGTGACATCCTTGGTTTGTTCCATAATAGAGCTTGATGATACATTAGGTGTATTATCGCTAACCGCATGCACACCCTTAGGGTTTGCTCGTGGTTGAGCTGGAAACTTTCCTTTTTCCATATTTTGCATCCATTGATTCATCATATTTTTTATTTCATTCACAGACTAGTTGGTTTGATTTAGTTGAATTTCTAATTAAGACATACTCTTCTCTTGATTTTGAATGTGTTGATTAATATTATCCTTTACAGGCCTTTTAGATGGTGATAAGTAAAGTCCAGAAGGACGTTGATGAGTTTAGTATGAGGGTGGAGAAATTAGTCCTTGGTTTGGTTGATGAGGCTGGTATGGCCTAGTTGTGAGACATTAACAGTTGTTCCATTTCTCCAACTAAAATTTGGATGGTTTCTCTAGTTGGGATTATATGTATCTGAATATGGGGAGAAAGGTCTTTTATAATACTAAGTGCATTAGCTTGATAATGAAGTACTTCTTGAAATACTGGAATGGTAGGACATTCATGAGTAAGATGGAAAATACTTTCACAGATGCTACACACTTGTTCTTCCTTATTTGATTTTTGCTTTCCCATTTCTATGGCTTTTACTTTTCTAGCTAGGGGTTGTTACTCTGGCATTAAGTTCATCTTTTTTAGACATGGCATACATGCCTCCCCTAGTAGATGTGGTAGTGGGCTTAGGTATATCTAGATATTCTACTCTTTATGAGTCAACCTAGGTCTATGTACTTTAAGCTAGCTATTTCAAATACTCTACCTCATTTGGTTATTTATTCAAAAAGTTTCTATTGCACATCATCTCTACAAACTGGCGCATGTCAAAATTAATTCTTTCATGAAAGAAGCTGATGATGTGCCATTGTTCATAGCCATGATGTGGGCATGTGAGTAATAGATCTTTGAACAGTTGCTTGTATTGATAGAATGATTCTTTATCTTTCTAGGTAAAGGTCATGATCTTACGCTGAATTGTATTTGTTTTATGTGTAGGGAAAAACCTTTTCAAGAATTCCTTAGTCATTTCATTCTAAGTCCTTATAGAACCCGCTGGCAATGCATTAAACTACATTTTTGCTTTTTTCTTTAAAGAATAAGGAAATGGCTTAAGCCTAACAGTATTTAGACATATATTTTGTGTTCATTGGGTACTGCATACCTCATCAAATTCTTTAAGGTGTAAATAAGGACTCTCACTCTCTTAACCTATGGAATTTGGTAAGTAATTGGATTACTCTCATTTTTAATTCTAATACACCAACATTCTGAGAAAGAATGACACAAGATGGTTTACTAGTGCATGTAGGCTGAAGGTAGTCTCTTAAAGTTCTTCCATAAAGATTTTGATAGACATCATTGTCTCCATGGTCACTCTGTTAATCTCATTCCCTATTTCCATTCCTTCTCTAATTTCTTTATGAATGATTCCTCCTTGGTGGAGGTTGATATTCATCACCAATTAGAGGTGGTGGGTCCTCATTCATGATGAGTGGAGGGCCTTGATCACCTCTAACACTACCACGAGGTGAGTTGCCCCTTGATCATTGATCAGTCATTAGTGGTAAGTGATCTGATTGTATGTCTTTTTGGTCGTACTTAACTAATCTTCTAGTTTTATCACGTATCCAAAAGTGCATACAATGAAAGATTTTTTTGTTTTTTGTTTTTTAAGAAGAAGACTACCTTAAAAGATGCAACCTAAATTCTTGGAATGATGCACAATCAAAGGACACAATCAAACAATCCCTTAAGGCTAACAAGCACTAATATTTTGATTTTCTTAATTTTGTGTGGGGCCAATGCTTTTAGATTAGCCTAATTTAATGCTCATCCTCTCTTTCAGAGTTGAATATTGCTTACTAGTTAGATTCTGCTCTAAAGTGGTTAATACAATCCTCGTGTCAAGAGGTGTTTATATCTCAATAGAAGGTGTAGGAAAATCACTTGGATTTTAAGACACCTACTATAACCACAATGCTCAGAAGCCACAAGGGTGACAATAGATCACTTCCTATTAAGAAGGTCTTACGAGCATGTGATGACCATATATGTGTCTTTTAACTAATTTTAAATTAATTTGAATGGCTGGGTTGCATGCTTGTGGTGATTATCTTAGGTGGGCCAAGAGGTGGTGATAAAATTCACCTTTGATCTCGTGGGGTCGAGTGCCTTAATAATGAATTTTCACACTCCATGGCAGTTCGATCAACATATAAATCACCTTAAAGCGACAAATGTGCCCTAAGAATGCAACTAAAAATAATAAACTAATGTAAATCCTAAAATGCAATAATTATAAAATATATTTTTTATATGCAATTAAACTACCAAACAATGCAAATTCATTCTAACAACGTAAATCCTAATATAGGAAATAAAAAGAGTGAGGAAAACCTACAGTGGGGTTTTTTATGACAATCAAGTGTGGGCAACCTTATCCCACACTTGCCTTGTTTTATTATAACTCTTTTAAAAATTGGAATTGAAATTGCAAGTTATAATGTGCCTTACTACAAAATTCACTCAAAAAAAGGAAAAATCCTATTTTAAGAAAGTAGAGAAATTCTATTTATTTGATGAAGCTCTACTTGCCAATTTTCTAAAAAAATATAAATTGCAATGGTACCAAATTCAAGAAATAGAGTGATTATGGATTAAAAAAATAAAAAAATCATCTAAAAATTCCTAAAGTGCTAAAACAATGCAATTCCTAATTTTTTATATTTTTTCTTAAAAATTTTATTTTTTATATTTTTTGATTTTTTAATTAAATTTTATGAAAACTCCGTTTTGCATCCTCAACAACAGTGCTAAAAACTTGTTGATTGTTCTACCACAAGTGCATGGTCTATTGTAGTATAGTTGATACAAGTACGGGTTGATCCTACGGGGACTCAACTTAAAAATATGGAGTTTAAATAAAATTTAATTATATAAAATCAAAGAAAATAATAAAATAAACTAATAGTAAAATAAAATTTTAGATTTATTTAAATAAAAAATTACATAATTTTCAGTTCTAAAAAGATAGAAAATTAAACTAAATAGATAGCCCTAGATTACATCGTCCATGGATAGGCAGAATAGAGATAAAATTGAACTAGGACATGAATAGGACATAGATGTAATTAAATTGGGAACACAAAAGGAATTTTATTTAAAGAGTTAAGGGTAAAAATGAAGTATCTCTGTTTTTCTGGTCTTAACAGAAAAATAGGGAAAGAAAGAGGGTGAGAAAGAAAGAATAGGAAAGAGAAGAGAGAAGGTGTGTTAGAGAGAACAAAGAGAAGGGAGAAGATGAAAGAGAGAAGGGGGAGAGGAGGGAAATGTGAGAGAGAGAGAGAGAGAAGGGGAGAGGAGGGAAAAGTGGGAGAGAGAGAAGAGGGAGTAATCCACCTTTAGCCTCCAACCTTCTTTGCATGTGCCTCCCTTCTTCTTTATATAACTTTTTCTCATAAGGGTTTGATTTTAATTCAAACTCCAATTTCGTCTCCCTTACTTAGATTTCTGCATTTAATGTGTTGATTATCTTCAATTTTCTCTTTTTTCCAAGAAGTTTCCTCATCTTGATCTAATCCATTCAAGTTGATCTGGATAATCCAATTTTGATTTGATTGATCTATGAAACACAGGACTAAATTAGAGTAATCTAAACCATCATTACATCTCTGATTAGCTCTGATGATCATCTGACCATTAAATTTTGCAATCCAATGGTTGAATGGCCAATTAGAGCTAAAGTACAAAATTTTATGCAAAATCTCAAAATTGATTACTTAGACGATCTAATTGGATTCTAAATTAAGGGTATTTTTGCCAAAATTGAACACTTAACACTTTGTTTTACTTTTGCAAGATGGTTATTGTAAGAAAATGTCTTTAAAGCAATATTTAAAAATAGTTTTCCTAAAACGGTCTTAAAAAATATTTAAAAAGTAGATTATAAATATGATATTTCATAATCATTTAAAATTTTTTTTAAATGGTTTTTAAAACTGCCTTAATAACTTTTAAAGATGGTTTTAGAAACCATCTTATTTTTTAACCACTTTTCTAAGACACCAGGATAGAAGATGGTTTTGAAACAATCTTAGATATATGATTTCAACCTTCTTAAAAACACTTTAGTTTGGTAATTATCCTAGCCATTTACCAAAACCTATCTAGCATAACTAGGCATAGGCGAAAAGCCGCTCCCCTTGGAACACTTGGTTGCTGGATTGAGGTGTATCTTTTCCTTTATTGTGGATCCCATTTATTTAGGAATTAGGATATAGTGGTACTTTATAGTTTGTTATGTAATTCTTTCTTTGTACTATAAAAAAAACTAGACATTTTCCTCATGAACTAATTTAATGACTAAATTAATACAATAACAATGAACGATTTACTAATGTTTTTGTCAATAATGTAAGATATAATCCCATCTTTTTTGCTTTTACTTTATCTATACTATATATAAAGTAAACACCAATTATATTGCCTTTTGACGAATTTACCTAGCTAAAGGGAATTTACTTTATATTATACTATTATAAAGAAAACTACTTAAGTCAACAAAGGACTAATTTAGGGAAGTCAATATAATTTAGAAGAGTTAATATTATTTTTATCTATCCATAAATGAAAGTCATTTTAGTAAAGCAAATATTAAAGGAGCACAAAGTAGAAAAATGTGCCAATCCTTAATTGCAAGCCTAATAAAATGTGAAAACACAAATCTACACTCTCTATCCTATATTTTCATAAAAATAATAATAATGATGGACCCACTCTTTTGTACTTTCTTAATGAGCAAAGCTCTTTAGCTAATTTCTCATCTATGGCAGAGATCTTCCTCCTCTTCCTCTCTCTTTAAAAGTCATAGATGTGTATGTTGGCATGCCATGACAAGTTTAATTAAATAGATAAGGAGACCTAGTGCTAATATTGGCCACAATGCATAATTTATAGTACTGTTTTGAATCAAGTACCACAATTTGGGATTTCTTATATGGAAATCTAGATAAGGTGTAGACACTTTTATAATGGATGTGACCCTTGATTTAGTGGGCCATCACCTAGAACACCTTGGGATCTTGTGGGGCTTTGGCCTAGAGTAACTGGTTTATTGTTGTTTTTTTTTATAATTTATAATTGGGCACTTACACTAATCATATAATAATGGAGCTGATGTGAACTAGATGGATTGATTTGACATATGAAAGATACTGATTTTGTTTTAGGTTGCACATTTAGGGAGAAGCAAAAGTGAAAAATATTTGTCATATTCTCTCTCTTTTTTAGAAACATTATTTCCATGGATAAATTTATTATTGCTACGATTCCTCAAGGGTAAGATAGGAAAAAACATATCTCTTTCTTTACTTGCATTTTAAAAATGGGTGGTGTCCTTAGGTGGCCCCTAAGGTTTTGGGCTCACCTACTAGTAGCCCCAACCTTTTCTTTGTCTATAGGTAGACTTCTATTATATATATATATATATATATATATATATATATATAATAGAAGTTGGACCTCACTATCTAAATCAACAATCAGAGGCTTTTGGAGTGAGGGTGAATTTATCATTTATGTATCTTCTTCTTCTTAAAATGACCTCAATTGTAATTAGTTCGACATTTGCTAATTCCATTCAACAACCACTCTAGTGATGCCAATATCCATCAATGATCATAATCCATCTCCTTGGCTACCAATTCACATGCAACCCCAAACCCAACAATGAGCATGGTTGGAACAGTCCCACTTCAAATGCCCCTTGCTTGTCCACCTACATTCACATATGACTCACCCCTAATTTGTAGTCTCTGCCTCATATAAAGGGCACAAATCCTTTTTGGCCCATAAATCTTATGCCAACTAAGAGACATCAAGCTAATATTCATTTCATTGGAATCTTTCTTAATGATTGTCTAGTATTAGTATAAAAAGACACATTTCTCTCCATGCAAATTTTCCCAATTTCCTCCGAGGATAATTACATCGACCTTTGTTATCCATAACCATTATTAAAACCAATACAGTATCAGGTCAAATTGAAAATTTAAGCTTATCAAAATAAATAACTTCATCTTTTTCTATAAGCAGATATGTTATTGCAAACCCTATTATTGAAGGTGATGCAAGAATCAAGGATAAACTTGTGTTCATTGTGGGAGGTGATTGTTGGTCACAGTTGTTCCATATCACAATATATGTAAAAGGAACAAACAATAGACATGAGAAAATTACTCTTTTGCAATATTAAATAACAAGCAATTAAACAAAATTAGAGTCATCATATAATATGGATCTTACCGCCATTCACCAATGAAGTTCATCTAGATCTTTTCCTTTAAATATTAATATGTAAACATGAACTTAGAGATCAAATAAACAAAGAAAAATATTGATAACTTGTTGGCAAAACAAGAGAAATCTTCACATGACTCCTTCCTGATCAACTCTCCAAAGCACCCCTAGCATCTCCAAGAGGCTTGTCAAGGTTGGACCGATCACAATCGTCCAATTCTCTCCTTCCTTCAAAAACTGCACAAAAGAAAAGCCCTACACAATAGAGAGAGAGAGAGAGAGAGAGAGAGAGAGAGAGAGAGAGAGAGAGAGAGAATGTATAATTTCTTTCAACTTCTCTATATAACACAGTTTTAGTTCCTTTTCTAATTACAATAGTTCCCTTAGTTTATTTGTTATTAAGTTTACATTGACATGCAATCCTAATTATCCAATGCTTATAAGTTGATCTAGAAGTTTTAATTAAACAAGGAGAAGTGGTTTATCTATAACTCTAGGTTAATTAGATAATACAAAGCCCATTAAAATCTAGCTTCAAATCCACTAGAAAACCTCAAACTCAAACCGACTCTGAGGTAACTAAACTACAAACTTAGCCTCCATAGTGGACTTGGCAACATAATTTTCCCTCTTGCTATTCTATGAAATTGCAGCACTATTAGACATAAACACATACCCGATAGTGGAGTTTCTCTCATCCATTTCACTTGCATAATTGGAATCTATGAACATGAGAGGTACACGCTCATGTGACTAAAAGGTAAGCTTCAAATCCTTTGGAAGCAACTAAGTAGCTATATACCCACTTAATTGTATACTAATGAGGGACACTAGGATTACTCTGAAACCTACTCAAAGAAAAGGCAACAACAAAGCCATATTAAGTTTGGTGTATATCATGGCCTTCATTAAATTGCCTAAAACTTGAGCATATAGCTTAGACTCCATAACCAATCTATCCTCATTACTTGAGGGAACCATCTTATTCCTTAAATAAATGCTCTTATAGATTGGTAAGTCCATAGGTTTCCACCCAACTACACCAAATCTCTTGAGGACTTGATCATTACATGATTCTTGAGACAAGATAAGTTTTTTAGCCTTTTTGTCTCTCTCTATGCTAGTATCTAATATGTAAGACAATCTTCATTTAAAACTGGGTCTTAAGCCTTTTTATTTAATTTTAAAAAAGCCATATATAGAATGTTACCCATCAACATTATGTCATGAACATACAATGGAAATAATGTAAACATACTTCCACTAACAAACTGGTATACACAATGGTCATATGTGTTGGGCTCATAACCATACTACATGATAACCTAACGGAAAGCATGATAACACTACCTTGGCAATTGTTTGTCCATATAAAAACTTAACCAATATGCACATTTTACCTTTAAGAGTTTTATCCTAAAAACCCTCAAGTCCATTAAAATCTATCTTCATATCCACCAGAGAGGTCAAATTCAAATTGCCTCAGAGGAACCTAAACTATAAGGCACAAACTCAGCCTCCATGGAGGACTTGGTAATAGGCTTTTGCCTCTTGTTGCTTTATGAAATTATAGCACCACCAGACTTAAAGACATACCCTACCAGGATTTCATCTCATCTAGGTCACCCACATTGTAGAAATCCATGAAAATGAGAGGTACAAATTCATTTTCCTGAAAAGTGACCTTCAAATCCTCAGTACCAACTAGGGAGAAACATACCTGCTTAATGGCACACCAATGAGGAATATCAGGATTACTCTGAAATTTGCTCAAAGAAAAAGCTAACAACAGAGTTCCATATCCAATCTAGTGAATATCATGGTCTACATTAAATTGCATACAGCCTAAGCTTATAGCTTTGACTTTGTAACTAACAATCATCATCATTTGAGGGAAGCATCTTATTACTTAACCAATTGCTCTTATAGATTAGTGAGTCTATAGGTTTCTAGGCAACTCATCAAATCTGTTGATGACCTGATCAATATATGACTCTTGAGACAAACGAAGTTTCCTAGCTTTTATGTCTCTCTCTCTCTCTCTCTCTCTCTCTCTCTCTCTCTCTCTCTCTCTCTCTCTCTCTCTCTCTCTCTCTCTCTCTCTCTCTCTCTCTCTCTCAACCTAAAATATAAGAGTTTTCACTCAAGTCTCCTAATAATTGATGCCCTCAGTTTCAGAAAAAGCCTTTGGCAACCAACCTAATTTTATACTTCTCAATTGAACCATCAGATTTCAACTTCTTCTTGAAGATCCATGTGTAACTAATAGATTTTTTTTTTTTTTGAAAATATCATTGTAAATCCAAACTTGGTTTTCTATGATGGATTTATTTTCTACCTAAATAAAAGCCAACTATTTACTACCATCCTTAGCATTAACGACTATAGAATAACTTATAGGATCACCACTTATTTGAGGTTCTCGTTAATTATGACATTATGTTCCACTTCTTCTAACATCACATTATGATCCTTGAGAGTAAAGGATGCTCTCATATTTCTCAAAATTCTATAAATTGTATCAAGCTTAGGGGATGAATCTATTATCTCAATCAGATTAGATTTCTCCTTAGGCTTTTCTCTCAAAATAGTTCAACTTTCTTTATAGAAACTCTAGGGTCCAGCTCACATTCTAAAAAGTATGAACCCTTGCTTTAATAACTCCTACTGATCTATTAGAGTGGTATATTACAAACCTATACCCCTTAGAATGATCACTTTACCATAAATAGTAACACTTTATAGCCTTAGGATCTAATATATAATTATTATGGTCTTGTACTTTGACCACTTGCATTTCAAACTCTAAGATCATTAATGTCTAATTTTCTACAAGTTCATAATTCATGGGTTGTCACTTTGACTGCCTTTAAAGGTATCCTCTAAAGGATGTAGATTTGCAATGGACAATGCATGTCCCAAAAATTGAATTCCTAACTCAGAATGGCTTTACATACTTCCAATCATATCCAACATCTAATTATACCTTTTAGCAATGCCATTTTGTCAAGGGTTATAGGGTAAAGTAGGCCAATGTATTATACCTTGACTTTGCAAAATTGATTGAGTATACCACCTATCTATTACTACATCTATCAAATCTCAGATTTTAATAGTCCTACTTAGCTAATTTTCTACCTCAGCTTTAAACTCCTAAAACTTTTTTAGTAACTCAAACTTCTTACTTACAAGGTAAACACATTTGAACATAGAATATCATTGATAAATGTGATGAGGTCATTTCCTTGTGAGTCTTAACATTCAATGGACTACAAACATCTAAGTGAGTGACTCATTAGCTCTCTTTCCTTTACCAAAAGGAGACAAACAATATTCATAGACATCTAGTTTGTTTTATAATCTAAATGATAGACCATACTTAGACATCATTTCGAACTCGTCTTCTGAGTCAAAGATCGTTTTTAGTAAGCTTAGAATAAAGATATGATTGCACATAAGACCTAATGCAAATAGGACCTCAGTCAACACAAAGTGCTTCCCACGAGGAAGCAAAATCCCCAATAACCCCGAGCCTTTTACCTTATAAAAACTTTTGTTTCCTATAAACACCTTATGCTCGCTTATAGCCATCTTCTTAATTTCTATAAAAAAATGTTTGTTGGTCTTTGCAATATGACAATTTGCAATAGAATTTAATAATGAGTCTTCATTTGTCCCCATGGTCAATGTTTAAGTGATCATGCAGATGATATCTCTACTGTGGAATCTGCTTTCATTATTTGGTCACATACTTCCTTCCTTACTTTTCTCAGGACAGTTAACATTAACATGTCCAATCTAGTTGCATATCCAACAAGTTCTGATCCTTTTACCTTTATTGAATCCACTAAACATGGGTTTTTTATCCTTTTTGTTTAAAGTTCTTTTCTTACCATGAAATTGATTTGGCTTAGAAGAAGAGGATCCCTAGTTCTATCTTTATACAGATTAACATGAGAAGTTTTACCTAAATCTCTTCTCTTTCTTCTTTGGGTTCCTTCTAACTTGGACACAAGATCTCCATAGTCACAATGCTCTTAAAAAAGTTAAGTGCAACAATTGAAGAATCCTAGAAAATTGACAAACTATTAAGAATAGTAGATACCTATAGTTTTTTAAGTATCATGTTTTATAGATTTGTCGATTCCTTAGCCACAATTAACATAAAGCTTAGATGTTTCACTGTGTTATCAAACTCTTTCATCCACATATAACTCTATTTTTCACTAGAAGATAGATATAAGATTCATAGTATTGCCCATACCTTGCAACCACAACATTAAACAAAGCATATAAGGTAGGTTATGTCTCAAATATAATTTCAATCTATATATTGTTCCATGGAGAAGTACATAATCAATTGAGTCTTGGAGAATTATGTGTCGAATTCTTATCCTTCACATCAGAAAATAATTTTTGTTCAACTTCTTTGTTTTATTAAGTTTTGATGTAATTGTTTAGGAGCTACAACTGATTGTCAAAACTAGATATTTTAATATAGAAAGAAAAAAAATTCTATTGGCTTAGGGTTCAACAAATTACAAATAATAGTAATTAACTAGAACACTAATCAATTTATCTTGAGTTTTAAAATATGTAATAACTCAGGATTAATTATATCATTCTATAAAATATTTAGAATTGATCCAGACCACCACCTTTCACATACACTAAAAATTTAATATATGTATCTCCTCTATGTAGAAATTAGATATAAATTCTATCTAATTCTAAAAAACTAGTAGTTCTTAACCTACTACCAATTAGTGAATCTAAAATTCACTCGAAATACATAAATTCCTAATTTAATAGCTATACACTGAATTTTAGAAAATTAATTGTCATACTATTCTAAAATTAGCAACTTATTCTACAGCTAAATTGGAAATACTAAATGACTAAATCCATTCATCTTAGAATAGGAAGACAAAGAATAACCATACATGCCTCTTAACAAATTACTACTTAGCATATAATCTCAATTTCAAACAACTTGCAAGCAAATTGATTATGCTAATTATTCAAGCATATTGGATGGATAATACATAGAATAATGACATAATTAGCATATAAAATAGTATTCAAAATAGTCATAAAATAGTCCCTACTTAATAGAATATTATATTCTTGATATTGGGATCAAATCATCCCAACTTTAGCTCTAATTAATCTTCCTAATAGGAAAATTAAAAGTAGAGACAATTTAGTACTAAAAATTAGAGAAATTAATCTCTAGAAAATTATAATTTTCAAATTAAATTTACTAAGTTAAATATCAAGAGATATCACTTCTATTGGAGAAAATCAACTAAGATTTAAACACATAATTTAAAATAATCAATTGATTCAATTTAGATCGATCTTTTTAGGAATTACAGGAATAAAAACTATTGCTAATTTTAATCCCTACAATAGCTACACAAGCATAGATCAGTTCCTAAAAACAACATCAAACTAACGCCTAGAGCATGCAACAAATCATAGATAAATAGCATGAAATAAATCATGCTAAAAACTATGAATAATCCAATAACATATGAGTGAAAAATCATACCTAAAGTCAAAGAAAAAAGCCTAAATTAATTGATTAATATATTCAATAATTAGGTAGAAATTAACACCTCATAAAATTTTAAAATATAGTGCCCTGTTTACATGACTAATTTTTTTAATTAAATAGATCAAATCTAATTGATTTAGAGTATTTAACTTGGGGTTATGGTACCAATGTTGGTCCCTGAAGCTATAGATCGTAGTACATTTAAAAAGAATAAACAATAAGCATGAAAAACTTACTCTTTTGTAGTATTAAATAATACCCAATCAAACAAAATTAGAGTCATCAGATAACATGATCTTCCCTCTTTCAACTAATGAAGTTTCCTCTAGATCTCTTCCTTTAAACACCAATCTTTGAACATGAACTTATAGATCAAATCAACAATGAAAAGCAGTGATAACTTATAGGAAAAACAAGAAAAATCTTCAAAGAACTCCTTTCCAATCAACTTTCTAAAGCATATGCTATGATCTCCAAGTTGCTTGCTAAGGTTGGATGGATCTCCAACTCTCTCCTTTGATCACAAACTACACACAAGAGGAAACCCACACAATAGAGAAAGAGAGAGAGAGAGTGATAATAGAATTTATAGTTTCTTTCTTCTTCTCTATATAATACATTATTTTGCTGATTAGAATAGTTTCCTAATTAGTTTACTTGTTATACAAGTTTATGGTGACTGTAATCCTAACCATCCAATGCTTATAAGTTGACCTAGAAGTTCTAGTTAAACAAAGAGAAGTGGTTTACCTGTAACTCTATGTTAATCAGGTAATACATGGCCATTTATACTAACCTAAAAGTATTCGCACAATCTAGACTGTTCAGATCATCTGATGGTTAATAAGGCCAATTAGATGATCAGACATATAATCTAAGTTAGTATCTTAAGCTAGAATGCGATCTTGTAGTTTAATTGATCACTAGGATCATTAGTGAATGTGACACTTATTGCGCTAGAAATGCGTAATGCCTTTAAAGGAGATGTTGTTGGATTTAGTGGCCCTAGAAGTGAAGATTAACCTCTTTGAGGAAAGCATTGATGAGGTTGGGGACGCTCGGATGGGTACTTTCGACCGCGAGATTTGTCCTAGCCTTAGAGGCGGGTACCGGAGTGAGGGTTACCATAGTGGTAGAGGAAGAAGGGCAGCATGGAATCGACGACCAGTGTCCACAGTATAGATCGCATGGATGCCTAGGTAGAGAAGATGGCTGCGGATTTCCTTGGCTTTCTCTGAGATCCCTTCGGTTTCTTCTTCCAACGGATCGATAGGGGCCGCTGCAGAGTCGGAAAGGAACCGGAGGTGGGAACTGCGAAAAGTTATTTTGGAGGCTAGGAAATAAACTTTTTAAATAACAAGTTTTCCCGGCTCTACCACAACAAAAAATGCTCTGTCTGCAATCATCAACGTCGGTGAGAAAACCAGGATATGGCCTTCATGTAAGCAGCTAGTCTTCGACCCAGAATATGCCACACTGATAGATCGAGTCTGTTAATGTAATATACAACCCCAATCACATTCTCTTATGGCCGATTTTATTGAAGATCAAATGATCTTAGACCTTTATCTGGGAAGCTGTCTCTTGTGTTACCCAAGCAAAACTAAGCTGCTGATTTCTGTTAGCCTATGTGTTGCCTACGGGAAACCCATTCAATGCGAGGCCAGAAGTACATAATTCGCCTCTTGGTGATCCACAACTTCGATGGTGGAGGTCAACCCATACCGGGGGAATGCGGTCATCGTGCTTCTTTCTACAGTTATTCTGGGCTCACATATGACGGGTGGATATAATCGGACCTTTAAATCCGACTAGTTATCTCATGTAGATCCCTGTGCAACTGATTTTACCTTGATCAGTTAATTATAGGTCCTTGATAATTGAAGCTTTGTTTTGGTTTCAGTTAGCCGTGATTTTGTACACAATTTATCTTGATCGTGCAATATCTCATTTTTCATGAGACCAAGATCATTTGAGTCTTAAGGATCTACAATTTCATCTGCTTGGATTGTCAATTACGTATATATTTCTAGGTGGGTATAGAAAATGATTATCGCTCTTGCATATTGAGTGGGGGAGAAAGAGAAAAAGGACTGTACAAGTAATATCTTTTAAAGTCAACGACGGGCTTCTGGAAAAGAATACAAAACAGTTTTCCTATGAGTTCTTGTAGGAGAGGATCTGAGGATCGGCCGTGCCATAATTTTCCCATGAGTTTTTCTAGTAGGATATCGACGGTGCTCAAATTAATTTAATTAAGAGAGTGTGATAAAATGAAGTAGAATTTTCAAAATTCATACACAATAAACCAAAATGGTTCAGAAAGCTTGGAAGAGCCTAAGTGGGATTTAAATGCCAGGATATTCCCCTTGCTTACTAACGAGTGGTTCAGTGGGCTAGAATTCGTGGGGGCAACAAAGATGAAGACCATAGTGCATTTGGGTTTTAGTTAAGAAAGAGTGTACATAAATAACACTTGCTTAGTGAAAACAAAACCCTAAAATAGGAGGTTAGTTGGCGTCCTGACTACTTTTGCAGGGCCAACAGTGACATAAAGAGTAAATTGAGTGCTAGGTTCGCCATGTCAATCTCTTGCTTGTGTTCATTATATAATGAAAGAAACACCAGAATTAGAAGATCCCATTGTGTCCCAAATTACATTCCGTGAATTGAGCCATTGATTGTAGGAGATAAAATAGGGGCACTATACCATAAATCCAGCTACCTCGGGATGAATGCACGTTTCACCATAGCAGCATGGCCAAATGGAGGCAACAACCCGACTCCTTATTGATAGCTACCCACTAGTAGCTCCTCATCATTTCAAAGTCTATATCTGTGGTTCCGAAAATAGAATTGCTATGCATGACTGGGAAATTTGCACCAAAAAACCCTTTCGTGATTTTTCAAAAATACCCCACACTTCATTTTGAAGCAGTTGTACCCCTGACTCTTGATATTCCACCTATATAGTTCAGGCAGTCGTAGACGCCAGTTAAGGACAGTTTTAAGGGAGCCTGCTTAGGTGGAGTTTTGACTGCCAGTAGAGAGTTAAATCATGATATGGCATGGACCATAGTTAAGGAGGTTAGGATTATCTAAAGAACGTCACTATCTTGTCTGAAGACTGTGAAGAAAAGGGCTTTCTGTTGTACTATTTAACCCTTTCCCTTTCAACAGCAAATCCCTACAGAAAACCCTAGTCAGGGCATGTGGAAGTGTGAAATCATTGTATGAGTTGCGGAGTGAAGTGGCTGAAAGCGACGATTCCATGGAAGATTGCGATCTTCCATGGAAGTCTGCTTCTGATCCGATTGACTGAAGGCTGGAGAGCAGGGCTTTTGGGTGAATAGCAGGGCAAGGGGACTTTTCACCATTTTGTGAAGCCATGCATTGGAAGGACAATAATCCGGTGTCACCAAAGAGCCGATAGATGGAGACCTCGACAAGTTTTGTTCGATTAGCCTAAAGTCCTTCCTTTTTGGGGCCTATAAGGTGTGTTAAATGTCGGTATTGCTACTATTTGTTAATCTAAGTGGAATGTACATGCCACTTTTGGTTGGGCATTTTGAGACACTTCTCGTATGCTGTTTAAATATTATCCTAAAGCCCCGGTCGTATCCATGTTTCCTTCAATAGAAATAATGTTCTTAGCTGCAATTCTTTATTGTTACTTTATCTTAGTGCACTGTTGTTTTGTTTTAGTATTTTTTAGGAACAGAAGCTGTTTTTGTCTTTCTAGTTCAAAATTTTGATTGCATTGTTTAGTGTTGTCTTTCTTGTATACTATACTCACTGTTTACTTTACATTTTGAATGAAAATGCCACCTGCGTAAAATTATTTTGTCTTGGTATACTATAGTCATTGTTTGTCTCGGTATACTTCGCTTTTCATCGTTGTTTTTGTCTTAGTCATTGTTTACCATATTGAATAAAAATCATCACAATTACTAACGTCTAAAATATGTCACCTGACTAAAATTGGACACATTCATCATCGAGGTAATGATTTCCATCTTTAAGTTGTGATTTTTGTTTATGTGCATATTTCTTTCCACATTGATTGATTGTTAGGGTGGATTCATTCATCTTGAAGCTACATCATTACTACTGCATCGAGTAGTTCTTTTAAGATGGTTAAAAACGTATAGACAATAAGTTGAAAACAATATTATGTCTAGCTGTTATATAAAATAAAGACAAACATAAGAGAGTTTCTTAAACTGTCTTATATTAATTTTATATATAAGACGGTTTAAGAAACCATTTTATATTATTTTTACATATAAGATATTTTTTAAAAACCATCTTATATTATTTTTAATATAAGATTGCTTTTAGAAATCGTCTTATATTATTCATAATTTTATAAGATGGTTAATTGTAAACTATCTTTTTTGTTCTAAAAATACAAGATGATTTTTCAAAAGCTATTCTATTTAATATATAAATATCAGATGGTTCTTTTAAAACTATCTTATTTTGTACTTATTTCTTGTATAGCATTTGTATTTTTTTTGTTGGTTTTTGTTTGCACATTCTTCTTGCAATTTCTACAGTTCAAAATACATTCAACAATCACTATCAACAAAGCTACCATCATACAAAATACATTCACTTTCAATATTTCACATTGAATTTCTCCACACATACTTCTTATTGAAATAAAGAAAGCACACACATACATTTACACTTCTCTATAAACACACATGTGTTTGATTGACACACCAACTTCCCTCACTGAAATAAAGAAAGTACACACATACTTCAGTCAAAAGAAAAAAGGAAGAAATTCATATAAATGAAGTTCTATTTTGTATTTCACTAATAAAATTATTTATTTTCAATAACATAAGTGATCTACAAATTAAAAGTAAAAAGAAAAACTCACTTCATTCCATTTTGATGTCATTTAGATCTAATTGGGAGTAACTCTTGCTTCCCAAATTGACCTGTGAGACAACATATATTGAAAAGCAGTTGAGACATTCAATCTTGAAGTCATTTAGAAAATGGAGAAAACTATAAATTAATTATCTTACCTTTCTCAATTGGAAGATTGTAAATCCTTTGAAAATGATGGTTCTCTTGTATCTAAAAACATAATATCCATAATTCTAATCAAATTGTTATTTAGGGTACCGCACAATAAAGATAACAGAAAAGGT
Organism: Warburgia ugandensis; assembly: GCA_035236585.1. Classification (NCBI taxonomy): domain Eukaryota; kingdom Viridiplantae; phylum Streptophyta; class Magnoliopsida; order Canellales; family Canellaceae; genus Warburgia; species Warburgia ugandensis. The sequence continues at coordinate 70,589,830 of CP141128.1, forward strand.
TTAATCATGTCTAATTATAATTTAAGGTTATAAATTATACTAAGGAACTAGTAAACCTTACCTTGACCTTTTTTCAATTAAGTTTTGGTGCGTGCTTAATATCTTTCATGTTAGCCCATTTATACCACACACTGCACATATATAAGTGAAAAAGAAATAGATATCAATAACATAATAATTATCAACTGTCCAGCTATTATAACAAATGAAATAATAAAGACTTACTTGTTGATGATTTCCAATAGCTAATCTCAAATGTGTGCTCCATACGAATAAAAAAATAAAGGCGTATCATGCAGATCCAAAGCTAGCAACATCCAATGAGACCTATACACATAATCATTCAATTGAAATTTACAATTACATAACTTATATAGATGTGAATATGTGTATTATGTAACATCATTTAGCATGACATGTTAAAACTTATCCACTATTGTAAAGTGTTTAATTTCAGCCAAAATATCCTTAATCTAACATCTAATTAAATCATCTCATCAATCAATTTTGAAATTTTCATAAAATTTTACATTTTAGCTCCAATTGACCATCCAACTATTGATTTGTAAAATTTAACAGTTAGATGATCATTAGAGCTAATTAGATATATAACATACAGTTTAGATGATTTTAATTTAGTCCTATATTTTGCATATCAACAAAATTGGAATTGGATGGTCCAGATCACAATAAATGGACTAGATCAAAGAGGAGGAAATTACTTGGAAAGAGAAGAAATTGAAGACAATGATGACACTAATTACAAAATTTGGATAAGGGAGGAGAAATAGAGTTGGAATCAAACTCAAACTCTTTTGAAAAATCTATATAAAGAAAAGGTAGCACAATTGAAAAAAAAGGCAGTGGGTGGATCTCTCCTCCTCTATTTTTCTTTCCAGCACTCCTTCTCCTTCTTTTCCTCCACCACAAACAAACCAGTCGTGACCCTCCTCCTCCCCCCCCCCCTCTCTCTCTCTCTCTCTCTCTGTTTTTACTCTCCCCCTTCTCTCACCCTCACTCACCTCTTTCTCTCCCTTTTCCTCTCATTCTCTCCCATATTCCCCTCTTGTCTGCCTTTCTCCACCATAGTGTAGTTGCCAAGAGAACTCAACACACATGGCACCAGCTTGCACTAGCTCTCCTACTTTCCCTCTTTACTATCTGTCTTTCTCTCTTTCACGATCTCTCTTTCCTAGCTCCCCCTTATCTCTCATCTCCCCCTCTCCTCTTCTATTATCTCTACCGGACCATCCCTCCATCTCACTTTCTTTTTGTCTCTCTCGATTTCTAGTAGGAAATTAGAATCCACTAGACCAGCCCACCTTCTCCCTCTGTGTGCATCATCATTTTTCACTGCTATCTCTCAATCAACCACTCAGTCATTGCCCTAGTCGCACTTCTCTATCTTCTCCCTTCTCTCTTTCGTTCTCCCTCTTCTCCCTCCCTCTACTTCTCAGATCCCTCACCACACCTCTCCCTCTCTGCCGGCCAGCTTCGACAACCTCAAGTGGAGAAGCCAGCAAACCAACCCGCCTGAGCAAGAAACTGACAAGCTCCTTCCCCTTCTTTGACTATTTTCCATAACCCCCCTCTGTCTTTCTCTCTTTCTAGATCTCCCTTACCCAAACTCTCCCTCTTTCCCTTTTTGCGCTGCACCACCTTTGGTTCTCTTTGTTTGCTTGACACAACCAGACCGTCTCACTCTAGTGTTCTCTCTGTTGCCTCTCTATTGTAGCATAGCTTCCAAGAGAACCCGCATAGCATCGCCCTTAGTCTGCTCACACCACACAACACCACCTTCATCTCCCCTTCAACACATGATCTTTCCCTCATTTCCTATCCCTCTTTCTCTTTCTCGTTCCCTAGCTTCTTCTCCCTCCACCGTGGAACAAAACCCTAGTCGGGTTCTCCTTCAATTCCTTCGTATCTCCCTTCTTTTTGTGTTTAAAATAACATAGGCAGCTATTTCAAATAGTTCCCTGCTTATGGGTATAGGAAGAAGAAGAAGATAAAGATTTGGCAAAAATTCCATTTTTTCCCTCATTTCAATTTCATTAATCCTATTTTCATCTTGTTTTGTATTTTCCTTAATTCATCTTTTAACCCTATTCATGTTTTTTCTTATCCAAGTTGTGTTTTATTCTCAAATTAAATCAATCCAATACTATTTTATTTAAGCTTAACCAAATAAATAGTTTGCTTAAACCAACATGATAACTTTAATTTCTTAATCTTTTTCATGCTAGATTTTCAATCAATTACTAAATCTTGTTCTTAGGACATCTCCTAGTTGATTCATAATCCATGATCTTCAATCTAAAATTCAGAGATTCAATCTAAGCCATCCAAAACCCAAAATCATTCTTTAGTCTAGATTATCTAAATTTTGGAGACTTAATCCAGTCATTGGATCTTTAATCAAAAGTATTAGTGAGAGATTCACGAAGGCTGATTGATGTTGATGATATTATATTTGAAGTAATTTGTTATAATCAAGCTAGGGATGTGAACTTTTTTTTGTTTTTTAGTTAATTTTTTGTCTTTTTGAATTTGGATTTCTGTCATTTTTATTGGTTAAATAGATCTGAGTTTTGACGTCATTGTTATTTAATTTTTTCATTTATTTTAATTTTTGGGCAATTAAATTTTATTTAAACTCTATCTTTTTAAGTCGTCTCTGTGGGATTAACCCATACTTGCATCAGCTATACTACAATAGCCCATAACTTGCAGTAAAATAATCAATAGTAAAGAATCTGTAAGGCTTGCCTGTTTTCACAATGTAAGAAACCTGATACAATATCTTCAATTTATTTTTCCATGGGCAAATGCTCCCTTGGTCTAAATATGACAACCAAGTCAAGGAATTTGTAAACATCCTTGATCTCTAATCGTTGAAATTTATCGTGTAAAGACCTAGAAGAAAGAAATTATTATTACTTATTAAGATAAATTAACAAGTAATATCAATCCAATTCTTAATAGCTAGTTACATGGCATACCTGATATAGATGATCACGACAGTGTATTCTAGCTGAGCCATATTACATATGGCTACAAGGTCCTCATTCAAATTCATGATTAGTTCCTCAACTCTGTCATCGACAAGCACATTGAGCTCAATCTGCATGGGGTTGATTCTTTTATCTTCCTTGATTCATCCATATAATGCCCTTAGTAATGGAGGGGTGTTAGGTGAAACCTCTACTTGATCCCTACACTATGGATGTAAAGTTCTAGAAATTAATAATGAATATATATATATATATATATATATATAAGACCATTCATTTAAGGAATTCAATTTTATCATGCAAATAGATATAATACCTTGGATGGGGCAATTAACATGGTAGAATATGCTGCCATAGAGGGGGTTAGTCTCAATGGCACCTTTTACTACTTCTAGTTAACATTAGATACAAATATTATTGAACAATTTAGCTAAGGCTTTAAAAAATATTATTGAAAATGATGCTATGACACCATATACATACCTTGAATAACATTGGTTTGATATACTTCTCTAGTCAAGCTACATGATATATAATTACATCACCAATAATATGAACATCATCCACTATTATCGAAAATGGTAGGATGCATTTGGTTGGAGGACAGCAGTAATGCACACATGCTTAGTGTGTGGATGCATCAAGATGTCGTGCAACATAACAAAGAGAACGCCATGCAGTGTCACTGATGAAGTTCTTAGTTGTATGTAGCCCCAACATGCACTGATTGACTTAAAATTGAGAAATATTGGATGCATAAGACTGAATGAAGACTATTAAATATGTGGACATTGAAAAAGTTAATATGTCAACATATACATACCTCCTTGATCGACATATCTTCTTCAAATGGAGCACTATAGTTGTTGTGTGATGGGGGTTTGGGGGCAATTCTCACCTGGAGGTTTGAAACTCCAAAAATCCCTTTAGCTGCTTCCTTACTGTCTCGAGCAACTCATCTTTTATTTTCGCTTTCCATTCCTTTAAGTCCTCTATTAGAGTCATCTTTGTTTTAAAAAAAACTTTTAAGGAAAAACACTATAGATTTGGGCCCTTACTCAGCCAAGTTGCTCCTCATTGTTGCCCATAGCCCTATATAGAATGTTCCCCTTCGTAGCAGTGCTACCTAGAGTTCTTGTAGTTGTGCTTTCTTCTATCAAATCTTCCATCACATGTAGTTATCAGAACATAATCAATTCTATATATATCATATAATTCAAGAGATACAAAGGTAGACATGTAGAACCACTTACAATTCTTGAAGCAACTAAGGCAACATTTTTGTCAGTTAAGGTACGGGAGTTACGCCCTTGTGACTATGCCATTTTCTAAAGAAGGGCACAATTGATGGGTTTGTGGTCCCAAACTTCTTTTGCTATCAAGAGAGACACTAATTCAGAATTAATAAAATAAAAGTTTGATATTTTGACATAAATGAATTGTCTCATATACTTACTTCTTAATCTTCTAATAGTGCATAACCAATCCTAGAGAGGTGGTGCTGAATATGATTAGTCACGCTCACCATTTGCCATTTCATATTGTTTGTCTATACATCAAAGGAGCATAATTATCACAAGTGACTTTCATAATTAAAGTAATCAAACCTTGGGCTGGTAATAATTACCTTAAAATCAGAAAATAGAAGGGTATATACAAATTGATTCCATGCATCCTGGTCAATGATGTTGGAATACAACTCAGTAATAGTGTGAAGTCTGGTTGGATCAACGACATTTGAAAGTATATACTTTCTTGAAAGCTCACTCTTACATTTCCTCCATTATTTGCTAGCCCATAATAGAGTATTCTTCTTACACTTATTAGTAACAGAAAAGGAATACTACAAAGTAAAAATCAGCACATTACTCTATCTTAAAGGAAAAAATAAGATAAGGCACATAATATGTTATATTTAGTAAACATTTACATACATTCACTATCTCCCATATTGCATCTTTAATTGATGGTGACACATGTCTGTAATCAGTTATTGAGACTTGCACCATGCTTTTAATAGTAGAGTAGACAAAATTGGTATAAGAATGTGTATTAGCACCTATTGCATACCCTCTACTATTAAACTATGTAGTATTTTTTATTCTCTTTGACTTTCTCTTAATGATATGCTCCATTTTTGTTGGCCTTCTGGCCTTTCTCTTAATAGGTGTACCTAGGCTGGATTGTTCTTTATGTTGTTCATTTTCTTCACATTCTACTTTTCCTACATAAGTAAAGATAATACATTTAGATTAGTTGGAATTAATGAAGCTTCATAGAAAACACAAACAAGATCTTAGAATTTCAAAAGAAGAAACAATAATTTTACATTTTCAATTTCAGAAGAACAAAATAGGATTGACTAAAATAACACTCATGAAATTCTAATTAAAGCAAACAACAACCAAAGTTCATTTCAGAAGATTTTTAGAGCATAGATTAGAGGTAAATACTTAAAATTCAGGAGATGACTAACTTAATTGCAGATTTTTAGAGAACTAGTGAATAGTTAACTGGCTTTAGTTCACAAAAATGAACTAGGTATCTTGACTAAAGAACTAAGGTAATAGAGTTGTTCTTTTAATTTTACTAGCAATCACAAGATTATTAGTATATCATAGAATATGTGACTAAAGAACTGAGGTAACAAAAAAATTAGTAAACAATGAGGGCTTCATATACCATGGAATTCAATATTAAGTAACCTATCATAATAACTCCTAAAGCTAAACAAAATTCAAGTACACCTACCCCAAATAGGTGAATAACTATTAAAAAAGATACTTTCACAAGGGATCCCATGGCTAGGAAAAAGGTAAACTACATATTGAAATTGACATCTTGATGTTCCATGTATGTTTGTGCATCTACTTTTGGTCTTGGGCAAAAAAAAATTGCTAGACTGATTGAAATGGAGGGTGAAGCTGAGATTAACCAGCCTCATCAATTCTTTTTTTTTTTTTCTTTTTTCCATCAGACATGTCAAATAGAGATTAACTAAGCTCATCAATTCAGGTAAACAAGCTCCTAGGGTTATCAAATTGAAGTGTAATACTTTGCACATATAGTTGAGCCTATCACACTCATATATGTCATTAGGTCATTAACCTTCATAATCTATAGGTAGTATAGATGGTTCTTTGTCAATCTTGGAATAAAAAATCCCAACGGTCAATAAGATTACAACATTTCATTTAACTTTCTAAATAAAATATGTATAAAGGGAGAAAATGAAGCCTAAATTGTATGTTAGATCATATGAAAGACATCAGTAGTTCGAACATCAGATTTTCCATCGTAAAATGTCAAAGAAAAATGCTATACTATTTATCCTTTAGGTTTGAATGGTGCCAGTTGTAGATATCTACTATGCACAAAAACTTTCTTATGATCATAATTAGCTTATATTTAAAAGAAGAACAAACAAGTACATGTGGACATGATGGTTTGGTTTAGTGTTAGCTTATATTCTTTCCCCCAATGTTGCCATGATTTTGCAGTTATTTGTTATAATTATCTATTTTCCATAATGCCTAAAGCTATAAGGTTACTAAATTATTTCTCATAAGCACGACTTTGTACTTCTCTAGAACCATTCTATAGTATTCGATTTCTAAAGATTGACATATGAATTGCCAAAGAAAAAAAAAAAAAATTCAAAAAGAGGCAAATAAATAGCAAAAAATGTAGAAACTATGAAATAAATGGACAATGAAGAAACTACAATCCACCATTTATAAAAGACAAGGAAACAAATGACTATTCTTATGTTGAGCATATATCATCAACAATTAAAAAAAAAGAAGAGGATGCCAAAAACATTCCTTCAAAACACCCTCTTGAGGGAGCTTCTACTTTAAAACCATAGAACAAGATCATATCAGGCAATAAAAAGAAAATCCTTAACTTTCTTACTCCTCTAATCATATCCCACTTGTATCTAAAGCCAGGTTTTATTCTTTAGAAAATTCCTATGTTTTAAGCTAGAGCTCTGCTTTGAGGAGAGAGAGAGAGAGAGAGAGAGAGAGAGAGAGAGAGAGAGAGAGAGAGAGAGAGAGAGAGAGAGAGAGAGAGAGAGAGAGAGAGAGAGAGAGAGAGAGAGAGAGTTTTATAAGCTCCATGTTCCATAACTTGTTATCATTGATTTTAGAATAAAATAGTCTCTTTTTACAAATGAAATCCCAAAAATAGATGACTGATATGGAGTCATTCAATCAAAACTAATAAAAAGTGAGACTAACAAAAAAAAATGTAATAGAAAAAATAGAGCACTAGGGGGAAAAAACAGGGGCGCATGATTGTACATACCAATGCACCAACGAGCGATCTTATAGCAAGAAAGGAATATCCACAAGGAGAGGAGAGAAATACCTAGTCTTCGGTGAGGTCAGCAACAATTACAAAAAGATAGAAAGAACGAACCAACACGGGAATGAGGTAAGTCTAAGCACTTTTTCTTGAGTGTTTATGAGACAAGTAAGAAAAAGAGAAATGCCTTCATATGAGAATCGTTGCCTTCATCTTATATTTCTTAATATATAGGATAGTTTTTTTATATTTTTAAATCCTCTTATATTTGGAAAATATAAGGTAATTTTTTAAAAACTGTCCTATATGTAATGCATATAAGATAGGTAATAATTCTATATTAGTAAGATATAGGACAATTTTTATAAACTGTCTTATATAAGTCATGTAATGCCCTGAGCATTTTATGCTATTTATTTAGAGATTTATCTCAATGGTCACATAAATGCTCCATTAGGATTTCTAGTAATGTCCATACTCATGTCATAGTGGTCTCTTATCCATAGCAGAGTACCCTTACTAGGTCATAATTGAATCTTTGGTCATTACCCCTTTTTATCCTTTTTACCCTTTCCTTTGATGATTTTCTTCGTGACCTTTCAAACCAAAACTTATATACTCAATCTAGTAATGTTTGTCCTTAGAAAATTCCTTCAATTGATTTTTCTTTTTTTCGTAATTGGTACATGCCTATAACAATTATCTTTTTGTTTTAAGCAAATTAATATCAAATATTACTTTATAATGTGTTGACTACCTCAAATTTTCTCCTTTCATTTCCTACATTACTATATTGTTCAACCTTTTCTCAAAGCTTTATCATCAACCATTCAGTCTTAATTGTCAGGAGGTATCATCATAAGTAGTGGTTTTCTCAATTTCTCAAAATTTATCTTTCAAGTGCCTCCTCATACTTAGCTTATAACAATAATTCTCATTCAATATCTATCATAGCAATTGTGCTGAAGCTGTTAAATCATCAAGTTTGAAAAACACTTAGGTAAGCATGGAACATTTTCTTAGACATAGAAAGAGAATTTATTCAATTACCTGTTGATCTCTTTCTAGATATATCAGTTATAGCTCAAAGGTTTCTACAACGATCGATGCTTATCTGCGTTTTCTTTTCAATCCAAGTCAACAGCATCTTTCAGACCCAAGATGACCTCTACACCCTCTCATGGTATCTATTAAGCTTTGGAAAATCTTTCGCATTGGTTTAGATCGCTTCCTCTTTTGCTTCTGTCTTAGTTGCTACTGTACTCTTCATACTTGTAGCTCCTCCATGATGTGGCTTAGTCAACTGACCTCAAATCCTCAAATGACTTTGTGTAAAAAGTAACTTCTTTTAGGGAAAACTCACGTCTAACTACTTATAACATTCCTATGGATAAGATATATTGATGATATATATGTAAGGCCTTGTAGAAGGAATTATAAAGATGATAAATTGAGAATATACTTAGGATTGGTTGCATGGTAACATGAAAGGGTATTAAGGACACAATTCCTCTACGTACTAACTTGAGGAATTAACAAAGAGACCTATAGGGTTGGAGCAAAAGGAATTGTCTTAGTTTGAGGTCTAAGGGAGTCCTCAAGAAGAATATGTTTTATCAAGAAGACAGCTGACATGAAGGTAAGAATTTGTGAAATTTCGAGGACAAAATTCTTTTAAGGGGGTAATGATATAATGCCTCAAGCATTTTATGCTATTTTTGCATCCATTACAAAAATGAATTGGACATTCCATATGAAATTAACCATGTTAAATATTTTATTTTATTTAAAATAGTAAACAAAGGAATTTATAAGAAAAATTAGTACCATTAGATTCTACTCGAAAAATGGAATCCAATGCCTCAAAGAATGCCAAAAACAGAGTTCGTATGAGCCATTAAGCTATAATTCTAATAAGTAGCAAATGATATTGGGATCCTTGTTATTCGTGAACATCCAGGGTTTCGCTAAGATGGGTTAAGGTCGAGAAATGAAGAACGCAATACAAGGAACATCGAGGTAGGTAGTATGATACTACTAAGTTTTTCAAATGTATTTCAACCTCCAACCGTTTTACTTGACTCTATTGCCATATTTATTATGTTTTTTTGAGATATGATGCTTTCACGGAATTGTCTTCATGATTTATGGCTTTGAATGCAATTACTGGCATTAATAGATTTTATGCATTACTTGCACGACTTGAAAGTGATTGTATAAGTTGCATGGTTTACGATAACTGAGATTTGGATTATATGTATGCTTTTGAGCCAAATAGCCTTTATATAAGCACTACATACATGTTTTGTGATGATTTGGAATATATGCATAATTATATGCATTGCTCGCATGGTTTGAAACCCATTTGCATAAAAATTGAATGATTTATGATAATTGAGATCGAGGTTTCATGTATTCATATTTTTGGGCTATTAAGCCTGTGGGCACTATGCTGAGAGCTTGTGTATGTACAGGGTTGGCCTCCCAGCCTTTACCACCAAAACGGTAGATGGTATCACTGCCAAAAATGACATTGTCCCTTCCCTGACTACTGTGGTAAATAGGGACGACCACTGGAGGTGTTTGTGGCACCCTTTTGGGGACATATCCATAGTCGCCGTGGAGGTTATGGTGGATTGGTCTCTATATACCAGAGACACACGATTCAGAGGGGTTTTGGTCGTGAGCATAATGACCCTATGATTTTAGTGTGATTGATATACATATAGCATTGAGATGGTCATATATGAGTACTTGTGACCAATGGACGTGAATGCCGAAAGACTAGTGTGCATGATACTAGCATTTGCTTGAACAATGACTATTTTAAGAGTTTTATGATTATTATATTTGACTCTCTGGTTTGATGCATTTGATGAGATCTTCGTATCTGGATCTATTGATTTGTATTTCATGATTTTGATCATATTACGTTATGAGAAAGGACTCCATGATTGAAATTGCATCAATAAGCTTATGTTTTATGCATAAATATGCATGCTTACACAAAAAGAATCACTGATGTTTTACATGAAAAGCTCTTGGAATCCTGCATGTTGCCTACCGTGTTTTCAAAATAGTAGTATCAGATCACCTACTAGGTATGAAAAATACTCACTCAAATATATTATTTTTCAAGATAACTCCACTCATGAGTAGAAGAAGCATCAGGAAATGTTAGTGCTATGATCAAGTAAATGAAGAAGAGATAAGTATGAATGTAAGTAAACCCTCTACCCTTTGGACATGTATCTGTATTTATTTACAGTTGGGCTATGAGCTGTGACTAGATAGACCTGGGAAGACATTTATGATTTCTGAAATTTTCAAAAACTACTTTGGTTGTTGAAAAAGCAAATGACACTCGGGATTTTCAAAATGAGTTTAAAAGAAAAGATTTTCCACTACATTGTATCGTTTTCATAAAAATGGTTTTCAAATAGAGATGTATCCCGCCTTAGGAATTAGGTATTGCATTTAAAAATGCATGGGAAAACCCAGGTCATCACAAGTCAAATATAGGATATTTTTGAAATCTACTTTATGTTTTACAAATATAAGATGATTTTTTAAAACATTCCTATATTATATATATATATATATATATAAGAAAGGTTTTAAAATTGTCCTATATTCTCCCTAGATCTCTCCCTCCCTCTTCTGCACCCTTATTTTTTTGAATAACATAAGACAGTTTCTATTAAACTATCTTACAGGTGAAAAATATAAAATGGTTATTGAAAATCATCCTATAAGTATCACATATAAAATAGTTAATAAAAACCATCCTATATTCATAAAGTATAGGACGGTTTTTAAAAATCACCTTATATTAGTCTTATATAGGATAATTTTTTTTAACTGCCTCATATTTTTCAAATATAAGATAGTTTTTATATAGGATAATTTTTTTTAACTGCCTCATATTTTTCAAATATAAGATAGTTTTTAAAACCGTCCTATATGTAGTACATAAAAGAAAAATCATAAAAAAACTATCTTATATTTGACTAATATAATATGGTTTTTTAAAACTGTCCTATATTCTCCTTAGATCTTTCCTTCGCTCTCCCACCACCTATTTATTTCAATAACATAAGATGGTTTCTATTAAACTGTCTTATATATTTATATAAGACAGTTTATGTAAAAATCATCTTATATGTATTAAAATACAGGATGATTTGTTCGAACCCGTTCTATGTTCTCTATAGTGAAATTTCCAATAGTTTTTCCCTTTTCTCTAGATCTTCAAAATCTTAGTAACTTGTGAAGGCTAGAGGGGACCCATTGCCATCCCTTATTTCCCTAGCCATGACATAAAATCTTCAAAGGCATAAAGACAAATCAAATAATTGGCATAGCACATGATGTATAACCTAATTAATTATATAACTCCATCAATTACACACATCAGATGTTACATGCATTTTAATTTGTCCTATCATATTTGATCTAATCTAATCTAACCCAAACACCCTTCTCACTAGATCGATTGATGTCATTGTTGTAGTGACACAAGGGTAATCAAATGCCATGTCATAAGGCTGTCTTCATCATAAAAATGCCATCGGGAGGTGGATAAGCATCTCTTAGCATGTCTATCTTGTACATAAAATTACTATTCTGTTTGAGATGAAAAAACAAATTGATAATTTTGATAGCTAATCTTATTGGGGTCAACTAATGTCAATATGAGGGCATCGATATGATGATATCTTTGTTGTGTTCCACCCAATCACACTTAAACACAGCCACAGTTCTATACGTATGATCTACTATCCATATCTCATGTATAATCTCGTGATAAGTATCTTTTTCTACAATTGGGTTGTTATCCTTTGAACTGTAAAAGAAAGGAGCATCAGCAACTAAGCTAACACCATTATGTTTTTGTACTTTTATGTTATCACAATCTTTTATGTGAAAGTGTTAACCATTGATGGCATATCTAGCATAGTTTATTACTTCAGGTTGAGGTCCCATTGCCATCCAGCATAACAATTTAATAATAGTATGACCTGGAACATCTCCTTGATCTAAAACCTATGTGTAATATTACTTAAGTGAGATGATTAATGTGTATGTACATATGCAATATAATAACAATAACTGAATGGAGTGCTAAATTCATTGTAATTAGTTACCTTCCAATGAAGCCAAGTATTGAAGGAGGGACATTGCTCATCTTGTAGTAGCTTTTTTTCTTTGCAACTCTTGGATGCCTCTTTTTCAAGAAGTACATGTGCTCACTACAGTGAAGAGATGAAAAATATATATATAACATGCATGCAATATATTACCCTTCAACATATATAGAAAAATGTGAAAGAAAGCTCAGAGAGAGAGAGAGAGAGAGAGAGAGAGAGAGAGAGAGAGAGAGAGAGAGAGAGAGAGAGAGAGAGAGAGAGAGAGAGAGAGAGAGAGAGAGAGCTAATTACTTATGGTATAATTGAACTTCATTAACTTTAACATTTTGCAAGACATAAAGGTGTGTACAGTCTCATTCCTATGATCAATGATTGACACATGATCACTTAAGAGAGAGGTTTGCTAACTTTTGGATCATTTAATCCACTTGATTGGTTCTTTCTCAAGATTTTAATAGTATCAACTATTGATAAATACTTGATGCAAAACTCCACCGCTTCATTTACAATGTAATATTTGGCAATACACTCCTACTAATTGTGATTTCATACATATCCTTTTAACACCTTCATGTACCTTTCAAATGGGTACATCCATCACAAATAAATTTATCTATATAGCCTAACCTCATCAATGAGGTGCACTATTAAGTGTATCATGATACCAAATAAGAATGGTGGGAAGATTATCTCAATCTCGCATAAGTTTGTCATAAGATGCTCCTAAATTTCTTGTAATTTTGAAGTATCCACTAGCTTCTATACATTAAAGCATTAAAGAAGTAACAGAATGTAGTTATAGATCCTCTAACTTTATATGACAGTACTAAACATATTACTATAGGTAGGAGTTATTGCATCAATGCATGATAATTGTGCAACTTCATCCTTAATAGTTTTAGCTCTTCCATGGAAACAATGTTTCTAAAGCTTGAAATGTACCTATCTGGGACTTTGATCTCTAACAGGATCTTGCATACTATTCTTCTCTCCACTTTGCCAAGCATATAATTTACTTTATGTAGGTATGTTCCATGGTTGCCTCTATTCTATGGATTCAATATTCTCTTTAAACCCATTATCATAAGATCCATTTGAGCTGCAAGTCCATCCTTTGCTTTTCCCTACATGTCAAGCAAGGTACTAGTCAAGCTTTTGTAGAAATTCATCTCAATGTTCATATCTATAATGTTCATGACATCGAGCACATGTTGCATGTGTAGAAATTTCTAGTACATAAGTTCAAAGAGTATTAACTTCTTCTTCCAATAACTTGTAGAGTTGCTATCACATGTATGCTTAGTGGCCTTCCTCTTCCCCCATGAGACATTAAAGTTCTCAGCCTATTCCAATACTTGACATCTAGTCAGCCTCTTTGGAGGTGTCCTAGTCTCCACACTACCATTAAAATCTTTCGTTTTAAAATGGTATGGATGATTTCTATGCAACTATTTTCTGTGGCATAGGAATATCATCTTCCTGCCATGTTGCACCAGTATGGCATACATTTGGTCACAAAAAATAGGACATGCTTTATATTTCTTCACTGGGCATCCCACCAAATTACCATATGTAGGAAAGTCGTTTGTTGTCTACAGTAGTACAACCTTAAGGTTGAATATCTCTTTCTTGTATGCATTATAAGCATCAACCCCTGCCTCTCACAATGTTCTAAGAAGGTCGATCAAAGGAACTAAGTACATGCTATGTCATTACTAAGTTGCTTGAGACCTGAATTTAACATAGTTAACATCATGAACTTCCAATTCATGTATAACAAGGGCATAAGGTTGCAACAAACTATTGTAATAGACCAACAACCATGCATGTCACTCATAGAATGATGAGGATTAATTACATTTGTAGATATTGCAAGTTGTAGATTTCTATATTCTTCTCCAAAATTTGGACCACATGAAGTTTACAAGCTTCCACACTTAGCTCTTAGCTGGGTTCCAAAAATAGTTATAACCTCCTCTCTCATCGACATGCCATACTAGTTTCTTTGCTATTCATGTTATATAAAACATTCTTCTAAATCTTGGAATGGGCATGAAATACCATAGGACCTTTGAAGGAACATCTTTCACTTGTCAATCAGTTGAATTCTTCTTTGTCAATCAGTTGAATTCTTCTTTAGCTTCCATCATGAATGTCCATAAGTTAGGCATGCAGTTTTGTCTTTGTGCTCCTCCCTTTATAAGATGTAGTAATTGGGACATACATGTATATTCTCATACTTCAATCCCAGTTTAGCTAGGTTTTTCTTTGTCTGCCATGTCGACCGAGCTAGTTTGTTCTCCTTCATTAGTATTTTATCGACCACTTTTAAAAAATTTGTAAAATCTTGATCTAAAAAACAAATATCGATTTCACATTGTAAAGTTTTATTATTGCATACAACTTAGTATAGTCTATACACCTAACATACAACGGCTCATTGACTTCCTCTAATACAATCTAGAATTGTTCAGGATCATCCTGGAAGTCATCATATGCATCTTAAGAGATCAGTGCAGTTGTAGTATTTGCAATGATTTCTACCGTTACTTCATGATCATATCCACATTCTGCCCTTATCGAGAGCCCATGAGGAATTCCCTCTCTATGTTACATCTAGGGCTGATAGCTTTCATGAAATCCATTGAAGCACAAATGTTCTCTTGACTCACATACAGTAACCTTTTTCACTTCTCAAGCATGGACATCAAATCTGATTACAATCACCACCTACCATAAGTGCAAACTTTATGAACTATTTTATTCCCTCCTCATATTCTCTTAATGATCTTTTTTGGGTCATCTAAGCATATTGGTCTATTTTGTTAGAAAATTAAAGTTCAAATGCATGTGAAGACTTTTTAGACATGAAAAGATTAATAACATTGGTCTAGGCTTTTAACCAAACCCTTGATTTGCACAGAAAATGTATATACAATTGAAAAAAACATATATATTAGAGAACTTGAATTTCAACTCTAGGATTGAGATAAGAAAGAATGAAGCAAAAACATGACTGATCTATACGTATAAATGATTCGCACACTAATCCATACACACAAATGATCCTTACACAGGAAGGAAAAACTTTAGGAAAGGAATTTTACACCCATAATTAGCCAAATCAATTAAACATACTATAAAAATAAAAAATAATACATACTCAAGCTGATATCAACTGAGAAAATATAAGTTCAGGACTATCCATATGTAGATCCAACTCAATCTTGGAGCTTTTCATCAATGCAAACACAAGTAAAAAATAATAGGTTGAACTTCATGCTGTTTTAAAATGAAGATTTAAAGGATGGTGTCCCAAAAACCATCTTCTTTAGTTTAAATATATAAGATGGTTTCAAAAAATCATCTTATTTAGAAATAAAATAAGATAGTATTTTTACAACCATCTTATTGTATTCACATAAAATATGACGATGATTAAAACCATCTTATTTTATTTCAAAGAATAAGGTGATTTCTAAAAATTGTCTTATATACATATTTTATAGGATGTCTTTTCAAAATTGCCTTATAATCTCCTCTTTTATAAGACAATTTTTATAAATCATATTTTATTATTTTTAATAAGCTGGTTGTATTTGAACCATCTTATTTTTGCTATCTTATAAAACCTCAAATTTAGTAGTGCATGGAGGTTAGTTTGTACTAAAGGATAAAAATCAATATTTAAAGAGGGAAGTATGATGATTA
Source organism: Warburgia ugandensis (assembly GCA_035236585.1). Lineage (NCBI taxonomy): Eukaryota > Viridiplantae > Streptophyta > Magnoliopsida > Canellales > Canellaceae > Warburgia > Warburgia ugandensis. The sequence continues at coordinate 70,606,013 of CP141128.1, forward strand.
TTTAAAATTTTGATGAAGATTATTTTGTCAAGGCTGGGTATAATAAAGTGCTTTGAGAAATTTGAATAGAAAGAGGAAGTTTTGAAGGACACATTCTCCAATTTGACGAAGAGAAAGTTTCTTTAAATCATGATTTTTTCAAAATTTCTTTTCAAGGGTAGGATATCCCTTTTTTGAAGTCTCCTTTGGAAATTCTAACAATAACTTCTAAAGCCTCGAATGCCATTCTTCATCTATTTTACTTGGCTTTCTAAAGTACGAACTCATGTTTGAGCTATTTTGGATTTATTTCCTTTCAAAATAAGTCTGTCACAACCATTTACTATAATGATCGCTATAAAAAATAAAGTTAGGTACTATTGGCCTTATTACATGAATAGACTGAACTAACGGAAAACATTCTAAATTGCAGTAGTTTCTCATGTTCTCTCTCCACGTGTAGATCTAAGTCTTCCTCTCTCACATGAAAATCACAAAAATAATCATGTTGATAAAATCACAACATTGATAATTCAACTAACAATACTTTGTGTTTTATGGCACCCTGGCAATCCATCTGCTTGTGCAAAAAGTATAAGCAACGTAGGATAGTTTTGAAAAAACTGTCCTATACTAGGCAGCTTTATAGGATAGCTTTTCAAAAATCATCCTACATTATAGAGCTTTGTAGGATGCTTTTTCAAAAACCATACTATATTACTTAGTTTTATAAGATGGTTTTTCAAAAACTGTACTATAATATCCATAGTTTATAGGATTATAGGACAAATTTTGAAAACCATCCTTTATTAGACAGATTTATAAGGTAGTTATTGAAAAATTGTCCAATATTAGACACATTTATATGACTATTTTTAAAATACTATCATATATACACAGCTTCTAATCATATATAAGGCGGTTATTGAAAAATTGTCCCATATTACAAACATTTATAGATGGTTTTCGAAAAATCATCTTATATTATGCAACTTCTAATGATATATAAGATGGTTTTAAAAAAATTATCCTTTATTAATCTGACTTATAGGACGATTTTTGAAAAATCATCCTATATTTTGCATATTTATAAGATAGGTTTTTGAAACCGTCTTATAAAAGTTAAGCTATATAAGACAGTTATTCAAAAACCATCTTATAATAGTTTTAATATAAGACAGTTATTCGTCTTATATTTGTTTTCATTTAAAAGACGGCCCAGTATATGATGGTTTTTTAACCTTCTTTTACAGACATTTTTAACCATCTTATAAACCCCTCGCTGTAGTAGTGGCATGACTCAATGAAAATCTCATATTCATTTAGCATCTAAAATCCAAAAAAGTATAGGTCTAAAATGCATAACCACGTCTTTTAAACCTTTGAAAAGTTAGTGATGTAGATTCTCCAACATGATCGATGGATCTAAGGTGCGTTTCCTACTAGTTTTTCCTGTGCTCTATTACTTGCAGTCTCAACATTTTTGTATCATGCATCTAATAGATAAATCGAGTGGGGGTGTGTCTCCTCCTTTTTCTTTTCTTCCGGCCTATCTTTCTATCCTTTTCTCCTCTATCTCTCTCTATCTTTCTCCTCCTAGCTCAAGTTGTCCAAATTATGGAGACATCTAGGCTAGTTTCCCACCTTGAGGGGGATTGCTTTCCATTTTTTATTTGCTATAGATTCATGGTATTTCTCCCTTACAAAGTTAAGATTGCCTAGATTTTGATTTTATTTTATCCTATATATACATTCTAATTCATAGTTATTCATGGCATTGTACACACTTTCTAATTCCAAATTTATTCTGATTATCCCAGAAATCCAATCAAGTAAAAAATGTCTATTTATAAGATTCAACATATATGAATGTAATGCTAATTGGGCTATCCCAATTTGGCAGTCATGTGGGTCCCATTCATAGATTTTGACTTATATAAATGGTAAGGGACGTCGCTATCAACATAAAACTCTATTTTACTCATAGCTTTGATCTAAACCATTGAATTTTGGATTACTTATAGCCGTTGGATAGCTGTCTTTGAGTTTTATCCATTAGTAGATGTTTCGTTGTAGGATTATAAGCTTTAAAAAATATGAGATATTAGATGTCACGTGTTTAGGGTTAGATGTAGATGTCTTGGTGAAGGCTAAACATAGCCATTAATGTGGGTTAGTTCAGGTTTACCTCGTAGTTAAGTCTATGGACTATTGGATTGCACCTCAAATGAGTTGAGGAAGTTGGATGTTGAGAAAGAGGATAGAAAATTTATGAAAAAGGAATCAAGTAGTTAAGATTATATGCCTGAGAGTTTAGTGGAGAGTTCAAGTTCGGATGATGAGATTTTTACAAGTGATGAAGAAGCTACTGAAGTCAAAGCTAAGATAAAGGACTTGAGTTGAGAAGGTGATGGAGTGTGGCCAACCTCAATTGATGACAACAACATCCAAGTTGAAAATGAATATTGCAACCACAAAAAATTTAGCACCTATAGCTGTATTAGAGGTTACATCATACTATATAGATTCTTTTGATTATGACACATTTTTAGAGGGCGAAGAGTTAGAGGGTAGAAATTAGTTTCCTACATATGATGCAAATGCAAGACATGGTCCAGGTACCTCTACAGTAGGCATGCAATTCACATGTGTTGATAATTTCAAGGAAGTTGTTAGAGCATACTCTATCCAGGATGGTAAAATATAACATTCAACAAGTCTAAGAAACATAGGGCTGAGCTCATAAGTGGCTTTATAGGGTGTCCATGGAGAGTGCATGCCTCTATTGACAAAAGGATGCAAGTGTTTGTAGTGATGGCTTAAGTGGCAATCACTCATATAAAATCCCATAAGAATAGTCGACTCATTTCCAAGTACTTGGCTTGGCAGTACGTGGATAGGTTAAGGAGAAAACCTAATATGAATAAGGGCAAAGTCCTATGTTTGATGTGACTCAATACCAATGTTAGTGGACAAAGGCAAAGGCCTTGAAACTCCTCCATGCGATGTGATGTAAGGAGCAAAAATCCTATAAGCACCATTGAGTTAGTGGTCTAGAAATTTGGAGGAGATCTCTTTCATAGGCTGTATGTCTACTTTCATGCATTATATAATAAATGAAGAGAGGGATGTAGACCATGTATTGGTCTAGATGAATGCTTTTTGAAATGGTTCCATAAGGGAGAGTTTCTATATGCAATTGGTAGAGATGCCAATGACTAAATATTCCCATAGCCTGAGGAGTTGTGGAGGCAGAAAATCCAAGTTCTTGGTCATGGTTCCTGTAGTTAATGATTAGTGATTGATTTTGTCATGGTTCCTGCAATTAATGATTAGTGATTAATGTGCTTTAATTAGCATAAGTGCATGTTTGTATTGGAGTATAGAATCAGCAAATATAGGTTGATTCCATGAGGACTCTGTCATTAATAAGGAAGGAAAGAACTTTAAACTAAATAACTAAGCAAACTAAATCAAAGCAAGTGAATAAACTTAGAAAATATTGCAAGTAAACAAGTAAACTAATTAAGAAAAGAAAAACAGCTACTTCATTAATATAATTTGATTACAATGAAAGGTACATAAAGAAAGAAAATAAAGAAATGAAACTTCCTTGAAGTGGCTGCTATAGGAGCCCCTCATTGTGTCACTCAACAAGGCTCTTTACACTTCCTTTTCTTCTTCTTCTAGGCTTGAATTTCACTTTACGGCTTACTTTGTTGTGTTACTTAATATGTGCCTTTGCACTTCTCTTCAACCCATGGTACACTAAAGCTATAACATTTCTTTTCTCATCTACTTAACCCAACACGCCACAACCCAATGTAATCCTCAACCCATACTTAGGAGCGAAAATAGAAGATGGAAGGAACAAGGCATGGAAGAGAATGGGTGAGGGAAGAAAGGGGAGAGATGCATGTAAATCAAGAGGGAAAGATGGAAGTGTGGAAGAGAGTGGAAGAGTGTAACATGTAATCCTAGAGTGGAAGGGTTATGTGGAGAACTAAAGGAAGGGGATGGAATGTATAATGTGTGTAATCAATGAAGAAGGAAGGCGCACTCTAGAAAAGCATATGCAAGTGAAGGTGGAATGTAATGAACAAGTGAAGTAAAGCAAGAGTGGAAGATGCTGTGTGGAAGAAAGTAATGCATGCAAGCTTATGGTGCTAAGTGAGTACGTGCTATACTAAGATAAGCAATGAAATATGGCTAAGGGTTATCCATGCTAGTCTAGGGAATAAAAAGTGATGAGGTGTGCAATTATAAGGTTGTTATGCATGAAAGAGATAAGAACATGGAAGAAGAATGAAGACAAAAAAGAAGGGAAGTGGGGGGGATGGATGAGCTTCCTTACCTCTTCTCCAATGGATGGGACATGTAGATTTATGAGAGCTTTAGAAAATATGATCTTCCTATAGGTTTAGCTTTATGATCATGGGAAAAGTGAAAGATCCCTTTCTCCGTTTTCTAGCCTTTATGTATAGTTATTTCTGAAGTTGAAGCCCTAGGAATAGATAGCTAAGATCTAAGGAGAATGGTTGGAAGGATGGCATGGAAATCAAAATGGAATAAGTGTGGGATGTGGAATACAAGTGGAAGGAAGGAAATATACTACGGTGGAAGGAGATAAGGTGGGAAGGGAAAAAGGATAGGTGGAAGGAGATAAGGTGGGAAGGAAGTGAGAGACATTGCAAGAAAATAGAGAAAATAAAGGAGAATGTGGGTAATGGAAAGATATGGGAAAGGAAGCATGGGATTCTATATGGTTGTATAGGAAGTTTTGGAAAGTATGAAAAAAAGGTGAGCCTTTGGATTGGAATGAGTTGTGGAGATCTTTCCTCCTTAGGATTTTATATTGGATTCTCATGGAGTGTGTGGTGGTTAGCACATATAGCTTTTCTGTGCTTCATCCTTATCCATTGTATCATTGCCCAAGCTTGAGTGGATAAGGTGTAATTGGAGTGTGCTTATCCAAAAAGATATTCTTTAAGAGCTTATTTTCTCTCTATTATTGGATTCAGATGCCATAAAGTGGATGTACTAGATTCCTTTGAGATTTCCTTATCCAATCTTTGTCTCTCCTTATTTTTTGCCTCAAATCACAATAATTTTCTCCATGTAATGGGGTGTAAGAATGGTGAGACATCCACCCCCTTGTAAAAAGATAATTTTTGCTCCTAAAATAATGGTGGGCAACCAACGAAAAATATCTCTTCTAATGGGGCTTGATTCTAGTGTCTATTACGCTCTATTTTCTCATTGGTCTAAACTTGTTTTCTTTTGTTCTCATTGGTTGCATAGAATGTGTATGAACAAGGATAGATTTTAACCATTAAAGCTTGAAAAGTGAGGACGCTTTCCAACCACATATTTCCCCTAATTTTTCTCTCTCTTCACTCCTTATTTTTCTCCACCTATATTCCGTATTTTTCTCATGTTATCACATGGAATTGAGTGTAACTTACCACATTACAAGGTAGAACTTGTATGGTTCCTTAAGTGGTACCCTCTTTTTGGTTGAGTAGGAGAGAGAGTGTAAGGAAAAAGTCTTCATGCAGACCCTAGTCTTCTAACTTATTTTATTTCAAAAATACTCGCATTATATGTGATCCTAATGCATATGAACTTAAATTTCCTTATAAGCATTCCAAGGTGGTAGCAAGTTTGCATTCATGCATGGGAATTTTTGTCACCTTACCCTGTTTTGAATGGATAAGGCTCGATGTTCCACTTAGGGTTTCTGATTGCTTTGAATTTACTGAGAACACCCATTTTTCAATCTTAACTCTTGAAATTCATATTTTACATGTGTTGGCCCATGATGTAGCTTGGTTTCTAAATTCTCTATTTTAAGGTACAATTACCAATTTTTATTTGTATTTTCTCATTTGTACTGTGGATTTTCCAAAAGCATGCTTTGACTTTAAATATCATAGGATATTTTTGCTAGTTAAAAAGAAGTCACCCAAAAAGGGATAAATTTATCTTTAATATGTCAATAAAGATTGTTCATTTAATATCATTTTTCTCATTTGTACCCTGAACATGCAAAAATATAGAATTATCGCTATGTATGTCGAGTGTGTCAGTTAAAAGAGGAGAGGAGAAACCTCAAATGCTAGCATAGAAATAGAAAGAGTCATGCCATTCAAAGTGAAACTATTCTAAGATTCATTGCTTGATTTTTCATGCTCTACTCCTAAAATGTAGAGAGATTTGCTAGGGCAGATTTGGGTTGGTCCAAAAATTCATGGGAGAGGCAGGCTAAGTGAAATAATAAAGATACTAGCGCCACTATAGAATCTTATGATGCAACCTCCATTTTGCTTATTCATGGAGTTGTCTTTAGCACCTCTAAGAAAGACGATTATCCACACTTAGTTAGTAATGTGGATTGGCTTGGATTGTTAGTGATTTTAAGTTAATTTAGGGGTTAAAACCAACTAAATATAAAGATATTAAGCGTAATATTTCTAAACCATTAGTGATCTTAGCAGTGAGGGCCTCTAAGTGATAGTTATCTATGACAAACAAAAGGTATTTACATACTCTCTCATGCTTCATCCCAATGTAATTACATTAAGTTTTATTAGAAATGTAGTTAACATTGTTGTCTAAGCAGAATTAATTGTGTTGTGTTGTAGGGACTTGGGGACTTGTAGACATACTTTGTGCTAGGCATGTATATGCCAATTAAAAGAAGAATCCTTGGGGCAATTGAAGAGCATTTTCTACATGGCTGTTAAGTGCACAACAATAACAGATTTTGAAGAAGTAATGATAAAAATGGAAGAAAATAATTCTATGGTAGCTACGGACTTGATGGTGCAAGAACCTTCCACCTTTTGCACAACATTCTTTCAAAAATTAGGGTGCATGTGACTCTATAGAGAACAATATATTTGAGTAATCCAATTCTTACATCTTGAATCCTAAAGAAAATAAATAATAGAGATGGTTGAAGAAATCTGGAATCCAGTGATGGCTAGAATGACAAGGAAGAAGAAGAAAATTTAATGCCTAAGAATACAAAAATATTTGGATGAAAACAAGGGCAACAGCTGTAGATGAGAGGTTTTATACAATGGGGTTGAGTAGTATGAGGTAAACCACAATTATCAAGCCCTAAAACCCAATTCCTTTAAGGGTTGGAAGCGTGACAATTCCCTATGGTAGTCGATCACAAGAATAAGCACATAATCTCCCAATTTGAATGAAGTTCAAACACTTCTAGTGATCTTATAAAGAACTAAAAGGCTCTACACAAATGTTATATTCCTAATTATATTCAAAACTTGAACAGACTTTGATCTAAATACCATTGGATGTAGCTAAACACTTAAAGAAACATAAAAAAAGAACTAGACAGAGTCTTGGACTAAAACCCAAGAAACTCTATTTACATATGATGTGCCTCAATTACAAGTAGCCTAAGAGCGACAAACTCCTATTTTTGCCCAACACTTCCAACTTCTTCAAATTAGTGCTTCTGTAGACTACTCTTCTTTGCCTAGAAAGTATGTACTTCTTTAAAACAACTCTTTACTCAAAAATAAATACTGATATAGTAATGAGCTCACATCCCAGCAAGTAAAATAATCAATCATTCAATGGAGTTTATGCATTTTTCAATATAGACATGGCATCAATAATAATATAAATGAATACAATACAATCAAAGCACTTGCTTAACAAGCATTATAACATGCACTTAGATAGAATGGCATTCACATAAGACAATAAAAAATATGAAGCACTAAAATTGAAAATTAAATCACTAAAATTTAATAAATTTCTAGTTCATGTATTCAAATGCATCCTCACTAATATTCAATTGAGGTCTCTACCCACTAATTGAAAGTGCTACCTATACCATCTGATCGAAAGTCTATTTAATCCTTATCAACAAATAAACTAAGGCCATACCATTAATGATTAGTTGATAGTTCACTTTTCTAAGCTAGTGGTCCTTAAAAGAGGTCTTTAATCATGTCTCATATAAGGCCACTAATACTATTGATTAGAAGGGTCCACCAACAAATGTCTCCAATGATGTCTCAATTGGAGTCATCACCCAATGTGCTATCATTGGAGCTAGTTATAGGTCATTTTCTAGTCTAATTTGTCTCAAAAGCTAGTAAATCCATCAATAACTTTGAAATACATATTCAATTCAATCACTTACTCACAAATGTATAGATTTTACCACAATATCAAACATCATGCCTTAGAAATCAATTCTACAATTTAAAAGCTTTAGAGATATAATCACATTCAGTTTGAGCTAGCCTAAACAATATGATGCATAGACAATATTCCTTTCATAATTCATAATTACAAACCAATTTCCTTGGTGCAATTTAGTTTACAAGCAAAAGCAGTGGCTAAAAGTGGTTTTAAAAAAGAAAGAACTTGTAAAAATCCACCTAACATAGAAAGTCCTAATTGCTTGGTGGAAATTCATCTACAAACCCATCTAGGAAACCCATTTGTAGAAATCCCTTTGACAAAGGTCCAATTTAGAATGCTACTACAAAACCATTACACAAAGTACAAGTAGAGATCCATTTTAGAAATCCATTTGGAGACATCACATGTTAATATCTATTTAAAAACCATTTACAGAAATCACTCCTAATAACTAGAATAAGAAATTCAAGAAATAGATTAGTTACTTAAATTAACCTAATTATCTCCAAAACTCTTAGTTTTCTCTTATGACTAACCTCCTCCCTCTTTCTTGCCCCCCATAAATTTCCTTTTGTGAAATATAATTCCCTTCTCGTACTCTAGAAAATGTTAATTTTAGGCTAAGGCAAATGGTTAGACATGTTAGCATTACAAGTGGAAGCGATTAATCAAGCTTCATGCATAGCTTGATATAAGGTTGACATGTTGAAGCCACTAATCACACTTGCATGCAAAGCGTACTGTAAAGGTGACTTGTGGAAGCCACTTGCTTGCAAATCTTGCTACGAGGTGACATGTGGAAGCCATTAATCATCCATGCTATAAAGTAATGCGTTGAAGCCAATAATTATACATACATCTAAGGCATGCTACATAAAGGTAACATGTAGAAATAGTTGTTCAATTGCTTGCTTAGATTTTCACAAACTAGTTGCATAGGTGAGGAAAACTACTTTTTTTTCCATCTTGGTGAAAAACAATCAGTAGGAAACTAGATGGTTTTCATATACAAATGATTAGAAATATCCACAATCCATGTCCATTTACATAATAAACATGACTTTAGCTACTACTAAAAGTTACACTATTCAAGTGTCTACCTGTGTTAAGATCAAGTTCATTCACCCAGGTAGACTCGTTTGGTTCTCCTTTTAGGCACTTCATAAAATAAGAAGTCTCTCATTAATGATTAGAGTGTTTCTAGTCTTTAAAATGATGGGCAAGGATATAGTGTGAACTTGTGCCTATAGAACATGGGGTCCAAGTGGTATCCCATGCATTCATGCCATAGCTGCCCTTTGGACCATTGGTGGCTCACATTTAGAATTCACTACACAGTGGTACAGGAAGGAAACTTGGGAAAATTGTTATACACATGTAATCAAGCCTATTCATGATAGTAAGTTATAGGAAAATAAGAAATCATGTGCAACACTGTCTCCAATTGGGAGAAGAATGCTTGGTAGCCCAAAAACCAAGAGAGTGAGAAATCCACATGAAGAGAGAAGGGGAAGTGTTATCAATTTGCAAGGACTTCAATGAACAAGGACATGTAATTTATGTCACCAAGAGGGCCACAATAGGAGGGGATTCCCTAACAAGGACAAGGGACCCTTCCCACCTCCACAATAATCACAAAATAGGAGGGGTGGACAAAGAAAGGAATAGGTACTAACATTTGGTGAACGACAAAATTTTTGTTTATCAAACCACGCATGACATTGATTGGGAGTTTGATTCTTTACATGTCTTTCATAATTGCAGGATGCATGCATACCTATGATACTAAAATTTGGAGGTGCCACATCCAGCAGAATTAGCTGTCATTGGACCATCTAGATATAGGGTGTTTCAATCCCATATGGATAGCAACACTATCAACATGATAAGGTGGTCTCTTACTTTACTATTCTTCATTCCATCATAATCCAAAATTAGCTCTTCTTCACAATTGATGTGCATGCTATATCTATATTTCAAATTCTAGAACAAGTGCCAAGCTTCATGTCATTCAATCCAACCCAAGCAGGGAGGTCAAGAGTATTCTTGAAGAGCTTATGGCATATTAAGGGCTCAAGTTCAAGACAAAAGGTAAAGGCACATCAAGGTCTTAAGTTCAAGAATAAGGTTAGGCTACAATTAGAACACAGGAGAGTCAAGCAAGTCACCATGGTTCACTCCAATGAAGAGAGGCAGTAGAAGTATTTGACTATGAAGACCAATTCTTTACTAAGAGACATATTTTCATTTATTTTTTTGAAGTAAAAGATGGTGGTTTAATGAAATTATGTATGTAACAAGTTCCAAGTTGATGAAATATTGTAGATGACATTATTGATTATGCTACAATATAACTTATGTGCAACTCCAATGAGTATATTGTAACCAATAAATTATTGATATTGATAGTTTTTTTAAGTGCTAAACATAAGCATTACTCAATTACTTCCACTACTATTATTGATAGTATTTTTCAAGTGCTCAATATATGTATTCTCATTTATTGAACACTTACTTGTTTCTTGTTAGTAGCCGTTCTCAAGTACTTTCAACAATATACTAGCACATACCTTGTGTCTCAATTGTCAATGGCATTTAAAGTGTTGTTTGGCATTGTTGACTATAAAAGTGACAGTTATCTCAAGTGCCACTCTAGCTTACTTTCTAGTGTCAGCATCCTTAGACCGTCAGGTCTAGCCTTCTAGAGTTACTACATGAAGTACATCCACTATATTATTATATCAAATTTCAATACAATTACATTCAAGAACTTCATTTCACTTGACTTGGTTGCAAGTGTCTTGAATCCAATTTCAATTGTACAACAAGTGTTTCTTTCATAAAAGAATTGAAAGAAAGCTTCTATGCCACTTGTAAATTATGAAATGAATGACACTTGACTTGGTATTCCCTCATAAAGATTTGAAAATTACTATTGAAATGATAGATCAACCTCATGGAGTGAGGTTGTGTTTCTCATTCCAAAAGCAGTTTCTTCCAAAAATACTAAGCCTTAGTTTTAGTATTCCAATTCTAGTATTGGTTGTTATTGTGTATGTAGTATTAAGTTTTCCTATTATCATTGAAATTAGAAAATTTCAAATGATTAACTTTTATTTGGTTTATGGTTTCTGAATATTAAATTTTTTACCAAATTAGTTATAAGATAACAAAAAGAAATACTAGTGATAGAGAAGTGTCTATAGAAATTCTTGACAAATATGTTCACTTGACTTGATTTTTACCAAGACACACTCCACACACTCCATCTAATACTAGATAATAGGACAAAATAAAATAAAATAGGATAGATTAAAATAGCTCACCACTCTAAGGCTATAGGAGAACTAACACCATAGAGATATAGGGCTAAAGAACAAAACTAAACTGCCACTTTAAGTATAACTCCAAGAGATATAGAAGACAAAAGAAAGCAAAGAACAGTAGAGCTTCTTCACTAATAAAATGCATCCATAATTTGATACCCTCATCCATGGTACAAGAGGGTTTAAATGGACTAGGAAGTGCCCTCCCATAATAATCAGTTTCCAAGACTAAAAGCAACTTCCCAAAACAATAGTTTCTTAAACTAAAAAAAAACACTTCCAAGACTATGATATTTCCCCAACAATGGTTACCTAAGCCTCAATATTTCCTAAAAATTGTTTCTAAGCCTTAGGTAGTTCCCTAAACCCATTAAAGAAATTTTTACACATATATTTTACATACAAGTAGTTGCTTATAAGTTCCATAATTTCCTACACAAGAAGTTTTTTTTTTTTTTTTTTAACTGATTTGAGATCTTTGACTAGTCAACTCATCTTGACTAAGAAAAACTTCAAGAAGACATTTTGACCAAGGAAAATAGGAAGGTGTTGAGTGGACAATGGAATGTTTTTCCTTTGATTGATCTAAAACATTCTAGTCCTTTGATCCAAGACATCCATTAGAGGATTCAATATGTTCATTTCCTATTGATCGGAGACGTCCAATCTTGTTGATTTAAAGTGTTTTAATTATGATGATCTAGGACACCCCAATTCTTCATCTATCTTGTCCTCCTTTAAACCATAATTGATCTTCTGAATTAGAGCCACTCACGTTTCATCCTCCCTAAGTTAAAAAGAACTCATCCCCAAGTTGTCTTCAATGTCCTCCCCTTTGTATGATGAAAGATCATCTACATTAAAAAGTGTCTTAAACTTCAATATTCCAATAGCTCAATCATGTAGACATTCTTACCAATTTTCTTCAAGATTTTGAAAGCACCCATTGCTCTTGGCTTGAGCTTAGATTGTTGTCCTTGTGGAAATTATTACTTTCTACGGTACATCCAAACCAAATCTCCTTCTTGAAAGTCAGTACATTTTATGTGTTTGTCATCTTAATCTTTATACTTCTCATTTTGCTTCTCAATTTTTGCTCAGATTTGCTAGTGCCTCTATTTTATTTGCTTTTACTTGATCTTCAAAATCTCCACTAAAATTCTTGGCTAATGAAAGGGGTGTTAAGTCCATTGGACTCAAAATAATCTTTCCATACACAGCTTTAAAAGGAATACAGCCTGTAGTTTGCTAGCGAAACTATTGAAAGCAAATGCAATTTGAGATAATACCATGTCCCATTGGTGCATGTTCTTTCTCATAAAACTTTGCAATATATTACATAAACTCCTATTAGCAACTTCAGTCTACCTATCAATTTGTAGATGACAAGATGAACTTAATTGCATTTGAGTTCAAAGTTTTTTTTACACAGAATAAGCCAGGAGTGGCTCATAAACTTGGGATCTCAATTCAAAGTGATAGTTTTTGGAATTCCATGGAGGTTAATGTCTCCTTCAAAGTATAAAGCCACATATGAATCATCATTGGTCTTAGCATAGGCTATGAATTGCACCATTTTTGAGAAACAATCAACTACCATCGTAATAGAATCATTATTTCACTATGTTCTCAAAGTTTAATAACAAAATCCATGCTTACCTCTTCTAAAGGAGAGTTAGGAACAAAGAGTGGAGTATATAAGCTTGTGTATTGAAGTTGAGTTTTTGCTAGATGACACATTCTGCACCATTGCACATGCTTAGAAATGTCTCTTGCCATTTTTGGCCAAAAGAACTTGTCTTTCACGAGAGCATTAGTTTTATCTCTCTCAAAGTATCCAACAAGGCCTCCATCATGAACTTAAAAGATAATTACTTCCCTTAGAGAGCATTCAAGAATGCATAAGAGATTTCCCTTGAAGAGAAACCCACCATTTGTTAAAAATGGTTGATAAGGACCTTGCTCACAATTGTCCATATCTTTTGCTTCATGAGTTCAATTTTAACCCTTCAAACATTCTATAATAGGAGCAATGATGGTGCTAATTTTTTTTATGAATATCCAATAGCAAGAAGCAAGGTCATGACAAATTCTAATATCATGAAGAGATTGAGGAATTGACCGACTGAGAATAGCCTCCACTTTACTAAGATCCATTTTCACACCTTCAATTGAGAAATCATAGGAAAAAAAATAAAGTTATCTGGTGTAGCTTTAATATTACTCGCAAGCGCACAAATCAAAGTAATATTTGCATGTGAGAGAGGTTGATCCCACAAAGAATCTCATAGATTATCAATAGATTGGATCTTATTTAAATAACTTAACTTTAGCCACACATAGAGAGAGAGAGAGAGAGAGAGAGAGAGAGAGAGAGAGAGAGAGAGAGAGAGAGAGAGAGAGAGAGAGAGAGAGAGAGAGAGAGAGAGAGAGAGAGAGAGAGAGAGAGAGAGAGAGAGAGAGAGAGTTGATGATTGAACTAGGAATTTAAAACAAGAAGGAAACATGCATGAAATTAGAAACTACAACTAAAAGAAACTTTCTGAAATAATAGATATGCAATGGAATTAGAAACTAACCTAACTAGTATTCATTCAATTAAAGAAAACTAATGCAAAACTAGAATGAATTAAACTAAGCAACTTAACTTAAGGAAACTTACAAAAAAAGAAACTTTCCTAAATTAAAACTTTCCTAAGATAAAATTAGAAACTTTTCAAAAATAGAACTTTCTAAAGCTAACTAACATAAAAAAAAAAAAAAAAAAACCAGTGAAATCTAATTAGATTTAACAAGAAGTTAGAAACATGCATGTAAATGAAAATTATAATTAAGGAAATTTTCTAAATTTAACACTTCCTAATCCTAAAACTTTCTAAAGATGGAACTTTTATAAACCTAAATTAATATATAAATTAAGCAAGATTCAAAGAGGAAAGTAACCTAGTACCCTACACTTGATCCATGGATTGTGCACATGATTCATAGGTTGAAAGATGACCAAATTTTATGCTTTAAATAAAACATAAACTATACACTTAATAAAAAACCTAAAATGCTAAATGGGTTCCTAAGAGATCAAGCAATTAATATGTTTTGATGGCTAGAAATAAAGCATAAAGATTGAAGGGAGAAATTTCAATATTTTAAGCATTGAGAACTTCAACTTAAATCAAGTATATAAAGCAACTGAAATAATAACTTTTATGAAAGATAACAACCCAAATCTAAGGTACTTTGATAATAGAAACATTCTATAACAATAATCCTTAAAGAATTTCATTGAAGCAATGCCAAAATACACTAAGAATTGTGCGCATAATACATGTATGTAATCTAGTAATTGATCACCATTCAAAGCTCTAAAACTTGATCTAAACTACAAGAAAAACTCAATTTAATGCGTCAATTATAAATTATGATGAAAGAAAATAAAACCTATAAAGGAATTGAAGAGAGAAGATGGTTAGATTGATGGATTAACTAGGGAGAAAATGCCTAAATCTAAGAGGAATTGAAGAAGAAAAACATGAAATTCCTAAGGAGAAAAGTAAGGTTGTAAGCTATTTCTTCTCTTGGTTGTTATTGCTAGAGAAGAACTAAACTAAAGCTTGAGTGAATGAACAATAACTAATGGAAGTGAAGCAAAGAAAATGTGGAAAGCCAATTGGATAGATGACTATAGAATTAGAAAGCAAAACAATGGGAAACTAAGGCAATGAAACTAAAACAGTGAAAGAAAACTACTAGCCTAAATTAGAGAGAAATTAACCAAAGAAATAACTATAAATCCAAAGAGAGAATAGCACCAATGAAAATCAAAGTCCAACTTCAAATATCACCAAGCAAAGAGCAATGTTTTAAGGTTGTCTCACCCAACCTTTACTTAAGTAAAAAGACATGGAAAGCCTTGGATATTTATAAATGAATTGTTTCCACTTTGAATGAGGCACAATTAAAGAAAGGAAGGTAGGAATTCAATTAGGAAATTTAGGTAGAATGTGAGGGAGCAAAGTTTGGTGGAAGATGAGGTGGAGTGATGATGTAATCATGATGACATGGTTGGTTTCTATTTTGAGAAGGAGGGAGGCATTCTTTTCTGAGGAAGGTGGGTGGAATTCCACCCTCCTTAATTAGGTGGTTAATTGAGGTTTAAATGGAGATAAAATAAAATAAAAAAAATGTTACAAAAAATATGAAGAAAACTTAGGGCTTTGATATGCCTTGAATGAAGATAGATATAGGTGTTTCTTAATTAGGCAACCACCTTAATAAGCACTCAAACAAAGGGGGAGGTGTCACCTAGGAAGATGACCCCCTCTCTAGGGTAAAATCATGGAACCCTAAGATGGATGGGGGGGAAAGAATAGGAAATATAATCAGAAAGTGCCATTTTCTCTCTTAATGGGTCCACTAATGCATGATCATCTTACCTTTTACTAATATCTCTCAAAATCCTTTGAAAATCACACTTTTAACATAGGATAGTTGCTTGGATTGATGCTCTAGTCATGTGGCTCCATGTGGCATTCATCCACAGGTTCATGGCTCACTTTGATAACTCGTTCCTTGGTGACTTAAGTGGCTTCGGTGTATGGCTTCAAGGCTTGAGTAGCTTGGCTCACTTAGGTTTCATAGTTAGGCTAGGAACATAATGAATAGCTCTAATTCTCATGCAAATGATGAAAATGAATGGTTTTTTTATATGGATCATTTGATTCACCTTTTATGCTTCCCACTGCTTTCTTTTTCTTGCCCAAGGATAGTCTTGAACCTTGATTACACTTTGAAATAATTCCATTTTAGCTTTTGACTCAATATTTTGCTCTTGATCTTCAATTCTATTCTCGATCAATCTTGACCTTTGAATCACTTTTTCAACACCTACAAAAGATGAAAAACCCTAATTAAAAACCAAAAAATTATGATGATTCCATACTTAATCTGGATTAGCTTCTGAATGTTCAAAATATTAAACTTTTGAATTATTAGCCTCCAGATTAGCCTTTGAGATAATACTATATTTTCTAACATATGGGCTACTAATTGAGTACTTTTTATATAAAATTGGACACTTATCATTATCTGTGAAGAATTTTCACTTGTCAAGATTTTAAATAGTTTTTATTCTCGTAAAGTATGTAGTGCTTGTTGAAGATGATTCAAGTGTTCCTCCTTATCTTTGCTATGCACAAGTATATCATCAAAATAGACAACAACATATTTTCCATTGAAAGGTTTAACAACATGAGTAATCAAATACATGAAAGTGTTATGAGCATTATATAAACCAAAAGGCATAACTAACCACTCAATCTTTGAAAAGATAATAGCTCCATGGAGTTGATATAATGGATCATTAAGGCAAGGGATGGGTCACATGGCCCAATTTTTTTAAATACTTGGTCAAAAGAACACATATTTTTGAAAACCTAGAATTTCCTGGTTGAAAATTTCTTTTTGGAAATCATAGTTATTTTCAAAAATTATTTCTAAATACCTGAGGTCCAATTCCAAGTATGAAAAACCAAGTCATGTCAGAGTCATACCATGTCATCAAATTAAAATATTCCCAAGATATCCATTCACAACATGATTAATGATAAACAAGTCAATATAAATAAATGTTTGTCAGTGTTCTAGCACTTAAGTGCTTTTACATCAAAATAGTCAAACAATGGAACTAAATTAAATACCGCTTAGCTTCTAGTCCTCACATGTACTATGTCTGTAGTGTCTTTAGCCTCAGAAGTTGTCCAGTCATCTACCTTAGTTTTTTTCTTGCAAATCTATATGGTTTTCCGTAGCTTGAGTATACAAACCAAGCATATATACTCATGCATTTCAAAATCATTTTTCTTAAATGCAAAAAATAACATGACTAACCACATACAATAATTCAACTCTATCTAAAGATTATAAAATTTCACTTGCCTTATCAAGCGTATATAGGATGCATCAACATATATTGAAATACTAGGTCATGGACTTTCACTAAACTCCCATTAACAAGTTTGTCAATGATCTCAAGTACTCATGTGGTCTATCTATTGAATCATTGCATGACTCTCAAGGAGTACAAAACTCATAAAACCACATGGGTCACTATTCTCATGCCAGCTTTGCTATCATGTGTGTCCTTCGGTATCTCTTAGGGGGACTTTGCTTATAACTTCACGGAACCTATAGGACTTCTCGAGAGGGGCCTTTTATCACAATCAAGAAAATGCCACTCTTGGCATTGGATGCCATTCCACCTCTAGTGGTTAAAGGCCATGATGCCAACCTATATAACCTCGTAGCTTAGTTCTCATCAACTCCACTCCCTCTCTCTCCTAGAAAGAACTTGCATATCACTATACCCATAAAATCATTTAGAAATTTAGTATATAAAACACATTGTAGCCACATAATCTCAATGGGCTCCTTTTCAAGCCAAAATACCACTATGCATTCTAGCTAACCCCTGAACCAAAATAGACTTAAAACCCATTTTGATAAATATTTTTCAGCACCATAAAATATTGGCTCGCTTAGGCCCAAATACGTGCTTCATTTAGCTTTGGAAACTCATTGAAAACTCAACAATCAAGTATGTCTATCTAACCACCTCACACATAATATTGACCCCAAGTCATTGTTTTATAAAACCACCTCTAATTAGGCATGCAAGAATCTTTAACCAATGTTCTCTTTTAGATTTCCCAAAACCATAATTTCCTCACCTTAGCAACTTGCTATATCCCCTACCTTAGGACTCTATCCTTGGACTTCAAAAACATGTTTCATGAGTTTACTCTAGCTCCTCACGACATCATTTAATCTCCTATCAATGTGTTCCATGACTTACTCCAACTCCTCAAGATTACATCTTAGCCACTCATTCATCCTACATGATTGTAGAGTCTTTTAACACTCATCGTCACCACTCAATCTTGGCCATCCATTCATGTCTAGTTTATGATGCCTCTTGCTACTTGTCTTAGTAACACATTCATGGCTTAGAGCAAGATGTCTTTTACTATCTAAGTCTCACCCATAGGCTAGGTCAAACCTAGCATCCAAGGTTATCACATTATCATGCTAGATTGGATTTACCTTAGCTCACATGTCCCTGCCACCTTGCATGGCGACGTCTCATCTTATATGGCTATCCATGTGACACATCTACATGGAATCCTAACCATTCATTTCCCATGGCAATCACACTCCATCCACTTAAGATCTCATCCATACACTTAAAGATCCAAGTTGTTTCATCTTGAATTGTCCTAGGCTCCCATAAATGTTAATTTTAACTTAGCAGGATAGTCCTACCAAGTAGTTAATAACTTGGGCCTTCCACAGCAATTAATCCAACTCATAACTTTGGATGAAATCTTAGTAAATTTAAAATGAAATTAGTACAAAATTAGAGATATTAGAGATATTACAATAGGGAAACAATAATGGATTGTAATCTTGTTCGCCAATCTCCTATCAATACATATCCTCTATGGTCCTTCCTTCTTTAGCACAAGAAGATTAGCTACTAAACAAGGGCTCTTACTTTCTCGAACCAAACTATCAACAATCAAATGATCGACTTACCTTTGTAGTTCATCATGCTTTTGAGGACCATTCAATATGCAACTTTGTTAGGAAGGATAGCCTCAAGCATAAAATCAATACAAAGCTGAATATCTCTAATAGGAGGTAAATTGTAAGGAATCTCTTTTGGAGAAACATCTTCAAACTCGCAAAGTGAAGGTTTTACAATCAATTGTTGTATTTTTATTTTTATTTTTTAGACTCATCCTCTATCAAATCAATAGAACAAAGAGCATTCAAAACCTCATTACTAAAATTAGGGTTTTATAAGACGGCAAAAGTGAGATGGCTTAAAAACAATCATCTTATTAAAAATAATAAAAGACAATTTGTAAAAATTATCTTATAAAACATGACAATATAAGGTGGTTTTTTAAAACTCATCCTACAAAACATGTATATGAGGCTATTACAATAAACCAACTTACTTTTTTGAATAAAATAAGATAGTTTGTTATAACTATCTTATTTTATTCATAAAAAATAAGATAATTTGTTATAATTGGCTTATTTTAACCTTATAAAATAAGACAGTTATAACAAATAGTCTTATTTTTATTTATAAAAAAGATAATTTCTTGAAGCCATCTTATATTTTTAAACTAAAGAAGATGATTTTTTTAGAAACTATCCTTTAAATCTTCACTTTAGAATATTGTGAAGTTCAACCTGTAATTTTTTACTCTCACATGCTTCAATGAAAAACTCCAAGATTGAGTTGGATTTATGTACGTTTTGTCTCAAACTTGTATTTTTTCCATTGATATCAGTTTGTGTATGTATTGTTTTGTGTTTTTGTCATATGTTTAATTATTTGGCTGATTATAAGTATAAAATTCCTTTTGTAAAATTTTTCGTTCCTATTGTGTAGATCATTCATGTATTTGAATCAATCATGTTTTTACATCATTCTTTCTTATCCCAATCCTAAAGTTAGAAAATCGAGTCCTCTAATATATTTTTTCTGACTATATATACATTTTATGTGCACACCAAGTGTTTAGTTAAATGTTTAACCTAATGCTATTAATCTTTTCATGTCTAGAAAGTCTTCACATGCATCTAAACTTCAATTTTTTAATGAAATGGATAAATATGCTTGGATGAAAATGAAAAGATTACCAAGAGAATATGAGGAGGGAATATAAAAGTTTATAGAGTTTGCACTTAGGGTAGACAATGATTGTAATTGCATTTGATGTCCACGTTGGAGATGTGAAAACTTGAAAAAAGTTACAATAGGTGAGTTGAGAGAACATTTGTACTTCAATGGAGTTGATGAAAGTTATTATCCCTTTTGTATAGTTCCTCAACAAGAGTGGGAAGATTTGAAGACACTATAGGAAGTGTAGTAGATAGTATAACTGCATTAATGTTTTGAGATGCATATGATGACTTTTAGGATGATCCTAAATAATTCCATACTACATTGTAGGAAGCCGAGGAGACGTTGTACTTTAGGTGTACATATTGTTGTCTGCAGTGCTAAAACTTCACAATGTGAAATTAAGATTTGGTTATTCATAACAATGTTTTACATAATTGTTGATAGTGATAGGTAAAATGCTACCAAAGGAGAAAAAATTGGTTAGGTCGACATGGGATGCAAAGAAAAACCTTGGCTGCACCAAGGTTGAAGTATGAGAAAATACATGCCTATCAAAATAATTGCATTTTATATAGGAAGGAGCTCAAAGACAAAACCATATGCCCAATTTGTGGGCATTCAAGATAGAAGCTAAAGAAGAATCCAATAGATCGACAAGTGAAAGATGTTCCTGCCAAGGCCCTATGATATCCCCCCCATTCCAAGGTTCAAAAGAATGTTTTGTACTACAGAAATAATTAAAAAACTAGCATACCATGCCTACGAGAGAGTAGGTGATAACTATTTATGTCATCTAGCAAATATCTTTGCGTGGAAGCTCTTAGACTTCATGTGACCCAATTTTGGAGAAGAATGAAGAAGCATACGACTTATAATATCTACACATGAGATTAATCTTCAAGGTTCTCTAAGCAACAGGTATAATTGTTGGTCTATTATAATAGTTTCTTACAACCTTCTGTTGTTATTGTGCATAAAGAGGAAGTTTATAATTTTAACTATATTAGTATTGGGTCCCAAGCAACTTGGGAATGACATTAACTTGTGCTTAGCTCTGTTAATCTAATATCTTAGGACATTGTTGGAGGTAGAAATTAAAACTTATGATGCATACAAGAAAGCAATATTCACCCCTAAGGTTGTACTACTATGGACAATAAACAACTTTCCAATGTATGGTAATTTGGTGGGATGCACAGCAAAGGGATACAATGCATGTCCTATTTGTAGTGATCAAATGTGTGCCATACAACTTCAACATGTTACGAAGATGACATTCCTAAGCCACAAAAAATGGTAGTATAGAAACCTTTTATACTATTAAAAGAAAAGGAATTTAATGGTAGTATGGAGATTAGGACACCTCAAAAAATGGGTTTGAAGAGAAAGTTACTATGGTGACCCGGGTTTTTCCATGCATTTTTAAATGCAATATCTAATTCCTAAGGCGGGATGCATCCCTATTTGAAAATATTTTTACAAAACGATGCAATGCAGCAGAAAATCTTTTATTTTAAATTCATTTTGAACACCCCAAGTGTCATTTGCTTTCGAGATGAGTAAAAGTAGTTTTGAAAATTTTGGAAATCATAAATGTCTTTCCAGGTTTATCCAGTCACAACTCACAGCCCAACTGTAAATAAATACAGATATATGTCCAAAAGGTAGAATGTTGACTCACATTCATGCTTGTTATCTCTACATTCACTTGATCATAGTACTAACATGTTCTGACGCTTCTTCTAATTCGATGCAGAGCTAATCTGAAAAAAATAATATATTAGGGTGAGTATTTTTCATGCTCAGTAGGTCATCTGATACTACTATTTTGAAAACACGGTAGGTAACATGCATGATTCAAGGCGCTTTGTTATGTAAAACATCAGTGATTGTAAACATGCATATTTGTGCATAAAAGTAAGCTCATGGATGCAAATTCAACCATATAATATTTTACCAAGATCTAGTCTTCAACGATATAGATTTGACTGCAACACATAGAGTAGAAATCCATAAATTCATTTACGAAAAATCTCGACAAACATATCAAATCATGAGTCAAATATAATAATCATGAAACTCTTAAAATAGTCATCTTTCAAGCAGATGCAGTATCACGCTCATGAGTCTCTCGACGAACACATCACACCAACTGGTCACGAGTACTCATATATGACCATCTCAATGCTATATGCATATCGATAACACCAAAATCATAAGGCCACTATGCTCACAATTAGCACACAGCTGACTCGTGTGGCTCTAATATTTAGGGACCTACCCACCATAGCCTCCACGGTGATTATGGCTGTCCCTGAAAGGGTGCCGCGACACCTCCAGTGGTCATCCCTATTTACTACAGTAGTCAGGGAAGGGACAATGCCTTTTTGGCAGTGATACCATCCACCCTTTTGGTGTTAGAGGTCGGGAGGCCAACCCTATACATAAACAACCTCTCAGCATAGTGTCCACCAGGCTCATCAACCTGAAAAATATAAAAATAATGTTCTCTTTGGGTCCCTCACATTGCCTAGCCCTCACAATTGCCTAACCAGCATCTTTTGGGCACTCTAGCTTCTTTTGGTAACCCTCAAGCTTATGCATCATGTGATGGTATTATGAGATGATTTATATGACATGGAAATCCTCAATCTCACTCATCGAAATCATGCAATTTATGCATCTCTTTTCAACCATGCGAGCAATGCATAAAATTAGTTCATGCAAGTAATCGCATTCAAGGTCATAAATCATATGGACAATTCCACATGCTCGTATAAAAACATCATATCTCAAAAAGCATACTAAATAAGGTAATAGAGTCAAGTAAATTATGTAGAGTTTGAAATGCCTTTGGAAACTTAGTAATATCAGACTACCAACCTCAATGTTCTTGGAATGACATTCTTCATTACTCGATCCTGAGTTATCTTTGTGAAATCCTGAATATTAATTAAGAATAAGGATTCAAGTATTATTTTTCAACCTTTATGAATCCTTACTTAGATGGCTAGATCTACCTTTTAGGATCTATAGGTCCTTGCTTAATACCTTTTCAGGCTAGACCTTATGTATGGATCTATTATTCAATGGTTAAACCCCATAATTTCGGGATGAATACATGAAATCTAGGGTTGATCTTGTGCTATTAATCCCCTAACACCCTTA
Source organism: Warburgia ugandensis (assembly GCA_035236585.1). NCBI lineage: Eukaryota > Viridiplantae > Streptophyta > Magnoliopsida > Canellales > Canellaceae > Warburgia > Warburgia ugandensis. Next base: position 70,629,374 of record CP141128.1, read on the forward strand.
AGGGATCAATTCATAAGATCTGATTATCTTTGACATAGTTGATCTATGAGATTTCTATAGTTTTTAGGCTATAGGCATATAAAATAGTCCTATGATCCTAAATTTTATAGTCTCATTAGGTCTGCATCATCAATACGAATGCAATGGTTCTTTCGGATCGTCAATCAGAGTTCTACAGCCTCCGTATTTGCATTTTTAGTGTCGCAAAGTCACAGACGAACCAGATTTGTCCAAATAGGGTTCGTGCATCCCTGTCGAACCTGGGACCGCGCCCGCACAGTCGCATGCCCGAAGCCCTGGGTGCGTCCAAGTCTAACTTGGGACCGCACCCACACGCAGCGCTCATGCGAAGACCGCTCTAGGGAGCGCGTCATGCGCTATGCTCTTGGGTGCGACTGGTTCGTTGGGGGTTTCTCTCCGATGATTTCCTAGTGCGGGAAGGAGCAGATCTTACACAGATTTGGTCTGGGAGAAGAGAAAAACCAGAGAGAGGGACGAGGGTCTTACTTGGGTGGCTTGAAATGGTGCCCTTTGCCGGTGGTGTGACCTCTTCCACGCTTATTGAACCTTAGGATTGAAATAGCTGGAGAAGAAGGAAAATGATGACAAGGGTGAGAGGGCTTTTTAAATAGGGTGAAAGGCGGTGCTGCCCAATGGGAGTGCCGCCATTTCTTCCGGAGTCGCCTTGCAGAGGCAGTGTTGGAAGTTGGTGAAAGGTAGGGGAAGACCAGGGGTGTCGTTATCAAAACGACCCCTACGTTTTCAGGTCTTTTTCGTTTTACAGACAAATTACATATATGCCCTCTATCTTTCAACGCTTATAACTTCTTCATACAAACTCCATTTTCAGTGTTCTTTGAGGCGTTGGATTCCATTTCGAGTGTTGAATATAATGATACTAATTTTTCTCATAAATTCTTTGGTTTCATATTTTAATTAAAATAAAACATCCAACCACCTGTTAATAGGATTAAATATCTTATTAATCTCCAAAATTGTCCAAAATAAACAAGCTGTAACTGACTAGCATGTGGAGACCAATGTGATTGATTTTGGTTACAAAAGTGATACCCAAATATTGAAAATTTTGGGTCATTACAGTTACATCCATAAGATAGGGGTGGCCAAGGAACATACTTACCTAAAGAAAATTATATGCTTGGCAAAGAGGAGAGAAGAATAGTGTGTAAAATCCTGTCAGTGATCAAAGTCCTAGACGAGTACTCTTCAAACTTTAGAAACATTGTCTCCATGAAAGAGCTAAAACTATTAGGATGAAGTCACACAACCATCAAACATTGATGCAACAACTACTACCCATAGCAATATGTTCAGTGCTTCCAAATAAAGTTAGAGAATATATAACTAAATTCTACTACTTATTTAATACTTTTGTGTAAGAGGGTAGTGGATACTTTGAAATTACAAGAAATCTAGGAGCATCTAATGACAACCTTATGTGAGCTTGTGACAATCTTCCTACCATCCTTGTTTGATATCACGGCACACTTAACAGTGTACCTCATTAACAAGGTTAGGCTCTATGGACCAATTTATTTGTGATAGATGTACCCATTTGAGTGGTACATAAATGGGTTAAAAGGGTATGTATGAAATCATAATTAGCCGGAGGTGTATCACTAAATGTTACATTACAAAAAAGCATTAGAGTTTTACACCAGGTATTTATCAAGAGTAGATGCTATTGGAATCTGACAAAAAAATTATGAGGGGAATTAAATGATCCAAAGTTCAGTGAACCTCTCTCCAATGGTCGTGTATAGACTGCTGATCATAAGGAATGGGACTAGGCATACCTTTATGTCTTACGAAACATTAATGCTGTCTCTCTCTGAGGTTTCTTTCACATTTTTCTATATATATATATATATATATATATGTTGAAGGGTAATCTATTGCATGAATATTAGATAAAAGTTTCATCTCTTCATTGTAACAAGCAGATGGACTTTTTGAAAAGGCGGCATCTGAGAGATGTAAAGAAATAGAAGTGGCTGTGAGATGAGCATTATCACTCCTTCACTACTTGGCTTTGTTATAAGTTAACTAATTACAATAAATTAATGTTTCATTCACTTATAGTTATTAAATTGAATATGCATGCATATAATAATCATCTCACTTAAGTAAAATTATACACAGGATTTAGATTAGCAAGATGTTCTAGGTCATACTATTGCTAAATCTTTGAGATGGATGGCAATAGAGCCTCGACCAAAAGTAATAAAGTATGCTAGATATGCCATCAATGGTATAACTTCCACACAAAATACCATGATGACTCAATAGCACCAAAAGAAAATTGTGTTAGCTTATTTGTTAATGCTACTTTCTTTTATAGCTCAAAGGACAACAAACCAATTGTAGCAAATGATACTTATCATGAGGTTATATGCAAGATATGAGCATCAGATTATACTTATAGAATTTTGGTTGTGTTTAAATGTGATCTGATGGAACATAATAAAGATAGCATCAAAATAGCTACCCTTGGATTGGCATTGGTTGACCTTAATAAGATCAACTATCAAATGAACCAGGTATTTTTGTACAAGATGGACATGATACAAGATGAACAACTATTTTATTAACCTCACTAAGGGACATTTATGATGAAGACGACCAGAGTAACATGGCAATTGATTACCCTTTAGCACTACAACAATGTCATCAATTGTCTAATCGAGGAGAATGAGATGAATTATGTGCATGATGCTCGTGAGAAGGGTGCCTGGGTTGGATCAGAACAAATATGATGGGACAAATAAAAATGCATGTAACATCTGATGTATGTAATTGATGTAGTTATATAATTAATTAGGTTAAACATATGTTTCATCCACTTATTTTATTTGTCTTCATGATTTGGAAGATTTTATTCTCTCTCTCTCTCTCTCTCTCTCTCTCTCTCTCTCTCTCTCTCTCTCTCTCTCTCTCTCTCTCTCTCTCTCTCTCTCTCTCTCTCTCTCTCTCGCCCCCCTTATGGCCCAAGAAATATGGGATGACAATGGGCCCCCTTTTCCCTTCATATATTACTAAGATTTTCAAGATACATAGAATAGGCATAACAAATATCACTATATAGAACATAGGATGGGTTTTGACAAGTCATCCTATATTTTAATACATGTCAGATGGTTTTACATAAATCGTCTTGTATACATGAAAATATATAATACTATTCACAAAAAACTATCTTCTTTTATTCAAATAGATAATATGGGAGAGAGAGAGAGAGAGAGAGAGAGAGAGAGAGAGAGAGAGAGAGAGAGAGAGAGAGAGAGAGAGAGAGAGAGAGAGAGAGAGAGAGAGAGTAGGGGTATGGTGTGTGAAATGTTAGTGGAAAAATATAGGAAGGTCAGTGAATACTCATCTTATACGAAAATTATATAAGATGATTATCTCCTAATCTTCCTATATATAGGACTAGATATAAGACAATTAGTTATTAATCATCCTATATATTCCTAGTGAAATTTAAAACACGATTACCTCTGTTCTCTCCCTCTCTTTCTCAATTTCGCCTATATAAGACAGTTATCATGTAGCCATCCTACTTATAGAGAAGTATATAAGATGGTTATCCATAGACCTTCCTATATTGATGTATTATATAAGATGGTTTCATCAAAACTATCTTATGTTTGAGCATGGTATGAGACAATTTTGTTTGGAATGTCCTATATTCTCTTTTACTATAATTAACCCTCAGTGAAATTTTGAATACTTACCCCTGTTCTCTCTCTCTCTCTCTCTCTCTCTCTCTCTCTCTCTCTCTCTCTCTCTCTCTCTCTCTCTCTCTCTCTCTCTCTCTCTCTCTCTCTCTCTCTCTCTCTCTCTCTCTCATTTTCCATTTCATCTTCACTTTTTCGCTCCCTCAAACACATTGTTTATTGAGGAGCCTCCATTTAAGAATAAAAGAATGAATCATCATTCCTTAAGTATCAGTCTTGTGCGCAACCTCCATCAAAGTTTCGTCTCTCTCTTATATGTATCACATATCTTTCTCAATCTACCATTACAAAACCCTATTTTTGTATGCCATCTCCTACCATTTTCTTGGTTTTGGATTTCATTTAAGACTATTTTCCTTTTTTTACTCACTAATCTCTTGATCACATTGTGTTGAAGAAGCACGCAAAAATTGAACAACTAGAATTACTAAGTCCAGATGGACTAGACTGTAATCTTGCAATCAAATTTACAAATTTTTAGATGCAAGGATTACTTAGTTCACACTCTCTTCTTGAACAATTAGATGTCTAAAGCTAGACAACTAGATAAACAAAGTCCAAACAACCAAAGGCCTTACATAGTAGCTAACGTTCCTCATTTGCTAATTATATATGCATTAATGTGTGTCTTTCCCTTTCTAGAATGATAGAAGAGTTGTACGAAGAATAAAAAACTCATAGGTATGCTATCTTTCCTAATGGTTGATAGCTAAAACCTCATTGGCCTGCATAATGGATGAGCTTGTTGGATAATACTACCATAAAACCTACAAGATCTTTTAATTCTGTTGTTGCCTTGAGTATTTTGGGCCATCTATTTCATAGGGCAACTAATTGTCTATGAGTCAAACTACAAATTGGTCTTCAATCCCCTTGTCTCTTGTCAATGTCAACAAAATGGAATTCATAGGTCATTGAAACGCATAAGATTGGCCAAGATTGAGAGCGAGATGTCAATTCATAGAGGAGTTCACTAAGTGACCTATCTAAATGCCACGGTCTCTAATTTGCATATAGGAAGTGATATACTAAGGCTCTTTAAGTGAACTTCAAAGTGAGGCTTTCTCTCAAGGTGCACAAAATCTCATTTAATCCAAGTAAGTATTTAGTGTATTTTACCTATCAAAGGTAGTTAACCAAAGTCTAAAGTTAAATGGGACATATAGCAACTGGAGAGGGAGCCGTTTTTTTAGGCTTGATTAAAGAGCCTTAGTGTATCATCTCCCTTTTGCATATTTAGTTCAATTTCCATAGACTAACCATAGTAGTAGTGCATGTATATGAAAGTACATAAAAAAATTTCTTATCTTTAATTTCTAGTGCCACGTTATGTCCTCTCTCTCTCTCTCTCTCTCTCTCTCTCTCTCTCTCTCTCTCTCTCTCTCTCTCTCTCTCTCTCTCTCTCTCTCTCTCCCAAACCCAAACCCAAACCCTAGCCTGCTCTTAATTCTTCTATCTCTTTGAGATGGACAAAAGAGCTTGGACTTTTTTAAAAAGGCAATTTTTTCTATACTTCCTTACAAGGTCAGTGTCTATCTCTATCTCTGTCTCCTTCTCTCTAGCTCACCTAATAGAGCGAAAAGCACGTTCCATAAAAAGAATCATATCTACCTCTCCTAACTAAGAATTAGAATTCCCAATTCATTGCCTTCAAAACTTTTGTGAAGACTGCCAGTTCTCTTGAGGAGTTGATCAAAGTGATGCTTGTAGTGTAGAATTCCTTTAGCTTCAAACAATATGATATTAAGAAAAGAAAGCATTAGTTTCTTTTAAACTAATTCCATGTCCAAGTAGTCTTTGAAAGCCTAAACGGATTGAATTGATAGTGCAATGGAAAAAATGATTTCATGATTCAAAAAAAGACTTAAAAACTAAATGCTTTTTTAAATGAGTTAAAGGATGAGTATGAGATGTCTATAGCAAGACAAATATCAGCCATAAAACAACCATAACATAGCCTTTGGATAAGAGCATATGTTAACTTGATTTATATCTGTCACATTATAGCTAATATGTTTTGACTGTTATTTCAATTAAAAAGACTTCTTTTTCTTTTTCTTTTTCACTATTTTCAAACTGCTACATGTCATATATCATAGCTAAACTGTTTTGACTATTATTTTAGTTGAAAAGACTTGTTTCTAGATGGCCACATGTCATGTATCATACCTGAAATGTTTTGTCTATTCTTTCAGTTATAAGGATTTATTCTTTTACTGTTTTTGGACTTTCACATGAAATTTATCATAGTTGAAATGTTTTAACTATTATTTCCATTTAAAAGACTTGTTTTTGGACTTGTTTTTGTACTACTACATGTCATTTATCATAGTTGAAATGTTTTGTCTATTTCTTGGACAAAAAGACTTTTTTTTTACTATTTTTGGACTGCTCCATGTCAATTATCATAGCCGAAATGTTTTAACTATTATTTCAGTTGAAAAGATCATTTTGGGACTATTTTCAACCACTACATGCCATGTATCATAGTAGAAATATTTTCACTATTATTTCTATTAAAAAAACTTGTTTTTGGATTGTTTATGGACTGCTACATGTCGTGTATCATAGCTAAAATATATCCACTATTATTTTAGTTAAAAATACTCATTTTTAGACTTCTACTTGTCTCTGTCTCCCTCTATCTATAATGCCCCAAAAATTTTGAAGATATTGGGTAGCACTTGTTTGACCACGATCAATAAATTATTTATTTTGAAAGTTAATATGTGTTTAATGATATAAATAGTAATTCCAATTAAAATATGAAAAATACGAATTTGTGAGGAAAAATTAGTGTCATTAGATTCTACACTCGAAATGGAATCCAACGCCTCAAAGAATGCCGAAAACAGAGTTCACATGACCAGGTTATGGCCTTTTGAAGATAGAGGGGCATTTTTGTAAAATATAATTAAAACAGAATGGCCTAAAAACACAGGATGCCGTTTTAATAACAACACCCCGTTGTCTTCCCCACCATCTCATCCCTTCCAACTGTCGCACTGCACTGTTCTTGTAGTGTTGCACCGGAAAACATGGCGGCACCGCCATGGGACGACACTGCCGTACTCCCTCTATAAATCTCCTCCACCCCCTCTTTCCAAATCATGTTTTCTCCTCCCCAAGCTCTCCCAAGGGCAGATCTAGGATGAGGGTTGGATCCATATTCAAGGTCTTCATCGCAGCGCGTTGAGGAGCTCTTCAGGTACAAATCTTCTCCCCATCCTATTCCTCTCTTCTTCCCCTTTATTTTCCCTCAGAATTCGATAGGATCTAGTGTTTCCTGGCTGGAGAACACCTTGGGGAAGATGGGTTCATTCCAGAACCATCAACCTGATGACCAGGGTTTTGGTAGGGGTAGAGGGAGCCGAACCCATTGTCAAGGGCGCCATTTCAGGCTGCTCGGGTCGGTCCTCACCTTCCCCTCTCTTCCCAGCCTAGATCCCTGTCGGATCTGTATTTTTTGGTGAGAAAATGCTAGAAGGAAACCCAACTCGAAGACGCATCCCAGGGACGCCGTGCATAATGCGGGCCTGCACGTGGTCCCTGGGATGGACTTTGGGCAAGCAGTGTGCGGGCATGGCATGCGGGGGTGGGTCTTAGCTTTACCAGGGCGCGTGAGCATCTTGAGAGCCGAGACATTCTGCGCCTGCACTGAAGACGCATCCACACAACACAAGTTCAGAATGCACGCTGTAGCGCTGCTCGAGCATGCGCCAGTGGGCAACCACAGTTGCAGCTTGATTGGAATGCACACACATCCTGGGAACTGCAACGCGTGGGCCCTACTCAACGATCCTGGTTCGTCCGTTGATGCGCAATGTTAAAAATGCAAGTATGGAGGTTGTAGGACTCCGATTGATGATACAAAAGAATAGTTGCATCCGTATTGACAACACGAACTTAATAAGACTATAAAATTTAGGATTAGAGGACTCTTTAGTATTCCTATAGCCTAAACACTATAGAGATCGCATAAATTTATAGGATCAAAGATGATCAAACTTTGTAAGATTGATTTATTGGGTCTATTAGGAGACCAATGTGCCTAGATCTTGTCTAAGTTGCACACATCCACCGTGAACTTATAGGCCTAATTGTTCAAATTAAGTATAAACCTGTTCTAGGCATTAGAATAGGTGACTTGGGAGATCTGACTAGGAGATTTGACCCTTCAATCACATGATCTTGATGACATGAAAGAGATTAAAGGCAATCTAATCATTAGATTTAGTACTATACATAAGATCTAGCTTGGAGACGCCCTAAGCAATGACCTAAAAGGCAGATCTAATTATTAAGATATAACTCTAATTAGTGGATAGAAAATGATATTTGAATCCTTGTTATCCATTAATATCTGGGGTTTCACAAAAGTGATCCAGGGTCAATTAGCGAAGAACCCGACTCCAGAGACATCGAGGTAGGTAGTCTGATACTGCTTCATTTTTAATGCATTTCCAAATGTACTTGATTCGTAGGTAGTCTGATACTACTAAGTTTTTATAAATGCATCTTAAACTAGCATGCTTTTGAGATATGATGTCCTTAGCGAAAATGTCTTCATGTTTTATGGCTTTGAATGCTATACTAGCATGAATAGATTTTATGCATTGCTTGCATGTTTTGAAAATAATTGCATTGCATTATTTGTATTATTGCCTATCCTCGAGGGTTGCCAAAAGAAGCTGGAGTGCCCAAAAGATGCTGGTTAGGCAGTTGTGAGGGTCAGATAGTGTGAGGGACCCAAAGAGGACATTGAGAATGATTGCATAAATTGCATGATTTGCGATTAATGAGATTTGGATTAATTATATATGCTTTTTGGGCTATTGAGCCTGGTGGGCACTATGCTAAGAGGTTGTGTATATATGGGGTTGGCCTCCTGGCCTCTACCACCAAAGGGTGGATTGTATCACTGCCAAAAAGGCATTGTCCCTTCCCTGACTGTTGTGGTAAATAGGGATGACCACTGGAGGTGTTCACAACACCCTTTTAGGGACATCCATAGTCCCCATGGAGGCTATGGTGGATTCCAACTATATGCTGAGCATGAGCATAGTGACCCTATGATTTTAATTTTACCGCTATGCATGTAGCATTGAGATGGTCATATACGAGTACTCGTGACCAGTTGGCGTAATGTGTACGCTAAGAGACTCATGTGCATGATACTAGCATCTGCTTGAATGACAACTATTTTGAGAGTTTCATGATTATTATATTTTACTCGTTGGTTTGATGTGTTGTCAAGATATTATTACGTGGATCTATGGGTTTCTATGTTATGATTTTAGTCATATTTAGGTGACGTGATTTGCATATGGATTCCATGATTGAAATTGTATTAATGAGTTTATGTTTTATGCATACATATGCATGTGTACACAAAATGGAATCATTGATGTTTTACATGGGAAAGCCCTTTGAATATTGCCTGTTGTGTTTTCAAAATAGTAGTATCAGATCACCTACTGGGTATAAGAAATACTCACCCAAATATATTATTTTTCAGATTTGCTCCACAAAAGGGTAGAAGAAGCATCAAGAAAAGTTAGTACTACGATCAAGTAAAGCAAGAAGGGACAAGCATGAATGTAAGTAAACACTCTACCTTTTGGACATGTATCTGTAATTATTACTGTTGGACTATGCGCTGTGACTGGATAGACCTGAGAAATAGTTATGATTTTCTTCATTTTTCAAAATTTCTTTATTCATCTTAAAAGAAAATGACACTTGGGGTTTTCAAAATGAATTTAAAATAAAATATTTTTCTGCTGCATTGCATAGTTTTTTTTAAAGTGTTTTCAAATAGGGATCAATCCCGCACTAGGAATTAGATATTGCATTTAAAAATGCATGTGAAAACCCGGGTCGTCACACCATCTCTCTATTTTTGTCTATGTCTCTATCTCAACCTCTCTGCCCATCTTTGTCTCTATATCTAGTTCATAATCCATTTCAAACATTCTAGTGATCTATTTTTGTCGTAAGCTAAAAGCATGTAAGCCATTTTTGTGGAGTTTTTAAGTTACTTTTATGTTATCTCAATATATTAGAAACTACTATTTTTTATTGATTCCATATCTCTATCCTTGTGATGCATTTGTTTGAAGTAGTGTTGTTTTCAATTGTGTGGGAAACATGGAATGTGAAAAAAATGAACAACCTAGAGTACAATCCATTCCAAGCACACCTCTTAAGAGAAAGGGTAGAGAGCCAACAAAAAATGTAGCATACCATTAAAAGAAAGTCAAAGGGAATAAAAGAGACTTTACAGTTCAACAGTAGAGGACAAGCAATAGGTGTTAGTGGCACTGCCACATAGGAGGCTTTTACAGTTGATAAAAATGCTAATTGACGTCGATCAGAAAAATTACTTCTATCGAGCTAACTTCAAAAATTAGTAACAAAAGAAGTCGCTTAGTAAACGACTTTAAAAAACTCACTTTTAAAGTCATTTAGTAATCCGTTTACTTCAAAAGTCCCTCTCTTTTTTTAATTTCTTACATTGCAATCACTATTTGCATACATTCAATGCATAACATGATACAATTTTCTTACAATCTTTATACACATGAAACAAAAACATACATTCACTTCCTCATTGAGTATAAAACATCCAAATTTATCATTATCCAACCATATCTATCTTGAAAAGACTTCATAAAAGAAATAACAACACATGCATTCACTACAACATCCACATTCACTTCATTTGTAAGTCCATACACATTCACATTTACTTTTATACTCTAAGATCCTCATTCATCATCCCATAAAAGTTATATAAGTCAATGAATATCAGGAAAACCAACATCTATATTCACTCCTTTTACAAGCTCCAAATTCACTTCATCCATACTTACTCATTTACTCTCACATTCCAAGTTTCCACACATTCATCACTTAATAAATATATATATATATATATATATATATATTTCAATGAAAATAATGAAAAATAAAAGAACACATGCATATGAATGAAAAAAATACTTTCTTATGTATTTTACGTTCATGTAGTTACTCCAAATATTCTAATTGAAACTAACTGCATACTCAACCCATCCACTTCGTATTTCGTTGAGCTTTAATTTGGAGTAACTCTTCTTATTTGCCCACTAAAAAAGCATAGCAGCTTGTAATACAACATATTTAATTTTGGTCACATTCTTTTAGCTAGATCCATAAAAAAAACTATGAAAAATATAAGATTATGAAAAGTAAAAAGTCTCTTATCTTTCTTAATTGGGAGACACCAATACCATTGAATAGTAGGGTCCTCATGTATCTCAACATATAATACATGCACTCCTAATCAAACTATTGTCTAGGACATTGTGCAATAAGGAAAACAAAAAGAATTCAAAAATATCATTTGTAATAGTGTAATTTTAATTAATTATAAAATAGAGTAATTAACCATTTTCTTTACCCTAACAATCTTTCAAGTGAGTTTCTTTGGTTGTAGGGTCTCGGTCACATTAACCCATGTTAACCATGCCCTACAAATTTAAATTTTAAATGCATTATAAATGAATAAAAATTTATTTATCTCCACATAATACATGAAAAGAATAAAAGCTTACTTATTTCTAATTCTATAAGGCTGGGATGGATGTGCAATCCACAAGAATAAAAAATGAAAGCATATCCACTGTGTACATCCAAAAAGAACATCATCCAATGAGCCTTATGTAGATAGTCATATGAATTGCAATCAAAGTTGACAATCCTAAAGTATAGAATAAGTTGACAAGAAAATAAGAAAATTAAAACATACTCGCCATTTAGGAAATCATTAAGCCCTCTCCTTTAGAGCACTAGAAGAAGCCTAGTAAAATATCATCAATACGCCTCTCTATCGGCCATTGCTCCACCACTCCACAAATGATGTGGAGGTCAAGGAATTGGTAAAGTATACCATCAACCACAAAAAGGCTAGTTGCATCATTCAAGAAGCTATATACAGGAAATAATTATTACCTACACCATGAAAATATAACATGCAATGTTAAGTATTTTATAAGCAAATATGTACGTATAGCCTATATAAGAGACAATGTGAGGGTGCTCGAGTTGATTCCATAGGCAAACTGGTAATGGGCCATCTGTCATAAGTGGCACTTCAACAACTTCATCGGTAAGCCCTCCTTGATTTGTATGAGGTTGATTTCCCTATCTTCGTTGATGAGACCATAAATTAACCTTAGGGACCGAGGCGTGTTAGGTAGGACTTCTACACAATTCTTCAATGGCTATTGTAAAAGATGTAAAAAAATTTAGCTAAATAATATTGATCAATGAAGAGGACCTAATTTTTTATGAAACAAAAAAAAAAAAACATGTCTCCAAGTACCTATTTCATTGGTACGACCATAGGTGATGATGTAATGACAAACAACCTCAATGGCGCATGTTGTTGATTAACCTTATAAATTTAATAAACAAATTGAATTGAGGTCTTTAGCTAAAAATTATTGATGAAGAAGGTAGTATGATAAGATACATACCATGGACTCTGTGGGAATGACCAGTGCCTCCAGCCAAGTGATGTGATATGCAACTACCTGCCCAAGGATTATAATATTTTCATTTTTTAAAGTGAATGATATGTTGGCATTTGCATTCACAACCATGGCAATGGACACTCACTTAGTATGTGGTGGCATACTAATTCCCTGCAAAACAGTTGATTCATACTCATAGCAAGAACCTACTGGCACAATGTTTTGATGGGAATCCAAGGCCAATATACATTGACTCACTTGTAAATCAAATATAAAATAGAGAGGTTGAGATAGAGAATTACAGAAGGATAATGAAATTTTTTAGTTTTGTTTATATATACATCATTAGTAGGAATTTCTATTTCGAGGGGCAACGATTGTCTTTCATAAACTTCTTCAGTTGGACAATTGCAGCTAGCATTTGATGGATGCACAAGAGCGTTACGAGAATTATGTGTAAGGGATTAAGAAACTATCGTCAAACCTCCTTCGTGCAACTGGCTAAATATATTTGTTTTTTTCTCATACAATTCATTGTAGGCCTCCTAATCTTGAACTATAGGTAATCTCTTACCAAAGAATTTGGAAGGAACAATATCGAACCTTATGCCCCTAACTAGACTAGGGCAATCCTTCTTATTGCCCATAGCCCTATACAAGATGTCATTGTTGGAAGAAGTGTTACGTAGAGTTCCTATACTCGAGCTTTCTTGAGTAAGAATGTTAATTTCATCTAATTAATTGTATAAAATTCAAGTTAGTAAAGGGTACACATTTGGAACTATTTACAATGCGAGAAGCAACTTGTAATAACCCTGATTTTTATAAATTGATTGAGAAAATCAATTTAGTTTGAATTTTTAGAAATTCTAAGTTGGAATATTAAGTTATTAGAAATTCTCTTTTTATAAACATTAAAACATGATTTAAAACTTATAAATTATGAATGTACTCAAAAAATTGATTGAAATGACACTAAGTATGTTCAATTCCGAGTTAAAATGAAAAATCTCTAATTTTCTTTATTTTTATGAATAAAAGGGTGAAGTGGTATTTTTACCTATAACCAAGAACTAAGACATTAATATTTAGAATTTACTTAGAAATATGATTCTAACACCACCAACTATGCTCAATTCCGAGTTCGGGAGAATAAAATGAATTTTTCTCCATAAAAGGGCAAAATGGACCTTTCACACCTTCATGGGGCCCACAAATGAATCTAACAACCAAAAAGCATGTAATGAGTGGTCAAACCACTATCAGCTACTAGTGGAGAAGGCGGTGGTAGTGGAGGATCCAATGTTAATTTAATATTCAAAAGAATTGAAACATAATTATTATAAGTAATTATGAAAAATTCAAAAACATCTATAAATACACCCCCAAAAAATCCTCCAAAAATGTTCATTAAATTTCTCACAAAATTGTTTTGCTTCCCTAAAAAATCAGATCAATATTCCTTCCCAAATTTCCAAAATCTCTATTCTTTCACTTTCTCTCTCCTCTATCTAGATTGGAACAAGAGACCTAAATTCAATTAGGCACTTTGTTCCAAGTCAAAACTTACAAATCTCGCCATCCATACGACCCTAGACTACCTTATCTACAAAACCCCTAAATCAATTTCAAGATCCAATGGTTCAAACAACAGAAAATCACAAGACAAGCGGTTGTTGGGCTATCTTATCATCAAGTGGGTATTCTTTTAATTTAGACTGTAAAACCGAAGTTTTTCTCCAATCAGGTAGGTGGAAACCCTTTCCACACTTGTTTCATGTTATTTTATGTAATTTTTATTTTTCTAAAATTAAGTTGAGTTTAAAAATAATAAAAATCAAGTAAGGGTAAGAACCCTTGAATTCTAGATCATGGAGGGTTTAGATGGAAAATTTGATCCATCCAATCAATCCAAAAGGGCCCAAAACCCCTAAGGTAGAAATTTCAGGAATTTTTATCAAGTTTTAGGCATGTAATTGAAGAGGAATTGATTGGACGGACCAAAACAGACTGTCCAATCTTCCTCAGAAGATCAGGATCCTGGGACACCGCATGGAAACGCGTCCTGCGAGAGCATCTCCATGCATGCGCTTTGCATGCGATGCTGTCCCAATGGAACAGTCATGCGCCAGTGCCAATCTCAGGAGCATGTTATCACATGCGTCCCAATGATGAGAGCGTGGTGACGGTTCCTCCCAACAGAATCCGCTCGATTGATCCCAGTCATCCATTCCACTAGGCCCAGATAAAATCTGGACCCTAGGAACGACTGTAAACTTCAGTCATCAATTGTGGAGTCATTTGAGCTCTAAATTGAGATCGAAAAGAAGATATAGAAAGCTTGTAACCTCTATTTTCTTCTGAAATTAGAATATTTAGAAAATTCTTCACGAAATTTTCTGTATTTAGGAAGTAAGCTTCCAATTTTCAAGATCTTAGATGATCAAATCTTGGGAATTTATCTTAATGATGATATAATGTTGAAATCAAGTAATATCTATGATTTATTTCGACAGATCTACCATAAAATGAGGAATCTACCCTTTATGGTAGAAAAACCCTAAAAATGCAAAAGGACCCACTTGATCAATAAGATTAAGTATGATCAAACCTTGGGATGGATTGAGTGAATGGGATTATGATAGAATCCATTGAGATCAAGGATTAAATGTGACAAAAACAAAGGGATATGATCTTTGGACCTTAATGGAGTAAAATCCCTAAAATTAATTAAAATCCTTGATTAAAAGAAAAAATATATTAAAGATCTAATGGTTGGATCATAAGTAAAAGTTTTTAATAATCTTAATCTAATTATTTTAATTGTCTTTTATTTGATAATAGAATTGTAAATGTGCTTTATGTTGTAAATTAGGAAGCATGACAATATAATTCTTAAATGTTAGCATGCTATGTTCTATATGTTATTAATTTGTTATTAGGTTGGATTATCTTAGGGCCATGTTAGTTTAAATTTGAGATTTTAGCATGATTCCATTAGATTAGTAGTAAAATTTCATGTATTTCATAACTTAGGATCATGCTAGTTTAAGTATAGCTTTATTTCATTAGGTTAAGTTATATTCATAGGAAACATGTTAGTATATGGTTGTTAAACTTATATTTGATTTATGCTTTAAAGTTTATGATGTATTTATTGTCAAATTTTAATTGTAGATTCAAAAATTAAGTAGTTGTTACGATATAATGAGCATAAATCGCCAAAAATGTAAACTAATGGAATATAGAGATTCCTGAACAATTAAGATGAGTGAATGACTTTGACTTAATATTAGTAAGGGCAATAGTTAGTAGGACAATATAAGGATTATCAAATCCTTGGCCCAAACTACGAGAATAATAAACCTCATGAATGACATTTTAAATGTTCATTGATTTAATTAAAATTGATTAGAAAGAGTACTTAGGGTTAACATGCTCATAGGAACCTTATGAAAGGTTGAGTTAAGGTCACTCTAGTGAATGTTGAACATGGTGGTTAAGAGAGTTCTCTAATAGAGCCTCGCTCTTCCCCTACCTTCCGTTCATATTTGTGAGGTCTAAACGCCTCCCTACATGAGGATTGAAGTAACCACTTTGTGTTCAACCATTCAGCTAGTAAGCCTTAGCCAATTGGAAATAAGAGGAATAGTCTAGACTTAGGCTGAAATAAGTTATCTTCAACTAGTAAAACATTAACTGGTTGAATAATGATAATAATAGCATAAAAGGTTAGTAAATGA
Source organism: Warburgia ugandensis (assembly GCA_035236585.1). Taxonomy (NCBI): domain Eukaryota; kingdom Viridiplantae; phylum Streptophyta; class Magnoliopsida; order Canellales; family Canellaceae; genus Warburgia; species Warburgia ugandensis. The sequence goes on from CP141128.1 coordinate 70,645,391, forward strand.
TCTAATCCTAATGTTGTATTTTAATATGTATGTATGTTGTAGAAAAATCTAGATAGATAATCCAAACCCTTGATCAAATATGATTCAAGGAAGAGAACTAAGATCATCCTCCTTAGGGATGATCAAACAATTGAACTTAGATGAAAGAAGAACTAGATGACTGAAGATCTATGCTCTTGATATTTATCAACAAGCATAAAGTTTTTATCAAAGGATCTGTAAAAGATTAAGATCAAAGAAAGGAATACACAAAGACTTAGGATAGAAAATACTTAGATCTGAAAGATTAAAAGATCATTCTAACCATCAGATCTATTGATCAATAGGATAAACACTATCTGAGAAACATAGATCATGATAGGACAAAAGATCTAAATCCTTTATATCAAAGGACAAGATTAGACTAAGAATATAAATAGGATTATTCAGATTTTATAAATATTGACAATATGTATGGATTTACAAATTACATACGTCAGTCAGAATCATGGAAGGTTTGAAGAGATAAATCACTACTTGAAGGTAGGAGGATTTTATGAATGCAACTACATGGGATGTACATGTTGAATACATGATCTTATGTCTAGAAATGTTAACAACTGTAATGTTAATACTTGTATTAAATCCCTTGAAACCCTTATGGTCCAACCAAACCCATATGAAATGGTTAAGTTAGAATTGAGGAATAGACTCTAAGTGAATATGGAACTAGAAGATATTCCAGCCCTAAGTAAACAGATAGATTGTCTGATACGTATGAGAATTACTTCACATATAAGCATAAAGGCTTGTGGTTTTATTTTAAACAGGCATAGGCCTGGGGATGCTATGCTAGGGGAGTTAGTAGGGTTTGGCCACCCACTCTCCGAAACTTGATATTATATGGATACCAAGCCTAAACGAGGCTAAAAGTAGAGAGGGACAATTATGGGAAGGCCGCCACTATGAAATTCATGGTCCTCCCTATACGGACATGGATATTGTGATTTCCACTAAGGGTGGTATAGTTGGATTATTGGTCAATTATCCAAGCATGCTGGTACGGATTCTAACTACATGCATAGTAGTTCTTTGAGTATTTTTGCATTATGATGCATGGCATAGTGAAATGCCTTATGACATGATAGGATGAGATGCGGGTATTCGTGGATTACTGATACTACCCAAATGAGGGAGTAGTTCCAACAGAGTTTGGATGATTTATCAATTTAGCATAAGCTATGTATGATTATGTTTTGAGATATTAACTATTTTGCACGGTTTTGACCGTATGTATATATCTATACTTAGTATACCATATGTATGTGTAAGGATATACATATATGACAAAGTCAAGAGATTGCTCCATGAGTATGAATAATGAGATTATGAAGTATTAGGATTATACTATCAAAATATTATGCTTCTTGAACCCCCTACTAAGCATAGCTTGCTGAGATATTATAATGTTTCAATGTTTATAATATCTCAGATATAGAGAAGCAGAATTAGGAGCTCAAGACTGAAGAATACTTGGGAGAATAATCATCAGGGTATACCCCTAGAAGACATGTATTTTGTTTTGTTAAGAGTATTGTATTGTAATGACAGTTTCATTGTATGGTGAGCTTTGACTTTTGGATTATGTAATTTGGACAAGTATTGTGATGGAATTGGGTTGTAATGTGAACCACTGGATGGATTCTAAAATTTAATAAAAGTATATTCCTTTAATGGAATTTTATCTTGTACAAAAATTCTACTTATGTTATGTATAAAGTGATGACTTGGGTTTTTCAAAACCAGCTCTAAAGAAAAGAATTTCTACTACTATGTTTTGTGAAATTTTTTTACTACTAAGGACCTTGCCTTTGAAAATTGTATTACAAAATGTGTTACAAAAACCCAGGTTGTCACACAACTTGTGCAGTAGTTTCATCTAAGAATGTTTCACCAATACGACCCACCTAATGCGCCATCTTCTAGAGGATGGAGCAATTAATGGGTTCCGTAATCCCAACTTTCTTTTATTGTTAAGAAAAACACTATAATTAGATCATAGAATGCATATAACTATAGTAGTATTAATTTGAAAGGAATAAATTGTTACAGGTGCTTACTTTGCTCTCTTCTAAACAAGGTAGCCCAACCTGGAGAGGTGATGCTACAAATTAGTTTCATGAGCATTTCTTCCTCTCTCACTCTTTTCCTGCATGTTTGTAAATACATAATCAAGTGCAATCATCGGATGTTATATCTAATTAATTAAATGAAACATTGTTTTCACACATACCTCAAATTCATCAAACATGCGATTCTATACAAGTGCATTCCACACTTCCTAGTTAATAACATTGGAGTAAATGCTAGGCACTATTTTCTCCATTGCTCACAAGCAAATTGTAAAGACGCGCCTTCTTCTTCTAGGTACATCAAAGGCAATCTACAAAGTACATAGCACATTACTATGTTCATTCAAATAAGGTATGTTAACACATGTTATTAATGTTTACCTACCTTCACCATTTCCCATATTGAATCTTTTGTGATGGCACAAGTCTCCAATCATCAAATGTGATAGGAACCATGCTTCTTACTATGGAGTAGAGAATATTGCTATAAGAGGCTGCACGTCACACATCTCTCGCCCCATACTATTGTGTTAGATAGTTTCTTCAATTCCCTTCGAGTTTCTCTTAGTAATGTTTGCCATTGTTGTTTGCCCTCTACCCTTTCTCTTTTGAGTACTACTCATGTTTGCCCTATTTCATTTTCTCCATTCAAACAATAACATAATGATATTAGAACAATGAGATAAAAAAGGCCATATAATGCATTTAAAGAAAACAAATTGACATGACATAGGTGACAAACAAATCAAAAGCAAATAAGATAAACAAGAATCTTGCTTTTTTGAGAAGCGGAAAATAACTTGAAATGATGCAGATATTTCTTAAACACAATAATAAGATTAACCTCAAGCATTGCCTAAGGAATGAAGATAATCTATGATCATTCAAATAATTAAAATCAAGATGATCCATTAAATGGGGTAAGAACAAGAATCAATTTAAGGAATGCATATCAATTTTCTACTTTCATGGCTTAAATTAAACCTAGGACTTGTTCTTATGCATTGTTAGATGTATACTGGGTCATGACAATGATTGGGTCATTGTTAAGAAGAGGGTTTTCTTTCTCTTTCGAGGAGAAATGAATGCAACATTCTGATAGGGCAAACACTCCTATAGTTATGCCCACTAAGTGTCCTTTGATGTATTTTTTTATATTATCTAAGAACTAAATAACATAGAGAGTAAAAAATGCATGAAAATAGGAACTTTCTTAATATAGAACTTTCTCAAATTAAACTTTCCTAAAACTAAACCTTGAAACTAACAAAGTATTCTAAAGATGCAAAAACTTTAAGTTATGAAACATAAACCTAACGTAACATGCAATTAAACTTATTAATGAAGGTCAACCTCTAACTATGGACTAATAATACAAATAAAAATGCAATTAAAACCTAAGAGGAGTACTCATGATGCATGTATGGTGCGTATGAGGATAAGAGAGAGAATGCATGAAACAATCTAAAATGGAATGCATGAATCCTAGGACTATTGTGCATGGAGTTGTTGATGTGACGACCCAGGTTTTTGAAACACAATTTGTAATACATTTTTCAAAGGCAAGGCATCCCCTTAGTAAAAAAATTTCATAAAACAAAACAGAAAAAATTATTTTCTTTTAAAACTTGTTTTGAAAACCCTAGTTATCACTTCATACATAATATAAGTACAATTTTTGTATAAAATAAAATTCCATTGAAGGAATATAATTTTATTAAACTTCTAGAATCTATCCAGTGGTTCACAGTACAGCCTGGTATTAGTACAATACTGTCCAAATTACATAATCCAAAATTTGCAAATCTCACTATACATTAAAAACTCTCAATACAATACAATTCCTCCAATTAAAATACATGTATCTTGATTGATTATTCATCCACATCTTCTTAAGTCTTCTATAGTCTTGAACTTGTAACCCTCCTTCTCTGTATCTGAGGTATTGTAAATGTGGAAACATTTACATTACCTCAGTAAGCTATGCTTCGTAGGAGATACAAAAACATACTACTTCATCAATATAAGAATACATACCTCAGTGCTTATTTCATCATGGTTATCCATTCATGAGTATTCTCCATATAGAGTATATACATTATTTATGTAGTACATGACAAATTAGTTAATATAGTGAAGATTGCTCAAAACTTGTTCCTTCCCCTGGCTATACTTCCACTTAGGAAATCAGTATCCAACCAATCGAGGATTTCCAAGAACTCATGTATTGGCATATCATCATGCCATGGCATTACATTATGCCTATCATAATGCAAAATACATTAGGACTACTATGCATCAGTCTTAATCCGTACAGCGTGCCCAGATGACTGCAATCCTCCACTGATAGCAACTGTGGAATATCAACTCCATGTCCTCATGGGGTGGACCATGGCTGTTACAATGGGACCTTCCCATTATTGTCCCACCCAACGTTTAGCCTCTCTTTGTGCATGGTATCCATCATATAAATTTTACAAAGAGGGTGGCCAAACCCTCATAACTTCCCTAGCATAGCATCCCCAATCTCTATCTCTGTGTAAAACAAAATCACAAGCCTCCATACTTGTATGAAAAATACATTGTACATATCAGACGATGTGTCTGTTTAACTAAGGCTGGAATATTTTCTATGCCCTATTCTTAGGGTTTCCTTACTATTCACAATTCATTACCTTCACCTCATTTGATTTGATCCTTAGATTGGATCAATTGAATTAGATTATGAGGTTAGATCACTTAGTTAGATCATAGGGTTGGATCACTTTGTTAGATCATATGGTTGGATTATAGGGTTGGATCACTTTGTTGGGCCATATGGTTGGATCACTTAGTTAAATCATATGTTTGGTTTACTTAGTTGGATCATGACTATGCTAAGATACTAAGCATACTTATATCATGAAGGTCTATAATTATAGACTAAGATCATGTATGTATACACATGAATCCTTAATGCATTTTTGTACATCCACCTACCTCAAAATAGTATCTTGTTTCATACTTCTCAAGTGTATTCTTCTACAATGTCCATTATGGTTTGGATTCATCCATCTGTCAAACCATACGTATAATGTTATTTCTCTATTCAAGTATGTATTCCTATAAGGGATACCCTAATCGTTCCTTGAATCATGTTTGATCAAGGGTTTGGATTCTCTATCTATGTTCTTCTACATACCCGTACATAATTTCTATATATACATACGTAATACAATACTACATTAGTATTCTTATTGTTTTTTATCATTCAAGATCTTATGGATCTTGTTTGATCATCCTTATCTTAATTACAATTTTTATTAGGGTTAAATGATTTACTACATTTTATGCTCTTATTATTATTACTCAACCAATTAATATTTTATTGGCTGAGGGTAGCTTATTTCATCCTAAATCTAAACAGCTCTTCTTATGCCAAATTGACTAAGGCTTACTAGTTGAATGGTTGAACACAAAATGGTTACTTCAATCCTGGTGTAAGGAGGCGTTTAGGCCTCACAAATGTCAACAAAAGGTGGGAGAAGAGTGAGGCTCTATTAGAGAACCCCCTTAACCATTATGTCCATCATCCACTAAATTGACCCTGGCTCAACCTTTCATAAGGTTCCTATGAGCATTTCAACCCTAAGTACTCTTTCTAATTGATTTTAATTAAATCCATGACTATTAAAATGTCATTCATGGAGTTTCATTATTCTCCTAATTTGGACAAAGGAATTTATTCTTTATATTATCCTACTAACTATGGTCCTTACTATCATTAAGTCCTTGTCATACATTCCATGTAAATGTGCTTCCATTCTAATTTGATTTAATTACAATTTCAATGAAATTTCCATTACTTAAGCATTAAAGCATAAACCTAAAGCATAAAAAGCATAAATAAACAATTAAATAAATAATTCTATAATTAACTCTACTAAATAAGGAAAATTAATGCAAATTTAACAAGATATAAACACTTATCATGATATAATGGTCTTAATTGATCCTTATTCATTTTTCCTCTTTTTAGGGTTTAGATCTTGATCTTTCATTTTATTTTAGATCCAACATTTCTTATTGATATAATTTCATTGTTAAATCATTGATGTGTATCATCCCTTGATTTGATCTTCCTTGATCTACCCAATCAAGGAGATCTTAAGTTACTTTATCCCATTTAAGAGCATAGATCTTGATCTAGCCCAAATCCTCGTCATCCATTCCATAAATTCACATAATCTTAACTCAATATCATCATCAACACATGTCCATATAGTCCAATCATCCTTGATCAACTTGATCAAGGAGATTTCCATCCCTTTTTATGCTCTTTATTACTTTTAAGGCTAGATCTCTTAAGATCTGTCTATAAAATTACATATAACTCACTGATTTAAGTTATCACATTATTAGATCATCATCCAACAAGGTTTTATTAGTCTGATCATACTAGATCTTGTGGATTAAGGATATTAGGACACTTGTCTTCCTAATCTCAGAATATTTAATGAGTTAAAATTGAAATTTTATTGGTTTAGTAGATTATACTCATCAATATGAATCCAACAAACTTTTTTTATCTCAATTTGGAGTTAAACTGAGATCAGAATTGAGTTTTTAATATTTCAGCCCATTTTAAGGGCTGAATTTCAATCTTACTGTTTTTAGTTTAATTACCTGATCTATCTACAAAGAAATCTTATTGTGAACATGATACTAAGGGTTTTAAGACCCTCTAAACACATCCATTGGTTCAGATTTCCATTTTGGGATCATCTTGATCATGATTCAATATTGTTACTACGAGTTTTACTAAATATATCATTTAAATACAATTTAAAACATAGATATAACAATTTTAGTGAATTCTAGAAGAGACAAGGAATCTATATCAAGTTTCATATCTAAAATCAAAACTATATCGAGCTCTGAATTGCAAAAACAAAGTTTTAGTTCAAAATTAAACGATCCAGATCAGATCTGGGTTATAGGAGAGGGGACGATCATTGGCCCACACCTGTTATCATCTACTTCAAGTTATCGGGCAGAGGTGACAGGCTATGGGCAAGACATCCAGATCTGGATCGTCAGATCAATCATGGCTGGATCTCCTCCATCCATTAAAATCAAATGCCTAGATTTCATATCCTATGATTTTTGGGCCTCAGGAATCCATCCAACAGCTCAGAAGTTACATTTGAGATGTGGATGGATGGAATCTCAACCATCCAAGATGGATCCCTCATCTCTGATGGATCAACGGCAGGGAGATCCCATGCATGCTGGAAAACCCAAAATACTAGCCAGAATTGAAAGAGGGGAGTGATGGTGGCCTACCTGAGCCGATCTGGGGAGGAGGAGTTCACCGGAGAAGGAGAAAACCCGCTGGAGAACATAGATAAAATCCTAGCTGCCAGAAAACATATACAAAGCTTGATTGTCCATCACCATTGTTGGAGGAGGAAAAACTTAGGGCTTTTGAAGGAAACCACATTTTGGAGATTTCCAATGGTGAAAGATTACCATTTACTAGCCAGATTGGCTAAAATAACTTGAATAAATTGCCAGAGATGGTGATTCACTAGGGCTTGACTTTCATTTTGAGTTTTCAGGAGATCTAAGAGGTGGATCATCATGGAACCAAAGTTCTTTTGTAGATCACCCATGTCCAAATATATCTAATGGTGGAGATTGTGTTTCAGCGGCTGTGTTTTGATGCCTAATTGAAATAGGGTTTCTAGGCGGAAACCCAGTTCCATCGGGGACGATGCGCCCGATGTCTCCAATTAGTCTGGAGTGCCTGGTGCATCTGTGGACACACCCACAAAGAATAAGAGAGAAGGAGAGAAAGAAAAAGAAAAAGAAATGGGGGAAGATGGAGAACGTTTCTAGATTTGGGATTTTGAGGCATTCTAGGGATTTTGTGAGGAATTTTATGAATATTTTTGGGAATTTTTCTGAAGGATATATATAGGTGTTTTGAGTGTTTTTCATGATGACATGTATTAATTATGTTTATTTCTTTTTATTATTTAATCTTCATTGGATTCCCACTACCACCTCTTTCTCCACTTGCTAGTGGTAGTGGTTTAACTCATGATTACGCATGATCTAGTCATTAGATTCCTTTGTGGGTCCCTTGTGGGCCCCACATGTGTAAAAAGACCATTTTGCCCTTTATGTATAAAAATTAGGGTTTACTCCCACGAACTCGAAATTGGGTGTACTTAGTGGCATTGGACTCGTATTTCCATGTACATTCTAAATTTTTATGTCTTAGGCCTTGGCTGTGGGTAAAATTACTATTTTACCCTTTTGTTCATAAAAATAGAGAAAAATAAGGATTTTTCATCTAAATTCAGAATCTGACGTGCTCACAGTCATTCTGAAGGGTTTGTCAAATATGTTTTCAATTATACAAGTCTTATACCTTGATTCACCTTCTATGAGAAGTGTATTTTTAGTAACCCTAATATTCCAGCCTGAATTTCCTTGAAATTTTTTATTTCATTATTTATTTAATTTACTTACAAAAATTAGAGGTGTTACAGTTGATATGTTCATACATGAAATATATACAATAAACATGGGATCTAACAAACTTAAACTCATTAGAAACAACTTGGAACATTGCACACCAAAAATCTTACAAAAAGAGGTGCATGTACATTAGAACAAGAATCAAACAAACAAAGAAAATGAGGAACTCAAACAAGGAAAGAATACATGAAACAAAGAAGTTAAACCAAAGCAATGAAGAAAGGAACATGAGCAATGAACTAATTAACCAAGAAACTAAGAGTGCAATGACCAAAGAACACAAGCAAGAGAGAGGCATGGAGGCTTAGAAGAGAGCAGCCAAGGAGGAATACGTTGCAAACCTTAAAGGAACTTCAAGGTGATTACCACAAGGAGAGGGTGGGAAGGGAGACTTCGGGTGGTGGTCGACGCAGGTGTGTGTGGGGGTGCGGGGGCGGGGGGGGGCAAGGGCAAGGGCAAGGGCAAGGGCAAGGGCAAGGGCAAGGGCAAGGGAGGTGAGGGGAGGAGAGGAGAGGGTTGAAGGGGATCGTAGTGAAGGAGGCTGGGCGAGGGGGTTGTAGTGAAAGAGGAGGTAAGGAGAGGGGGGATGTACCTTACTTAACTAGCATGAAGTTTTCAACAGGGCACAACATAGTTGATTGATGGAGAGACTACATGGTGCACAACTATAGATGACAAAGATTAATAAGCAAATGGTAGGATGAAAATTTTTTGATCCTATATACATAGTATTTTTGAAGTCTTTTTTTTTCAAATGACTTTAAATACGGTGTTTTTTAAAGTCATTTGAAAAACAATAATTTTAAATTTGATAATTTTTAAAGTAGTTTAAAAATGACTTTAAAAATCACCATTTTTAAAGTCATTTTTTAGGCGACTTTAAAAACTATGATTTTTTAAGTCATTTTTTCAAACAACTTTAAAAAAGCATTAAAATCTAATATATATTTTTACTTCAAAATATATTTTATTTCACTTTACAATCTCTTGCTTAAATTCAATGAAATGATTTTTTGTGAAAGTCAAGTTGATTCACGCATTATGTATATAATTAATACAAGAATATGCAAAAGAATTTACTTTCCAAATAAATATTCAATTACATATATATAAATTTCATATATATATATATATACAGTATTCATCTCGCTTCAATCCATATAGCACATGATAAAAGAGGTAATTATAAATATGGAATTATTGCAACTCATTAATACAATCCATATAGCCCCCTCATATATTGTTTTCAACCCAAGAAGCCTCCTCACCATTATCAAGCACATAATCATTATTCTCATCAAGTACTTTAATTGATAAGACTGTTTTAGTAACACAATGGTGATCTATTTCAGTATCGCCTAAGTCTTCTTTATCCTAAAAATCCCTCAAACAGGTTGATATAATAGTTGACAATCTCATATCATGTCCATCTTGCATGTAAAATACCTATTTTTCTTGAGATGCCAAAATAAATTGATCATTTTTATAGTGGATCTTTTTTAGGTCAACCAATGTCAATCTAAGGGCATCATTTTTTATGATGGCTTTGTTGTATTCCACCTAATCACTCTTAAATATAACCATAGTTCTGCAACTATAATATAAGGCCCATATCTTTCTTATAATCCCTTAACAAATATCATCCTCCACTATTGGCCTGTTATCCTTTAAACTGGAAAAGAATACAGTATTGGAAACTAAGCTAACACCACTATTCTATTAAACTATTGAGTTATCACGATCTTTTGTGTAAAAGGATGACCATTGATGGCATATCCAGCATATTTTATTACTTATGGTTGTGGTCCTATTGCCAATCAACCCAAGGATTCAGATGTACCATTTTTGATACTTGTCACTAATCATAAATCTATGTATACACATATTAAGTAAGATACAATTGTTGCAAGTAAGATTATATATATATATATATAGAATATAATTTATTAAGTGTGAATTCTTTCATTTTACCTTTTGATGTAGGCAAGTATTGAAAGTGCAAAATGCTCAAATTGTAACCACTTCTATTTCTTTGCATAACTTGGATTCTTTTTCATGAAAACATCTATGTGCTCACTACACAAACAAATTAATGGAGAGATCAAAGAAAATATAACCACTAATAATTAATTTTTATGTAAGGGCATGATCAATTTACTCAATGTGTGGTTGGAGTTCACCAACATTTCACAACACATAAAGGTGTGCCTAGTCCCGTTATACATGACCACTCAATAAAGGTTCACCAACCTGGGGATCATAAAATGCAACTAATTTTTTCTTTCTTAGGATTCCAATCGCATCCACTCCTGATAAGTACTCTGTTCTAAACTCCATTGCTTCCTCTGCAATATAACATTCAGCTATACACCCCTCTGTCCGGTTATGATTTCATACATACCCTTTTAAAATTTTCATATAGCTCTCAAACAAGTACATCCATCACAAGTAAACTAGTGCATACAGTCTGACCTCATCAATGAGGTGCATTATTAAGTGTACCATGATGTCAAAGAAGGATGATGGAAATATTATCTCAAGCTCACATAAAGTTGTCACTGGATATCCTTGAATTTCTTATAATTTTGAAACATCCACCATCTTCTTGCACAAAGCGTTAAAGAAGTAGAAAAATTAGGCCACATGAAGCCTACAAGCTTTCATGTTGGGATATCTACTATATGCCATAAAAAGCTATCAGCTACTCTGTCCTTAGCATGACATACTAATTTCCTTGCTATTTGTATAATATGGAACATTCTTTTGAACCTTAGAATAGGAGAACATACCATAGAACCTTTGTAGGAACATCTGTAACCATCTCAGTTGAATTCTTCTTTAACTTCTATCTTGACTCTCCACAAGTTGGGGATGTAGTTTGATCCTTGTTCTCCTTCCTGTACAAGATGTAATCATTAGGACATACATGTATTTTATCATACTTCAATCCTAGTGCAGCTAGGGTTTTCTTTGCTCCCATGTGGGCCTTGCCAATTTATTATCCTTTAATAGCATCTTAACCACTACTTTCATAACTTCTACAAAACCTTGATCTGAATAATCAAATCTTGATTTCACGTTGTAAAGTTCTACCACTACTGATAACTTAGTATAATCTTCACACTCAAGGTGTAATGGCTCACTTACTTCTTCTAATATAGTATGAAATCATTTACGGTCATCCTAGAAGTCATCCTATACATCTCAAAACATTGGTGCAGTTGTATTGTCTACAACACTTCCTACAATGTCTTCATATCTTCCAAGCCTTGTCGAGGGCTTATGCGAAAGTTCATCCTCATGCTTGATAAGTGTTTAATTTTGCATAAAAACTACCCAATCAATAGCCCATGTATTATAACTTATAGTGTCAAAATAGGGTTTTTGGCTAAAAATTTTTAACACATGCATTTCTCACCTAATAATTCAAAAGTTTCATATATTGCAAGTTTAGGAGCTATTCAGAGTAAGTACATGAATGTTCATAATTTTCTAGGATTTAATCCAAAAAGCCAAGCTTGTTTGAGATATGAATTGAGGCCATTTATGAGGTTTCCTAGTCCAACTAGGAAACCTAAGCAAGTCAATGCCTAAATGAAATCAATCCAAGGTGTGATGAAGAAAAAGGTAACTAGAAATAGACCCAAGCTCAAGCCATATATTTCTACCACCTTTATATGGGAGTCACTCAAGCTACTTAGCTATTAATTCCATGAAAAAGGGTAATGAGCAATAAAAGCTACACAAGCCTTGAAGCCAACCATTGAAGCCACTTAAGCCACCAAGGAGGAGCAATCAAAGTGAGCCATCAGGCCAAGGATGAGTGGCACATGGGATACACAATTGGAGTATCAATTCAAGCTACTTTCCTATGTTAAAAGTGTGATTTTTAAGGGATTTTAAGAGATTAATGTCAAAGGTAAGATGATCATGCATTGAGGGACCCATCAAGAGAGAAAAATCCACTTTTTTAACTTGATGACATGGGTTTTCACGTGCAATTTTATAACACACTGCGAGATCGATCTCTATTTTAAAATAATTTGTGCAAAAGAATACAGAGAAAATTTTCTTTTAATCAAAATGTTTGTATAAAAACCCCGAGTGTCATGACCAAATCTCAATGCATAGTGCCATGGAAATTTTTAAACCAAATAGAAATAAGTACTACTCCCAGGATTGTTAGTCATGACCACAGTTATAAACAAATACTTACAACCAAGTTTATAGCAATTACGAAAAGGATCACTAGTTAAGCCCTCGCTTAGCCTTACCTTTACTTAAATGATTGTAGTCCTAATGCTTTCTAATACTCCTTCTAGTTGCACTTTGTTTGATCTAAAAAATTATGGATTGGGTTGAGTATTTATCATACTCAGTAGGTGATCTGATACTACTAGTTTGAAATCATGACATGCAAGAGGGGTTATGCTCAAACGCGATTATAAAGACATGCACTTCTATTTTTGGGTAATCGTGGACATATGTGCATAACTATAAGACTCATAAATTAGCAAGATGAAGAGCATGAAATGCAAGCATAGTATCAATTTCAAAAAATATATCAAGTGGATAACCAATAATATTACTAGTAGTAGTAGTAGTTACGACAATCTTAAAGTACTGATCAATCAAAGCAGATGAGGATATTGTCATGAATATTATGGATATGGGCCTTTCAGTGAATCACTCAAACTGACCGGTCACGAGTACTCATATATGACCATCTCAATGCTACATGCATAGTAGTAAAACTAAAATTAGAGGGTCACTATGCTCATGCTCAGCATACAGCTAGAATCCACCATAGCCTCCGTGGTGACATGGATGTCCCCTAAAGGGTGCCATAAACACCTCCAGTGGTCATCCTTGTTTACTGTAGTAGTCAGGGAAGGGACAATGCCTTTTTGGTAGTAATACTATCCACCCTTTGGTGGTAGAGGCCGGGAGGCCAACCCTGTACATAACAACCTCTTAGCATAGTGTCCACAAGGCTCAATAGCCCAAAAAGCATATATAATTAATCCAAGTCTCATTAATCGCAAATCATGCAATTTATGCAATCATTCTCAATATCCTCTTTGGGTCCCTCACACTGCTTGGCCCTCACAACTACCTAACTAGCATCTTTTGGGCACTCTAGCATCTTTTGGCAACCCTCGAGGATAGGCAATAATCCAAATAATCCAAATGTAATTATTTTCAAAACATGCGAGCAATGCATAAAATCTGTTCATACGAGTATCTCATTCAAAGCCATAAAACATGAAGACATTTTCACATACTTGTATAAGAACATTATATCTCAAAAGCATGCTAAAAACAGTAATAAAGGTAAGACAAAGTTTAAGATGCACTTAAAGACTTAGTAGTACCATACTACCTACCTCGAGCATCGTCACTTAGCTTGTGCCTTTCCTCAATTCGAACCCTAAAGTACCTTGGTGAAGTCCTGAAGCCTTGGGTGTCGTTCAGACATAAGATCCTAACATTAGTTCTCGATTCATAGGGCAACAGTTGGATCTATATGATTTATGGGTTTCTATGGGTTGATCCATGACATTCTTGGTCTAAGAATGTCCAAAGTCTTCTATTAGATCAAATTATGAGGTTTGATCACAGTTGATCAAGTGGGTTCATGAGATCTCTATGGTTTTTAGGCTATACTTGCTCCAAATAGTCTCTTGATCCTAAATATTATTGTATAATTAGGTCGGCGTCAAAATTCTGGACACAATGGTTCTTTTGGATTGCCAATCAGAGTTGTATAACCTCCATAAATGCAGTTTTTATAACACGCCTTAATGAGCGAACCAAATTTGTTCATTAGGGCCAGTGTGTCACGGTTCCCAGGACGCATGTGCATCCTGGTCGAACCACAACCGCGTTCACACGCGGGCGCACGCTCGAACAACACGCTATAACACACATGAAGGCGTCATGCAGACGCGTCTTTGGAGCGGGTGCATTGCATCTTGGCTCCCGGGATGCTCCATGCATCCCTATCGAGTCGGGCATCAGCTCGCACACGATACGTCGGCGACTGTCGCCCCAAGGAGCTCATCACGGGTGCGCGCCATGCCCGTCCACCCCTGGTCATGTGGTATTTGATGGGTTTTAGCCTGTATGGTTTCATTCTCTAAAAATCTGACGATTTCTAGCCAAAAAACGAACCAGATCCGGTTGGGATCTAGGGGAAAAGGTAGAGGGAAGAGAGAGGAATAGGATGGGGAGAGAATTGCACCTGGAACTTCTCCTCATCGCCCAATCAAAGGCCTCAAATGGATATGCAAACCCTAGCTGCCGGATCCATTTTTGGGCGTGATTAGAGTGGAGGAAGCTTGGTTTGGAAGAGGGGGATGAAGGGTTTTTATAGGAGAGGGAAGGCAGTGCTGCCTAATGGCGGTGCCGCCATTTATTTTGGAGCAATGGCGATGGGAAGGTCAGTGGAGAAGAAGAGGGGTGTCATTATCAAAACAACCCCTATGTTTTTGGCCTGTTTTCGTTTTAATGGTAAATTCCAAAAATGCCCTTGATCTTTAAACACTCATAACTTTGTCATACAATCTCCGTTTTCAGCGTTCTTTGAGGCGTTAGATTCCATTTAAGTGTAGAATCTAATGGTACTAATTTTTCTCATAGATTCCTATGTTTCCTATTTTAATTGAGATAAAAAAATTCAACCACCTATTAATACCATTAAACATTATTAAACACATGTTGATTTGCAAAATAGACAAGTTACAACTCGTTGGCAAGTGGCAAACATCATAGTTGATCTTCATACAAAATGTCTTCAAAATTTGAGTCATTAGATCATTACCCCCTTAAAGGAATTTCATCCTCGAATTTCTACAATCAATTACTAGAATAGATTTTAGGGTAATTCTTTCTCATTTCAGATTCGACATCCCAGGTTTCTTCTTCGATAGATGTGTTCCTCCACAAAACTCTAACTAATGGAATGTCTTTATGCTGTAGCATCTTGGTCTTTCTATTCAGAATCTATACTGGTTTTCTTTCCAAGGTTAAATCCAGTTGTAGCTCAGCTGGTACCTTCTACTACGGCGTTAGATGCCTTAGCCTGCCCTGACGTGATGGCAAATACTCGTCCTTGACTTTGAGGGATGTGATCTTCCTTATGTTCCTCCTCCTTCTTCCTCTTACGGCAATTTCAGGCTAGGTGTCCTATTTCTCCACAGTTAAAACCAGTAAAACAAAAGGTACATGGCTCATCTGGGTGATATCTGTGGCATTTGGGGCAAGTCTTGGATTCTAGGTTCCTTTCTTTATTGTCAATTGTCACTTGTGTGGGTGTCGAGGTCTAGAAGGTTGAATGGGTCTTTGACCTGTATTATTTCTTCCATCATTATTGTTCTTTACCTCCTTAGCAGCCTGTGTTCTTTGATAATCCTTTTCAAAAAGAGACGCCATTTCGACTGCTTTTGCTACAGTGGTGGTTGAAACCCTATTACTCTGTTCCTGAGGCCTGGGTGTAATCCGTCAACAAACTTTTCTGCCCCATCTTCCTTGGTGGAGCAAGCATTGGGTGCGAATCTTCGAAGACTTATGAATCTATTTTCATATTGTTTCACAGAGAGGTTGCCTTGTTCAAGGTTCATAAATTCTTTCTCCTTCTGTTTTCACACATGGCGGGGATAGTACTTCTCATTAAATACTAGATTGAACTTTCCTAGATTATGACATCATTATCTCCAAAGTATGTCCTTTTGACTATTTCCCACCAAAAGTCTGCTTCACCTTTTAGCACGAAACTAGCCATTGCAACCTTTCTATCCTCGGGAATTTTCATGGCCTTAAATAATTTCTCAATGTCAAAGATCCATTTTTCTGCTGTTGCTAACTCATCCTCTCCTGAGAATGATGGGGCCATTTTCTGAAATCGCTTAAGTTGTGCCTCTGTCCTATTAGCAATTTTTTCTTAAGAAGAGGCCCTTGCCATGGGTGCTTGTGGTTGGTTCTGCATGAACTACCCCATGTGTTGCATGAATAACTAAAAGGCTTCAGCCATTCCATTCCCAGATCCAACGGAGTAAGCTGGAGGGTAAATAGGTCTTGGGCCTGTACCTTCTCTTCTCCTTGCTAGCATCTGTGTTACAAGGCCAATACCTACCTTTAAGGGGTTCTATTGTGCTATCCTAAAAGTTTCTCCTATTGATGTAACTTGATTATAAGTCTCCATTTCATAACTGGGCTATGAATAACAAGAAACTTGGGCTCTGATGCCAACTGTGATGACCTGGGTTTTCACATGCAAATTTATAACACACAGCGAGTTCAATCTCTATTTTAAAATAATTTGTGCAAAAGAATGCAGAGAAAATTTTCTTTTAATCAAAATGTTTGTATAAAAACCCCGAGTGTCATGACCAAATCTCAATGCATAGTTGCCATGGCAATTTTAAAACCAAATAGAAATAAGTACTACTCCCAGGATAGTTAGTCACAGCTACAGTTATAAACAAATACTTACAACCTAGTTTATAGCAATTACTAAAAGGATCACTAGTTAAGTCCTCGCTTAGCCTTACCTTTATATAAATGATTGTAGCCCTAATGCATTCCAATACTCCTTTTAGTTGTACTTTGTTTGATCTGAAAAATTATGGATTGGGTTGAGTATTTATCATACTCAGTAGGTGATCTAATACTACTAGTTTGAAATCATGATATGCAAGAGGGGTTATGCTCAAATGCAATCATAAAGACATGCACTTCTATTTTTAGGTAATCGTGGACATATGTGCATAACTATAAGACTCATAAATTAGCAAGATGAAGAGCATGAAATGCAAGCATAGTATAAATTTCAGCAAATATATCAAGCGGACAACTAATAATAATAATAGTTACGAAAATCTTAAAGTACGATCAATCAAAGCAGATGAGGATATTGCCATGATTATTATGGATATGGGCCTTTTAGTAAATCACTCAAACTGACCGGTCACGAGTACTCATATATGACCATCTCAATGCTAGATGCATGGTAGTAAAACTAAAATTAGAGGGTCACTATGCTCATGCTCAGCATACAGCTGGAATCCACCATAGCCTCCACGGTGACTATGGATGTCCCCGGTGAACACCTCTAGTAGTCGTCCCTGTTTACCACAACAGTCAGGGAAGGGACAATGCCTTTTTGGCAGTGATACTATCCCTTTGGTGGTAGAGGGCAGGAGGCCAACCCCATATATAACAACCTCTTAGCATAGTGCCCACCAGGCTCAATAGCCCAAAAAGCATACATAATTAATCCAAATCTCATTAATCACAAATCATGCAATTTATGCAATCATTCTCAATGTCCTCTTTGGGTCCCTCACACTGTTTGGCCCTCACAACTTTCTAACCAACGTCTTTTGGGCACTCCAGCATCTTTTGGCAACCCTCGAAGATAGGCAATAATCCAAATAATCCAAATGTAATTATTTTCAAAACTTGCGAGCAATGCATAAAATCTATTCATGCTAGTATCGCATTCAAAGCCATAAAACATGAAGACATTTTTGCATACTCGGCTAAGAACATTATATCTCAAAAGCATGCTAAAAATAGTAATAAAGAAAAGACAGATTTTAAGATGCACTTAAAGACTTAGTAGTACCAGACTACCTACCTCGAGCATCATCACTTAGCTCGTGCCTTTTCCCCAATTCGAACCCTAAAGTACCTTGGTGAAGTCCTGAAGCCCTGGGTGTCATTCAGACATAAGATCCTAACATTAGTTCTCAATTCATAGGGCAACGGTTGGATCTATATGATTTATGGGTTTCTAGGGGTCGATCCACAACATTCTTGGTCTAAGAATGTCCTAAGTCATCTATTAGATCAAATCATGAGGTTTGATCACAATTGATCTCGTGGGTTCATGCGATCTCTATGGTTTTTAGGCTATAATTTCCCTAAATAGTCTCTTGATCCTAAATATTATTGTATAATTAGGTCCGCATCAAAATTTCGGATGCAACAGTTCTTTGGGATCGTCAATCGGAGTTATATAGGCTCCATAAATGCAGTTTTTATGTCACGCCTTAATGAGTGAACCAGATTTGTTCATTAAGGCCCGCGCGTCACGGTTCCCTAGATGCGTGTGCGTCCTGATCGAATCACAACCGCGTTCGCGTGTGGTCGCACGCTCGAGCATTACGCTATAGCATGTGTCTCAGACGGCGTCACATGGACTCATCTTCGATGAGGGCGCACTGCATCTAGGCTCTTGGGATGCTCTGTGCGTCCCTGTCGAGTCGGGCATCAGCCTGCACACGATACGCGGGCGACTGTCGCCCCCAAGGAGCTCGTCACAAGCGTGCATCAGGCCCGTGTGCGCCTGGGACACGTCGTCTAGCCAGGGGCCCGCGTCATGCCCGTGCACCCCTAGTCATGTTGTATTCGACAGGTTTCAGCCCGTATGGTTTCATTCTCCAAAAATCCAGTGATTTTTGGCCGAAAAACAAACCAAATCCGGTTGGGATCTAGGGGAAAAGGTAGAGGGAAGAGACAAGAATAGGATGATGAGAGAATCACACCTAGAACTTCTCCTTGTCGCCCGATCAAAGGCCTCAAATGGATCTACAAACCCTAGCAGCCGGATCTATTTTTGGGCGGGATTGGAGTGGAGGAAGCTTGGTTTGGAAGAGGGGGATGAAGGGTTTTTATAGGAGAGGGAAGGCGGTGCTGCCCAATGGCGGTGCCACCATTCTTTCCTGCACCGCACTGCAAAGGCAATGCAAGTGCAATAGTTGGGAGCAATGGCAGTGGGAAGGTCAGTGGAGAAGAAGAGGGGTGTCGTTATCAAAACGACCCCCTGTGTTTTTAGCCTGTTTTCATTTTAAAGGTAAATTCTAAAAGTACCCTTGATCTTTAAATGCCCATAACTTTGTCATACTATCTCTGTTTTCGGCGTTCTTTGAGGCGTTAGATTCCATTTCGAGTGTAGAATCTAATGGTATTTTTCTCATAGATTTCGCTGTTTCCTATTTTAATTAAGATAAAACATTCAACCACTTGTTAATACCATTAAACATATATTAAATATATGTTGATTCCTAAAATAGACAAGTTACAACTCGTTGGCAAGTGGCAAACATCATAGTTGACCTTCATACAAAATGTCTTCAAAATTTGAGTCATTACACTAACCCATTTCCCATACCTAATCCACAATTCAGCCTAGGGTTCCTTGTTTTTAAGTCAAGGAAGGAACCACCATTGAAGAGGAGGATGCCCCCCTTGCTTTGTCAACAAAATCAAGTGGTTTTCTCATTAAGAAACCCTATATCTAAGTCCATGAAAACATGTAAAAAAACCTAGGTTTTCTTCTAGGTTCTGTCTTTATTTTTTTCTTTTTTCCCACTCTTCCCACCAATCAATCACCATTCAATTAGGAGGGTGGAGAGCCACTATTCTTCCATGGAAATGATGCCTCCCACCTTCCAAAATGAGAAACCAGCTAGCCCATGCTTATTCAAGTCTCTTATGTCATCTTTATGACATCGTTCATACCTAAATTTTCTCCTCCAAAACTCTTCCTCATTCAATATCCTAACCCTAGAGCCACTTTCCTCATGGATTCACCCTTTCCTAAGTTAGGAACCCACTCATCTATATATAGCCCCATGGTCCATATGAATTTTCCAAGTAGAGGTTGGGTGAGACAACCTTGAAAGGAGCACTCTAACTTGGGATCTTTTGGAGCTTTGATATGGGAGTTCTTTGATGCTTTTCTTCCATTGGTCTTCTTGTTATTTGCTCTCAAATTCAGATTAATAACTTTGTTGTTTTCCTTTAGTTTCATTGCTTTTAGTTTTCATTGTTTTGTTCCTTAAAGCCCATGCTATATTTCCAACCCTCAAGCCTTTCTTTTCTTACTTCAATTCAATAGTTTTTCTTTGTTATTTAATCAAGATTCAAGTTATTTATTTTTTGGTAGTGACAACCAATGGAATAGCAAGCTTAATTCCACGATTTTCCCACTTGAATTTCATGTTTTTTAATTTTTGGGCAGTTTTTCCTTACCTAGTTCACCCTTTTAGCCTTATTTTCTCTCAAATTCCTTTCTAGGTTTTCTATGCATATCATTAATTTATATTAAGAGCTTTAGATGGAAGTTTAGATATAGTTTTACACCTTGAATTGTGCACAATTTTCAAAACTTGTAGATAGTTTTACGTGCATAATTTTGGTGTAATTTGAAAGTGAATCAATAAACTTTCATAGGAACTCTTGTTATGGAATGATTCTCTTATCAAATTAATTTAGATCTGGGTTATTTCCTTGCATAAAATTTGTGGTTTCAATTACTTTCTTATGCTTGAATTGTTTGATATTCTTTAGTTGAAATATGAAAGTCTCCTTAACTTTGTGCTTTGTTTCCATCCATCTAAACATTGTTTCTTATTAAATTCTTAGGAACCCATTTAGCATTTCATGTCTTTTATTATATCTATTAATTATTTTTCATGATAGTTCACTTTAGATTCATAAATTCTGGTCACTTTTGCTCCCTAGAACCATGCATACATGGATCATAGCCATGGTACTAAATCACTTTTGTTTTTGGTATTTACTTAGTTTAGTTGCATAATTTTATTTTGGAAGTAGTTAATTCATTGTTTACATCTTAGTTTAAGTTTAGAAAATTTCTTTTTTGAATTTTAGAAAGTTCCATTTATAATATGTTTTATGTTAGGTAAGTATTAGTTTAGGAAAGTTTCTAATTTAAGTAGTTTCCTTAAGATTAGTGAATTTGATTCATTCTAATTTAACATTAGTTTTAGTTAGTTGCTTACATGTTAGTTAGGTAAGTTTCCATTTTATTTGCTTAGCTTTATGTTTAGAAAGTTTCTTTTAATTCTAGGGTGCTATCTCTCATCTATTCCATTGAAGCACAATTGTTCTCTCAACACCCCTATAGTTACTTTTTTTCATTTTTTCATATTTTGAACGTGGACAACGCATGCGATTATGATCACCACCTACCCTAAGTGCGAACTCTATGAACTTTTATGTTCCCTCGTCATATTCTTTTGATGTTCTTGTTGAAGTTATCCAAGCATATTTATCCATTATCTCAAGAAATTGAAGCAAATCTATATGTGAAGACTTATTAGACATGAAAATATTAGGTTAGGCATTTTACCAAACATTAGGAATTATAAGTATTTAAGAAAACTAATTACATGCATACACACACATGTAGAAATTTTCAATTAATAATGAAAAAAGATGCAAAATATGATAGATACATTTAAAAAGAAATTTAACTTTAAAAAGGGAAGTTTCTAAACATAATCATGCAAAAAATCTTGAAACAAGCATCTATATATGAGATAACAAAGAGATACTAACCAAAACTCAAAAATTGATATCAACCTTGAATATGTGAAAGTAGTTCCAATTCACAGTTGGGATTTGGTTGAGGATAGCTATGATGATCAAAATATATGAGCTTCAGCTTGTGTATAGATAATAACAATAGGAAAAACAAAGTGAAAGTCGATGAAATAACTCTTAAAACATAGTAGTAATTTCAAAAGTATATACTTTTAAAGTCATTTCCTAATAATGACTTCAAAAGTCATTTCTAGGGAAAAAAATAGCTTCGTATCAGACTAAAGTCACCATTTTTAAAGTCATTTTCTTCAAATGAATTTAAAGTCATTTTTTTCAAACAATTTTAAAAATTAATATATTTTCACTTCAAATATATTTTATTTTAGTACTTTACAATATCTTATATTAATACATAATGAAACTATTTTTTTATGGTACTCAGCATTAATTCATGCATTCTTTACGGCACGCACACACACACACGCACACACACACATAAACAAACACAAGAACAAGGAAATTAAGGTATTTTTTGAAATAACTCCTTATTTATCATCCTTTTATTACATATATCAAATGTTACATATTATTAGATCTTATGAATACAAGATCATGATCAAAGAGCTAATCTAAAACAATTTTATGAAAATTTGGCCTCCAGTATTTAGTTCATACCACTCTAAGGGGAGAGAGAGGGTAAAGCTTTAAGCTATAACTTCCTTAGCTAACTTAATGGTACCATTTCTCTTCATCAAACTCTAATTTTGGATGAGGATCATAAATTCCAATGTTCTCCCTTTCTCCAATAGCGAGGGTTAGAGAGAGAAGTTGTTGTTGTTTGCAATGAAATCACGACAATCTAACACACTTCTTAACTCCATCATCTATAATGACAAAACCCACTTGATCTACAAAATGCAAACAAAAAGAGTTGGCAACAAGAAATTCATACATGATAAAAAGAGGTTTTGGCATACTTTCAATGTTTTTCATGCCATAAATAATCAAAATATCCAAAATGGACAGCAAGAAGGGAAACAGGATAGAGAGACACAAAGACTAGAGGAGGAGACTGGCATGCCACCCATAAGATGAAGAACATGAATAGGGGATACAGAAAAAAAATGAGATGACTTCCACCTTTTATAGATGAAGAAGAACTTTTAAATTCGATCTCTTAGAACAACTTTAAAAGTTGCAACTTTTGAAGTCATTTTTGGGAAAATGACTTTAAAAGTTCTGAAACTCATCTTTTTCATGACTTTAAATTCACTAATTAATGGAAAAAATAATAATTCTTCACACAAATCAATGTTGACTCACGCATTCTATATATAATAAATACAAGAATATGCAAAAGACCTAAGTACGACCAAAAATTCTTCAATCATTCATATATATAATATGATTTAAACAAAAGAGATACTAACCAAGACTCAAAAATTGATATTGACCAAGAATATATAAATGTAATTCTAATTCACAGCAACTGTGATAAAAAATACTCGTAAAGAAAATCAACTTATATATATATATATATATATATGAGCTTTAGTCTATACATAGATGAAGATAGTTGAAAAAAAAAACTAAAAGTAGATGAAAAAATTATAAAACAAAGTATTACTTTTAAAGTCATTTGCTGAAAATGACTTTAAGATTATAGAATTTTAAAGTTGTTTGATTAAAAATGCTTTCAAAAGAATGAATTTTTAAAGTCATTTGACAAAAAATGACTTTAAAAGTTTTAATTATTAAAGTCATTTTTAGTTAAACGACTTTAAAAATTCAAACTTTTAAAGTACTTTAAAAAAACAACTTTAAAAGTGTAGCCTTTTGAAGTCATTTGATATAAATGAATTTGAAAGTGCTTTCCTGCGTAAAAATTCCTCTTCACACCAAACTAAAGAAGTCATTTTTCTATTAAATGACTACTTAAGTGTGATTTTTAAAGTTGCTTTTTTAAACAACTTGTAAAATATTTATGTAGCAATCAAAATAATGACTTTTTTATATTGACTTTAAAAGCCTCCTATGCAGTAGTTTGCACATGCCTATGCTAATTTCATCTACTCACTTTTAAAAACATTGTGTCAATCTTAATTATTGATTGGTGACATGTGTCACCATCAATCAAAGATGTAATATGGGAGATGGTAAAGGTATTTAAATGCTTTCAAAGTCGGTAGTTGAAATAATGACTTCTTTATACTGACTTTAAAAGCCTCTTATGTAGTAGTGTGCACATGCCTATGCTAATTTTGTCTACTCACTATTAAAAACATAGTATCACTCTCAATTACTGATTAGAGACGTGTCACCATCAATCAAAGATGCAACATGGGAGATGATGGAGGTATATAAATGCTTCCTATGTAACATACTATGTTCCTTATCTTCTTTCTTTTTAGATAAAGTAACATGCTTTTTTTTTTCTTTTACTTTGTAGTATACCTTTGATGTTACGCATGAGTGTAAGAAGAATGCACTACAAGGGTTAGGTTAACAGTGGGGGAAATATAAAAGTGAACTGGAAAGGATGTACATACTTCCATACCTACTGATCCATCAAGGTTATACACTATCCTTGAGTTGTATTCTAGCATCATTGACATGAATGCATAGAATCAATATGTATGTACTTGCCTGTCTTTTAATTTTGAGTAACAACTAGCCCAAGGTTTGATTGCTCTAATTATAAAAGTTGATTGTGCTTAATTACATTCCTTTGAAGTGTACGTGTGACTACTTGGGTTTTCACATGCATTTTTAAATGCAAAACTAATCCCTAAGGTGGGATCGATCCCTATTTGAAAACACTTTTAGAAAAACTATGCAATGCAACAACAAAAAAAATCTTTTATTTTAAATTCATTTTGAAAACCTTGATTTTCATTTGCTTTCAAGATGCATAAGGAAATTTTGAAAAATGAAGAAAATCATAAATATTTCCCAGTATATCCAGTCACAGCGCACAGTCCAACTGTAGTAATTATAGACACATGCCCAAAAGGGTAGATCATATACTTACATTTATGCTTGTCTTCTCTTCATTCATTTGATTATAGAACTATCATTTTCCGATGCCTCATCTAATCCTTTTGGAGCTAATATGTAAAAATAATATATTTGGGTGAGTATTCCTCATACCCAGTAGGTGATCTGATACTACTATTTTGAAATCACGGCATGCAATATACATGTTTTTAAAGAGGCTTTCCATGTGAAACATCATGCAATTTCTCTTTGTATAAACATACATTTTTATGCATAAATCATAAGCTTGTTTGCACATTTTCAATCATGGGATCCTTTTATCAAAATCTAATATTCAACAATATCAATATGACTAAAATCATAAAGTAGAAATCAATAGATCCAAGTAGTAAGATCTCGGTAACCACATCAAACCAACGAGTAAAATATAATAATCATGAAACTCTTAAAATAGTCATCATTCAAAGCAGATGATAGCACCCCTATAGATATCATGCACATGGATCTCTCAGCGAACACATCATGCCAACTGGTCACATGTACTCATATACGACCATCTCAATGCTATATGCATATCGATAACACTAAAATCATAGGGCCAACTATGCTCATGATCAGCACACAGTTGGAATCGTGTGGCTATGGTAGGTTGGTCTCTACCATAACCACCACGAAGACTATGGCATCCTCAAAAAGGGTTCCGTAAACACCTCCAATGGTCGTCCCTGTTTACCACAACAATCAAGGAAGGGACAATGCCATTTTGGTAGCAATACCATCCACTTTTTGTGGTAGAGGCTATGAGGCCAACCCCATGCATAAACAACCTCTCAGCATAGTGCCCACCAAGCTCAATAGCCCAAAAATCAAATATATATAAATAATCCAAATCTCAATCATCGTGAATCAGGCAATTTATGCAAATATTTTCAAAACATGCAAGCAATGCATAAAATATGTTCATACCAGTAATTGCATTCAAGGCGATAAATCATGAAGAAAATTCCTCATGCTCGTACAAGAACATCATATCCTAAAAAGCATACTAAACACTGTAATAAAGTCAAGTAAATCACTTAGGGTTTGTAATGCATTTGAAAAATAGTAATATCAGACTACCTACCTCGATCGTCGTCACTTAGATTGTGTCTCTCTTTAATTCGAATCTTAGACCACCTTTATGAGGTCCTTGATGTTATTTAGACATAAGAATCCAAGTATTATTTCCTATTCTTTACACATTATCAAGTAGATCAATGGATCAATGGCTATATCTATACTATAGGATATAGATCTCTAATTCATGGGTTTCTAATGGTTGATCTATATGATTTAGGTTTGATCTAGATAAATTGATCTCCTAACATACCTAATGGATCAATTTATGAGAATTGATTATCTTTGATCTTGTATATGTATGAGATTTTTATGGTTTTTAGGATAGAGTCACATGAAATAGTCCAATGATCCTAAATTTTATATTATCATTAGGTCTGCATTGCCAATACAAACACAACAATTCTTTCAGATCGTCGATTGGAGTTATATAGCCTCTGTAATTGCATTTTTAGTGTTGCACATTAATGGGCAAACTAGATTTAACAATACTGGCCCCGCGCGTCACGGTCCCCAAGACACGCGTGCGTCCCAGTCAAACCGAGACCGTGCTTGCACACCTATGCATGCCTGAACAAAGCACCAAGGTGTGCATCCTAGACTATGTCGCATAGAGTCGTCTTGGGCACGGGGGCATCGGCATCAAGGCCCCCAAGACGCTCATGCGTCCCGGTCTAGCCAGGACCCAGCCAGCATTCCGTGCCCGCCTGAAGACAGTCCTAGGGGGTGCATTATGCACTGCGTCCCTAGGATGCTCTAGTTAGAGGGTTCTGGAATGAACCCGACTTCCCCAACGCGTTCTTCAGTAGGGAAATTCCAAATCTGGTATAGATCTGGCCTAGAAGAAGGGAAAATCAGAGAGAGGGGGATAAGGGTCTTACCTGGTCAGCCTAAGATGGTGCCCCTCTTTTTGCCAGTGTATAATTTCTCCATGCCTGTTGGAAACCCTAGGATCGTGTAGCCGAAGAAGAAGGAGATGATGGTGCTTGGGGAAAAGGGGGAGAGGGCTTTTTATAGCCGTTGAAGGCAGTGCTACCATTCTTTGTAGTGCCGCATTGCACAAGCAGTGCTGGAAGTTGGTTGGAGGTAGGGGACGACCGGGGGCTGTCGTTAGTAAAACAACCCCTGTGTTTTTTGTCTCTGGGCTTTGTAATTTAAATTTATAGAATTGCCCCTCATCTTTAAAATCCCATAACTTGGTCATACGAACTCCGTATTCAATGTTCTTTGAGGCATTAGATTTCATTTCAAGCATAGAATCTAATGATATGGATATTTCTCACAATTTCCTTTGTTTCATAGGTTAATTAAAATAAAACATCCAACCACCTATTAATATGATTAAATATCTATTAATCTCTAAAATTTTCCAAAAACTAATTAGAACATGGAAACCATCATGATTGATCATGGTTATAAAAGTGATATAATAATATTGAAAATTTTAAGTCATTACAGCAGGCAAAGTGTATGAAGGGGCAAATGGCATCTGCAACCAATCATATGCAACATCACCTCTCCAAGATTGGTTACACCAAGTTAGAAGAACAAGAAGTATATGTGACAATTCATTTCTGTCTAATAATAACTTAGTTTTATTTCATTACCACTAATTTATTGTCTCTCTTGACAGAAAAAGAAGGATGGGACCACCGCACCCTTCTTCGAAAAATGATTCATTCACAAGGGCATAATACCTAAACCTTCACTAACAAAAATGTTGCCTTAGTTGCTTCATAAATTGTACATGGTTCTATGTGTCTACCTTTGTATCTCTTGAACTATATTATACATATAATTAGAATTGATCGTGTTTTGATAACTACATTGTGCAAGAAGAGTTGACCCAAGAAAGTGCAACTATAGGAACTCCGAGCAGGACTGTGGCAAAGAGGGATGAACATTCTAAATAGGGCTATGGACAACAAGCATGAGCACCATAGCAAAGTATGGCCCAAGGTGAAGATGTAGTTCCTTTCAAAAATTTTCCTAAATCAAAGAATATTCCAGTAGAGTACTTGGAAGAATGGAAAGAGAAAACCTTTGAGGAGTTATACGAGAAGGTAAAGAATTATTTATACAAGGACTTTTGGAGTTTTAGAAGTCTACATTAGGATATTGTCCCTCAACCCTCATCCCACAATAGTTGTAGTGCTCCATCTAAAGAAGAGGTGAAAGAGAAACTCTTTAAAGAAGATATGCAAATCAAGAAGTTATGTATATATTGACATGTTTACTTTTTTAATGTTCAATTATTTTGTATTCTTCATTCATTCTTATATATCTAGCATTTCTGATTTGTAAGTGGGTCAATACACACTGCAGCTACATATAACTGAGAACAATGTTGATGAGGCTACATTATTTGAGGTTCTTTCTGTCATATTGCATGGTATGCTAATGCATTTACACACTAAGCATGTGTGCATTACTGCCACCCTCCAACAAAATGTCTCCTACCATCTCTGATAGTAGTAGACAATATGGTATGGGGGATGTAATTGGATATCATGTAGATTGGTCGGAGAAGTATATCAAAACAATGTTATCCAAGGTATGTATATGATGTCATACCATTATTTTCAACAACATTTTTTAAGGTCCTTATTATTTAATGTTATCTACATTTAACATTAATCTAAAGAAGTAGAAGGCACCATTAAGGCTAACCCACTCCCCAGCAGTGAATTCTGGCATAACAATTGCTCCAACCTAGGTATTTATGTCTATTTTTATGATAAAATTGAATTTTACTATCTCTCTTCTTAATATATATATATATATATATATATATTCATTGCTAATTTCTAGAACATTACATCAATAGTGTAGAGATTAGGTGGAGGTTCCACCTAACATGACTTCATTCTTGAGAGGACTCTACAAAATAATCAATGAAGATAAGGAAATCAACTGGTGTGCTTGCTGACAACAGAGTTGAGGTTTTTGTCATGATTGAGGACCTCTTAGCTATATGTAACATAGTTCAACTAGAATAAAGCCACATTATCGTTTATGTCACATAATTACTCTATTAAGAATCGAATTGACATTACTTCTTAATAAAATATGATAAGTATTTGACATTAAGTTTTTGCAAGTCTTTGCATAATAAAATACAAAGATTAGAGATCAAAGACATTTACAAATTCCTTGACCCTGTTGTCATCTTTGGAACAAAGGAGCATCTGCCTATGGAGAAACAAATAGAAGATATCATACCTAAGTTCTTACATTGTGAGAAGGGACATGCCTCACTGATTCCTTATGATAGCGGGTAAGTTATCACATGTCTTGCTAAATTATGTCATTAAATAAATATGAATATTTAAATAAGTTAAATTTTATAATTTTGAATTGAATGATTGTGTATATAGGTCTCACTAGATGTTGTTAGCTATGGATGTGCATAATGGGCATGCATTATTTTTTCATTCTTAAAGAGCTCACATTAGAGAATCTTTGATGGAAATAATCAACAAGTCTTTATTATTTTATTAGCTAGACAGCTGATAACTATCCCATTATTCATATTAATGCTTTTCACTTATAAATGTGTGGCACATGCTATAAATGGCTGAGATGGAAGATATTAAACACCCAGCAAAACTTACTTGAAAAAAAAGTCAAGGTAAGGTTTACTAGTTCCATAATATAATTTGTAGCCTAAAGTTACAATTAGGCATGATATTTGAACATTTTCTATTTCCTTTGTTATATAGTGTCCTAAATAACAATCTAATTGAGAGTGCGGGTATTAAGTTCTCAAATACATGAGAACCCTTATTAGCGAAAGATTTATGACCTCACAATTGAGAAAGGTAAGATAATTAATTTATTAATCACCATTCTTATAGTTTTCTACATTTTCTGAATGACTCCAAGATGGAATATCTCAATTGATTTAATATTTGTTGCATTGTAGGCTGAGTATCTTTTGACTTTCAATATGTAGACCAATGATCATTGTAAACATTTTTTATTAATGAAATACAAAATAGAACTTTCTAAATATGGAATGACTTCCTTTTTTCATTTGACTGAAGTTTGTGTATAGTTTCTTTGTTTCAATGAGGGGAAGTTGGTGTGTGGAACCAAACATATGGGGTGTATATGGGAAGTTGAATGTACAACTTGTCACTTTTTATTTTCACATCTTTGAAATTTTGACATTTTCACATCTTTGAAATTTTGAAGTCCAATGTGGAATGTTAGAAGTGAATGTATGTTGTAGTCAAGGTGTTGATGTGAAATGTGAATGTTGGGGTTTTTATGGCTTTTGCATGTAGGAGATTCCAATAATAGACAAGGGAGAAAACACTACTATACACTAGGGTTTTAAAGTCAACATAAAGAAGTCGCTTATTTGATTGGTGACTTTGTAAATAGTTTACAAGTCGCTTGAAAATAAATGACTTTAAATAGATAAACTTAAGAAGTCATTTACGAGTAAGGGACTTTAAAAAACTGGCGCGAGCTGAAAATTTTTCATGGGAATAACTTTTAAAGCCATTTATTTTTCAACAATTTAAAAAGTGATAAACTTTTAAAGTCGTTTAGATATAAACAACTTAAAAACTTCATGACTTTTTGAAGTTGTTTCATTAAGCGACTTGAAAAGTATCAGATAAATTTAGTGTGATTTTTTTATTTAACGGGAATGGACTTTTAATGTCATTTATAAATAAATGACTTTAAAAGTGATAAAGTTTTAAAGTCCTTTATAATTAAATGACTTCTAAAGTCTTCGATCATCTATAAATAGCCATTATAGTAACATTTTTCCCTTATCCTATTCTTCTCAAGGTTTTGGTATGACGTATTCATCTTTGGTCATTATGCGTCTCTCTTTTTCCCTTTTTACTATCCATTTTTATATTTTGACTATTGGTGTAATGGAAAAAACTATAAGTTAATGACAACTTCTTTTAAATCACATGAATATTTCTTTTCATGTTATCAACTTTTCTTTGTTTTTATTTTGTAGATCATGTGGGTTTTCTCTCTACATATCATGGGGTTAAAGAATCTATTTGATCATCTTGATTTCTCCAAAATCATATGATTTCATTAAAAATGATAGCTACTTCTCTCACAAGCCTACTATTGAAAAAAGGGAGAAAAATTCGAATTTGTGGTTCTCACCCAAAAATAGGGTTTGATGAAGAGTGGTGGTTATACCATCAACTTTTGCCCTATTTTGAAGAAAAAGAGTGGTGTCAACTAAATACTAGGCCAGATTTTTATGAAAAGAGTAGGTTTGCTATTTGATTTTGGCTTAACAAGATCTAATAGCTAGTATGTAACATTTGATATACAAGCAACATTGGATGTAATAAAAAAATTATTTGATTTCCTTGTTGATGTGTTTGTTTATATATATATATATATATGTATGTATGTATGTATGTATTATATGTGATTGTGTTTGTAAAATTAGTTTCAGTGTGTATTTATGTTAGTGTGGAATGCAAAAATGGTAAATAAAAAAATAAATATTATGAACATTTAAAGTCGTTTGAAATAAATGACTTTAAAAGTACATACTTTTAAAGTCGTTTAAATACAAATTACTTTAAAAATGTGGAAATTTAAAGTTGTTTATATTCAAATGAATTGAAAATCATATACTTTTAAAGTCATTTTTATTCAAATGACTTCAATTGAACATCTGTTTTAAGAATTATTTTGTTGACTTCTGGCATGCCTTTTCACTCTATGTTTATTATTTGTGCACAAAAAGTAAACCTGACTTCTGTTTCTCTGCTTTGAACCAAGTCCTACACGTGAATTGGAATTGCATTCACAAATTCCTGGTCAATATAGATTTTTGAGTGTTGGTTAGTATCTCTATGTTTGTCTCATATGTATTATGCATATTTGAATAAATTTTACAAGGCTGTTGGTTAGAAATTGTTCTTTTGAAAGTTGATTTCATTCATGAATGTGTATGTCATAATTTTCTTTTATTTTTTTGTTAATTGAAAGTTTCCATGCATGAAAAATATATATAGTTATTTTAAATGTTTCTAATTCATGTATATCAAATGTTTGATAAAATGTCTAACCTAATCTTTTCATGTCTTACAAGTCTCCACACAATTTTGGTTTGATTTCTTGTTATAATGGACAAATATGCTTGGATGTCTGTGACAAGAACATCGAAAGAATATGAGGAGGGTACAAAAAACTTCATAGACTTTGCACTTAGGGCATGTGTTGATCATAATTGCATTCGTTGTCCATGCTTAAAATGTGGAAACTTTAAAAAAGTAACTGTAGAGGTGTTGAAAGAACACTTGTGCTTTAATGGAATCGATGAAAGCTACAGCCCATAGATTTGGCATGGAGAAGAACTTTTGCATCCATCGACAAGGCCTAGAATATATGATCAAGACATTGTAGAAAGTGTTGGAGACAGTAATACACTGTACCAATGTTTTGAGATGCATATGATGACTTCCAAGATGATCCTGAACAATTTCATGCTACATTAGAGAAAGCCGATGAGCCATTGTACCCTGAGTGTAAAGATTATACCAAGTTGTCCTCAGTGGTAGAACTTTACAACGTGAAATCAAGACTTGGTTTTTTAGATCAAGGTTTTATAGAAGTCTTGAAAGTAGTGGGTAAGATGCTACTGAAGGATAATAAATTGGCGAGGTCCACATGGGAGGCAAAGAAAACCATGTCTACACTAGGATTGAAGTATGAGAAGATACATGCATGTCCCAATGATTACATCTTGTATAGGAAGGAGCATAAGGATAAAACTACATGCCTGACTTGTGGACAGCTAAGATGGAAGTTAAAGAAGAATTTAACTGAGACATTTACAAGCACTCTTGCAAAGGTTTATGGTACTTCCTCCCTATTCCAAGGTTCAAAAGAATGTTTCGTATTAACAAAAACAGTGAAGAAATTGGTGTGGCATGCCAATGACAGAGTAGCTGATAGCTTTTCACACCATCCAGCAAATAGCCCAGAATGGAAACTCGTAGACTTCATGTGGCCTAATTTTGGTGAAGAACCTAGAAACCTACGGCTAGCATTATCTGCAGATGGCCTGTACATGAAGAGGAAGTACATGATGCCAACTATATTGATATCAGGTCCAAAGTAGCTAGGAAATGACATTGACGTGTACTTGTCTCCCTTGACCAATGATCTTGAGACATTATGGGACATGTGCATTGAAGCATATGACGCATACAGGAAAGAGTCATTCACCCTAAAGGCTATACTATTGTGGACAATAAGTGATTTCCCTACGTACAGTAATTTGTCTGGATGCTCTATGAATGGATACAATGCTTGTGCTATCTGCAGTGATCAAACATGTGCTATACGACTTAAACATGGTAGGAAAATGGCATTCCTTGGGCACAAAAGATGGTTGTACAAAGACCATCCATATCATTTTAAGAAGGGAGAATCTAATGGATGTGTAGAGACTATAACACCTCCAAAGATGTTAACAGGATGACAAGTATTGAAACAGGTTGAAAACATCAATGTCTTGTGGGGAAAGAAGAAATCAAGTAAACGTGTAGGTGAAAATAGTTGTAGAAGTTGTTGGAAGAAGAAATCAATATTCTTTCTTCTATCATACTAGAAATCATTGCATATACGCCATGTACTTGATGTCATGCACATTGAGAAGAATGTGTGTGAAAGCTTGACTAGTACTCTACTTCATATCCTAGGAAAAACAAAGGATGGACTTGCAGCTCGCATAGATCTTATGAACATGGATTTGAAAAGGAGGTTGCACCCAGAGGATAGGGGCAGTCGAGGAACATACCTGCCTAAGGAAAATTTTACTCTCGATAAAGAGGAGAGGAGAATAATGTGTAAAACTTTGTTCAAGTTTAAAGTCCCAGACAACTACTCTTCAAACTTTAAAAACATTGTTTCCATAGAAGAGCTAAAATTGTTGGGGATGAAGTCACACGATTGCATTGCATTGATGCAACAATAGCAATACGTTCAGTGTTATCAGATAAAGTTAGGGGAGCTATTACTAAATTTTTTCTACTTCTTTAATGCTTTGTGCAAGAAGGCGGTGGATGTTTCAAAATTACAAGAAATTCAAGGTCATATAGTGACAACTTTATGTGAGCTTGAGACAATCTTTCCACCATCCTTCTTTGACATCATGGTACACTTAACAGTGCACCTCATTGATGAGGTCAAACTTTGTGGGCTAGTTTACTTACGATGGATGTATCCATTTAAAAGCTATATGAAATTTTTAAAAGGGTATTACGTAATCACAGTCGACCAGAGGGGTGTATAGCTGAATGTTACATTGTAGAGGAAGCAGTGGAGTTTTACACAAAGTACTTAGCAGGAGTGGATGCCACTGGAATCCCAAGAAAGAAACAATCAGTTGCATTTGATCCGAAGGTTGGCGAACCTCTATCTAGTGGTTGTGTATCGATCATTGACTATAAAGAACGAGACTATGCACATCTTTATGTGTTACGAAATGTTGATGAAGTCCAACCATACATTGAGTAAGTTAATTATGCGTGCATGCATATGTAAAATTTAATTATTGATGGTTAATTACATTTTCTATGATTAATACTCTATTAATTTGTTTATGTATATACGTGTACGTAGTGAACACATGGACGTGATCAAGGCGAAGAATCCAAGTTACGCAAAGAAACTAAAGTGGCTACAATTTGAGGATTGTTGCACTTTCAATAATTGGCTGCATAAGAAGGTAAATTCTCACTTAATGTATATTAAATAACGATGTTCTATATATATATATATGTATATATTAATCTTATTTAAGCTTACTTAATATATTAATATACACAAATTCAAGATCAGCGAGAAGTAGCAGGCAATGGTATATCAGAAACCATATGTTGGATGGTGATGGGATCACAACCAGAAGTAATAAAATATGCTGGATATGCCATCAATGGTTATTGCTTTTACATGAAAGACCGTGATAACTCAAGAGTGCAACAAAATAGTGGAGTTAGCTTAGTTTCCAATCTTATATTCTTTTCCAGTTCAAAGGATAATAAGCTAATAGTGGTGGATGAAATTTATTACGGGGTTATAAGAGAGATTTGGGGCTTAGATTATACTTTCAGAACTATGGTTGTGTTTAAGTGAGATTGGGTGGAACAAAACAAAGATAGCATCAAAACTGATGCCTTGGATTGACATTGGTTGACCTCAATAGGATTGGCTATAAAAATGATCAATTTATTTTGGCATC
This sequence comes from Warburgia ugandensis, assembly GCA_035236585.1. Classification (NCBI taxonomy): domain Eukaryota; kingdom Viridiplantae; phylum Streptophyta; class Magnoliopsida; order Canellales; family Canellaceae; genus Warburgia; species Warburgia ugandensis. Next base: position 70,680,746 of record CP141128.1, read on the forward strand.
TCAAGTAAAACAAGTATTTTATGTACAAGATGAACATGATAAGAGATTGTCAACAGTTTTATCATCTTGTCTAAGAAATTTATATGATGAAGATGATCTAGGAGACGCTAAAATAAATTACCCTTCTATTACCAAAACAATCCCATCAATTGAAGAAATACTTGGTGAGAATGAGAATTATGTGCACGACAATGGTGAGGAAGGTGCTTGGGTTAAAAAACAATATATTTTGGGGTTTGTGGAACAATATGTATATTAATCAGTTACAACATCTATATAATTCATTATTTTTAATTTTTAATTAAGTCTTTTGTCATGAGCAATATATATATATATATATATATATAAGTTAGCTATATGTGTGTGTGTGTGTGTGTACAAAAAGAACTGACTATAAGAAAAAGAATTCATTTCATTGTGTATTAATAGTTAGATATTGTAAGTACATATAAAAGGTGTATATAATTTGAACAAAAAATATTTTAAAATGTTGACTTCAAAGGTATGTACTTTAAAAGTCGTTTATTTATAAACGACTTTAAAGGTATGTAATTTTAAAGTCATTTATAAATAAATGCCTTCAAAAGTATGTACTTTTAAAGTTGTTTATAAAAAAAAAACAACTTTTAAAGCATGTACTTTTAAAGACGTTTATAAATAAATGACTTTAAAATTATAACTAAACTAATAATAGATTATTCATCTTATTTTTCTTAATGTGCTTTTATTAGTACAATTTTTGTATTTCTTTGCTTATCACATATTTTTATTTATTTAGGAGTGTTTCTATAGTGCTTTGTGATGCACTTAGTGTAAATTGAATACATACATACATATATATATATATTCATTTAAAATTAAGAAATAGAAGTGGCTACAAATTGAGTATTGTCGCACTTTCAATAATTGGCTACGTAAGAAGGTAAAATGCAATAAAACCTCACTTAAGTTAAAAAATTACATTCTATTTATATATATATATATATTAATCTTACTTAAGCCTACTTAATATACACAAATTCAAGATCATCGAGGTATATCAGAAACCTTATGCTGGATGGCGATGGGACCATGACCAGAAGTTATAAAATATGTCAGATATGCCATCAATGGTTACCTCTTTTACAAGAAAGACCGTGATAACTCAAGAGTCCAACAAATTAAAAAGTGGAGTTATAACTTAGTTGTCAATGCGATTCTTTTCAAGTTCGAAGGATAACATGTTAATAGTGGTTGATGATATTTATTATGGGATAGATAGACCTACTAAATTTACAGTATTAACTATTATTTAACAACTTTTGTTCTTAAATAACAAATTACAAATTCTGAAATTATTTGAATTTCATGTCAAGGAAATTAACATTAATTATTATAAGAACCACTCTAACACACACAAGTCAGGAATGAGAATTAAGCTAACTCTCCCACATTTTCATATAATTAATTTATCATCTTTCTTTTGTTTAATGTTCTATTATTAGTACATTTTTTGTACTAATTTTTTGTTATATTACATTTTTTTAGTTCTTAAAAATGAAGTAATGTTCCTGCAATTTTGGGTGGCGCAAGTAAACTTTGGAATATTAGTGTCAATCAAATACTTATTTATTTATTTATTTAAAATTAATTAATTAAGTGTAGATCAACCATGCATGAACCCTAACCCTAATTAACCTGAGCCCTTAAACTCTAACAGTGAACCTTACCCCTAAGCCCTTAACTCCTAACCCCGAAACTTGTTTACTGAGTACTCTTGAACCCTTGAACTCTAAACACTTATATACGTAAATACCTTGAACTCTAATCCCTTAACCTAATTATCCCCATGTTGTTTCTTGAACACTTGAACCATGAACCCTTAATTAAACTAACCCTTGATTCTTGAACTCACTATCATTAAAATTTCCTTTCATTAATTGCGTTGTGTTACTTATTGTTAGATATTGTGGAGTACATACTAATTAACAAAAGAGGTGTGTGTGTGTGTGTGTGTGTGTGTGTGTGTGTGTGTGTGTGTGTGTGCATATATATATATATATATATTAAATTTAAAAAAAATTAAATTCTACATTTTTAAAGTTGTTTATAATTAAACGACTTGAAAAATCAATACTTTTAAAGTTGTTTATAAGTAAGCCACTTTAAAAGTATAAACTTTTGATCTTTGTGTGTGCCTTACACAGAGTAATATGCATCTCTTTTTCCACCAGTAGAACAACCCGACGAGAGGGAGAAAATGTGGGAGAAGAAGAGAAGGGAGAGAAAAGAGAAGAAAACAGAGAAGGAGAGGAGAAAGGAGTGGGTGGCAACCAATATGCACATCGCACCCATGCTGGAGAAGAAAGAAGGAGAGGGTGGGAGCTCATCTGCATGCCGCACCCACGCCAGAGAAGAGAGGAGAGAGGGAAGAGAGGAGAAAGGAAAGAAGAGGGTTGGAGCCAATTTGCACATCAGAGAACCACCCATGCCAAAGAAGAGAGAAGGAGAGGGTGGGAGCCGATCTGCACATTGCACCCATGCTAGAGAAGAGAGGGAATAAGAAGAGAGAGGAGAAGGAGAGAAGGAGAGAAGAGGGTGGGAGCCAGTGGGACCCAATCTACACTCGCACCGGAGAAAACCATGGTGACTCACGCAGGAGGTAAAATCCATTAAACTCATTTCATGATTTAAGTTTTCATGCTAGAATAGTGTTATTCAGTGTAATTAGTATGTGGTATGGATAGGGTAATTAGGATATGGTATGGGATAATCACAATCTAGCATGAAAACACTGATCCAGAATTTCTTTTACTAAATAGTGACAATTTATTAGATAAAGAAAACAAGATCAAATTGGGATGATCTGGTTTATGAAGCAAAAGTTGACTATCAATGTTAGCAGCAACAACAAATTAATATATCCTTTTGAGCCTAAGATTGATCATTATAGGCTTAACTATTACGCATCTAATAAATATAATACATGTCATGTTGAGAAGTTACGAATTGAAGTAACAAATATATTCTTTTATGTTTTCTCCAAATGCCTAAGATTCCCACACTCTTTCCAAACAAATTAAATGGGCTACGCTATGCATTGCTTTTCAAGGCATGGAAGCTTTCTAATAACATAGCCACAAGTAGCTAATATGTTGTGTCCATGAACATGTTTTCATATAAGTTCATGACCAAGTAAGATGATGATTGCCCAATTAGCCATGATAACTTAAATTCAACATCTATAATCATTGTCATGATTATTCACATCAAGTTTAATGATCACTAATGCATAACATGAGCATTAGCACAACTTTTTACATGAAAAGGAGACAGAGTCTCCAATTATGTTTTTAAAATAATTGTCGATGAATGTTTATCAGGTTCACATTGACATGCATTAAATGTCATATGTCCAAAAATTGAGAAAACTCTATCAGATTTTTGGTAGAAATAAGCACTCATTACACCGAGAATCCTTGTTTTGAGAAAAGAAAAATGACACTCGGGGTTTTAAATCCTAGGTCATCATAGGGAGAGAGAGAGAGAGAGAGAGAGAGAGAGAGAGAGAGAGAGAGAGAGAGAGAGAGAGAGAGAGAGAGAGAGAGAGAGAGAGAGAGAGAGAGAGAGAGAGAGTTTGTCTCATGAAAATGAGTATTACTAAATGATAAATGATAGAAAAATAATTCACTTTAATTTTCATTGTGCCTTTTTATTGGTGATAAAGTTGATATTACATATTATAAGCAAATGTATAGTCTTGGAGAACAAATTAATATTTGTCTTTGTTGTTGATGATGATTATTCATGTTTTACTTAGATGAGGGTTTTAATTAGCATGTAATTATTGAAAGGTCATTTAAAAGTATTGTTCTAATATCATTGAATGTTTCTTTGTAGAACATCAAACTAAAGAACATGGCTTCAATGAAGAGCATGAACAAGCGGCTCACATGAGCACTACTCCAAAAAGAAAGAGTCGAGGGTGAACAATAATGGAAAAGGTTATCAAGAGAAAATTGAAGGAAATTAAAGAAACTATCCAATACAATAGTAGAGGGCCAGAAATTGGTGAGAGTGCCCCTGCTAATAGTAGTTTCATCTACTCTACAGTAAGAAGCATGGTTCCTATCACATTTGATGATTGGAGACTTATGCCATCCTCAACCAAAGATTCAATATGGAAAATGGTGAAGGTATGTAAACATTAAGTACATGTATTACTTACATTATAACTTTTCTTATTTTTCAAATATAGTAATTTGATGTCTTCCATTTGTAGTCTGCCTTTGACATGCCGAATGACAAGAAGACGTGTGCTTTACAAGGCGCTGGTGAGCAATGGAGAAAATGGAAGAACTACCTTGTTCGCAATTACATAGTTCCAAATGTTAACAATCTGTAAAGGTTGTATACGGTGTCTTCAATTTACTTCGACGTCATTGATCAGGAGGCTTAGAATGCATTTGTATAGAATCGCACCTCCGCTGAGTTTGGGGTATGTGCAGAAATGACACTTCATTCTTTTAATTACATGTAACGTTCAATTTATTGTACTTGATTACGCATGTAAAAATGTGGAGGTGAAGAGTGTTGGTGGAAGAAAGGTTCATGAAACAAATTTGCAGCACAACCTATCGAGGAAGAAAGGTTCTCGTCAAAATATTGTGGCAGTTGATTCATGCTCTGAGCATGAATCAAACATTTTGCACGGAATTACTATGCCACAAGGTACTAAGCGAGTTTCCATTACCATGGCTTTGAATGCTAATGCCTGCCTACCATTCCCATTGGAAATGGAAAATATTACAACCGTTGGGCAGGTAGCTGCATATCATGTCGCTTGGCCAGAAGAACTAGTCATTCCCATAGAGTCCACGGTATGTACCTTATCATACTACTTTTCTCATTAACATTCTTTAGCTAAAGGCCTCATAGAAGTCGTTTAATAACTATATATGGTTAATCAGAAATAGCATGCAGCACCGAGATCGGCCGTCATTCCAGTGGCACCTGTTACTGCTTCACCAATGAAACAAGTACTTGTATATATCTTGGGTTTTTCTTTCATCATAAATTAGGCCCTTTTCATATATTAATATTAATTAGCTGCGAATTTTTGCATCTTTTACAGTAGTCGACCCAGGAGCAAGAGGAAGTCCCACCTAACACGCCTCAATCCCTAAGGGTACTCTATGGTCTCATCAATAGTAATATGGGCATCAATCCTGTACAAATCAAGCGGGGAGTGCTTGCCAATAGCGTCGTTGAAGTGCCACTTATGACAGAGGACCTATTACACATTTGCCAATGGGATTAACTCGAGCACCCTCACATTGTCTCCTACATTAGATATATATGCACATAGTTGCCTATAAATCATTTGATATTTAATTACATGTTACATTTTAATGGTATATGTACTAATTATTTCTTCTATGTAGGTTCTTGAATGATGCCATTAGCTTTTTTGAGGGTGAGGGTGAGGGTATACTTTACTAATTCCTTGAACCTGGCATCATTTCTGGAGCTTCGATGCAATGGGTGATCGAGCATCATAGTTAGGATATTTTAGCAAGCTTATTTCGCGGCTCTAAGGGACAAGGCTTAATGATTCCCTATAATAACGAGTAAGTTTTAATTTTCTTGTTTTCTTATCAAATTATTCTATACCTAGGGATTGTCAACTTCTATTACAATCCATATGTCTGTCTATGTAGGTCTCATTAGATGTTGCTCGTTTTGGATATGCACGGTGGTCATGCTTTCTTTTTTTATTCTTGTGTCCGCCCTCGCAAATATTATAAATAAGTAAGAATTTATTTTTTTCATGTGTTATGTGTATGTAAGTACATAATTTGTAATTTATCTATAGTGCATTTGAAATATAAATTTGTAGGGTTTGGTTTGATTGGACTGTTTAGACCGAGACTATACAACCACCAAAACTCACGTAGAAGAAAGTCAAGGTATACGAAACAATTAATTGCTCTAAGTTATCACTAACTAAACCTACATTATTACAAATGATATTTATTAGTTGTTTTGTTGTCCTTATTACACAGTGCCCTAGACAACAGTCAGATTGAGAGTGTGGGTATTATGTCATGAAGTGCATGAGGACCCTTGCAATCAATGGTATCCCTATCTCCCATTTAAGAAAGGTCGAAAACTTTTTTTTTCCCATAATCTTATATGTTTCCACAGTTTCTATAGATCTAACTAAAAAGTTTTAGCTTAATTAAATATGTTGCATTTTAGGCTACTCTGCTTTTGGAGTAATTCTTAATGAAATAAGATCTAAATAAGCTAACTATGTAATGACTTTCAATTAGTTTTTGAAGTAACTACATGAACTTGAAATACATAACAAAGTATTTTTTCCATTGACTTGTGTGTGCTCCTTTGAATTTTATTATTTTCTTTGAAATATATATATATATATATATGTATATATATTTGTATTTTAAGCAATGAATGGTGGAAATTTGGAGTGTGGGAATAAATGAGTATGGATGAAGTGAATTTAGAGTTTGAACATGGAGTGAATATGTTGCGGTTGAAGTATATAACTTTTATGAGATGAAGAATGAGAGGGCTACTTAGAGTGTGAAAGTAAATGTGAATGTGTATGGATTTACAAATGAAGTGAATGTGGATGTTATAGACAATGCATATGTTGTAGTTTCTTATATAAATTATTTTTAAGATAGATGTGGATGGGTAATAATGAGTATGGATGTTTTGTAGTCATTATGGATGTATTAGGTGTTATATTTTAAGATCAATTTGGGTTATCAAGAAAGAAGTGGATGAATGTTGTATTGGATGTTTAGTTTTTCATATTTTTAAAGAAAGTTTGTATTAGGAGTATATTATTCAATGTATACACAGGTGGTAGTGTATTAAGAAAGATGTCATTGCATTGTAGTGGATGGTGGTTTGGAATCGCTTATGGAGATTGAAGTATTAGGTGTATATGATGTTTGGTTTTTCATGCTAATAAAGGTTGGTTGAAGTAGTATTAGGTACATAGACTATTTGTTATTCAATTGTATACATAGGTGGTAATGTATCAATAAATAAAGATGTGGATGCATTATAGTGGTTGTTTCTTTTTCATGTATGTTTGTGTAGATTGAAGTATCAAGGTGTATATGATGTTTCTTATCCAATTAATGTATACAGGTGGATTTGTATAAAGAAGTGGATGAATATTGTCTGTTAATAGGTTTTTAATGTTTATAAACATTGTTTGAGTATCAAGTTTTCAATGTATATAGGTGGTGGATCTAGAAAAGAAAATTTAAAAAAAATTATAACTTTAGAAGTCATTTATTTTTAAACAACTTCTAAAGGTCTTCTAAATTCCTAAACTATAGAAGTCATTTATTGTTAAACGACTTCTAAAGTATTTAATTTTAGAAGTCATTTAATAATAAACAACTTCTAAAATCTTTAACTTTAGAAGTCGTTTATTATTAAACGACTTCTAAAGTCCTATAACTTTAGAAGTCGTTTAATAATAAGCGACTTCTAAAGTTTAGGATTTTAGAAGTCATTTATTTAAACAACTTTTAAAGTTAACGAATTTTCAAGTCGGGTCGGTAGAAGTTGCTTATTAAAACAAGTTAAGCACTTTTTGAAATTTCTTTTTATTATTTTTTTACAATTAAAGCAAGTTTTCTTACATCATTAAAATACCAATACTGTTGTAAACATAATGTGTCTTCAACCTCTTTTTTCAAGCCACCCAAAACATATGTGATGGTTTGCTCTTCCAGCTCCACCACATCACACTTTAAGATAAGGTGTTCAAATTCAGTAATATATTCTTCAACAATCATATTGCTTTAATTTTTTATTTTTAAAAATGTGTCTGTAAGATAGTTTTTAGGCAAAAATCTTCTTGTAAACTCTTTTTTTCTTCTTTTTCTCAACTTCTAATCTTACTTCTTCACCTTCTCTTTGTTTTTTTAAATTCTCACACCACAAAGAAGCACAATTTTTTAGTTTAAGAGCAACGAACATTACCATAGCATCCTCTGGGAATTCCTCGAATTCAAAAACACATTCAATAGCATGAAGCCAATTCAGGAACTCATCGGATGCATTCTTCCTTCCAACTCAAGAACATGCACCTTCATATAAGAAAAGTAAAAATCACGAAGCCAGTTCAAAACCAAGAAAAAACTTCAAGAAGATGTTTTGACCAAGGAATATAGGAAGATATTTGGACCATGAAAGATTCTTACTTTTACTTTTTTGTAATGTCCAAGTTCTTTGATCTAAGACTTACAATTCTAGACGATCCATGACATTCATTTCTTGTTGATCCAAGGCATCCATTCTTGATGATTTAAAACTTTTTGATTATGATGATCTAGGACGACCAATTCTTCATTGATCTTGTCCTCCTTTAATCCATAATTGATTTTTGAATCAGAGACACTCCCATGTTACCATCTCTCTCTTTCTTAGAAATATGCTAGTACTCATGCCTATCATTATTTTATTGGCATTATCTAATTGGCATTTAGTACCTTGATAAGAATATTTTGAATGCTTAGGTACTTTGACGAGTTACTTATTTGAAGAGATAATTATCTAGTTGGCATTTGGAAGAACCAAGCTATGACATCCTTTTACAAATCTAGTGGTGCTCTTTATATTTGTCTATTCAGTGGTGAACAACTGAGTGGCCTCAACCATGTTACTGCTGGAAGAATTCTTCCTATTATGGTATCAACCATGTTACTGTTGGAACATTATGAAATGAAGAAGACTTTTCATTCCACACTCATACTTCAGTTAAGAGATCATCATTTTATATGTGGACTCAACCATGTTACAGTTGGAATCTACATTCAATTTTACTACCAACAAGATGCCTTTCTCTTGAAGCTGCAGGAATCGATCTAATTTTGCAATTACAAGAGCTTCCATTGAGAACTATTTATTTCAATTATTTTAGAACATCTGTAATTTTTGTTTGATATATACCATTGCTTTGTGTTCTATTTCAACAGTAACCACTGAAAACTATTGATACCAATACAAAATATTTATTTACTCAAGATTGAAATACATTCAACAAAATGAAGACACAATCTAATTGACATTACTAAATTTTGGTTACTGCTACAGAGTTACAAAAGTATCAAATTATTTCCCGTCTCTCTACTTCAAACGTACAATAAGGAGAGACAATATCAAAGGAACTACCAAAACAAGTTGGACAAGCTAAATTACATTAATAATCTTCAAAAGGAAGACTATGTCTACATCTCCACCATCTTGTCTTGCAACATCTCTTTCTTCCACCCTCATTGTTTCGTCCCTCACACCTAAAAATTGGCTAGGAGCAACCAACATCCCACCAATTCCTCTTCTACAAACTTCTACTCCCGCAACACCTTTGCTGCCTTAAGTATCCACAACCATTCTCCCCATCCCAGTTGGAGCACTTGTAGAATTTCTTCCCTGGATTCTTCTTGGTTCGGGAAGTGTACAATTTGAGGACTCCACAATCACTAGGACACATTTGTGGTGTTGACTCCTTTCCGTTGTCTCTTTCTTCAGCCATTCAGGTATTTTGCATAAAGAATCATTGAACAACAAAATGAATCAAATAGAACAACAAAGTGTATAATGATTCTAATGGTTAGGAGATCCTCATTTATTGCAGCAGCCCATTGTCACGGGGAAGTCCGTGACACTATGCTCTCAACGAACATCGCAGCACCCACTTTCTCATTTACATTAAGGAGATTGTACAAGTAAAACGCACAATGACACAGTCCATCGCATTCACCAAACTTATTTCAATGAAGAGTCGAGTTTAGTGAGATATTGTATGTTGGGAGCCAGAATAAACCAAATTTTCCAATCCCATAAAAGAAAATTATTGAGAAACTTGCAAATTTTGTTCAACCTTTGCGAGCCCTTGCAAGCCATGATCAAGGAAATGGCAATACGAAACATAATGTCTACAGAGAACTAGGCATAGATGGTGTAAAATAGTAGTTTGAAAGCCCAAAGTCATCTTGCCCAATTGTTCGTAGACGTTATGGCACCTCTCCTAATTTTGTTTGGTTGGAACTTCTAGGTGACACTTTAAATAAAATTCTAGAAAGACAGTCGAGGGAATTATTGAACCCCATGTTCTATATAAATATGATTGGTTTGGTTGAACTTGCTAGATACATACATTCAGTCTATTGATATTGACCCCACCTTTATGTGATAATCGAAAATAATAACTTTTGTAGTTTTTTGTCCAACAGGTAGGATGTCTATCCAGTATGTTGTTGGGCCACGACCTCACATAATTCACAAGACCAATTTATAAGAATAAAAGAGACATACAGAACTGCACTAATTATTGAGGGATCAAACTTAGGGGCCACACTATAAAACTTTTTGATGAAGTGATTTAGAAGAGGTTACAGCATGAGATAAGTATATCGAAGAACCGATTTGGTTTCATGCCTGGGAGGTCTATTATGGAAGCTATCTTCCTACTTAGACAATTAATGGAAAAATATAGGAAGAAGAGGAAGGACTTCCACATGATCTTTATTGACTTAGAGAAAGCTTATGACAAGGTCCTTACAGAGTTAATATAGAGGGTGTTGAGAGAGAAACGGGTTTTTCAGAAGTATATAGACATAATTAAAGATATGTATGAGAGAGCAGTAATAAATATTAAGACCACTAGTAGAGAAACTAGTGATTTTTCTATCACTATAGGATTGCATCAAGGATCAGCATTGAGCCCATACCTTTTCACGTTGGTTATGGATGAGTTAACAAAATATCTATATGAGGAGATTCTATGGTGCATGATATTTGCAGATGATATAGTTTTAATTGATGAGACAAGGGAGAGCGTAAACATGAGGCTAGAGTTATGTAGAGAAGCATTACAACCTAAAGGATTTAAAATCAACCAAACTAAGACAGAGTATATGTAATACAATTTTAGCAATGAGAGGAGCAGGAATGGAGCACCGGTAAAGATTGATAACCAAGAAGTACCTGTAAAAGACTACTTTTGGTACTTAAGATCGATAATTTATGAGAGTAAAGAGATTGAGAGCGTGATTACCCAAAAATCCAAGCAGGTTGAAACAAATAAAGATATGCATCTGGAGTTTTGTATAATCGCGAATGTCATCAAACTAAAAGGAAAATTCTATAGGATGGCTATTAGGCTGACCATGCTCCATGGATTAGAGTGTTGGGCAGTTAAGGAACATCATATTCATAGGATGAGCATAGCAAAAATGAGGATATTGAGATAGATGAGTGACAAGACAAGAAACAATAGAATTAGTTAGAGAAAACTTAGAGGTAACACCAATAGGTAACAAGATGAGGGATATTAGACTTAGATGGTTTTGACATGTCTAACAAAAGCTGAAAATGGCACCAGTTGAAAGGAGTGAGGCAATGAAAGTAGAAGGTTCTAAAAGGGCAAGGAAAAGGCCCAAAAGAACGTAGATAAAAATAATGAGAAAAGGTTTAAAAACTTTAAAACTATGAAGCCATGGTACTTAATAGAAGAAAATGGAAAAACAAAATTCATGTGGCGAACCCCTAATTGGGATAAGGCCTTGAAGTTGATGATAAATGGTCTAAATCACTCAAGTATGGCACGTAGACAGATGTACATATCTTTTAGCAATACCCAGATCCCGATTCATAAATAATATGTATGCTAAGTTAGACTTAAGTATTGAAAAATGGAGTTGCAATTTAACGGTATTGAATCTGGCTTGTACCGATTGGGGTATAATAAATGTTTTTCATTGGCTGATAGATGATTGTCACGGCGAAATAGAGTCATCAATGTGGAGTACTTTTGCGGCATTTATGGTTGGCCTCCGTTTTAGGTTTATACCTGGCCTTTAGGAACAGTATCTAAAGGCGTTTAATGAATGTCCAGTCGGCAGGAGCAGAAAAAAGAATATATAAAATATATATAAAAAAAAGAAAGAAAGAAAGATCTGAAAACCCAAGTCTTCCCATTTAATAACAAGATTACCATCGTTGCGATTATTAAGGTTAAATAAAAAGTAAGACTTGTCTTCATTCCTTATCTGCAAAATTGTGATACAATAGGTGCCCTAAGAGGGCTTTGACCAAGAAAAAGGTCAAAAAAAGGTGCTCTGTGAATGGATTCGAGAACTTACTGGGCCAACTTGCCTCATTTCGTAGTGATTGGGTTTATGAATCTTTGTTTATCATCAGGACTCTAGCAGATGGCCACAAATATCCCAGTTGGATGTGTAAAACATTGACCAGTATGAGAAAATGAAAGATATACAAATCAAATCAAATATTCAGGATACATGTAATTACCTTCATCAATGATGAAGATAGTGGATAGAATATCAATAATTTGGATGAACAGGAGTCTTAGAGACCCCATTACATGTAGAAATCCAATTACTGACCTTTTTCTTCTCTGAATATTGGACGCGCGCCCATGAGCAACTTCAAAACTGAGACCTACTATGGGGAGTCCCTTCCAGTGCCACTACCATGGCACTATGCTAGAACAACGTAGCTTTCATTTACTGACCAATTGGCCATTGTGGTAAAGAACGGGTGATTGTCAGCTCGCTCATTATGCCTACGACTAATTGGCAATTAAAGCATAATTATCAACCTGAACTTTCAAGAGTCCATATGGAGACAAAGTGAAAAAGAGAAAAGAAATAAAGCGTGAGTGGATGACCTACACAAGCGATGGAAGCGTGAGAGCACATCAGCTACCTAGAAGAAATGTATCGAAAATTCCTGGAGGGCGTTATGGTAATTGACATCAACAATGGGGGTAGTTGTGAGCAACAGCAGAGGCGATGGGATTTCCACTTATTTTTCGTGTTGTTACAGAAAACAAGGTGGATACGACCAAGTAAAGCAGGCAGCATTTTTTGATGAGGGGGTTGGCATCTGCTAGTGGGGCCCACACTCCACTTCTGCGAAATTCTATTCCAACGTTGTCATTTTATTCCCAAAAGGAACCCATGCAAGGAAATGCAGAAAAAGAAAGAAACAAAAGTAAAGGTTGAATAGCCTTCATTTCTCGAGTTTTCATTTGAGGAGAAACTACTTTCCCAACTATAAGTGTTTGTTGGAATGTTAATGACGAATTATATAGAGGAATGCTAAATTAAATAGGTTTGTCTCAAAGCGCCTCCTATCCTTGTATGATGGATTTAAGTATAGATAATTAACTTGGTTCATTTAATTCTTTTGGCTTTGGATGTCTCGTAGTCAAACTTATGATGCACATGCCAAAACTAAAATACTTTTGTGGTTTACGACCTTAAACCTTATGAACATGTGTAGCAACGCTGAGCACAACTAGACGGAAGAGGGTGAGACCCACCACCTATGGACTCTTGGGTGGATTCAATCTTCGAAGTTTTCAATCAAAATGTCAGACCCCACTGGCTAGTGTGATTTGAAAATAAGAGATGAATGAATAGCATATACACCGCATGTTGCCCCCTAATATGGTAGAAAATGTCATCAAAGATAAGATTTTCAAACCAAAAACATAGCGTGATATGACAGATAACCATCGAAATATCGCGAGATATGGGCAGCTGCTTGCATTATTAACAACCCAACAAGAAAACCCACTTCTTCAGTTTCCATATAAATCTAACCCCAATGCTAGATGTGAAGAAATGGAGTTCATTTGGTTTCAATTTCAACCTCTCCATGCCAACACCTTCTTCAACTCACATCGCTTCTCAATTCAATAGAAGAACCCGGAACACTTGTGACTCTGTTGCTGTTGAAAAACAATCAGGACAAAGCCTAGAAACCAGTTATAATCCCAACAACATGAGGCCTAAAGAAGAACCCAACACGATTCCTAATGGTACAGTGAAGAAAGAGAAAGCGGTTAGATACAGGGAGTGCAGAAAAAACCATGCTGCAAATATAGGTGGCTATGCTGTTGATGGATGTAGGGAATTCATGGCTTCTGGTGAAGAAGGAACAAGTGCTGCCCTTAAGTGTGCTGCTTGCAGTTGCCACAGGAACTTCCACAAGAGGGAGGTGGAGAATGAAGCCCTATGTGATTGTTCTTCAAATTCGACTTCTCAGAAATGAATATATTCGCTTCAAATGATATGGGTATTCCTCAATTATGCCTTTTCTGTTTGATTGCTCACAGGCTATGTTATATCTTCAAATGGGATTGCGTTATTTATTTGGATGATTTCGGGCTGAGAAATTAGTGGAGTGGAAGATCTTATTTCAAGTTTTCTGGTTCTTTTCAAGATCTTGGAGTAGACAAGGGCCTGAAACATAATAATTAGGATAAAGGACTAGTCAATGTTTGCCCTGTAAAGTATCTACGTCGTCTTGGAATTTATCCAGAAAGCTGGTTGATGTGCTTGGGTTTCAATTGTAGAAGGTAGCTGAGATTTCTTGCATATGTTAGCATGACTTGTACACCATCTTATCTGTTTGGCACGACATCTTGGGACAGAAACATTATACTTGGAGTTTGGTGTTATATCTAGTGATAGTTATTCCCGCTGAAAATTGATATTTTCTGAGCATGGGTAGAGGCACTAATGATAGGATTTTGTCAAATTACTATATTTTGAATGGGCTGAAACCAATAATTTCTATCGGATAGGGAACAGATGCATAAAAGAATTTCCATTAATAATGACCAGACAGCCAAGATAAATAAATTAGAAATGTTAAAGTACAGTCACTGAGGTGGGCTTTAGTAATCCTGAGGTTGTCTGCAAGTAGCCATGGAGTTCTTTGCCATCTCATCCAATTTAATCAGATTATCTATTGATTTAGAAGGGGTTATGATTTTAGCACTCTTCTGTGCCCTTCAGTAGTAGGGTGGAGCGGATGAATTTAGCATAGTATACATTCACCTTTCAAAATAAAGAAGAAAATAGGATAGTAAATATTATTCAGTGAGAATCGAAACTGTAAAATTAATGGAAGTTTGTACTTCCAGACCCTAATGATAGATTCATGAGGTAACAGTTAGTTTACAATCGTGCAATTTTACCCCTGGAACTTTGCCATTCAACAAAAGAAAGGAAAAAGCAGGTAATCACAAGCGGAGACTTGTACTTCCTGTAATAGGTTACACTTAGACATGTGAAGGAAAAGATTGCTAACATGCAATCAATTGAATAGAGGAAAGGCCTTCTAGCCAAGTGGCACAAGGAGTCTCTCTTGCAACTCAAGGATTCGAGGCTGCTCATGAGTG
This sequence comes from Warburgia ugandensis, assembly GCA_035236585.1. Classification (NCBI taxonomy): domain Eukaryota; kingdom Viridiplantae; phylum Streptophyta; class Magnoliopsida; order Canellales; family Canellaceae; genus Warburgia; species Warburgia ugandensis. The sequence goes on from CP141128.1 coordinate 70,695,996, forward strand.
TGTCTCTCACATTCGGAAGAAAAAAAAAAACATGCTACAAAGCATTCTTTCATAATGTTCTTTTTATTCCCTAAGATTTTATGGATTCTTTTTAACTGTTCAATTCTTTGCTGATGTTGTATGAGAGTAGGAATGATTATTCCATTACATTCATTATAATCTATTTTTACCTCTTCATCAATTATTGGATTTTCCAATGCATAAGGGGATTGAGCAAACATCCCCGTAAGGTAGCGATAACTCTGTCTTATTTTAGATTTTTGATGTTTGACTCAAAGCTCAATCTAAAGAATCTGGCTCTGAAAGGCCCATGCTTGTTCATGGCAGTGGGTAGCCTATTAGCTATCATTACAATAGGTACATTTCTCCTCTTGGTGAAGACTCTAGCATATTTGGAATCCAAGCGACATTCTTGGAAAGCAGGTAGAGCCTCTTGTGAATCATCTTTTATATCTTCGTAGTTTCCCTAATTTCGTAATGGTTCCAGAAACTTCTGTTTGCACCCTTTATTTGGATTACCAACCATTTACTCGAATACAATGTACTGATGATTATTTCCACGTTGAAAATTTATTTTGTGAGCTTTTCATCTGCTTAAATATATGAACACATTATATTGTTATGTTATGATGATCTTCCTTCGCCCCTCCCTTAAAATTTGAGAGCATGCCTTATATGATTCATAATATACTTGCTTAGATAAAATGGGACGTCTGATTTCTATATATTAATTCCAATAGATGTTTTCACTCTCCAGAGGAGCCCCATTACTATCCAGCAAAAGCAATTGCGATGGATTTAGATCCCAATATGATAATTCTCATATTAAATTATCTTAAAGCCAAGTCCTTTCAAATTGGAAGGCAATTTTTGGATCCATATGGCGGACTGCAAAGAACAATTAGTTCATCGGCTTCATGATCTATTGTCTAATGTCAGTTGTCACCTTTATAGATTGCATTTCCACTTAATTAACACCTACAAGATCGTCATTAACAGCCAGAGAAAGTTTTTTGAGATTCTTCAGCACATGTCACACGAAGTCCTAATCATTCAAGAGAATCTACTCCATGGAATTCATGACCCACAAGCAATTAAAGGAAATGTTGTTCAGAAGTCAAATCAACCCATTTTGAATCTTTTTGTCTTGAAATGAACCGATGCAATTTGCATCAATCTTACTTACTCAAGATAAAAAAGTAAGCAGTTGGAATTTCCAGCAGAAGACCCATTAAATGGTATATAACCGGATTAAAATCAGTACATCTTAACATTTCATTCCTTTCCTTACTGTACATGACGGCGATACAAAGGCATAGACTTCTCAAACTTACTGCACATTAAGTGGGGTACGTTTTCCTTGTCCCCTTGCGATTGAAATGGAAAGGAAGCTACAGGGTACGTTTTCCTTTCTACCCTTGTGATTGGAATGGAAAGGAAGCCATCCAAAAAGAAGCTAAGGCGTTATTAGGATTCTTTGAGTCCCTTTCCATTGATGTTTGTGCTCCGAGATATTGCAAGATAGGCAAACAAATAGAATGGACCCGAGCAGAAGTAGACAGAAGAAATGACTTGAAACGAACTTCTTACTTCTAAGAAGTAAAGCCATTTGGTCCTTCTTTATATGAATGGTTGTGGTCTTTGAACACCTTGGTCATATCTTGTAAGTTTCCTCAACTTAATCCTAGTTAACCATTAAAAAAAATTGTACAGTCATTTGGTATTGGCCATAAAGTTCTTAGTTACATATATTTCGAGCATTCCACTTGTACGCTGTGGTACTGCAAAACTATTGGTGAAACGGATATATCTTCAATTAATATGGAGAAACATGTTCCAGGCACGTCCAAAACATCGTCCCAAGAGATTGTACACCTGGAATTCATAGAAAAGGAATTAAAGATAACAGCGGAGAGTCTGAAAACTACTTTGAATTTTCCTTTCTTTTTTTTTAGTTGTTGAATGGTAGGTCAACCTTTGCTTTGAAATGGTCAATGATACTAAAAATAGAAAATGATGATATAGAAACTAGAAAGTGATTACATAATCAGAAATATCTTCGTCTCACCCCAGTCAGAAATATAGAGAATGTTTGGCTTTCCATAGGTGAAAAATAAATTTTTAAGGCTGGATGACTTTCATTAGCCTTCTTTTTTTAATTACATTGAAGAGTTATAAAGCAAACTACCTAGAACCTAGATTTGATTCCTAAATTTACTTGAAATCTCCATAATAATGGAAAATGCCTCCTCAAAACTCTGACCAAGTGTAATGAGGAAAAGCTTCATCTTGTCTACCACCAAGTTACACAAGCCATTTACTACTGTTCATACTATCATTCCGAACCACAATATCACACCCTTTTTCTTTTTTTTTAACTACGACAAGCATATAGCAGGGCAATTTAAAATAGGTCTGACTTTTCTTCAAGTTGTCTTCACTAACCTACTAACAAGTTGCCTAAGACTTGACACGAGGGGAATTGTATGATGGTCGAGGAACTACACAAGTGAAATTTCAATTTTGTTGATCAAATTTGTTCATCTTTTGGTCCATCTTAGGTAGGTTATGCCTCAAAAATCTTACTTATTGGATAATCACACACTTTTTTTTTTCCTACGTTGTAAAATTTATAAACATGAATTTATTTTAAAACTCGAAATGCAATTCACAACAATGGATGTAAAGTCCCCACTCAATAATGAAAAAAGGGATGTAAAAATGATGGAAACCACAGGGCTCACAAGATTACCATGGAATTAACTTGTGAAATTTTCTATTTGTGTCGCAAATTCTTTCCAAATTAGCAAATTATTTTCATTGCTTGAGGTAGAAGCTTCTTTTTTAACCAATAAGATAGCTTCATTTATTAGCTAAAAGTAGTTGTTAAAACATCATAGAGGATCATATTCTCTTGTGTGAGTATTTATAGTGGAATGTTACATGATTAGGGTTGCAATTGTGATACAAAAAGAATAACAAGGTGTTAGTGGTGATTAAGATGAAATGAGATGATATGAACCATATCACTATTATTGGTGTTGAACTAAGCTAAGATGAAATAATATATCCTCAATTGATTGTTAGTGGTGCTTAAGATGAGCTAAGATGAAAATCATCTCATCTTAACTCATAATTAAGTTGAATTTCCAGTCATCTCACTTCATTTCATGTCGAATTTGGTCATTTCAAGCTAGCTCAAGTCATCTCAACTAGATCTTATATCATCTCAACATACATTAACTTATTTCCTCTCAAAAAGTAGTGACGTCATGTAAAACATCTGTAATAATATACATATTCTGAACACCATTTCAAGTTGACCAATCCAATTCTTAGACTCTCAGCATGTCCCTTAACAATACAAATCATGTAGACAAGAGAGGTTAGATCATTATATCAACAATTTGGTTCTTGGTTGAAATAAAACAAATCACTCAAGAAGTTTCTTAGAGATCAAATTTTGAACAAAGTAGGAGTAGGCCTCAATGTGTTTAGTTTTTATGCGAAAAAGGATTTCTTGTGCGGCATTTAGCTCTCAAATTGCCACACCAAAGTCACAGTTCTTTGATCTTTCTAAAACTTTCCTTTTCAAAGGAAAACTAAGGCATACAAGGTTAGCACTTTGTGAAACTTATTAATTAAATAAATTCTTCAAATAAGAAGATCATAGCAATAAGTCCTTGAAAATTGAATTCTCACTTTAAGGTAACCAATCACTCAAAACTATAGAGGAAAGTACCACAAGTTTGAAATCTAAAAGATAACAAAAACTTATTTTCAATCCAATATCTTAAAGAAACCAAGGCCACGATCTCAAAGAAATCAGAGATACTTGGTGGTAGACAATCAAGACTGTAAGGCATCGATAGTCGACAGAAGTAAATGAAGAAGAATAAGAATAAGAGTCATCTTCAAGAGAGAGAAAAGAGTAATCTTAAAAGGACTTCTCTAATTTTTAAACTTAAAAGAGCACCCACAACCCTTAATAAACTTATCTCTAAAGAAAGAAAAGAGTGATCAACCAAAGGGACCTTATCTAATTCCCAAACTAAGAAGAAACACCAAGAAACAGTAGCAAAGCAACTCATAGAACCTAGAGAGAGAAAAGAGAATGAGTGAATTGATAGAGATGCTAGGGGGAGCACCCATTGCATAGGGATCTCTCTCCTTAACTCTCTTCGCCAAAATCAATGCGGGACTATTAGGTGATGTCACTCATATAAAGATACCACCACTATGTATCTCTTAGAAAGGGCAATGTGAGACTAATAGTCTTAATTAAAAAACAAAGCAAATGATCCCCATTTATTTTTCAAGTTAAAACAACTCAAATAACATTGCCCCACTAGTAATTTAAAACAAGTTAAAACGATTCAAACATTTCAAAAAGAGTATTCTGATATACATATAAATATTATAAATAATATCTCAAGAAAATACATTTATATACCTTGTAATCAGTCAATTTATTTTTAATTAAGGTTTATTTTGCATTTGTAGGATTATGGTAGAACTGAAAAAATTGCAAATTTTGGTGTTTTGTACCTAAAAAGAGGCTAGTTTGTAATCTAATTGAAACTAAGGGATCACAACTCAATAATCAAGATCAAGGGTGCCGAAAGTCCATTTGGGTGCCTGTATCACTTTTAGTGCAGTTAGAAACACCATGCATGTGACCACCTTTATCTGCTCAAGATGGGTTGTCATTATCAAAACCAAAGGTGACAAAAACTCTCCCACTCCTACACCACATTACAAGGCTTTAAGATGAACCTACATAAGCTAAACATCACATGCAATCTCACACAAAAGCCACAAATATTTACCCATGTCTAAGTTCAAAAATGATTCCAAATGGGTCACACATTTTCTCTTATCTCACATGCAAGATTATTCATAAAATTACACATTTTTTTTCCTATTTTTTAGGAGGATAGGATGTGTTTTGAAGAGGTGAAATAACAGAGAAAATTGTATTATACATGGAGAAAAAATAGGAAGGAAAAAAAATGTCCAACTTTGGAGTGGAATAATAAGAAATCCATAGTAAAAAGTAATTAAGTTTTGAATGATTCAATGACAAAGATTTAAGCTAATTTTTGGATCTCCTAAGAGCTCCTAAACAAGTTGTTTTCACATGGGAAGGTGATTGGCTATGAGTGAGAAGTTTTTGAAAAGAATCTTGGGTAGTTAGTGAAGAAGTTCATGGGGGATAAACCTAGACATGTTGAAGAGATTCTAAGGAGAGAAATAAGGGAAAGTTTCTAAGGTGGACCAATGGGAGCATAACACAAGATGAGGAAGTTACCAAAACTCAAACAAGAGAGAGCATTCCATGTAGGAAGGGGCTTGGACATTTTTTACAAAGAGGAGAGGACAGCCCTCTCTCTCTCTCTCTCTCTCTCTCTCTCTCTCTCTCTCTCTCTCTCTCTCTCTCTCTCTCTCTCTCTCTCTCTCTCATTCTTAACTTTTCTACATTTTTATATTTTTTGGAAGAGGAGGAGATGTCTTACACTTGGATGGTGGCTGATTTGGATTGATTTTCTCTCTTTGATGAGTGACACATCGATCGATCGATCGAGAGAGAGAGAGAGAGAGAGAGAGAGAGAGAGAGAGAGAGAGAGAGAGAGAGAGAGAGAGAGAGTTGTATATTGTGATTGAAGGGGGTCTATATTTTCTTGCTTAGCTAGGAGTAGATTTTAGGAGGCTTTTCAATGCGCGACGCTTCGAGAAGGAGATTTTGGGCATCGACTTCCAATTTAGAAGTTTTTTTTTTTTCTTTCTTTCTTTGTAATCTTATCAAGTTCTTGTAATATTCTAAAATTTATATTTAGTAAAAGCTTATTATAATTTTATTAGTATTTTTTACGTATAGATGCAATGTTCTTAGGTGTTTTGTTCTTGGTTTTTATAAGTAAATTTATTTTCATGCTTCACTAATAATTTAATTGCTTTGTATTAATGTGTCTTAAATGCTATGATTATATGTGCTTTGTTTCAGTCTTTAGTTATGTTTTTATTTTTATATTCTATCCTTAGTTTAGTTGTCTTAATCTAATTTTCTCTAGGATTAAATTTTATGTTGTAGCCATAGTTTTTGTGCTTGTTTTAGCCTAGACTTCTAGTGAATTTGTGATAATATTAGCCTAGGAATTAGAGAGGTTTTTAGCCATCCTAAGATTGTCTTTCAACCTTCCTAATCATGGCTAGAAACTTGGGTAATGTAACCCAAGATTAGGATTTTGTTTACTACTTATTTTGTGCTAGTTTTAGTGTAGAATTTAAATATATATATATATATATATATATAAAGGACATTTTTCTCTGATCTTGGGACATATTTCTCCATTTTCTATACTTATTTTATGCTCACTTTTAGTTTAAATTAGTGATCTTGTAAGGTTAAAGTTAGATTAATTTTTATGCATTTTATCTTGTTATTTAGGATACATTTTTAGGCTAGATTTGAGCCAATTTTCAAGTTAATCATTTGTAGCTAATTTTATATCAAGGGTAAGGATGAAACCACACAAATATTGAGGAACTTCATTCATGTGGAAGTGACGACTAAATTTAGGAATTTAATGTATTAATTCTGATGATAAGAAATCAAAATTAATACATATATATATAACTAGTACTCTTTTCATAAGAATTATTAAGTATTTTTCATAGTTTAGAGACTTGTATGATATATTAATTAGCTTAACATGAATGCAATCTCAGGTAGTTAATGATTGTAAAAAAATATTAGTTATGATTTGAGTACATATAGGTTAAGCTAGGCAAATCATGAGAGTTGATAAAATATAAGATTTAAGGCTTTAAATATGTATATCTTCCATGTTTTTAATGCATTCATGTTATACCAACACATGAAATATTAAATCTATGGTGCTTGTTTATGAGTGTTTGTTATTCTAATGTGATGGATTCTGAAACCCATGACTTCTTTAACTTGTTAAATTTATTCATTTTAGAATAATTAGTAGTTAATAAGATCTTTTGTTTGATTCATATTGCTTCGCTAGGTTAGGATAATTTAAGTTAAATTTCAATTAAAATTCTAATTTTTAAACATTATGTTGTTGTGGGATTGACCAATACTTGCACATCTATATTTCTATAGACTAGTGCACTTGTGGTATTTTTAAGTAAACATCAAGTTTTTGGAGCCATTATCGAGGACTCAACAAAAGTTTAATTAGATTTAGGTTAGATTATCTTACCACTGGCAGTAGTTTAGGAATCATGCTTTTAGATTTTAAGCATTTTTAAGTGCATCTCTCATATTTGCATTTAATTAAAATTGTTGGTTATTTGCTATAACTCCATTTGATACTCACTATTACTTTTGTTTTATAGGAGTTTGGAGAAAGATTTGGAGTAGTTACTTAATTAGGAAGCTGCTTACTTTTTTATTTTGAGTAGAATTGTAGTAAGATTTGTTTATAATTTAAATTTTTCTCACAAATCAATTCAAAGGGTTGAAATAGTACAGGTCAAGGGTGAACTATCCTAACTTGAAAGTGGAGGTGGTTTGTAAATAGATTTGCTCTTATACTAGAAGATTATGATCTAAGACCCTCACTATAAGCTCTTTCTAACTCCTTACTTTTCCTAATTTTAGGTTTTGCATGGTTAAAGTAGTTTTGCATAATTATGTTGTGATAGCTTATTTGTATATAGATTGCATTCATATTTAATAACATCATACTTTCTAGGATTGTTGTATTTGAAGCACCTGCTTAGTAAAGGATAGGCTATGCTTAGGTATAACCAACATGACATAGGCTATCTAAGTTATAGTATCCTATCATTTGAGGCTCGAACCCTTTGTGTAAGTAGCATATAAGTAGTTGTGTTAGTTTATTATTTTTCTTGCATTTTTAGGACTCATGTACTCGCTTTAAGGTAATTACATGGTTGATCAAATAGCTATGGCATATGAAAAGTAATTAGCAAGAGCAATATGTCCTATAAGATCAAGTATGGATTTCATCACCATCCCTTGACCTACCTAGGTTAGTCATCATTTATCATGCAACCTAACCTTCCACATTTAAAACTAAAATCAAATAGAAGAGCCCTATAAAAGCCCAGGAGCTCATAGGACCCTCTTGGAAGGAGGTGCATTACTATCACTCCAATGGCCCCACTCTAAATCACTGCATTGGTTTTCAAATGACTAGCTCTACCACATCATTTAGTGACTCAAATTACATGTGGTTGAATTAGGAGGGGCATTTATGACCAACTATGATGTAGAGGTTCGGAATTTCTTTGAGACATTAACTAAAAACTCCCTGCAATGGAACTATCAACTTGAATGGAATAAAATTCACAACCTCTTAAAGATAGTGGTATTATGAGATAGAGGCCACTCTAAACCTATACCCTAAGCTAGATATGTTGGCACATAAAGTTGATAAAATTGATATTCTTGCACAAAAATCCAATGCCTTCATGTTGGATAGTGGATCATCGATGAAACCAAAACATGAGGTTTGCTAAATTTATTCTAGTCCAACACATTCTACTATCTTCTATCCATAAGGTACCTCATTCCATGAATATTTTTCAAAGCAAGCAAATGCATTAAATACATTTGACAACCCAAGCAACAATCTATAATCCTGGATAGGCTATGCGTCCTAATTTCTCATGGTCAATGATTAATTATCAAGTAGGACCACCTAGGATCCCCCATCCTCAACCTTTTCCTCATGCCCTAGTTCTATAGTAGAATCAAACTAATCAGCGGTTCCTTCACAATCGAGGAAACCATCTATTGATGGGACCCTCAATTTGTTCAGGCAAAGTTCACTACAATTTCATAATGATAAAAAATAAACTACGCATGCCAACTAGCAATCTATTACAAAGTTGAAGTATTAAATAGGGCAATAATCTGATGCACTTAATAAGAGGGAAAAAGGTAAATTTCTAAGTTAGCTCATACCTAACCCTAAGGGGCTGTTTGAGATTGGCACCACATCAAATGAATAAAAATTTCATGAATAGGCCAAATATATTACAACCCTTAGGAGTAGGTCTAAATAAAGAAACTATAGAATGTGAGGAGAATGAGAATCAGACAACCTCTTCATAAGGCATCTTATATGTCAAAGGCTCCATTCCCTCAATTTTTGAATTTGGTAAAGAAAGAAGCAAATTCTAATGAGATAGTATATGCATTTAAACAAGTAAATATCAACATTCCATAATGCAATTAAAGAAATTCCTTGTTATGCCAAGTTATTAAAATATCTCTACAAAAAAGTGTAACTATAATGTGAGAAAAGAAAAGAGGCACTTCTAGTGAGCAATTGAGCTCAATTATTCAACACAACACCGCACATAAGTATAGGAATCCAAGATGCCCTACCATATCTTGTCTTATGGGGGGCCACACAATTGATAGGGCATTAATGGATCTAGGGGTAGGTGTTAACATATTCCCATATTCTGTGTATAAGCAATTAGGGCTTAGCAAGTTAAAAATGACTACTACTACACTACAATTGGTAGACAAATCAGTGAAAATCCCTTGTAGTGTGGTTAAGGATGTTTTGCTACAGGTTGATAAGTTTTTCTTTCTAGTAGACTTCATTGTCCTTGATACCCAACCTGTATCAAGTCCTAACAGTCAAATTTCTATCATTTTAGGAAAGCTTCCTTAACCATATCAAATGCAATAATCATGTAATGCCTCAAATTTTGAAGATATTTTGTAAAAGTGGTTAATTTTGAAAATTAATATATGTTTTAGATGTTTAATATTAATAAAAATATGAAACAAAGGATTTTGTGAGAAAAATTAGTATCATTAGATTCTACACTCAAAATAGAATCCAACACCTCAAAGAACGCCGAAAACGGAGATCGTATAACAAAGTTATGGGTGTTTAAAGATCAAGGGCATTTTTGAAATTTGCCTTTAAAACGAAAACAGGCTAAAAAACATAGGCGGTCGTTTTGATAACAACACCCCTCTTCTTCTTCGCCGACCGTCCCACCACCATTGCTCCCAGCTATCACGCAGGCAGTGCAAGTGCCAAAAAAAATGGCAGCACCGCCATTGGCAGCACCACCTTCCCTCTCCTATAAAAACCCTTCATCCCCCTCTTCCAAACCAAGTTTTCTCCACTCCAAACGACCCCAAAACCAGATATGGAAACAAGGGTTCCCACTACGTTTGAAGCCTCCAATCGGGCGGCAAAGGGGGCTTCCAGGTACGATTCCCCTCCCCACAATACTCCTCTCTCTTCCCTCTCCCTTTTCCCCTAGATCCCAACCAGATTTGGTTTGTTTTTCGGCCAAAAATTGCCAAATTTTCGAAGAATGAAACCATACGGGCTGAAACCCGTCAAATACCATGTGACCAGGAGCACACGAGCATGACGCACGTCGGTGGTGAGACGACGTGTCCTGGGGGCGCACAAGCGTAATGCGCACCCATGACGAGCTCCCTGGGGTAACGTGCGAATGGGGGTCGCGGTTCGATTGGGACGCGCACACCTCCTGGGAACCATGACGCGTAGGCCCTAATGAACAAATTTGGTTCTCTCATTAAGGTGCAACATAAAAACTGCATTTTTGGAGGCTATATAACTCCGATTGGTGATCCAAAAGAACTGTTGCATCTGAAATTTCAACACAAACCTAATTATATAATAACATTTAGGATCAAGAGACTATTTAGGGTAAGTATAGCCTAAAAGCCACAGAGATCTCATGAACCCACAAGATTAATTGTGATCAAACCTCATGGTTTGATCTAATAGAGGACTTAGAACATTCGTAGACCAAGAATGTCGTGGATCGACCCCTAGAAACCCATAAATCATATAGATCCAACTGTTGCCCTATGAATTGAGAACTAATGTTAGGATCTTATGTCTGAACGACACACAGGGCTTCAGGACTTCACCAAGGTACTCTAGGGTTCGAATTGAGGAAATGCACGAGGTAAGTGGTGACGCCCAAGGTAGGCACTCTAGTACTACTAAGTCTTTAAGTGCATCTTAAACTCTATCTTACCTTTATTATCATTTTTAGCATGCTTTTGGGATATAATGTTCTTATACGAGTATGCAAAAATGTCTTCATGTTTTATGGCTTTGAATGCGATACTAGCATGAACAGATTTTATGCATTGCTCGCATGTTTTAAAAATAATTGCATTTGGATTATTTGGATTATTGCCTATCCTTGAGGGTTGCCAAAAGACGCTGGAGTGCCCAAAAGACGCTGGTTAGGCAGTTGTGAGGGCCAGGCAGTGTACGAGACCCAAAGAGGACATTGAGAATGATTGCATAATTTGCATAATTTGCGATTAATGAGATTTGGATTAATTATATATGCTTTTTGGGCTATTGAGCCTGGTGGGAACTATGCTAAGAGGTTGTTATATACGGGGTTGGCCTCCCGGCCTCTACCACCAAAAGGTGGATAGTATCACTGCCAAAAAGGCATTGTCCCTTCCCTAACTGCTGTGGTAAACAGGGACGACCACTGGAGGTGTTCACAACACCCTTTTGGGGATATCCATAATCGCCGTGGAGGCTATGGTGGATTCCAACTATATGCTAAGTGTGAGCATGGTGACCCTATGATTTTACTTTAAGATTTTTGTAACTATTATTATTATTATTATTATTATTATTATTATTATTAGTTGTCTGCTTGATATATTTGCCGAAATTTATACTATGCTTGCATTTCATTCTCTTCATCTTGCTAATTTATGAGTCTTATAGTTACACACATATCCACGATTACCTAAAAATAGAAGTGCATGTCTTTATGATAGCGTTTGAGCATAACCCCTCTTGCATGTCGTGATTTCAAACTAATAGTATCATATCACCTACTGAGTATGATAAATATTCAACTCAATCCATAATTTTTCAGATCAAACAAAGTACAACTAGAAGGAGTATTAGAAAGCATTAGGACTATAGTCATTTAAGCAAAGGTAAGGCTAAGCGAGGACTTAAGTAGTGATCCTTTTCGTAATTGCTATAAACTTGGTTGTAAGTATTTGTTTATAACTGTGCCTGTGACTAACAATGCTGGGAGTAGTCCTTATTTCTATTTGGTTTAAAAATTTCCATGGCACTATGCATTGAGATTTTGTCATGACACTCGGGCTCTTTATACAAACAATTTTAATTAAAAGGAAAAAGATTTTCTATGCACGCTTTTGCATAAATTATTTTAATGAAGAGATCAATCTCGCTGTTATTAGAAAATGGCATCATAAAAACCCAGGTCGTCACAAATCGACTATAGAAATGGTGTTAAGAAGTTGTCCTTTGGTAACATGAAATCTAGTTAAGTGTTCTTATTGCTAGAAAACAATATTTAGATTCTAAAGATTCTTTTGAGGTTATATGATTAATATTCTAATGCATGACACATTCCTACCATCATCTAGTTTTGATCCACTTGAGGCTTACCTATCTCATTTTGGTTTAGATTTTGATACGAAAATTTTCAACAACAAAGTTAATTCCTTACTTGATACTACACAATTATTGAATACTTCTAAATATCTAAAGTGGAACCTATTACACTTCTTGAGGCTACCCCTATTCTATCTGTTGCAAAACCGCCTACCTTAGACCTAAAACCTTTGGTAGGAAGTTTAAAATATGCATTTTTGGGTCCTCGTGATACTTAGCCTTATATTATTCTTTAGATATTAATAATGAACAAGAAGGTAAGCTACTTGATGTTTCTATAGAACATAAGACAACTCTACGATGGACAATAGAAGATATAAAGGGTATAAGCCTTACTATCTGTATGCATGACATTAAGGAGAATATGCAATCTTCTTTTGGAGATGTAGAGCCAGCTTAACCTTCACATACAGGAAGTAGTAAGAGTTGCATTGCTAGAGCTATTAAATGTAGGTGTCATCTTCTATCCCATTTTTAATAGCATTTGGGTCACTACAATTCAAGTTGTGCCAAAGAAGAAAAAATTAAAGAGAGGTGTAGGATAGTATGTCTATTGTATAGTTTAGGTTTAGAGTTTAGTTGAGTCAAAAGTGAGTGTATGATACACATTCATTCAATCATCATTATACATTATTTTTCATCATGGTTTGGTTGCCTAAGAATTTCCACTAAGGGAGACATTTGCCCCATATCTAGCATACAAATCATACATGTATAATCCTTTCTACTTTTATCTTCCTACTTTATTACATTGTTTGTCCATAGTGTCTAGTTCTAAACATTAAGAACATGTTTAATTTAAGTCTATGGTGGGGTATTTAAATTTTTGATGTGTTCATTAAAGGTTTTTATTAATTTTTTAGTCTTTTATCAATTTTTAGACTCAAAAGTTGTTTTCAAAAAATTATTTAGGTTTGTGGTGAGTTCATTTGAGTGGACGTGAATTAAAAATTATTGAATTTTCCAAAAATTTTAGTATTATATTTAAACTTGAGCTTATTAATAGGTTTGTATACACTTAGTTCATCTTACTACTCTTTTTCTAGAGTTTTTCATGCAAATTGAACATGGAATACTTATTACACATTAGCCATACATACCCATAGTTTCGGTTGAAGGGTAAGTGTAACTTGGAGATCTTGAAAAAGGTTAGTAGAGATTTATAACCCATGTGAGAATAGAGTCATTCTTTCTTTGTAAGGGTTACACGTAAGTTCAAATTTTTCTTCAATGAATATTAATTTGTAATTAGTCTCATTATCCTTTGTTTTGGTCAACTACTAAGAAATATCATTCAAAGATTATACCTGAAATCTCTTGAGTTTATGGACACGTTTAAGTCATAGGAAACCTAGGAAATGATAGAGGCCATTTTTTATTAACCTAGAGCCTTTAGCCCAACCTAAGTTATTTTTCACTAGTTATCCCTTTGAGCCTTTATGTTATAGCCTTTTCTTATGAATCAATTAGCCATTGCCCATAGTAACACATTACCCATTATTTTTTGAAATATGTAGAGATGGTTAGAAATATCTTGATGAATTATTATGAACAATATAGTTCAAGAAGTGAACATTAAAATAGGTCGAAGAAAATATTTCAAAATTTGAAAAAGGTTATTCTCAAAATTAAATGAAATAAAGAGAGAGAAAGCCAAGGGATGAAGAATGTTTACTCTTATGTGTAAAATGAATATTGTGAATACACCAATAGAAGACCTTTACATATTACTCAAAACATTTTATTTACCATTATATAATATATTTTTTTATAAATTTGACATAAACTCTATGCAAAAAGAATATTGTGAATACACCAGTGGAAGACCTTTACATATTCTTCAAAATATTTTGTTTACCCTTATACCACTTCTTTTTCTTTTTTTTTAATAACCTCCTAAGCATTATGGTTCATGCTAGTAAAGGACTTAACTTGATCTTAGGAGTAGTATGGCTTGGATGTGAAAATGAATTAGTATGGATTATGGTGCAAGGTAACATTCTTAATAGTTGGTGTCTTTTCCATGAGACCAGTTATGATATATATTTTTTTGAGTTATCATTCTTTCATATGAAATATATGAGATAATTTGACTTTGATATATATTATTTTTCTCACTTATTGATGAGAGTTTTTATTACCAACTTTGGAGTGATTTCTTTCAAGTGTTAAGTATATCTTATGAGATTTGAAGTTGAAGCATACTTTTGGATGGTAATTTAACAAAAAATTATGTATATATTATCTATTCATATACACATTCTAAGCTTGATTAGAAATAGAATATCTTTAGCATAGGGGTAATTTGTTGTTTATCTTTATTAACATGCTAAAATTAGATATTTAATATACATTAAATGGAAGAAAATATCTAAGGAAAATGAAGGAATTATCATACAAGTTTTGAAATATGTTTATGGGTATCATTTATAGAAATCCTTTCAAGATTAAAACTCATCAACTAGGAGTAACCTAGGGGGTTTAAAGGCTTTATGCATATACTAAATGCAAATACCAGTACCTGTAAAAGTGGTTAGGCGTTTTAGGATTTTCCATTTTCATCTTTATTTTACTTTTGCATTTTTGTTCGAGGACTAGCATAATGTAAGTTCTGGGGTTATCTACCTTGGTGGTAAGGCAAGCACTTTGATAAGCAAACTTTAAGGTCACCCTACCCACTCTTTCTAACTCATGATGGACCCATAAGAAGCCTTAAGCAATTTAAGTAAGAAGTCTCAAGTGTGATCCTCTATCCACACTTGGAATAGGTGGATCTACTAATGGTGTGCACATCTACACCACAGTATGAAGACCTATAGATCCACTAAGACACAAAGGTCAACCTCCCATTATAGTAAGTCATATTACCAGAACATAAATTTGGGTAAAGTAATAATGCAGTACACACTTAATTGCTAAACAATTTATCCTTCCCCATGGACCTAGTCAAAGATGAAATCATTGAAATTATTTGTAGTCCAAACAGGTTTCATCCCCTTTCCCTTCAATGTCTCAACCACCAACTCTTCTCATGCACCTTTGGACAAAGAGTCAACTAAATTGCTCCTAGAATTACATACTAAATTGAAATCACACCATTGGAGATAAGTTCTCACATAGTATCATGCTTCAATTACAACTGTCGAGATTTGTCATTGTAACATGTGTTATATGCCTTTGTTAAATTTGTGTTATCACAATAGATAGTCAAAGTTGGAACTGGTTTCAACTAGACTGGTACATCTACCGAGAGGTTTCTTAGCCATTGTGCTTCCTCTCCCACGAAAGACAAATTAATAAATTTTGTTTTCATCATGGAATGAGTAATGCATGTTTTCTTCTTTGATTGCCATGAAATCACTCCACCATTTAAGGTAAAAATCCATGTAGACACCAACTTAGACTCATCTAGATCAGAGTTCCAAATTATATCACTTTAGCCTTCTACTACAACCTATTCTATTGCATAGTGTAGCCTTTTTATGTAGGTATTCTTAAGATCATGTATCACTCTCCTAAGAGCTTTCACATGTTCTTTACTTGGATTGCTACTAAAATTTCTCAATGTTGCCACTAAAAAAGAAATATTGAATGAGTATAGAACATCACATAGATGAGACTACTAAGTACACTCGCATACTTTAATTGATCCAAAAGGCTTCCATTATGCTTTTGCAAATTGATGCTAGAATCAAATAGTGGGTACTAGCTTATAATCAAATTGATCAACCTATCCTAGACCTTCTCAATGCACCTAGACCATGTAAGAACTAGCCCACTTTTAGTTCCAATGATTTTTATTCCCATCATATCATTGTCATTTAGATCCTTCATATTAAAATTAGATGATAGAAATTACTCCATACAATTAATGCTTTGCAAGTCAGTCTCGAGGATCAACATATCATCCACATATAGATACATAATAACTCCTTTATTAGCAAACTTATAAAAAAACAAAGATATCCCCTTCATGAAGTACATATCCATCAAAAGTTAATTCCTTTTATTGGTTTCTCGTGGCATTGCTTAAGAGACTATTTCAACCCATCTAATTACTTGAGCAATATGCAGACCTTATGTTCCCTTCCTAGCCTTCCTCCCTTTAAATTTCATCATATAGGTCACTATTAAGAATCGATGTTTTAACTTCCTTCTGATGTATTAGTAAATTTTGAATAGTTGCAATAGTTACCATCAATTTGATTGTAGTAATTCTTGCAATAGAAGCACATGTATTAAAACAATCAAAGCCTTCTCATTGTTTAAATCCTTTAACCACTATTCATGCTTTGTACTTATTGAGAATGCAATCGGCCATCATCTTCTTTTGTAAGACCCACTTGCAACTAATTTCCATGCATCATGGTGGGAAATCATCTAATACACATGTTATTAGTTGTAATTAAATGCTTTTCATCATCCATTGCTTCTTTTTAAAATGTTGCATTGTGGCAAGTCATAGCTTTAGTGAAAGTGAAAGGATAATCTTCAATGAGATAACTTTTAAATTTAGACCAAAATCCTCTAATTTTCTTGCTTGTTTGATCCATCTAGGTTGAGTATAACTTGCCTAGGGAAGCCCTGAAGCTCACCTCCTCATCTCTCCTTTTACCTAATTGAAGTTACATTATCAACTTCATTCTAAACAACTTCCCTCATTCTTTTCTTGAAAGAAAAAGTGTCTTTAACAAAACTCACCTGTACAGATTCTAAAATTGTGTGTGGATATGTATTTTCATATTTCAAAATCCATATGCCTTGTTATGCATGGAAGATGACATAGTCCTTTTCTTTATATCCTACTTTAGACAATGTATGTCCAAGTAATATCACATGTAAAGGCAACCCCACACTTTTAAATAACCAAGGTTAGGTTTCCTTCCTTGTTGTAACTCATATGAAGTGCCATAAAGTTTCTTATAGAACCTAATTTATGATGTAGCAGGCAAAAGATAGTGCATCTCCCAAGAAGCTCTTTGATAAACCAAAGTTAGTGAGCTTGGAGTTCACCATCTTAGCCAAAGTTCTATTCATAAGTTCTTCTTCATTAGTAAACACTTTATTAAGACCTTCAAAGAGTTAGTGATGTTAGTGAATCAAGTAAACATTTTAGAGAAATACTCACTAGGTTTCAAGAAGAGCAACTCATAATCATGAACTAGAAGATCAATTCCAGTTGCTTTTACACATTCTCTCCCTTCAACATTTCCTAGGATATACCTTAGATATCATTAGCTAATTCACATATGGAGATTTGATTGATTTTTATTTTTTTTAGCATCAAGAGCACAATAAAGAAGATTCATGATTTTATCATTCATTCATGATTTTATCATTCATCTACATCTTCTTACAGTCATCTTCTATCCATTCCTCTCTAGCAAGCTATTGTTTGATACCCTTATGAACAACATAAGATTTGAATAAACCATCTTCAATTGATTTTAGGAGTTCATAGCCTTTAAATTTGATGAATGTCTTCATTTCAACTTTCCAATAATTGTAATTTTTTCCATCAAACTAAGGACCTCAATGTGTAAACTAAGCTTTTCTAGGTTGGTTCTAATGAGTTTTGTACCATATAGAAACCTCTAAAGATAATTATTGACTCTTTTGAAAATCTAAGGCATTTGCTCCCATATCGATTGTAGTCCAAAGAGGGGGTGAATTTGGCCCAAACAAAGTTTTTAAAAACTTTTACAAACTTCAAAAATAAGGATGCTCTATTTTTGGAAATGCAATTAATGGAACACAAAAAATATAAACACAAGGATTCACAGTGGTTTGACCCAACCTTGGCACCAAAATCCACTCTCTCAGAGCAAATCCTACTTTGAGTCACTAAATGGGCAAATTAGTTATAGAAGCTCTACCTTTTACAGCCCTTAGAAAATCTTTCAAGCAAATAGAGGGACTCCACCCTCTCACAAGAGTTACACTACTCTTAAAGACATAATTTTCAAAAAATAGAGATTTCTTTCTCATTCAAAGTTACAACATGTCTACAAAGATATTAGAGAGAGACATAAAATAGAAAGAATTAGCACAAGAACTTGAACACTTGCTTGACTCCTTCGGTCTTAAACTTCTCACAATTAACTTCAATGTATAGTCTTCAATCCAAAATAGTCAATGGAGTTAAAGAAAATCCACTAAGCACTTCAAATGGAAAAATAGGAAAATAATTTGCTCTTGATGATCATGTTCAAACTAAATGGTATATAACATTGACTAGTTAAAATGTGGTTTTCACTAAATGGTTTTGTTCCACGAGTTGTTTGATTTAAAACCTAGAAGGCCAAGCCCATTTTGGCTTATCTCAAGTGACCAAATGGACGGATTTCTTAAATTGATTGGTTGTACCTAAATCATCTAAACATAAGTGTTCCTTCCCTCCTGAATTGGTTGCCTATGATAAAGACCGATTAGACTCATCCATAGGGTTTTCTTTAAGTTCAAAGCTCTTATCAGTCAATTGATCAAGCTCCATTGTGGAAATCTTAGAAAAGGTAAAGAACTTTTCTTGATTGTAATAAAAAATTTAATGACTTGGTTTTGATCATACTTGTATCATGTGAATTAGAATTTCAAAACTAGAATCAATATAAAGGAATGTACCAAGTCAGGACTAGAACACAAACCTCTATTTGGTCCACCACTAGCAAAGATTAACAACTTCTTACTTGATATTCTTCTTCTATTAGAGGTGACTCCAAGTTCTAACCCCTATGACTACAAGAGAGGAAGAGAGAAATTAAAAGCTCAAAAACTTGGAGAAGCATTCAACAAGGAGGCATTTTTTCTCCCTTGCTTATGGATACCATCTATCTCTAATATATCAAGTATATATAGATGAGAAACCTCTCCACAAGCAATCCTTAGTTTAAGACACCTTATACTCTAGTTATAACTCTAACCAGCTTGTTATATTGTAACCTCCTAACACTATTATATTGGAAGTACTTTTTAAACGGTTGAAAACATATATCTAAAACAGTTTCAAAATTGTCTTCTAGTTAGTTATCTTTAAAAAGTTAAAAAAAATAAGGTAGCCTCTGAAACTCTCTTAAAAAGCTTTTAAAGATAGTTTCTGAAACCTTCTTAATAAGTTTTTAGATTTGGAAATCCCTCTTAAAAAGTTTTAAATACAATTTCTAAAATCATCGTTATAATCCACTTTTCAAGAAAGTTTTCAAAAATCATCTTAAAAATAGTGCTTTTAAGATGGTTTTTTAAAACAACCATATTGGAAAAGTTAAAACAAGGATGGCTTTTGATAGCTGTATTTAATAAGTTAGTATTCTCAAAATTTTCTAAAACCTCGTTGACTAACAATATACAGCAACCTTCTGGCTATTACAATATTCATCCATACCTTCTTTACAAAATTATTCATTCATACTTCTAACATCCACATTCAATACAAAAAATTCATAGACATAAAAGAGAAAAACTTTATAAGCACTAAATTAAAGTATTATTTACTCCACACACTCTTCTCCATACACACTCATTTACTTCCACACTCTAACATCCCCATGTTCTTAGAAAGTAAAAACCTACATCTACTATAGGTTTCTTCCTTACTTCCAAACTTCAACATTCCCTCATTCACATAAATAAAATACCACACAATCCCCTCATTAAAATAAATAAACCACATATATACTTCAAATAAACATCCCCTCATTCAAATAAACAAATCACACAATCCTTAATCATCCACACTCTTAACATCCATATTCAATATAAAAAAATCAGAAACATGAAACAAAAAAACCCATAAACATTAGCTAAAATGTATTCCATGCATACTTCTCCATACACATCCATTAACTTCCACACTCTAACACCCCCACATTCTTATAAAGGAAAGACTTATATCTACCATAAGTTTGTTGCTTACTTCAAAACTTCAACATCCTTTCATTCACATGAAGAAAATATCACATGAACTATTCAAATAAACAAATTGTACATATGGTTCATGCATATGAAAAATACAAAACACATACACATTCAATATTTAAATGGAGTTTTGTATTATTAATCATAATATATAGCCAAAGAATCAAAGAATTTTTATATATAAATACAAGTGTTAGTGGGGAGGAAAGTTGAATCTTAATACAATCTTGCCCACCCACATCTTATTTCTTCTAGATTTAGTTGGGTGTAACCCTTGTCTCCCCAATTGAGCAGCACCACTACCTATAAGACAACATATTTACTTTACTTTACTTTACTACTTATCTATGCACTATTTTTAAATGTTATTTCATGTAGCCAACCCCAAAGATTGTGAAAAAAATTAAGATAATGATTAGAAAAGTGTCACACCTTTCTCAATTATTGGAGCTTAATACCATCACATATAACAGTTCTCATGTATCTTAAAATAAAGTATCCACACCCCGCTTTGATTTTTATTTAGGGCACTACGTAATGAAGAAAATAGAAAAGGAATTATAAATATCATGTCTAATTATAACTTTAGTTTATACATTGAGTAATTAAGTAGTTTTTCTTATCTTGACCTTACTCTATGTGAGTTTTGGTGGGTTAGTAGTCTCGGTTAGTTAAATTCATTTACACCATGCACCGCAAAGTTATAATTGTAATGCATTAGTTATGAAATAAAAGATTGCTTATCATTCTGAACTATTATAATGCATAAAAAGATTAAAAACTTACCTATTAATTATTGCCATCAACTGAGCACAAATGTAACTTGACAAGAACCAAAAAATAAATCATATCAACCATTCACATTGAGAACCAACAGCATCCAATGAAATCAATATGCAGAATCATACAAATTATAATTAAAGTTTATAATCCTTAAATATATATATATATATAACATAATTTGAAAGGATAATTAGTTAAAACTTCTACATTATCATAGAGACTCATTAAGGCCTACCCCTTTGAGAAGTGGCAGAACTCTTATAAAATTTCATTAGCATATCTCTCTGTGGGCTATTACTTTATCTGTTCATAAATGACAATAGGGTTAAGGAGTTTGTAAATGACATTGACTTCTGATTTCTATATTATATCATATAGGTATCTGTGAAAAAGAAATAATTATTCTTATCATTGCCAATTACTATGTAATTTTAAGGGTTCATATTGAAGTAGATGTTTGCATACCTATATAAGAGACAACATGCATATGTCGAATTCATCCTATTTACAAACTCTTACGAGATCCTCTCTCATGAATGGCACTTCAACTCCTATATCATCAAGCACTTTGGGCTCTATCCATCCAAGTTTGATTACCTTATCTTCATTAATGAACTTGTAGAGGGTCCTGACAAATGAGGCTTGTTGGATGGAACTTTCAACTGATCTATAGATCATTGTTGTAAAGTCAAAGAGATTAAAAATCAATATAAAAATTTTCAATGAAAATTTATTCAATTTTATCATGAAGAAAAACATAAATACTAATACTAGAATGAATGCTGCTTCTTCTCATTAACATTGGATACAAATAATAAACAAGTAATTAAGGTTTCTAAAATATGTTGTTGAAGATGATGGTATGACAACATACATACTTTCAATCTTTTGGAAATGACATATTGTTCAAACCAAGTGACATAATATCCAATTGCCTATGGAATGGTATAATTATCATCATCTTCTATTAAAAATGGTAGATGAGCTTCCTCTTGATAGACAATAATTATATACACATGCTTAGTGTGTGCTACCATCAACTATCCAAACAAAAGGGAATAACGAGCTAAGAATAGATGAGGTAGGAAAATTAATTAGAGAATGAAAAAGTAAAGGTGTGTACATATACACCTCCTTAGCTTGATTTTTCTATCCAAAAGGTGCATGTAGCTCTTTCAAATCTTCCTTAGTATAGAATTGCAGCTAGCGTGCAACTAGTATTTAGGAGTAGTAGGAGCTAGCTTTTGACTATGACCTTTCATATTATGGAACTCCCTCATTAAATTTTGCTTTAACTTATTGTACATCTCCTTTTTGAGATCACTGTCAATTCCACTTTTATCTTTATGTACATCTTCTTCTGATAAAATTTAGGCTATTGTTGATTCTTTCAAACAAAGTATTTGGAAGGAGTAACTCCATACCTTGGCTTCTCACTCGGCCATAACATTTGTCCTCATGGCCCAATGCCTTATACAGGATATTATCCTTTGCAGCATTGCTTCTTAGAGTCCCTGTAGATGTAGATGCTTGGGTCAACTCTTCTTGCAATTTACAAAAACATGATCAATTCTACAAATTATTCTAAAAATATAACAAGGGTAGACACAACCACTTATTATTTGAGAAGGAGCTTGTACAACAACTTCCTTTTTGTAGGTTTGAGAGTTATGCTTCTCCAAATACACTATTTTCCATAGGATGGCATGGTTAATGAGATTCATAGTCCTAGCTTTCCTTTGTTGTTAGGAGACACCAAAGCTAGGTAATAACATACAATTAATGTATAATTAGAAAGAAATGAGCTTCTATAAATACTTACTTCTTATTCTTACAACCTAGAGAGGTGGTGCTACATATGATTAACCCCATACCTTTTTACCTTGAGCACTCTTTGCCTACACATTTGATGCCATGAAAGGTAATTAAGGACAATTAGATGTTATAATTAATTCAATCAAACTCATGTTTACAACATACCTCAAATTCAAGAGACAAGCAGCATTATATAAATTGATTCCATACATCTTGGTCAATGATGTTTATGTGAGGGACTTTGAACAACCTCAATTATTCCACTTCAAGTTGATATATATATATATATATATATATATATATTTGCTAGCAAGGTAGCTCTTCCATTTTCGCCATCTTTCATCAGCACACTTCTTTTTGTCACCAGAGACATCAAAGGAAGACTACAAAGTAGAATCAAATACAATACTCTATTCAAAAATAACAAGATAAGGTATTATATTTTCTTACAATAGTGTATACAAAGCATTTACTACTACTAAACTAGAGTGTTTTTAAGACAGTTGAAAACATATATCTAAAACGATTTCAAATTCAGATCAATGTTGATTCTTTCAACCAATGCATTAGGAAGAAATAACATTGTGCCCTTGGCCCCTTACTCAGCCATAGTGATCCTCCTTGTTGCTTAAAGCCTTATATAGGATATCATCTTTTGTAGTAGTGCTACTTAAAGTCCTTGTAGAAGTGGATGCTTGGGTCAACTCTTCCTGTACAATTTATAAAAACATAATTAGTTTTATAAATTATTCTATAGTTATTATGTATATATTTTATAGATATAATAAAGGTAGACACAATCACTTACCATTCTAAAAGTATCTCACATAGTAACTTCATTTTTGTAGGCTTAGGAGTAATGCTTTTCAAAATATACCATTTTTCATAAGATGGCATAGTTAATGGGATTTGTAGTTCCTCATTTTTCCCTCTCTTTTTTTCTACTATCAAGAGAGACAGTAAAGTTAGATAACAAAATATAACTAAGGTATAGTTAGAAAGAAATGAATTCTCACAAATACTTACTTTATGTTCTTTTGACATAAAGTAGCCTAACCTAAAGAGATAGTGCTGCATATGATTGATCACATGCACCTTTCTCCTTTGAGCACTGTTTGTCTAAACATTTGATACAACAAAAGGTAATTAAGTATAATAAGATGTTATAAGTAATTCAATCAAATTCATGTTTAGCACATACCTAAAATTCTGAAGATAACACAGTACAAATTCATTCTATAAATCTTGGTCAATGATGTTAGAATATATGCTAGGGACTCTGTACAACCTTGATACATCATCTACAATTATATATATATATATATATATATATTTGTTATCAAGGTAGCTCTTCCATTTTTGACAACTTTTACCAACTCCTCATAAAGCACACTTCTTTTGTCATCAAAGATGTCAAAGATTGACTACAAAGTAGAAACAAACCCATTATACTACCTGGAAATAACAAGATGAGGTATTGTAGTTTCCTACAATCGTGTATACAAAGCATTTATAAACCATCACCATTTTGCATTTTGAATCTTTGATTGATAACACAACATGTTCTGATCATCAATGGCAATAGGAACCATGCTTTTTACCATGTAGCAAATGAAACTTACTTGGTTAGTTGTATAGTCACTGTTGAGTGTTTTCCACAAGTGCAAGGCTGTTGTAGTCTAGCTAATGCAAGTCCGGGTCGATTTCCACGGGGACTCGACTTAAATGTGGAGTTTACACAAATTTCAATTAATAAAAATACAAATAACATAAATAAACTAACAATAAAAGAAAATTTCATATTTATTTAACTGCTGCAGTGCCTACAATTATTTATTCAAGAGAAAACAGAAAATAAAACTAAAAGCCGTCTTGGATAAGCCTATCCCTGGATTGCACTGTCCCTAGATAGTCAAAATGGGAATAATGTAAAACCAGAATAGTGCAGGGACACAGAAGTAAATAAATTAGGGACTCATACGGTATTAAACTAAGGACAGAGATGGAATTTCTGAGATCTTCTAAGGGCAAAAAGGTAATTTATCAGGGGTTTTGGTTTTTTAAATGAAAAACAGAAAAACGTGCTGCGAGAAAAACGAGGAAAGTACTGTTCATGAATAGTAACTCAATTTACTATTCATGAACAGTAAGCAGAAATGGGGAGAAGAAAAGAAGAAGGAAAGGGAGAGAAGAAGGAGGATTTGGGGGAAAAGAGAGGAGATGGGACGCATGAGTGGAAAAGAAAAAAAGAATTAGGAGAAAACCCAATCTGGGTTTTCTTCCCCAGTCCGTGTGGTGAAGGAGAAGGTTGAGATTGGTGGTGCTAGGCAACCAATGATCTAGGCTGTGTGGAAGAGAAGGGTGATTGAAAAAAGGAGAAAAGACCGGCCAGTGTGATGGAGGGGAGACTGGCCGGTGATGACGATATTTCTAGGGATGGAACTGAAAGACAATAGAGAGAAGGAACTGAGAGAGTTGAAAATAGGAGA
This sequence comes from Warburgia ugandensis, assembly GCA_035236585.1. NCBI lineage: Eukaryota > Viridiplantae > Streptophyta > Magnoliopsida > Canellales > Canellaceae > Warburgia > Warburgia ugandensis. The sequence continues at coordinate 70,721,467 of CP141128.1, forward strand.
TAGTGCATGAGATGGGAAGAAGAGGGAAAAGTGAGGGATTTGGTTGTGTGGTCCCTGTTGGACGGTGTGGCGTCGCCTGGACTGGATGGTACTAGGTAGACCGGAAATGGGCGGGCCTGGGTTTTGCTGGAAGACAGGTATGAAACTGAAAATGCAAGAGAGAGAGAGAGAGAGAGAGAGAGAGAGAGAGAGAGAGAGAGAGAGAGAGAGAGAGAGAGAGAGAGAGAGAGAGAGAGAGAGAGAGAGGGTGAAGGTAGTTGGGGCACTTGTCGTTGGCTGGCCCATGCTGGTTCTTTGAAGCAGAGAGAGTGAGGAAGAGAGGAAAGGAAAGAGGAGTCTGGGTGAGATATAAGGAGAGTAAGAGAAGAAGAGAGAGAGCGTGAGAGGGAAGTGAAAGAAGAAGGAGAAGTAGGAGAGAGATGGAGACAGGAAAACAAAGTAGAGAGAGAGGGACTTGGAGGTAGACAGGGGAAGAGGTGCGGTGTTGGTATGGTTGAGAAGAGAAAGAGGGGTTCAAGCTGGGGGTGCGTGAGAGAGGGAGAGCAAGAGAGGAATAGTCCTTCCACCTCTTCTCTCTCAAAAGGAGAAGAAAGAAAAACCCAAAAATGGAAGAGGAAAGAAGGGAGAAGCAGCCCGAGCATGAGGAAAGTTGGCCAGCCTCCAAAAGAGGAGAAAAACCATCCTCCCTCCTTGGGAGATGAGAAACGATAATATTATATGAGGAAGCCTGAATATTTTTCTAGTCATTTATGCAGCTTGCCCATGCCTTACCCATCATCTCTTGCAGCATGCCCATGTGATGTTGCCTACCATGCGATGGTGCCATATGCATCATTGGTCAACTTTGCCTAGATTTGTGGCATGGGGCCCATTAAAATAAGCAAATCTGAACCGTCCAATGTACTCTAGATTATCTGCAAAGCAAAATATAAAATTAGAATTAACTTATATAGGTAATTAACTATAATGATCATCTAATCGTTTAACTTTTCAAATTAACGGTTAGATGGTCCATTATAGCTAAAATTGATTCAAAATCACAAAATTACCTTATTAAATGATCTAATAAAATAGTAATCTAAGGTTATTTTTGGCAAAATTAAGGACCCAACAGTCACATTTCTCTTACCCCTTAGTGTTATACTCAATAGTATATGTTATTCCCTTTTACCTACTCTTCATAATGTCTTTCATTGTTGTTCGCCTTTTACCCTTTCTCTTATGAGGGCTACTCAGATTGGTTTGTTCTTGATGTTCCTGCATCATGCCTATAGATATGCATATTAGTAAATTGCTATTAAACAATCATGCATATATAAATAAAAATAATACAAGAATATAACTATAGACATGCCAAAAATAGAAGCTCAAATTTGTCCTAATTTTGGTGTAAAGCTTTCTAATAAGGAAATGTAGGATCAACCATATCCTCAACCATGAAAATTTTGAATATGTCTTTAACACAAATCCTCTATTTGAACCTCCATCTGATGTTAGTGCCAAAACTAAGAAATCAATGAAAATTTATAGCACCATATTCTACAGAAAACAGCAATCCTAAGCATAGAACTTTTCAAAAGGAAAAGGAAAATGACATTTCAAACCTCAAAATTTATCATCATCATCAACACATAATCCAAATTAAGAGTTAGCCACATGAATCTTGTTCCTCCATTCCCCTCTATTAAGTATCATGGCTTCATTTAGTCCTAAAGTTTTTAAATCTTTTATTACCACTTCTATCCACATTCTTTTGGGTCTTCCCCTTGCCCTTTTAGAACCTTCTACTTGCATTGTCTCACTCCTAACCGATGCTGTTTGCAATCTTTGTAGGACATGTCCAAACCTTTTAAGTCTAATTTCCCTCATCTTGTTACCTATTGGTGCTAGCCCTAACACTATTACACATAAGGTTTTTAAATTCAATATAAAGAAATCATTATATTGACTACCAACTTCGTAAATATTTTACAAGTCAATTAGAAAATAAACAACTTTAAAAGTATAGACTTGAGAAGTCATTTAATCAAAAATGACTTTAAAAGTCTGGAGCAAAGAGAAAAATTTTTGTGGAATGTAAAAGTAGCGTAATTCAAACTATTTCAAAAATGTAAATTTTTAAAGTCATTTACATCTAAATAAAACTGATTGACATTTGAAGTCACTTAGTCTTAAATGACTTCAAAAGTATAACATTTTGAAGTCATTTGAATAGAGCAACTTTAAACGTATATGCATAAGCTTGGCATGAAGATTATCTTATGCAAGAAAGGACTTTTAAACTCACTTGATTCAAACAATTTAAAAAGTAATTGACATTTAAAGTCATTTAGGTCCAAACAACTTTAAATGTCAATTACTTTCGAAGTCGTTTAGCATCAAACAACTTTAAAAGTCGGTCACTTTTAAAGTCGTTTGAATCAAACGACTTCAAAAGTCCTTTCATGCTTATACTTTTGAAGTCATTTGATTTAAACAACTTCAAAAAGGTTATACTTTTAAAGATGTTTAGTAATAAATGACTTCAAAAGTCCTAGTTTGTCTATAAAAAAAAAGGTGAAGTCATCTCATTTTTTTCCTGTATCCCCTATGGATACTACTTCTTTCTCTAACCCTCACTATTGGAGAAAGGGAGAACATTATGATTTGTGGATCTCATCCAAAATTAGGGTTTGATGAAGAGTAGTGTTTATACCATCAAGTTTGGGCTGAGGAAATTGTAGGACACTCTCGCTCCCCACAGAGTGGTGTTAGCTGAATACTAAGAGGCCAGATTTTGATAAAAAAAAGAGCATATTCATCTTTGATATTGATATTGTATTAATAAGATCTAATAATATGTAACATTGGAAGTAATCAAAAAGTAATTTTGATTTCCTTGTTCACATGTTTGTTTGTGTGTGTGTGTGTGTGTGTGTGTGTGTGTGTGTGTGTGTGTGTGTGTGTGTGTGTGTGTGTGTGTGTGTGTGTGTGTGTTTATGTGTGTTTATGTGTGTCAAGAATGCATGAATTAATGTTGAGTATCATAAAAAATCAATTTCATTGTATATTTAAGTAAGATATTGTAATGTATAAAACTCAAATATATATTTGAAGTGAAAATATATTAGTTTTTAAAGTTGTTTGCATTAAACAACTTCAAAAGTTTGGACTGTTGAAGTTGTTTAACTATAAATGACTTTAAAAGCCAAAAAAATTTAAAGTAGTTTGCCTTAAACAACTTTAAGAGTCTAGACTTTTAGCGTCATTTACCTTAAATGACTTCAAATGTTTGTGACGTTTGAAGTCATTTACAGCAAACGACTTCAAATTTATAAGTTTGTGACTTTCGCTGTGCTTTTTCCAATTGTATTCATGGTAGGTACACAAAAACTAAGCTAGATTTTGTTGTAACCATCCTCAACCAAATCCTAACTATGAATTATAACTACATTCACAAATTCAAGGTCTTTATCAATTTTTGAGTGTTAATATCTCTTTGTTTGTCTCATATGTACTATGCATATTTGAAGAATTTTTTTCATGGTTATGAGTAAAAAAAATTCTTTTAAAAGTTAATTTTTTTAATGTATCTATCATATTTTATTTTTTCATTATTAATTGAAAATTTCCACATGAGTGAATGCATGTAATGTAGTTATTTCAAATACTTCTAATTATTGTATATCTAGTGTTTGGTAAAATGCCTAACCTAATCTTTCCATGTCTAACAATTCTCCACACATAGATTTGCTTCAATTTCTAGTGATAATGGACAAATATATTTGGATGACTACAATAAGAACATCAAAAGCATATGAGGAGGGAACAAAAAATTCTATAGAGTTTACACTTAGAGCAGGTGTTGATAGTAATCGCAAGCATTGTCTATCCTCAAAATGTAGAAATTTGAAAAAAAAAAAAAAAAGTAACTGTAGGGGTGTTGAGAGAACACTTGTGCTTCAATGGAATCGATGAAAGCTATCACCCATAGATTTGCAATGGAGAAGACTTTTGCATAGGCCCTTGACAAGGCCTGGAAGATATGATCAAGACACTATAGGAAGTGTTGGAGGTAGTATAGTAGTACCAATGTTTCAAGATGCATATGATGACTTCTAGAATGACCCTGAACAATTTCATACTACATAAGAGGAAGCCGATAAGCTTTTGTACCCTAAGTGTAAAGATTATACTAAGTTGTCTACAATGGTAGAACCTTATACCATGAAATCAAGATTTACTTTTTCAAATCAAGGTTTTATAGAAGTCTTGAAAGTAGTGGGTAAGATGCTACTGAAGGATAATAAATTAGTGAGGCCCACATGGGAGGCAAAGAAAACCTTGACTGTACTAGGGTTGAAGTATGTGAAGATACATGAGTGTCCCAATGATTGCATCTTGTATAGGAAGGTGCATAAGGATAAAACTATATACCCAACTTGTAGATAGTTAAGATGGAAGCTAAAGAAGAATTCAACTGAGACAGTTACAGATGTTTCTACAAAGGTTCTATTGTACTTCTTCCATATTCTAAGGTTCAAAAGAATATTTCATATAATAGAAACAACAAAGAAATTAGTATGGCATGCCAAGGACAGAGTAGTTAATAGCTTTTCACACCATCCAACAAATGACCCAACATGGAAGCTTGTAGACTTTATGTGGCCTAATTTTGGTGAAGAACCTAGAAACCTAAGACTTGCATTATTTGTAAATGAGATTAATTCTCATGGTTCTATGAGCAGCAAGTATACTTGTTGGCTTGTTATATTAGTTTGTTACAACCTCCCACCATTTTTATGCATTAAGAGGAAGTTCATGATGTTAATTATGTTGATATCGAGTCCAAAGCAGCTAGGAAATGACATTAATGTGTACTTGTCTCTGTTAATTGGTGATCGTGAGACATTAAGGAATGTAGGCGTTGAAGCATACATAGCATATAGGAGAGGGTCATTCACCTTAAAGTCTATATTGTTAGGGCTAATAAGCGACTCTCCTACGTATAGTAATTTGTCTGGATACACTGTGAAGGGATTCAATGCTTGTCCTATATGTAGTGATCAAACATGTGCTGTACAACTTAAACATGGTAGGAAAATGGCATTTCTTGGCCACAGAAGATGGTTGCACAGAGACCATCCATATCATTTTAAGAAGGGAGAATTAATGGTAGTGTAAAGACAAGGATACCTCCAAATATGTTGACATGATGACAAGTATTGGAGTAGGTTGAAAACATTAATGTCTTATGGGGAAAGAAGAAATCAAATAAATGTGTAGGTGAAAGTAATTGTAGAAGTTATTGAAAGAAGAAATCAATATTCTTTCTAGTTATATACAAGAAATCATTGCATCTATGCCATGTGCTTGATGTCATGCACATTGATAAGAATGTGTGTGAAAGCTTGACTAGTACCTTGCTTAATATCTTAGGGGAAAAATAGGATGAACTTGTAACTCAAATGGATCTTATGAAGATGGATTTGAAGAGGAGGGTGCATCTAGAGGATAAGGGTAGGCAGAACATAACTACCTAAGGAAAATTATACTCTCGATAGAGAGGAGAGAAGAATAATGTGTAAAACCATATCTAAGCTCAAAGTCCCAGATAGCTACTCTTCAAACTTTAAAAACATTTGTCTACATGGAAGAGCTAAAATTGTTGGGGATGAAGTCCCATGATTGTCGTGCATTAATGCAACAGCTCCTTCCTATAGCAATGCATTCGGTGTTACCAGACAAAGCTATGGGAGTTATTACAAAATTCTGCTACTTCTTTGATGCTTTCTGCAAGAAGGTGATGGATGTTTCAAAATTATAAGAAATTTAAGGTCATCCAATGACAACTTTATGGGAGCGTAAGACAATCTTCCCACCATACTTCTTTGACATCATGGTATACTTAAGAGTGCACCTTATTGATGCGGTAAGACTCTATGGGCTAGTTTACTTGTGATGGATGTACCCATTTGAGAGGTACATGAAAATTTTAAAGGGTATGTACATAAACACAACTGGTCAAAAGGGTTTATAGCTGAATGTTATATAACAACAGAAGCAGTGGGGTTTTGCACAAAGTACTTATCAGGAGTGAATACGATTAGAAGCTCAAGAAAGAAAAAATTGGTTGCATTTCATGATTCTAAGTTTGGAAAACCTCTATCGAGTGATCGTGTATCGACCGTTGACTATAAAGAATGGGACCAAGCACTTCTTTATGTGTTACAAAATGTTGATAAACTCCACCATAAATTGAGTAAATTGATAATGCACTTAGGTAAAAATTAATTGTTGATGGTTATATTTTCTTTGATCACTCTATTAATGTGTGTGTAGTGAGCACATGGATATCCTCAAGGTAAAGAATCCAAGTTACACAAAGAAACAGAAGTAGCTACAATTTGAGCATTGTCACACTTTCAATACTTGGTTCTTTGAGAAGGTAAAATGATAGAATTCACACTTAATTAATAAACTACATTCTATATATATGTAAATATATAATCTTGCTTAATTACAATAATCATATATCCTAAATTTATGTATACACAAATTCAAGATCAGCGAAAAGTAGTAGGCAATGGTATTTCTGAATCCTTGGTCTGGATGGTGATGGGACCATGACCAGAAGTAATAAAATATACTAGATATGCCATCAATGGTTATCAATTTTGCACGAAAGACCGTGATAACTCAAGAATGCAATAGAATAGTGGGTTAACTTAGTTGCCAGTGCAACATTCTTTTCCAATTCAAAGAATAACATGCCAATAGTGGCAGATGGTATTTATTACTGGGTTATAAGAGAGATACGAGCCTTGGATTATACTTTCAGAATTGTGGTTGTGTTTAAGTGTGATTGGGTGGAACATAGCAAAGATAGCATCAAAATTGTTGCTCTTAGATTGAATTAGTTGACCTCAACAAGGTTGGCTATAAAAATAATCAGTTTATTTTGGCATTTTAAGCAAAATAAGTATTTTACGTGCAAGATGGACGTGATAAAAGGTGGTCAATTGTTTTATCATCCTGTCTAAGGAATTTTTATAGTGAAGATGACATAGGAGATGCTAAAATAGATTATCCTGGTATTACCAAAACAATCCCATCAGTCAAAGTAGCACTTGGTGAGAATGAGGATTATATGCATGATAATAGCGAGGAGAATGCTTAGGTTTGAAAACTATAGTTGGGGGTACATGGATTGTACTAGTGAGTTGCAATATAATTTTGGATTTATAATTATCTCTTTTCTCATGAGCTATATGGGTAGATAAGTGAGCTATATTTGACAACACACACACACACACACACACACACACACACACACATATATCATAAAAGGATGATAAATGAGGAGTTATTCTAAAAAATACCTTAATTTTCTTGTTCACGTGTTTGTGTGTGTGCGTGTGTGTGTGCAAAGAATACATGAATCAATGTTGACTATCATAAAAATTGGTTTCATTGTGTATTAATTGTGTTAGATATTGTAAAGTACTAATATAAAATATATAAACTTTTGAAGTCGTTTAGTGTTAAATCACCTTAGAAGTATAGACTTTTGAAGTCATTTAGTGCTAAATCCCAACTATGAATTACAACTGCATTCACATATTTGTGGTCATTATCGATTTTTGAGTGTTGGTAATTAGTATCTCTTTGTTTGTCTCGTGTGTGTGTGTGTGTGTGTGTGTGTGTGTGTGTGTGTGTGTGTGTGTGTGTGTGTGTTTGAAAAGATTTTACATGATTACGATGATGCAAAAATTGTGAAAACAATATAGGTGATGCCTGATCGATGATATGCCTGATCAAAATTTTTAGATTTGGTAATAAAACAAATCAGACAATCTTTGTGGTCTCCATATCATGGTTAAAACAGTAACCTTGGATGGTAAGAAAAGCATGGATGTGACCACCAAGAATGATGAACCAAATTTACTCCAATTATTATGTAACATCTTTGATTTTTAAGTAGCATTTACAAAAATTTTGAATTATGTAAAATCAGAATGAAAGATAGTAATTTTGAAATTCTCAATTTTCAAAATTCTAGAAAGTGAAAATTCATAGACATCAAATCAAATGTTTAAACCTCAATATTGGGATTGTACTCGAAAAAATGATTCTAACAATACTAAGTTTGTGAAATCGAAATACTGACGAATAAGTTTTGATTTTTCTTGGAAAGGTCAATTTGGTATTTTCAAATAGCGGGCCCCACTTATAGAAATTTGAGTAGCTTTCATCTATTTTATTATTGTAATTAACTATATATTAATGTTTAGTAAAGAAAGATTATAATTTTCAAGTTTAAAATTTTCCAAAATTAAATTATTAAATAACTAAAGGTGGGGGCTATTTTGATAATGGCACCCCCTTCCTACTTAAGTCATTAGTCATCAAAAAGAGAATAGACCAAGGTCTGTTCTGAAAAACCCAACAAAAGGAAACCCTAGCATAGCTGGTCGGAGAGAAGAAAGGAGAGAGAAGATAGGGGAGAGAAAGGAGAAGGAAGAAGAAGGGGGAGATGGAGAGGAAGAGGAAGAGGAAGAGAGGAGGAGAAAGAGGGAGGATCCAGGCTGCCAGTGACGTTCCACATTGGCAATGCCCAAACCCACAAGAGAGAAAAGCTAACAGTGAGAGAAGAAGGGGGAGAAGAAAGAGGAAGAAGAATAAGGGGGAGAAGGAGAGGAAGAGAGGAGGAGAAAGAGGGGGGATCTAGGCCAAACAAGAAGGGGGAGAAGGAGAGGAAGAGAGGAGAAGAAAGAGGGGGGGGATCCAAGCCGTCGGCAACATTCCATGCCAACGATGCCCAAAACTGCCAGAGAGAGAGAGAGAGAGAGTCCCAAAGATCTTTTTATGATAACTAGATGAGGACTTTTGAAAATGAAAAATAAACTAAGATAAGAATGATTAAGTTATATTAGAGACAAAAAATAGTAGAAGCTTTTCTATAGAATTTGAAAGGGCTAGAAACATGAAAATGAAACTAAGAAGGCCAACAATTACTTGAATCAGAAACATGCTCCATACTAAAACTTAGAGTAGATTTAATCTAGACATGGTTAACCATAAGCAAAGAACTAAATCAATACATGAAAATGGATAAAAAAATGTTCATTGAATGTGAATTAATCATGGAATGAAACAAATACGATGAAAACTTGAGAATTCTTTTACTAGAAACTACCTATTACATTGGATTGATAAGAGACAACAGATATTAGGAACATGAAACTCACTAATAAAGTCCAATGAATGGTAGAATTGGAAACTTAATTACAACTAACTAGAAACCTGATAATTGAAAATTGGCTACTAATGATTTGAAACATGCAAGCAAATGAAATATGCCTTTTAACTATTCTAAGCAGCATTATTAGACACTTAAGAAGAGAGAGAGAGAGAGAGAGAGAGAGAGAGAGAGAGAGAGAGAGAGAGAGAGAGAGAGAGAGAGAGAGAGAGAGAGAGAGAGAGAGAGAGAGAGAGATTCTTAGTTCATGCTAGACCCTTCCCTGAAAAGCTTTTTACTCTTAAAATAGCTCTTTCAAAGAAAAGACTATGAGAATGGGTCTCTCTTTCCAAACCCACTCTTAGAAAATGTAAATTCAAGTAAATGAAAAAAAAGTTGTATGGAGCTCTAGATTTTCCATCCTTGAACTTTAACTTTTATAAATATGAATCAATTAAGCTAGAACCCTAGAAATCCAAAATTTTCTATTAGAAATCCTAGGATTCAAAGAGATAGAGTGAAAAACATTTTTTTAAAAAATTGAAATTAAAATTAAAAAGATTATCATGTGAAATTATCTTAAAGAAAACAAGCCCTTTCTTCTAGGGTTAAGAAACCCCTTCTCATCAAGGAAGGATTAGAAATTTAGCTAATCCTCAATACTTAAAAAAAAAAGAAAAAGAAAAAAAAGAGGGATGCCCAATTTAGAAAATATAGTAAGAATTCCATTAGAAAACCCATCTAGAAATTCCACTAGGAAGGAACTCTAATTAGAAATTCTATTTTATCTTTAAATATAAGAAAGAGGATGAAAAATAGAGTAAAAAGAGGTTTTCTCTCCTAGAGTGAGCATTGAATTTTCTAAGATAGATATTTCAATATCATCCATGGAGTTCAATTCTTATACCTAATGTAATTTTTGAATTAGGATTCTTGCTCGAGAAATACCTTTATAAATATTACTAAAGTCTCCCCTAAATTAAGATCATAATCCTTAATCTGCATGCAAGCAAAAACCTAAAATTAATTAAAAGATGGAATGAGAGAATGATGACAAAATAAAAATAAAATGCTAAAAAGATACCCAGGGTGAGATTTTATACTCTATTCCCTTCATTTCTATGCTCCAAATGAATAACTTTATTTCACTTAGCAAAGTTTAAGAACAAAAGATAGGTGTGTGTATGATGCTTGTATGAATGGTACATAAACGATGGCTCTTTTATGTTGGACTTTGAACTTCAGAATTACTTTAAATTTATTATTTTCTATGATATAAGCATTGCATTTGAATCCTCTTAAGTTTTAGTTGCATGTTTTATTTGTATTGTTAGTCTATATTTAGAGGTAACCGTTCATTGATAAGTTTAATTTCATGCAATGTTAGGCTTAGGTTTCATTGCTTAAAGTTGTTGTATCTTCATAATAATACTTCAGTTAGTTTCTAGGTTTAGTTTTCGATAAGTTTAATTTTAGAAATATCTATACTTAGCAGGTTTATATTTTCACGCATCCTTTATATGATTTGGTTTCAGTTTGTTTGCCACATATGTTATGTCAGTTTGTTTTCTTTAAATGAATCACATGACCTTTTTTATGTCATTTTTCCAATATCATTGTGTTCTTCTTTGTAGTAACAATGGAACAAGAAGAACATCAAAATGAAGAATATGGCCAAAATGAAGAGCACGAACAAGAGGCCAACATGAGCACTACTAAAAAGAGAAAGGGCACATGGGGAACAATAATGGAAAAGGTTATCACTAGAAAATCTAAGGGATTTAAAGAAATTGTCCAATACAATAACAAGGGCCAAGAGATAGGTGAGAGTGCAGCCTCTTATAGTAGTTTCCTCTCGTCTACAATAAGAAGCATGGTTCCTATAACATTTGAGGACTGGAGACTTGTGCCATCCTCGACAAAAGATTCAATATGGGAATGGTGAAGGTAGGTAAACATTAATAACATGTATTATATAATTTATAACATGCCTTATTTTCAAATATAGTAATTTGTTGTGTACTTTGCAGAATGCCTTTAATGTGCCTAATGAGAAGAAGATACGTTCTTTGCAAGGAGGTGGTGAGCAATGGAGAAAATGGAAGAACTACCTTTATCACAATTACATAGCTTTATATGTCAATGATCCGTCGAGGCTGTACATAGTACCTACTATTTACTTTGACATCATTGACCAGGATGTGTGAAATGCATTTGTACAGAATCACACGTCTGCTGAATTTGAGGTATGTGCTAAAACGATGTTTCATTTAATTAATTACATGCAACATCCAATTATTGCATCTTGATTGCGTATGTATAAATGTGTAGCAAAGAATGCAAAAGGAATAAAGGTGCATGAAACTAATATGCAACATGACATGTCTAGGTTGGGGTATGCATGTTTAGAAGAGCACAAAATAAGCATTTGTGACAATTTATCCCTTTCAAATTAATGTTACTATAGTTACATACATTTTGTTCTCTAACTATAGTGTCTTGCTTGAAAGAAAAAGAAAGCTAGAACTACGGAACCCATTAATCACTCCATCCTCTAGAAGATGGTGCATTCAGAGAGCCGTACTAGCAACAAGTTCTCATATGAAAGTACTACACAAATTGCTTCTCACATTATAAGTGGTTCCAACTATTTATAAAATTTTATACAATTAATTAGATGACATGATCATGTATTTCTAATTGAAATTTGCAGGACATTCTTACCAAAGAAAGCACAACTACAAGAACTCTAAGCAGCACTGCTGCCAACGAGGACATCTTGTATGGCGCTATAAGCAATAAGAAGGACCACCCTAGTGGAGTTAGGGGCATGGGGCACAGTATTGTTCTATCTAAATTCTTTGGTAAAGGATGTTTACCTATAGTTCAATATAAGGAGAACTTCAATGAATTGGTTGAGAAAATAAAAATGAATATATTTAATCATCTATATAGGGAGGTTTGATGATAGTTTCTCCATCCCCTGCACATAATTCTCACATCATCCATGTACCTCCATCAAATGCAAGCTGCAATTCTCCAGATGAAGAAGATCATGAAGGACATCTGGCACCCCTCAAAAAGGAAATTTTAGCCGAGGAGGTATATACATAGACAAAACTGAAAATTTTCATTGTCTTTATATAATAATTCTCTATCCGAATTTGCAAGTGGGTCAAGGCCTGTTGGCCTAGGATTCCCATCAAAACATCACAGTAGTTGGTTCATGCTATGAACATGAATCAATCATTTTTTATTAGAATTAGTATGCCACCACATACTAAGTGAGTGTTCATTACCATGGCTTTGAATGCTAATTCCCTTTAGAAATAGAAAATATTATAACTATTGGGAAGGCAGTTGCATTTCACGTAGCTTGGCCTGAGGCACTAGTCATTCCCATGGATTCCAATCATACTACCTTCCTCATCAATATTTTTTAGTTAGAGACCTCAATTTAAGTATTTAATAACTTAATATGGTTAATCAACAACAACATGTGGCATTGAGATTGGTCACCTTTGCACTATCACCTATTGTTGCACCAATGGAACAGATACTTGTATATATCTTTGTTTCTTTTTCATCATAAATTAAGTCCTCTTCATTGATTAATATTATTTAGATTAAAAAAAAAATACATCTTTTACAACAGCCATCTAAGGAGCATGTGAAAGTCTCACCTAACATGCCTCGATTCCTAAGGTTAATCTATAGTCTCATCAATGACAATATGAGCAACCCTGTAAGAATCAAGGAGGGAGTTCTTACCGATGACGTTGTTGAAGTGCCACTTATGGCAAAGGACTTATTACAAATTTGCCTATGGGATCAACTCAAGCACTATCACGTTGTCTCCTCCATGGGGTATATGCACATAATTGATTATAAAATATTTGACATTACATGTTATATTTGCATGGTATAAGTAATAATTATTTCTTTTATGCAGCTTTTTGAATGATGTGAATAACCTTTTTGAGGGTGAGAATACATTTTACCAATTCCTTGACCTAACATCATTTCTAAAATAGTAAAGCAATGGCCAATAGAGAGGCATGTTCATGATATTTTACTAGGCTTCTTCCGCTACTCTCAGGGACAGCTTAATGATTCCCTACAATAGCCCATAAGTTTTAATTTTCTTATTTTCTTGCCAACTTATTCTATACTTAGGGATTATCAACTTTAATTACAATTCATATAACTATCTATGTAGAGCTCTTTGGATGCTGCTCATTTTGGATGTGCACAATGGGCATGCTTTCTTTTTTTATTCTTGTAGAGCACCCATTTGTCACACCCTCATAGAAATTATAAATAAGTATGCTTTTATTCTTTTTATGTACTATGTGTTGATAAATAATATGTTATTCATCTATAATGCATTTCAAATTTAAATTTGTAAAGTATGGTAAGAATGGGCTAGTCTAACCAAGATTGTACAACCACCGAAACTCACTTGAAAGAATGATAAAGTATAGAAAATTGTTAATTAGTCTATTTTAACACTAGTTAAACTTATAATATTACAACTGATATTTATGGATTATTTTTGTTGTCCTTGTTGCATATTGCTCTAAACAATAGTCTGATTAAACGTGTGAGTATTATCTCTTGAGATACATGAGGACCCTCATCTTCAATGGTATTCCTATCTCCCAATTAAGAAAGGCAAGACACTTTTTAATTTTGATAATCTTATATTTTTCTATACTTTTTAATGAATCCATCTAAAGACTGTGACCTTAATTAAATATGTTGTATTATAGGCTATTGTGCTTTCTGAGTAGGTAAATTAGAAGAGTTACTCTAGAGTAAATCTCAATGAAATAAGAACTGAATGGGCTGAGTGTGTAATAAGTTTCAATTAGATCACCTGGAGTATATGCATGAATGTAAAATACATAATAAAGGTTTTTTTTTCATTCACTTGTGTGTATTCTTTTAGTTTTTATTATTTTCTTTGAAACATGTATATTTTTTAAGCAATGAATGAGTGAAAACTTAGAGTGTGGGAATAAATGAGTATGAATGAAGTGAATTTGGAGCTTGTAGGTGAAGTGAATTTGTGGTAGTTGGTTTTCAATATATTCATTGAATTATAACTTTTATAAGATGGCGTCCCATTTTAGTTACAGCTAACATTATCTGATGCATGACATTTTGGTTCGATGCAAGAGTCATTGTCCGCATTCAATGATTTGGATTACAAAGGCCAGAACTTTCCATCACAAAAAGAGGGATGCTCTACTACGCCACTCTAATTTTTGTAATAGGCAATTATATCTCGGGTCTAAAAGTCATGCGGAAAGGGCAATTATATCCTATTATAGTTGAATGTGGACCGTTGACAATATGTAAAGCTCTACGTCATAGCCGTCCAATGATGAAAAGTACATTTGCGTCTGGATGCCAGGATTTCCAATCATCATAGTTCTTGGGCTAGTCATATGGGAAGTTGGAGAAATCACATGACCAGCCAGTGAAAACCAAAGGTTTTTCTGATTATGTCAAACTGGGTAAATGTGGGTAACTTACCATGAAGGGATGGACACCTCGGGACGCATGTCTAATTGCTAATGGGAACAGAATTTTTTTCGTGCACGTACCCCAATATTACGCTGAAATCCCACATAAGAGTCCCATCTGCAAACATCTAGCATGAGGCCTCAAAATATGTTCAGTGTTTCTTTGTAAGGTCCATCTGATATTCTGTTAGATTAAGTAACAGAAGTGGCATCATGTGTTGTTGTCGTATTAAGTTTCAAGGGTACTATTCTTATTATAAGAACTAATCTTTTTAGCTAAAAAGTCAGTAAGTATCCAATGGGTATTAATCTTCAATCATGATGATTGAATATTTTACATAAAAAATTAGCAGGTATAAGAATCCAATGGGAATTTATTTTCACAAGTAGACTAAATAGGACAGGCCAACCAAGTTGAATGGATCCGATCATCCATATGTAAAGCCTGTCTAGAAGGGCTTCCCCTTTTATATTTTTCAATAAAGACCATTAAATATTTCAAATAGAAAATTTAATATGTAGAAACATCCAATGAGCATTAAATTTCATTAGTAAACTAAATAGATTAAGCCACCCAAGATGAATGGATCTGATCATCCAAATGTGAGGCCCGCTAGATGGCATCCCATTTTGGATTTTTCAATTGTGGCCATTGAATATTTCAAAAGAAAAGTTAGTAAGTAGGAGCATCTAATTGGCATTAATTTTCATAAGAATCCTAAATAGGGACAAGATGAACAGATCTGATCATCCAAATGTATGATCTAGCTAGTTGCTTCCCATTTAGTATTTTTCAATCATCACCAATCAGCTAGAAAATTTAGCAGGTAGAAGCATCCAATAGGCATTAATTTTCACAAGTAGCCTAACAAGATGAATAGATTTGATCATCCAAATATGAGGCCTAGCTAGATAGTATCATAATTAAAAGTTCAAAATTGGATGTCACCCACATTTTGGACTTCTAATCATGACACCTGCTAGCTAGGTCCTATTTATATGATCAGATCCATTCATCTTGGTTGCCATACCCTATTTAGACTACTTGCAAAAAAATTAATGCCCATTAAATGTTTTTACCTACTAATTTTTCTTGTTAAAGTATTCAATGGTCACAATTAAAAAATCATAAAGGCACACCATCTTGCTAAAGGCCACATTTGGATGAGCAAACCCATTCATCTTCTTTGGCCTACCTTCTTAGGCTACTAGTGAAAATTAGTGCTACCTGCAAATTTTTTAGTTGAAATATTCAATGATCATGATTGAAAAATAATGACCATTGGATACTTAATAATGTTTCTAGTTGAAAATTTTTAAATTTTAGATAACAATAATACCCTCAGAACTTGTCATGAGAATGACACATGAAACCATGATATTAACCTAATAAAATAATAGATTGGCACTTGCAAAGAGACAACATATTTTGAGACCGTATGTAATACGTTTTAACAAATGGCTCTTATATGAGATTTTCTTTAAAAATTAGGGCACATAAATGAAAAAAATTTAAAAACTCAAAAAAATTAATCAGGTTCTTTTTCGTTGTTAATTTTAATCACGTCAAACAATTAAACTCTTCATTTTCATTTATCCAAAGTTCCCTGTTTTTCCCTTCCTTGACCTAGAGGAGTTGGAATTATATCACATCTTTCGGTAGTTACTATCTGCTTAGCTCTGGTTTCGGAAGTACATAGTTGAAACGTTCCTCATTTTTCAGTTAACATGTACGTAATTTCAAGAAGAAAACGCTGGGCTACTAGCCATGAATCATTCAGAAGGACGGGACCTAGCTCTAATGCAAATTATACAGCGAACAGGCCTGCTATGCCACAATGATTCCACCTTCAAATTGATCAATGCATTTTATCTTACAAGACCCTATCTCAGCTCTCCAATGGCCCAAAAGTGGATAATTTGACAACAACATGCAGTAATTTGTAGTTTCTCATTGAAGCAAATACACAGATTTCCTAAACATGACAAGAAACTTCCCCTATGGAGAAGTACCACCAAGAATATCTGAGCAAGCATAACAAAGAGATGCACCATGATGTCTGTAATCCATTGTGCTAGACGGCTTTTGGTAATTTTTATGTGGATTTGATGGTCCCAATTCAACAGAAAAATTATAATTATATTGGATGTTTACAATTTCCATGGTTTTTGGCAGTACGGACCCAAGGCGAGGGCTGCCAATGAACAGTCGAGACATAAGCAAACTAGATTTCATTAACCTAAGCCTTGCCCCTAAGGATGTCTATTAGGTTAAGTTGCAGCATATTGTTGAACAAATAAGAGGTAGTAGATTGTAGGAACTAGACCAAGGTTTCAATGTAAAAGGGCAGCCCAGGTGCACGAAGCTCCAGCCTATGCGGGATCTAAGGAAGGGGCAGACCACCAAAGTTTCAATGTCACACCAGAAAAAGATATTTTCATTCTCATTTTCTCTTCTTCTTTTGGAATTCCCTGGGTACACATTTCACTGTGAACTCTATAATTACATTTAACATATCCTCAAAAAAGAAGAGAAGGAAAAGGAAAAAAGAATCACCTTGATACACGTGTGACAACGTAATGTCCTTTCTCCAAATCGTATACCGTCTTCAATTGCGGTCTACGCCATCTTGAGATGAAGAAGGCTGTAAGGATTGCCATGAAGAGAAGCACAAACAAGGCGAGATACGTAACAGAGTCGTCCCCTACCATTCGAGCGAGGTTTTCTGAATCCGGCTCGGGTTCTGGCACTGTTCGCAGGATGAAAGCACCAAGTGTCCATTCAAGAGGAATGCTTTCCCCAGGATTTGCAAATCCTATCCTGCAAAAAGAAATTTCAATTTTTCATCCTATGTGAAACAGCAGAACATCAACCTCTATTTCTTGTAAAATAATTTTTTACATACAAGGGTAAGTCGTATTAGTTCTAGAGCTACTCCAATATAGGTTGGAGCAGAGGAAAAAATCAATCAAATTGAGCCATCAATTACATGATAATAAGAAATTGAGTTGAGATGGCTTCCTAGAAACAGAAACAGGAAAAATCAAGCAAATTCTTTTTTTCCATTTTTGTGCTGCTACGGTTGACAATCTTGAGAGAAAGCATAAGGCAACGAAGATCAGAAGGTCGGGTTATCCTGTACAGTGTTTGGGAGGTTTCCTTTGGTGGCTGGTAATCAGAAGCAAACTAAACTGAAGCCCGTTTACACCTATATTATCTAAACAATTATGTCTAAAGATTAATCAGAAAAAAAAGAGAAAACAACCAATGTGTTGCAAAACATTAATGCAATGTATCCATGATACCATTTGACCGTTAATAAGATGCATCATACCCCAATACGCACTGAACTGCATGAGAAAATGATGTGTACCTTTTATCATCCATAGGAATTCCGAGACCATCATGTAATAAAGCCACAATATATGCTGAAGAGAAGCAGTATCTCGACAAATTGCCTTCATCAATGCCTTGATGCTCATCTTTCAGTTTAGCCCAATCAACTTGACAATAGTGCCTTCCAGCAGCTTCTATCTCCAACAAAGTGGCCTTTGGCACCAGCCCAAAAAGCTAATGGGATAAGATGAAGCAAAGAAGACTCAGGTTTGAAGGGAGTAACGTAAAGTCAAGTGAGAAATAACAAAAGCCTCCACACTAAATTTTGATATCCAAAGTGAGGATGATATGACATTTACAAAACAAAGAAATATAAAAGAAGTTATCAGCAGCAACACCCTTGCCACGCATCTCAGGAATAAATGAGGAGATTATTCTACAAGGAGGATTCACGCAAGTATCTGCACATATAATTCAAGAGATCAAGACTAAAAATCAAATTTAAGACTAAGGCATCAGAGTGTAGCTTCATAATAATTATAAAGCACGCCAATTACAAAATTTGATTCTGAGAGTATTGAAAGAGATATATGTTCCAAACTTCTATGAATCGTGTGAATATATATATATATATATATATATATATATATATATATATATATATATATATATATATATAAAGGGGCTGATACCTTAAACAAGTTTTGTTGTTAAGTTATCAACAATGATAAACTCTTTGGCAAGCCAGATGCCCTTATTCAGTGGCATGTTAAATGTATGATGACATTTTCACCTTTTCCATGCCTCACTTAAGCATATTTGTCTAACTGCATTACTTTTGGGTTTCGAGAATATCATTTACCTAAATCCTTTTCTGCTCTTTCCTTCTCTTCCACCCATCTTTTTTCTCTTAGCATGAACAATGACAATAGAACTAAATATAGACAGAAAAAGGCAGATCCAGCCAAGGATTTCAAGGATTCCTTTTTTAACCACCGGAGATAATCTTTTTATTTTATAAATCCATGTACAACAAATAAATAGTAATTAATCTGCTTAAGAATCAACTTCTCACACACCAAATGTAATCCCCTAATTCCTACCCCCCACAACAATAACAAGAAGAGCAGCATTCATTAATGACACCTTCACTGCTTCCATGTTGATGATTTTTAGAAAGAGAGAACAGAAATTAGAGAAGAAACAAGTGTTTGGAAGAGAGAAGGTAGATGGAGAGAAGGTAGATGGAGAGCTGGTCTTTAGGATTTTGAGAGATTTTAGATTGCTGATATGTAGAAACTGACTACCAAACACCTTGAATAATGAGAATGGTAATTTTGCTCTTCCTTCACCAGACCTATTGAAGAAGAGTTGCTTTTACAAGAGACCCTAGTTAACAGAAGAGTGATTCACTCATAATCATCAAGACCTTATCCCAATTAGGGGTTGGCCATATGAATCTTATTCCTCCATTCCTCTCTATTAAGTACCATGGCTTCATTTAGTTCCAAAGTTTTTAAATCTTTCCTCACCACTTCTATCCACGTTCTTTTGGGTCTTCCCCTTGCCCTTTTAGAATCTTCTACTTGTCCTTTTAGAATCTTCTACTTGTATTGCCTCACTCTTTCTAACCAGTGCCATTGTTGGTCTCCTTTGAACATGTCCAAACCATCTAATTATAATCGCCCTCATCTTGTTACCTATTGGTGCTACCCCTAAATTTCTTCTAATATTTTCATTTCTAATTATATCCTTTCTTGTCTTACCACTCATCCATCTCAACATCTTCATTTCTGTGATGCTCATCCTATGAGCATGATGTTCCTTAACTGCCCAACACTCTGATCCATAGAGCATGGTCAACCTTATGGCCATCCTATAGAATTTTACTTTTAGTTTGAGTGGCACCCACTGATTACACAAAACTCCATATGCACATCTCCATTTGTTCCAATCCGCCTGGATTCTCTAGGTAACCTCCCTCTCAATCTCTCAATCTCTCATGAATCATTGATCCTAAGTACTGAAAGTGATCTTTTACAGGGACTTCTTAGTTATCAATCTTGACTAGTGTTCTGCTCCTACTCCTCTCATTGCTAAAATTGCATTCCATATATTCTATCTTAGTTCGGCTAATTTTAAATCCTTTAGATTTTAATGCTTCTCTCCATAACTCTAGCTTCGTGTTTACACTCTCCCTTATCTCATCAATTAAAACTATATCATCTATAAATAGTATGCACCATGGAATCTCCTCATGCAGATGTTTTGTTAACTCATCCATAACCAATGTGAAAAGGTATGGGCTCATTGCCAATCCCTAGTGAAATCCTACAGTGATAGGAAAATCACCGCTCTCCGCTAGTGATCTTAACATTTGTTATTGCTCCCTCATACATATCTTTAATTATGTCTATATACACTTGCGAAACCCCTTTCTCGCCCAACACCCTCCATATTAACTTTCTAAGTTAATAAAGACCATTTGGAGCTCTTTCCTCCTCTCCCTATATTTCTCTATCAATTTTCTCAGTAAGAAATAGCTTCCATGGAAGCCCTCTTAGGCATGAAGCCAAACTATTTCTCTTATACACTTATCTCATGTTGTAGTCTTTTCTCAATCACTCTTTCAAAAAGTTTCATAGTGTGGCTCATAAGTTTGACCCCTTGATAATTAGTGTAGCTCTGTATGTCTCCTTTATTCTATAAATTAGTACAATAGAGCTCTTCCTCCATTCATCCTACATTTTCTTTGATTTATAATCTTCTTAAACAACTTGGTCAATCAAACTACTCTAATATCTCTTATATGATTTCAAAAGTCTATTAATATACCATCAGGCCATAGGGCCTTTCCTAATTTCATCTTTTTCAATGCCTCTTTCACTTCAGGTATTATAATCTTACAGTTGTATCTACAATGTCCAATGTTATTTAGGTTTATAGAACTTTCAATCCATATATTCTTGGGGCAATTGTCATTTAGCAATTTCTAAAAGTAACTTTCCCACCTTTGTTTGATCTTGCCATCATTGACTTGTACTCTTTGATCATCATTTCTAATGCACTTAACATGGTTTAAGTCCTTACCTTGCTGTCGTCTTATTTTTGCAAGTTTAAACACATCTTTCTCACCTTCTCTTGATCCTAGTCTATTATAGAGATCATATGTCTTAAGTTTAGTGCCACTTACTATTCTCTTAGCAACCTTTTTGGCATTCTTATATTATACATAGTTTTCATTATTTCTAGTCTTCTGTCATGCTTTAAAACACACCCTTTTTTCTTTAATAACTTTTTGCACTATTTCACTCCACGACTAAGTTTCCTTTACTAATTACCTTTTACATTTAGATACTCCTTGGCCATATTAGTCAACATGGTGTTTACTTTTATTTTGTTGTTCCAGTACCTTCTACCATCAACTTATTTGTGAGTGAGATTATTTTCTCCCCTTTTCAGATCCACCACTTAGTTTTTGGATACCTATTAAGTTCATTTCTTTTCGTCCATATTTTAAAGTAGATATCCATAACCATCAACCTATGTTGTGAGATTAAACTCTTACACATTAATCTTTTGGTATTCCTAAGCAACAAAAAGTCTATTTGGCTTTTATGGAGTCCATTTTTAAAGGTTATTAAGTGTTCATCCATCTTCTTAAAGAATGTGTTTGCAAGGCCAGCTTATATGCCAAAGCAAAATTGAGGATAGCTTCCCCCATCTCATTTTGTTATGTGATTCCATACCCTCCATGTACCCTACATATCCTTCATTTTCTCTTCCTACGTGGCCATTTAAGTATGCTCTTATAAATATCCCCTTTGTGTTGGGAATTTTTTGCATGAATCCCTCCATATCTTCCCAAAACTGTTTCTTAATTATATCTTCTAACCCTACTCATGGTGTGTATGCACTTATAAAATTTATGATATGCTTTCATAGAACAAGTTTTATTATTATAATTCTATCACTGGTTCTTTTAACATCTACAACTTTATCTTTTACTTTTTTATCCACCACTATTCCTATGCCTTTTCTATTACTATCCTTTCCTAGGTACTAAAGCTTATACCTATTGATTTCTCTAGTTTTAGCCCCTTTCTACTTGGTTTCTTGGATACAAGCTATGTTGCCTCTCCTACTTTTTATCATATTTACTAATTCTAAACTCTTACCTGTTAATGTCCCTACATTCCATGTGGCAATATGAATCTTATGCTCTTGAGATAGCCTATGTACCCATGCACTTCTCAACCCCCATGACATGATCCCTTGTCTACTTTCCACTGCACCTGGGTTCTGATGTAGCGTGTTGTTTCCAAGGGGACACTCTAGCAGCCCTTGCCTATTTTCCACTACACTCAGGATTTGATGTAGCAGGTCATTTCTGGGGGAATTTCCTAGCAACCCTTAACCATTTTTCACTACACCCGAGATCCGATGCAACGCGTTGCTTACCGGGGATGCCCCAACTTGAGGGAATGCCAATGATCGATTCATGCCATGTTAAGGTTGCCATATTTTGAAGAAGTTGAAGATGGTTTTCATTATATATATATATATATATATATTTATTTATTTATTTACTTACAAATTAATATACATATGAATATTTATTTATAAGTAAGAAAAGAAAATAACAAAATCATCTTCAACTTCTTCAAAAAAGTTTTATTGGTCGGTTGGCACCTAACACAAAACCCTTTTGCTAGGCTTGGGACCTGCATCGACAGAGTTTCAAACCTAAAAATTCAAAAGTAAATGTAATAAAAAGCTCTTTAAGTGTGGAAAAACTAGGCATAAAAAATTCTATTATCCTAAAAAGACAAGTATGGGATATAGCCACAATAGAGGACAAGAGCACATAGTATGTGTAAATTTTGAGTTCCTCCTAGTAGATGGAGATAACTACACTTGGCAGACTGACTCTAGTTCCACCAAACATATAACAAGATCAAGAGAAGACATCATAAAGCTAAAGAAAGTTAAAGCCCATAAACATCAAGTTTATATGGGTAATAATAATTACTGCAATGTTGTAGGAGTTGGGACACTTTGACTAGAAATGCCTCGAGAATATAATCTTTGCTCTCTAATATCTTACATGGTCCATCAATATGGCAAAATCTCCTTTCTGTGTCATAACTATATCAACATGGTTTTCTACACTGATTCCAATATGGGAAAGTTTCTGTAGGAAAACACGGGAGGATTATGTTTTGAGGGAATAAAGAAGATGGACTACATAAACTGAATGTAAGAAAGATCATCATAGTAATTTCTTCTTCTGACTACCTTAATGAGTCCTTTAACTTAGTTTATTCATATATATGACATATGAGGCTATGTCACATGAAAAAAAAAAAAAAAAGATTTTCTAAAAATGGTCTTTTACCTCATATTACAAGTTGAGTTCTTCACTTATGAACCTTCTTTAAGCAGGCAAGAGAGAGAGAAGAAGAATAGGAGGAGTGCCAGCTATAGGTTAGTTTGGTTGGCTCTCCCTCTTACCCTAAATAGTCTTTCTCCTTTTATATTTAACTATCAATTAAATATGTAACACATTTTAAGATGATTTTATATAACCTTCTTCTTAAATACTTTTATTTTTAAGATAGCTTTTTCCCAAGCTTCTTTTAATTATTATACCACAATTTTTTCTAACCATCTTCTTATTTACATTATATTTTAAAGCTTTTTAAACCATCTTTAAATTTTAGTTCTTAAGATGGTTTTCCTAACCATCTTTACATTACATTTTTAAAGATGATTTTTCTAATTGTCTTCCTAAATACATTATATTTATTAAGATATTTTTGTTCTAACTTTTTAAGATGAATTTTTGAGAAATTGTCTTATTAAATTATATTACATAAGGATTTTTATTTTTTTTTGGTAACTGTCTTAGATTTATTTTAACAACACAGTTGTGTAATAATAGTCTTCTTTTTGTCATCTTAAAAAACACCAATTTTTAGTAGTGTAAGAACCTTTTAAAGTAGAATCGTCTCCAAACTATCTAACTAGGAAACATCTTCCTAATTTGATATAAACACTCCAAAATCTCATGTGGAGCATTTTTTTTCTATTAGATTAGATGATGTAGCATCATGCAAATCCACCCACTAATAACCACATATGGCCCACATTAAAAGATTAAATTACAAAGATACTTTTATGTAGGATTAACATTTTATTCTTATGCATAATTACCATTAAATTCTCTTACTTTACTATATTTATTTGCGACATCAAGATGGGCATGTGGACCACTTACCTCTAGGCATGTAAAATCAAGTACAATATGCCCTATCTTAATGAACTTTAAATATCTTTCAAATTTCATTTGAAAATATCTTAAATTAAATATATATAATCAATTTGGTAAGCATTTTATCAAAGATAACCAAGTCCTTGGATTTTTAAATTCATTTATTAGATGGCCCATGGTGAACACCCTACTCTATATATGAGTGTAGGTCTCATGTTGACAGTCTATACACTTCATGACATTATAAATGTTCAAGCGCACTTAGAGTCAACCTTAATTAGATCTCATCATATAATACACCTAAGATAAATATTGTATCTCATAAGTAATATAGATTCCTTAAATCTAGGGGTAATAATGTTTAAGTATTTCAATCAATATAAAGTATTCTAAACAATTGAGGTCATGTCCTACATGCAAAACACTTCCACACATTCTATATATACTCGACATTTCTACCTTAATGATTTGAGAAGTTATTAACTCTATCTTACGAAAACATCTCATTCGACAATTATTCCATAATTAGGTTTTCCAATTGTAGTCTTAATTTAAGTTTATTTTAGGTTTAAATAGAACCAAAATTCCATTTCTCATGACAATGATTCTTAATTATCATTTTATGGAACTCCTACTATGTTGCCTAGGGTTCCTAAGATCATCTAATGATTATCAAATATATATTGTTAGGTTACAATAAATCTTGTTAAACATTACCTTTAGTTGTGTAATTGACATATCATAATAAGAAAATATAGTATTTAGTCAAATCATCTCATGAGAAATATCATATAATTGGCTTTGCAGGGCATACAATGACACCACCAAAAAAATGAGAATATCTTTACATTTTGAGCAATTGGTTAGTTCCACTATTGAATGACTTAATTCTTGCTCAACTTGGTTTCTTCTTTGAGTCAGGTAGTGTTAGCTCGTTGGAAGATTGTCCATTGATTGATTGGTGTTACGTGAAGCATTTTTTACATATGTGAGAGTTTTCATTAAATGTTGGTTTGGTTATTAACTAGTTGGTTGTGCTTGATCTTCATCAATTCTCATATGACCATCAACCTTGTAGTCTATGAGGTATATCAGTTGAAAATTTTTAAGCATATGGAAGTTCTCTAAATGTATGAGACTAAAATGAGTTCCTATGCGCTGTTCTACCCATTGTGTCTAAATAATGAGAGATTATCCTTTCACTACATACAAACATTGTTAGATCACCAAGATCAAAGTTTTGTTATTGTCAAAATGAAAAAGGGCTTAGGATAACAACATATACATCCTCTCCTCTTGCTCTTTACTCTTCTAGCCTTGCCTTCTTAATATCCATCTCCATTCTTTTTTCTCTTTTTGGGTCCATAAGTTAGCTTCTATGCATGTTCTTGTGTTCTGTCCAACCTCACCACATATTCCATGTTTTAATTATAACCATTCCTTTCTCATCCTATTGGATCATTGAGGTCATGGACCTCTCAGATGCTCTTCTTTGGTTACCTTGGTGGTCTCTTTAGCTTAAGTGGAAAAATTGGTTCGTCCACTAGCCTTGGCCAGTCTTCAACCCCTAACATTGGTTTGATGGCTAGCTTAAGTTGCCAAGAAACTTATTCTACTATAAGAGTGAACTACAGTGTCTTCTGCAGTCTTCTTCTTTTCAATCTTTATAACAACCATTGCATGACTAAATGGGATGCCTATGAGGTCTCATTTCTTACATGGATGTATTTTTTCAAGCAAAGTTGACAACCTTGATTCCCTCATTGCAATGATCAGCCTAACAACAATAATAGCTTTTTATTGCACATATGCACTTAGAAAATAGAACTTAGCCTTTTCAAGCTTCTTTTAAATTCTTAGACATAAATGCCTTTGAAAGCAATCATTCCCTCTCTCTCCAAATGTAACCTCTTGTTAATCATTGTTTTGATGATCTCAATCATGGTTAAGATGGGTTTGTCTCTAGTCTCAACAATCTTAGATTGAAGCACTCCACCACATTGTTCAACAACATGTCACACTTGAGTCCTAGATTCAAGGCATGTTTCACCACATTGGGAGATTGTAATGCCCAAGAAGCCATAATGGAACTTGATCACTTAATTAGTTTACCAAGATTCTTCACTGTTGCTTCAGATTTCCTCCCAGTAGTGGCCCTAGTAGCACTCTACGTTACTTTCTTCATAAGGGCCTTAGTGACCCTCTTCTTGAAATTGGAATACAAAGATCTAACACAACATCTCATCTACATAGTCAATGTGAAGTCAAAACTTGCACTAAGAGAGTGATGAAGGTCATGCAAGATCCACTCACACTCCTAATATCCTTTATGAACAATGAGAACAACCAACCCCCAACTATCTTGTTTTCCACCTTACAAGCAACATAGGATGGAGGGAAAATATAGAGCATATGTTGTAATTGGTATCTTTCGTTATAATAGAAAAAAATTCCTGACCTCAAGGCCTTGTTAAATGAGTCCATTGAAGCCAATGATTAGCCTACTGCATATTAAAAACATTTCCAATATGTATGAGAGTAGGTGATCAATGAAAAGCTGCTTTTAAAACTAAAGATGGTCGTAGAGTTGTTAGTAATGCCCTTTGGTTTCTAATGTGTTTAGTACATTCATGGATTCAATGACTCACGTCTTTAAATCCTTCAATGGCAAGTTTGCTGTTGTATGTTTTGATGACATATTAGTGTATGACGAGAGCTAGGAGGAGCACTTGAATCATCTTAAACAAGTGCTACAATTATTGAGAGAGAAAAAGTTGTATAGAAACTTGAAAAGTGCAACTTTTTGTGAAACATTCAAGAGTTGATATGGTTCAACATTTTCTTGCTATAATGAATCACATCTAAAGATTTTGAAACTATTTCAAGTTTTAAGGGTGCTAACATTATCTTTCCACCATGGAACATAAAATTATAAATATTTTTGAACTTGTCATGTTGGGCTCTCATGTCATGGTCATCTCAACAATAAGTGACAAGCATCCATTAGAATAGCATCACACTAAACTTCATCTTTATAATGATTTCTAATAGAAAAGGAAATAAGGTATTTGTGGGTTACCTTGATTTGATGCCCATTTGCAAGCCACTTTAATTGTAGGGCTAAGGATGAGGCTCCATCCTTAGTTTCATTTTGTTGATTAGCTAGGCATAGGTCACATTCTTGTATGCACCGCTATCAATAATCACATCGTTATGTTGCCATGAGAAGTACAATCATTGTGAAAGTTGGTATAGTGGAACCAATCATGATCATCTTCGTGTATGGAATTTAAGGCTCTTTGCACCACCAACATCTCGCCTTGGTCAAGAAAAATGGTATCTTCTTCTTCTTCTTCAAAACCTAACTGTATCTCCTCTTTTTCAAATTCAAATTCCTCTATCATTGCAACCACCTTCTGATTCATACATTCAAAGGCAATATGTCTAAATCGTACCCCTTAAAGCATCTTCTTGGATCAGCATTAGAGGAAGTGGGTTGCTTATCATTGTTTATTTGAGTTTGTTGAGTCATAGAGTTAGGCATCCATTAACTATCAAATGTACTCCCCATATTGAAATTGTTTCTTTTTCCAAAGGGCTTAGAAACATTTCTTTTCTTAACTTCCTTTTGCTACTTCTCAACAATCAAGGCCAATTTTAACACATCATTGAATGATCAGTACTAATGCAAATGTACTACTTCTCCAATGCCGTTTCTCAATTCACCTAAGAAGTGTGCTATGATTTGTACTTCCAGCTGATCCACTTCACTCTTCAACATGAAATGTGCAAACTCCATTATGTATTGTTTTATGCTCAAGTTTTTCTTGTCTCAAATTTTGGATCCAAAGTAATGTGTGCATCTAATAATTCTCTTGTAGAAAATGTTTCTTAAGCTTCTTTTCCACTTAGTCCCAACTTTTTATTTTACTTCTCTTGTCTCATGCTCTTTATTTGTTTAAGTTGTCCCACTATAGTAAAGCATATTTCCTTAGTTTTAGAGTGTTGAGCTTTACCTTGGAGTCTTTCAAAAAATATTTATATATGAAGATATGCTTGATTTTATGTAGCCAATCTAGGAATTTGTCAAGCTGCATTTAGCCTTTAAACTTTAGGAAATTAACTTTCACTACTCTTGGATATAGATCCATCACCAAGAGATATAGAACTTTAGGGTGGGAATTCTAGCTATCTGCCAAAGATACAAATGCACCACCTTGAGGATATAGGCTCCAACACATCTCACCTCACTTGAAGTCTACAAGTAATATAGAAACATCTATCTAAGATGACTTTGACCTGTCTTAGCTTTGCAATGGATATATAGGTCCAAGTTTTAACCCTCAAAACACACACACACACACACACACACACACACACACACACACACACACACACACACACACACACACACACACACACACAAAGAGAAAGCATACTTTGATGCTTGAATTGAACATCAACTAACTTTCATTACTTGATCTACAACTAGGTATTTATAAATGTGAATGACCCTCCTTTACTAGGCAATTACAAAATAACACAAAAACCTACTAAATATATTAATTGTTGAACCCATGTAAACTTTCTAATTGTGTCGTCTTAACCTCCAAGAGTTTCTAAACTTGCTCACTTATTAAACCTTCTTTAGACTGTTAATAATTACATCCAAACAACTTCTAATTTCATACAAGAGATAATAACAAGTTTCTAAATATATAGATCTCCCTAGCTAAGACTTTCTAAATCAAAGGAATTAGAATCTTTAATTAGTCAACCTTTGACTTCTTGACTAAGAAAGCTTGCATGGGGTGTTTTTTACTTCTAAGCTTAGGAACTCTTGACTTTTCTTCCTTGATCTCCAAGGCATTTCATCTAGAATATCCAAGCCACAGTAATCCTTGCAATTTCCCATATTTGATTTAAGACTTCCATTGGAGCTAGAATTAGCTATCTTTTTTAATTGGCTTAAAATTGCCTCTTTTGGCCAATCCAAACCATTGAGCCATGCATTTGTTGATGATGTCCACACATCCATGACTAATTAGGCACGTGAATTCATGTTCCAAGAGATTTTGAGATAGATCTTGACTGTCTAAAGCTAAATCACTATTGATTTTCTTTTGTTTGTCATCAATCTTAGAATCCTTAGACACTCCCATGTTAGTGGGGATTCTATGATGGTTGTGAATGTTTACATCAAGAAAAATTCAAGATGACTACTATAGGATGTTGTAAGGAATATCAAGCAGGGTCAGACACACTTACATAGAAACAAATGAGGCTGCTAACTATCATGCAAAAAGGGCTTCAACCATACAAGATTTAGAAAAGCGTGATAAATGCTTCCATTCTGCATTTACACTTTCACTTATGAATGACCTTAAAGGATTATTGTATGTAAGAAGGTACAAGATCCATAATACCATTGGCACATCAAGAAATTACTTTGTACCTCCAACCAAATAGTCCAAGTAGGCATTAGTTTGAAAATTCCTTGAAGGGTGCTAGTAAGTACACACATTCAATAGGAGAGGAAGGACTACATAGCCTACTTTTCATGTTTGGGAAAACCGTTTTTGTTGGATCTCATCCAGTCATACTCTTAGAAATTGCTTAATGTGACACCCCAAGTCTTACCAACAATAAAATAACAATTTATAAAATGTGTCGAGATCCTTGATTTAAAAACTTTGATTTTTAAAGTGATAAATAAATAAAAAAAACTCGAATAAAAGCATTTATTTCAAAGTCCCAAGAGTCATACAACCACAAAACCATGGATTTAATAGTGAAATGAAATCTCATTTCTACAAAGAATCTAATAGAGACCCCTATGTATTTTGGACCATAGCACATAACATGTACAATACAAAACTATCTGATAAACACAATATATGACATGACACATGGGAGACTTAGTCTTCATGGCCATCCATCCGAATCAAATACTATTTTTAATAAAAAGGTATACTCCAACAATGGATAAGAAAATCAAGTCATGACAAAATACCCAAGGTCAATCCATACAGCCATCACATCCAACATGAATTCATATCCTTACATCTAAGTCACATTGCAATTATATTAAAGTACAATCCATAAACAATAACCAAAGTGAGGTCCTAAACAAACCTTATCATCTCTGAAATGTTCTTAATACTCCATTAGAAACTATCTTCACTTTTGTCTGCTCTATCAAAGCATCAACTTATTGCAACTCTTTGTATTTGAGGCATTGCAAACAAACCAATGCCTCAATAAGCTATTGCTTGTGTAGGTGACTACATTTAATATCAATTTAAAGCATATGAAGTATGACACATGAATATCTAAGTTTTTTATAAAGTTCATGGATATGAATCATACATATAAAAAGCTAAGTCATCATATGGCAAGAACAACACTATGCATGGATAATATGGAGTCAGAATCACTTACAAAAACTGATGAAAATCTAATTTTGAGCATAAATATCAAAATATAATATCCAAATGCCACAACAAGCATAACAATGAACAATGCATGCTCATATAACTAATAAATCCAATTTCAATCAAAGCAATCATAATAAGGCATGAAAGTATATCATAAATAACCGAGCATGTAAGCCAATTATGTCTCTAGAGTGTCCCACCACTGGTCATGAGTACTCATACCAATCCTAGGTCCCTCACTTGTAGCTCACATATCAGGTAGCTCACTCAGCCCATAGGCCCACCCACATCTGGCTACCCACATAAGCTTCACCCAATATATCCATACCACATAGGTCCCTCGCCTATAGCTCGTACACCAGGTAGCTCGCCCAGCCTGTAGGCCCGCCCACATCTGGCCGGCCACATAGGCTTCACCCAATGTATCAATGCCACCTACCTCAGACGAAGTATCACTCGTCTGTACCTCCCAAATCAGTCAGACCCAATACTAGTGCGATCATCAACAATTTCATCACCTTGAACAAGTCAATCTAAATGACCTCCAACTATCTTGATTGTAACCGATCATCAAACATCCACACTCATCTCATCAAAGATCCACACCTGAACTCCCTAGATCACATGACAACTTAGTAATTCTAATAAATTAATCCAATTAAGAATTTTAAACAGTTCGAATCATCCATAAACTCTTTAGACCCTACAATCTTATATAGATCCTTGATTTACACTTTATGAGGATCACTACAGACTACTTTGGATCAGAAAAATGAAGTCAGATCATCATAGATCAGATGATCTAACCTCCAATTGAATGTCTGATCAAATCAATAGTTAGATCTTCCTTGATCGAAGAATAGCAATATGAGTATCGTTCCTCACGTTGCTAGGATCATGAGGGTACTCTTGAATCTCCCAAATCTTTCTTGGATTATCCAAAATGGATGTTCAAAGTTCAAGGGGCCATAGGGTCTACTGAGTCAACTCAACTCTCCCAAAACAAGTTAGGAGCCCTAACTCTTTAGGACAAAGAAAAATAGGAGGAGAGGATGACAGTGGTCGACGATTGTCGGGTTTCCTCTACCTGGACTCGACAAAGATGGGGAGAGGAACAAAGGGGGAAAACGGTTGCAGCTCGCTAACCCACCATGGCTAACTAAGCTAGTGATTGGAAGCGAGGAAGATGGGGGAAAACCCTAGCCGTGCTGGTGGGCGGGAAGAGGTGAGCTGCGGGAGGAAAAAAGGGTAGCCCATGTAGCTGGCCGGTGGGCATGCCGGCGTACCTGGCTAGCTTCACTAGTTGGAACTTAACAGAGATGAGGAGAGGGGAGGGAGAATAGGACACAGGGGAGGGAGGTGATTGGGCCTCTGCCCATCACCGTCACCTGGGATTAAAACCCATTCCGAGTTTCTCTTCATAGTCTGAAAAAGAGAGAAACTTGGGGGAGGTGGACGGCTACTTGCAAGCAAAACCTGTTTTGGGTTTCTTTTTGTCACTGGGCAAAGGGTTTCTGAGGAGGGAGCGGGGAGATTGAGGAGGAAGAGCAGGGGTTTACTTGCCAGTGAAAAACCCCATCCGGGTTATCTATCATCACCGAAAAAGGGAAACAAGCTGGGGAGATGTCGTAAGAGAAAACCTAGTTCGGGTTTCTCATTATCGCCAAAAAAACCTAGTAGCGAAAAGTTGCACACTTGAGTCGAGGGAGGAGAATTAGGTGGAAGGGGGGTGCAATTAGGTTTTCCCCCTTCTTTTTTTGTCGTGCCCCTATAAAGACTCTCCCACCTGCCACTGTCGATTGCTGGGGAGATGGCCCGTCACATGGTGATTGACAATCCACGTGTTGTGACTACTCCTAGTGTGGCTGTGTTCCTATAGTCCACAAAACAACAAGGATAGGGGTGCTGTTATCAATTTTAACCCCTGAATTTGTAGAATTTTTGAATTTTTCGATCTCGATCTCTGTTTCATGCAAATTTAATGTCATTGGATTTGTATTGATGCGTACATTCCAAGTTTGATGGTCTCAAGTCCAAATTTTGAGTTTTTGAGGAGGTTATTTTCATAAAATCTCATTTTCCATGAAATTAAAATTTGATTTTTCTCTCCATCAAATTTATAATTTAATATATAGAAAATGAACCAAAATTGAGGGTTGTTACACTTAGATAGGCTAGACATGAAATATCATGCCCATTGGATGTTTCTAGACTACGTTTCTTTAGGTAAAAAAATAATTACCATCCATTTTTATTAAGTTTTTCAATGATCTAAACCAAGTGACTAGAATTGTCTAAATGCATTCATTTCTCATAGGTTACTAATTTTGGTATCATAACATGATGAATGGCTTAGATTTGCTAAAAATGTGGTATTATGAATGAAAAATAGGGCATAACTTCCGCATCTCTAATTGAACATGTATTCTTATCGGGACTATTCCCTGAAAAGCTAATAATAGATTGCCACATTTTTCCTATAGCATATGTCACCATTCAACACACGATTTTAAAGCTAATAATCAAACATAACAAGTTTATTTTGCTAACCAAATCTAATATGTGAGGCACCAACATATTGGTTGATTAGGATGCTTTGATCTATATGAACTATGAACTCTCCCAGTATTTCTCATTTTCCTTTAAACTTACTCACTGAGTGGCCTAGGTTATTAGATTTAAGGAGAGCTTGACTTTGACTGATATTCATTAGTGGGACACAGTTTGAGGTATCCTAAGTAGGGATACTAATTGGGAGGGTTGGGCCAATTTTGAAACCAAAATTGACCTTGACCCTAGTTCTTTTCTCTTGTCCTTAACCCAACCCTAACTCATCTTGAGTCAAATAATTTTTTACCCTGGCTATGCTCGGATCACAAAATTTTTTACTTAAACCTTGCTCAGTTAAATTTTTTTTGCCCCTAGCCTTTCCCCTTATGAGTCATTCTGGTTGGGTCTCCTAATTGACACTAACATACTGTAATATATAAAATTGAAATGGACTCGTGTACTTACACCCCTATTGAGGAGCCTTGAACTCGTGCCCTTCATGAAAGAGGGCTCACTTTTGTGCCACTACACCACACTCACCTACCTTAGCTTGGTGCAACATTTAAAAATATTTTCCAAACCTACACTATTATATACACTTCTACAATAGTCAAATATATTTTTTAAACCTACATTGTAATGTACTCTGCATGAAACCTTTAGAGTTTTGAACAATTTTTTTATTATATGTAGACATTTACGTTAGTGCCCTCGTATAGTATTTTGAAAATTTCATTTGGTGACATTTTTGGCATTCTGAATAAACTATATAAGTTGCTTGGTTTTCCTGGCCTTTTCATCATTGACGTAGCCTGACTAGGATCATAGATTTTTGAACCCTAACCACTACTCCAATCATAAATATTCTATTCCTAGCCCGACGCATTGACATCCCCAATATGAAGGGGCACTACGGAGAGTTAGGGAGAAAGTGGTCATCTAATGGCAATTTATCTCCCCACTATTGTCTGAAAAATGAGTTTTGGTAATCGGCATCCTCATTTCCACATGCAGGAGTGCATGGGCTCCCAACTTTCGGTAATCTGAGCCGCTTATCTTCTGAGCTATGTCAATGATAGACCACACACAAAATCTCCTCCGCACTGTGATCCTCGCCATTCCAATATAATATGTGGACTGGAATGTGGTCCCGTGGCTACGGTTTAGATCAGCTACCAACTGCGCCAATATGTACATTGAACTGCACGTGCATCACACCGGTTCTTTGTAATGGAAAACCAGAGAGTCCCATCCAAACCGCCAAAATTTCGCGGTTGTTAAAAGTTTCGAATTTCAAAAACTTGGAAACATCAAAAACGCTTTCAAACCGCTCAAAGCTCTCTCTCTCTCTCTCTCTCTCTCTCTCTCTCTCTCTCTCTCTCTCTCTCTCCAGTTTCTGCAGAGATCTCTCCATTTCCTCAATGGTGGTGGATCAAGAAAGACGAAGAAGAAGCTCATCTTTGCTTCGATTTCCGATATTGTTAAATGGGGTCTCGCGGTTTCAGGTACTTCCCTCCCAAATTTGAACATGTAAATTCTTCTGAGGAAAGATCCACGACCTAAATGATTTCGTTAGATCTGTTGTGTTCTAATATATCCAACTGGTTTCAGCAGAAGTTAGTCAATGTGGCTTAACTGCGTTTGACTCATCTCTTTAGATATGTTATAGACATTTCTGTTCTTCTACTGTTTCTTCCTTTTGTTCCCTAAAGAGGAAATCCATTTGATTTGTACTATCCCGAAATACATATGAACCAAAGAGAAGCATTCAATTTTAGGTAGAATAAGAAGGGTTGGAATTCGTGACCATTGGGTATTCTCGATCCATGAGGTTTTGCGTTTCTGCCTCCTTGTGTGATTTTAGGTAACCCAATTGAGGCATTATGGTGAGAGAATACGGTTTAGGATCTTTCTACGCTCGATTACGTGATGCAGCGTCTGCTTCATCCTCTTCTCCTTTATTGATTTTCCCTTCTATGTCTGATGTTGACTCTCTCTGTGCTCTTAAGATTATCACCCACATCTTATCTTCCGATTCCATTCGCTACGCTTGCTACCCTGTTTTCTCCTTTAGCGAAATTGACAAATTTGCAGAACCAAGTCTCCTCTCTTCCTCCCAACCCATCACCATTCTTCTCATAAATTGGGGTTGTCATCGAGATCTGCGGCGACTTTTGAATCTGGGTCCTGCAGCTTCTGTTTTTGTAGTTGATAGCCACCGTCCCATTCATCTCCACAACCTCAGTGAGCAGAATGATCGTGTGATTGTTCTTTATGCTCGGGATGAGGAGGCAGATTTAACCTATGATTTTGATGTCTCTGCTTTGGCAAATGCATCTGATCTGAACAGTGATGACGAGAATGATGAGGATTCTGATAACGACGAAGAAAGTGATAGTGAGAATGAGGACGAAGGCGATGGGGCTAGAAAGCGAAGAAGAGTCTCTGATGATCTGGAGTCGGACCCCCTTAAGCTTTTCGGGAAGCTGAAAACAGAGTATTACAAGTTGGGGACCTTTCATGGACGGCCTTCTGGTTGTTTGATGTTTGATCTATCTCATTCACTAAGAAGGAACAATAATGAGTTGTTGTGGTTAGCTTGTGTCTCTCTTACTGATCAGTTTGTACATGAGAGACTAACAAATGAGAGGTATCAGAATGGAGTAATGGAGCTTGAGCAGCATATAAATAGCTCGGGCAATTTAGATGCAATTACTTCAGTTACTCTAAAGGATGGCACAAAGATCAGAGCACCAGATGCTTCTAGAATTGCTTACGAAGATGAACCAAGGCTGATGTTGCTAAGGGAGTGGAATTTATTTGATTCAATGCTGTGTTCATCATATATTGCGACAAAGTTGAAGACTTGGAGCGACAATGGGTTGAAAAAGTTGAAGCTTCTTCTAGCTCGAATGGGGTTTGCTCTCATAGACTGCCAGCAGAAGTTCCAGTACATGAGCATCGAAGTCAAAAAGTGTATGAAGGATGAGTTCGAGCGGATCTTACCTGAATACGGCTTGACAGAATTCTACTACCGAAGCTTTTTAAGGCTTCATGGTTATAGCTCCAAGGTGTCTGCTGCTGATGTTGTTTATGGGGTTACAGCTCTTCTTGAATCATTCACAGACAGTAATGACTCATCTGCTGCTGAACAGTTTTGGATTGCATATTCAGCTCTTTCCTTGAGCAACGTAGATAAATTGAGAAAGGGAATGCAAAATGCGATTCAGGTGCAAAGAGCTATATTGAGACAAGGGAGTTCTGCCATTACAAAAACTGGGTCTATAAGAAGTGGGAGAAAATTCAGGTGGTTGAAGCTTGAAGATGCAGTAGATACCAAGATGTTATGTTACCCTCAAGCTTTAACCAAATTTTGCTACTTCTTGATGGATGCTTTGCGTGAAAAGGGCGCAAAGATGAAACCTTTGATTTGTGCTTGTGTAGCACAAGAGCCTAACAAGGTTCTTGTTGTCGGAGTGTGCGGAAAACCACGTCTTGGGGTAGTACAAGGAAACTCATTTGGGCTGGCATTCAGAGCTGCAGCTGAGGATATTGGGGTTGAGTACTTCCATGAACTGTTCGAGTCTTCATGGATAGTTCTTGATAAGGTTGCTGTGAATTCTTTTATGGTCAGGATAACTGAGAAGCTTTGACTTTGTGTTGTCCAATCTGTAGTAGGTCACTTGCAACCATTTGTGGTTGAATTCTAAATTTTGCAATGTTGAACTGATATTTGCAATCCTCTTCCTCTTTCTCAATCTCTTTGATTTACCATGGGAACCCACACTCCCTTGGTACTAATGACACACACCCTTTTGGAGTTCTACCTTACTTTATCTAAGAAGCCCACTTTCATGGTAATATCAACCGTTTCTCTTACTTGTTTTGCAGTAGATGAGATTGACCCAAATTTCACTTTCATTGGAGGATTGTACTATTGCTTCTTCTTTTTCTTTTTCTTTTTGTGTTCTACAATCAATGGTAGAAAATTTAACGTTATTAAAAAACAGCTAAAATATTGATCTTTAGATCGTTTAAAGTATGTGATTTTGAAAATAACTTGCGGGGAGACCCATTTTCTAAATATTTTCTTTCTTCTGAAAATTGGTTATGCTTAAGGAAATGAGAAAATAGTAAATGATCGATATGATCAGTCTAGTAGAGAGAGATTCCAAAATCCTAAATCAAACCCACAGCAAAAAGAATCCAAACTAACATCTTATTCTCAAAGGAAAACCTAAAACCAAACCCCAGAATTAAAAAACCCTTAGATCATTTGAAAACCAAGCCCGTTATGCATCTCAGTGACAAGGAACCAGAACACCAAGCATAAAACAAGAAATGTGTCTTTCTTTTTTTTATCTTTTGAGCTTAGTATGCATATATTTTCAAATTAAGAATGCTTTAGTATCACTATCATGCATAGCAATTTGATGGAGTTCTTCATCTGTTCAATTTTTGGCTCCATTTTCAGTCTCATGAAATCAGGACCTTTCATAGCTAGTTCTAATCCACTCATTTGGGCAAAATAGAGTTTCGGTGCTCGCCTACCTCAATCTTAGTTCCATTATTCTGTGTTGCTTTTCTTTCTAATCAAACTCATTCCCATCGCACAATAATTGTAGAATGGGATAATGTCGTGAGCCTGGTTCTTATAAAATCAGGAAAGTAATGTCATAAACCTGGTTCATATAAAATCAAGAAAGTGAGAAAAAAAGGGACAGATCAAAAAGGATAATGGGACAGCGGAAATTTCTCCTAGAAGTTGGCATCAACTAGTGGAAATATCTCATACAAGTTAAAATCAATAAAGAGTCTCTACTTTTATCCCATTAAAAACAAAAAAAGATCCGAACCATAGACGTTTTGGAATGAAAACAACATCTATTCAGTTCTGCTCCTGACTCTCCTCTTGAATCTAAATCACAGAAAGCAAATCCCAAATTTTATTTTCTATTGCTGATATATAATTGAGAAAGATAGAAGGTGCAAGGCTTGTTTGGTGAATGTTGGTCCGACTACAAGGATCAATGGGTCTCAAAGGCCACTGTTAAGGTTTTCTGAATGAGAGAATACCCACGATTGTGACTTTGAAAGGAGGATATTTCTGTCACTTGAAAATGTTGGCATTTTGTAAATTCAATCATAGTTGTTCAAATGACTAAAAACCCATACTTAAAGCAACCCTTTTAACCTCTATCAAAGCAAAATGAATGCAATTTTTTATTTTTTTTATACGGTCCATCCCCATATAAGAAAGTTAGTGAACCGACTGGAAGAAACCTGCCAAAATTAGGGACAGCTATAATCAATCAGGATAAGGATCAATTAGGATAAGGATCAAAACTGACTGAAATTGATTGGGAAATTTTGAAAAAAAATAATTCAGTTTCTAAAATCTAGGAGATTGGAGAAAAATCAGAATTTTTTATTCTCGGACTCTTATAAATTGGAACCAGAGGCACTGTTGCAATCATCGCATGTTTTCCTTCTCATAGTGAAAATTTCTCTCCCTCTTTCCATGGATGTAGGCCAAACTGGCCAAAGCACCTATATATATATATATTGTGTGATTGTGAAGTTTTGATCTCTTTTTTGCATAACAAGTGGTATCAGAACTGATTGAATACCAGAGGAGTGCTTGAGGTAGACCAGAATCCATATCTAGATCCAGGCTTTTCTCTTCCCATGAACATAGACTAGATGTAGACCTAGTTCTGAGTCTGTTTAATAAGGTTCAACACAAACCAGATCTAGATCCAAGCCAACAAAGCAACCCAGATCCAAATCTAGGCCAAGGAGTGGCCCAATCTAGTTTAGAACTAGGATGAGAAGCAGCCCAGTCCAGTTTAGAACCAAGCCAAGGAGTGGCCTAGTCCAGTTCAGATTCAAGGCAGAGGAGTGGCCCAAACATAGTCTAGGCCAGGAGCAACCCAAATCCACATCTTGCCCAGGCCAAGCAGCCCAAATTGGAGGACACCTTTTTTTAATAAGTTTCTTTGTTGGAAAACACAAAAAACGGAGGGGAAAAGGGAGATAGGTTTTCGGTAGGCCAGTGAAAAATTGACTGAAACCACTATTTATTCCCTTTCTGCCAAATTTGAAACAGAAAAAAGAAAAAGAAAAAGAAAAAAAGAGTGGGGAAAAGGGGATTTGGACCAATGACTTCATCAGCCCTTGGGAAGAAGAAGAAAGGAAAACTATCTATAGACTGAGAAGGAAGAGTAGGCAATCAAAGAGAAAAATCGTCTGACCCCGATAGCCCGTAAACACTGATTGCAAAAAAAAATTAAATAGAGAAGAGTGGAGAGCGGTTGCGTTGGGAGCCGACAACTGTTGGAAAAAAAAAACTCAAACTTATCTGCTCGCCTACTGACTCTGAGAAATTGGATCAATGAACGCGGTGGCTGAACATTGATGGAGCAAATGTAGGTGGAAAAACTATGCCCATTTGTCAGAGGAAGATTTGCCGTTTGCTAGAGGAAAAATGCTAATCACTAGAGAAAAAGTCAGCACAGTTGTGGGGGAGGGGAAAGAGAGAAACATGTTAATGTTTCTAATCTTACCCTTTCATATTAAGTTTCAAAACTATAAGTCTCATTTTGATAAGGATACCCTCGGATAGCTTGAATTAATATCGTGCAAAATTACAAAGGCACCCCCTCTTCTATGCCTAATTAATACCCCTCAAATTTGATAAAGACCCCATATATGCAAATTTTGGACACCCCTAAAAAATTTGTCAAAAACACTTCACTTAATTTTATTTTTTTACTGTTTCAAACTTAACTGTGCACTCCATTTTTTTCATAGTTTGACTAAAAAAACAATGAAACAAACTCTAAGAACCCATGGAGGAGTTCGGTTTAGGTAACATTGTGGTTAGAGCTATGATAAAACTCAACGCTACTAATTATACCTTGTGAAGATCTAAGACGGAGGATCTTTGATACTGTAAAGATCTCCATGACCAGCTAGATAATTAGGCAAAAAGACCTAAGGGAGTTTTAGAAAAAGATTGGATTAAAATGAACAAAAAAACTATAGGTTAGATTAGGTAGTGAATCAATCGTAGCGTATTTCACCATGTGGCCCAAGAAGAAAATGCATATGTTCCTTAAAAAGTTAGAGAATATGTATTAGGCAAAGATCGCTTGAAATACGGCTTTGCTAATGAAAAGGCTTGTAAATCTCAAACTTAAAAGTGAAATAACTGTAGTTGAACACACTAATGAATTTCAAAATCTAGTAAACCATCTAGGATCAATGGTGCTACAACTAGAGGATGAAAGGCAGGCCCTATTACTGCTGAGTTCACTACCTAAAAGCTGAGAGACTCTGGTAATCTCACTTAGCAATTCAGCTCCATAGGGCAAATTGACCATGGCTATGGCCAAGGATGCCTTATTCAACAAGGAGGCTAGGAGAAAAGAAGCAGGCACAGACTAAGCACATGCCCTAGTAACAGAAAATAAGTATAGCAGAAGAGACAAGGGCAGGGGGAGGAGTAAGAGCAAACATAGGGGGAGATTGCAAACTTGTGGCAGATCATAGAGTCAATACAGGGGGCAATACAAATGCTTTCACTGTGGTATTCCAAGCCATATGAAAAAGGATTCCCAAAACTCAAGAGGGAGATGTGATAAGGCAAATCAAAGGAGGACAATGGTGAAACACTAGTCACCATTGCTGAGGACATAGCAGTGCTAGCTACTAAGGAGGAAACGTGCCTACACATGGCTAAGAGAGAAGCAGAGTGGGTGATAGACACAGCAGCTTCTTACCACGCTACCCCACATAAGGACTTCTTCACTACTTACAAAGAAGGGGACTTTAACACTGTGAAGATGGGGAATGATAGTTCCTCAAAGATTATTGGGATTAAAGATGTACATATAAAAATAAACCTTAGTAGCACAATAGTGCTAAAGGTGGTGCAGCACATATAGAAACTTAAGTTGAACATGATCTCAGTCCCAACCCTTATAGACAAGGCTATTCTAACTATTTTGGCTACAACACCTGAAAACTGATGAAAGGTGCGATGATCATAACAATATGGCATATTTGCAGCACACTGTACAATACCCACACAAGGATATGCAAAGATAGCCTTAATGCTGTGGAGGATGAGGTATTGCCAAACCTTTGGCACAAAAGACTCGGACATAAGGGAGAGAAAGGGTTGTTCACACTCGCAAAGAAGCAGGTTATCAAAATATCCAAAGGTATAACTCTCAACCATTATAATAATTGTTTGTTTAGTAAGTAATACAGAGTTGCTTTCTCTTCTTCTAGTAATAAAAGAAAAGAACTTTTGAATTTGGTGTATTTGGTTGTATGTTGAACCATGGAAGTAGAGTCACTAGGTAGAAATAAATATTTTGTAACATTTATAGACAATGCATTTAGGAGGGTATGGGTATATTTTGTAAAAAATAAAGACCACGTATATGAACAATTCAAGAGATTCCAAGTGATGGTGGAATGGCAAACAAGGATGAAGCTAAAATGTCTCTAAATAGACAATGGAGGAGAATATACCTCAAAGGAGTTCAGGGCATACTACGCATTGTGTAGTATTCGACACGAAAAGATGGTCCCATGTACCCCACAGCACAATGGAGTAGCAGAAAGAATGAACTAGACCATTGTGGAGAGAGTAAGATGCATGCTGAGTATGGTTAAACTACTTAAGCTGACTTCGAAGTCCCAGAACAAAGTTGGACTAGCAAGAAGGTGTGATGACCCGGGTTTTCACATGCATTTTTAAATGCAAAACTACTTCCTAATGCGGGATCGATACCTATTTAAAAACAATTTTATAAAAACAATGCAATGTAGCAAAAAAAAATATTTTAAATGTATTTTGAAAACCCTGAGTGTCATTTTCTTTTAAAACGAACAAAGTAGTTTTAAAAATTATAGTACGGTAATCATAAATGTCTTCCTAGGTCTATCCAGTCACAGCTCATAGTCCAACTATAGTAATTATAGATACATGTCCAAAGGATAGATCATATACTTACATTTATACTTGTCTTCTCTTCATTCATTTGAGCATAGCACTAACATTTTC
Organism: Warburgia ugandensis; assembly: GCA_035236585.1. NCBI lineage: Eukaryota > Viridiplantae > Streptophyta > Magnoliopsida > Canellales > Canellaceae > Warburgia > Warburgia ugandensis. The sequence continues at coordinate 70,763,895 of CP141128.1, forward strand.
CGATGCTTCTTCTAATCCTGTGTGGAGCTAATATGTAAAAATAATATATTTGGGTGAATATTCCTCATACTCAGTAGGTGATCTGATACTACTATTTTGAAAACACGACATGCAGCATACATGGTTTCAAAAGAGGCTTTCCATGTGAAACATCATGCAATTTTCTTTGTATAAACATACATTTTTATGCATAAATCATACGCTTGTTTTGCACATTTTCAATCATGAGAGCTTTTATTGAAATCCATAAATCAACAATATAAATATTACAAAATTCATAGAGTAGGGATTACTCAATCCATGTACTAAGATCTTAGCAAAAACATCAAGCTGATTAGTAAATGAATTATAAACTAATCATAATAATGAAATTCTTAAAACAGTAATCGGTCAAAGTAGATAATAGCACCACTATGGATATCATGCACATGGTTCTCTTGGCGAACACATTACACTGACTAGTCACGAGTACTCGTATACAACCATCTCAATGCTATATGCATATTGATAACACTGAAATCATAGGGTCAATTATGCTCACGATCAGAACACATCTAGAATCGTGTGTCTCCGGTATCTAGAGACTAGTCCACCATAGCCTCCACGTTGACTATGGATATGTCCCTAAAAGGGTGCCGTGAACACCTCCAGTGGTCGTCCCTGTTTACCAGGTAGTCGAGGAAGGGACAATGCCATTTTGGCAGCGATACCATCCACTTTTTGTGGTAAAGGTCGGGAGGCCAACCCCATATATAAACAACCTCTCAACATAGTGCCCATTAGGCTTAATAGCCCCAAAAGCATATATAAACAGTCCAAATCTCAATCATCATAAATCAGGCAATTTATGTAATTATTTTCAAAACATGTGAGCAATGCATAAACTCTGTTCATGCCAGTAATCGCATTCAAGGCCATAAATCATGAAGACAATTCTGCATGCTTGTATAAAATCATCATATCTCAAAAAGCATACTAAATACGATAATAGAGTCAAGTAAATCATTTAGACTTTGGAATGAAATTGAAAACTTAGTAGTATCAGACTACCTACCTCGACTGTCGTCACTTAACTCGCATCCCTCTTCAATTCGAGTCCTAGAGTACCATGGTGAGGTCCTGGATGTTATTTGGACAAAATCCAAGTATTATTTCTAGATTCACAGATCAGGGGCTAGATCTATATGATTTGTGGATCCATAGCGGTCGATTTATGTGATTTTTGGGTTGATCTTGGGATAATGATGTCCTAAGGTATCTAATAGGTCAATTAATGAGATCCAATCATAGTTGATCTTGTAGATCCAAGAAATCTTTATGGTTTTCAAGATATAATAGCCTTGAACAGTCTTATGATTCTAAATTTTATTGTATAAGTAGATCCGCAATGGTTCTTTCGGATAGACAATCTAGATCTGATAAAAAAGATCTGTGTCATGGTTCCTAGGACGCCTGTGCATCATGGTCGAGCAGCGACCTCATTCGCACGACCATACACGCCCGAAGGCCTCTTCAAAGAGCTCATTTTGATCGTGCATTACGCGTTGCGTCCCTAGGTACTAACCAATCTGATAGGTTTGAGATGGTCTGATCAGGACCGTCTGATCAAACCCATCTCTGATTGACGCACAGGATCATCCAAATTATTTGCTTTTTACCCTTTTTGTATTTTGGGGCCCACGATCTCATTGGATGGCTTGGATCATGCATATGAGCTGTCCTTGCTCATTTTCCAGATCAAATCCAATGGATTTGTTTTCACCAGAGATGTCCGGCCGGTGGAAGTAGATCCACTGTGGATCTAGTTTGGGTTTGTTGAAAAAATGGAAAGGATGAATGGAATAGGTGAGGGATTTACCTGATCATTCTGGAAAGGAGGTAAATCTAATTTTTCCAGTGGTGCGATTCCATCGTGCTGCTAGAAACCCTTCCCCTTGAAAATCGAGGGAAATAGCAGTGGCCGGAGGAGGAAAAAGGAGGTGATAAGAGAGGAAAGGGAAAGAGGAGAAGAAAAGGGAAGTTGGGTCGGCGTTGAAAATCACAGAGGAATAAGATGAGGGGTTTTTCGACGAGTGGGGGTTTGTTTATGCCCATCAGAACCCTGGACACAGGGAAAATGCCAGAGGAGAAGGGGACGAAAGGGGACTTTATAGACCGTGAAGGCGGTGCCGTCCCATGGTGGTGCCGCCATTCTTTTTGGCACCGCAAAGGTTGACTAGAGAAAGGTGGTGCAGACGTTGTAAGGCATCTGCATTGATAGGGATGACGAATAAGGGTGCCGTTATCAAAACGCCTCCTTGCGTTTTTTGTCCCTTAACCTTTTTTTAAATGATAAAAATGTCCTTACTCTTTAAACGTCCATAACTTTGTTCTTTGACTTCCGTTTTCAGAGTTCTTTATGTCTTTGGATTCCATTTTTTGAGTATAATCTAATTATGGGAATATTTTTACCAAATTAGATCTCTAAAAATATCACTTTTAATATTCCAAAAGTGGACTTAAAAATTCAAGTTATTATAGAATGTGACCTCTAGCCTTTGCACATGTATCTGAAAGAGATGAGACAAAAACTAGAACTGAAGTCTAATCCTTGTATCTTCATTAGAAATTGAGATGAAGAATTTGGATACAGATTGTGGGACCTTGAACAAGAAGGATCATCCAAAGCAGAGATGTCGTGTTTCAAAAAAATCAATTCTATGAATAATCTAGAAAGGCTAATGATGAAGGCATCACTGCTTTAGATCTAGTACCATATTCCACACCCATACAGGTTAACTCAGAAGTTGTGCTAGAAGCTAAAGAAGAGGTAGAGGAACCTGAGTAGGGGGAGCGTCAACCCTCTACACTAGAAGATGTAAGAACATCATGTGTTAGATTAACTTCTCAGCCAGAAGTGGAGCCTCAGCCAAAGATGTCTACAAGAGGAAGTATTCTGATTCCATCACAAAAACATTAAGAATCAGAGTATATTATGCTCACTGATGAGGGGGAGCCAGAGATATTAGTAAGCCCTGATGCATGCTGATAAGGGCAAATGGGTGCAAGCAATGCAAGACGAAATTAGCTCATTAAAGAAACATCAGATATATGAGCTAGTGAAACTTTCCAAGGGAAAAAGAGCACAAAAAAACAAGTGGGTATTCAAGTTGAAAAGAAGTAGCAATGGAGAATTAGTCAAGTACAAAGCATGATTGGTCATCAAAGGTTTTGAGTAGATGAAAGGAATTGACTTTAACAAGATCATCTCATCAATAACGAAGTTGACATCAATCTGGATCATCCTTGGACTAGTGGCAAGACAAAACCTAGAGCTTGAGTAGATGGATATAAAGACAACCTTTCTACATGAAGATTTAGAAAAATAGATATACATGGAACAACTAGATGGTTTTAAAGTTGAAGGGAAGAAGCAGTTGGTATGCAAGATGAAGAAAAGCCTCTATGATCTCATGCAAGTGTCAAGGTAGTGGTATAAGAAGTTTGACTCATTTATGACAAGTCAAGGCTTCAAAAAGATAGCTACAGATAAGTGTGTGTATGTGCAGAAACTACCTGAGGGTAAATTCTTTATCTTCCTAATTTATGTAGATGATATGCTAATAGTTGGATGTGATACAACTATGATTAGCAGGCTGAAGAGAGAGTTATCTAAGTCCTTTGACATGAAGGAGTTAGGATCAGCTCAGTAGATCTTAGGCATGAAGATGACATGTGACAGGAAAGCGAGCAAGTACGTTGAATGAGTAATTAAGAGGTTCAACATGGAGAGCATCAAGCCAGTTGACACTCTACTTGATAATCATTTCAAATTGAGCAAATGGATGTGTCCATCAACAACATAAGAGATAGATAAAATGGTAGTAATTCATTACTTATCAGCAGTTGGGAATCTAATGTATGTGATGCTGTGCACAAGGTCGGATATTGCTCATGCAATAGGTGTAGTGCACAAGTTTTTTCCCAACCCAAGCAAAGATCATTGGGAAGCCGTAAGTGGATATTAAGGTACATGAAGGGTACATCTAAGATGTGGTTGTGTTTTGGAAGAACAGAGACAATCCTGGAAAGATAGATGCTGATATGGCAGGAGATCTTAATGGAAGAAAGTCAATATGCGCACAAATCATATTGACATTTGGTATCACTGGATACCGGAGGTAACAGAAGAACAAATGTTAAAACTAAAAAAGATCCACATTGATGAAAATTTTGCTGATATGTTGACAAAGGTAGTAATATATGAGAAACTAGTGCTATGTAAAAACATAGCAGGCATGGAGTCAGACTAGAAAAGTATGGCATGGGGATGGATGGGGAGAATTGATATAGTCCATCCCCATATAAGTAAGTCCGTGGATCAACGAGAAGAAACCTACCAAAATTGGAGGCAATCAGAATCAATCAGAATAAGGATCAATCAAGATAAGGATAAAAAGACTGATTGAAATTGATTTGGAAATTAAAAAAAAAAAAAATAGTTTCTAAAATCAAGCGAGATTGGAGAAAATTCAGCTTTTTTTATTCTCTAGACTTCTATAAATTGGAGCTAGAGACGCTATTGTAATCAACCCATGTTTGCCTTCTCATATTGAAAACTTCTCTCCCTCTTTCTATGGATATAGGCCAAACTGGCCAAACCATGTAAATCTGTTTATTTTTTGTGTGATTGTGATGTTTCGATCTCTTTTTTGCATAAGATTTTTGTGGACATGATAAATGTGAGAAAAGGTTGATGTAAGCTATAAATCAAAGTGCCTCTTACAAGTGCCACTTTACTTGCATCATACTTGCCCTCACATCCAAAATGGTTTAGTTGGTCAAGTATGAATTTTCATAAATGTAAGATAATTTATTTTATATTTTTTATGTTAGAAATTATGGTCATAATTTATTCAATATTTATTAAGTTAAAAGTCATATCTAAAAAACAAGGATAAAGTATCTAATAGAGCATGAAATTCAGTATTTAGACCATCTAAGCCATTCCTGACATGGTGGACGACTTAAGTATACAAAAAGCAAGTATAAAGCAAATAATGTGGCACTTAGATTAGTCCAAGTAGAAGAGGCACTTGGATCTATCATTCCTCATATATATATACATATATATATATATATATATATTCCTCATATATATATATAATTAAATGTATATATTGTCCTTTAATTTTAGAGTCTTGGTGAGTGTAGATGCTCATGAGCGTCAGATAGTGTAGACCTCACAAATCATGATATTTTTTTGTAGATCTAAGTCATTCATTATGTTTGGAATATGTTAGATAGGCCACATACTAAATTAGTAAATTTCATGCTGTTTGGGTGCTATTAGCTTATGCTTCTTTGAGTTGAGAATCAATTTTTTTTCATGATTATAAGTAATTTCTATTATAAGTGTGGATCATATACGTTCAAATTCGGATGGACTTGAAGCTAAACATTGAAGAAAAGATCTGGGGAATCGTCCAATTAAAATATGACCAATTATGATGCTAATGGACTATGGCTGTAAGATAAGGCGTATACATCTGGTGTCTGACCATTTACACCCTTAGTTCCTGAATTTTTTTTTTTCTAGTGTATGAAACTCTGTGATCTTTTAATTTGAGTTTATCATTGTCCAAAATCTGGATAAGAATATCATCCGTGTTTGAATTGGCCATATGAGGTATCAAATTGGAATAACTGAGAGTTTCTAACGTCAGATATAAAATATTTGATCTTCACCACTAAACCATTAAGACAAGCTGGTACATCATTAGACCAATGATTAAGCGATTTTCCAATGATCTTTACAACGATATTTTTTCTTTTTTAATTATTATAATTTTATCTAATTTATTTTTGCTCAATGGTAAAGTAAAGACTTGAATCGACAACCTCTTGGCTGTAAAATGAGACACTAAGTGCTCAAGTCCAGTAATTTGCATTTTATTAATATGAATTTACCCAACAGATAATGAAGTCAAGTTTATAAAGCTAAGTTTATTTTCGGTGAATGCTGAAGACTTGAATCGACCCCTTTTTGTCTGAAATGAGGCACTTGACTACGTGCTCAAGCCGAGTAAAATGCAATTATTAATATGAATTTACCCAACAAATAAATAAGTTAAGTTTATAATTTACTGTGGGTCCAATTTGCTACTAAGAAATATCTTTCACAATTCCAAAATTTTGAATGTGAGACAAGAAAGCTCGGACTCTTCTGATATGGGAAAGTATTTCTATAATACTCGTGGGCTTGTGGGGAAAATATTAATAGATGCAGCGACCCTTGGTTTGGTAGCATAATCTTTGAAAGAAATTGTAGGACTACCAACATCAAATGATCTTGAAGCGTCCAGAGTCGCCAAGCTTATCAACTCCATCTCTAGGAATTGGAGGTAGAAGACATCAAACAATGGGGTGAAACAAATTCTGAACTTACAAGTCTTCCCACCTCAACGAATAACTTGGTTTAGAATCTTGACAATTCTGGTGGGTTCACTATCAACAGCATGTATGATCACCAATTTAGTGAAATTACCAAACAGCTTAGTAATTATTTTCAAGAAAGTGTCCCGGAGGAGTAGAGCTCTGAAGCGTCCTAAGAAGTAGACGCTGCTTCCAGAGCGAGCTTTTAGAAGATCTTAGTTCACATGTACAACATAGATAAATTAGATAAGCAATGAGAAATCATCACATTTGGACAATCCTAGCAACTTATTTTAGGTCTTTGAAAAAATTAAATAGAAATGAATGATGTTGATGTTTGGAGTAAAGAAACATAGGCTATAAGCATTCAGTGCTCATGAAAGTTGATTTCTAACCTATCTAGGCCATTCCAAACATAATGAAGGACTTAGATTTACAAACCATAATTACCATGATTGAGAAAAGGCAGCATCTAAAACACCTCAAAGTGTCTACTCGCACAGGAAATCTTTCAAGAAAAGATGAGGATCCAACAGCCAACCATAAGTAAATTCTTCCAGTCGTTGATGATACATGGCCGAAAATATAAAATTAACAGATCGTAAACATCAAAATCTTCCCACCCCAACACAGATAAATCGCTTTGGCATCTATAAGCACTAATCGGTGAAATCACCAACAACTTATAACGCCTATGCCACAGAAAATTTTGGGTGCATGGTCGATTACTACTTGGAACATTCACCAAATATAAAGACAACCCAATATTAGAATGTACATTATGTCACAAAGAAAATGGAACTTTGGAACATGATACCCTTCAATGTGCTTTTGTCAGACTCTAAGGAAAGACAAAGTGGCAACTTTCAAAAATACCTTCAAGGACAAGCCCAACATTTTCAAAGCGTGCAATCATTTGCTTTCAAGAGAACAGCCAAAAAGAGTTAAAAATATATTACATAAAGATACTTGCACTATTAAATCTATTAAACCAAACATGAATCAAATAGAATACCCACTGTCCCCTATCTATTCATTCCAGTGACCAAAGTCCTTAACTAAAATATCACTGAGGCATGTCAGAAGGAATTTAAATTAGTTTCTAGGTCCCAAACTCCTAACTCAGATTGACACACTCAATCTATCCAGATGACACTCTTACTGTCACATATGGTAAGTATGATCAAGGACACAATATCAACACTAATCTCAAGTACTATGAGCTACTCTCAGGTCAGAGAGTGAATCACCAAAATCTAAGATCTATGGTGTAATATAGAAGAATCCTCTCTTCAACTCCTGGCTAAATGCGTGAAATGCTAGATGGGTAATTTCCCATGTGTATACCTTGGAATCCCCATATCTAGAACTAATGAGACACACTAGAGTTTAATCATTAAGAGGTTCAAAGATAAACTAGCCTCATGGAAAAGAAGTTGTCTTATAACAGCAGGAAGACTTACATGAATCAAATTGTCACTAGCCAACCTATCAATCTATTTTATGTTTAGTCCACAATGCCGAGCATTAGTAATCAGAAAAATTGAGCATAATGAGAGGAACTTTATATGGAAAGGAGTAGAAAGTGAAGGCAAATATCACCTAGTCTTTTGGGTGAATATCTGCAAAGACAAGAAGGAAGAAATCTTGGGGAAATGAGCCTAACCTTGTTGTGTAAGTGGCTCTAGAAGCTTGCATATGAGAGTAAAGGACTGTGACAGTCAATGATCCGAGAGATATATAAACCTCTAAACCCTTAGTGTGTTGAACGTAATGAGTGTAGGAATGGCTATAAGGTTTGGAAGGTGATCACCAAACAACTCTAGTTTCCGAAGAGTGGTGAAATTTAAGGAAATATTCTAGTAACAAAGTAAGTATTTGATGGAACTATTGGGCAGGAGAAAGACCACTAATTAATTTTGGACTTTAAAAGAACATACAGAGCCTCTCGCAGCTCTAACCTATGGGTGAGGTGAGTGACTTCTACATTTTATCTGGAAGGCACAACACAGTGGCACATTCCACTCAAATGATCTTTAAGAGGTCTAGAACAAAAGCAGCTTATATGACTTATTAATCAGCTCAATATAATCTTCATTGATCTAGGTAGGCAAGACACCATCGTATGGACAGCACGGCCCAGTGGTAGATTTACAACCAAATCAGCTTACACTAAGTTGAAACCATTTATAGCATCACGTTCCTTTGCAAAATGGGTCCAGAACTCTTCATCACCACCAATAGTTCAGTTATTCTCATGGACATTGCTACTTAATAAGACACTCACTTTTGACAAGTTGAAGGTAAGAGTCATAACTGCGCCCTCTATCTCCTACACGTGTAGAAATAATAAGGAAAACAAAGATCATATGATAATCCAATGTCCTATTGCAGACAACATAATGACAAGGTATTATTTGAAAATTTGGCAATGCATGGGTGATGCCTGTAACCTTTGAAGATCTATGCACACAGTAGGCTGGAAGCAAACTAAATTCTAGAGTTAAAATTGTATGGAACATATATACTTCTTTTCAGCCACATGGAACCTACGGCAAGAAAGGAATCCTTACTGCTTCAACAATAGAATGAGACCTAGAAAAGTAATTCTACATACCGTTCTTATGACGGCTGATTCATGGGCATGATGCCCTAACTCTAAGCAATTTTCAAACTAATTAATGATTGACATACTCAAAGAGTAGATCATTATCATCAAAGACCCTATTAGCAAGCAGTAATGTAACCCAAGATGGACAAACACTTGTTGACTACTTGGAACTTATTGGCATTTGTGACTGATCAGAGGCATTCTTGCTTGGTCCAATCACAAATGCAACTACTACTCATAGAGGAAGGCTTAAGAAACACCATACTTTGATGCAAAAAGAGGGTAAAGAGATTGTGGAGGTTTTGGGAAGTCTTTGACAAGATCGCCAAAGCACTAGAGCACAAAATTTTCCTTTAAACATGTACTTAGAATTGTCAATAGTCTTGCGGATGAGCTAGCACGACAAGGGGTGTTATTAGATGATTTGAGAATTAGAAGCACAGGATAATAAAACTAACTGATAGTGTCTTTAAGTTTTTAGTTCAAGGAAATGTACACTCATACTAAGCAATGGCTATCATAATGTATTAGTCTATGAGAATGATTTTTTCCTAACCATCTCATTCAAATATCTATCTCATGTACAACCATGAGTAGGATTTTCTCCCCCCTCAATAAAAATTTAAGCTTTTACTAAAAAATTTTTTATTGAACCATAATTGGGAGGCACATATAAAGGAGGAGGGTCTCATGGTTTTATGATCTCTTAGTCAGTCCCAAGCTCATATAAAGGAGGTGGGTTGCGTTAGGTTGCCATCCATTGTAAAACCTCGGTAATCCTTAATATGAATCTAAAGACTAACATTTCCTTGGACTAGGCTGTTTCACATAAATGATGTGTTACATTGAAGCCTAAATGTAGGGGTTCTCGTGCATGCTCATTTGCCCGGTGCTGGTGAGAGTGTGTGCCACTCTCCAGTCCCAAGATTCTCCCTTCCTTTACAAGAACTAGCAATAGAATTTTACTTATAAAATTTGTTCTAGGAGAGAAGATCATAAATATTATAAGTACATATGTCGCAAAGGTAGGGTTAGAAAATAGAATCAAGAGATAGTTCTGGGAAGATATGAAGGGAGTCATGCAAAATATTCCCAACACATAGGGGATATTTATAAGTGCAGACTTAAATGGTCATATAGAAAAAGAAAATGAACGATATGATAGGGTACTTTGAGGGTATAGCATTATTACATGCAATGAAATGGGGAAAGCTATCTTTAAATTTTCTTTGGCATATAATCTAACTATAGTAAATGCATAACTTAAGAAGGGGAATGAACACTTACTAACTTTTAAACGTGAAGCATACAAAAGCTAAATGGACTTTTTTCTACTTGGAAATACTAAAAGATCAAAATGTAAAGATTGTAAGGTGATACTTGATGAGAGTTTAACCACCCAATATAGGTTAATTGTTATAAATATCTACATTAAGAGATAGAAGAAAAGAAATGAACTTAAAAAGTGTCAAAAAACTAAGTGGTGGAACTTAAAAGGAGAGAAGATAACATCATTTATGGCAAGTAGATTGTCGAAGAAAACTGTAACAATTAAGTAGAAGTATACACCTTATGGATTGATATAGCCAAGTCCATTAAGAAAGTGACAAAAAATGTTCTAGGAATGTCTAAAAGTAAAAGGCAACTAGTAAAGGAAACTTAGTGGTTGAGTGAAAAAGTGTAAAAAGTTATTAAAGAGAAATAACAAAAACTTTAAGCAAGAATGCTAAAATGGTTGCTAAGAGAGTAGTGAGTAAGACTAATTCAAGGCCTGTGATGAAATCTCTAACATATTAGGGTCATGAGAAGGTGAGAAAGATGTGTTCAAACTTGCAAAATTAAGAGAACAGAAGAGTAAGGACTTAAACCTTGTTAAATGTAATAAAAATGATGACAAAAGGTTACTTGTTAATGATGACAAGATCAATCAAAAGTGGAAAAGATACTTTCAAAAATTGCTAAATTACAAATGTTCTAAGAATATAGTGATTGAAAGAATTGTAAAACCAAATAATGTTCGACAATATAGACACGACCATGAAATTAGGATACATCAAGTTAAAGGGGCCCTAAGAAAGATGAAATCAATGAATCCCCTAGGCACAATGGTGTAAAAATAGAGGTTTGGAAGTATGTGGGAGATATTGAAGTAGTTTGGCTGGAAAAGTTGTTCAACAGGATTGTAAAATTGAAGAAAATGTCAAATGAATGGAGCAAAAGCTCAATCGTATCAATTTATCAGAATAAAGGATACATATAGAGTTGCGCTAATTAATTGTGGGATCAAACTTATGAGCCATGCCATGACACTTTGGGAAAGGGTAATTGAGAAGATGCTATGACATGAGATGAGTGTATTAGAAAACTAGTTTGGTTTAATACCTGGGAGGTCTACTATAGGAACTATTTTCCTATTTAAACAATTGATAGAAAAATATAGGTAGAGGAGGAAGGACCTCCACTTGGTCTTCATTAACTTAGAAAAAGCTTACTATAGAGAATTAATATGATAGGTGTTGGGCAAGAAAGGGGTTTGACAATGGTATAAGACGTAATTAAAAATATGTATGAGAGAGAGGTAATAAATATTAGGTCGCTCTCGGAGTAACCAAGGATTAGCATTGAGCTTGTACCTTTTCACATTAGTTATGTATGAGTTAACAAAACATTTGCATGAGAAGATTCCATAGTATACATTATTTGTAGATAACATAGTTTTAATTTATAAGACAAGGAAAGGTGTAAACACAAAGCTAGAGTTATGACGAGATGATATAAAGTCTAGAGGATTTAAAATTAGCTGAACTAAGATAATAATAAAATAATAGAGTATGTAATTTTAGCAAGGATAGGAGTGGGAGTGAAGTCCTCAGAAAGATCACTTTAGATACTTAGAATTGATAAACACTTACATAGGCCTTATTACACACCAAAATTTGATTCTTGCAAGCCCTAAGCTCCATCTTCAATGCGCTAATACTATGTGTTCAATAGGCACAACACATAGTTCAACCATTATCTTTTGCTTACCATGGGCAACCTCTAGCTGCCACACATTCGAGGCCATAGACACTTGCCTAAAAATTAAACACAAAGAGGAATACAATTAGCAATAAAGCAAAGAAAAGTAAACACGGGCTTCATTACAATTCGTGTTGCACATTAAACTCTTTTTGTTTTAGTTGATTCAAGCCTTGAACTTGCACAAATTAGATAATTGTGGAAACATTCCTCCAAAAAGAACACTAAAAAGTCATTTATTTGCTGGCTGGTGAAACTTAACTATAGTAATTTCCAAGAATTGCACAAGTGTTCTTGTTGAAGTCCTCATCTTCTCAAGGTTTTCAGTTCAATGATTGTTGCCTTCATCTTATCATGCTCTTGAAGTGATTGAAATTGCAAAGCCTTAATACTTTTGGAGTATAGCAATTTTGCTTTCTACTCTCAGAAGAGCGTGTTATGCTAAAAGACAAAAATCACACACACACACACACACACACACACACACACACACACACACACACACACACACACACACACACACACACACACACACACACACACACACACACACACACAGAAAGAGAGCAACAAGATTTATGTGGTTCGGCAAATTTGGCCTACATCCATGGAAAGAGGGAGAAGATTTTTCACTATAGAGAGAAAGTGATGGGATGATTACAAGTTCAGTTCTGGCTCCAATTTATAGGAGTCCAGGGAATCAAAATTCCTAATTTTTCTCTAATTTGTCCCTAATTTTTAGATCTTAATTTTTTCATGATTTTTGAATTAGTTCCAATCAATCTTTGATTTATCCAGATTGATTATGATGATCTTCTTATTTTGGTAGGTCTAATCCAATCTGATCACCAACTTCTAAATGGGGATGGACCTCATCAATTCTCCCCCTCCATCCCCATGCAATAATACTCTAGTTAGAATCCATTCCTAATATGTTTTAATGTAGCACCAATTTATCATGTGTTACAATCTTTGTTAGCATATGTGTAGGATTCTTATTAGTGTGAATCTTTTCAAGTTTTAGCATCTGTTTTCTGTCACCTCCCATATTTGGTGATACTGAATGTCGATGTGCTTTGTGCATGTATGATATATTGAGTTCTTGCTCAAATTTAAAGCACTTTGTTTGTCACAATGTACCTTATACTTTTCTTGCATAACGCCAAGTTCTTAGAGAAATTTCTTTATCCACAACATCTCCTTGCTTGCTTTAACTATAGTAATGTACTCTACTTCTATTGTCGATAGAACAACATACTTCTGCAGGCCTGCCAAGATATCACTTTCCTTGCAAAAGTGAAGAGAAATCCTAATGTTAACTTTCTTCCATTAAGATCTCCTACCATATTAGTGTTTATATATCCTTCCAAGATTGTTTATGTACTTTTGAAATACAAGCACAAGTTAGATGTACCCTTCATGTACCTCAATATCCACTATATGGTTTTCTCATGACACTAACTGCATGAGCGACATCTAGCTTGTGCACACTGTTGCATACATTGACTCCCAATTGCTGATGAGTAAGGAATCTTGACCATTTTGTCTGCCTCCTGCATTGTTGAAGGACACTTATGTTTGCTCCATTTGAAATGGTTGCCAAGCGCAATATTGACTAGCTTGACATTCCCCATGTTGAACAGTTTGATTACTCATTCAACATATTTCTCCTGTAATAGCTATAGCTTTCTTACTTTGCTGTCACATGTGATCTTCATACCCAAGATTTGCTGAGCTAGTCCTAAGTCCTTCATGTTAAAGGACTTAGATAACTCCCTCTTTAACCTATTCATTATGGTTGCATTTTGTCCAACTATCAACATATCATTAATGTAAAGTAGAAGAATGACAAATTTAGCCTCAAGTAGTCTTTGCACATATACACACTGATTTATTGCCATCCTTTTGAATCCTTAACTTGTTATGAATGAGTCAAACTTCTTATACCACTGCCTCGGTGCTTGCTTGAGACTATAGAGGCTTTTCTTCAGTTTGCAAACTAGCTATTTCTTTTCTGTAATTTCAAAGCCCTTTGGTTATTCCAAGTATATCTCTTTTTTCAAGTCTCCATGAAGAAAGGTTGTCTTCACGTCCATCTGTTCAAGCTCCAAGTTCTATCTGGCCATTAGTCCAAGTATGATCCAGATTGATGTCATCTTCACCACTAGTGAGAATATCTCATCAAAGTCAATTTCCTTCGTCTGTTCGAAGCCTTTGATGACCAATCATGCTTTATACTTAACTGGTTCTTTGTTGCTACCTCTTCTCAACTTGAATACCCATTTATTTTTCAATGCTCTTTTCCCCTTGGAAAGTTTCACTACCTCAAATGTCTGGTTTTTCTTTATTGATGTAATCTCTTCTAGCATTGCTTACACCCACTTGTCCTTATCTGCATGGTTCAGGGCTTCTT